>CM038672.1:88045101-89426768 GCA_021605145.1 Aegilops bicornis
CCCTAAGAAGGGAGGTGTTACTGTTGTTCCCAATGATAAAGATGAATTGATCCTGCAAAGAATTATTACAGGTTATAGGATGGTAATTAATTTCCGCAAATTAAATAAAGCTACTAAGAAAGATTGAGGGAATCCTGGATTAGGGGGTGTCCAGATGGCCGGACTATGACCTTTGGCCGGACTCCTGGACTATGAAGATACAAGATTCAAGACTTCGTCCCGTGTCCGGAAGGGACTTTCCTTGGCGTGGAAGGCAAGCTTGGCAATACGGATATGTAGATCTCCTCCCATTGTAACCGACTCTGTGTAACCCTAGCCCTCTTGGTGTCTATATAAACCGGAGGGTTTTAGTCCGTGGGGACGAACAACAATCATACAATAGGCTAGCTTCTAGGGTTTAGCCTCTCACGATCTCGTGGTAGATCTACTCTTGTACTACCCATATCATCAATATTAATCAAGAATGAGTAGGGTTTTACCTCCATCGAGAGGGCCCGAACACAGGTAAAAACATCGTGTCCCTTGTCTCCTGTTACCATCCGCCTAGACGCACAGTTTGGGACCCCCTACCGAGATCCGCCGGTTTGACACCGACATTGGTGCTTTCATTGAGAGTTCCTCGTGTCGTCACCTTTAGGCCCGATGGCTCCTCCGATCATCAACAACGATGCGGTCCAGGGTGAGACTTTTCTCCCGGACAGATCTTAAATATTCAGCGGCTTTACCGCGGGCCAATTCGCTTGGCCATCTAGAGCAGATTGAAAGCTACGCCCCTGGCCATCAGGTCAGATTTGGAAGTTTGAACTACACGGTCGATGTCCGCGGAGACTTGATCTTTGATGGGTTCGAGCCACAGCCAAGCGCGCTGCACTGTTACGATGGGCATGATCTAGCTCTGCCGCCGAACAGTGTCCTGGAGGCCGCACCAGTGTCCGCTCCGACCCTTAGCTCGAAGCCGACTGCACCAATCGAGGACGGGTGGCTGGACACCGCCTCGGGGGATGCAATCTCTACGGCGATCGAGCCGAACACCATACCTGTCGCTGCGGCTTCGTGACTCCAATGTGCCAGACTCCTCTCCGGACTCCGAACCTTCCGCGCCCCTGCCAATCGAATCCGATTGGGCGCTGATCATGGAGTTCACCGCCGCGGACATCTTTCAGCACTCGCCTTTTGGCGACATTCTGAAGTCACTAAAGTCTCTCTCTTTATCAGGAGAGCCCTGGCCGGACTATGGCCAGCAAGGTTGGGATGCGGACGACGAAGAAATTCAAAGCCCACCCACCACCCACTTTGTAGCCACTGTCGGCGATTTAACCGACATGCTTAACTTCGACTCCGAAGACATCGACGGTATGGACGATGATGTAGGAGACGAACAGGAACCAGCGCCTATAGGCCACTGGACAACCACCCCATCTCACGACGTATACATGGTAGATACACCTAAAGGAAACGACGACGAGGAACAAAGGGACACAACGAGGGATCGTTCCCTCAAAAAGCAATCAAAGCGGCGACATAAGCGCCGCTCCAAACCCCACCTAGACACAGAAAGCAGCCATACAGACCCAGCCATAGAGCAGGCGTATAACCAGAACTTAACATGCCATCGAGCAATCGTCCGAACAGGGCAACATGGATAAACAACCCGTCCCCGACGAAGACAACAGTTCGGACGACCTCACGCCGGACAAGTTGCTGGAGTAGAAGAACCTCCAAAAAAAGGCTCGTCACCACTGCGCGTAGCCTGAAAAAGCAGAAGCGGAAGCTCAAAACAGCGGAATATGCACGCAGAATTAGATGGAGCAAAGTACTCAACACCACAGACAAATACGGCGACAGTCGCACACAAAGAGCTATCCGAAGCAAAAATTACTGCCGGAATTTGATGATGAGGCCTTAGAGCCTCCGCAATCAAAAAATAAGGAAGCCACCCGGCCGGACAAACGACCCCATGGACAACACAGTGCGGCAAAGGATGCCGCACACAAGCCATTTCTGCCGATCCGCATAAGGATTCGCATCAAAAGATGGCCCAGCCAGATCTATCTATGGGCCAAGAAAGCAAGCTCTAGTAAGCAATTCAACACATCAAATATCCGAACATCACGATGCGCCCGGATATAGAGGCGCGCACACCCCTATGTTTCACCGATGAGGTGCCGGATCATGAATTTCCAGCGGGATTCAAGCCCGTAAACATAGAGGCATTCGACGGAACAACAGACCCTGGAGTCTGGATTGAGGATTACATCCTCCACATACACATGGCTAGAGGAGATTATCTCCACGCCATAAAATACTTACCCCTCAAACTCAAAGGGCCAGCCCGGCATTGGCTTAAAAGCCTTCCCAAAAACACCATTGGAAGTTGGGAAGAGCTCAAGGATGCTTTTCGGGCAAATTTCAAGGGACCTATGTCCGACCTCCGGATGCGGATGATTTAAGTCATATAACTCAACAACCCGGAGAGTCAGCCCGGAAACTCTGGAACAAATTTCTTACTAAAAAGAACCAGATAGTCGACTGTCCGGACGCCGAAGCCTTAGCAGCTTTCAAACACAGCGTTAAAGGGCGAATGGCTTGCCGGACACCTCGGCCAAGAAAAGCCAAGAACAATGGAAACATAAACAAGCCTCATGACCCGATTTTGCGCAGGAGAGGATAGCTGGTAGGCAAGGCCTTGATGCAATGACCAAGTACATCTGAAGTTAGGAATGGAACAGCGAAACCGCGACGCAGCAAGGACCAGCGCCGGACCAAGGGAAACAGCCGGAAGAAACCTGGCGATCAACGCCGGATTCAAAAGCTCTCGGCAGAATCAGAAAAAGCTGCCCCCAAGGATAACAGGGACGAGCTAGCTACCTTAAAGAAAATCATGGACAAGATATGTCAAATCCACAGTACTCCCGGGAGGCCTACAAACCATACCCACAGAGATTGTTGGGTCTTCAAGCAATCCGGCAAACTTAACGCCGAACACAAGGGGCTCGACACACCAAGCGAGGACGATGACGAACCCCACAAGCAGAGCACAGGAAAACAAAATAATTTCCCATAAGAAGTCAAAACCGTAAATTCTCTTCACGTGACAAAAGGGGAGAACATAGTGGCGCCCATAGAGATACACGCCATACGGCCTATCCCAGAGGAGTCCCGCCACTGGTTGTTAAAACCAATCACCTTTGACTATCAGGATTACTCTAGAAGTATCCGGAACGCAGGCTGGACTGCCTTGGTATTAGATCCGATAATATACGGAATCCACTTTTCACAAGTCCTAATGGACGGCGGCAGTGATTTAAACCTAATATATCAGGACACAATCCGCAAACTGCGGATAGACCCAACAACAATTCGCCAAAGAATCACTTCCTTTCAAGGGGTAACGCCAGGCCTAGATGCCCATTGTACGGGCTCTCTCTGGTTAGAAGTTACGTTCGGCTCACCCGACAACTTCCGCTGCGAAAAGCTAACCTTCCACATCACCCCATTTACAAGCAGCTATCAAGCACTACTAGGACGCGAAGCTTTCGCCCGCTTTAACGCAATACAGCATTATCCATCCCTTATACTTAAAATGCCCGGTCCACGACGCATCATCTCATTAAAGGGAAATATTGAGTGTTCCTCGAGCACGAAAGATTGTGCGGCTGCATTAACAGCCACACACTAAACCGGCTTCACTAAGCAAAGCACCTAAACATGTCGTTCAGACCCTGGACATGGCTAGACGAGTCTGGCGTAATGGCTTACTAGCCGCATACCCCCGTTCAAGGGGCTCCGCGCATGTACAACAAGAGACAATAAAGCTCAATTTTATTAATTTTTTAAAAACGTACTTTGTTTATTTAATGTAACGTACATTTTCGCACGATCTTTTTCAACTAAGTTCCTCTCTTTTACAGATGAACACCGTGCTACACCCGTCCAGGATATGGCACAACGGAGACACAGGCGCAGACGTGCAGTAGGGACCCGTTGCAAGGATTCTTTTCAGATTAAGACCCTGCGTAAACCTTTTTTTACTATCTCTTGTTGATACACATCCCCTGGTTTCTTGCTATAACCGAGGTGGAGGCTGGCGTCTTGGCATTGGCCACGTCAGAACTTTGCGCGTACCTGGACACCAGGGGCTTATTACTAAGGGCGTTGTTCAGCCCGTTTTCATAAAGACCGAATACCTTAGGGAGTGTTCGGCGTCGCGAGTTTGGCCTTATATGCATCAGCTCCGAATCATGTCTTTGGTCAAATGTTGGGTTTGCCCGGCTCCTTTGTTTTGCTACCTTACGTTCCTCTCTATCGGCTAAGGCGACACCAGGAGAACTACTGCGATTGTGCCCCGGTTCGGCCGGGCGAGCACCTCAGTAGAGAAAGCCGAAAACTGACTATCATGATGTAGCGTGAGACTGGTCAACCACTCGATGACCCATCGGAATCTTTAGAATTCCTCCGCATTAACGAAGGGCCGTTTCCCAGTCAGGCACACACGCGCCCAAGTCGGGCGAAGGGTGCCCCTAGGGGCTATATAGTAGCCCCACCGTCAAACTCCTATGGCTAAGTGAAAGTGATAAAGCATTATAGTCCGGTTGCCTAGTTCGCTCGCTATCACCTCCTTTATAGGACCAAGGCGTTGGATCAAGTGTGAAAATGCGCCATGCGAACACCCCGCATTATATGCGTGAATGTCAAGACTGCCATCTTTCGTGTTATATACACATATACATTAAACGGCTGCACATGAGGTATTTTAATTCTTGCGAGCACAAGTATAAAAGCTTTTATATTCCATCGAAACATTGTTTTACAATTATACATGTTATTGAACATGATATCCTTGAAACCTTTGCGTCTCTATTAAGCAGCGCCTGCAGAACTTCCTGAAAATAGTGCTCGGCGGGTACTCGGCTCCCGTCTGAATCTTGGGATGCAACGTCGGTGGCCTTCATCTCCGCCCAGTATGTCTTGACACGGGAAAGAGCCATCTGCGCACCCTCGATGCATGCTGACCTCTTCATCGCATTGATATGCGGAACCGCACCAAGGAACTGCTGCACCAAACCAAAATAACTCTTCGGCTCGGGCCTTTCCGGCCACAGATGACTCACGACATCCTTCATGGCGAGTCCGGATAACCTATTCAGCTCCGCCCATTCGCCAAACGCTTCCGGATAATGGAAGAGGCGCTCTGGATCATGGAACTGCGACCAAAAAGCTTTTCCACTTCGTGATCCTGTTGATCTCGGAAGTGTTCGGCGCGTCATGCGCACTTGCCGTCAAGTCCAGATAAGTATCCGCCGCACTCCACAGCCGGTCCAACTGAGCATATTTAGGATCCCCGAACTTCATCCGCAGCATAAAGGGCTTTCCACCAGCGATATCTCCGGCCTGCCATAGCTCCTGCTTCATGGCTCTCATTGCAGAGCGAGCATCCTTGGCCTCGGTAGTGGCCTTTTCCAGGTCATTTTGTTCCGCCCGATCTTCTTTTTCGAGAAGCTTGCAGCGGTCGGCAGCATCCTTCAACTTCACAGCCATTTCGGCCATTTCCTTCCTGCTTCGGAAGTGAGCAGCCTGTTCGGCCTTCAGCTCTTCGACCGCCTTTAAGGCAGCCGCATCACTTTTTCTGGCCTGCTCCTTGGCTCGGGCGAGTTCCGCCCGAAGGTTCTCCATGGCAGCGGCACCATCTGCATCAAGCATACATGTTGTAAGGCATGGGCATCAAGCCCCTTACCGGTGTCCGCGGAGAAATTGCATACCTTATGACTCGTCAAGCCGCTTGTTGACAAAGCGCGATGTAAACATCCGCCACGTCAAGTTGCCGCTTTAGCTCGGCAAATTCATCGATCCGGCTAGCCACGGACGCCGCCACCTACATAGGAAGAGCGACATGTTATACCTGGGATTATGATCCTCGGCGCGCTGTCATTTTTGACAACGCACCGAGTCTTAGGGGCTACTATCTATACAGGGCGCATCTTTTATATGCGGAACTGTTAAAAGGTACATCATTTCGCGTACCTCAAAACCTGTCAGTAGACTCCTTACGGCCTCGTGCAACCCGCTTTCCGCGGATGAAATCCTGTCAATCACCGTGCCCATCAATGCACGATGTTCTTCTGAGATAGACGCTCGCCTGAGCAGATCCTTCAGCTCCTCCGACCGTCCACCGGACGGTGCCGGACTCGTCTGATGGCCTTTTTCGAAGGCCGGACACGGAGGGCTTTGGGGAGCCCTACGGCTATTTCCAGCCCTGCCGGATTCGGAGAAACCCTCCGTGACGACACCTCAGGGTCGCCCGCCTCGCAAGGCGGTACGGCGGGAGGAGGCGTTCCGCTCTCCATCATCTCCGGACGAAGATCTCCTGAAGATGAGCTCTGCTGCGAAGGGCTGAGATCCGAACTACAAGGTAAAAAATCAGTTGTCTTTCTCAGGAATAAAATAGGGATGTCTCTTATTTTAAAATAAAACCCCCCTCTCTAATAACGGCTCGCTGGAGGGCTGATCCCCTTGAGGGCACAGTGCGGCCGAGGCACTTCCCGGCGTAGGACCCTCTGACGAAGGTCTCTTCCCCCACTTTGAGACCATGGTCTCCGGGTCTTTAGAGGCGGCCCTCTTCTTTCCCTGGATGGAGGGATTCTCGATCTCTCCTTTCCGGATAGCCTCCTTCGAGGAGACGGTAGCTTCCTTGTTCCCCCCTTCGCCTTCTTCCAAAGGCACAACCTCCAGCATCCTGGTTAACACGGGATCCGGCGTGGTCTCGGGGAGGGGGCCGCACACCAGATCAGCTTTGCTTTCGCTAGCAACTCCTATTTAAAGGGACAACTCTTTTAAGGGCCATTTTATGATGAATATACGGATAGCATGTCCGGGTACAGGGCTACTTACTTGAGTATCCGGGCGATTGCAGCTTAGACCTGCGTCCTCGGTCAAGTCCGGACACATTGCTTGTGATCCGAAGAACAATATATACATCTCCATGGGCGTCACGCCCGTAAAGTGTTGGAGAGCTCGTGGTCCCTCCGGATTAAACTCCCACAGGCGGAGGGGCGGCGTTTGCAGGGCAAAGTGCGGCGAATCAACATGACCTGCGCCACTACGACCAGGTTGATGTCTCTTTCTAGGAGATCTTGAATGCGGCCTTGCAACAAGGGCACGTCCTTGGACGGCCCCCAGTCAAGCCCTTTATTGACCCATGACGCCAGCCGTGGGGGAGGACCCGAGCGAAAGGCAGGAGGCGCCACCCACTTGGTGCCCCTGGGAGCTGTGATATAAAACCACTCTCGTTGCCATAAGCTGAACTCCTCTTGAAAAGAGCCCTCGGGCCATGGAGCGTCAGCATTCTTGCTTATAACAGCCCCTCCGCACTCCGCTTGCTGCCCCTTGATCATCTTCGGCTCTACTTTGAAGGTCTTAAGCCACAATCCGAAGTGAGGGGTAATGCGGAGGAAGGCTTCGCACACGACAATGAACGATGAGATGTGGAGGATGGACTCCGGATCCAAGTCGTGAAATTCTAACCCATAATAGAACATGAGCCCCCTCACGAAGGGGTCCGTCAGGAAGCCTAACCCCCAAAGGAAGTGAGATGCGAACACCACGCTCTCACCAGGCTTGGGAGTGGGAATAACCTGCCCTTGAGCAGGCAGCCTATGCAAAATTTTGCCGGTTAAATACCTGGCATCTCTCAGCTTTAGCATGTCTTCTTCCGTAACAGAGGAAGGCATCCACCGGCCTTGAAGGTCGGAGCCGGCCATCATCGAAGGTCCGAAGCCCCTGAATCTGGAGCTTTGGGTGTTGGAACTCGAGGCGAGGGGCGGATTTGATTGAGATTGAAAGAAAGGAGTAGAGCCTTGGTCTCTTTATAAAGAGGTTGAATACCAAGAGCCCTCCCCGTGACCGTTTGGGACTCGCCTTCGATAGAGGAGACATGCCAACATGCACGATTGGGTTACCCACACCCGTATTGATGAGAATACCGGAATAAGGGGACACGATCTCTGCTTTGACGAGACGTGCCAAGGAAACCGCCTCGCTAAACGCGCTGAGGTGGGACTGTAAAAACGATTTGAATAAAGGCTTGGTCATGGTGGGATGTCACGTTGCGGAATATGTCAGTAGATTGGATTTGTGCAAATGTTATTCTCTCTACGGTGGTATGTGGAAATTATTTTGCAGAGCCGGACACTATCCTTGTGTTCAAAATCTTCTATGAAGTATTCGAAGGAGGAACCCGCCTTGCAATGCCGACGACAAACTACACGCCGGACTCGTCGTCATTGAAGCCTGGTTCAGGGGCTACTGAGGGAGTCCTGGATTAGGGGGTGTCCGGATGGCCGGACTATGACCTTAGGCCGGACTCCTCGACTATGAAGATACAAGATTGAAGACTTCATCCCGTGTCCGGAAGGGACTTTCCTTGGCGTGGAAGGCAAGCTTGGCAATACAGATAAGTAGATCTCCTCCCATTGAAACCGACTCTGTGTAACCCTAGCCCTCTCTGTGTCTATATAAACCAGAGGGTTTTAGTCCGTAGGACGAACAACAATCATACCATAGGCTAGCTTCTAGGATTTAGCCTCTCTGATCTCGTGGTAGATCTACTCTTGTACTACCCATATCATCAATATTAATCAAGCAGGAGTAGGGTTTTACCTCCATCGAGAGGGCCCGAACCTGGGTAAAAACATCGTGTCCCTTGTCTCCTGTTACCATCCGCCTAGACGCACAGTTCGGGACCCCCTACCTGAGATCCACCGGTTTTGACACCGACAAAGATCATTACCCCTTACCTTTTATTGCTCAAATGCTAGAAAGATTATGCAAACATACACATTATTGCTTTCTAGATGGGTATTCTGGTTTCTCTCTAATACATGTGTCGGCTAAGGATCAATCAAAGACTACTTTCACCTGCCCTTTTGGTACTTTTGCTTATAGATGTATGCCTTTTGGTTTATGTAATGCACCTGCTACCTTTCAAAGATGCATGATGGCTATATTATCTGACTTTTGTGAAAAGATTTGTGAGGTTTTCATGGACGAATTTTCCGTCTATGAATCCTCTTTTGATGATTGCTTGAGCAATCTTGATCGAGTTTTGCAGAGATGTGAAGAAACTAATCTTGTCTTGAATTGGGAAAAGTGCCACTTTATGGTTAATGAAGGTATAGTCTTGTGGCATAAAGTTTCTGAAAGAGGTATTGAAGTTGATAAAGCCAAGGTTGATGCTATTGAAAAGATACCATGTCCCAAGGACATCAAAGGTATAAGAAGTTTCCTTGGTCACGCTGGATTTTATAGGAGGTTCATTAAGGACTTCTCAAAAATTTCTCGGCCTCTGACTAATTTATTACAAAAAGATATACCATTTGTCTTTGATGATGATTGTGTAGAAGCATTTACTTAAGAAAGAATTGATCTCTGCACCTAGGTTTCAGCCACCTGATTGGAATTTACCTTTTGAAATTATGTGTGATTCTAGTGATTATGTTGTAGGTGTTGTTCTAGGGCAAAGAGTTGATAAGAAATTAAATGTTATCCATTATGCTAGTAAGACTCTAGACAATGCTCAAAGAAACTATGCTACTACTGAAAAAGAATTCTTAGCAGTTGTATTTGCTTGTGATAAGTTCAGACCTTATATTGTTGATTCTAAAGTAACTATTCACACTGACCATGCTGCTGTTAAATACCTAATGGAAAATAAAGATGCTAAACCTAGACTTATTATATGGGTTCTCTTGCTACAAGAATTTGATTTGCATATTGTTGATAGAAAGGGAGCTGAGAACCCGTTCTGCATAACTTGTCTAGGTTAGAAAATGTTCTTGATGACCCACTACCTATTGATGATAGCTATCCTGATGAGCAATTAAATGCCATAAATACTTCTCGTAGTACTCCATGGTATGCTGATTATGCTAATTACATTGTTGCTAAATTTATACCACCTAGTTTCACATACCAGTAAAAGAAAAAGTTTTTCTATGATTTGAGACATTACTTTTGGGATGACCCACATCTTTATAAAGAAGGAGTAGATGGTGTTATTAGACGTTGTGTACTGAGCATGAGCAGGAGCAGATCCTACGCAAGTGTCACTCCGAAGTTTATGGAGGACACCACGCCGAGATAGAACTGCACATAAGGTATTGCAATCCGGTTTTATTGGCCTACTCTCTTCAAGGATGCCCGTAAGTTTGTCTTGTCTTGTGATGAATGTCAAAGAATTGGTAATATTAGTAGGCGTCAAGAAATGCCTATGAATTATTCACTTGTTATTGAACCATTCGATGTTTGGGGCTTTGATTATATGGGACCTTTTCCTGCCTCTAATGGATATACACATATTTTAGTTGCTGTTGATTACGTCACTAAGTGGGTAGAAGCTATTCCAACTAGTAGTGCTGATCATAACACTTCTATTAAAATGCTTAAAGAAGTTATTTTTTCAAGGTTTGGAGTAATCATGGTGCTTTCCGTAAAATGCTTGCTAAATATGATGTTAATCATAGAATTGCATCTCCATATCACACACAGTCTAGTGGTCAAGTAGAATTGAGTAATAGAGAGCTCAAACTAATTTTGCAAAAGACTGTCAATAGGTCTAGAAAGAATTGGTCCAAGAAACTTGATGATGCATTATGGGCCTATAGAACTGCATATAAAAATCCTATGGGTATGTCTCCGTATAAAATGGTTTATGGAAAAGCATGTCATTTACCTCTCGAACTAGAACATAAAGCATATTGGGCTATTAAAGAGCTCAACTATGATTTCAAACTTGCTTAGGTGAGAAGAGGTTATTTGATATTAGCTCACTTGATGAATGGAGAACCCAAGCTTATGAAAATGCCAAGTTGTTTGGAAAAAGTTAAAAGATGGCATGATAAAAGGATACAAAAGCGTGAGTTTAATGTAGGTGATTATCTATTGCTATAAAACTCACGTTTAAGATTTTTTGCAGGAAAACTTCTCTCTAAATGGGACGGCCCTTACGTTATCGAGGAGGTCTATCGTTCCGGTGTCATAAAAATCAACAACTTCAAAGGCACAAACCTGAAGGTGGTAAACGGTCAAAGAATCAAACACTACATCTCAGGTAATCCTATAAATGTTGAAACCAATGTTATTGAAACTGTAACCCCGGAGGAATACATAAGGGACACCTTCCAGAACGTTTCAGACTCCGAAAAGGAATAGGTATGTGGTACGGTAAGTAAACCGACTCCAAAACAATTTTTAAGGCAATATTTCTCCGTTTGGGATATTTAGAAAAATAAGTAGAAGTCCAGGAAGGACACGAGGGCTCCACGAGGGTGGAGGGCGTGCCCTACCCCCCTGGGCGCGCCCCCTACCTCGTGGGCACCTCGTGTGCCTCCCGGACTCAGTTTTCATGCACGATACGTATTTTGGTCGGTAAAAATTCATTATATATTCTCCCGAAGTTTTTGACTCCCGTATCACGCAAATCTCCTTTGTTCTTGTTTCAAGTTGTTTTTCTGACAGATCTAGATTATCATGACGTCCCCAAGTGCTTCCAAGGACAAGTTCTTCGAGAAGGTCATCAACCCTTACCTTGCGGAGGTGCTGCGACACCCTCAAACCATTGAGTTGCGTGATGGGTTGCTGCACATCCGCGATGAAGAGGGACCAAAAGGAACTGGAAGCGTGGAGACGAGGCTCAAAGCAGTGGAGCAACAAGTTTTCAAGTGTCAAGGGATGGTGGAACATGGACTCAACTCCAACCACATGATGGTCGCGCAGTTCACTAGCAATCACAAGTCGGATGCCGACAATATCGGGGAGGCCATCTTCAAGCTTCATGAGAAGATCGAGCACCTTCAAGCCCAAATCTATGACCTGAAAAATCAAAACTGTGAGTATGAATATAGGTTCAAAAGGATGAGTTTGGCTGCAGATTTGAGGATTCCGGAGACTCGATCATCCTTCTATGATGGTGAGCCCATGCCTTGGAAGATGGACGACAAGCCCACATCATCAACAACACTCCCACCTTCTTCACCAACAAAGGAGACATAATCACATGGGTATGGGCACTCCCCTTGGCAACTGCCAAGCTTGGGGGAGGTGCCCCGGTATCGTATCACAACAACATCTCCTATCTTTACCATTTTGCTTAGTTCGATCCTATTAGTAGTACTTTGATCTAGTAGAATAAAGTTAATGGCATGATCTAGTTTTGAGTTTTACTTTATGATCTCTCTATGTAATCGTGTCCATGAGCTATATAATAAAGATTAGTGTTGAGTCAAGGGCTTGATTGTTTTGCCATGATCTTGAGCGAATAAAAGAAAAGATAAAAAATAAAAAGAAACAAAGAGTTCATATTGATCTTATTGAGAGTAATGACTTCATATAGAAGAGTATGATGATTAAAAGTTGTTGGGAGTTGGCAAACATAGCTTTGGTCATCGTTGCAATTAATAGGAAGTAATAAGGAAAGAGAGGTTTCACATATAGATATACTATTATTGACATTTTTTATGATTGTGAGCACTCATTAAAATATGACATGCTAAAGAGTTGATGTTGGACAAGGAAGACAACGTAATGGGTTATGTTTTCTTATATCTGAGATAAAGTATATTGTCATGGATCTCCCAACATGTTGAACTTGCCTTTAGCCCTCAGTCTAGCAAAATTCTCAGCACCAAGTAGAGATACTACTTGTGCTTCCACAAACCCTTAAACCAGTTTTGCCATGAGAGTCCACCATATCTACCTATGGATTGAGTAAGATCCTTCAAGTAAGTTGTCATCGGTGCAAAGCAATAAAAATTGCTCTCTAAATACATATGATTGATTGGTGTGGGAGAAATAAGCTTTATACGATCTTGTGATGTGGAAGAAATAAAAGCGACTGACTACATAATAAAGGTTCATATCACAAGGGGCAATATAAAGTGACGTTCTTTCGCATTAAGATTTTGTGCATCCAACCATAAAAGCACATGTCAACCTCTGCTTCCCTCTGCGAAGGGCCGATCTTTTATTATTATCCTCTACCTTATGCAAGAGTCATGGTGATCTTCACCTTTCCTTTTTACATTTTATCCTTTGGCAAGCATATTGTTATGGAAAGATCCTGGTTGATATATCTAATTGGATGTAGGAGGCATGAGTTATTATTGTTGACATTACCCTTGAGGTAAAAGGTTGGGAGGCGAAACTATAAGCCCCTATGTTTCTCCGTGTCCTATTAAAACTCCGTTACCACAAGTATCGCGTGAGTGTTAGCAATTATGAAAGACTAGATGATAGTTGAGTATGTGGACTTGCTATTAAGCTCTGACATAGACTCTTTCCGATGTTATGATAAATTGCAATTGCTTCAATGACTGAGATTATAGTTTGTTGGTTCTCAATAAAGTTTATGATTCGTACTCTGCATTGTGAATGGATTATTACTTGAACTTAAGAAATCATATGACAATATCTATATATGTTGCTGTTATGAGAATAATCATGATGCCTTCATGTCTGTATTTTATTTTTATCGACACCTCTACCTCTAAACATGGGGACATATTTATTGTTATCGGCTTTCGCTTGAGGACAAGCGAGATCTAAGCTTGGGGAGTTGATACGTCCATTTTGCATCATGCTTTTATATCTATATTTATTGCATTATGGGCTGTTATTACACGTTACGTCACAATACTTATGCCTATTCTCTCTTATTTTACAAGGTTTACATAAGGAGGGAGAATGCCGCAAGCTGGAATTCGGAATTTGGAAAAGGAGCAAATATTAGAGACCTATTCTGCACAACTCCAAAAGTCCTGAAACTCCACGGAATATCTTATAATAAATAATAAAAATCCTCGCCAAAGATGAAGGCCGGGGCCCACACCACATCCACGAGGTGGGGGCGCCTCCTAGGGCGCGCCCCCTACCTCGTGGGCCCCCTGGTGGCCCTCCGATGCCCATCTTTTGCTATTTGAGGTCTTTCGTCGAGAAAAAAATCAGAAGCAAACTTTCAGGACGCTCCGCCGCCACGAGGCGGAACCATGGCGGTACCAATCTAGGGCTCCGGCAGAGCTGTTCTGCCGGGGACACTTCCCTCCGAGAGGGGGAAATCATCGTCATCATCATGACCAACGCTCCTCTCATCGGGAGAGGGCAATCTCCATCAACATCTTCACCAGCACCATCTCCTCTCAAAACCCTAGTTCATCTCTTGTATCCGATTCTTGTCTCCAAGTCCGGGATTGGTACTAGTAGGTTGCTAGTAGTGTTGATTACTCCTTGTAGTTGATGCTAGTTGGTTTATTTGGTGGAAGATCATATGTTCAGGTCCTACATGCATATTAATACCCCTCTGATTATGAATATGAATATGCTTTGTGAGTAGTTACGTTTGTTCCTGAGGACATGGGAGAAGTCTTGCTATTAGTAGTCATGTGAATTTGGTATTTGTTCGATATTTTGATGAGATGTATGTTGTCTAGCCTCTAGTGGTGTTATGTGAACGTCGACTACATAACACTTCACCATTATTTGGGCCTAGAGGAAGGCATTGGGAAGTAATAAGTAGATGATGGGTTGCTAGAGTATCAGAAGATTAAACCCTAGTTTATGCGTTGCTTCGTAAGGGGCTGATTTGGATCCATATGTTTCATGCTATGGTTAGGTTTACCTTAATACCTTTGTTGTAGTTGCGGATGCTTGCAATAGAGGTTAATCATAAGTGGGATGTTTGTTCAAGTAAGAACAGCACCCGAGCACCGGTCCACCCACATATCAAATTATCAAAGCACCGAACGTGAATCATATGAACGTGATGAAAACTAGCTTGACGATATTCCCATGTGTCCTCGGGAGCGCTTTTCCTATTATAAGAGTTTGTCCAGGCTTGTCCTTTGCTACAAAAAGGATTTGGCCACCTTGCTACACTTTATTTATTTTTGTTACTTGTTGCTCGTTACAAATTATCCTATCACAAAACTATCTGTTACCACTTGTTTGATTTTGCAGAGAATACCTTGCTGAAAACCGCTTATCATTTCCTTCTGCTCCTCGTTAGGTTCGACACTCTTACTTATAGAAAGGACTACGGTAGATCCCCTATACTTGTGGCTCATCAGGGTGATTCGCAGTTTGTCGTCAGACAAGTCAAGAAGGATTATCAGAGCTCGTTGATGGAGGCCTATGTAGATGAGGTGAGGAAGCTGGAGGAGCGCTTTGACGGTATACAAGCGGAGCACGTTCCCCGAGCGGAGAACGACATTGCCGATTACCTGTCGAAGCGCGCTGCCTTCAAACTGCATGTGGAACCAGGTACTTTTGTCCTTTGGCTAACTCAACCATCCGTCGAACCATCAACGGGGTAGAACAAGCGGAGGAAATTAGGCCCCGGCAAGTACTTTCCCGCCGAGCCCCCTGGGCCACCGGCAGGGGTATTGCCATGGGTACTGAGCCTGCCGAGGGGTAGCTGGCTCCGGTAGGGCGCCAAGCCCTGGCCGTAGAGACGGCCGCCCCCATGGCAGAAGAGATGCCTTTGGTCCTTGTCGTCGAGCCCCAGGCTCCGGCATGGGCACAACATACCGTCCGTTTGCTCTAGACAGGGGAACTTCCTAAGGAGCAGGAAGAAGCGGAAAAAGTAGCCCATCGGTCTGCCTTGTACCAGTTCGTCGATGACATCCTGTACAAAAAAAGAACGAACGGTGTGAAATTGAAGTGCATCCCCCGGGAGGAAGGACTGAAGCCGTTGGCAGATATACATGGCGGCATATGTGGCTCCCACATCGGGTCGATGGCCCTTGCCGGCAAGGCATTCCGGCAAGGCTTCTTCTAGCACACTGCCCTCCAGGATGCGACGGCACTAGTAACCAGGTGTGAAGCGTGCCAGTTCCATTCGAAGAAGCTTCATCAACCAGCTCAAGCCCTTCGAACAATCCCTCTCTACTGGCCGTTTTCGGTCTGGGGGCTCGACATACTAGGCCCCTTCCCTCGCGCTGTCGGGGGCTTTAAGTACTTGTACGTTGCAATTGACAAGTTCACAAAGTGGCCGGAGGTGGAGGCAGTGAGGAAGGTTACAACACAGTCAGCCGTCAAGTTCTTCAAGGGGCTAGTTTGCCGTTTTGGTGTACCAAACAGAGTCATCACCGACAACGACATATAGTTCACAAGCCACACCTTCATGCAATACATCCAAGACCTCGGCAGCAAGGTCTGTTTTGCTTCTGTGGCCAGGCAGAGAGGGCAAATGCTGAAGTGTTGCAAGGCCTGAGGACAAAGACTTTTGATAGGCTGCACAAGGGCGGAAGGAGCTGGATTGATGAGTTGCCGACGGTACTTTGGTCGATCAGGATGACGCCA
This sequence comes from Aegilops bicornis, assembly GCA_021605145.1. Classification (NCBI taxonomy): domain Eukaryota; kingdom Viridiplantae; phylum Streptophyta; class Magnoliopsida; order Poales; family Poaceae; genus Aegilops; species Aegilops bicornis. The sequence continues at coordinate 88,061,449 of CM038672.1, forward strand.
AATTGAGCCGCCGGCAAGACACCCTTTGCCCTAGTATATGGGGCAGAGGCAGTTCTCCCCACGGAACTCATATACGGGTCACCTCGAGTGCTCGCTTATGACGAGCTTGAGCAAGAGCAATTGCGGCAAGATGACGCAACGCTCCTTGAGGAAGATCGTCTTCGGGCGGCTGTGAGAGCAGCATGCTACCAGCAAGCCTTGCGCTGCTACCATAGCCGCAAGGTTCATGCCAGAAGCTTTGAGGAAGGCGACCTTGTTCTTCGGTGCGTTCAGTCGACCAAGAATTCCAACAAGTTGACGCAAAAGTTGGAAGGCCCTTATCAGGTAATACGAGTCACCAGGCCCGGCGCAGTCCGCCTGGAGACCAAAGATGTTGTCCCAGTGAGCAATTCCTGGAACATCAAACATCTTCGCAAGTTTTACCCATTTGGCGCGGTTTTCGGGCCTACCGGCAAACCACCTTTTGTACAAGCCTTGCCGGCAAGGCATGTAACCCTTTGTACAAAGTCAAGCGCAGACCCTGAGCATAAATAAATGAAGCGCTGGTGCCCTAAGTTATAGCATGCATGCTAGGTTAAGTCTCTCCCTTGGTTAGGGTTGATAGTGCTTAGCGGCGACTAACCCCTAGCCTAGAGTTCGAGTGTGCGTCCTTCTATTCTCTTTGGTTCGCAGGGCACATGGACACTTCTGCCGAGCCGCTTGGGAGAAAGAGAACGGACTGCCGCTCCGTCCCCGGCAAGCCAAGACTGCCGGGGGCTGAAGACACAAGGATCCAACCACGGCAAGCTAAGGTTGCCGGAGGCTGCGGATTCAGATAAGTCTTTTATCCCCCTGTTATGCATTTCCGTATAGAACTGGGACATGTGAAACCTCGTTTATATTCTTAAACCACCATGCTCCCCTTTTCCTGTACCCAAGAGCTATCTCCTAGGTCGGAACTTGGTCGTAGTCGCGGTGGCGAGGAAATGAACGAGGGGCCTAACTCTACTTCGCCCCTGCCTCCGCCAAGAGCACGAGAATGGTCGACTGAAGTGGGGAGACGGCAAGGCCTGTTGCCGGGCGACAATGTTTATCTTAAAAATAACAAGGATTCGTCCTTGGCATGGGCCTCACTCACGCACAAAGAACCCGCCAAGCACCCTTTTTCATTAAAAACATCCGATACATGTACAGTTCATACGGAATTAAAAACATGAGCAAGGGGATTACAAGTCTTAAAATTAACAAATGTCCGCAGGCTTATAAACTAAAAAGAGATAAGGTGCCCGTAATCTCTTTCTTGTCCCTCTCCTCAGAAGGTGGAACAAGGCAGTGGGAGGGAAAAAAAAAGCGCGGAGGGAGTCCTGGATTAGGGGTTCTCCGGACAGCCGGACTATAACCTTTGGCCGGACTGTTGGACTATGAAGATACAAGATTGAAGACTTCATCCCTTGTCCGGATGGGACTCTCCTTGGTGTGGGAGGCAAGCTTGGCAATACGGATATGTAGATCTCCTCCCTTGTAACCGACTCTGTGTAACCCTAGCCCCCTCCGGTGTCTATATAAACCGGAGGGTTTAGTCCGTAGGACAAGAACAATCATACCATAGGCTAGCTTCTAGGGTTTAGCCTCTACGATCTCGTGGTAGATCAACTCTTGTAATACTCATATCATCAAGATCAATCAAGCAGAAAGTAGGGTATTACCTCCATCGAGAGGGCCCGAACCTGGGTAAACATCGTGTCCCCTGCCTCATGTTACCATCCGCCTTAGACGCACAGTTCGGGACCCCCTACCCGAGATCCACCGGTTTTGAGACCGACATTGGTGCTTTCGTTGAGAGTTCCACTGTGTCGTCATCATCAGGCCTGATGGCTCCTTCGATCATCGGTAACAATACGGTCCAGGGTGAGGTTTTCCTCCCCGGATAGATCTTCATATTCGGCGGCTTCGCTCTGCGGGCTAACTCGCTTGGCCATCTGGAGCAGATCGAGAGCTACGCCCCTGGCCACCAGGTCAGGTTCGGGAACTTGAATTACACTGCCGACGTCCGTGGAGACTTGATCTTTGACGGATTCGAGCCCATGCCAGGCGCGTCGCACGATCACGACGAGCATGATATAGCTCTGTCGTCGGATAGTGTTCGGGAGATCGCACCGGCAACTACTCCGGCCTTCGATCTGGAGCAAATGGCACCATCCAAGGACGGGTGGATAGACCCCGCCATGGAAGCCGTACTCTCAGCGGCGATAGAGCTAGATACTGACTTCAACCCTCACGATAGCCGTGACGCCGAACCACTGGATTCATCTCCGGCCACGAACTCAGAGCCGCTTGCACCCGTGCCTATCGAATCCGATTGGGCATCGATCATGGAGTTTACCTCCGCGGATATCTTTCAGCACTCGCCCTTCGGCGAGGTGCTAAATTCGTTAGGGTATCTCTCCTTGTCAGGAAAGCCTTGGTCGAACTATGTCCGGCTAGAATGGGATGCGGATGATGAAGAAATTCGCTGCCCACCCACCACCGACTTAGTAGCCACTGTCGACGATTTAACCGACATGCTCGACTTCGACTCCGAAGACATCGACGGTATGGACGACGATGCAGGAGACGAACAGGAACCACCGCCCACAGGGCGCTAGACCGCCACTTCATCACATGACATATACATGGTGGATACACCCAAAGAAAACAATGACAAGGAACGGAAAGAAGCAGCGAAGAATAGCTCCATCGACAAGCAAACAAAGAGTCGACATAGGCGCCGCTCTAAATCCCGCCACGGCAAAAATAGCGATAACAACGAAAGAGAAAATAACACCCCGGTCGACTCCAGAGGAAACGACGACCACACTGACCCAGAGGCAGAGCAAAATGAAGCCGCGAACGGCGAACATAGTACGGATACGATGTCCGAACACGATGACGCCGAGGATAAAACTCATAAAACTCCCTCCGAGGAGGAAAATAGTCCGGACGAAGATGTGCACCTCATCCCGGAAAAGCACTTGGAACAAGAGAACCTCCACAGAAGGCTTATTGCCACGGCGAGGAGTCTGAAGAAGCAGAAGCAAAGGCTCAAGGCCGCACAAAATACGCTCAACAGTAGTTGGAACAAAGTGCTGGACAACGAAGAAATGCATGGTGGAAGTTACCACGCAAAGAGCTATCCAAAGCGCAAGCTATTGCCCGAATTCGACGACGAGGTTGTAGAGCCCACACAGCCGAAAAACAAAACGGCCAACCGGTCGGATCAACCACCCCGTGGCCGCGATAGAGCGGCTAACAGGGTCGCACATAAGTCAACACACGGCCTACGTGAGGACTTGCGCCAAAAATCCAGTATGACCAGATCCATCTATGGATCTAGGAAGCGCGCTACGGCACAGTATCAAAACCGAATACCACAACCGTCCGAACGCCTTGATAAATCTAAATACAGGGGTGCCGCACACCCCCTATGTTTCACCGATGAGGTGCTGGACCACGAATTTCCAGAAGGATTCAAACCAGTGAACATAGAGGCATACGATGGGACCACAGACCCTGGGGTCTGGATTGAGGACTTTATCCTCCATATCCATATGGCTCGCGGAGACGATCTCCACGGCATCAAGTACTTGCCCCTCAGGCTTAAAGGACCAGCTCGGCACTGTCTAAAAAGCCTCCCCGAAAACTCCATTGGAAGTTGGGAGGAGCTCGAGGATGCTTTTCGGGCTAGTTTTCAAGGGACCTATGTCCGACCTCCGGATGCAGACGATTTAAGTCATATAATTCAACAGCCCGGAGAGTCGGCCCGAAAGCTTTGGAACAGGTTTCTCACTAAGAAGAACCAAATAGTCGACTGTCCGGACGCCGAAGCCTTAGCAGCTTTCAAGCACAGCGTCCGAGACAAATGGCTCGCCAGACACCTCGGCCAAGAAAAGCCGAGAACAATTCCAGCCCTGACAAGCCTCATGACCCGCTTTTGCGCGGGCAAAGATAGCTGGTTGGCCCGCGGTAGCACCAGCGACCCAAGCACATCCAAAGTTAGGGATGGCAACAGAAAACCACGGCGCAGTAAAAGCAAGCGTCGAAATACAGAAGACAACCTGCATAATACGGCAATGGAACGCCGGATTCAGGGGCCCTCGACCAGGTCAACGGAAAAAGCCTTCTGAAGGCAGCAGAGATGGACTGTCCGTCCTAAATAAGATTCTAGACAAACTATGTCAGATTCACGGCACCCCCGATAAACCTGCAAATCACACCCACACAGAATGCTGGGTCTTCAAGCAGGCCGGTAAGCTAAACGTCGAACACAAGGGGCGGGATACAACAGGCGAAGACGAAGATGAGCCTCGCCAGCAAAGCACTGGGGGACAGAAAAAATTCCCACCAGAGGTCAAAAAAGTAAACGTGATCCACGTGACGAAGATGAGAAGCAAACATGCACTCCGAGACACACGAGCCGTAGAGCCCGTTACCCCTAACTTCAACCCCTGGTTGGCCTGCCCGATCACTTTTGATCGGAGGGATCACCTAACAAGCATCTGGCACGAAGGATGGGCTGCTCTGGTGCTGGACCCAATAATAAATGGATACCATCTCACACGAGTCCTTATGGACGGCGGCAGTAGTCTAAATCTGATATATCAGGACACTGTCCGCAAAATGGGGATAGACCCAACAAAAATCAGCCACAGTAATACTACCCTCAAGGGAGTAATACCAGGCACAGAGGCCCGCTGCACGGGGTCTCTATTACTAGAGGTTGTATTCGGCTTTCCCGACAACTTCCAAAGCAAAAAGTTAACCTTCGACATCGCTCCATTCTGAAGTGGCCATCAAGCATTACTCGGAAGAGCGGCTTTCGCTCGTTTTAATGCAATACCGCATTACGCTTCTCTCAAGCTTAAGATGCCCGGTCCACATGGCATCATCACCATTAGTGGAAACGTTGAACGCTCCTTACAAGCAGAAGAATGCGTGATGGCTTTAACAGCCGAACACTAAACGCCCCCCCAACCAGATTAAAGGATCGGTTGTCAAGACCGCGGACACGGTTCGACGAGTCCGGTGCATTACTAGCCATAACAGCTGGGGTAAACCCGAGGTTGGTGTGATGGTCATACCCCCATAGACGGCACCAGGGGCTTCCCGCGCGTAATTGGGGCTAGTTCAGCTCAACTTAACTTATCTTGAATTTTAATGGTTTATTACAGAATAACCAATCTTTCCTGGCACGACAACTTTTCACCAAAGCTCTTCTCTTTTTACAGATGACAATCGCGCCACACCCGTCCAGGACAGGGCACAACGGAGACACAGGCGCAGACGTGTAGCAGGGACCCGCTCAAAGGTTTTTTTTAGATTAAGACCCTGCGTAAACCTTTTTTTACTGTCTCTTGTTGTTCACATCCTCCGGATACTTAATATAACTGAGAAGGACACTGACGTTATTGGCATTTCGCCATGTCAGAGTATCGCACGTACCTGGACACTCGAGGTTCATTATCAAGGGCACTGTTCAGCCCGACATATGTTATAAAGACCGAATACCTTAGGGAGTGTTCGGCGTCGCGAGTTTGGCCTTATATCATCAGCTCCGAATCATGTCTTTGGTCAAATGTTGGGTTTGCCCAGCTCCCGTGTTTTGCTACCTTACGTTCCGCTCTATCGGCTAAGGTGGCACCAGGAGAACTACTGCGATTGTGCCCTGGTTCATCCGGATGAGCACCTCGATGGCGAAAAGCGAAACCGGCCATGATAAAGCGCGAGACTGGTCAACCACTCGATGACTCACCGGAATCTTCGGGACTCCTCTGCATTAACGAAGGACTGTTTCCCGGTCACGTACGTACGCGCCCCGTATTCGGACGAGCGCGGAGGTACCAGGGGCTATCTAGTAGTCCCACCGTCAAACTCCTATGGCTAAGTGAAGGTGTTAAAGCAATATAGTCTGATTGCCTTGTTCGCTGCGCTACCACCTTCTTAATGGACCAAGACATTGGATCAAGTGTGAATACGAGTTTTTTTGCGAACACCCCCGCATTATATGCATGGGAGCGGAAGCCGACGACTGCAAACTTTCAGGTTATATACATATATACATAAACGGCCGCACAGGAGGCATCATAATACTTTCAGGCAAAAGTATAAAAAATAGCCTTTATAATTCAGCAAAACCTTATTTTTTCAATGGGAATACATGTCACTAGAACATAATATTCTTCGAGCACTGAGCTTCTACTGAACGAGCGCCTTCAAGGACTTCTTCAAAGTAGTGCTCGGCAGTTACTCGCCAACGGTCAACCTCGGGTTGCAATAGCGGTGGCCTCCATGTCTGCCCAGTATGTCTTGACACGGGCAAGTGCCATCCGCGCGCCCTCTATGCACGCCGACCTCTTCATAGCGTCGATACGCGGCACAGCACCAAGGAACTGCTGCACCAAACCAAAATAACTATTCGGTCGTGTCCCTCTCGGCCACAGATGATCCACAACAGACACCATGGCAAGCCCGGACAACCTATGGAGCTTGGCCCACTCGGTCATTCGCTCATTTAACAGCAGCGGACGCACTGGATCATCGAACTATGGCCCGAATAGCTTTTCCACTTCACGATCTTTTTGATCCTTGAAGTACTCGGCCGCATCAGCAGCACTGGCTGCCAGATCCGCATATGCGTCCGCAGAACTCCATAGTTGATCAAGAGGGGTGTACTTTGGATCTCCGAACTTCGTCCGCAACAAGAAGGGCTCCCCAGCAACGATATCTCCAGCTTGACGCAGCTCCTCCTTCGATGCTCTGATCTTAGAGCGGGCTTCTTTGGCTGCTACTGTGGCCTTCTCCAGCTCCGTCGCCTTCGCTAGGTTTTCTTTTTCAAGAAGCTGATAACGGTTGGCGGGATCCTTCAACTCAACGGCCATCTTGGCCATCTTTTCTTTGCTCTGGCAATGGGCAGCCTGTTCGGCCCGCAGCTCTTCGGCTGCCTTTAGTGTGGACGCATCACTATTCCTGGCTTGTTCTTTGGCTCGGGCAAGATCCGCCCGAAGGGTCTCCACGGCGACAGCTCCATCTGCAGTCACAACATATTAATGATACTGGCATTATGCTCCCCTTACTATGTGTTGATCACCGGAGAAATCACATACCCTGTGCCTCGTCAAGCCGCTTGTTAACAAGCACGATGTCAGCCTCTGCCGCATCAAGTTACCTCTTCAGCCCGGCAAACTCACTAGTCCAGCTAGCCACCAGACCCTCAGCCACCTGCGAATCAAGGTGGACTGATTATTACCTGGGACTATGATCCTCTGTTTTCCGCCGTTCTCGACAGCAACCAAAGTCTCAGGGGCTACTATCTGCATAGGGCACACCTAACGTGTGCGGTACTGCCAAAAATACACACTACTTCACGTACCTCAAAGCCTTTCAGCAGACTCATGAATGCTTCATGCAACCCGCGTTCGGCGGATGAAATCCTCTGAATCATCATACCCATTAGCGTACGATGCGCCTCCGAGATAGCCGCTTTCTCCAGAAGATCCTTCAGCGCGTCCGAGTGCACACCAGACTGTTCCGGACTATTTCTATGGGTCTCCCAAGGAGCCGAATGCTGAGGACTCCGGGTGGCCAAGCGATTACCCTCTGGCCTTGGCGGATCAGGAGAAGCCCTTCGCGACGACACTTCAGCGTCGCCCGCCTCGTGAGGCGGGGTGGCATAGGGAGGTGTTTCGCTCTCCATCATCTCCGGAAGAAGATCCCCCGAAGACGAACTCTGTCGAGAAGCGCTACGATCCGAACTACAAGATATATGTTTTGGTTATTGTCCTCTGAGGTAAAGCGGGATATTGTTACTGTTAAGCACCTTTTGTTTACTTACAGCTCGATGGGAGGCTGATCCCCTTGCGGACACTATGCGGCAAGGGTACCCTCCGAGGCAGGACCCTCTGGCAAAGATTTCTTCCCACGCTTGTATACCTTTGTTTATGGGTTCTCAGAGCTGGTCCTCTTCTTTCCTTGGGAGGGGGGGGGGATTTCAGATCCTCCTCCCCGGTTGTCCCCCTTCGTGAAGGTGTTAATTCCCCCGGCTTGGATGAATAACGAGTGAGGCCCACTTTCAGCCTCTTTATTCCCCCCTTCACCTTCCCCGGAGGGCTCCTGATAAGGCGCCGGCTCGAGCATTCGGGCTAGAACTGGATCCGCCGAGCCTTCGGGAAGGGGAGCCGAACACCTGATCATCTTCGCCTTTGATACCCAGTCCTGGTCAAAGAGCGACTTTTCAGAATGCTGTTGTGATAAATCAAAAGACAGCGTATTCGGCCATGGGATTACTTACTTGGGTGTATGTGCGATTGCAGCTCAGGCCCGCATCCTCGGTGGAGTCCGGACACCTTACTTGTGGTCCGAAGAACAATTTGTACATCTCTTCGAGCGTCATGCTTTGGCCGGACTGTTGGACTATGAAGATACAAGATTGAAGACTTCGTCCTGCACTACTGGAAATAGGGAATTTGCTATCAGCCAGTTCTTTGCCATCTGCCAGCTGATGGCAAAGAACGTCTTTGCCATCTGCTTATAAAAACAGATGGCAAAGAACTGACAGACGGCAAAGAACATGGTTGCCATCAGCCAATTCTTTGCCATCTGCTAGTGGATGGCAAATAATCTATGCCATCTGCCAGCAGATGGCAAAGAGGTTGGCAAATCCTGTGGCCGTCACGAGTGTAATGGCGTACCAGCCCCACCTCTTTGCCATCTGCCAGCAGACGACAAAGATTCTTTGCCATCTGCTGGCAGATGGCAAAGAGATGGGGTTATTTTCTCTAGGTAAAAAAACTGTGGGGTTATCCCCTCCCTCTCTGCCCACCCATCTAGGTAAAAAAATACTACGTTCGCATCTCATCCACACACCGAACAGCCCCTCGCTCCTTCCTTCCTCACCCGCCGCCGCTCCCTCCCACCTCCTCCTCCTCCTCCTTCTGCGCCCTAGGAGCCCCGCTGCCACCCTGCTGCTACTCCTCCACCGGCTAGCCCTGCTGCGTCACGAGCCCCTCCCTCCTCTTCCTGTTCCGGTGGTCGATAGTCGGGGTCAACGAGGAGATGCACGCGGCGGCGGCCATGGACGACTCCATGAGCAGGACCACCGCCGTCGCAACGCCTGCGGCTGGCGGCGCACTCCACGGGGCTCGGGATGTCCGCGGCGGCGCGGGCTGTGGACCGAGAGGCGGGTCCCTTGATGCATTCCGTTCGAGGGGCTGGTCAAGCTGGCGCGGGATCTGAGCCACCGTTCATGAATTTCTCGCAGCATGGCTCCTGTTGCTTTGGATCCGGTACGATCTCTCTCTCTCTCTCTCTCTCTCTCTCTCTTTCTCTCTCTCTCTCCGAGACTCAACCAGGCACTCACAGATTATTAACATGATCGAGAATGCACCTCACTGCAGGAAAAATGGTCAACATCTCTTTCATCAGTCGAGTAGTTGCTTGCTAAATTTCTTATTAAGTAGCCAAATGATAACAAATAAAATACTTGCAACTAAATTAGAGATTTAAAAGGAAAGGATAATGAACATACAAAGTAGTATAGTTCAAAAACAATTAAGTGTGTACTTCTTGTATTAAGTTTGATCCTATGATGATCAATATCACATTGTACACTGCACGAGGGAATCGGTGATTTGTGCAAACCAGTTAATAGTTCAGAGCAGTAGGTATTCTAACCACATCTCTAATATGTTAGAACCACAACTAAATCTAGGGTACTGCTCGTAATTAAGGATAATTTTCTAGGTGCATAGAGAGTGAAGGAGCTCCTTTGGTTGCAGTATGTGTGAATCTTTCTTTCTTTGAGATCATGTGTATCCAAATAATTTCCAACTCCCAAACATTTGCTCGGTGACGGACTAAAAAATGTTTGTAGTTATAAGACATAAATGTTTGTTACATTATCATGTAAAAAGCTACATTGCAAACCTATCTTCTTCATATTCGCAGACAAGAATAACGAAACATTGGAATTGACGGCTATCTAGAAACATACTCCCTCTCTAAACAAATATAAGACCTATTAGATCACTAAGAAAATGAATACTTGATCACTCCCAACTAATATTTCCTTTGAGCTTGATGTTTGTGCGATTCTGGTCCCAACTTGAATTGTTGTTTTTGTATTGAAATATGAAAGCTATACCGAAGACACAACAGACCAAGTAAATGGTGGTAATACTATTACTCGTTCAAAAAATCCTCCTATAACTAAAATATTTATCTTAGACCCATCCGGCAAACTATGTGTCATGTGTCTTTCATAAAAATAAATCCAAAGAAATATTGCAGATCAAGTAAGATAATCTATACAATCTCACATCAAGGAAAGCATCCCTCCTTTCATTTGGTCGGCCACTTTTATTTCAGGTATAACCGGGAAATTGATCGTAGTTGTCTGATGCTCGTAATTCAATTCATTTTTTATCTGCAAGGATGTATAAAAGGCTCTTCATTAGGCTAGTAGCAAAACTTGCAGATCAAGTAAGACTACATCATGCCATTAGGAAGAGGTACGTGCATACATGCAGGACTATGACTTTGCATATCTATGTGGCATCACAGAATGAATTCATTATCCATCTGCTAGACATTTTGACAAGAGCCAATGTAATTAGGACGTGCTAGGCGAGCAAACACGGAGCTTGAGTCCATCATCGTATGCCCTGCTTAAGTTTCAGCCGCTTAATCCCCAAGCTCGCTTTTATAACCTCTTTGTCTCTTCCTTCCCTGTTGAATCAACCGATCCATGGCCTTGGTCTGCTGTCTAGTCTGTTTTGGTACAGATTCACGTAAGACACTAATCAAACATCACGACAAAGATACCGTTGGAATTCAGAAATCCATTCAAGTCATGCACTGCAAAGGATGATTCATCAGTATATCGGATAAATCACCAAGAATGATTACCAACTGATTACCAACTCAAGCAGCATGTTCTAGAAAAAAATCATCAATGATTTTTCCAGCGCTTTTGGCCTTATTTTATGTTTTGCTGTTTATCTAATAGCAATGCCTATCTCAAATCAGCCAATACAATCTGCTGATTATTTTTGCATATCTTTCTGCTATCTTTCAGGAGGATTGGCTACTACATACGATTTGTGGAACTCCCAATTATGTTGCTCCCGAGGTTCTTAATTTGCATCCATGCCTTGAATTAGCTATGTACTTATTTTCACCCAAGTGAATATTTTGTTCAATTTTCAGTAGTTTCTTTGATGTACAAGTTAAAAATAACAAGGATTCTGATGGTGCCAAGCTGGATCCGTGGTCATGTAGGGTGATTTTTTTGTCGTCATTCTGTTCGAAGATTAAAATCTCATGCTGCTTTACAAGACGGTGAATAACTTGTACTACTTTTCTTTTGCCAAATGTAAGTTCCTTTTTTGCGCGAAAAATAAATAAGTGCCTGAAAGATAACCTTGTGTGCTAATTCCATGCCTTGCTCTAGTAACTAACAAGACTGCTCTTAATTTACCAAGATGTCATCTAGAATGTATCCATCTGCTAATGACTTGATGGAGTCATAGAAATGAGCTATTGATCACTTTTTTAGAAGAGATGCAACTGCTTGTAATTCTGAATAATTAGCTTTAGTTATTGTTAAAAACAACCTGTGAAAAATTTCTTGGATCGGCCCTGCTCACGAGAGCCGAATCCTGGGCCCCGAAATTTCTTGATCGCCCTGCTCACGACAGACGAAATCCCTGGAGGCTGGAGAGGTATATGATCTCATGCGACAGTGTCTTGAAAGTGAGATAGACTCTCGTGCAGCCGGTTTCAACGCTGCGTCAGCCGGTCGGCTCCTTGTGTCCTCCAGTGAATGCGATGAGCGGATACTCATCTATAGCTATATGTCGAACAACAGCATGGATCTCTGCTTATACTTCTATATTTTTTCTTGCCTATGCTCAGAATTTGGATCACAATAGTAAATAGATCATTAGGTTCTCTTCTATAATTGTTGGTTGTTGTTGTTCTGTGCTCCAACACATACGAAAGCAGCTCATTGTTGCACGGAGATAAGTTTCATGCACATAATTAAAGTTCCGGATAACCGAAGTACAAATCTGTAAATACCTTTAGAGAAAGCTTGTATGCTTGACATGCTTGACCATGTAAAAGCTCATGCATGAGTAATTATATCGTCAGGTTATTCTTTTTATTTGCAAGGTGAGCTTCAAAATTCTGTAAACTAGCATTTCCAATAGTTCAGAGCTGCCACTTTACTTTCAGTATTTAGGTGGATGATCTCTGTTTAAATTCCTAATTCAAGTAATGCACTCCGGCAAGTTCCATTTATTTGTGTCCTTGCTGCCAATAGATGTAATTTTATCGTGAGCACCCAAGTACAGCAGAACTATTGTCGTTCATTATTGTTGGCTTGTGCCCTAGAGAGAAAATAATTAGCATTTACCTCTGTGTACCGGACTGTAGTTGTACCATATGCCTATTGTATCATTTTCATCCTTGATAGATGCAACGAGTAAATTGTCACTGAAAAATGTTGTGGTTGCAGCGTTTGTTTTATTAATTCTGCATTCCTTCCTTTATGAGAAAAGTGTTACTTCTGCGTTAGTTATATGTTATGTTTCTCTATTTTTGTAAAAATATTCATACGTGTGTTTGAATTGTTTTTAGTAGCTGTCTTTACTACTCTCTCTGATTGAAACAAAAAATCGGAGGCTGCCTACAGCAAGTCCGTTTGTCATCAACGCCTTTGTTTGCTTGGTAGATCCACATCCAATCTTTCAAGCTACATCCATATGTAAGAAAGTTACAATTAATCCAGTACTAATAGTTTTGTACGTACGTATATGCGCACTCACCCCTTCTATATACATATGATTCAGGAGCTTCTTTTACTAGCATTTTGTTTCATTGCCCCATACAAAATGTATGCAAGTGATGTATATTGTTTTTTCCTTTGTCTAAATATACTACAAAAGCATGTCTTGAATAAAAGCTGGTTGGCGTCGTCGCAATTGCCAAATGTGTGTGGACGTATTTTTCATCTTCCACATGTTCTTTGTCGAGAGCAATGAGCATAGTTTTCACTGTGAAAAGCAACCCTGAATTAGTTTTCAAAATTATATTTCATGGCTTTCAAAGTTTTAATATGATTGTTGTTGCTAACGTCCATGTCACAAACGTCGGCCGGTGCACACCATGTTGCGTGCTGTTCTGCGATTTCTGAGGTACTCAATCTCTCTCTCTCTCTCTCTCTCTCAAAATGGTAAAAAAAACTCATACTAAATGGGAGGGTCTACAATTTTACTACCTGACATGAGTTACCACTGTATTTTTCTTCTTCTAATTACAACATGTAGAAATGTGTGTTAAGAGTTCAATCATATACAAAGATGCCTATATGTTGTTTTTAGTTTTACCTTCATAAAACTAAAATGGTTCTCTCCTAACATTGAGGCAGTGGATATGTGCTTCTCAATCAAGGAGCTTTTGTCAAACCGGGTATGCAACCATGCACATTGTAGTTCATACTATATGGAATTTACTTTCTGTTGGAATGTGCGTATGTTGCTCCGGTGATAGTAAGCATTTGCATTGTTTCAATACATATCACAAGTCCTATTTTATAGATATAAGTTGCATCATAATAATCTTCACATTTTAGTTGCATCATAATAATCTTCTTCTTCTAGTCTTCTTCTTCTAACTTTCTTCTTTCCCATTTTGTAGATTTGCTTCAGATCACGGAAGCTTGGGTTGATGGAGTGCTTGTCTTTAGTTTTTGTTTTGACTTTGTGAAACTTGCTACCTATGATGGTAATATTGATGAAACTATGTATATGTATGGATGAAACTTGCTACTATTGGTAACATGTGTTGGATATGTGTTTGATATATATGTGTTCATGACTATTGGTAATATGTGTTGAATATGCTATATTGGTCACATAAATATATTTGTGTTTGATTTTCTGTGAAAATGAATTGATATAAGAAAAAACAAAATTAAATGGGGCAATATAGGCACTTTTCCATCTGCTGGCAGATGGCAAAGAGGCCACGTGTCATCTACATGTAAAATTTGGGCTGGCCTATTTGGGCCCTTTGCCATCTGCTGGCAGACGGCAAAGCATGCAGCCTTTGCCATCTGCTGGTAGACGGCAAAGAGCCTAAAGCCTTTGCCATCTGCTGGAAGACGGCAAAGCATGCAGCCTTTGCCCTCTGCTGGCAGACGGCAAAAAGCCTAAAGCCTTTGCCCTCTGCTGGCAGACAGAAAAGTATGCCGTTAGCCTTCTACCGGGGCTAACCCTGTTAAGAGGCTTTGCCATCTGCCAGCTGATGGCAAAGGCACAGGCTCTTTGCCATCATCCAGCAGACGGCAAAGAAGCGTTTGCCGGCAGGGTTTTAGACAAACTGTTTGCCATCTGCTGGCAGATGGCAAAGCCTTTGCCATCCGCCGACCATGCCTTTGCCATCTGCCATGGCAGATGGCAAAGTGCCATATTCCAGTAGTGCCGTGTCCGGATGGGACACTCCTTGGCGTGGAAGGCAAGCTTGGCAATACGGATATGTAGATCTCCTCCCTTGTAACCGACTCTGTGTAACCCTAGCCCCCTCCAGTGTCTATATAAACCGGAGGGTTTAGTCCATAGGACAAGAACAATCATACCATATGCTAGCTTCTAGGGTTTAGCCTCTACGATCTCGTGGTAGATCAACTCTTGTAACACCCATATCATCAAGATCAATCAAGAAGGAAGTAGGGTATTACCTCCATCGAGAGGGCCCGAACCTGGGTAAACATCGTGTCCCACGCCTCCTGTTACCATCCGCCTTAGACACACAGTTTGGGACCCCCTACCCGAGATCCGCTGGTTTTGACACCGACAAGCGCCTAGGCAAGGTACGAGGAGCAGAAGGCTCCAAGAGAACATCTTGGTGTCGGGAAAGGAGCTGGAAGACGAGGCGGCGGGCCGGCAATACGCGACGAAAGGAATCGGTGCCCGCGTACTCCGACTTGACGGCCGCCACCTTCCTTCTTCGCCTTCTCCGGGCCTCCTATGCCCGCCGCCCCAAGGAGACGACGGGGAGCACCCCGATGGAGAGCTTGGCAAGGATGGCCCTCGGCAGGGCGCGTGGCCGAGGGAGGGGCAGCGCGGTCAGTCGGAGTCAGGGTCGGCATCCCGCCGCTCGACTCCCTCGTCGTTGTTGTTGTTGTCCTCCTCGTCACTCCCACTCGAGGAGGAATCTTCATCGTCAGAGGAGCTCTCCATGCAGCACTTGAGGCGAGTTCCAAGATCTCCAAAGACCTTGACGGAGAGCAGGCCGCCCTCCATTAACTTGAAGTAGAGGACGAGCCCTGCCGTCAGGCTGTGGATGCGAGCAAACGTCTTCCATCCGCGACAGAGGTACATGAAGTGAGGAGCGGGGAAGTCGATGTCGACTCGCGTGCCGCCGTTCCCGCAGCCCCTCATGTGCAGCCTGAGGGTCTGGGGCGGATCGAGCTCCATCTCCCGAGAAAATGGGGTGGGGAGGCGGAGACAACGCCGCGGTGGTCGGCGCAGCCTGATGAAGAACTCGCGGAGCTGGTCCCCGGCGTGGCCCTCCATTGTGGGAGGCATCGCTGGCGAAGGCACGACCATCGCGCCGCCTCGTCCCCCTCTCCCCCGACCACCGCGGCAACCTCAGCCTCGCCCCCTCCCCCTTCCTCTCGTGGCTGGCTCCGCCACTGCGAGCTCGTGGGAAGGAGGAACGCGCTGTCGAGCGGCGACCCTCGCCCCCACCATTGAAGGGCCTGCACCCCCTCTCGCCATGACAGGTGGAAGCAAGGAGCGGAAGTGGAAGAAGATGGATGCTGGGAGAACGTGGGGTGACATCCCCCTCCCCCTCCTTATAAAGGGGCGGGGTCGAGGCTCGGCCACCCCACTCGACCAATCCAGCCATCGGAGGCGCAGGGAATCAGGACGGACCCGCTGCCCCAATCAACGATGGCCCGGTTTCCCGCCTCCACCGCCTGCCACCTGCATGGAGGACGCATGGTGAGCGAGCAGAATCGAGGGGACGGGTGAGGCGACCGTTCCCTGCCCCGTGATCGTGGGGCACGGGCGCCTTGAAGACTGCGACCCGAGTCCACTCAGTAAATGAGCCACGCCTCCACGCCTCCCTCTTTTTATGGGGAAGGCGCGAACCGCCTCTTTACCATGATGTGACGCATGCATGCGGGTACCACCCCACGCATGACCCCCACGTCACGCACGACCCTCCAGGTCGCGCATTCAACGCTGAGTCGAGGGGAAGCGCAGCAAACGAGAAGTTACTGTGGTAAAATCCCGCCCCAACTGTCGGCGCACCATTTTGGGCCTGGCCCAACAACGTGTCACGCTTATGTGTGGCCCAGGACAGGGGGCTCCTGTCGGTGTACAAAAGTAGGGGCACTCCTTTTTACGCCTTTACTTGTGCACGGATAGTTGGAGCCGTGCCCGCGGCCACACTAAGCAGGGTAGACGAGGGAAGCCGGAGAGAAGCCGAAGGAACAAGGCGACCAGAGGCAACGCCAAGACCAGAAACGCAGGAGAGCAAAGGGGCAAGGTGGACTCCCCCCGCAAGACCCTTGGCGAGGCGGCCTCCGCGGCCCTGGCAAGAGCCTTGCCGGGGCAACTTGCCCAACACCAGCAGAGTGAGCCACCCTTGAGCCCAAAGGTTCCAAATGTTGTCAACAACTACATTGGAACCAGGGCTCGGGAAGCATCTCCGTGCTGGCATGCAGATCTTCGTCAAGATCATAAACATGCAAGATCAGATGAGGACCAGAAGACGGTGACCCTTGGCGGGATTCTAGCCAAGGAAATCCATAAGACCCCCGGCAAGCGCCTTGCCGGGGACGACTGCAACGCCACGGCAAGACCCTTGCCGGGCCCCCAGCGAGACCCTTGCCGAAGGCGTTAGCGGGGCCACAGCCAGGCCCGCATCGAACAAGACTCCACCGCCCGTTAGCCAGATGCAACAGCCCAACCTGCTTTGTGCACTGCAGCAACAGACGGCCTCCAGGCCAACTCAGCAAACACATGCGTGGTGGCATGTAGATCTTCATGAAGGCCCTACCACCGCGCCACCTCTGCATCCTGCCTGCCTACATGGCGCTGCATGCACCGCTGGCCTGGGTGCGTGTCAAAGCGAGGCGGAGCGGCGACGGACGGGACGGGCCTCGTTCCCGTCCCCGATAAAGCTAATGGACACCTAAGTGGCGCATTTAATGAGCTTTGTCCTGTAATGCCGGGCGATAAGCTCGCGCACTGTACACCTTTACACCTCCTGTGTGCCAGTTTGGCAACCCCTTTTTGCCTATAAAAGGAGGCCCGAGGCGACCAGGAGAGGGAGTCGGCTTTTTGTAACTACGCGGCCATTGTTGCTAGTTCGAGAGCTCAAGAACACTCAATACATCTACCAAAGCAGGACTAGGGTTTTACGCATCCTTGCAGCCTAAACCTGGGTAAACGACTCGTGTCCTTCCTGTCATACCTGCTCTTTGCACAACCTCGCGCCCACCGACCGTAGAAGGGATCTCAGTGACCCCATAGGTATCATTCTCACCGACACACTCCATCTGTTGAACTTGTCTAAAATATACTAGATAAAAACATTAGTCCAACAAGAGATATGTTGACATTAATTACCAAAACCACCCAGGGAGCACTTGTGCTTTCAGTCCCATATCAGTTTCATGCCGTAGTATCCTGCCACACCCATATGGTGGGGGTGTATGTTCTTCTTCTGAAGTCCCGATTTCTTGAAACTCTTCTCAGCAAACTCTTTAGTTGCCCTGGCCCTTTTGAATTCTGCCCAGTCTGCCTTTGTAATTTGGGGGTATGTGGGGATTGGGTCCTTGCCTTCACTCGAGTACTTCTTGTACATCACGTGCTTCCAGTTTCTCCAAGCATCCCTAGCCTTCTTCAGTGCAGCGTGTTCCACCTGCATTCTCCACTGCTCTGGAATGTTGAAGTGATCCATGATCTCCCGGACTATCCTTCGCCGTGTTTCTGTGTCAGCCTTCCGAAACCCCGGCAGATTAATGTTGAGCCTTGCCCTGCCAACAAATTCACACACGCTCTTGAACCTCATGCGTGCTTTATCTGGTTTAGTTGGAGCCCAAGACTTTAAATGAATCTTGGTTACTTCATATACACCTTTAAGCTGGTGTGTGGGCTTCCTTGGAGTGTTCCTCCGTGTCCTAGCTGGAAGGGTAATTGCTGCAGCTCTGTCCCGTTCAAGATTACTTGATCCCTCACAATCTGCTGAAGACCTAGGGTTGTCGGAATCGGATGATGATACATCGCCTGAGCATGAGTGTTGTCGCTGCTACTCGACATCTACAGAGAACACATGCGAAACACAAGAAAGGAGGATAAGCATAAAACTAACAACTAGGTATCAATTTCTCTAAACATGTCATCCAATAATTTAGAAAATGTACGGCTAATTTGTTAAGTTTGTGTGACTCGGGCGCCCGCGATCTATAAATAGGCAGTAACTTATTGGAACAAATACATCTTATATGTAGTTAGGAAGGTAGATAATGAACATAGATACGCTCTCTGTTATTTTATAGCCAATTTGGGAACATACGAAACGAAATAGGAAGAGGGATTGCGAGGAAATATGCCTCACCGCGATGGAGAGCAGTAACTAACAGGCTTCTTAATACAAACCCGGCCGGATCACAGGAGAGGCGAGGGTTACAACATCGATATGCTCGAGGGTGGCTGGCGATCAAACGAAGACAGCGAGGTGCGGGCAGCCGCGTGTTGGGAATGGCAGTGGAGGTAGGCTTGACGCCGAAGAGCGGGCACATGGCCGGGGTGAGCACGGCGGCACCGGAGAGGGTTCTGTTGTGGATCTGTGGGAGGGGAGCTGGCGATGGAGATTGGGTGGACTAGTTGAGTGAAATGCGAGAGAGCGATGGGGGTGTTAGTGGCCTAGGTGAAAAGGGTGAAAATATCTCCGGTCGCTGCGCGGAAAGGCCTATGCAAACGGTTGCCTCTAAGCGCTCGTGTGCACAAAGAGAATAGTTTTGTTTGAAATGAAGACGTACTAATTTTGAAATGAAGACGTGAGTTCATCGTTTCGCCTCCGAACTCTTTCCACGTTAAGCAATCACCATTATACCACGGGTTTGATTTGCCGGCGCATTTTAGGTCTCGCGTGCTATATGTAAGACATTTTTTGGCATTTACCGTGTATTTTGGCATATAAATCAATTCCTAGCCGAATTGCATTTCCTGTCGAAAGGGATGAGGATTGCCTTTCGATCTGGGAGCATCCAACAGTGCAGACGTACGATCCGTGGGGTTTGGGTTCAGCCCAATCAGAACGCACGATGTCGGGGGTTGGGTGCGACATATGCCAATGGATGGCTTATCATGGTGGGAGCGAGTAGAACGTCGCCGGTGCCTGGAAGCGGGATGAAGCGTAGATACGTACACCGGCGCACTTTACCTAGGTTCGGGGCTCTCCTATGAGATAACACCCCTAGTCCTGCTCTGCGGGGTCTCCGCATGATCACTAGGGCACTAGTGAGTACAAATGGCGCTCCTCGAGCTGTATGCTAGAGGTGGAAGAAGGCAAGGCCAGCTTTTCTCCTCCCCTAGTTGTGAGTCTAATTCTAACAAATTGTAACCCTTTGCATGGGTTCCCTAGGGGGTTTATATAGGCCTACCCCCTAGGGGTACAATGGTAATCCGGCCAAGTGTAGGGCCCAGCCGTCAGTCTCTCTGGTCGCCAGCTTCTCCGCCGGCTGCTGGGTCCCGCCACTTGGTGGGTCCCGCCGGCTGGTCTGGTACGGAGCCGACAGGCTGCTCCCGCTGCTCGCGGGCCTTGCCGGCTGCTGATTACTGTAGCCGTGATGCTAATGACGCAGGCTTGGTCAGGGGAGCGTGGCTACAGTCCCGCCGCCTGGTGGGGGGATCACTGTTGCCACGCCCGGTCTCATCTGATTAATGGTGCGTGGGCCCCGAGGAAGGAACAGGCCGCCTGCTGGGAGCCGGCCTCCCTCGGGTCCGACTGGTGAGGCCTCCGCCGTCCTCCGGGCTCTCACTGACTGGTAGGGCCCGCCGTCTTCGGAACGTACCGACATGTGGTCGTGGGAGTAGGGCTCCGCCTGACAGGAGTGACGTCAGGGGCGGGGTGGCAACAGTGTTGCGCTAGGCGGAGATCTCCGCCCGTACGAAGCACTCTGGCCACGCCCGGCCCTGGATTCCGGGGGACGGGCCATATTGCTGCCACGCCCTATCTCGTCTCTTTAATGGGGGTGCGGACTATGAGGACGCCTTGGGCCGGCTGCTAGGAGCCGGCCTCTCGGGAGGCCGCCTGCTAGGAGTCGGCCCGTCTTGGAGCAGCCTTCCTGGGCATGGCCTCCTTCTGACAGTTGGCCATTTGGCCAACCGGCTACCAGGAGGCGGGGATTTATCTTGACGCCTTGAGGGGTGCAGCCGACCCCGATGTCTTGAAAGGTTCGGGGGCTCGGGTTAGGCTACTTGTGGCCCATTACTCCGACAGTAGTCCCCGAAGCTGGTGAGGAGCCGCGGCTGAGGAGCCGGGGAGCCTCAACAGTTTCCTCCTTCGGGTCCTCTGAAGGAACCTTCATACGACTTCTGGGAAGCCGGTCGGCAGGAGTCGGGTACCCCAGTTGGATTTTTCTGGAATTTCGAACGCATCAGCGGAAACTAGGTGGCGTGCTTGCTAAGCTCCTTGGCCCGCCGCCCATCGTGGGCCTGCCACATGGCGCCAGCCAGCCGGGTCGGCCTGCCAGCCCATGCGCATGATGGGACGTGACAGCAGGCAGGGCCTGCCAGCACCGGGCCTCGGCATGTGAGCGGATCCACTGCAGCCGAGGCGAGCGGTTGGGTTTCCCCGCGGAGTTACTGCATGCAGTAACCCGCGCGGTAAAGGCGGGGGCGTGGGGTCGTGGGCACAGTTAATCCCACGTTCCCACACCCGCCCTGTCACGTCCAATATGCGATATTATCCTAAAGAGACTCGAAGGTCCCACCAAGGATAGAACCGCATATTGAAATGCTTTTGCAAGGTGGATATCATTACATCAACATTAGGGGATACATACAAGAGGCATACAATGCCACACGAATACAACATAACAATACATAAGAGCACCATCCGACTACGGATGAAACACAAACAGAAACTCAAACGACATCCAGCACCTTTAGCCCGGGCTGCCGACTGGAACCTATCCCCGATCAAAGAAGAAGCAGAAGAAGAACTCCAAAACAAGTAAACATCGCTCTCGCGTCATGATCATCGCAAAACCTGTACCTGCAACTATTGTTGTAGTAATCTGTGAGCCACGAGGACGCAGCAATCCCATTACCATGGGTATCAAGACTAGCAAAGCTTAAAGGGAAAGGAAGGGAAAAGTGGTGAGGTTGCAGCAGCGACTAAGCATATATGGTGGCTAACATACGCAAATAAGAGAGAGAAGAGAGCAAGCGGAACGGTCGTGAAGCTAGCAATGATCAAGAAGTGATCCTGAACTCCTACTTACGTCAAACATAACCCAAAACCGTGTTCACTTCCCGGACTCTGCCAAAAAGAGACCATCACGGCTACACACACGGTTGATGTGTTTTAATTCGGATCTGGTGTCAAGTTATCTACAACCGGACATTAACAAATTCCCATCTGCCGCATAACCGCGGGCACGGCTTTCAAAAGATTATACCCTGCAGGGGTGTCCCAACTTAGCCCATGTTAAGCTCTCGCGATCTACGAAGGATATACCTTCTCCCAGGAAGACCCGATCAGACTCGGAATCCCGGTTTACAAGACATTTCGACAATGGTAAAACAAGACCAGCAAAGCCGCCCGGATGTGCCGACAAATCCCGATAGGAGCTGCACATATCTCGTTCTCAGGGCACACCGGATGAGCCAGACGATGGGTTGACATAGACCCTGGTTGCCCAGGGGGCGCCGGACATCGTCGGTTTGGACCAGCACTCGGAGGAGAACTGGCCCGGGGGGTGAAATAAAGATGACCCTCGGGCTCCGGAAACCCAAGGGAAAAAGGGCTAGGTGAGGCAAATAGTAAAACCAATGTTTGGGCCTTGCTGGAGGAGTTTTATTCAAAGCGAACTGTCAAGGGGGTCCCATAAATCACCCAACCGCGTAAGGAACGCAAAATCTGGGAACATAACACCGGTATGACGGAAACTAGGGCGACAAGAGTGGAACAAAACACCAGGCATAAGGCCGAGTCTTCCACCCTTTACCAAGTATATAGATGCATTAATTAAATAAGATATATTGTGATATCCCAACATAATCCTGTCCATCATGGGGCAATCTTCAGCTTCACCTGCAACTAACAACGCTATAAGAGGGGCTGAGCAAAGCGGTAACATAGCCAAGCAACGGTTTGCTAGGAAGGGTGAAAAGGTTAGTGGCTGACATGGCAATTTGGGAGGCTTGATAAACAGGTGATAGGTAGCGCAGCATAGCGATAGAACGAAGCAACTAGCATAGCAATGATAGTAGTGAGATCCAAGGTAGCGGTCATCTTGCCTGAAATCCCGCAAGGAAGAAGAACGAGTCCATGAAGAAGATGAAGCCACGAAGACGAACCAAGCGTAGAAGAACGAATCCTCACGATCATAGCGAAAGCAGGAACTATCGAGAAGAAGCACACAACATGGTGAACACACCACACATAGACAAGACATGATGCACAACAAGCATGATGCATGACAAAGCTACATGAAGCTACTCATGGCAAGAGATGATGCATACAAGAGCAACACATCAAAGCAAGTTTGAATGAGGCCGGGAACAACATATAACAAATCCGGTAAGTCCTCATATGCAACTTTCGAAATTGGTCCAGATCTGAATAAACCTTATGTTCAAGTTGTTAAACAGCAAGTTAAGATGCACCAAGATGATCTACACGAGATTCTAGTCAAGTTATGGTATCCTTCTTCTTGCTTCTCGAGGTGCAATTAATTCTTCGTATTATTTTGAAATGGAGTTTTGCATTTCTTCGTTCTTCTCAGCTATCCAATCATTTCCGTTTGTGGCCGGTTTTCACCTTATGATCTTGAGATGTTACCTATAAGTCCACGACAAGCTTATTCTTTTTGTTGTTGATTTTCTCAACAACTCCGTTTCAACCTTCCTTCTAAAGATGCTTTCAATTTCATTCGTGGCACAAGTTGTCATATTCTTCTCCGTTCTTTTCATTCAACTCTTTCAATTCTTTTCGGAGTTTTGTGTCATGTCTCATCAAGTATCATTCCATCCTCTCTAGCTCGTGTTCTATTCCTCCATGTTTCAGCCGGAGCGCTGCCTAAATCCTTCAGTATTATTCGTCTCTTATCTCGTTCTAACCGGAGTGGTTCCATAGTCTATCTGATTCCGTGAGCTTTCGATTCTCGTCATTCTCGTCGTTCCTCTCTTCTTCTCGAGTGCTCTCGATTCTTTGCTTATTCTCTTGAGTTCTTGCTTCACCTCTTCCTCTTTCTCTTCCGTCTCGGTCCTAAGATCTCGGGACGAGATCTCTTGTTAGTGGAGGAGTGTTGTAACGCCCCGGATCCGATGCGCCAGGTGTCCGCCAATTATTCATCGTTGTTGCCATGTCATTTGCTTGCGTGTTGCATTTTGCCATGTCATCATGTGCATCTCATTTTGCATACGTGTTCGTCTCATGCATCTGAGCATTTTCCCCGTTGTCCGTTTTGCAATCCGGCACTCATATGTCCTCCGGCGTCCCCCTTTTGTCTCCTGTTGTGAGTGGGTGTTAAACATTCCCGGAATGGATCGTGATTTGCCAAGCGGCCTTGGTATAGCACCGATAGACCGCCTGTCAAGTTTCGTGCCATTTGGAGGTCGTTTGGTACTCCAACGGTTAACAGGGGAACCGATAAGGCCTCTTTTGTGTGCAGCCCAACACCCCTCCAAAGTGGCCCAAAAACCATCCAAACCCCTCCATGATGTCGGTCGTTCGATCACGATCGCGTGGCCGAAAACCGCACCTCAATTGGACACTCCTAGCTCCCTCTACCTATATATAGAACATCCCTAGTCCATTTTCGGACTAAACCCTAGCCTAACCTAGCCTAACCCCTCCCCTAACATGCAGCTGCCGCCACCTCCCACCTCGGCCTCGTTTTCCACACCGGCCAAGCCCACCGCTGCCAAGTGGCGCGCCCCCACTGGCCTCCGCCGCCGCAGTCAGCGCCTCGGGCCAACGGGAAGGCGCCACGTCGCCCCAGCCCCGCTCCCCTCCGCCACCGGCCCGCCAAGCCCGTCCATGGCCCGCCCGGGCCGATCTGGGCCAGCGCCCAGCCGCCACGACGCTCCGCCCGAGCTGCCCCGCCGGTTGGGACCTCCGCGCCACCACCGGAGATCACCGGACCTCGCCGCCATTCGCCTCCTCGTCCCCGCGACCCCGCCTACCTCGTCGGACCTTGCCTCGTCGGAGATCGAGGCCGCCGTCCCGCCAGGGAACCGCCGCCACCGCCATGGTTCCTCGCCTCCGCGCCCCGGAGATGGCCCCTCCGGCCAGATCTGGCCTCCGCTGGCCCCGCCCTTGCCGGATCCGCCGCCCCCGTGCTGTTTCTTCCCCTGCCTCGCCGCTCCTCTCGTCGCCGAAGCCGGCCGCCGCCGTTGCCATTACCCTCCCCGATCCAGGCGGGATCGGAAGGAGGACGAACGCCTCCAGCGCTAGCGCGAGGGCCCCGCGTCGCCGGCCCAGGCAACGGCCCACCGGTCTCCCCTCCATTGGCCCAGCCCACCACCGAGCCGGCCCACGGTCCCTAGGTGAGCAACCGGCAGTTAAACCCCGCTCGTGCGATATTTTATTGTGTTGCGCTCGCGCGTCAGTTTTTTTTCGTCCCTGAAAAATCATATTATGTTGCATTAATGTGATGGGTGTAACTATGTGCATGTGGTTCCGTTTTGTGTGCACAATATATAAAAATGTTAGTTGTGAGATGCTCTACATTTTGTCCATTGTGCCATGCTAGTTTGAGGTCATCACGGTGCCCTAATCGTCGTTGCAAGAGTGCTATATGATGTTAGTCTGCTGAAACTGTTATAACTTGGTGATTTGTCATTTTTGTTGTATTTGATGTGTGCATCCTATGAGCATGATCTCTACATGTGTTTTGAACTACATCATGCCATCTTTACAGGGGTGCAATCCATGTATTTTTGTGAGTTCTTTAGTGAGTGCATCAAGCTTGTTAAGTAGGGTACTTGCTGTTACTGTTTTGCTAGGCTGAATCTGTTATTTCGTGATGCTATGTAAACCTGCTGCTACTAGTCATTCTATGCATAATCTGGAAATGTTCACTAAGGATGTTTTGTTATAAATGTCATGATCTATCCACCTATGCCCCTGGTTGCATTTATAGCCTGATGTAGCTTGTTGTAATCTTGCTCTCAACTTGCTAAAAAATGTTGCTGTCAGCCTGTTAACATGAAGTTCAGTTTTGCCATGTGCTTTGCTAGTGATCCATGAACCCTATGAATTTTATCTTGCCATTTATAGCTTCATAAACATGTCTTATTACTTTTAGTTTCCTTTTCATGCCATGTAATTCTCTGTGGGGAGTGGTACAAGCTCGCCAACATGCGTACTTATTGTTGTTCCTGTCATGTCTGAATCTGTCATATAACTTGCCATGTTTACATGGGTGCCATCATATTTTCTGTGTCTTTTGGCTCATGGTCAGTAATGGACGTTTGTTCTATGCATTTAGTAGCATCATGCCATGCCTTTGTTTGCCATGATAAGTTCCTGTAGAATGTTGTTTGATAGCTCTAAACATTGCCACCTGATGTTATTTCTGCAAAGTCTGAAACTGTTATTATTTGCAATCTTGCCACGTCTTTTTTAGCATGTTCTATTGTTTTCTGGAGATAGCTCAGTGTTCATGTTTTGTTATCCTTTACCTGTACATCATGTCCATGCATTTTATTCTGATGTTGTGGTGCTGTAGCATGTTGTTTTGATGCTTGCAATATGTCTAGTTGCTGTTTTGGACAGCTTGTCCTTTAAACTTGTAGAGTGTAGGTGTTGAACCGTTGCTCCGTTTTGCATCAATGTCATGTTTAACTTGTTTAGAGTGTTCTCTATATGAAACTTGCTTGATTTTGCATGTATTTCATATTATCATGTTGCATCGTTGTTTTGAGGTGTTTGTTTGATGTTTGAATGCATTTTGCATCAATGTCATGTTTAACTTGTTTTGCTCATATCTTCTAGGCCGTAGCTCCAAATCTAATGAACTTTATATGTACCTTGATTAGAATCTTGTATAGATCATTTTGGTGCATCTTAACTAGCTGTTTAACAACTTTAACATAAGATTTATTCAGATCTGGACCAATTTCGAAATTTGCATATGAGGACTTACCGGAATTGTTATATGTTGTTTCCGGCCTCATTTAAACTTGCCTTGATGTGTTGCTCTGGTTTGCATCATCTCTTTCCATGAGTAGCTTCATGTAGTCTTGTCTTGCATCATGCTTGTTGTGCATCATGTCTTGTATATGTGTGGTGTGTTTATTATGTTGTGTGCTTCTTCTCGATAGTTCCCGTTTCGTTGCGATCGTGAGGATTCGTTCGTCTACGCTTGGTTCGTCTTCGTGGCTTCATCTTCTTCATGGACTCGTTCTTCTTCCTTGCGGGATTTCAGGCAAGATGACCGCTACCCTGGATCTCACTACTATCATTGCTATGCTAGTTGCTTCGTTCTGTCGCTATGCTGCGTTACCTACCACTTGCTTATCAAGCCTCCCAATTGTCATGAACCTCTAACCTTTGTCACCCCTCCTAGCAAACCGTTGTTTGGCTATGTTACCGCTTTTGCTCAGCCCCTCTTATAGCGTTGTTAGTTGCAGGTGAAGTTGAAGATTTCTCCATGGTGGACAGGATTATGTTGGGATATCACAATATCTCTTATATATTTTATTAATGCATCTATATACTTGGTAAAGAGTGGAAGGCTCGGCCTTATGCCTGGTGTTTTGTTCCACTCTTGCCGCCCTAGTTTCCGTCATACCGGTGTTATGTTCCCGGATTTTGCGTTCCTTACGCGGTTGGGTGATTTATGGGACCCCCTTGACAGTTCTCTTTGAATAAAACTCCTCCAGCAAGGCCCAACCTTGGTTTTAGCATCTGCCTCACCTAGCCCTTTTTCCCTTGGGTTTCCGGAGCCCGAAGGTCATCTTTATATTACCCCCCCGGGCCAGTGCTCCCCCGAGTGTTGGCCCAACCTAGAGCACCGTGCGGGACCATTCCTTGGCAACTTGGATTACGTCGGTACCTGTACGCTTAGCTTATCCGGTGTGCCCTGAGAACGAGATATGTGCAGCTCCTATCGGGATTTGTCGGCACATCTGGGCGGTCTTGCTGGTCTTGTTTTACCATTGTCGAAATGTCTTGTAAACCGGGATTTCGAGTCTGATCGGGTCTTCCTGGGAGAAGGAATATCCTTCGTTGATCGCGAGAGCTTATCATGGGCTAAGTTGGGACACCCCTGCAGGGTATAATCTTTCGAAAGCCATGCCCGCGGTTATGAGGCAGATGGGAATTTGTTAATGTCCGGTTGTAGAGAACTCGACACCAGATCCGAATTAAAACGCATCAACCGCGTGTGTAGCCGTGATGGTCTCTTTTCGGCGGAGTCCGGGAAGTGAACACGGTTTTGGGTTATGTTTGACGTAAGTAGGAGTTCAGGATCACTTGTTGATCATTGCTAGCTTCACGACTGTTTCATTTGCTCTCTTCTCGCTCTTATTTGCGTATGTTAGCCACCATATATGCTTAGTCGCTGCTGCTACCTCACCACTTTACCCCTTCCTTTCCCTTTAAGCTTTGCTAGTCTTGATACCCATGGTAATGGGATTGCTGAGTCCTCATGGCTCACAGATTACTATAACAAAAGTTGCAGGTACAGGTTCTGCGATGATCATGACGCGAGAGCGATGTTGCTTGTTTTGGAGTTCTTCTGCTTCTTCTTCGATCAGGGGATAGGTTCCAGGTCGGCAGCCTGGGCTAGCAGGGTGGACGTCGTTTGAGTTTCTGTTTGTGTTTCATCCGTAGTCGGATGGTGCTCTTATGTATTGTGATGTTGTATTCGTGTGGCATTGTATGCCTCTTGTATGTATCCCCATCTATTATGTAATGTTGATGTAATGATATCCACCTTGCAAAAGCGTTTCAATATGCGGTTCTATCCTTGGTGGGACCTTGAGTCTCTTTAGGATAGTATCGCATATTAGGCGTGTTCAAGTTAGTATCGAGCCTCGACCGACCCTAGGAGCCCCTTGATTGATCGTGTAGTTTGGCCGCGATTGAGTCTAGAAAAAATCTTTTTTGGAGTCTAGTTATATCGAGAGTAGGAATTCCTTTTACTCCTCGGCCCTTAAAGCTACGGTGAGGAATCTTGACGTAGGTGTTTGGGATTACTCCTCTTCCCCTTCAAACTTTCTTTAGGATCACGCAGTTGGTTTTTCGATCGTTGGTTCTCAACTCTTTTCATCCGGTGCATTTCTCGTCAAGTTGACTCGAGCCTCTTCATCGTTGCCTAGTTCAATCCTTAGTGGTTTTCTTTTCCCACCCGCCCACCCCTTTTTTCTTCTTGGAGCCGGAGTCCGTAATCGAGTATCCATCCTACTCGTGCGAAGCATTTGCATTCTTTCAACCGGTGTTTCCTCTTGAAGTTATTCATCGGTTTTTCCCCTTCCAAGTTGACTTTGTTTTCCCGCCCTCCCACCCTTTTTTCTTCCCGGAGTCTGAGTCTCTTTCGAGCATCGATTTCACTCATGCGAAGCCTCCTCAGTCTTCCCTCAATTGTTTCAACCGGTGAATTATCTGTTGTTTGACATTATCCATCTCTTTTTCTTCTCTGGTGGATTCAATTCCATTTTCGGTAGTGATTATATTCTTTCCCTCAGCTCAAGTATTTTCCCCCTTCTCGTTCGCCTCTTGCCATTTTATCATTCCGGAGTTCAGAAGACATCTCAAGAGATTCGTCTGTGTTCGAATTAATTCGAGGTTGTCACCTCATTCAAATATTTCAATTGTTCCGGTGCATCATCTATCTCTTCAATAATCCTTTCGAACAATGTTTTCTCTTCAGTGGGCCCTAACCCACAGGTCTTTTTCCCAGGATCTTACCTGACTCTTCTAATTCCCCCGGAGTTATTCTCGATTCTTTTCAAAGTGTGACGTAAGAATGGATTCCCTCAGTCACATGCCTTCTTCAAAATCAATTTCAAATCATTTTCATTGTAGGCTCAACCTTTCAGTTTTTCATTCTCCCAGAGTATCTCGGTAATTTTTTTGGTGTTTCTCGTCATCCTTCTCAATGTTTGAAGACCGAAGAAGAGTTCATCCTCTAAATCTTGTCCGTTCTCTCGAAGTTTCGTGGTTCTAGCTTCTTGTTACCCTCTCGAATTATTCCATTTGTCATATATTCCTTTTTCTCACCTATCCGGAGTATGTCAGGAGTTGTTTTCCCGTTTCTTTTCACCGGAGGCCATCATTCCAGTTGTCGTTCTCTATGTATCCCAGTGCTTCGTTCAAGTGTTCTTTAATCAGCTCATATTCTCTTTGTTCTTTTGCATCTAAATCCCCTCTAACTTATTTGTTCTTCTAAGTCTTCCCGGTGATTCATTCTCTTTCGTCAGTCATTTTCGAATTCTTACGGTGGTTCGTTCAAGATTCCTTTTCCGTTCTTGTCATATTAATCCATTCGTACTTTCCAATCATACCGGTGGTTCATGAAGACTTTCTCAAGTTTTGTGCCACATTCCTCTTAATTCTTTTTCAACAAGAATAAGTAATATGCAAAATCCATTGCTTGTCGTCAACTAAATTTGATGAAGGATAAGCATACAATAAATCTTATTCTTATTTCCTCTGAGTGAGTAATCCCATCCTTCGGAGTTTGTTCCTGTTGATTAAGTTCTAGTTCCAAGTGTTCCAAATTCTTTCAGTTCTTCCGGAGGCATTGCGTTGCTTATGTCGTCAAGTGTCATTCCATCTTGTGAAGTTCATGTTCTATTCCTCCATGTTTCAGTCAGAGTGCTGCCTAAATCCTTTCAGTCTTATTCGTTTCTTATTTCGTTCTAACCGGATTGGTTTCATAGTCTATCTGATTCCTTGAGCTCTCGATTCTCGTCATTCTCGTTGTTCCTCTCTTCTTCTCGAGTGCTCTCGATTCTTTGCTTATTCTCTTGAGTTCTTGTTTCACCTCATCCCTTTTCCTTTCCATCTCGGTCCTAAGATCTCGGGACGAGATCTCTTGTTAGTGGAGGAGTGTTGTAACGCCCCGGATTCGATGCGCCAGGTGTCTGCCAGTTATTCGCCGTCGTTTCCATGTCATTTGCTTGTGTGTTGAATTTTGTCAGGTCATCATGTGCATTGCATTGCATACGTGTTCATCTCATGCATTCGAGCATTTTCCCTGTTGATCATTTTGCAATCCGGCACTCCGATGCCCCCCGGCGTCCCCTTTTGTCTCTTGTTGTGAGCGGGTGTTAAACATTCTCGGAATGGACCAAGTCTTGCCAAGCGGCCTTGGTATACCACCGGTAGACCGCCCGTCAAGTTTCGTGCCATTTGGAGTCCGTTTGATACTCCAACGGTTAATCGGGGAACCGTAAAGGCCTCTTTTGTGTGCAGCCCAACACCCCTCCAAAGTGGCCCATTAACCCATCCAAACCCCCTCCATGCTCTCGGTCGTTCGATCACGATCATGTGGGCGAAAACCGCTCCTCATTTGGACTCTCCTAGCTACCCGAATCTATAAATATGTGCCTTCCCCCGAAATTCGCGGATGAACCCTAGCAGTCTTCCTCCTCGCGCCGCCGGACACGTCCGCTCGCGCCGGACATGTTCGCCGGACACGTCGCTCCGGCCAATCCCGTCGCGCCACGTCAGCAACCCCGCCGCCTCAGCCTCTCGGGCGCCGCCTCCTCACCCTCTCTCTCCTCGCCCCCATCGCGCCGCGGAACCGGATCGGGCCAGCGAGCTTCTTGCCGCCCGCCGCCCGTCCGCCCGCTTAGCCCGTCCGCTTTCGCCCTGCGCCTCGTCCGCTGCCGCCGCCGTCCGCGCGCCGTCGCGTCTGCCCAGCTCCGTCTCTGGTGGCCGCCCGGCAAAAACCGCCGCGCCGCCCGCCGCCGCCCGCCTCCGGCCACCAGCGCGCCCGCCCGTCGCCCGGCCGCCGCCCTGCCGCCGGCGCTTCGGCGCCCGTGCCCGCGCCTCGCCTCCCTCGCGGCCCCCTCTCCGGCCTCCTTCCTCGTCGCCGGCGCCGCCCAGCTCCGGCGAGAGCCCGGCCCGCCTCGAAGTCCGTGCCCGCTCCCCGATCCAGATCTGATCCAGATCTGAAAAACGAGGTTGACTTGTTTTTTTTGCCTGTCCCTGTTTTTTGACATTATCGTGCCATGTTCATCGCATCATAACTCTGCATCCGTAGCTCCGTTTCATGGATATAATATATCAAAATGTTCGTCATGAGATGCTCTACATTTAATTCCATTGTGTCATGCTTGTTTGAGGTCATATTGATGCCTGAATCATCGTTGCAAGAGTGACTTATGATGTTAATCTGCTGAAACCGTTATAACATGATGATTTGTCATTTTTTTGCATTTGATGTGTGGATCCTATGAGCATGAGCTGTACATGTGTTTCGAACTACATCATGCCATATTTACGGTGGTGCCATCCATGTATTTTTGTGAGTCTTGTAGTGAGTGCATCAAGCTTGTTAAGTAGGGTACTTGCTGTTACTGTTTTGTTAGGCTGAATCTGTTATTTCGTGATGCTATCTAAACCTGCTGCTACAAGTCATTCCATGCATAATCTGGAGATGTTAACTAAGGATGTTTTGTTATACATGTCATGCTTTATCCATCCATGCCCCTGGTTGCATTTATAGCCTGCTGTAGCTTCTTGTAAACTTGCTCCAAAATTGCTAAATAATGTTTCAGCCTGTTAACATTATGTTCAGTTTTGCCATTGATACATGCACCCTATGAACTTTCTCTTGCCATGCTTATCTTCATAAATGTGTGTTTTTTATGTTGCTCACCTTGTCATGCCATGAATTGCTCTATGGTGAGTGGCACACGCTCACTAACATGCCTACTTATTGTTGTTCCTGCCATGTTTGAATCTGTCATATCTTTTGCCATGTTTACATGGGTGCCATCATATCTTCTGATTCTTTTTGGCTCATGGTCAGTAAAGGACTTTTGTTCTATGCATTTAGTAGTATCATGTCATGCCTGAAGTTTCTATGTTAAGTTCCTGTAACATGTTGTTTGATAGCTCTAGACATTGCAACCTGATGTTATTTCTGCAAGTCTGAAACTGATTGTTTGCAATCTTGCCATGTCTTTTTGAGCATATTCTATTCTTTTCTGGAGATAGCTCAGTGTTCATGTTTTGTTATGCTTTACCTGTAAATCATGCCCATGTCTTTTTTTTATGTTGAGGTGCTGTAGCATATTGTTTTGATGCTCGCAATATGCCTAGTTGTTGTTTTCGACAGCTTGTCCTTTAAACTTGTATAGTGTATGTGTGGAACCATTGCTCCGTTTTGAGTGTGCTCTATATGAAACTTGCTTGATTTTGCATGTAGTTTCATATTATCATGTTGCATCCTTGTTTTGAGGTGTTTGCTTGATGTTTGGATGCATTTTGCATCAATGCCATGTTGAACTTGTTTTGCTCATATCTTCTAGGTTGTAGCTCCAAATTTAATGAACTTTATATGTAACTTGACTAGAATCTCATGTAGATCATCTTGGTGCATCTTAACTTGCTGTTTAACAACTTGAACATAAGTTTTATTCAGATCTGGACCAATTTCAAAAGTTGCATATGAGGACTTATCGGATTTGTTATATGTTATTCCCGGACTCATTTAAACTTGCTTTGATGTGTTGCTCTTGTATGCATTATCTCTTGCCATGAGTAGCTTCATGTAGTTTTGTCATGCATCATGCTTGTTGTGCATCATGTCTTGTCTATGTGTGGTGTGTTCACCATGTTGTGTGCTTCTTCTCGATAGTTCCCGTTTCGTTGCGATCGTGAGGATTCGTTCGTCTACGCTTGGTTCGTCTTCGTGGATTCATCTTCTTCACGGACTCGTTCTTCTTCCTTGCGGGATTTCAGGCAAGATGACCGCTACCTTGGATCTCACTACTATCACGGACTCGTTCTATGTGGCGCTACCTATCACCTGTTTATCAAGCCTCCCAAATTGCCATGTCATCCACTAACCTTTTCACCCTTCCTAGCAAACCGTTGCTTGGCTATGTTACCGCTTTGCTCAGCCCCTCTTATAGCGTTGTTAGTTGCAGGTGAAGTTGAAGATTGCCCCATGATGGACAGGATTATGTTGGGATATCACAATATCTCTTATTTAATTAACGCATCTATATACTTGGTAAAGGGTGGAAGACTCGGCCTTATGCCTGGTGTTTTGTTCCACTCTTGCCGCCCTAGTTTCCGTCATACCGGTGTTATGTTCCCAGATTTTGCATTCCTTACGCGGTTGGGTGATTTATTGGACCCCATTGACAGTTCGCTTTGAATAAAACTCCTCCAGCAAGGCCCAAACATTGGTTTTACTATTTGCCTCACCTAGCCATTTTTCCCTTGGGTTTCTGGAGCCCGAGGGTCATCTTTATTTTACCCCCCGGGCCAGTTCTCCTCCGAGTGCTGGTGCAAACCGAGCGATGTCCGGCGCCCCCAGGGTAACCAGGGTCTATGCCAACCCGTCGTCTGGCTCATCCGGCGTGCCCTGAGAACGAGATATGTGCAGCTCCTATCGGGATTTGGCGGCACATCCGGGAGGCATTGCTGGTCTTGTTTTACCATTGTCGAAATGTCTTGTAAACCAGGATTCCGAGTCTGATCGGGTCTTCCTGGGAGAAGGTATATCCTATGTTGATCGCGAGAGCTTATCATGGGCTAAGTTGGGACACCCCTGCAGGGTATAATCTTCCGGAAGTCGTGCCCGCGGTTATGCGGCAGATGGGAATTTGTTAATGTCCGGTTGTAGATAACTTGACACCAGATCCGAATTAAAACGCATCAACCGTGTGTGTAGCCGTGATGGTCTCTTTTCGGCGGAGTCTGGGAAGTGAACACGGTTTTGGGTTATGTTTGACGTAAGTAGGAGTTCAGGATCACTTCTTGATCATTGCTAGCTTCACGACCGTTCCGCTTGCTCTCCTCTCGCTCTTATTTGCGTATGTTAGGCACCATATATGCTTAGTCGCTGCTGCAACCTCACCACTTTTCCCCTTCCTTTCCCTTTAAGCTTTCCTAGTCTTGATACCCATTGTAATGGGATTGCTGAGTCCTTGTGGCTCACAGATTACTACAACAACAGTTGCAGGTACATGTTTGCGATGATCATGAAGCGAGAGCGATGTTTACTTGTTTTTGAGTTCTTCTTCTGCTTCTTCTTCGATCTGGGGATAGGTTCCAGGTCGGCAGCATGGGCTAGCAGGGTGGATGTCGTTTGAGTTTCTGTTTGTGTTTCATCCGTAGTCGGATGGTGCTCTTATGTATTGTGATGTTGTATTCGTGTGGCATTGTATGCCTCTTGTATGTATCCCCATCTATTATGTAATGTTGATGTAATGATATCCACCTTGAAAAAGTGTTTCAATATGCGGTTCTATCCTTGGTGGGACCTTCGAGTCTCTTTAGGATAGCATCGCATATTGGGCGTGACACGCCCCCTCGGCTTCGTAGCCCGTAGGATATAAGTAGGGAGAGGAGAGGCAGCGCTGAAGCACGCGTGCCCCTCCACCCCATTCTACCTCCTCCTTCTTCCGCTTGCCGCAGCGCTCCCGAGCCCCGCCGGAACCGCTATCGCAGCTTGTCTCCGCCGAGCTCATCCGCCCGAGCCCTCTTTGCTCCGCTCCATTCTCGACTCCCTCGCCGCGCCCTTTCTCTGTCGAGCTTCCCGTGGCGCGCGAACAAGGAGGCGACTGGGATGGGTCCAACGTTAATGAGGACAACATCACCTTTCTCGGCGAGACGCGGCGTCTTCCCGGCGCAGGTGTCAGGACCCCGATTCCAAGTCACATCGACCTAGCCGGTAACACCTCATATCACTCTGCGGCCTCATGCACGGTATTCCCACGGGTGTCGCCTTACCATCGCCCGGGACCGTTTGCGCCTTTTGGCTCACGTATATGATAGTGTCGCTAGCATCCATATGACAGAGAACCCGGGTCGACATGGCTAGTCGTGAACCCAAAGCGGCACTAACCCATGGGGACAGGCATACATGAATCACATCGAGCATGTCGGTCAGCAGCGTGTGAATCCGGGCTGTAGCACTGGGCTAATAGGACTCCGGGAACCCGGGCTGTAGCAGGCTAGGAAGGACTCCGGATGTCACCGCGTGACATTTCCCCGAAGGGACAGACACAGGAACAAAGTGAAACACATGCCGGCCAGTCAAGTGTCCAAAGCAAGAGTCTTTGAGCTAGCAGGACTCCGGTGAACCGGGCTGTAGCGGACTACTATCGCTCATGAAGCACTAGACCACATTTCCCCATATGAGAGGCTGCCAAGGATAAACAACTAGATTGTCGGATCCCACACATACCAAGCATTTCAAACATACACACAATGTGCTTAATATGTGTAAATACAACATAGCATCACAACATAACTCTACGACTCAATATTTATCCATTAGGCTCCGAGGAGCGAGATATTACAAACATGGGTCTCATGACCCAACACTCAGAGCATACAAGTCAAAGCACAAGCGGAAGCTTAACATGTCTGAGTACAGACATCTACAAATGAAAAAGAGGCTGAGAAGCCTGACTATCTACCAGATCCTGCCGAGGGCACAAGATCGTAGTTGAGGTAACAAGCTAAACGTCGAAGTCCACGCGGAACTACTAGCGAGACCGACGTCTCTCTGCAAAACATAAAATAAGCAAACGTGAGGACAAATGTACTCAGCAAGACTTACATCAAAACTAACTACATATGCATCATTATCAACAAAGGGGGTGGTGGAGTTTGATTGCTACAAGCCAGCTTTGAGTCGGTGGCTATCCTGAACTACGACTGCAAGTAACTCTTTTGAGGTGGCGCACACGAGTCCACATATTCACCATATCAATACACCACTATGGACCCGCTCCCGTCTCCCTACGAAAACGCCATCCATAGCACTCACGCTTATCTTGCGCATTTTAGAGTATCCACTTTCACTTGTCTATGAACTGTTATAGGCAACCTAGAAGTCCTTTTCATGGACACGGCTATTCGAATAGATCATATTAACCCTGCAGGGTGTACTTCTTCACACACGCTCACCACTTACCGCCAACATCGACATGTAGTCGCTAACCTTCAAGCGGAAGCCCAGCGAGGGTGTCGGCCACGACCTACCTAAACACTCAAGTCCCTAGTCCGGGTTTATCGCCTATTCGGGTTCCATCCGCAGGGAGTCCGCCGAGGTTTCCACTAACGGCCCCGAACGATGTGTGCAGGGTTCCCGAGACACCAAAGCAGGCGAATCGATGCAATGGGCCACGGTGTATCTACCACATCATAGCCCACCCCTAGGGTCAGCGCTACGCACGGCCTCCAACACATATCCTACAAACACCAGAAACTAGTTGCAACTCCTGGACAGAGAACAAGGTTAGTTAAGAAGCCGAGAGAGTCAATTAAGGATCCCAATGTGTGGTAGTAACTGTTTCATGGATCACAAACATAGAACTCAGTTCCTGAGGACGGCTTCAACGAGACAACCCACCATGTACTCCTACATGGCCTCTCACCGCTACCTTTACCAAATCGTGTTCACACACTTAGCTCACACACAGCAGGACATGTTCACACACCATTCCAATTCATTCCCGATGAATCGGACCTGACTCAACTCTAAGCGATGTAGGCATGACAAACAAGCATGAATGAGTAGGCTGTGAGGGCTCAAACAACTCCTACTCATGCTAGTGGGTTTCATCTATTCTTGTGGAATGACAGGTCATGCAGAGGATAAAGGGTTCAGCTACCGCAGCAAGTAACAGATAAATCGTTGTTGTCCTAATGCAGTAAAAGAGAGCAGGAGCGAGAGAGTGGGATTGTATCGGAATGAACAAGGGGGTTTTGCTTGCCTAGCACTTTTGAAGATATTATAGCTCTTCATCGGTGTCATCGAACTCATCGTCGGTGCAACATCTACTGAGGGGGGAACAAACACCGGCAAACAAGGAAGAACACAATCAATGCAATGCACAATATGATGCATGATCATGACATGTCAAAATGCTGTGATTTGAGCTAATGCAACTAGCAGCAGATTAAATGGAGTTGGTTTGAATCCAAGATTCAAATTCAAACTCCATATGTGGATATTTAAATGCCATTTTATATGTTTTGTGCTAAACAGCAGCTATAAATTGTTCTAACATGCATGAAAATGGTACAGATGGATAGATTGGATTTTTCTGATCATTTTTCATATATAATTTATGTCATTTGGAGTTACGGTTGAATTTCTATGATTTTTACAAGTTTTAAACATTTTACGGAATTTTCTGAATTAGATTTAATCCAGAATTCCTTTCATCGCGTCGACAATGTGCAAGCATGACGTCCAGCAGGTCAAAGGGCTGGTCCGGGTCAAACCTGACATGTGGGACCCATACGTCGGTGTCTCGATCTGGTTTGGGTGTATGATGTGGGACGGTCAACATTGACTTGACCAAAGTCAAAGCTGACACGTGGGGTCCACACGTATTATTACTAATCTTAACAGAAAAATTAGACTAATCTAATCAGGCTTAGGGGCCCACATGGCAGTGGCTCAAGGGGGTGTTTAGAGTGGTCATTAGCAACTAATGAGACGGCCACGCCAGCTCGCCGGAGTTCAGCCGGCGGCGACCCCAAAACACGGCGGAGGTTTGCCAGAGTGACGCTACGTGCGATGTTGGGCCAAGC
Organism: Aegilops bicornis; assembly: GCA_021605145.1. Lineage (NCBI taxonomy): Eukaryota > Viridiplantae > Streptophyta > Magnoliopsida > Poales > Poaceae > Aegilops > Aegilops bicornis. The sequence continues at coordinate 88,099,456 of CM038672.1, forward strand.
CAAAGGCACCAGAGGGTTGCCCTTGGTCGCGCGCATCCAGGGGAGGCACGCGGGAGGGCGCGAGATGGCCGGAGCTCGCCGGAACGAGCTCGCGGCGGCGGCCGACGTTCGGGCCGGGCGAGGACGCAGCTGCAGCCTTCGGGCGAAACAAGCGGAGTGGAGAGGCATCCTCCGAGGCGCCAGAGGCGTGTCGGTGCCCCCGAGCGGCGAGAGAGGCTCGGGGCCTTGGGCTCGCTGGCCATGGCGGACGGCGGCCTCGGGTGACCTCGGGGCTACGGCTAGAGGGCGGGAGCAAGCAGAGGGGCAGAGGGGAAACGCTCAGTAGCTCACCGCGAGCACGATGGGAAGGTCAGCGGGCGCGGGGGAGGTTCGGAGGCGACGAAATCACGGCGGCGATCTCAGTTGCCAAAGGAGGAAGACAACGACGTCGAGGGCATTGCAGCTCTTCCCGGCTCATGTGGCTCGATGGGGTTGACGGGGACGGAGTGGCGGATCTCTGGAGCATGTTGGATGGGCGAGGGAGGGCCAGTGGGCACAGCTATGGCGAGCGGCGGCAACGGCGGCTCTCGGGCGCGTGCGAGAAGCCAGAGGAGGAGGGGAGCTCGGGGAGAGGCTGAGAGGGCCTGGGGGGCGCGTGGCTCTCTGAGCGGCGTCGGGGAGGCGGCGACAAGCGGGAGGTGGCAGGCGCGGCAGCGCCGCCACCGAGCTGCCGTCTTGTTAACAAGGGAAGAAGGCAGGCGTGCCCTGGTGGGCTGGGCCGCCAAGTGGACTAGCCAGATAGGCTGGCCAGCACAGGTAAGGCCCCGGTGGGTCCTCTCTCTCTCCTTTTTCTAATTATTTCAGTTTTCTATTATTATGTAATTTTTAGGGCTTTATTAAAAATACCTATGCACTTTCAAAAATCATGAAACTACTCATGATCACTGTTGGGAATATATACTACAGTGAACATTTTAGTTTGTGATTATTTGAGCATTTAAAATATTATTTAGCAATTAAATGCCCAAATGCAAATACCATATGATTTAATTCAAAAATCCAGAATGGCCTAGAAATATGTGCACCATTTTTGGCAGAGGTTTTAAACCAATCCAAAAATGATAAACTTTTCTGAAGGGCATTTTGGGTTCATTGAGAATATTTTTTATTTGAACCTAGTTGATTTGGTTTGGTGCTAGGGTTTGAGCAATCCCCATTTCAACTTTCAATAAATTTAGACATGATGCAACAACCAAGCTAGCACTAGTGCATTGCAAGGCTAGGGATGTGACAGCAGGTTACGTGAAGGCACGCGTGCCGCCGGAGGGGGAGATCTCGCCGGCATCGGGGGAGGGCGAGCGGGTCGTCTTCCGCTCGCACTTCATCCGCGGCTTCGGCCTGCCGGCGATCGGCTTCCTTCGCTCTTTTCTCGAATTCTACCACCTCCAGCCTGATCATCTCACGCCCAACACCGTGATGCTCCTAGCCGCCTTCGTCATGCTGTGCGAAGGTTATCTTGGCATCCTTCCCACCATCAAGCTGTGGGGAGCCTTCTTCTACCCCAAGCTGGGCACCTCCGTCAGAGAGGAGGCTGCCCGATCTTGATGCCTTCATCGCAGTTCGCGGCTGTCGCCAAGAACGCCTTCCCACCATCAAGCTGCCAGAGTCGGTCAAGATGTGGCAGCAATCTTACTTCTACGTGGAGAACGTGGACCCGGCCATCGACTTCCTCAACCTTCCGGCTTATGTAGCTGGCCCGCCTGCCGAGCCTCGGGCCAGCTGGGCCTACAAGCCGAGGCCGGTGTCAGCAGACGGCGCCGTCACCATCCAGCGGCTCCGGGAGCTGACCGCAACCGAAGGCCTCAAGGCGTCCGACTTGCTGGTCACCTTCGTCGAGCGCCGGGTTCTCCCGCTTCAAGGCCGGCCGCACCTGATCTGCCGGATGAGTGGGCAACGCGACCCGTGCCGGCTGAGCACCAAGGAGATGTCGGCTGCTAAGGTCGCCAACTTGGTGAACGAGATCTCCGGCCTCAAGCTGGAGGGGTCTTGGAATTTCGGCAAGCGGCCATATTCCCGCGCCGTCCCGCCGCCTGCGGTAGGATTCCAATTCTTTCTTCCTGGACACTCGTCCTTGTCTCGATCTTGGTCTTGATCTGCCGGCCTCTTGCCGCTTGAAACAGATCTACATGTCGGACGCCACGGCCGCCATCGTAGGGGCGGGTGGCGACTACCAGCCGGACCGGGCGGTAAGCGACGTGGACGACCCCGACTTGGGGGCGGCCGCCTTGGAAGACACCGCAACGGGCGGCGTCTTCGAAGCAGGCGGCTCTGAGGAAGGCGGCATCGAGACCTGGCCTGACGACGACGAGGAGGAAGAAGGGCGGCGTCCAGCTCGGGGTGCCGGTAGGTCAGATGCGGGCCCCTCCGTCGAGCCAACTGCTCAAGGCGACACGTGTAAGCGGAATCAAGGCGCCGTCCTGTTTGGCAGCACGCCGAAGAAGGCCAAGAATCATACCGCCGCGACCAGGCGGAAGGAGGCCGCAGCGAAGGTGGCCAAGTCCCATAAGCTCCCAAAGGCGCCTCCTATGGTGTCGGCGTAAGTATCATTTCCTTGTGGTCTTCTTTCTTGTTGATTCTCTCTGAACTTCCTTTGTTTTATTTTCTTGATTCTTAAGGCTCCGCTCTCTCTTGAGAAGTCGGTCACCGGAGACTTCCACCACCACCCGGTGAATCGATCCAGCCGCCGACCTCCTGGAGGCGATGGAGCGAATCACACGGGAGGCGCGCGAGGAGCAGGAAGCCGCCCGCCTAGAGAAGGCGGAGGCGGCCAGGGCAGAGGCCGCCGCTTTGAAGAAGCTGGCGGAGGCCGAGGCTGCTGCCGCGGCGAAAAAGCAGGCCGAGGAAGCCGCGCGCCGTCAGTAGGCGATATTCGTCACCCCTCTGAACTCCGCGCCGCCGCCACCAGAATTCGTGGTGCCGACTAGGGGAGTCAGCGACGAGCACCCAGTCATGGAGAGGGATGGCGGCGATGTTGTTATGCCGGACGTAGTCGTGCCCCAGCCACCGCCTTTCTGAGGGGGCGTGAGAGAAGCAGCCGGCTGATCCACCAGCGCCACCAGCCGGAGACGAGATGGCGACGGACCCAACTCCTGAGGTCCGCACCCCGACGCGCCGCCGGCTCGCAAAGGCGGCCTCGGCGCCACGCCCGCTGGAGACCGGCGCCGCAAGCTCTTCGATCCCGGACACCGAGGCGACCAGCGCCGCACCCATTGGGTGGGTGCGGGGAGGCGGGACGGGCCCTCTGAACAAGGCGATCCTGGACGTCCAAGCCAAGCTACGCGCCGAAGCAGACGCTCTCAAGCACTACAACAAGGCGTACCTGGAATCACGAGAGGCCATCCGGGTACGCTTCTTGCTTCTTTATTTTTAATTCTCGTATTGCTTCGTGGGGGCGCGCCACGGCACCCACTAGGTGTAGTCCCCGAGTTTCAGGCTGGCTGATGAGCAGGCGGCTCGGAACTTTAATTAGCAAGCTCCGAGTATTAATATCTTTGTTGTAGTACTATCATAACCTTCGCGCGGCCGCCTTCAACTCCAAAGTCCAGTAGTTGGATCAATGCGCCGTCGACTTGTCAGAGAGCCGGAGTAAGTTTTCTTCTTTCTCTGCAGGGGCGCACTGGCGCACCCGCTGGCTGTAGTCCCCGAGATTTGGGGCTACTGCTGAGCAGTCGGGCCGGATCTTCCTGGCAAATGCTCTTCTTTTTGTTGACACTTGATAGCTTCTTTCTCCATGGGCGCTACTGGCGCACCAGCGGGTGTAATCCCGAGATTCGGGCTGGCACGGATCGGCCAGCCGGATCTTCCCTAACAACTTCGTTATTCTTTGCTGATTGTTGACGCCATTTTCTTCTTTTTCTTTTGCAGAGGCTAACGCCATCCTGCAGCAGCAGTTGGGCGGTGCCAACACCGCGTTGTGCGCCAAGGAGGCGGCCTGCAACAAGCTGGCCGAGGAGCATGACGGGCTGGTCACGCAGCCGGTGGAGCAGGCGGATCTTCTCAAGAAGGCCCAGAAGGAGGCGGAGGACAAGGAGGCCAGTCTCCTAGATGAGTTCGAGACCGAACGCTCCGCCTGGACCGGCAAGGAGGCGATGTTGACTGCTGGCTTCGGCGAGATTGAAGACATGGTTGATGATGAGCTTCCCTCTTTACTCTTTCTTTGAGCCGCCGTCTTTTGATCTGGCCGGTTTCTTGCTTCTAACTTTGGCTTTCTGGCTTTTTGTTTGAGCGGACTTCTTCCCCGGTCACTCTGTTGCCGCCAATCGGGCCATCGAGGCCGATCGCGAAGGGCGGAGGGCAGAAGGTGCGGAGATTGCTGCCGACGCCCCCCGAACCCTCAGCGAGCAGCTTCTCAGCATCCAGGCCCGTCTCCAGCCGGCTCATCGGATGTTGCGCCGTCTTCAACGTGTCGGCGCCCAGGCGATCGCCGCCCTGTGGCCGGACATGCCGGCACCGCGCACTCCCAGTCGGACTGCCGACTGGATGGAGATGGTGGACGGCCGTCTTGAGGCCTAGAAGGGCTCCTCGGCCCGGGCTGCAGCACGTCGGGCCTTGGAGTTCGTCAAGGCGTGATACCCTTGGCTAAATCTAGCCCAGTTGACCACGTTTCGAATTGTGGCCCAGGAGGAGCTGGCGGCAGTGGAGGATGATCTCGTCAAGAGGGCAGCGGCAATCGCCGAGTACACCAACACCAGCATCTTCATCCCGGAGCTGGCCGAGAATGGTGTTGAGGCGCCACCAGAGTGGTTCGGGCTGAACCCAGAAGACGGCGAGGACTCGGCCGAGGTGATCGACTCCAGCGGTGAGGAAGAAGACGAGGAGGAGGAGGAAGGTGAAGAGGAGGCGCCAGAGGTCGGAGCGGACGGCCAGCCTCAGCTCGACCGCGCCTCTAGCAACAAGCCACGCCCGAGCGAGCCGGCTGCTACTGAAGGCGGCCAAGCGGAGACTGACCAGCCCGCCGCTCCACCAACCGACACCACCGGCTCCACCGCTCCACCGAATCCATCTGCTGCTCCCTAGGCCGCTAGTTTACCTTTTGTTTTACCTACTTTACCAGTCTCGATGAACTTGTTTGCTTTGCACAATTCCACCCGTGGGGTGTATTTCAAACTCCTATTGAAAGTCGGCCAAGGGACTTTTGCTATGTAAATATTTTTCCGAGTTCTATCTTTCCTTGCTTTCTGCTCTTCGGCTTTTTTCCTTTGTTGCCTTCCCTTGGTTGCCGTCTTGCCAGCCGAACAACCACTCTGCGGACGGCGGCTGGGTCAAGTGCTTAGCCATGTTTTGGAAGGCAAGTACTTAGCCGACTAGAGTTTTCTAGCAAGTTAAGTAGAAACCTGCCAGCCGGCTGCTCGACAGCCAGTCGGTGAGGCGAGAAGCCGGTTTGGACTATGTGTATGCTTTAGATCCTTAGCCATTTTTCATGCAGACACCCTTTCCACCTTAGCTCCTGCCTACCGAACAGTCGCTCTGTGAGCTGCGGCTTCTGGCAAAACAAAGCTAAAGTGCCAACACATTACTTGTCCGGCTGCAGGAAGCATTTCATAGTACAAAGCGGCGAGTCCCCGGGTCGACTGGTCGAACCCGGTGCCAGACGGACTAATGAGATAACACAAATGACAGGCGTACTACTTATCGTATAGATAAAAGAGGGTTGTCCTCGACCTCTTCTCGGGGGACCCGGAGTCTTCGTAGTTAATACAAAAGTTGGCATGGTACATACTTCTTTAACTGTAAAACCTTCGAAGGAGATTCACATTCCATGGTCGCTCCGTCTCCTTGCCGGAGTCATCTCTTTTGTGTGCTCGAGGCTTCTGAGCGTCGATGAGGTAGTAGGAGTCGTTGCCCAACACCTTGCTGATGATGAAGGGGCCTTCCCAAGGTTTGGAGAGCTTGTGCTGACCGGCTGTTCACTGGATCAGCCGAAGCACAATGTCTCCCTCTTGGAAGGATCTCGGCTTGACCTTCCGGTTGTAGTATCGGCGCAGGCTCTGCTGGTAGATGCTGGACCGGTTGAGTGCCAACAGCCGGCCCTCTTCCAGCAGATCAACACCGTCTTCTCGTGCTTCTTTGGCCTCCTCTTCGGTGTACATGGTGACTCGAGGGGAGTCGAATTCTATGTCCGTTGGGATGACGGCTTCGGCACCGTAAACGAGGAAGAAAGGCGTAAAGCCGGTTGACTTGTTCGGAGTTGTGCGCAGGCTCCAGAGGACGGTCGACAGCTCATCGAGCCAACAGCCGGCCGACCGCTCCAGAGGCTCGACCAGTCGGGGCTTGATGCCGGATAAGATGAGGCCGTTTGCTCGCTCCACCTGGCCATTTGACTGCGGATGGGCAACGGACGCTAGGTCCATTCGGATGTCCTACGTCGCGCAGAAATGGGCCAAGGCGCCTTTGGCAAAGTTTCTGCCATTGTCGGTGATGATGTTGTGTGGTATGCCGTACCGGATGGTGATGTCGGAGATGAAAGTCATAGCAGCCGGACCATTCAACTTCTTAATTGTCTTTGCTTCTATCCACTTGGTGAACTTTTCCACCGCGACAAGCAGATGACTCATGCCACCACATGCTTTCTTGATTGGTCCCAACATGCCCAGGCCCCAAACTGCAAAGGGCTAGGCAATGGGAATAGTCTTGAGTGCAGAGGCCGGCTGATGTGGGTTTGGACGAAACTTCTGGCACCCTTTGCATTTCTGGACCAAGTCATTGGCGTCTTCTAGGGCAGTCGGCCAGAAAAAACCGGGGTGGAAGGCTTTGGCCACGAGTGCTCTTGAAGCTGCATGGTGACCACACTCGCCTTGATGGATATCTTTGAGGATTGCTTGGCCTTGCTCCGGCTCTACGCAGCGCTGATAGACACCAGTGATGCTGCGCCTCACAAGCTCTCTGTTGACTATGGTGTAATCTGTTGCCCGGCGTTGCACTTGCCGGGCCGAGATCTCATCAGTCGGCAGCTCTTTGTTCACCAAAAAGTCGAGGATGGGCTGAGCGCATGAAGGTGATGCAATTTCTTCGGCTGCTAGGACTGCTACTTGCACAAGGGCGGTTGGGCCGGGAGGCGGCGGGTTGGAGTCGGCTGCCGCTTGTTGAGTTGATGAAGTCCCCGGGCCGACTGCTGCAGTCCCCAGGCCGGGCTCTAAAGTCCCGGGCCGGTGCGGTTGCACTCCTGGGCGCTGCCGAATCCCCCGTGCCGGCTGCTCGGGTCCTTGAGTCGGATCCGACTGCTTCAGGAGGAGCCGGCACAAAGATGGAATCCGACTCTGGCGATGGCTTGACAGACGGCTTAAGGAGGCGTTGTAGGGCGACACCTGCTGGTATTGCTTGCCGGGTGGAGCCAATCCGTGCCAAGGCATCAGCTTGCTCATTGTCATTTCATGGCACATGGAGAAACTCGCACAGTTCAAAGTATCCACTCAGTTGCTGTACGAGGAAGCGGTAGCTCGCCATGTTTGCATCCTTGGCGTCCCAATCACCTGACGACTGCTGGACCACCAAGTCGGAATCTCCATAACACGGGATCTGGCGAATGCTGAGTTCCTTAGCAAGCCGGAGCCCGTGAATGAGTGCTTCGTACTCAGCAACGTTGTTGGAGGCGGCAAAGTAAATTTGCAGCACATATCTGAGCTTGTCGCCTTTGGGAGAGGCGAGGACGATGCCGGCTCCCAAGCCGGTACGCATCTTAGAACCATCAAAATGCATCCGCCAATGGGTGGAGTCTGGCGCTAGTGGCAGGTACTGGGTCTCGGCCCAATCGACGAGGAAGTCGGCCAGTGCTTGTGACTTGATGGCGGTGCGAGGCTGGTAGTAGATGGTGTAGGGGGCCAAATCTATGGCCCATTTGGCCACTCGGCCTGAGGCGTCTCGGCTTCCAATGATCTCAGCAAGGGGAGCAGTGCAAACCACAGTGATTGGGTGCTCTTGGAAGTATGGCTTCAGTTTCTTGGCGGCAAAGTGCACGCCGTAGCACATCTTCTGGTAGTGGGGGTAGTTTTGCTTGGAGGCGGACAACACTTCACTCAGGTAATACACCGGTCTCTGGATTGGTAGTGCTTTGCCTTCTTCCTTGCGTTCCACCACTATGACTGTGCTGACCACCCGACTGGTAGCGGCGATGTAGAGGAGCATGGGCTCCTTAGGAGTCGGAGCCGCTAGAACAGGTGGAGTGCTCAACATCTTCTTGAGCTGGAAAAAAGCTCCATCCGCCTTGTCGTTCCACTCGAAAAAAGTGGTCTTATTCATAAGCTGGTACAGGGGAAGAGCCTTCTCACCCAGCCGACAGACGAAACGGCTGATGGATGCCAAGTAGCTGGTATTTTTTTGCACGTCCGGCAGTCGGATGGGCACCTCCATCCTCTCGATGGCCTTGATCTTCACGGGGTTGCACTCTATGTCGTGCTCTGAGACCAGAAAGCCAAGAAGCTGGCCGGCTGGCACCCCAATGACGCATTTCTCCGGGTTGAGCTTGATCTGAATTCAGCGCAAGTTCTCAAAGGTCTCCTTGAGGTCTTCTATCAGCATTCCACGCTTCTCCGTCTTCACCACCACATCTTCCACGTAGACATGGGTGCTTCTGTCGAGTTGCTTGAGGAGACACTTCTGCATGCAACGCTGGAACGTGGCGCTGACATTTCTCAAGCTGAACGTCATGGTCAGGTAGCAGAAGGCTCCGAATGGCATGATGAAGGCGGTCTTGAGCCTGTCGGCCAGGTTTAGCTTGATCTAGTGATACCTTGAGTATGCATCCAAAAAGCTCAACAGCTCGCATCCGGCTGTGGAATCAATCACTTGGTCGATCCTTGGCAGAGCAAATGGGTCTTTGAGGCATGCCTTGTTGAGGCTGGTATAATCAATACACATGCGCCACTGCTTGTTCTTCTTCAGCACTAGGACCGGGTTGGCTAACCATTCTGGAAAGAACACTTCAATGATGAAGCCGGCTGCTAGAAGTCGGGCTATCTCTTCTCCAACGACTCTTCTCTTCTCTTCCGACAGGCGGCGTAAGGGCTGCCTGACTGGCTTGGCATCTGACCGGATGTGTAGCTTGTGCACCCGGCATGTCCTTGGGAGACCATGCAAAGATGTCCCGATTCTCACGGAGGAAATCGACGAGCTCGCCTTCCTATTTGCGGTCAAGGTTTGCACCTACGATAGCGTACCTTTCCGAGTGCTCTGGGTCCAAGGGTATCTTCTTGGTTTCCTTCGCTAGCTTGAACGAGCCCTCAGCTTCCGACTCCTTGGGGTTGGATGACATTTCCGGCTGCTTGCCGGCCATGGACACCAACCGATCAAGGAGTCGCTTCTCGGCCGCGATCACGAAGGACTCGGCTAACCGGCTGCTCTCTGCTGCGCAGGCGGACGACCTCTTGTAGTCTCCTGCTATGGTCAGGATTCCCTTGGAGCTCGGCATCTTCATCTTTAGGTAAGCATAGTGGGGTACCGCCCTGAACTTGGCCAGGGCAGGCCGGCCAAGCAGCGCATGTGTCGGTGGGAAACGACACCTATGGGATCACTGGAATCCCTTCTACGGTTGCGGGGTGCGGGGCTCGTGAGAAGAGCGGGACCAGCAGCAACACAAAGGGATTTTACCCAGGTTCAGGCCACGAGGATGCGTAAACCCTAGTCCTGGTTTGGTGGATGTATTTAGTGTTCTTGAGCTCTCGAACTAGCTCTAGGTGCTGCGAGGTTCCAAAGAGCCGAATCCTTTTCCTGGTCGCCTTGGGCCTCCTTTTATAGGGAAAGGGGTCGCCATAGTGGCAAGCAGGAGGTGGAAAGGGTACAGTGCTGCGAGGTTATCCCTCGTATTACCGGACAAGATGCCTTTAATGTGAGGCTTAGGTGTCCCTTCGCTTTATTGGGGACGGGAGTGAGGCCCGTCCCATCCGTCGCCGCTCCTCCTTGCCTCGACACGTGCCCTGGCCAGCGACGCATGCGGTGCCATGTAGGCAGGCAGGCAGCTGAGGTGGTGCGGTGGTGGAGCCTCCACGAAGGATTGCACGCCGCCACGTAGGTGCCTACCCAGCTGGTTGGGTCTGCAGCCGCATGCGAACGGCGGCGAAGACTTATCTGGGGCGGGCCTGGCAGTGGTCCAGCTGGTGCGCTTTGGCGAGGGCCTTGTCGGGTGGCCCGGCAAGAGTCTTGCCGGGTGGCCCGTCAAGGGTCTTGCGGTGGCATGCTGGCCTTCCCGGCAAGGGTCTTGCCGTGGCGCGCTGGCCTCCCCGACAAGGGTCTTGCTGGGGGTCTTGTGGGTTTATTCGGTGAGGATGGTTGCCTTCTTATCCTCATTTGATATTGAGCATCCTATGTCTTCACAAAGATCTGCATGCCACCACGGAGGTGCCTCCCGAGCCCTGTCCCAATGCATTTGTGTGAGCATTGGTGAGCTCAAGGGTGGCTCGCCTTGCTGGCGTGAGCCCGCCCGGCAAGGGTCTTGCCGGGGCGGCTGAGGCTGCTCTAGCAAGGGTCCTTGCCGGGAGAACCTGCTTCGCCCATCCGATCCTTGTGGCCTTGGTCCTTGTCGCTGCCTCATTTGTCTTCATGGCATTGGCTCCTCTCCAGCTCCCCTTTCCTGCCATGTCTGTGCGTGGTCGTGGTGGGAGGCTCTGACTGCCCGTGCACAAGTAAAGGGGTGAAAAGCAGAGCCCCTACTTTTGTACACCGACAGGGAGCCCACGGGCCTGGGCCACACATAAGCGCAGCAAGCTGTTGGGTCAGGCCCAGAACGGTGTGCGGGCAGTTGGGGCGGATTTTTACCGCGGCCACTGTTCCGTCTGCTGTGCTTCCCCATGACCCATGTTTAATGCGCGGTGTGGGGGTCGTGCGCGCGCATGACGGAAGCATGCTGGCATCATCTTGTGGTGGACAGTAAAGAGGCGGCTTGCGTGTATCTTCGAAACCGCATGGGCGCCTCCCATTTACTGCCCTCGCTCGGGCACCGTCGTTCCACGTGTCTCACTGCGCCCGCCCCTTGCGCCACGTTCGCCGCATGCATAACGCATAGCCAGTGACAGGCGCACATGACGTGGGTAGTCGCGCGCGTGTGGGTCGATTCCCACGTGCCTTCAATGGAGCAGGGAGGGCGGTCGACGGCCTCGCTTGCTTTCACTTCGGGAAGTCAGACTGGCCGAGAGGGGGCGGCCGAGCCCTGCCCCCGCCCCTTTATAAAGAGGGGAGCGGGAGGAGCGGTGCCCCTCAATCTTTCGTCACCCGGTCTCTCCATTCATGCTTCCTTTCTTCTCCTGCCATGGCGAGGGGGCGTGGCGACGCTTCATCGGTGGCGGCGAGGGTTTCGGCCAGACAGCGCGTCGCTCCTCCCCAAGAGCTCGTAGTGGCGGAGCCAGCCGCTAGAGGGAGGGGAAGGGTGTCAAGACCCCGATTCTAGGTCACACGGATCTAGCCTGTAACACCTCATATCACTTTGCGGCCTCACGCACGGTATTCCCACGGGTGTCGCCTTACCATGGCCCGGGATCGTTTGCGCCTTTTGGCTCATGTATATGATAGTGTCGCTAGCATCCATATGACAGAGAACCCGGGCCGACATGGCTAGTCGTGAACCCAAAGCGGCACTAACCCATGGGGACAGGCATACATGAATCAACTTGAGCATGTCGGTCACAGCGTGTGAATCCGGGCTGTAATCTTGGGCTACAGGACTCCGGGAACCCGGGCTGTAGCAGGCTAGGCAGGACTCCGGATGTCACCGCGTGACATTTCCCCGAAGGGACAGACACAGGGACAAAGTGAAACACATGCCGGCTAGTCAAGCGTCCTGAGCAGTAGTGCTGAGCTAGCAGGACTCCGGTGAACCGGGCTGTAGTGGACTACTATGGCTCATGGAAGCACTAGACTACATTTCCCCATAAGAGAGGCTGCCAAGGATAAACAACTAGATTGTCGGATCCCACACATACCAAGCATTTCAGACATACACACAATATGCTCGATATGTGTATATACAACATGGCATCACAACATAACTCTACGACTCAAGTATTTATTCATTAGACTCCAAGGAGCGAGATATTACAAACACGGATCTCATGACCCAACATCCAGAGCATACAAGTCAAAGCACACGCGGAAGCTTAACATGTCTGAGTACAGACATCTACAAATGAAAAAGGCTGAGAAGCCTGGCTATCTACCAGATCCTCCCAAGGGTACAAGATCGTAGCTGAGGTAACAAGCTAAACGTCGAAGTCCACGCGGAACTACTAGTGAGACTGATGTCTCTCTGCAAAACATAAAATAGGCAAACATGAGTACAAATGTACCCAACAAGACTTAAATCAGAACTAGCTACATATGCATCAGTATCAACAAAGGGGGGTGGTGGAGTTTAACTGCAGCAAGCTAGCTTTGACTCGGTGGCTATCCTAAACAACGACTTCAAGTAACTCTTTTGAGGTGGCGCACACGAGTCCACATATTCACCATATCAATACACCACTATGGATCCGCTCCCGTCTCCCTACGAGAACGCCATCCATAGCACTCACGCTTATCTTGCGCATTTTAGAGTATCCACTTTCACTTGTCTATGAACTGTACAGGCAACCCAGAAGTCCTTTACCGCGAACACGGCTATTCGAATAGATCATTTATAACCCTGCAGGGGTGTACTTCTTCACACACGCTCTCACCACCTATCGCCGTTTACACGACATGTACTCGGCAACCTTCAAGCGAAAGCCCAGCGAGGGTGTCGGCCACGACCTACCTAAACACTCAAGTCTCTAGTCTAGGTCATCGCCTATTCAGATTCCATCCATAGGGAGTCCGGGCGGGGTTTCCACATACGGCCCCGAACGATGTGTATAGGGTTCCGTGACACCAAACGGGCGCCCGGCATACCCGGCCACGTGCCTACCGCATCACATCCCACCCCTCGGGTCAGCACTGCCCACGGCCTCTAGCATACTACAAACACCAGAAACTACTTGCAACTCCTGGACAGAGGACAAGGGTGGTTAAGAAGCCGAGAGAGTCAATTAAGGATCCCAATGTGTGGTAGTAGCTATTCATGGATCACAAACACAGAACTCAGTTCCTGAGGACGGTTTCAACGAGACAACCCACCATGTACTCCTACATGGCCTCTCACCGCTACCTTTACCAAATCGTGTTCACACACTTAGCTCACAACAGCAGGACATGTTCACACACCTCTGAATCATCCCCGATGAATCAGACCTGACTCAACTCTAAGCAGTAGCAGGCATGACAAACAAGCATAGATGAGTAGGCACATCAGGGCTCAAACAACTCCTACTCATGCTAGTGGGTTTCATCTATTTATTGTGGCAATGACAGGTCATGCGAGGAAAGGGGTTCAACGACCGCAGCAGGTAACAGTTGAATCGATGTTGTCCTAATGCAGTAAAAAGAGCAGGAGCGAGAGAGTGGGATTGTATCGGAATGAACAAGGGGGTTTTGCTTGCCTGGCACTTCTGAAGATATTAAAGCTCTTCATCGGTGTCATCGATCTCATCGTCGAAACCACGTCTATCGGGAGGGGACAAATACCGGCAACAGACAAAGAAACACAATCAATGCAATGCACAATATGATGCATGATCATGACATGGCAATATGAGTGTGTTGGCCTAATGCAACTACAACCAGATGGATTTGGGTCATATTGAACCAAAGGTTCAACCCCAAATTCAAATTATGAATTCAAATAGTGCCTTATCATGTTTTTCACTAAACAACATGGTTAAGTTGTTTAAACATGCATGAAACCAGTGCAGATGGATAGATTGGATTTTTCTGATCATTTTTCATATATAATTTATTTCATTCTGGGCTACCGTTGAATTTCTATGATTTTTAGAAATTTATACTAATTTCTGGAATTTCCTGAATTAAACTTAAACCTGGAAATGACTTACTGCGTCAGCCTGACGTCAGTGTGACGTCAGCAGGTCAACTGACAGGGTCCAGGTCAAACCTGACCAGTGGGGTCCACTGGTCAGTGACCCAGGGCTGGTTAGTGTCGCTGACAAGTGGGCCTGGTCGTGACCCACGTCGGCCAGGTCAATCGTGGCGTGGGTCCATCGGGATTAAGTTAAGTCTAACTAATTTGGTTAGTGGTTTAACTAAGCGGTGGGGCCCGGTCGATGTGAAGGGCTTAGTTAGTGGGGTGATTAATCCCTAACGGTTGCTATCACCGTGACTAATCGCCGGGCGTAACCAGACGCCGGCCGCGTTGCCCGTCGGGAGACAACTCCGCCGCCAGAGCAAGCGTGGCTGGGCTCTCACGTACTGTGGCGACGCGACATGTCGAGTGGTGGATGCGGTCGGAGGCTAGCTTTAGCGGCGGCGACGGCGAGCTTTGGCGGCGGCCGGAGCTCGGGTTCGGTCGTGCGCGAGGCTGCGGCTTGCTAGCAAGCGAGAGGAGTAGCACCAGAGCATTGGGGAAGCTCCAGGAGCTCGCACACATGCTTGGTTTGGTCCGGGGAGGACTGCAGCGGTGGCACGACGGCAATGGTGGACGGCAGCGCTCAGCCAAGGTGGGGAAGCTAGCTAGGGAAGGGGAATGATGGGGATTCCAGGGGGAAAAAGAAGAGTGGCTCACAGAGGGACTAGCAGAGGCGACGACGAGGTCGGGGTAGTGCTGGAGCCCGCGAATCGACTACGAGGTTACCGGCGGCCGGAGGTTGAAGATGAGGCCGGGGATGTTGCAGGGCTCCCACGGTCGCATGAGTCAGTGTGTAGCTCCACGGCGTCGTGGTGGAGCTCCTCGCCGCGCTGTTTGGGCGGGTACTGGCCCATAGCCACGGCTACGGTGACGGCGTGCTCTTGGGGCTCACAGGGCGGAGAGGGGAAGAGGGAGCAAGAGAAGTGGGAGCAGTCCAGAGGGAGAGGGGAGAACGAGGGGAGGCTCTGGGTGTCTCCGTGGCGTCACGAGGATGTCGGGGAGGCTGCCACCTTGGCGAGGAGGTGGAGGACTCCAGCGTGTGCGGCGTCTTGACCGCCTCCGCCCTCTTGGCAGAGGTTGAAGACAGCCGCTCTGCCACAGTGGACTGGGCTGGTGCAGCTGGGCCGGCTACAGGTAAGTGGCCCAGGTGGGTGTTCTCTCTCTCTCTCTCCTTCTCTATTAATTCTCTTTTTCTATTAATCTGTAACTGTTTGGGCTTTATTAAAAATACCAGAGCACTTCTAAAAATCCTGAAAATAACTGTGGGCACCTTCTGAAATATATGCAACAGCCCTCAACTATTTTCAGAATTATTAGAGCATTTAAAATATTTATAGAATTTAAATGCCCCAATTCAAATACAATATGAGTTAATTCAAAAATCCATAAATGGCCAAGAAACATGCTCATCAGTTTTTCCAGAGGTTTTCACCTTTATCAAAAATCATGAACATTTCCAAAGGGCATTTTGGGTTCATTGAAGATTATTTTAGGTTGAACCTATTTGATTTGATCTGGTGCTAGGGTTTGAACAATCCCCATTTCAGGTTTAAATGAAATTTAGACATGATGCAGCAACCAAGCTATTCCAGGTGCATGGCAAGGCTAGGGACATGATAACTCACCCCCACTAAACAAGAATCTCGTCCTGAGATTCAAGACGTGAGGTAGGAGGAAAAGGGGTCACAAAACTATCACAATCTTCATGATCCATTTTCCCTTCTCGAAGTTGTTGATTCATTGCGTCATCTTGATCTCGACGTCTTGCTTTGAGAACTTCGTCCAACATGACAACGAGAAGAATGGGAGAATTTTAGAAGAACCAATCTTCTTGAGGTTCGAGCAACTTAGGATCATTTTAATGATCACAAGATCAACTCACGGAACGAGACATAGAAAGATCTCTGGAGCTGATAGGAAAAACATGTATCAGGAGGAACGGCATAAACAATTTGATGAGGGTTTCAAAGTAACGAGGAAACAATTACCATGATCCCATAACGGGGCACCTTGGAAGAGGTGACTCGTAGAGTTATTCCCTTAAGTGGCAAAAACAATTACTTTTGATTCAGAGATCATTGAAACTCTTTCTACCAGCCTAAGGCAATTCACAACAATCGTTTGGCGGAGTACAAAGGGATGGCATGCAGGACTAGAATGGATGATGTGGACTTCCTTGTTGAAGACAACGCAAAGTATGATTTTGCTTTTCACCGGAAATGGATGAGACCCATGGTAGGCTAGCACAATGACAGGTGCTAGCTGGGAACAAAATGCAAATGTTGGGAATGATTCTGGTAACTGGGGAGAAACCCAACAATAGAGAGTGAGTCCATTGTTCGAAAAGTTATAGCATAACCGAGGAAAACTGGGAGCAATCCCAGTTAGTGCCGATGTTAATACCTAGTGCTTGTGCGTGCTCTCAAGAACTTGAGCATTTGCATATTCATCAAGGTTTTACCAATATCCGTGTCAGGGATCCTGGCAACACAACATACTACCATGACGAATACCGGTGGAGGATGCAGATACAAATGAAGATAACACTTTCTCAGGTTTCACCTTAGCGGGACCAAGGGGACAAAATCTGGATGATCGACCGAGAGACATTTAGCACTCCGCTTCTAACGTTCTCCTTGATATGCTAGTGCAAACCATTAATTAAAATGGTTTGGTACCCATAACATCTAGTAAAAGGTCGGACGTCGGGAGCACAAAAATCCATAAGGAATAACTATGGAATAAATCCTACGAAATCCTCATGGGGAGGTGCCCAACTTTCTCAATCAAGATACTACAATAACAGGTCTTCCGGTTGGGTGTGTTGGCCACGACATTCTCTTTACCGGGTTACAGAGAGACCAATACTATAGTTCCTGGGAGATGTTTCAACCATCATATCTACCTGAGATTCAGATCTGGTTGGTGTCAGAATATTCCAGACTCATCAAGTCTAGAAATAAAAACGGAAGTTTGCAACACAAATCGACGATATGACGTTGCGAGATTCTCGGGAAATGAACTACGATAGCAAGCTCCAAAATATGAGCTGGTTCTGCTACGAACATGTGAACACGTTGTCCGAGACAAACATGACCACATAGTAGTCTTATGATAAAACACTACTGAGTTCAGGTGGGGAACCATCATTGAGATAACGAAGTCTTGTGCGTGTCCGTCCGGGCCCTCCAGGATTAGCGCATGAACTTCTTTTCTTTGAACAAATCAATCAGTGGCTTGGTGTGCTAGGAAATACCGATGGGATGGAGGTAGCTAATCTCTCAAGCCATAGTATACTTCGCACGTGCATGACTGACTTGGGATGATTCCAGAGGAAGCAAAACTAACATTCTCAAATTCACGACGCCAACTTGCACCTAATGCATGTGAACTTGGAGAAAATCAATTCTTACACCAAACATATACTTCATGAAGGGGACATGAAAATAATGCTTACAAAAGTTTTCCAACACTAGCTTGATGTTCAACATGAATCATGGAGGAGACAAGATGCTCCTGATGGGCTTAATAGCAACTCATCGTAATTTCCATATCCTTTGGACTTCCACCATCATGTGAACATGGGGATAGCATTGGTCGGACCCAAAAGATATAATGGTGTATGCTCGAGGGATCAACCACGAGTAAGACAACATTATGAACATCGTTGGTTCTGATTTGATTTGATGATAGCCCATACTCAAATCAAAGTTTTGATACGACAATAGGTCCAACAACTGATCACAGGGACCAATCGATGAAGATATCATCTATCTTCAACACCCACAAACACAAAGATATCCCTTCAGAAAGAACCAATTTTAGCAAAGCTTTTTATCTTCCAACTCTCCAAGTTGTTGTTTAGCTTAACCAACTAGCTCAGGGGTACCCAACACAGATTCTTGGAGAAAGGGTGGTTTGGAGGAAAACCAACTTGATCACGAACTCAACATAGCGGTCAGGTGACAACCTGGTAACACTTCCGAGAAGATTTTCGGAAAATCACGAACCACCGATATGTTACTAAGCTCGAGAACAATCTTGCTTTTCAGGGCAAGACGATGTGATCAGGTGAGTGATGGATTACACAATCCTAACTCATTGATCGGAGGGTGCACCAGGGATATGGACTAGGTAGCACGATCAACCTTAGGATGGTGATTCAATAACCAACACCCTAAGGATGAGATTATTGTCCTTTGACTACCAAGCAACAAGGTTGCTAGGAGTATTGATTTCATACATCACGATTCACTTGTCGGTATTCCGGTTGCGACAACACGAAATCGAGGAGTGAATAATGATGGCGAGAAGTATCGCTACCTCAAGAATCGATAAGAGGTGGTGCAATTCTCATGACATTCTTGACATAAAGATGGTAACACTCCAGGTGGAACTGAATCAAAAGCTGGATTGGCATTTTGATCTGCGGAATACAACTGCTTTGACCCAATCCTAGATATGGATGAGGTACTGCAGCTTGTTTCTCCTAGTCATTCCGGAATAGAATGGCTTTACAAACCACAAGAGTAATGGGCATCGACAACGAATGCACGCATACTATTGAGTATCAAATGATAGACGGGGGTCAGAATACAACTAAAGAGAACAACTCAAGAAACATATAACCTATTGAGTTGTGGATTCATGGGTTAGTGTGTCAAACGAGTTCAACATATTTCTTCCAAATAACCCATGCAGAATGATAGAACTGGCAGAATCACAATATAGAATGGAGGACTCATCAAGAGCACTCTGGTTGTGATCTTTTGGTTCAACGAGGAACTTCTGCCATAAGTAGTTCATGGTATTTGGAAGAAGGACATACCACGGACCTCGAGGACTATCACAAAAGTTACTAATAACCTAAAGGAACTAGCAAGCACTATCAACACGAGATAAGTAGAGTGAATCTTGGGCTTAAGAGCCCAGAAATAGAATGCCTACTAACTAAATGGCATCACGGGATGCTTTCAAGAATAATGGCGTAATCATCACACTAGGAATATAAAGCATGGCTAGATTACTAGATGATCCTCTAAGACACCTATGGTCATAATAATAGTTCCAACATATATATCGAGGCAACAGAGTACCTCGATAGACCGATTAGTGAGCTTAATCTGGCCCAAAAGCACATCGGGAACTGGGAGGGACGATTTGCAAATGCATAAGACTATTTAGAAACCTGGGATGACTCGGACAGCATAACGAATGTAAATGCTCAAAAAGTTTTGAGACATCCTGCAAAAATGGTGGCATAACCACTCAGAAGCACAATATCAAGATTTCGAGATCAACGATTGACATCTGGAAGTAGTAGGAACTGAAATGAAGCTTAAATCCAACAGTCCTATGAGTCTACGGATTAGTAACACGTGATCCTAATAGATAGATGAGAAGGCCTAGTTCTTAATCCCCGTAGAAGAGAAGAGGATGACTCAGATCAGAAGGGCATAAGGTAAAGGAGTAAAAAGAGCCTTACGTTCCCTTCCACAATCAATTCGCTTATATAACTAATTCCAGACTCAACTTCGACCATTTTGGCTTGGTAAACCTAGAGGCAGTCAGGCTCTGATACCAAAGCTGTCAGGACCCCAATTCTAGGTCACACAGATCTAGCCTGTAACACCTCACATCACTTTGCGACCTCACGCACGGTATTCCCACGGGTGTCGCCTTACCATGGCCCGGGACCGTTTGCGCCTTTTGGCTCACATATATGATAGTGTCGCTAGCATCCATATGCAGAGAACCAGGGCCGACATGGCTAGTCATGAACCCAAAGCGGCACTAACCCATGGGGACAGGCATACATGAATCAACTTCGAGCATGTCGGTCAGCAGCGTGTGAATCCGGGTTGTAGCACTGGGCTAACAGGACTCCAGGAACCCGGATGTAGCAGGCTAGGCAGGGCTCGGGATGTCACCGCGTGACATTTCCCCGAAGGTACAAACACAGGGATGAAGTGAAACACATGTCGGCCAGTCAAGCGTCCTGAGTAGTAGTGTTGGGCTAGCAAGACTCCGGTGAACCGGGCTGTAGTGGACTACTATGGCTCATGGAAGCACTAGACTACATTTCCCCATAAGAGAGGCTACCAAGGATAAACAACTAGATTGCCGGATCCCACACATACCAAACATTTCAAACATACACACAATATGCTCGATATGTGTAAGTACAACATGGCATCACAACATAACTCTACGACTCAAGTATTTATTCACTAGGCTCCGAGGAGCGAGATATTACAAACATGGGTCTCATGACCCAACATCCGAAACATACAAGTCAAAGCACACGCGGAAGCTTAACATGTCTGAGTACAGACATCTACAAATGAAAAAGGCTGAGAAGCCTGGCTATCTACCAGATCCTCCCAAGGGTACAAGATCGTAGCTGAGGTAACAAGCTAAACGTCGAAGTCCACGCGGAACTACTAGCGAGACTGACGTCTCTCTGCAAAACATAAAATAGGCAAACATGAGTACAAATGTACCCAGCAAGACTTACATCAGAACTAGCTACATATGCATCAGTATCAACAAAGGGGGGTGGTGGAGTTTAACTGCAGCAAGCCAACTTTGACTCGATGGCTATCCTAAACTATGACTACAAGTAACTCTTTTGAGGTGGCGCACACGAGTCCACATATTCACCATATCAATACACCACTATAGATCCGCTCCCGTCTCCCTATGAGAACACCATCCATAGCACTCACGCTTATCTTGCGCATTTTAGAGTATCCACTTTCACTTGTCTATGAACTGTACAGGCAACCCAGAAGTCCTTTACCACGGACAATGCTATTCGAATAGATCATTTATAACCCTGCAGGGGTGTACTTCTTCACACACGCTCTCACCACTTATCGTCGTTTACACGACATGTACTCGGCATCCTTCAAGCGGAAGCCCAGCGAGGGTGTCGGCCACGTCCTACCTAAACACTCAAGTCTCTAGTCCAGGTTATCACCTATCCACATACGGCCCCGAATGATGTGTATAGGGTTCCGCGACACCAAACGGGCGCCCGGCATACCCGGCCACGTGCCTACCGCATCATAGCCCACCCCTCGGGTCAAGATCGCCCACGGCCTCCAAAGATACTACAAACACGAAACTACTTGCAACTCCCCGGACAGAGGACAAGGGTGGTTAAGAAGCCGAGAGAGTCAATTAAGGATCCCAATGTGTGGTAGTAAATGTTCATGGATCACAAACACAGAACTCAGTTCCTGAGGACAGTTTCAATGAGACAACCCACCATGTACTCCTACATGGCCTCTCACCGCTACCTTTACCAAATCGTGTTCACACACTTAGCTCACAACAGCAGGAAATGTTCACACACCTCTGAATCATCCCCTATGAATCAGACCTGACTCAACTCTAAGCAGTAGCAGGCATGACAAACAAGCATAGATGAGTAGGCACATCAGGGCTCAAACAACTCCTACTCATGCTAGTTGGTTTCATCTATTCTTTATTGGCAATGACAGGTCATGCAGAGGAAAGGGGTTCAACTACCGCAGCAGGTAACAGTTGAATCGATGTTGTCCTAATGCAGTAAAAAGAGCAGGAGCGAGAGAGTGGAATTGTATCAGAACGAACAAGGGGGTTTTGGTTGCCTGGCACTTCTGAAGATATTAAAGCTCTTCATCGGTGTCATCGATCTCATCGTCGAAAGCACGTCTATTGGTAGGGGACAAATAACGTCAACAAAGAAAGAAACACAATCAATGCAATGCACAATATGATGCATGATCATGACATGGCAATATGAGTGTGTTGGCCTAATGCAACTACAACCAGATGGATTTGGGTCATATTGAACCAAAGGTTCAACCCCAAATTCAAATTATGAATTCAAATAGTGCCTTATCATGTTTTGCACTAAGCAGCAAGGTTAAGTTGTTTAAACATGCATGAAACCAGTACAGATGGATAGATTGGATTTTTTTGATCATTTTTCATATATAATTTATTTCATTCTGAGCTACGGTTGAATTTCTATAACTTTTAGAAATTTATACTAATTTCTGGAATTTCCTGAATTAAACTTAATCCAGGAAATGACTTATCACTGCCGTCGATGTGGCGTGAATCAAGGTCAATCGACCGGGTCCAGTCAAACCTGACCAGTGGGGTCCATCGTCGCTGACCGAGGCTGGTTAGTGTCGCCGACAAGTGGGCACAGTCGGCCGCCACGCCGTCGGCCGGTCGATCTGAGGCGTGGGTCCATCAGGATTAAGTTAAGTCTAACTAATTTGGTTAGTGGTTAACTAAGCCGGTGGGGCCCAGCTGTGAGTGGCGTAGGGCTTAGTTAGTGGGGTGATTAACCCCTATAGTTGCTATCACCGGCGGCTAATCGTCGGCGTAACCAGGACGCGGCGGCGTTGCCCGTCTGGCCAACTCCGGCGACGAGAGCAAGTGGGGCTGGCCTCTACGTACTCAGGGCGACGCGATGCGTCGAGTGGTGGATGGGGCAGGTGCGGAGGCTAGCTTTAGCGGCGGCGACGGCGAGCTTTGGCAGCGGCCGGAGCTCGGGTTCGGTCGTGCACGAGGCTGCGGCTTGCTAGCAAGCGAGAGGAGTAGCACCAGAGCATTGGGGAAGCTCCAAGAGCTCGCGCACATGCTTGGTTTGGTCCGGGGAGGACTGCAGCGGTGGCACGGCGGCAATGGAGGACGGCGGAGCTCGGCCAAGGTGGGGAAGCTAGCTAGGGAAGGGGAATGGCGGGGATTCCAGGGGAAAAAGGAGAGTGGTTCACAGAGGGACTAGCAGAGGCGACGACGAGGTCGGGGAAGTGCTGGAGCCTGCGAATCGACTGCGAGGTCACTGGCGGCCGGAGGTTGAAGATGAGGCCGGGGATGACGTTGCAGGGCTCCCACGGTCGCATGCGTCAGTGTGTAGCTCCACGGCGTCGTGGTGGAGCTCCTCGTTGCGCTGGTTGGGCGGGTGGTGGCCTATAGCCATGGCTACGGCGACGGCATGCTCTCAGGGCTCACAGGGAGGAGAGGGGAAGAGGGAGCCAGAGAAGGGGGAGCGGTCCAGAGGGAGAGGGGAGAACGAGGGGAGGCTCTGGGTGTCTCCGTGGCGTCGCGAGGATGTCGGGGAGGCTGCCACCGCGAAGCAGGAGGTGGAGGCCTCCGCGTGTCTTGTCGCGACCGCCCTCTGCCCTCTTGGCAGATGTTGAAGACAACCCGCTCTCTGCCACGGTGGGCTGGGCTTGTGCATTGGGCGGCCTCTGGGTAAGTGGCCCAGTGGGTGTTCTCTCTCTCTCCTTCTTTATTAATTCTCTTTTCTATTAATCAGAACTGTTTGGGCTTTATTAAAATACCAGAGCACTTCTAAAAATCACGAAAATAGCATGGGCACCTTCTGAAATATATGGAACAACCCTCAACTATTTTCAGAATTATTAGAGCATTTAATATATTTATAGAATTTAAATGCCCTAATTCAATTACAATATGAGTTAATTCAAAAATCCATAAATGGCCAAGAAACATGCTCATCATTGTTTCCAGAGGTTTTCACCTTTATCAAAAATCATGAACATTTCCAAAGGGCATTTTGGGTTCATTGATGATTATTTTAGGTTTAACCTATTTGATTTGATCTGGTGCTAGGGTTTGAACAATCCCTGAGGGAGTCCTGGATTAGGGGGTGTCCGGATGGCCGGACTATGGCCTTTGGTCGGACTCCTGGACTATGAAGATACAAGATTGAAGACGTCGTCCCGTGTCCGGATGGGACTTTCCTTGGCGTGGAAGGCAAGCTTGGTGATACGGATATGTAGATCTCCTACCATTGTAACCGACTATGTGTAACCCTAACCCTCTTCGGTGCCTATATAAATCGGAGGGTTTTAGTCCGTAGGACGAACAACAATCATACCATAGGCTAGCTTCTAGGGTTTAGCCTCTCACGATCTCGTGGTAGATCTACTCTTGTACTACCCACATCATCAATATTAATCAAGCAGAGTAGGGTTTTACCTCCATCGAGAGGGCCCGAACCTGGTAAAAACATCGTGTCCCTTGTCTCCTGTTACCATCCGCCTAGACGCACAGTTCGGGACCCCCTACCCGAGATCCGCCGGTTTTGACACCGACAATCCCCATTTCAGGTTTAAATGAAATTTAGACATGATGCAGCAACCAAGCTAGTCCAAGTGCATGGCAAGGCTAGGGACGTGACAAAGGGGGTGAGGTCGAGGCTGTTGTGGTGCTCGAGGGAGAGGATGACGGGGCGGAAGATCGGCCTCGCCTCCCCCAGCAGTCCCTCCTCCGATGGAGGGCCACGCCGGGGACAACCCCTGCGAATTCTTTGTCAGGTTACGCCATCCACCGCGCCGTCGCCTTCTCCTCCCGACCCCATTTGCGTGGGAGATGGAGCTGGATCCGCCGCAAGCACTGACGCTACACATGAGGGGTTGTGGGAACATCGGCACATGGGTCGACGTCGAGTTCCCCGCCCCTCACGTCATGTATCCTCACCGAGGGTGGAAGACCTTCGCTCGCCTCCACAGCTTGACGGATGGGCTCGCTCTCCATTTCAAACTAATGGAGGGCGACCTTCTCTCTGTCAAAATCTTGGGGCACTTTGGGACCCGCGTGAGGTGCTGCGTGGAGAGCTCTTCTGATGATGAAGATTCCTCCTCGAGTGAGAGTGACGAGGAGGACAACGGCAGCGACGGTGAGGCAAGCGGGAGGCAGGATGGCGGGTCCGACTAGGCGTCGGGCGCCGCTCCGGGCGGCACCGGTGACCCCATCATCCGTGTCGCCGGCTCCTTGAACTTCTCGGGGTCGTCTCCTGGGGCGGCTGGCATTGGGAGGCTGCGGAAGAGGAAGAGGCCGGGCGGCAAGGCCGTCAAGTCGGAGTATGCGGGCACCAACGCCTTCGTCGCGTACTGACGTCCTGCCGCCTCGTCCTCAAGCTCTGCCTCCGGTGCTGCCATCACCATCCAGCCCTTGGACGGCCACCAAGGTGTTCTCTTGGTGTCTTCTGCCACCCATAGCTCGCCTAGGCGCCCCTTTTGCCCTCCTGCTTTTCTTGTTCCATTTCCTGGGGAGAGGGACAAGAAAGGGATTACGGGCACCTTATCTCTTTTTAGTTTGTAAGCCTTCGGGCCTTAGTACAATTTAAAGCTTGTAATCCCATTGCTCATGTTTTTCATTTGTATGAAATGTACCTGTACGGGATGTTTTTTTATGAAAAAGGGATGTTTGCCGGGATTTTCGTTCGCGGGAGGAACCCATGACAAGGAGTGAATCCTTGTTATCTTTAAGACAAACATTTTTCTCGCCCGGCAACAGGCCTTGCCGTTTCCCCACCTCGCTCGACCTTTCTCACGCTCTTGGCGGAGGCAGGGATGAGGTGGGCTTAGGCCCCCCATTCCTCTACTTTGATGCCGTGGCTATGACCAAATCCAGACCCAGGGGATAATCCTCGGGTGCCGAGAAGGGGGAGGACAGTAGCTCAGAGATAGAACGGGGTTTCATGTATCCCAGTCCATAACGAAATGCATGATAGAGAATAAAGGACTTATCTGGATCTGCGGCCCCCGGCGATCGCTTGCCGCGGAGGGACCCTTGTTCTTGCAGCCCCCGGCAACCCTGGCTTGCCGGGGCCACGGCGCCGGTCTGTTCTTTTCCTTCCAAAACAGCTCGGCAAGAATACTTACGTGCCCTGCGAACCAAAGGATACAGAGAAGAACAGAGAGACGCGCACTCGGCCTCTAAGCTAGGGGTTAGCCGCCGCTTAGCACTATCAACCCTAACCAAGGAAGAGACTCAACCTAGCATGCATGCAATAACTTAGGGCGCCAGCGCTTCGTATATTTATGCTCAGGGTCTGCACCTGGCTTTGTACAAAGGGTTACATGCCTTGCCGGCAAGGCTTGTACAAAAGGTTGGCTCGCCGGGAGGCCCGGCAGCCGCGCCTTATGGGTAAAACTTGCGAAGATGCTCGATGTTCCAGGAGTTACTCACTGGGATGGCATCTTCGGTCTCCTGCCGGACTGCGCCGGGCCTGGTGACTCGTGTTACCCGATAAGGGCCTTCCCACTTTGGTGTCAACTTGTTGGAATTCTTGGCCGACTGAACGTGCCGAAGAACAAGGTCGCCTTCCTCAAAGCTTCGGGCATGAACCTTGCGGCTATGGTAGCGGCGCAAGGCTTGCTGGTAGCATGCTGCTCTCACAGCCGCCCGGAGACGATCTTCCTCAAGGAGCGTCGCGTTATCTTGCCGCAATCGCTTCTGCTCAAGCTCATCATAAGCGAGCACTCGAGGTGACCCGTATATGAGTTCCGTGGGGAACTGCTTCTGCCCCCTAAACTAGGGCAAAGGGTGTCTGGCCGGTGGCTCGATTTGGCGTCGTTCTGATCGACCAAAGAACCGCCGGTGACTCATCGATCGAGCACCTCCCGCTTTTGCGTAGTCTGTCAAAAGTCCTTGTCCTCAAGCCTCGCAGGACCTCAGCATTTGCTCTTTCCGCTTGGCCGTTGCTCCGTGGATGTTCCACGGAAGTGAAACAAACCCTGCTGCCGTGATCATCAATGTACTGCATGAAGGCGTGGCTTGTGAACTGTGTGCCGTTGTCGGTGATGCTCCTGTTGGGTACCCCAAAACGGCACACTAGTCCCTTGAAGAACTTGATGGTTGATTGTGTTGTCACCTTCCTTACTGCTTCCACTTCTGGCCACTTTGTGAACTTTTCGATTGCGACGTATAAGTACTCAAAGCCCCCGATGGCACGAGGGAAAGGGCCCAGTATGTCGAGCCCCCAGACCGAGAAGGGCCAGGAGAGAGGGATGGTTTGGAGGGCTTGAGCTGGTTGATGAAGCTTCTTCGAATGGAACTGGCATGCTTCACACTTGGTTACTAGTGTCGTCGCATCCTGGAGGGCGGTGGGCCAGAAGAAACCTTGTTGGAAGGCCTTGCCGGCAAGGACCCTCGACCCTATGTGGGAGCCACATATGCCTCCATGTATCTCCGCCAACAGCTTTAGTCCTTCCTCTCGGGAGATGCACATCAGTTTCACCCCATTCGGTCTTCTTCTGTACAATACGTTGTCAACGAATTGGTACAGAGCAGACCGGCAGGCTACTCTTTCTACTTCTTCCTGCTCCTGAGGAAGCTCTCCTTTTTGAAGGAATTGGATGGTGTGTTGTGCCGATGCCGGAGCCTGCGGTTCCATGACAAGGACCAAAGGCATCTCCTCTGCCACGGGAGCGGCCGCCTCCACGGCAATGACCTGAGGTCCTGCCGGAGTAGGTTGCCCCGTGGCAGGGTCGGCATCCGTAGCAACATCTTCGCCGGCGGCTCCGGGGAGCTCAGTGGGGAAGTACTTTCCGTGGCCTAGCTTCCTCCGCTTGTTCTGCCCGGTCGATGGTTCAACGGACGGCTGGGTTAAATGAAGCACAAAAGTACCTGATTCCACGGATAGCTTGAGGGCAGCGCGCTTTGATAGGTAATCGGCGATGTCGTTCTCCGCCCGAGGGAGATGCTCCGCTTGTATACCGTCAAAGCGTTCCTCCAGTTTCCTCACCTCATCTACGTAAGCTTCCATCAACGGGCTTTCATAGTCTATGCTGATCTGCCTGATGACGAGCTGTGAGTCGCCCCTAACGATGAGCTTTTTAACCCCGAGGTCCGCCGCGATCGTGAGACCGGCAAGCAAGCACTCGTACTCGGCGGTGTTGTTGGTTGACATCTCCCAGGGAAGTGCATCTGGACGACTTACTTGAGGTGCTCTCCAGTGGGTGCGACAAGCAGCACACCAGCGCCTGCGCCTTGCAGCGAGAAGGCACCATCAAAGTACATGATCCAGTTGCGACTCGTTTCCTTGCCGGGGAGAGTGGCCTCTCGTACCTCTTCGTCGGGCATCGAGGTCCATTCTGCAACAAACTCCGCCAAGACTACGCTCTGAATCGCCGAGGTACTTTCGAAATTTAAATCAAGCTTGACAACTCGGGCCCATTCCACAATCCTCCCTGTTGCATCTGGGTTATGCAAGATCCGTTACCAGGAGGCGGGGACCACTGTGATCTCGTGCGCTTGGAAGTAATGGCGCAGCTTCCTCGAAGCCATAAGGAGGCCGAAGAGCAGCTTTTGCACACCTGAGTACCTCGACCTAGCCCCCTGCAAAAGGGAGTTGATGAAGTAAACTGGGTGCTGCACCATTTTCTTCTTCTATGCTTCTTCACCTGGCCGCGTAGGTCCCGTCGCACGAGCGCCAGTCTTGCCGGGGGCTCAGCCATGCCGGGGCTGAGCCCTGCCAGGAAGGGTTCCGGCCCGCCAACCATCGACTCTGCCGCTGCTGTTGTCTCTTCATCAACCTCTCTCTGCGCCACTAGTGCGGCGCTAACCACCTCGTTCGTTGCCGCTAGATAAAGCAGCAACGGTTCTTGTGGTCTGGGCGCAACCAGCACTGGGTAGAGGAAAGGT
The DNA here is from genome assembly GCA_021605145.1 of Aegilops bicornis. Taxonomy (NCBI): domain Eukaryota; kingdom Viridiplantae; phylum Streptophyta; class Magnoliopsida; order Poales; family Poaceae; genus Aegilops; species Aegilops bicornis. The sequence continues at coordinate 88,127,873 of CM038672.1, forward strand.
ATTTCTTCAGATCTTGTAGTGCTGCCTTGGCCTCTGGGGTCCACTCCATCGGCCCTGCTTTCTTTAAGATCTTGAAAAAAGGAAGGGCACGCTCCGCGGACTTGGAGATGAACCGGCTCATGGCAGCAACGCGACCAGTGAGCCGATGCACGTCCTTGATCCTTTTGGGTGCCTCAATCTGCTCGATAGCCTAGATCTTATCTGGGTTTTCTTCAATCCCGCGCTACGACACAAAGAACCCGAGAAGCTTGCCGAACGGGACACCGAAGACACACTTCTCAGGGTTCAATTTGAGGTTGATCTTGCACAGGTTCCTAAATGTTTCCTCCAGATCTTGCACGAGCGTTGCTTTGTCCTTGGTTTTGACCACTATGTCATCCATATAAGCTTCCATATTTCTATGTAGTTGGGGATAAAAACCAATTTGGACTGATCTTGCAAAGGTCAAGCCAGCACTCTTCAACCCGAAAGGCATCCATAAAAAGCAATACGTACCACATGGGGTGATGAATGTTGTCTTTTCCTCGTCTTCCTTTGTCATGAAGATCTAGTGGTATCCTGAGTATGCGGCCAGGAATGATAAGAGGTCACACCCAGCCGTGGAGTCAACAATCTGGTCGATGCGTGGAAACGGGAAAGGATCCTTTGGGCAGGCCTTATTGATGTCTGTGTAATCAATACACAGCCTCCATTTCCCATCTGCCTAGCGCACCACTACCGGATTGGCCAACCACGTTGGGTGGAGTACTCCTCTCACCAAGCCTGCCGCCTCTAGCTTTCTGATTTCCTCCGTGATAAACTCCTGCCTCTCTAGAGCTTGCTTCCTGACCTTCTGCTTGATGGGCCGCGCATGAGGACAGACAGCAAGGTGGTGCTCAATCACCTCCACAGGAACGCTGGGATGTCGGAGGCTTGCCATGCAAACACATCAACATTCGCCCGAGGAAGGCGGCAAGCTCGCTTTCCTATTTGTCGTCGAGGGTGGAGCTTATGGTAAAAACTCCCCCCGTACCGTCCTCCTTGACGGGCACCTTCTTGGTTTTTGGTGGCGTGGCTCTGGACTTCTTGCTCTTGCCGGCGGAGCTCTCTGGCACGTCCTCAACGGGAGCGCAACACCCCAAAGAGGAGCGCTTGCCGGAGTGGGTGCTAGGAGTCTCGCCGTTCTTCTCCCCCCCCCCCTCCGGGGCTCCGTCGGCAGGAGCAGGTACCTTAGCGGCAGCTGCTGCAACTGCTTTCCGGTAGAGTTGGTCAGCATAGATCAATGCATCTTTCTTGTCGGAGGGGACGGTGATGATGTTCATCGGCCCAGGCATCTTCGCATGTTGTAGGCGTAGTGTGAAGCCGCCATGAACTTGGCCAGTGCCGGGCGGCCGAGGATCCCGTTGTAAGGCAAGGGGATCTCGACTACATCAAAAACAATCCTCTCCATCCTGTGGTTCAGCTCGCCTCCGAATGTCATGTGCAGCGTGATCTTTCCCTTTGGCTGGATCCTCCCCGGGTTAACCCCTTGGAACGTACCCGTCTCCTCGAGGTCTCCATCAGGGATCTGCAACCTTCTAACCACAACGGGCGAGATCAAGTTCAGGCCGGCCCCGCTGTCAACCAACATCTTTGTCACCTTGAGGTTGTGGATTGTTGGTGAAACCAACAATGGCAAGCACCCGACCGCAGTGGTGCGGTCAGGGTGGTTGAGGGAGTCCTGGATTAGGGGGTGTCCGGATAGCCGGACTATGAACTTTGGCCGGACTCCTGGACTATGAAGATACAAGATTAAAGACTTCGTCCCGTGTCCGGATGGGACTTTCCTTGGCATGGAAGGCAAGCTTGGCGATACGGATATGTAGATCTCCTACTATTATAACCGACTCTGTGTAACCCTAACCTTCTTCGGTGCCTATATAAACCGAGGGTTTTAGTCCGTAGGACGAACAACAATCATACCATAGGCTAGCTTCTAGGGTTTAGCCTCTCTGATCTCGTGGTAGATCTACTCTTGTACTACCCATATCATCAATATTAATCAAGCAGGAGTAGGGTTTTACCTCCATCGAGAGGGCCCGAACCTGGGTAAAAACATCGTGTCCCTTGTCTCCTATTAACATCCACCTAGACGCACGGTTCGGGACCCCCTACCCGAGATTCGCCGGTTTTGACACCGACATTGGTGCTTTCATTGAGAGTTCCTCTGTGTCGTCATATTTAGGCCCGATGGCTCCTCCGATCATCAACAATGATGCGCTCCAGGGTGAGACTTTTCTCCCTGGACAGATCTTCGTATTCGGCGGCTTTGCACTGCGGGCCAATTCGCTTGGCCATCTGGAGCAAATTGAAAGCTACGCCCCTGGCCACCAGGTCAGATTTGGAAGTTTGAACTACACAGCTGACGTCCGCGGAGACTTGATCTTTGACGGGTTCGAGCCACAGCCAAGCGCGCCCGCCCGCCACGAGGGGCATGATCTAGCTCTGCCGCCCGAACAAGGTCTGGAAGGTCACCGATGTCCGGCTCCGACCTTTAGCTCGGAGCCGACTGCGCCAATCAAGGACGGGTGGCTGGACACCGCCTCGGGGGCTGCAATCTCTACAGCGATTGAGTCGTACACCTACCCCGTCCTTTGCGAAGCTCGTGATTCCAAGGTGCCAGACTCCTCTCCGGACTCCGAGCCTTCCGCGCCCCTGCCAGTCGAATCCGATTGGGCGCCGATCATGGAATTCACTGCCATGACATCTTTCAAAGACTTTTCGCCCTTTGGTGACATCCTGAATTCACTAAAGTCTCTCTCTTTATCAGGAGAGCCCTGGCTGGATTATGGTCAGGAAGGTTGGGATGCGGACGACGAACAAATTCAAAGCCCACCCACCACCCACTTCGTAGCCACTGTCGATGATTTAACCGACATCCTCGACTTTGACTCCGAAGACATCAACGGTATGGACGACGATGCAGGAGACGACCAAGAACCAGCGCCCACAGGGCACTAGAAGGCCACCTCGTCATACGACATATACATGGTGGACATCCCAAAAGATGGGAACGGCGATGGAACAGCGGAGGATCACCCCTCCAAGAAACATCCTAAGCGCCGCGTCAAAGGCGCCGCTCTAAATCCCGCCACAGCAAAAACGGTGATTCCGGCACGGGAGACAATAACACCCTGGACAGTGTCGAAGACAACCCCCTCAAGCAGGATTCAACTCAGGAGGATGGAGAAGCCAGCCCTCATGAGAGAGCGGCAGAAATAGAGGTAGAGGACGATAATTACATGCCTCCCTCCGAAGATGAGGCAAGCCTCGACGACGAATTAAATGCGTGCCCGAGGATCTCGTCGAACAAGAGTGTTTCAAATGCGGGCTTATGGCCACGGCAAGCAGCCTCAAGAAAAAGCAGCAACACCTTAGAGCTGACCAAGACTTGCTAGGCAGCAGATGGATTTGAAGTCCTTGCGGCCGAAGAGTATGAACTCGAGCGCCCCTCCAAGAGCTATCCAAAACGTAGGCTGCTACCCTGATTAGAGGAGGAAGCACCCAAACCAACATCACCAGCGCACCCCGGCGCCGCTCAAAAAATACCAAGGCGTGGGGAAATGCGCCAGACCTACGAGATACATTGGAGGACAAGGCAAGGCAAACAAGATCGATCTACGGATCGCGTGGGCGCCCCACGACACGTGACGATAACCGTCACGCCAGATATGGCAACTCCAGCCGGGCCGAACACAGTAGACAAAGCTCATTTGAGCTGCGTCGTAATATAGCCCAATACAGAGGCGCCGCACACCCACTATGCTTCACAGATGAAGTGATGGATCATCAAATCCCTGAGGGTTTCAAACCCGTAAACATTGAATCATACGATGGCACAACAGATCCTGCGGTTTGGATCGAGGACTATCTCCTTCACATCCATATGGCCCGTGATGATCTACACGCCATCAAATACCTCCCACTCAAGCTTAAAGGACCAGCCCGACATTGGCTTAACAGCTTGCCGGTGAGTCAATTGGTTGTTGGGAAGACACGGAAGCCGCATTCCTCAACAATTTCCGGGGCACATATGTGTGACCACCGCACACCGATGACCTAAGCCACATAATTCAGCAGCCGGAGGAATCGGCGGACAATCTGGACACGGTTCCTAACCAAGAAAAATCAAATCGTCGACCGTCCGGATGCACGGAGGCCCTTGCAGCCTTCAAACACAACATCCGCGACGAAAGTGGCTTGCCCGGCACCTAGGACAGGAAAAGCCAAATCCATGGCAGCCCTCACAACACTCATGACCCGCTTTTGCGGCGGAGAAGACAGCTAGCTGGCTAGCTCGTAGTAACAACATGACCAAGAGCCACGGTAATTCGGATACCAAGGACAGCAATGGCGTGTCGGCGTCGCAACAAGCACAAGTGCCGCGATTAAGCTGCGATAATGCCGAGGATACGGCGGTCAATACCGGATTCGGAGGCTCTAAACCGGTCAGCGGAAAAAGCCATTTAAAAGAAATACTCCGGGCCCGTCAATTTGGACCAAATACTCGATCGCTCGTGCGGATACACGGCACCCCGAAAAAACCAACCACACCAACAGGGATTGTTGGGTGTTCAAGCAGGCAGGCAAGTTAAATGCCGAAAACAGTGACAAGGGGCTGCATAGCGATGACGAGGATGAGCCCCGGCCGCCGAACAATAGAGGACAGAAGGGCTTCCCCCCACAAGTGCGGACGGTGAACATGATATACGCAACCCACATACCCAAATGGGAGCGGAAGCGTGCACTAAGGGATGTATATGCGATGGAGCCAGTCGCCCCAAAGTTCAACCCATGGTCTTCCTGCCCGATCAATTTTGACCGAAGGGACCACCCCACTAGCATCCACCATGGCGGATTCGCCACATTGGTTCTAGACCCAATCATTGACAGATTTCACCTCACTAGAGTCCTAATGGACGGCGGCAGCAGCCAGAACCTGCTTTATCAGGATACAGTGCGCAAAATGGGCATAGACCCATCAAGGATTAAACCCACGAAGACGACCTTTAAAGGAGTCATACCAGGTGTAGAGGCCAACTGTACAGGCTCAGTTACACTTGAAGTGGACTTCGGATCCCGGATAACTTCCGAAGCGAGGAGTTAATCTTCGACATAGTCCCGTTCCACAACGGCTATCACGCACTGCTCGGATGAACCGCATTTGCGAAGTTCAATGCGGTGCCGCACTACGCATATCTCAAGCTCAAGATGCCAGGTCCTCGAGGAGTCATTACGGTCAATGGAAACACCGAACGCTCTCTCCGAACGGAGGAGCATCTGGCGACCCTCGCGGTGGAAGTACAAAGCAGCCTCTTAAGGCAATTCTCAAGTCCGGCTATTAAGCGTCCGGACACCGTCAGCAGCGCCCGAGTAACATACAACAAGACCGCTTGGCACGCGTTTGAGCATGCATAGCAATGCGGCCCAAACCCAGCCCTCGCAAAATTGCGAAACCCGATTACTCTGGCGTACATAATTACGCTCTCGAAATACCATGGGCATAGGGGGAGGGCACGACCACGGCATGCCCGAATGCGGCTCAACCGCACTGTGGCTCCGATTGTGTCATTCTTTTCTTTTCTTCTTTCTTTTTACTTTCAGGACTCCGTTCTCACGAAGCCCTGTCCGTGAGAGAATCGCCGAACACACGATGCAACAGCCAGGAAGCGTAGCTACGTCGAGTGTCCAGTGGTCTCTATTACAAGCAAGATACCTGCTTTTACATACCATCCGCAGCTTACCCACGGAAGGACATGTTAAAAAGTCCCGTCCCTTGCTTATCGCACTATTTGTATCGTTCTGCTCTTACTGCAGCCCTTTTGAATAAACAATACATAGCTTCTGCCTATTATTGAATTCTTTTTTCTATATATATATATGTATGTATATATATATATATATATATATATGTTCAGTTATGACATTGTGCAACCGTACACTTTGGTACGGGCAATACACCAGGGGCTTAAGTACCCCACAATATGGTGTGATAAGTCCGAACACTTTCACAAGTGCGGCACCTCGAACTTATAGCATTATAAGCATCGGCTCCGAATCATGTCTTGGGTCAATAGTTGGGTTTGCCCGGCTCCCATGTATTGGTACCTTATGTTCTTTATATCGGCTAAGGTAGCGATGGGAGAACCACTGCGATTGTGCCCCGGTTGAGCTGGGTTAAGCACCTCAGTGGAGAAAGCTAAAACTGCCCGTCTTGATAGGGCGAGAGCTGGTCGCTGTTCGAGAGGTTTTCAAGTCCCTAAAGACTTATGCCGCTTAGAGCGAGGATTCGGCATTGTCTGTCCTAGGCGTTGATAGCGCCCCGAACTCAGTCTTCCGAATACCAGGGGCTTCGCCGAAATTTAAAATTATAGAATTATATGGCTAAGTGAGAGTGTTCAAGCATTATAGTCCGGTTGCCTTGTTCGTTGCATTGATATCCTCCCTCGAAGGACCCAAGAATGGGAACAAGAGCGCTCAAGTTTATCCCGAACACCCCAAAGACTCGTGGCATGAAATTTGAAGCCAACGACTCGCCATCTCTCAAATTTAATACACGGCCGCCTGAAGGTAATATTTTAAATTCAAAAGTGTTGCTTAGTGCATATGAACAAGTTTCCAAAGATACATGATAACAAATGCGAGTCTACTCAAAATTACATCTTTGGACATTCACCGCTTATAAGGCGGGCACCCTTCAGACGCCCTCATAATACATTTCAGTCTTGCGATGCTCAAGGCACAGTGGTGGTCCATCTGTCACAAGCTTCTCGGCGTCCATCTTGCCCCAGTGCACCTTAGCATCGGGCAAGGGCCCTCTGAGCACCTTCGATGCAGATGGAGCGCTTGACGACTTCAACCCATGGACAGGCGTCCACCAGCCGCCTCACCAGCCCGAAGGAGCTCCCATGCATGGCTTCCTTAGGCCACAACCGAACTATGAGGCCCTTCATGGCCTGTTCGGCCACCTTATGGAGCTCGACCAGCTGCTTCAACTGGTCGCTTAAGGGCACCGGGTGTCCGGCCTCAGCATACTGAGACCAGAACACCTTCTCCGTCGAGCTTCCCTCCTCGGCTCGGTAGAATGCGGCAGCATCGGACACACTGTGGGGCAGATCTGTGATCGCGGATTCACTTTCACATGCTCGCTTTGCATATAGAATGCCTTACCCGCCGCTATCTTCTTCATCGCCTCAATTTCCAGGAGGGCTTTTTGGGCTTCGGCCTTAGCGGCTCTGCCTTACCCACCGCTAGTCTGGTATGGAGCCGACAGGCCGCTCCCGCCGCTCGCGGGTCTTGCCGGCTGCTGATTATTGTAGTCGTGATGCTAATGACGCATGCTTGGTCAGGGGAGCGTGGCTACAGTCCCGCCGCCTGGTGGGGGGATCATTGTTGCCACGCCCGGTCTCATCAGATTAATGGCGCGTGGGCCCCGAGGAAGGAACAGGCCGCCTGCTGGGAGCCGCCCTCCCTCGGGTACGACTGGTGACGCCACCGCTGTCCTCCGGTCTCTCGCTGACTGGTAGGGCCCGCCGTCTTCATGCCGTACCGACAGGCGGTCGTGGGAGCAGGGCTCACTTTGGCAGGAGTAGCGTCGGCGGGTGGCAACTGATGTTGCGCTAAGCGGAGATCTCCGCCTGTCTGGGCACTCGCCACGCCTCGGCCACAGATTCCGGGGGACGGGCCATATTGCTGCCACGCCCTATCTCGTCTCTTTAATGGGGGTGCGGACTATGAGGACGCCTTGGGCCGGCTGCTAGGAGCCGGCCTCTCGGGAGGCCGCCTGTTAGGAGTCGGACCATCTTGGAGCCGCCTTCCTGGGCATGGCCGCCTTCTAGCAGTCGGGCGTTCGGCCAACCGGCCACCAGGAGGCGGGGATTTATCTTGACGCCTTGAGGGGCACAACCGGCCCCGATGTCTTGAAAGGTTCGGGGGCTCGGGTTAGGCTACCCGTGGCCCATTACTCCGACACACGACTCAGATTGCGCGCGCAGCAAAGGGGGGGCATTGGCCACGGTTTGGTAGGCACACGACTTTCATGAGTGAACCATGTACTATTTGAAAACATTTACATGAACTAACTGCACATTTTCGTTTGAATGAAAACAAGAGTTCATCGTTTCGCCTCCAAATTTTTTTCCACGGTAAGAAATCACCATTGTACCGTATGGTTCGACTTTCTCGTGCATTTCAGGTATCGTTTGCTATATTTGAGTCGTTTTCTATATTCGCAACTACACGTGTGTGCTAGCTAGGTAGGAAGATCATTTGTGTGTCGCTTTGGGAGTTTTCATTCATTGTTCGAGAAACGGGAAAAAATCAAACAGTTCGGCACAGGGTGCGGCCGGAGGCGTATGCCTTGTTGGTATTCTAATTACAGGAAATGCATATAGATTCTGGAAATAATGAAAATCGGTGTGTCACTGTCATGCTCGGGAACGGGGTCCCCAGACTTGCTCGCCTCATGCCTCATGGCGTGGCTCAAGTGGGGGCCCAGCGGCCCAGCTTCATCGGCTCAAGCCCAAGACCCTCGCGAGGGGCCAAGCCTGCTGAGGCGGATGATGAGAACCTTCCTTAGGAGCAGCCTCGTCAGGCAGGCTCATGAGGAGGCGGAGAGATCAAGGCAGGGTACCTCACGAGGGTGCGCCGTGACGCAAGCCATGACGATCGAGACCAGGCGAGCGCTAGGCGGGCGCCAGCCTGCGCAGTGTCCTCATTTCCCTTTGGTGCAAAGGAGGAAAGCACAGGCCAAGGCATCTGGCAAAGGTTACCGCTTCGGTGCAACAAGACCAAGACCAGCAGAGCGGCAGGAAGGAGGTTATCGTGGAGCCCAGGACGGCGTCACCGTCAGAGCCTTTGGCAGCCGAAGACCAACTTTAGACAGGATAAGTGTACTAGATGTTCCCCTTCAAAATGGACAATTGTTGGCGCCCTTCCCGCTCATTATTTGGGAAGAGGCCCAGGGCCTCCCTTTATAAATAGGACTAGCCACCAAACGAAGAGGAAGACCAATCAGAACAGGGAGAACCAAGGAGGTCGAACAGAGAGAGAAAGGGGTTGAACCTGCCAGAGAGAGAGAGAAGCGACTGGACTCACCCAAGCAGTCCATCGCACCAGCTCAAGAACAGCTCCTTGCAAGGCTGTTCTTCCTTTGTACTATTCATCATCAGCCCCTGAGGCAATCCACCACACCACAAACTAGAGTAGGGTATTACACCACAATGGTGGCCCAAACTAGTATAAACCTCGTGTCTCTTGTGTGTTCTTCTTCCTAGTTTAGATCCCTGGCTAACCATCGACGCGAGAGCTGGTAGGGGGAAGATCTCCGCGCGCAGCCAAGTGTTCGAACGTCAAGGGTCTGCCGGAACCCAAAATCCGACATTTGGCGCGCTAGGTAGGGGTGCGCCGGAATCTTTCTTCCGCCGGTCGCGTGTGATCTTCCGTCGTGTCCATGGCTGACGCTCGCCGAGCTCGTGCCGAGTGCCGGGCTGCTCGCGCCGCTCTAGTCGCCCAGACGGCTCCCGTCGGCGGACACCCCCATCGTTCCCCGTCGCCTGCCGCCAACGCCGCCACCGGCCCAGTGGGGAACGAGCAGCAGGCCTTGTCCCTGCATCCATCAATGAGGCGAGAAGGCCGCACCGCTACTCCTTCACTCGCCCCTGCTGGCTCTTCGTCCTTCACGCACCGCACTCCCATGGAGGCTCGATCCGCGCACATCATGGCAAACGAGCTCCTGCGCTACCGCCCTGTCGACGACGTCTACGAGGAGTGGCTCGACCGCTGCCGAGCCTGCCTCAGGCCGCAGGGGCTCCCCTGCCGCCCCTCTCGTTGCCTCGCCCCGCACCACGCATGGGAGGCAGGGAGTCGGAGGCGCCCCCGCCACCTCCTCCCCAAGAAGGCGCCCTGGCTCCAAGGCGCGTGGCCCCGGGCCGAACCCTCCGCGTCCGGCGCCCGCGCAACAAGAAAGGAGCTGCCAGGAGATCCCTCGTCCCCAAGAAGGTGCTTGCGTGCTCCCAGCACCGGAGCGCCGCGACCGCGCTCCAACACCACCACGTCAAGACCCCACGCTGCTCCAGGCAGCGGTGCGCGGGAATCTACAAGAGCAAGCTCCGCATCAGCAGAGAGCCCCGGTGGCCACTTCAGTGCCGCCGCCTTTCACCGCCGAAGCTACGCAGCATCGCATGGCCCGCAAGTTCAAGCCAGACCTGCCTCCTCGCCACGACGCACCGCCGACCTGCGGAGTTCCTCCAGCTCTATGAGCTAGGCATCGGCCGCCAACGGGACGAAAAGGTCATGGCGAATTGGTTCCCCATGGCGCTCAAGGATCGGAGCCCAACCTGGCTCTGAACCTGGCTCCTCACGATCTCCCTCGGCGAGATGCGCACCCGCTTCATCGCGAACTTCCAAGGCACTCGCGACCGGCCCCCAGCCATGAGCGACATGCAACGCATCAAGCAGCAGCCAGGAGAGACCCTGCAGAAGTACATCCAGCGCTTCAACAACGCCTGCCTCAAAATCCCCAAGGTGACTGCGGAAGCCATCATCTCAGCCTTCTCCGATGGCGTGCGTGACGTCAAGATGAAGGAGGAGCTAGCAATGCAAGAAGACCTGTGCACATCCCTGGAGCTGTTCAACTTGGCGACCAAATGCGCCAAGGCTGAGGAAGGGCGCCTCTCCCTCCTCGAGCTTCCGGCTGCTGATCCAGAAGAGAAGAAGCCCAAGGCCAAGGACGTGAAGTGCAAGGGGGCTGCCGTGCTCGCGGCAGAACCAGACACCAAGCAAGGCAGGGATCAGCCTGAGTCATCCAAGGGCAGCCAGTACTGCGTATACCACGACCTCCACACCCACAACACCAACGAATGCCAGGATCTCAGGGCCGTGCGAGAAGGGCGTATCGGCCGATGCCCCGAGCGCAATGACCGGGGCTACGGCCGAGGAGGAGGAAGAGGCGCAGGACGCTGGGAAGACCGTGGCCCTCGCTAAGGATGGCGTGACAGACCTCGCGAGGACCGCTGGCAGGACCAGCCTCGCGAGGGAGGTTGGAGGGACCAGCCTTGTGAGGACCGCCCTCAAGGCAACGCAGGGCTCCCACCTCTGCCGCAGCCGCCAAGGAGGTACGAAGACAATCATCAGGACAAGGGGGCTAGGGGCTTCCAGGAGCCGTGCGCGATCGCTTGCATCCTGGTTTGCGCTCAGGCCCCAGCCTCTCAGCGCATCTTCAAGCAGTTTGCTCGCGAGGTGAATGCAGTCCTCCCAAGACCAGAGGCCACACACCCTCTCAGGTGGTCGTCGTGCGCTATCACGTTCAACTCAGCGGATCAGCTCAAGTGCGCGGCAACGGCCGAAGTCCTCCCCATGCTTTGCTCACCAGTCATCAGGAACGTGCAAGTCACCAGGACCCTCATCGACGGCGGAGCAAGACTCAACGTCCTATCTGTCGAGACATTCAACGATCTCCAAGTGCCATACGAGTAGCTTCAGCCGACCAAGCCCTACTCAGGAGTCACCGATGGCTCCACTGTCCCGATAGGGCAAGTTCGCCTTCCCGTCACCTTCGGACAGCGCAACAACTACCGCACCGAGCTCATCGACTTCGACGTCGCCCACATTCGCCTGCCATACAATGCCATCCTCGGGTACCCAGCTTTGGCCAAGTTCATGGCAGTAACTCACCATTGCTACTATGTCCTCAAGATGCCAGGAAGCGGAGGAGTCATCACAAAGGTTTTCAGAGGAAAAAGGATGCAGTGTACTCTCTTGAGCGTGCCTTCCAAGCCGCAGCAATCGAAGACCCAGATCACAGGAGCGGGGGACTTCTCGAGGGGATCCCTAAGAAGAAGAAGGCTTCGCCTGGTCCAAGCCCTCATGGGATAGGCACCTCCGGAGGCATGGCAGTAGGACCCGCGCCCGTTCAAGGGGCGCCACCCTCTGTCACATAGGAAGGCGCACCCGGCGCCACCCTCTGTCGCATAGGAAGGCGCGCGTGGTGCCCTCCTCGGGCGGGGCTCGGGGGCTCTTTCATGGCGAGCCACCGACCTAGCCGGGGTCACGAGGGAGGCGCTCGGGCACCACTTGGAGGCATGCTTCAAGGCACGTTTCCCTCAGGAAGGTATGAGGCAAGGAGGGCCAAACCCTCAGGAGTTCATCACGAGGAACACCCAGGAGCTACAGGAGTCAAGAGTTATGTGCGGTTGTCGCCGCTTGCCCACCGTGGCCCCACATCCAGGCGAGGATGGTGGGCTGTGAATCTGCATCGACATACCAGGGCTCAATCGGGCCGCGTCTCAGGAGCGCCTCTGGCCCTCACGCGTAGGACGCTGCGAGGGTCCACCTCATAGCTACGTTCGCATGCCTTTCGGCCTGTCGAGCGTGGTCGCCGCCCATCAGCGCCTGCTGAGGTGCGCTCTGGAGGCTGAGGAGGTCAAGCAGCGCGCGGTCCTGGCAGAGATGGAGATGGTTCTCGAGGAACCCCCCGTACCCCCGGAGCCTCCTGAGGCTCCAGGTCTGGAGGGCTTGTGAGGGCCGGTCTCGCCATCTCCGACCATATCAGGTGACACCTGTCCAAGTTCCGCTTTCAGCTGGGAGCGCTCCTCGGGCTGCATCATTCCCAGGCCGCGTGGGTCCGTCCCTGCGGCATGTATCCATTTTGCTTATGTTCTTTACTTACCTTGTTGGGGGCGCTTGGGCTGCATTATCCCCAAGCTGCTCGGGCTGCACTCCAGTGGCATGTGCTTTCTCCGCACCTATCTAGATGGATTTACTCCTCCGCTTAACTTGATTCATGCAATTATTGTGCCTACTACCCGTCATGGCCTCTCCGCCCTAATGCAAAGCGCTTGCATGTTAAAAGGGGGGTACCTGAGCATCGCGACTCATCGGCTCTTACTGGCTCTCCAGCCCTCACCCCCTGGCCTTGACCCACGGCATCGCGATCTGTCATACCAGCGGCGGCTGAGCTCACTCGAGGGCCGGGACCTGAGGACGTAGAGCATTTGCATTCTAACCCTGCAGGAACACACCAATGATAAAGGCCCAGAGCCAGGCGCAACCCGCCTCGAGGTAGGACCTCGTGAGTCCCGCGCTGGCTCACGGGTGCCTAGATACACCTCTCCTAGCCCTACCGTGCCGGCCACGTGTCAGGGCGGGGATGTACACGCCCCGGGGGCTCCTCCCGGAGGGGAGCCCCCTCCCACGAACAAGTGGAAGCACCATGCTCTGCGCTGGCTGACGACACTGCCGAGGAGCGGCTATGCCCGTACAGATACGGAAGCGCTATGCTCCGCGCTGGTGATAAACAACTAAGGGCGGCTCACAGCCGTATCAACTTCAGGGAGACCATAGCTTAGTGTCTGGCGCCATCGCAATGCCTCCCCTCAGGAGTGCCGCGCGAGGGGGCTGGACACGGGGGCTGCGCCCGGGCCACGCCCGAACGTACGCCACCCAGCCAGGTCCCTCGGACCTGGTCGTCGCACGCCTCCCCGAGCGGAGCCAAGGTATGAAAATTCATTTGAACGTCAAGGGGGACTCCTGAACATCACGACTCAGGAGCCTAATTGGTCACGTAGCCCCTCACTCCTTAGTCCCTTCCTGGTCTCCGGTCGAGGCTAACGGCGGCTGAGGTATGCGCGGGGCCGGGCCCTGCCGACGTAGAACGACCAATCCACTCCTATGCCTCCTGTCCCTACTTGATGTTCGCGCGTCAAGGGGGACTCCTGAGCATCGCGACTCAGAGCCTAACTTGCCACGTAGCCCCTCACTCCTTGGTCCCGTCCCCGTCTCCTGTCGGGCTAACGGAGGCTGAGGTATCTGTGAGGTCGGGCCCCCCTCACGACGTAGAACACACGCAAGTAGGAGGGAAGAATGCGAATTCAAAGCAAATATTACAAGCCATAAGTCGCTTTACAACGCCAAACACAAGTTTAAACGCCCACGAGGCATGGTGCATGTTGCAGGAATTAAAACAGAGCGGAAGCTGCGAAGGGATCACTCTCCTGTGGCGCCCCCACCTCCCGAGGCCGCGGAGCTGGCGGCACCACGCCCAGGCAAGGTGCTGAAGGCGCGGAACTTCCCCAGCAGGGCCTCGACTCGGCCTTTCACGGCCTCAGTAGCAGCAGCGGCAAGGTCGCCGCTCACAGGCTCCAGTAGGCCGTCAAGGTCGACGCTGGGGTCGCAAAGGTAGACGTGGCTGAGGAGGCGCGTCAGCGCTGCAGAAGACAGGGCATGCGCCTCGGCCTCGGCCGTGGGGCCAAGGCCGTCCGCGACATCTTCAAGTGCTCAGACTAAGAAAGGAAGCAGCTCGACGGGGCCGTCCTCTGCACCAGCCAACGGCTTCTCCAGGCCACCCTCATAGAGCGTCTTCAACGCGGCGCGAGCCTTCTCCTCCAACCTGGCGAAGGCCACCCGATCCTCAGCCAGGATCTTTGCCTTCCTGTCTAGCTCGATCCTCTCCGCTTTCAGCGACTATTCCAGCGTCTCCAAACGGCCACGGCAGCCATCAAGCTCGGCGTCCCGGTCCCTGACGGCGGCCTCCTGAGCCTCCATCTCCTTCTCCTCCTCATGGCGGCCACGGACCTCCTTGGCGAGCTCGTCGCGTAGGCCTTGCAGCTCGACCTCCAGCGCCTTGCAGTGGTCTCGGGCGTCCGCGGCGTCGCCCTGGGCAGCATCGCGAGCGGCCCTCGCCTGGAAGGCGGCTTGATTCTCCCCATCGGAGGCCGATGCAGCTTGGCTCAGTGCCGCTCAGACGGAGGCAGTAGAGCGGGCCCAGCCAGAAGCCAGCTCCAGGTACCCGTCCACCAGACGGGATCAGCATTCCGGAGATCCTCTTGTAGCCGGCTCAGTTCACTGGCAGCTTGGTCCGGGATGGCCGAGGGATCAGAAGGGACTAGAGCCGGTGGAGTAGGTGTAGAAGACGGCAGCGTGATCACGGCTTGGGAAGGAGGAGCCCCCTGGGCCTTGGGCACCTCAGCAACAACGTCAAGCGCAGGCACCTCCAGAGTCAGCGGGGCCACGGGGGCGGACTCATCGGCCAGTGCCTCTGCTGGGCTCGCGAGGATGACCGGGCAGGGAGGCACGAAGCCGCTGCCTCCTTTCCTCAAGAGACGGAGCCGCAGCCCCGGCAGGCGAACCCGCCTCAAGCAGGGCCGCAGAAGCCCCCTTTGGCCTTTTTGCTGCAGGTGTCGGCCTGGTCAAGAGAATACAGACGTCAAGCCTCGGGGGCAGAAGCAGAGAAAAACATGGATCGAACACTTACTGGTCGTCGTCCCCGGACTCAAGCAGCCTCCGGCCGAACTTGAAGCCCGAAAGCCTGCAGCTAGGGTCAGCCTTGGGAGGCCCGGAAGCAGTAGGCGCGTCGGGAAGGCCGGAGCTGGCCTCAGACCGCCCCGGAGCCAGAACGGACCATGGGAGAACCAGCCCCAACCTACCCTTCCTCAGAACCACGGGAGAATCCTCCCCTCCTCGCCTGACACCGGCCTCGTCGTCGTCTGGCATGGAGCGAAGGGCGTGGGACCTGCGCCGAGGGAAGGAATCCCCCAACTCCTCGCCAGTCGCCTCGAAGTCAGATTCTTCTTCCTCCACCTCCTCTTCTTCCTCCTCACTCCCGCTGGAGTTGCTAGAGGAAACGTTCACCATCGCCAACATCGTCAGATCCACAAGAGCCCCGACGGGCACCAGCCCCTCACCATTAAAGGTGGGCATTGTTGGAAATATGCCCTAGAGGCAATAATAAAAGGATTATTATTATATTTCCTTGTTCGTGATAATTGTCTTTTATTCATGCTATAATTGTATTATCCGGAAATCGTAATACACGTGTGAATACATAGACCACAATATGTCCCTAGTGAGCCTCTAGTTGACTAGCTCGTTGATCAATAGATAGTCATGGTTTCCTCGACTATGGACATTGGATGTCATTGATAACAGGATCACATCATTAGGAGAATGATGTGATGGACAAGACCCAATCCTAAGCATAGCACAAGATCGTGTACTTCGATTTGCTAGAGCTATTCCAATGTCAAGTAACTCTTCCTTAGACCATGAGATCGTGTAACTCCCGGATACAGGAGTGCTTTGGGTGTTCCAAACGTCCACAACGTAATCGGGTGACTATAAAGGTGCACTACAGGTATCTCCGAAAGTGTCTGCTTGGTTGACACGGATCGAGACTGGATTTGTCACTCCGTATTACGGAAAGGTATCATGGCCCACTCGGTAGTGCATCATCATAATGAGCTCAAAGTGACCAAGTGTCCGGTCACGGGATCATGCATTACGGATGCAGTAAATTGACTTGCGATAACGAGATTGAACGAGGTATTGGGATACCGACGATCGAATCTCTGCAAGTAACATACCGCTTTGACAAAGGGAATTGTATACGGGGTTGCTTGAATCCTCGACATCGTGGTTCATCCGATGAGATCATCGAGGAGCATGTGGGAGCCAGCATGGGTATCCAGATCCCGCTGTTGGTTATTGACGGAGAGCCGTCTCGGTCATGTCTGCATGTCTCCCGAACCCGTAGGGTCTACACACTTAAGGTTCGGTGACGCTAGGGTTGTTTGAATATGAGTATGCAGCAAACCGAATGTTGTTCGGACTCCCGGATGAGATCCCGGACGTCACTAGGAGTTCCGGAATGGTCCGGAGGTAAAGAATTATATATAGGAAGTGCTATTTCGGCCATCGGGAGAATTTCGGGGGTTACCGGTATTGTACCGGGACCACCGGAAGGAACCCACGGGTCCATCGGGTAGGGCCACCTATCCCGGAGGGCCCCATGGGCTGAAGTGGGAGGGAACCAGCCCCTGGTGGGCTGGTGCGCCCCCCACTTGGGCCCCCCCTGCGCCTAGGGTTGGAAACCCTAGGGTGGGGGGCGCCCCACTTGCCTTGGGGGGCAAGTCTCCCCCCTTGGCCGCCGCCCCCCTTGGAGATTGGATCTCCAGGGCCGGCGCCCCCCCCCAGGGGGCCTATATAAAGGGGGAGGGAGGGCAGACGCACCCTGCATCTTGGTGCCTCCCTCTCCCCTGCACCTCTCCTCTCGCGTAAGCTCGGGCGAAGCCACTGCCAGTGATCGCCTCCACCCACCACCACGCCGTCGTGCAGCTGGATCTTCATCAACCTCTCCTTCCCCCTTGCTGGATCAAGATGGAGGAGACGTCACGCTGACCGTACGTGTGTTGAACGCGGAGGTGCCGTCCGTTTGGCGCTAGGATCTCCGGTGATTTGTCTCACGACGAGAACGACTCCCTCAACCCCGTTCTCTTGAACGCTTCCGCTCGCTATCTACAAAGGTATGTAGATGCACTCCGATCACTCGTTGCTAGATGAACTCATAGATGGATCTTGGTGAAACCATAGGAAAATTTTTGTTTTCTGCAACGTTCCCCAACAGTGGCATCATGAGCTAGGTCTATGCGTAGTTCTGTTTTGCACGAATAGAACACAATTTGTCGTGGGCGTAGATGTTGTCAACTTTCTTGCCGCTACTAGTCTTATTTTTCTTCAGCGGTATTGTGGGATGAAGCGGCCCGGACCGTCGTCCTTATAATGCACGCTTACGTGAGACGAGTTCCACCGACTGACATGCACTAGTTGCATAAGGTGGCTAGCGGGTGTCTATCTCTCCCACTTTAGTTGGAGCGGATTCGACGAAAAGGGTCCTTATGAAGGGTAAATAGAAGTTTACAAATCACGTTGTGGTTATTCGTAGGTAAGAAAACGTTCTTGCTAGAACCCAATTGTAGCCACGTAAAAGATGCAACAACAATTAGAGGACGTCTAACTTGTTTTTGCAGCAATTGTCATGTGATGTGATATGGCCAGAAGTTGTGATGAATGATGAATGATATATTGTGATGTATGAGATCATGTTCTTGTAATAGGAATCACGACTTTCATGTCAATGAGTATGACAACCGGCAGGAGCCATAGGAGTTGTCTTAATAATTGTATGACCTGCGTGTCATTGATTCAACGCCATGTAAATTACTTTACTTTATTGCTAAACGTGTTAGCCATAGTAGTAGAAGTAATAGTTGGCGAGCAACTTCATGGAGACACGATGATGGAGATCATGGTGTCATGCCGGTGACAAGATGATCATGGAGCCCCGAAGATGAAGATCAAAGGAGCTATATGATATTGGCCATATCATGTCACTACTTTATATAATTGCATGTGATGTTTATTATGTTTTATGCATCTTGTTTACTTAGAATGGCGGTAGTAAATAAGATGATCCCTTATAATAATTTCAAGAAAGTGTTCCCTAATGTGCATCGTTGCTAAAGTTAAATGCGTTTGAAGCACCACGTGATGATCGGGTGTGATAGATCCTTACGTTCACATACAACGGGTGTAAGACAGTTTTACACATTCAAAACACTTAGGGTTAACTTGACGAGCCTAGCATGTACAGACATGGCCTCGGAACACAAGAGACCGAAAGGTCGAACATGAGTCGTATGGAAGATACGATCAACATGGAGATGTTCACCCACGATGACTAGTCCGTCTCACGTGATGATCGGACACGGCCTAGTCGACTCGGATCATGTAACACTTAGATGACTAAAGTGATGTCAAATCTGAGTGGGAGTTCATTATATAATTTGATTAGATGAACTTAATTATCATGAACATTAGTCTAAAACATTTGCAAAATGTCTTGTAGATCAAATGGCCAACGCTCACGTCACCATGAACTTCAACGCGTTCCTAGAGAAAACCAAGCTGAAAGACGATGGCAGCAACTATTCGGACTGGGTCCTAACACGAGGATCATCCTCATAGCAGCCAAGAAACAATATGTCCTAGAAGCACCGCTAGGTGAAGCACCCATCCCTGAGAACCAAGACATTATGAATGCTTGGCAGTCTCATGCTGATGATTACTCCCTCGTTCAGTGCGGCATGCTTTACAGCTTAGAACCGGGGCTCCAAAAGTGTTTTGAGCAACACGGGGCATATGAGATGTTCGAGGAGCTGAAAATGGTTTTTCAAGCTCATTCCCGGGTAGAGAGATATGAAGTCTCCGACAAGTTCTATAGTTGTAAGATGGAGGAAAACAGTTCTGTCAGTGAGCACATACTCAAAATGTCAGGTTGCACAACCTTTGTCCCAGTGGACATTAACCTCCCGGACGAGGCGGTCATTGACAGAATCCTTCAGTCGCTCCCACCAAGCTACAAGAGCTTTGTGATGAACTACAATATGCAGGGGATGGTGAAGACCATTCTTGAAGTATTCCCAATGCTGAAGTCAGCAAAGGTTGAAATCAAGAAAGAACATCAAGTGTTGATGGTAAATAAAACCACTGAGTTCAAGAAGGGCAAGAGTAAGAAGAACTTCAAGAAGGACGGCAAAGATGTTGCAGCCCGATAAGCCAGTTGCCGGAAGAAGTCAAAGAATGGACCCAAGCACGAGACAGTGCTTTTATTGCAAAGGGAAGGGCCACTGGAAGCGGAACTGCCCCAAATACTTAGCGGACAAGAAGGCCGGCAACACTAAAGGTATATTTGATATACATGTAATTTATGTGTACCTTACCAGTACTCGTAGTAACTCCTGGGTATTTGATACCGGTGTCGTTGCTCACATTTGTAACTCACAGCAGGAGCTGCGGAATAAACGGAGATCGGCGAAGGATGAGGTGACGATCGCGTCGGGAATGGTTCCAAGGTCGATGTGATCGCCGTCGGCACGCTACCTCTACATTTACCTACGGGATTAGTTTTAAACCTCAATAATTGTTATTTAGTGCCAAGTTTGAGCATGGACATTGTATCAGGATCTCGTTTAATGCGAGATGGTTACTCATTTAAATCCGAGAATAATGGTTGTTCTATTTATATGAGAGATATGTTTTATGGTCATGCTCCGATGGTCAATGGTTTATTCTTAATGAATCTCGAATGTAATGTTACACATATTCATAGTGTGGATACCAAAAGATGAAAAGTTGATAACGATAGTCCCACATACTTGTGGCACTGCCGCCTTGGTCACATTGGTGTCAAGCGCATGAAGAAGCTCCATTCTGATGGACTTTTAGAGTCTCTCGATTATGAATCATTTGACACATGCGAACCATGCCTCATGGGCAAAATGACCAAGACTCCATTCTCCGGAACAATGGAGCGAGCAACCAACTTATTGGAAATCATACATACCAATGTAAAGTGCGGTCCAATGAGCGTTGAGGCTTCATGGAGGATATCGTTATGTTCTCACTCTCACTGATGACTTGAGTAGATATGGGTATGTCTACTTGATGAAACACAAGTCTGAGACCTTTGAAAAGTTCAAGGAATTTCAGAATGAGGTAGACAATCAACGTGACCGAAAAATAAAGTTCTTACGATCATATCGTGGAGGAGAATATTTAAGTCACGAATTTGGTACACACTTAAGGGAATGTGGAATCGTTTCACAACTCACGCCGCCTGGAACACCTCGGTAATAACGGTGTGTCCGAGCGTCGTAATCGCACTCTATTGGATATGGTGCGATCTATGATGTCTCTTCTTGATTTACCGCTATCATTTTGGGGATACGCTCTAGAGACAGCTACATTCACTTTAAATAGGGCACCGTCTAAATCCGTTGAGACGACACCGTATGAATTATGGTTTGGGAAGAAACCTAAGCTGTCGTTTCTAAAAGTTTGGGGATGCGATGCTTATGTCAAGAAACTTCAACCTGAAAAGCTTGATCCCAAGTCGGAAAAATGTGTCTTCTTAGGATACCCTAAGGAAACCATTGGGTATACCTTCTACCTTAGATCCGAAGGCAAGATCTTTGTTGCCAAGAACGGATCCTTTCTTGAAAAAGAGTTTCTCTCAAAAGGAGTAAGTGGGAGGAAAGTAGAACTCGATGAAGTACTACCTCTTGAACCGGAAAGTAGTGTAGCTCAGGAAAATGTTCCTGTGGTGCCTACACCGACTGGAGAGGGGATTAATGATGATGATAAAGGTACTTTGGATCAAGTTGCTACTGAACTTCGTAGGTCCACAAGGACACGTTCCACACCAGAGTGGTATGGCAACCCTGTCCTGGAAATCATGTTGTTAGACAATGGTGAACCTTCGAACTATGAAGAAGAGATGGCGGGCCCATATTCCAACAAATGGCTTGAAGCCATGCAATCCGAGATAGGATCCATGTATGAAAACAATGTATGGACTTCGACAGACTTGCCCGATGATCGGCGAGCGATAAAACAAATGGATCTTTAAGAAGAATACGGACGCGGATGGTAATGTTACCATCTATAAAGCTCGACTTGTCGCTAAAGGTTATCGGCAAGTTCAAGGGATTGACTACGATGAGACTTTCTCTCCCGTGGCGGTTGAAGTCCGTCCGAATCATGTTAGCAGTTGCCGCATACTATGATTATGAGATATGGCAAATGGACGTCAAAATGGCATTCCTTAACGGCTATCTTAAGGAAGAACTGTATATGATGCAGCCGGAAGGTTTTGTCGACCCTAAGAATGCTAACAAGGTGTGCAAGCTCCAGCGATCCATTTATGGGCTGGTGCAAGCATCTCGGAGTTGGAACATTCGCTTTGATGAGATGATCAAAGCGTTTGGGTTTATGCGCAGACTTATGGAGAAGCCTGCGTTTACAAGAAAGTGAGTGGAGCTCAGTAGCATTTCTCATATTATATGTAGATGACATACTTTTGATGGGAAATGATATAGAAATTTTGGACAGCATTAAGGCCTACTTGAATAAAAGTTTTTCAATGAAGGACCTTGGAGAAGATGCTTATATATTAGGCATCAAGATCTATAGAGATAGATCGAGACGCCTCATAGGTCTTTCACAAAGCACATACCTTGATAAGATATTGAAGAAGTTCAAAATGGATCAGTCCAAGAAAGGGTTCTTGCCTATATTACAAGGTGTGAAATTGAGCTCGGCTCAATGTCCGACCACGGCAGAAGATATAGAAGAGATGAGTGTCATCCCCTATGCTTCAGCCATAGGTTCTATTATGTATGCCATGCTGTGTACCAGACCTGATGTAAACCTTGCCGTAAGTTTGGTAGGAAGGTACCAAAGTAATCCTGGCAAGGAACACTGGACAGCGGTCAAGAATATCCTGAAGTACCGAAAAGGACTAAGGACATGTTTCTCGTTTATGGAGGTGACGAAGAGCTCGTCAGTAAAGGGTTACGTCGGCGCTTAGCTTCGACACAGATCTGAATGACTCTAAGTCACAAACCGGATACGTGTATATGTTGAATGGTGGAGCAAGAAGCTAGGTGCAGCTGCAAGCGAAGCGTCATGGCGCGATCTACGTGTGAAGCGGAGTACATGGCAGCCTCGGAGGCAGCACATGAAGCAATTTGGGTGAAGGAGTTCATCACCGACCTAGGAGTCATACCCAATGCGCCGGGGCCGATCAAACTCTTCTGTGACAACACTGGAGCTATTGCACTTGCCAAGGAGCCCAGGTTTCACAAGAAGACCAGTCACATCAAGCGTCGCTTCAACTCCATTCGTGAAAATGTTCAAGATGGAGACATAGAAATTTGCAAAGTGCATACGGATCTAAATGTCGCAGATCCATTGACTAAACCTCTTCCGTGAGCAAAACATGATCAACACCAGAACTCTATGGGTGTTCGATTCATCACAATGTAACTAGATTATTGACTCTAGTGCAAGTGGGAGACTGTTGGAAATATGCCCTAGAGGCAATAATAAAAGGATTATTATTATATTTCCTTGTTCATGATAATTGTCTTTTATTCATGCTATAATTGTATTATCTGGAAATCGTAATACACGTGTGAATACATAGACCACAATATGTCCCTAGTGAGCCTCTAGTTGACTAGCTCGTTGATCAATAGATAGTCATGATTTCCTGACTATGGACATTGGATGTCATTGATAAAGGGATCACATCATTAGGAGAATGATGTGATGGACAAGACCCAATCCTAAGCATAGCACAAGATCGTGTAGTTTGTTTTGCTAGAGCTTTTCCAATGTCAAGTATCTCTTCCTTAGACCATGAGATCGTGTAACTCCCGAATACCGTAGGAGTGCTTTGGGTGTTCCAAACATCACAACGTAACTGGGTGACTATAAAGGTGCACTACAGGTATCTCCGAAAGTGTCTCTTGGGTTTACACGGATCGAGACTGGGATTTGTCACTCCGTATTACAGAGAGGTATCATTGGGCCCACTCGGTAGTGCATCATCATAATGAGCTCAAAGTGACCAACTGTCTGGTCACGGGATCATGCATTACGGTACGAGTAAATTGACTTGCCGGTAACGAGATTGAACGAGGTATTGGGATACCAACGATCGAATCTCGGGCAAGTAACATACCGTTTGACAAAGGGAATTGTATACGGGGTTGCTTGAATCCTCGACATCGTGGTTCATCCGATGAGATCATCGAAGAGCATGTGGGAGCCAACATGGGTATCGAGATCCCACTGTTGGTTATTGATCGGAGAGCCGTCTCGGTCATGTCTGCATGTCTCCCGAACCCGTAGGGTCTACACACTTAAGGTTCGGTGGCGCTTAGGGTTGTATGAATATGAGTATGCAGCAAACCGAATGTTGTTCTGAGTCCCGGATGAGATCTCGGACGTCACGAGGAGTTCCGGAATGGTCCGGAGGTAAAGAATTATATATAGGAAGTGCTATTTCGGCTGTCGGGAGAATTTTGGGGGTTACCGGTATTGTACTAGGACCACCAGAAGGGTCCCGGGGTCCATCGGGTGGGGCCACCTATCCCGGGGGGCCCAATGGGCTGTAGTGGGAGGGAACCAGCCCCTGGTGGGCTGGTGCACCCCCCCACTTGGGCCGCCCTGCGCCTAGGGTTGGAAACCCTAGGGTGGGGGGCGCCACACTTGCCTTGGGGGGCAAGTCTCCCCCCTTGGCCGCCGCCCCCCTTGGAGATTGGATCTCGGGGCAGCGCCCCTAGGGGGCTCAGATAAAGGGGGAGGGAGGGCAGCTGCACCACTGCATCTTGGCGCCTCCTCTCCCCTGCTACACCTCTCCCTCTCGCGTGGCTCGGCGAAGCCCTGCCATGATGATCGCTCCATCCACCACCACTCCGCCCGTCTTCTTTGGATCTTCATCAACCTCTCCTCCCCTTGCTTTGGATCAAGACAGAGGAGACATCACGCTGACCGTGCGTGTGTTGAACGCGGAGGTGCCGTCTGCTCGGCGCTAGGATCTCCAGTGATTTGGATCACGACGAACGACTCCCTCAACCCCGTTCTCTTGAACGCTTCCTTCGCTATCTACAAAGGTATGTAGATGCACTCCGATCACTCGTTGCTAGATGAACTCATAGATGGATCTTGGTGAAACCGTAGGAAAATTTTTGTTTTCTGCAACGTTCCCCAACAGGCATGGCGCTCACCACTTGCTCCCAGTCGTCGCGAAGGAACAGGGGGACGGGAGCGCCCTCCGGCTTCGCCACGTCTCCCCCGACCAAGGAATGGAGAGCCGCGACCAGATCTTCGTCAGAGAGGGCCTCGGAGCTCAGGCGAAGGGCGTCACCTGCCTCCCCAAGCCTCCACAACGGGAGCGAATGCTCCCGGAGTGGAGCCACCAGGTGTTCGAGGAACTCCCTCAGGAGCATGGCCCCGGTCAGCTTCGCCGCCCCCAGGCTGCCTGGCCTCAGGTCCGCGTCTATCCTCTTCAGCACCATCTTCGCACGAGAGTCGACGAGCTCTGCGCGAGACCATGCATCAACGGTCTTGGGCTGCCCCGACGGCAGCCCGGTCGGGGGTGGATGCGCCCGACATCCACCATGACCCACTTGCTCCTAAAGCCTTCGATCCTCTTCCCGGGCTTGGGGATGGAGTTGGAGCTGGAGTATGCGACAAAACTCGCGCATGCAGTAATAGAGCCATGAGAGACCCGGAGGTGAAAGTAATGGCGCAGCAAAGCCACCGAGGGCTTTATCCCAACGTGAGCCTCACAATAGTAGGCGAACATCGCTAGGAGAAGAACGGAGTTGGGGTGGAGATGCAGAGCTTCCAAGTTATATTGGCGGAGAACAGCAAAGAAGAACTCGGAAAAAGGAGGGACCAGACCGGCGATGATGGCGCTCACAAAGAACGGGTAGGAGGTGCTCCCCTGGCCTTCAGGCTGATCGGAGCCGGCCTTGAGCACAGTCGCTCCTTTGTTGCCCTGCGCCACAGTCCTCCGGCGCACAAGGACGAGATTCTTCTCTGACACAGTCGGAGGATCCAGAGCCGGAAGGTACCAGGCCTCAGACGGGGTCTTGCGAGGCGCCATGGCTTGCAAGATGGAATGATTGAGATAGATCTGGAGGATTTCGGAAGCAAAGAGGAGAAGGGCGATAAAGGGGATCTGGAGCAAGAGCAAGCACCAAGACTGGCCCGGGCCTCCTTTTCGTCAGAAGGACGGTTGCCGAGGCGTCGTGGGGAAGCAGAGACGCCCACGACCAATCAATCACCACGTGGCACCCAAGGCCGCAGGCTGTTGGGGCCCGTGGTGCTTCGCACTTGCCCCTTCGCTTCTCTACTAAGCCAAGCCCGGGCGCGCCTTGGGCCCGGGGGCTACTGTCGGCATTCTGGGAACGGGGGTCCCGAGACTTGCCTGCCTGCGGCGTGGCTCAAGTGGGGGCCCAGCACGGCCCAGCTTCATCAGCTCAAGCTCAAGATCCTCGTGAGGGGCCAAGCCTCGCGGGGCGGACGACAGGAACCTTCCTCAGGAGCAGCCTCGTCAGGCAGGCTCACGAGGAGGCGGAGAGATCAAGGCAGGGTACCTCACGAGGGTGCCCGTGGCGCAAGCCATGACGATCGAGACCGGTGAGGCGCCAACTCGCAGTTGTCCTCATTTCCCCTTTGGTGCAAAGGAGGCAAGCACAGGCCAAGGCATCGTGCAAAGGTTACCGCCGATGCAACAAGACCAAGACCAGCAGAGCAGCAGGAAGGAGGTCATCGTGGAGCCCAGGACGGCGTCACCGTCAGAGCCTTTGGCAGCCGAAGACCAACTTTAGTCAGGATAAGTGTACTAGATGTTCCACTTCAAAATGGCCAATTGTTGGCGCCCTTCCCGCTCATTATTTGGGAAGAGGCCCAAGGCCTCCCTCTATAAATAGGACTAGCCACCAAATGAAGAGGAAGACCAATCAGAATAGGGAGAACCAAGGAGGTCGAACAGAGAGAGAAAGGGGTTGAACCTGCCAGAGAGAGAGAAGCGACTAGACACACCCAAGCAGTCCATCGCACCAGCTCAAGAACAGCTCCTCGCGAGGCTGTTCTTCCTTTGTACTATTCATCATCATCCCCTGAGGCAATCCACCACACCACAAACTAGAGTAGGGTATTACACCACAATGGTGGCCCGAACTAGTATAAACCTCGTGTCCCTTGTTTGTTCTTCCTCCTAGTTTAGATCCCTTGCTAACCATCGACGAGAGACCTGGTAGGGGAAAGATCTCCGCGCGCACCCCAGTGTTCGAACCTCAAGGGTCTGCCGGAACCCGAAATCCGACAGTCACCGTGCCGTGTTCTCAGGATCACATGGATTTTTTTTTAGTAAAGATGGCACGAGTTTTGATGCTCACCCCTTCCAAATCGGAGCATCTCACAAGAAGGATCATAGTTTCCAAAAGGAGACGCGGCACTTTGGACTCCAATCGTCAGTGACTACATCATTCCGCTTTGAATTATTTTCACGGTAAACAATCACGTATATACCCTAGGTTTAATTTTCTGGCCCATTTCAGGTCTCGTTGCTATATTCAAGTCACTTTTTTGCACTTACCTTGCATTTAGTGCATATAATTAAATTCAAAACCGTTCTACAACTACATCTGGGGTGTTAGTGAGAAAAGAAGGTGTACAAATCATTTGTGTGTCGCTTTGCGAGTTTTCATCCATTGTGTGAGAAACGGGGAGAAGTTTCAAACATTTCAGCCGCGAGGTGCGGCCACCGGCGTAGGCCTAGTTGGTATATTAATTACTGGGAATTAAGATGGAGTCCAGACTTCATCAAAATCGGTGTGTGCCCGTGGCGTGCTCAGGTTTTTATGATCGCTCCTTCCAAACCGGAGATTCTCACATGAAGGACCATGGTTTCCAAAAGGAGACGTGTCAATTCAAACTCCAGTGGTCGGTGACTTCATCGTTTGGCCTCATAGAAATTTCCACGGTACACATTCACCATTATACCACGGGTTTGATTTTCTAACGCATTTTAGGAATCGTTTGCTATATTTAAGGCATTTTTTGAATTTAACATGCAATTTGTGGATATAAATAAAATCACAACCGGCACTGCATGTGCGGTCGAAAGGGATGAGGATCATCATTCGATCAAAGAGAATCCAATGGTGCAGACGTACGATCCTTGAGGTTTGGGTTCTGGCCAATCAGAACGCACGACTCAGATCGCGCGCGTGGCAGAGGGGGGGCATCGACAATGGTTTAGTGGGCACACGGCTTTCGTGAGTGAACCGTGTGCTATTTGAAAACATTTACATTACCTAAAAACATTTTTGTGTTTGAATGAGAACATGAGTTCATCATTTTGCCTCCAATTTTTTTCCACGGTAAGAAATTATGATTGTACCCTATGGTTCAATTTTCTGGTACATTTTACCAGGCAGTAGGCCCCGCAAGCAATCTCAAACTTTGAATATGCAAAAAAAAAGATCTCGTTTATATGTATATATATAGTCGCACCAAAACAGTTCAGCCGCAGGGTGCGGCCAGAGGCGTACGCCTTCTTGGTATTTTAACTTCAGGAAATGCATATAGAGTCCAGAAAATAACGAAAATCATTTTGTCACTGTGGCGTGCTCTCACGATCGCATGGAAATTTTTTGGGAAAGTGTGGCACAAGTTTTGGTGCTCGCACCTTCCGTACCGGAGCATCTCACAAGAAGGATCATAGTTTCCAAAAGGAGAGGCGGCACTTCGGACTACAAATCGTCAGTTACTAGCTACATCGTTCCGGCCCATTTCAGGTCGCCTGCTATGTTTAAGTCATTCTTTGCACTTACCTTGCATTTTAGTGCATATAATTAAAGTCAAAAACCCTACTATAACTACATGTGGGTGTTTTAGTTAGGCTATACTTAGGCTACTCATAGTGGAGAGTGTCATATACTAGTATCATGCATATATATATGATACTAGTGTATGATATACTACCTTTAATTATAGCGCATAGTATAATACATAGAGTATAGTATCATAGATCATATTTATTGCCATGCATGACAAAAATTAGCATCGCATTTAACATGATATGGTATCTACCTATATGTTACTCTAACCCTCTCTATATTTAATTCTTTGCCACATCAACATACTTGCTATTTTCGAGTGCATGATATCGTCGGCTATGATACCACCACTATGGCCAGCCATATATACTGGAGAGTATCATATACTATACTATCATGCATATGATACTAGTGTATGATGCTACGTACGTACCTTCATAGTGAATATATAGTATCATAGAGTAGTATATATTATAGATGACCGTATTTATGGCCATGCATGACACAAACTAGTATAGCATTTATTATATATGTTACGGTATCTACCTATGTTACTGCTTCTTTGCCACATCATCAAATTTGCTATTCTTGAGTGCATGATACAAGCTATATATGATACCCCCACTATGGCCACCCTAAGGCTGGTCGTAATGGGAGTATCAAGCGATATCATGCATGCCAACTAGACTTTTTGGATGATGTGGCACACAGTTAAATGAGGAAAGAGAGGGTGTGGTATCATATCATGATACCGTATCATATTAAATGTTGTACTACTTTGTGTCATATATGGCAATTAATAAGGCAACCTAAGATACTAACTTATGATACTATGTGCGCATTATGGAGGTAGTATCGATCATATACTAGTATCATGCATATATACGATACTAGCTAGTCTATGATATACTAGCTAGTCTATGATATACTAGCTACCTCACTAAGAGCATGGTTAATAATACAACCAATGGTCGGCTATATGAAGTTGCCATGTCATATATAGCCAACCTCTTAGCTGGCATGTACGATAATAAGTTTTAAATATGTACTAGTTTATCAATAGTTGGCCCACCTTACATCCTCACAAAGTGTCTTGGGTCTCGTGTTGCAGCTGGCTACTAACCAAGAGCCCGCTTCTCTTCTCTCTCCTCTTCTCTTTCCTCCAACTAAGCACATATATATTATTCTATTCCTTATAGCCTGCTTATGTCAATCTATTATACTTTCTCTAGTGCATAGTATCATAGAGTAGTATCATGTAGTACTTTAATTATTGTCATGCATGACACATAGTAGCATAGCATTTTTCATGATACGGTTTCATGATATGATACTTAACCCTCTCTTTCTTCATTTAATTCTATGACAGCTCATCAAAATTGCCTAGTTGGCATGCATGATACTAGCTAGCTATGATATCCCCTTACTATCAGCCTAGCAAAGAAGGTGTACAGATCATTTGTGCGTCGCTTTGTGAGTTTTCATCCATTTGTTTGAGAAGCGGGGAGAAGTTTCAAACATTTTGGCCGCGAGGTGCGACCACTGGCATAGGCCTAGTTGGTATTTTAATTACAAGAAATTTAGATGGAGTCCGGACATCATCAAAATCGATGTGTGGTCGTGGCATGCTCTCACGACCCCGTGGAAAAAATTGGTAAAGTTCGGCACAAGTTTTGATGACATCTCCTTCCAAACCGGAGCATCTCACATGAAGGATCATGGTTTCCAAAAGGAGACGTGTCAATGCAAACTCCTGTGGCCGGTGACCTCATCGTTTGGCCTCATAAAAATTTCCACGGTACGCAATCACCATTATACCACAGGTTTGATTTTCTGGTGCATTTCAGGTATTGTTAGCTATATTTATGACCTTTTTTGAGTTTAACGTGCATTTTTTGTATAAAAATAAAATTACAACCGGAACTGCATGTGCTGTCGAAAGGGATGAGGATCGCCGTTCGATCTGGGAGCATCCAATGGTGCAAACGTACGATCCACGGGGTTTGGGTTCTGGCCAATCAAAAAGCACAACTCAGATCATGGGCGGGGTTTGGTCGGCACACGACTTTCATCAACGAACAGTGTGCTATTCGCAAACCAGATTGCATATTTTTGTTCACACATATTGTAGTGAGATCAATTGAGTGTGCTACCTCTATGATATAATAATAATAATAATAATAATAATAATAATAATAATAATAATAATAATAATAATAATAATAATAACAAAAAACAGTTCATATTCATTGCCTGAGCTGACATCATATCAAGGTCAACATATTAACGGTTCTTACATCAACAGAAAACTGGGCATAACTCACAAATTCAGTACACGCGACAGTCCTAAATTGAATGAATTAATTTGCAAGGTCTGCATAAAGACTAGTCTTATGGCTTAATTCCCATGTACATGGGGGATCTGGGATCATCACGTTGACCCCGAATGAACTTGGGTTTTCTGATGATTTTATGCTTCTCTGTTACACGGGTGCGTGATCCCTTGGCTGGCAACTCATCAAATTCATCGTACTCGTCCTCATCGGCAACATCGTCGACACCTAGTACTCTTCTCTTCCCATGCATCACTACATGACAGTTCTTATGCAAGGGGTATTCCACAAAGAAAATCTGGGTAGCATCGCTGGCAAGAATGAACGGGTCCGCGTGATATGCCATAGTTGTCCTGTTAACACAGGTCTTCCTATAATCATTAACCTTTACATGACCAAGAGGGATCCATGTGCACCTGAATAATGCCACCTTAACTTTCACATAGTCAAGCTCCCAAATCTCTTTGATGGTTCCATAGTATACCCTTTTATAAACTTCATCTACAGTCATGCATTCTATTCGAACAGAGCTGTTCTGATATGAGGTCTTCTCATCACGTTCCTCAGTGTAGTACGTGTATCCGTTTATGTCATATGCATGGTACGTCAACACCGTAGGTGATGGCTTTTGTGCCAACCACGTAGCAATGTCATCGATGGATCCTTGTGCCAAACGATTCTTCAGCCATTCGGTGTAGTTCTTAGTGTGCTCCTTCATCTCCACATCTGATGAAGGCACCATTAATAAGAAACTTTGGTGTATCTCCGCCAAGTGTTCTTCGGCATAAGCACTAAGAACTGAGTTGTTAAGCAGTACTGTCAAATGGGCTTTCTCTGCCAATTCTCCGGGTGCAGCCATTTGCGTGCCAGCAAGGACCAACTTACCTTTCAGCCTTCCCTTGTGTCGAGAGAGGGGCAAACCTATAGGTCTTTGTTTCATGTATTTGGTGCAAAACTCAACCACCTCCTTCGCGGTATAACCTTGTAGGATGCTTGCCTCTGATGGTTTAGGTTCCGACAACAACACTTCAGTATTCCCATGAAACGCTCGAAGGGATACATGTTGCGAAGAAACACAGGACCACAATACTTTATCTCATCGACAAGGTGCGCAGTGAGATGGACCATGACATCAAATAATGACGGTGGGAAAAACATCTCTAGGTTGGACAATATTCTGGCAATATCATCTTGCATATGATCCAACTCTTCAGGATCTATAACTTTCTGCCATAGTTGGTTGAAGAAATCACAAAGCTCAATGAGTGTGTTTCTTATATCTTTGTCCATTAGATTCTTGATGGCCACTGGGAGGATTTGTGTCAACATTACATGGCAATCATGTGACTTCATGTGTCCCAACTTCATTTTACCTGAGCTCACATCCACGACTTCTGATGTTTGCGCAGTAGGAAGAGGGTGTCTTAACTGACAACAAATAGGTGAAGAATTGTGTTGCTTCTTTTGTTTGATCAGCAAGTATACCGAGCGGGGAACTGTCACCATCCTTTCTTTTACCTTTAATCTTGAGCAGAGTACCAAGAATGCTTTCGCATACGTTCTTCTCTATGTGCATGACATCGATGCAGTGATGTACACGTAGAATCTCCTAGTAAGGTAATTTCCATAACACCGATTTCTTCATAAACACTTGACCCTTGGGTGTTTGTTTCACCGTCAAAGCATGCTTCTTGCCAAGCACAACATTAATTTGTTTAGCCATGTTGTGGACCACCTCCCCATCATAGGGTCTTGATCCCACACCTACCTCCGTCGTACCATCAAATTCAGCTTTCATCTTTCGGTATGGGTGATCTTTCCGTAAGAACCTACAATGACGCAAATACACGGTTTTGCGCGAGTTAGGAAGAAATCTGCTAGCTGTCCTATCCATGCATGTGACACACCCTACATCTCCCTTTGTTTTCTGCCCCGATGTGTTGCCTAATGCCGGCATATCTTGAATGGTGTGCACCAGCATCGCATATAGATCGAAAATCTCCTTTCTGTAAGCATCATAACATTTACAGCAGGTGCATCTATCCACGCTGTCAGTAGCTCTTCTACCAGTAGCTGAAAGTAAATGTCGATGTCATTTCCAGGTTGCTTCGGGCCTTGGATATTCATTCACATCATAATGTATTTTTTCTTCATACAAAACCAAGGAGCTGGGTTATATATGCACAGAAGCACCAGCCATATGCTGTGATTGGTGCTCATATCGCCAAAAGGATTCATCCCGTCAGTACACTACCCGAGCCTTATACTTCTAGGATCCTTGGCAAAGTCTTGAAACTTGTTGTTGATTAATTCCCACTGAGCCCCATCTTTCGGCTGCCTCATATACTTATCCGCAATTCGCTCATCATGATGGCACCGCAACCTCTTTGCCTCTCTAGGGTTTGCAAACAAATGCCTCAACCTCGGAACTAAAGGCAAGTACCAAACAACCTTGAACGGGATTCCTGTCTTGATCTCGTCGTCCAATTTGTACTTATCATCCTTTGCTCTCCTGCGCTTGTATCATGCATGCTTGCATGTGGGACATGCACGCAAATCTTTGTACTCACCATGGTACAATATACAATCATTCACACAAGCATGTATCTTCTGTACTTCAAGTTCCAATGGGCAAACAATTTTCTTCGCTTCATTCATGCTTCTGGGGAGCACATTATCTTTCGGAAGAATTTCTTTGAAAATATCTAACATCTCTGTGAAGCCCTTGTTTGATAGACCATTTGTTGCTTTAAATCTGAGAAGCGCAAGGGTGGCATTCAACTTGGAATATTTCTTTTTGCAACCTGGATACAATTTGTCACGCGAAACCATGGCCACCTATGGGACCAGGAGGCCCCTTGCTGGTTCGGCAGGGGGGCATCGCATTGCACAAAGAGTAGACGAGTGTGGGACAGCACGGCAGAGATCACACGGGCAGTTTTACCCAGGTCCGGGCCGCCGCGAGGCATAAAACCCTACTCCTGCTTTGGTGGATTGATGGTGGAAATGTGGTGGTGGAGCATAGTACACTTGCTCGGCAAGGGTTGCCTCAGAGCGATGGTGACTACGTGCGTATGGGGGTGTGAGTTATCCAGCCTTCTAACCCTTTCAATGGTTGCCACGGGCCTCCTTTTATAGATCAAGGGGTAACCACAATGGCAAAGTAGTCATTACGCACTGATAAGATAGCAACAATGCTATCATAGCTAACTCTGCGGGCTGATAGGGCGCATTAAATGCACCTGAAAGTGCGTTATATCGACTAGAGGGGGGTGAATAGGCGATTTTTATGAATTCTTCACTGAGGAATTTGCCGGTGAGGAAATTCCTTAGTGAAGAACTACTTGCAACGGAATAAGTACTCAGAAGTAAGCATAACCGAATACTGGCATAGTCATCATGATGAAATGAAGACAAGCACAGAGTACAGAAAGTGTAATCACAGGATAACACAAGATGAAGACAAACAGACTGAAGAAATTGAACTGAGGAAATTGAGAAAGTCTTCAGTCAAAGTCTTCAAACACGGATATGATGAAGCACTTAACACAGTAATGAGGAAATGAAAGAGTTGAGGAAATAGAACCAGTAAGGTTGGTGAAGACAATGATTTGGTAGACCAGTTCCAACTGTTGTCTCAGTGGTACGTCTGGTTGGAGCGGCTGAGTATTTAAACTCAAGGACACACGGTCCCGGACATCCAGTCCTGAACCTGCAGCTCAGGACACCAAGTCCTCACCGTATTCTCCTTGAACTAAGGTCACACAGACCTCATCCAATCACTCGTGGTAAGTCTTCAGGCGACTTCCAAACCTTCACAAACTCGGTCACTCGGCGATCCACAATTCCTCTTGGATGCTCTAGACCATGACGCCTAACCGTCTGGAAGAAGCACAGTCTTCAAAGGTAACAAGCATCGGATCCACGCAGGATCAATCTCTTCAGTGATGCTCAATCACTTTGGGTTTGTAGGTGTTTGAGTTTGGGTTTTCCTCACTTGATGATTTTCACTCAAAGTCCTCAGAGGATGGGATGCTCTCAAATGACAAGTGAGGGAGTCCTGGATTAGGGGGTATCCGGACAGCCGGACTGTGTACAACGTCCGGACTATTGAAGCGTGGAGATACAAGACTCAAGACTTCGGCCCGTGTCCGGATGGGACTTTCCTTGGCGTGGAAGGCAAGCTTGGCGATCTGGATATTATATTTCCTTCCTTGTAACCGACTCCATGTAAACCCTAACCCTCTCCGGTGTCTATATAAACCGGAGAGGTTGGTCCTTAGAAGGCCGATCACAATTACAATCATACCATCATAGGCTAGCTCTGAGGGTTTAGCCTCTACGATCTCGTGGTAGATCTACTCTTGTACTACCCATATCATCAATATTAATCAAGCAGGAGTAGGGTTTTACCTCCATCGAGAGGGCCCGAACCTGGGTAAACATCTGTGTCCCTTGTTTCCTGTTACCATCAGCCTTGACGCACAGATCGGGACCCCCTACCCGAGATCCGCCGGTTTTGACACCGACATTGGTGCTTTCATTGAGAGTTCCTGCGGTCGTCACTGTCAGGCTCGATGGCTCCTTCAATCATCATCAACGACACTGTCCAGGGCGAGACTTTCCTTCCCTGACAGATCTTCGTGTTCGGTGGCTTCGCACTGCGGGCCAACTCGCTTGGCCATCTGGAGCAGATCGACAGCTACGCCCCTGGCCACCAGGTCAGGTTCGGAAACCTGAACTACACATCGGACATCCGCGGAGACTTGATCTTCGATGGATTTGGGCCTATGCCAGGTGCACCGGACAGTCACGACGATCATGGCTTAGACCTGCCGTCGGACGAAGCTCGGGGCATCATCCCCGTACTATCCCCGGACCTAGATCTGGAGCAGGCTCTGTTGCCTAAGGACGGAGGGATGGACCCCGCCCCCCAGGTCGCACACTCATCGGTGGTGGAGCCGGACACGGGCCTTACCTCTGCGGTGGTCTGTGACTCCGAATCCCCGGATTTGTATCCGGACGTTGGTTCCGATCCGCCGCTCCCGAGCCCGTCGGGCGAGGATGGGCTCCGTAATGGAGTTCACCGCTGCAGATATCTTCGGCACTCGCCCTTTGGCGACATGCCGAACTCATTAAAGTCTCTCTCTTTGTCAGAGGCTCTTGGCGAACTATGTCGCTTGAGTGGGAGGCAAAGTGACGAAGGAATTTGTTGCCCACCCACCACCCACTTCATTGCCACGATCGATGACTTAACCGAGGTCTTGAACTTCAACTCCGAAGACATCGGCGGTATGGGCGACGATGCAGAGAAGAACATGAACCACCGCTCCTTTGGGCGGTGGACAGCCACCCTCTTCTTATGATATATATATGGTGGACACTCCAAGGAAACAAATGGCGATGAGGCAGCGGAGGATAAAACCTCGTGGAAAAAAAACAAAGAATGGGCGTCGCCGGCGCCACTCCAAGCCCCGCCACACTAATACCGCCCAGAGACAAAACAATCCGAATGGTGCTCAAGAAGAATACAACCTGAACAGCCCGCCTTGAGCAGGCCAAACAGAGGATGAGCAGGTCAGCCCGGAAGAACAAAGGCGACGGACGAATACCCGGAGGAGGACAGCTACATGCCCCCTCCCAAGATTTAGATTAGCCTCGGCGACTACGAAGTTCGGGCGTGCACGAGGATCCCGTGAGAGCAGGAGCGCTTCAAGCGTCGGCTTATAGCCACTGCGAGGAGCCTGAAAAAGAAGCAGCAGCAACTCCAAGCTGATCAAGACCTGCTCACAGACAGATGGACTAAAGTCCTGGCAACCGAGGAATACGGACTTGAGCACCACACGGCTGACCGGCCACCTCGTGGCCGGGATAAAACGGCATACCAGTCCGCATACTAGCCAACACCCCCACGCCAACATACTACGGCCCGGGGCAATAAATCGGGACAGCCAAGATCGATCTACGGATCACGGGGGCGCGCCTCGGTACGCGACGAGGACCGTCACGCCGGACACACCTTCAACAAGTCCGGCCGGGCCGAATATAGCCACCCAGAGCAATTCGACCTGTGTAGCCACATAGCCTGGCATAGAGGCGCCGTGCACCCCCTCTGCTTCACTGACGAAGTAATGGATCATGCATTCCCAAAAGGGTTCAAACCCGTAAACATCAAATCATACGATGGCACAACAGACCCCGCAGTATGGATCGAAGATTTTCTTCTTCACATTCACATGGCCCGTGGAGACGATCTGCACGCCATCAAGTATCTTCCCCTTAGGCTCAAAGGACCAGCCCGACACTGGCTAAACAGCCTGCCAGCAAACTCCATTGGCAGCTGGGAAATCCTGGAAGACGCATTCCTCGACAACTTCCAGGGCACATATGTGCGACCACCTGACGCCGACGACTTGAGCCACATTACTCAACAGCCCGGAGAGTCAGCCCGAAAATTCTGGACTCGGTTCCTAACTAAGAAGAACCAAATAGTTGACTGTCCAGACGCCGATGCCATGGCGGCTTTCAAGCATAATATCCGTGATGAGTGGCTCGCTCGACACCTCGGCCAGGAAAAACCCAAGTCCATGGCAGCTCTCACAACACTAATGACCCGCTTTTGAGCGGGCGAGAACAGTTGGTTGGCCCGCAGCGGAAGACCTACGCCACGGCGGCAATTCGGATGGCCGCGACAATAACGGCAAAGCCACAACAGAATGCATATAAGCGACGGAACAACGGTGACAGACCAAGACACGGCGGTCAACACCGGATTCGGTGGATCCAATCGATCGTGGAAGAAGCCATTCAAAAGAAATAATCGGGGACCGTCCGATGCGGACCGTGATCTTTGGGCGCTCGTGCCAAATTCATGGCACCGGACAAGCCAATAACCACACCAATAGAGATTGCTGGGTATTCAAACAGGCCGACAAGATAAACGCTGAATACAAGGACAAGGGGCTGCACGGTGGCGATGACGAGGAGCCCCGGACGTCCAACACCGGGGATGAAGAAATTTCCCGTGTGAAAACGATCAACATGATCTACGCCACGCACATCCCCTGCCGGAACGGAAGCGGGCACTAAGGGGCGTCTATGCGATGGAGCCACGCCCCAAATTCAACCCTTGGTCAGCTTGCCCGATCACCTTTGATCGTAGGGATCACCCTACTAGCATCCGTCACGGCGGCTCGGCCGCATTGGTCCTAGACCCGATCATTGACGGATTCCACCTCATGCACGTCCTTATGGACGGTGGCAGCAGCCTGAACCTGCTTTACCGGGGACACGGTCGCATAAAATGGGCATTGACCCTTCAAGGATCAAGCCCACTAAAACCACCTTTAAAGGTGTAATTCCTGGAGTAGAGGCCCGCTGTATGGGCTCTATAACATTGGAAGTGGTCTTAGGATCTCCGGATAACTTCCGAAGCGAAGAGTTAATCTTTGATATCGTCCCCTTCCGTAGTGGTTACCATGCACTGCTCGGACGAACCGCATTCGCCAGATTCAATGCGGTACCACACTACGCATATCTCAAGCTCAAGATGCCAGGACCACGCAGGGTCATAACGGTGAACAGAAATATGGACCGCTCCCTACGAACATAAGAACATACTGCAGCCCTTGCGGCGGAAGTACAATGCGGCCTTCTCCAACAAACCAATCCGGCGACAAAAACTTCGAGCACAGTCAAGCGACTCCGGAGCACCCCAGAACAGGATCATCAGGCACGCCAAGAGCGCGACTAGCAGTCCGGCCTCCGCTTAAGCCCCATCAAAGCAGCATTCATGCCACGTGCACACAATTACGCACTTAAAATACCATGGGCATAGGCGGAGGCGCATCACGACTTCGATCGGCGGTCGCGGGTAACCGCCAAATACTTTCACACTCTTTCCCTCTTACCTTTCAGGACACCGCGTTGGCGCAACATCCTCAAAAGAGCCGAATTGCCGGACTTATAGGGAAGAGACATCCAAGGAGGCAATAGATGTTGTGCACAGAAGAAAATACCCAGGTGGAATCTATTTACGATCATTATACTTGCTTTATATACCTGAACACAGCCTGCCCCTGGATAGGACATGTCAAATAGTCCTATTTTATATCTGCTTAACACATCCATTGTAAATGTACGCTTAAATGTATTTTTCAATGTTGATTTGATATTGCATCCGTACACCTTGGTGCGGCCGGTTTGCCAGGGGCTTCTTATGGCGCCCCGCTATATGGCAACTAAAGTCCGAACACTTTCAACAGTGTGGCACCCCGAACTTATAGCACTATATGCATCAGCTCCGAATCATGTCTTGGGTCTCTGATTGGGATAGCCCGGCTCCTTGTTTTGGTGCCTTACATTCCATTATATCGGCTAAGGTAGCGCAGGAGAACTACTGCGATTGTGTCCGGTTCTTCCGACGAGCACCTCAAGAGAGAAAGCCAAACCGATCGGGCATGATGTGGCGAGAGCTGGTCGCTGTTCGAGAGGTTTAAAATCCTTAAAGATTTTCCGCTTTAGGCGATAAATCGGCTTCGTCCGATCTAGGCGTGTATAGCGCCCGATTCGGTCTTCTTCCGGATTCTAGGGACTTCACGAAATTTAAAATTGTAGACTTCTATGGCTAAGTGAAAGTTATAAATCCGCATAGTCCGATTGCCTTGTTCGCCGCACCGGACACCTCCTTAAGGGACCAAACATTTGGGTAAAGAGTGTCCGGGTTTTCCACGAACACCCCAGTGCTAGTCACGCAGGGGCGGAAGCCGACGACTGGCCTACTTTCAGGATTTTTTAAACAGCCACACAGAAGGTCATATTTTAAATAACAAAAGTGCTACATAGCGCAAGTAACTTCGTCTTTAATTACAAACACGATAGAAGTGAGTTCATTCAAATATGGCGTCCTTGGTACACTCATTGGCGACGAGACGAGCACCCTTCATCATGCCATCATAGTACATTTCGGGATGGCGATGCGCCTTGCCCTCCGGCGGCCCGTCCTTGACCAGCTTCTCCTCATCCAGCTTGCCCCAATGCACCTTAACGCGGGCAAAAGATCGGCGGGCACCTTCATGCAAACGGATCGTTTGATCACTTCAAGCCGCGGGCAGGCATCCACCATCCGCTTGATCAGGCCAAAGTAGCTACTGGGCAGTAGCTCACCAGGCCACATCCTGACTATGAAGTCTTTCATAGCCAGTTTGGCCGCCCTGTGGAGTTCGACCAACTGCTTCAGTTGGTCGCTCAGAGGCATCGGATGTTCGGCCCCAGCATACTGGGACCAGAACAGCTTCTCCGTTGAGCTCCCCTCCTGGGCACGGTAGAACTCCGCAGCGTCTGAGGCGCTGCGTGGCAGATCTGCAAATGCCCCTGGAGAGCTCCGTATTCGAGTAAGTAAAAGAAACGCCTCCTCCACATGTTTGCTTTGCATAAAGAATTTCTAACCCGCTGCTATCTTCTTGGCCTCCTGGATCTCCTACTGTGCTTTCTCGGCCTCGGCCTTGGCATCTTTCAAACTGACAAGGGCCTTAGCAAGCTCGGCCTCCTTTGCCTTCAGGTCTTCCTCCACGGACTCGCACTTCTTGCCGAGGTCCTGGAGCTCTTGTTGTACCTCGCCCACTCTAGCATTTTGCTTTTCGCGCTCCTTGCATTCCAAGGCCGCTTTGTCTTCGGCCTCGGACAGCGCTTTCTTCAAGGACGCCACTTTGGCGGTGGCCCTTGTTACACAGTCACGACGCTCTGGCGTTAGATTGACAAATTTTGCCTATCTTTAAATACACAAGAGCGGGAATCACTTACCCTTGTTCTCTTCGAGCTGCCTCTTCGTGAGGACGAGCTCTCCCTGCGCCTGCTCCAGGTCCCGCTTCAGTTCGGCAACCTCGGCAGTACGGGCAGCAGCAGCAAGCAGCACAGCCTGCTTATTCACAACAATGCTTATTATTAGACTCCTGCGGATTATAATTGACCCTCCGTTTGGCTTTTCTTTCCAAACACCAAACAGAGTATCAGGGGCTACTACCTATCGGGTGATAATTTCATACATTTTTATTACTTACCTCAAAGCCCGTCAGGAGGCTTGTGCAGGCTTCGGTTAGTCCGCCTTTGGCGGACAGAACCTTTTGAATCACCGCACTCATAAGAGTACGGTGCTCTTCTTCCATGGAAGCGCCTCGAAGCGCTTCCACCAGGCTATCCGGCACCGTTGACGCGACGGAAGTCCTCGGCACGGGCGGCTCGCCCTCCCTAACGAGGGGCTGCCTGCCCAAGTCCGGAACCGTCGGAGGTTCCGCAGTAGTGTTCGGTCGGGAGTCCGCCCTGTTGCGGCTCTCATCAATGCGATGCGCGGGGATCTTGAACCCCGCATGTCCGGCATCTGGAAGCCCGCCTTGGGGCGTCTCCAGGGTCACCTCCCCCTGCTCGCGGAACCTTCGGGACAACACCTCCGTGTCATCCACAGGCTGAGGAGTGGTGGCCGTCGGGAGCGAGTTCATCTCTGAAGCGCTCAGAGACCCGTCCGAAGACGACTCCTCCGAATGAGCACTGTCCGGACTGCATATATGCTCGGCGTTACTAAACAGTTATGACTTAAAATCACGGTAGAGTGCGGACACTTACAACTGCGCCAGGGGCTTCCCCCTGGGCAGCCACCCTTCATCCCTGTAGGCGGCCGTGGTGGAGAAGTCCGGAAGGGAGGTTTTCCCCTTCTTAGACGCCCCAGCCTCCCCCTCCGGGGCAGCTTTTCTCTTCTTATCCCCCCCAGTGTGGGGAGGTAAAAATTCTTCTTGATTCCCCCCACCTCTGCGGTAGGAATCTGTCTCGTCGTCATCAAACGATAGGCGGATAACGGCCTTACGCCGAGGGCCTTTTCCGACCCCCTGGCCCGCTTCGCCGGCCCCTCATCCTTTCCGGATGGGGCGTTTTCTTCTTCTTCCTCCTCCCCTTCATGGGAGGAGTCTACCTGATCATCTTCGAACGAGGCTTCTGGCATAACCTTACGAAGGAGACCCTTTCGGGTCCCCGGGGCCTTCTTCTCCGGCACCTTGTATGGTGTCGGGACTAGCATCTCCGTCAGGAGAGCATCCACTGGCCTTCCCAAGGGAGCCGACAAGAGACCTGCTCCGCTGTCTCCACATAGTCCTGAAACAAATATGCATGATTACTTAAGGGACTCCCGTGAATATATTGTGAAAACTTGGGTCCGGTGGCAGTCTGAGAACTCACCTGACTAGGAGCTCGCGCGGCGTGAAGCCCGCGGTCCTCGGATGTGGGAGGAGGCACTTCGGAGGCCTTAAACAGCTCCTTCCACGCATCCTTGTGCTTCATGCCGTAGAGCCTCTGGAGCTTCTGGTGTTCGGCCGGGACGAACTCCCAAAGATTGAATGCCCTCCTTTGGCACGGCAGGATCCGGCGAACGAGCATGACCTGGATCACCTTGAAGAGCTTGATGTTCTTGTCCTTCATGCTCTTGATGCAGGTTTGGAGTCCGGTCAGCTCTGTAGGTTCGCCCCAAGCCAGGCCCTTCCTTTCCCAGGAGGTGAGCCGCATGGGGGCTCCGGATCTGAACTCGGGGGTCGCCGCCCAGTTCACGCCGCACGGCTCGGTGATGTAGAACCACCCCGATTGCCACCCTTTTACGGTCTCCGCAAAGGAGCCGTCCGGCCAGGTGACATTAGGCATCTTGCCCACCATGGCCCCTCCGCATTCGGCTTGCTGGCCGCGTACGACCTTCGGCTTCACACAGAAGATTTGTAGCCACATGCCGAAGTGAGGCCGGATGCGGAGGAAGTCCTCACATACGACGATGAACACCAAGATGTTGAGGACGAAACTCAGGGCTAGATCATGGAAATCTAGCCCGTAATAGAACATGAGCCTGTCGACGAAGGGATGGAGTGGAAATCCCAGTCCACGGACGAAGTGGGCGACGAACACGACTCTCTCGTGGGGTCCTGGGGTCGGAATGACCTACCCAGCGTCCGGTAGCCGGTGCGCTATGTCTGCGGCCAAGTATCTGGCCGCCCAAAGATTTGTGATGTGCTTCTCCTCAACGGTGGAAGCCACCCACTTGCCACCTGCTCCGGACATGTCTAGCTGTGCGGAGGAGGCTTGAGCTTGGGCGCTGGAGCTCGAGGGGGCAAGAATGGGCAGAGAGGGAAGAAGGCATGGGTAAAAATGAGAAAATCTTATCCCTTTATAGAGGCGACGAAAGCGGTGCGCCTCCCCACTTGCCCGTTGGAAATCGCTTGCTTCCCAAATGCCACGATTAATGATGTGGTGGGATTACCCGTTGTCACAGCCCCAGATCAACCCTAGAGCTTGCTTGTAACTAGTAGCATTGCATCCCTGCATCATGTTTAATTTCCATGAAAATTGAAATGGGGAAGGCAGGAAACCCTGAACACCCCCTTAAAACAACTAGGGTTTACTAAAATTTATTTCAATGAACCTGAAATGCCCTTCAAAATGTTCATCCTCTTTACTTTGGTTCAGAACCCATGTCAAAGGAGATGTACCATTTTCTAGGTCATCTAAGGGTTCTAGAATTAATCCACAAGTTTTTGAAATGAGCATTTTAAATTATATAAAATATTTTAAATGTTCAAAAATTACCAAACCAAAATGTTTCATGTTAGGAATATTCTAACAAGTGACCAGGAGCATTTTGGTGATTTTTAAAATAGTTTTGGTATTTTTAAAAACCCCACAAAGTTGCAGGAAAATTAGAAAAGACTAAAAGGAGGAAAAACTTACAGCGCCCGAACCGCCCAGTTTCTCTCCCCCTCACGCTGGCCCAGCGGCCCAGCCCACTGGCCGCCATCATCATCGTCTTCCTCTGCCAGAAGGCGAGGCGGCG
Organism: Aegilops bicornis; assembly: GCA_021605145.1. Lineage (NCBI taxonomy): Eukaryota > Viridiplantae > Streptophyta > Magnoliopsida > Poales > Poaceae > Aegilops > Aegilops bicornis. The sequence goes on from CM038672.1 coordinate 88,171,114, forward strand.
TGTGGCCCAGCGATCTGTCACCACCTCCACACTTGCGCTGGCGGCCTCCCCGACCTTCTCGCGACGCCTGGAACAGCCACGCGCCCCCCCCTGGACTCTCTCACTCTCCCTCGGACGCCTCCCTCTCCTCTGCTCTCTCTCTCTCGCCCGAACGCGGCCGCCGACGCCGATCGCCGTACCCGCGGCCACCGCCATCCCCTCTCCTCCCCCACATGCCCCCAGCTCCGCCTACCCCCTCTCCACCCTCCACACCGATCCACGTGACCGGAAGGGCCCCAATGCGCCGCCCGTCGTTCTTCCCTCTGCGGACCCGCCCGCTGCTGCCGACGACCTGCCGGCTCCGGGCCGTCCCGACCCCGCCGTTATCGCTACAGACCATGGTGAGCTCCCGTCAGAACCCCTTCCTTTCCCCTCGCGTTTGCGAGCTCTAGGCCATAGCTCCGTCGCAGCCAGCGGCTCCTCACCGCCCGGCCATGGCGCCCGCATGCCACAGCCCTGCCGCTGGCGTCGGGCGTGTCAACGTGCTCGAGAGACCCCGAGCCTAACCCGCACATCCACTTGCCCTCCCGTGCATCGTAGCGCCAACCCCAAGACTTTCAACTCCGGCGCCGCCATGAAGCTCACTTCCCGAAGCTCCGACCACCCCGACCTCCCACTGCTCCGTTGGATGCGGACGAGCAAGAGCTATGCCCGGTGCCCTCGGTAGCGCTAATCCGGCGCCCTAAGCGCCAAGTCCGGCGTGCCACGCCGCTCGGTTGGTCGCCGCCCCTAACTCCGGCGAGCCGACGTGGCCTCGTCATTAGCACTAATCCTCGCCAGCCTAACTCCCCTTAGACACCGACAGCTGGCCCGCAGCGTGTCAAAGCCCGAGTCAACGCGGGATTAGCGCCTCACATCGACTATGGACCCCGCAGGTCGGGGTTTGACCTGGGCGCCCTGTTGACCGGCCGACGTCACATCGACGTCGGTGGCCTTAATAATTAGGTTTCTAGATTTAATTTAATTCAAGAAATTCCGTAAAATACTCTAAACTTCTAAAATCATATAAATTCAACCGTAACTCGGATGGAAATAATTTATATATGAAAATGATCAGAAAAATATGAAGAATCTGTTTATGCCATGATCATGCATGTTTAAACAAGTTAACCTCACTGAATAGGATGAATCATGATTAGGGTAATTTATGAAATAGCATTTGGAGTTGGAGTTCAACCTTGTTTGAATTCCACTTCAACTAACTTGGATTATTATTGCATTAGGTGAATTCAGTACCTTAACATGATCATGCATCATATATGTGCATTGCATTGATTGTGTTCTCTCTTGTTTGCGGTAATTGTCCCTCCGGTGAGACGATGTACCGACGATGAGTTCGATGACACCGATGAAGAACTATATTATCTTCGTAGTGCCGGGCAAGCAAAACCCCTTGTTCATTCCGATATAATCCCACTCTCGCTTCCTGCTCTATGTTACTGCATTAGGACAAAAAGCGACTCATGTTTTACTTGCTGCGGTAGCTGAACCCCTTGATCCTTTGCATGACCTGTCATTCCACAAGAATTAGATGAAACCCACTAGCATGAGTAGGAATTGTTTGAGCCATGTTGTGCCTACTCATTTATGCTTGTTTGTCATGCACACTCTTGCCTAGAGTTGAGTCGGGTCTGATTCATCGGGAATGAATTGGAATGGTTGTGTGAACATGTCCTATTGTGTGTGAGCTAAGTGTGTGAACACGATTTGGTAAAGGTAGCGGTGAGAGGCCATGTAGGAGTACATGGTGGGTTGTCTCATTGAAACCGTCCTCGAGAACTGAGATCTGTGTTTGTGATCCATGAAACAGTTACTACCACGCATTGGGCCCGAAACCAATGGACCCTCTCGGCTTCTTAACCACCCTTGTTCCTGGTCCGGAGTTGCAAGTAGTTTCGGTGTTTGTAGTATCTTTGGGGGCCGCATAACGCTGACCTCGGGGTGGGTTGTGTTGCGGTAGGCACCGTGGCCCGTGTACCGAAAGTGCCCGTTTGGTATCTCGGGAACCCTGCACACATCGTTCGGGCTGTATGGGAAACCTCGGCGGACTCCTGCGGATGGAACCCGAATAGGCGATAAACCTGGACTAGGGACTTGAGTGTTTAGGTAGGTCGTGGCCGACACCCACGTTGGGCTTCCGCTTGAAGGTTGCCGAGTACATGTCGTAAACGGCGGTAAGTGGTGAGCGTGTGTGAAGAAGTACACCCTGCAGGGTTAAATATGATCTATTCGAATAGCCGTGTCCACGGAAAAGGACTTCTGGGTTGCCTACATCGGTTCATAGACAAGTGAAAGTGGATACTCTAAAATGCGCAAGATAAGTGTGAGTGCTATGGATGGCGTTCTCGTAGGGAGACGGGAGCGGGTCCATAGTGGTGTATTGACATGGTGAATATGTGGACTCGTGCGCCACTTCAAAAGAGTTACTTGCAATGTAGTTCAGGATAGCCACCGAGTCAAAGCTGGCTTGCTGCAGTCAAACTCCACCACCCCTTTTGATAATGATGCATATGTAGCTAGTTCGATGTAAGTCTTGCTGAAATGCGTTTGTACTCACGTTTGCCTATTTTATGTTTTGCGAGAGACTTTAGTCTCGCTTAGTAGTTCCGCTTGGACTTGACGGTTAGCTTGATACCTCAGCTACGATCTTGTGCCTTGGCGGGATCTGGTAGATAGTCAGCTTCTCAGCCCTTTTCATTTATAGTTATGCGTACTCAGACATGATTAGCTTCCGCTTGTGCTTTGACTTGTATGCTCTGGGTGTTGGGTCATGAGACCCATGTTTGTAATATCTCGCTCTTCGGAGCCTAATGAATAATATTTTGAGTCGTAGAGTTATGTTGTGATGCCATGTTGTATCTCGCATATTGAGCATAATGTGTGTATGTTTGAAATGCTTGGTATGTGTGGGATCCGACAAACTAGTTGTTTATCCTTGGCAGCCTCTCATATGGGGAAATGTAGTCTCGTGATTCTCGAGCGATAGTAGTCCGCTTCTGACCGGTTCACCGGAGTCCTCGCTAGCCCAGACTACCGCTTGGACACTTGACTGGTAGGCATGTGTTTCACTTCGTTCCTATGTCTGCTCCTTCGGGAAATGTCACGCGGTGTTATTCGGAGTCCTGCCTAGCTCGCTACAGCCCGGGATACCGGAGTCCTCATAGCCCAAAGGTTACAGCCCGAATACATACGTTGATGACCGACATGCTCGATGTGATTCATGTATGCCTGTCCCCATGGGTTAGCGCCGCTTTGGGTTCACGACTAGCCATGTCGGCCGGGTTCTTTGTCATATGGATACTAGCGACACTATCATATACGTGAGCCAAAAGACATAAACGGTCCGGCCATGGTAAGGCGACTCCGGGGAATACCGTCGTGAGGCCGCAAAGTGATATGATGTGTTACATGCTAGATCGGTGTGACGTAGGATCGGGGTCCCGACAGCGTTGGTATCGAGCCCGATCGCTCAGAGGATTACCAAGCCAAACTGGTCAAGTTGTGTCTAGAAGTGCTTTAGTTATGTAAGGGAATTGATTGTGGAAGGGAACGTAAGGCTCTTTTTACTCCTTATACCTCATGGCCTTCTCGATCTGAGTCATCCTCTTCTCTTCTACGGGTTTAAGAACTAGGCTTCTCATCTGCCTATTAGGATGACGTGTTACTAATCCATAGACTTATAAGATTGTTGGTTTTAATCCCGATTCAGTTCCTACTACTCTGTATGATAACTGTTGATTTCAGAATCTTGTTATGATGTTGTTGAGTGGTTATACCACCATTTTTGCAGGATGCCTCAAATCATTTTGAGCGATTACAGCCGTTATCTTTGTCGAGTCATCCCAGGTCTCTAAATAGTCTCGATGCATTTGCAAATTCTTTCCTTCCGCTCTCGATGATCTTTTGGTCGTAATAAACACACCAATCAGTAAGTTGAGGTACTCTGTTGCCTCAACACATATGTTGGAACTATTATTATGACCCTAGATGCTTAGGAGGTCACCTAGCAATTTAGCAATGCTTTTATATCCCGATGTGATGATTCTGCCATCATTTTCAAAGCATCCCGTGATGCCATTTAGTAGTAGGTATTCTACTTCTGGGTTGTTGAACCCGATATTCATCCTACTTCATGTTGTTAGTATTTGCTAGTGCCTTTAGGATATTAGTAACCTTGCGATAGTCCTCGAAGTCCGTGGTATTCTCTTTCTTCCAAATACCATGAACCGCTTATGGCGTAAGTTCTTTTGAGCCAAAAGATCACAATAAGAGTGCTCTTGAGGAGTTCTCCATTCATAATTGTGACTCGCCAGTTCTACCTTCTCTGCATGGATTATCCGGAAGAAATATTGAGCTTCGTTCGACATACTAATCTGTGCATCCACAACTCAGAAAATTATATGTTCCTCTCGAGTTGCTCTCTTGATTGCATTCCGATCTTCGTCTATCAATTGATAGTCGGGAGTAGGCGTGCACTCGTCATCAATGCATTTTATCCTTGTGGTCCGTCAAGCCATTCTGTTCTGGAATGACTAGGAGAAACAAACTCCAGTACCTCATCTATTTCCAGGATTGGGTCAAAGCAGTTGTATTCCGCAGATCAAAATGTCAATCCAGCTTTGATTCTGCTCTACCTTGGAGTGTTACCATCTTTATGTCAAGAATGTCATGGGAATTGCACAACCTCTTAGGAATTCTTGGCCTTGATGATACTCTCGCTATCATTATTCATTCCTCGGTTCCGTGTTGTTGTAACCGGAATGCCGCAAGTGAATTGTGATGTGCGAAATCAATACTCCGAGCCACTCGTTGCTTGGTAGTTAATGGACAATATCCTCATTTTTAGCGTGTTGATTATTGAATCATCATCCTAAGATTGATCGTGCTACCTAGTCCTTATTTCTGGTGCACACTTCGATTGACGAGTTGGGATCTTGTCAAGTCCTCACTCAATTGATAATATCATCTTGTCTTGAAAAGCAAGATTGTTCTCGAGCTTAGTAACATACCGGTGGTTCGTGACTTTCCAAATATCTTCTTGGAAGTGTTACCGGTTGTTCCCCGATCGTTATGTTGAGCTCGTGGTCAAGTTGGTTTTCCTGTGAACCACCCCTTCTCCAAGAATCTGTGTTGAATATCCCTGAACTAGTTGGTTGAGCTAGACAACAACTTGGAGAGTTGGAAGATAAAAGTTTGCCTAACTTAGCGCATTCCAAAGGGATATTCTTGTGTAGTGTGTGTTGAAGAAAGATGATATCTTCATTGATCGTTCCTCGTGATCGGTTGTTGGATCTATCGTCCTACCAATTCTTTGATTTGAGTATGGGCCATTGTCAAGTCAAATCAGAACCAACGATATTCGTAATGTTGTCTTACTCGTGGTTGATCCCTCGAGCATACACCATTACATCTTTTGGTCTGACCAATGCTATCACCGTGTTCACATGATGGTGGAAGTCCAAAGGATATGGAAATTACGATGAGTTGCTGTTGAGCCCATCAAGAGCATTTTGTCTCCCCCATGAGCCATGTTGAGCATCAACCTAGTATTGGAAACTTGTGTAAGCATTTCTTCGTGTTTTGTTCATGAAGCATATGTTTGGATGAAAGTAGTGACTTCCTCTAGTTCATGTGCATCTGATGTAAGTTGCCGCCATGAATTGAAAAAGGTTTGTTTTGTTCCTCTGGAATCATTCCAAGCCAGTCATGCACGCGTAAGTATTCTATGGTTTGATAGACTGATCATCTTCATTCCATATGTATCCCTAGCACACCAAGCCACTGATTGATTTGTTCAAGGAAAAGGAGTTCTTTCATAAGAGCTAATCATGACTTATGTTAAACTCCGATATCCTCGATGATGGTTCCCAACCCGAACTTCGGTAGTGTTTTATTATAAGACTACCATGTGGTCATGCTTGTCTAGGACAATGTGTTCACAGGTTTGTAGCAGAACCAGCTCATGTTTTGGAGCTTGCTATCGTAGTTCATATCCCGAGAATCTCGCAACACCATCGCGTCAAATTGTGTTGCCACTTTTCCTTTTTCAGGCATGCTGAGTCTGAAATATCCTAACCCCAACCAGATCTGAATCTCAGGCAGATATGATGGTTGGAACATTCCAACAGTTGCATTTCGTTCCCAGCTTGCACCGTCCTTGTGCTATCTCGCTATAGACTGTCTCCTTAGTAATTCTTGTCCAGGTTTAATTACAAAAGTGGACTTACCATGGGTTCCCTCCCCACCTTCGATGATAAGCACAATCATCCATTGCGTTGTCTTCAACAAGGTAGTCCACATAATCTATTCTAGTCCGGTGTACCACTCCTTTGCATTCCACCACATGATCGTTTGTGATTTGCCTTAGGTTGGTATGGAGAGTCTCAATGATCTCTAATTCAAAAGTAATTCTTTTTGCCACTTAAGGGAATAGTTCTTTGCGTCACCTTTTTCGAGGTGCCCTGCTACGGGATCATGGTAAATATTTCCTCACCACCATGACACCATCCACCATCTCTCTAAGCGTGGGATTGTTGCCACCAATCAAACCCCGTTGTTGTTCTCCCATCTCTCTCGATGTATTTGGTGCCTCAACTCGAGATGTGTCACCACTTCAGTCCGTGAGTTGATCATGTTTACTTGATCTTCGTGAAGATCGAATCATGCAGGGTTTTCCCCTTTCCTTCTGTTGTCGTGTCAAGTGAAGACCTCGAAAGCCAGGACGTCGAGACCAAGATGATGGAGTAACCCAACATATTCGAGAAGGGCAAACAGATCATGAAGAATGTGATAGTTTGCGACTCCCTTTTCCTCTTGCCTCACGCCTAGAATCTCGGCGAGATTCTTGTTTAGTGGGGTGAGTTGTCACAGCCCAGATCAACCCTAGAGCTTGCTTGTAACTAGTAGCATTGCATCCTGCATCATGTTTAATTTCCATGAAAATTGAAATGGGGAAGGCAGGAAACCCCGAACACCCCCTTAAAACAACTAGGGTTTACTAAAATTTATTTCAATGAACCTGAAATGCCCTTCAAAATGTTCATCCTCTTTACTTTGGTTCGTAACCCATGTCAAAGGAGATGTACCATTTTCTAGGTCATCTAAGGGTTCTAGAATTAATCCACAAGTTTTTGAAATGAGCATTTTAAATTATATAAAATATTTTAAATGTTCAAAATTACCAAACCAAAATGTTTCATGTTAGGAATATTCTAACAAGTGACCAGGAGCATTTTGGTGATTTTTAAAATAGTTTTGGTATTTTTAAAAACCCCACAAAGTTGCAGGAAAATTAGAAAAGACTAAAAGGAGGAAAAATCTACCGGCGCCGAACCGCCCAGCTTCTCTCCCCTCCCCTCGCTGGCCCAGCGGCCCAGCCCACCAAATACTTCATCACATCGCCTTCCTCTGCTGTAAGGCAGAGGCGAGGCGTGAAGGCCATGGCGATGTCACCACCTCCTGCTTCTTGTTGGCGGCCTCCCGACCTTCTCGCGACGCTGGAACAGCCACGCGCCCCCCTGGACTCTCTCACTCTCCCTCGGACGCCTCCCTCTCCTCTGCTCTCTCTCTCTCGCCTGAACGCTGCCGCCGACGCTGATCGCTGCACCATGCCACCGCCATCCCTCTCCTCCCGACATGCCCCGAGCTCCGCCTAGCCCTCTCCTCCCTCCTCACCGATCCACGTGGACGGAAGGGCCCCAAAGCGCCGCCCGTCGTTCTTCCCCTCTGCGGACCCGCGATGCCGTCGGCAATTAAATCGGCTCCGGGCCGTCCCGACCCGCCGTTATCGCTACTGCACCAGCGGTGAGCTCCGTGCAGAACCCTTCCTTTCCCCTCGCGTTTGCGAGCTCTAGGCCATAGCTCCGTCGCGGTAAGCGGCTCCTCACCGCTGCCATGGCGCCGCCAGCCACAGCCTGCTGGCCAAGGCTTGAGCGTGTCAACGTGTGCTCAGAGACCCCAGAGCCTAACTCGCACATCCACTTGCCCTCCTGCGCATCGTAGCGCCAACCCCGCACTTACTCGAACTCCGGCGCCGCCGCTGAAGCTCACTTCCGCGAGCTCCGACCACCTCATGACCTCCCACTGCTCCGTTGGATGCGGACGAGCAAGAGCTATGCCCGGTGCCCTCGGTAGCGCTAATCCGACGCCCCTAGCGCAAGTCCGGCGTGCCACCGCCGCTCGGTTGGTCGCCGCCGGCCTAACTCCGGCGAGAGCCGACGTGGCCTCGTCATTAGCACTAATCCCTGCCAGCTAACCCCCCCTTAGACACTGACAGCGGGCCCCGCAGCGTGTCAAAGCCCGAGTCAACGCGGGATTAGCGCCTCATCATCGACCAGTGGACCCCGCAGGTCGTGGTTTGACCTGGGCGCCCTGTTGACCGCTGACGTCCTGTGACGTCGGTGGCGCAATAATTAGGTTTCTAGACTTAATTTAATTCAAGAATTCCGGAAAATACTCTAAACTTCTAAAAATCATATAAATTCAACCGTAACTTCGGATGGAAATAATTTATATATGAAAAATGATCAGAAAAATATGAAGAATCTGTTTATGCCATGATCATGCATGTTTAAACAAGTTAACCTCACTGAATAGGATGAATCATGATTAGGGTAATTTATGAAATAGCATTTGGAGTTGGAGTTCAACCTTGTTTGAATTCCACTTCAACTAACTTGGATTATTATTGCATTAGGTGAATTCAGTACCTTAACATGATCATGCATCATATATGTGCATTGCATTGATTGTGTTCTCTCTTGTTTGCGGTAATTGTCCCCTCCGGTGAGCGATGTACCATCGATGAGTTCGATGACACCGATGAAGAACTATATTATCTTCGAAGTGCCGTGCAAGCAAAACCCCCTTGTTCATTCCGATATAATCCCACTCTCTCGCTCCTGCTCTATGTTACTGCATTAGGACAAAAACGACTCATGTTTTACTTGCTGCGGTAGCTGAACCCCTTGATCCTTTGCATGACCTGTCATTCCACAGGAATTAGATGAAACCCACTAGCATGAGTCGGAATTGTTTGAGCCATGTTGTGCCTACTCATTTATGCTTGTTTGTCATGCACCCTACGCCTAGAGTTGAGTCGGGTCTGATTCATCGGGAATGAATTGGAATGGTTGTGTGAACATGTCCTATTGTGTGTGAGCTAAGTGTGTGAACACGATTTGGTAAAGGTAGCGGTGAGAGGCCATGTAGGAGTACATGGTGGGTTGTCTCATTGAAACCGTCCTCGTGAACCGAGATCTGTGTTTGTGATCCATGAAACAGTTACTACCACGCATTGGGCCCGAAACCAATGGACCCTCTCGGCTTCTTAACCACCCTTGTTCCTGGTCCGGAGTTGCAAGTAGTTTCGGTGTTTGTAGTATCTTTGGGGGCCCGCATAGCGCTGACCTCGGGGTGGGTTGTGTTGCGGTAGGCACCGTGGCCCGGTGTACCGAGTGCCCGTTTGGTATCTCGGGAACCCTGCACACATCGTTCGGGGCTGTATGGGAAACCTCGGCGGACTCCTGCGGATGGAACCCGAATAGGCGATAAACCTGGACTACGGACTTGAGTGTTTAGGTAGGTCGTGGCCGACACCCACGTTGGGCTTCCGCTTGAAGGTTGCCGAGTACATGTCGTGTAAACGGCGGTAAGTGGTGAGCGTGTGTGAAGAAGTACACCCTGCAGGGTTAAATATGATCTATTCGAATAGCCGTGTCCACGGAAAAGGACTTCTGGGTTGCCTACATCACTTCATAGACAAGTGAAAGAGGATACTCTAAAATGCGCAAGATAAGTGTGAGAGCTCTGGATGGCGTTCTCGTGAGGGAGACGGGAGCGGGTCCATAGTGGTGTATTGACATGGTGAATATGTGGACTCGTGTGCGCCACTTCAAAAGAGTTACTTGCAAATGTAGTTCAGGATAGCCACCGAGTCAAAGCTGGCTTGCTGCAGTCAAACTCCACCACCCCCTTTGATAATGATGCATATGTAGCTAGTTCTGATGTAAGTCTTGCTGAGTACGTTTGTACTCACGTTTGCCTATTTTATGTTTTGCAGAGAGACTTTAGTCTCGCTAGTAGTTCCGCTTGGACTTCGACGGTTAGCTTGATACCTCAGCTACGATCTTGTGCCTTCGGCAGGATCTGGTAGATAGTCAGGCTTCTCAGCCCTTTTCATTTATAGTTGTCTGTACTCAGACATGATTAGCTTCCGCTTGTGCTTTGACTTGTATGCTCTGGGTGTTGGGTCATGAGACCCATGTTTGTAATATCTCGCTCTTCGGAGCCTAATGAATAATATTTTGAGTCGTAGAGTTATGTTGTGATGCCATGTTGTATCTACGCATATTGAGCATAATGTGTATGTTTGAAATGCTTGGTATGTGTGGGATCCGACAAACTAGTTGTTTATCCTTGGCAGCCTCTCATATGGGGAAATGTAGTCTCGTGATTACGAGCGATAGTAGTCCGCTACAGCCCGGTTCACCGGAGTCCTGCTAGCCCAAAGACTACCGCTTGGACACTTGATCGGCGGCATGTGTTTCACTTCGTTCCTATATGCTCCTTCGGGAAATGTCACGCGGTGTTATTCGAGTCCTGCCTAGCCTGCTACAGCCCGGGATACCGGAGTCCTGTTAGCCCAGTGCTACAGCCCGAATACATACGTTGATGACCGACATGCTCGATGTGATTCATGTATGCCTGTCCCCATGGGTTAGCGCCGCTTTGGGTTCACGACTAGCCATGTCGGCCCGGGTTCTTTGTCATATGGATACTAGCGACACTATCATATACGTGAGCCAAAAGACGCAAACGGTCCCGGCCATGGTAAGGCGACTCCGTGGGAATACCGTGCGTGAGGCCGCAAAGTGATATGATGTGTTACATGCTAGATCGGTGTGACGTAGGATCGGGGTCCTGACACCCGTACCCGTATTGATGAGAATCCCGTAATGAGGGGGCATGATCTCAGCTTTGACAAGACGTGTCAAGGAAACCGCCTCGCAATATGCGCTGTGGCTGGTTGTGGAAAGACGGTTCGAATAATGACCTGACCGTAGTGACACGTCGCGTTGCCTATAAAATTTGTCAATAGATTGCATTTGTGAAACATCATTCTCTCTACGGTGGCATGCGAAGATCATCTTGTGGATCCGGACACGGTTTGAGTGTTCGATAATTACCTTGGAGTATTCGGAGAAGGAACCCGCCTTGCAATGCCGAAGACAATACTGCGCGCCGGACTCATCGTCATTGAAGCCTGGTTCAGGGGCTACTGAGGGAGTCCTAGATTATGGGTTATCCGGACAGCCGGACTGTGTACAACGTCCGGACTATTGAAGCGTGGAGATACAAGACTCAAGACTTCGGCCCGTGTCCGGATGGGACTTTGCTTGGCGTGGAAGGCAAGCTTGGCGATCCGGATATTATATTTCCTTCCTTGTAACTGACTCCATGTAAACCCTAGCCCTCTCCGTTGTCTATATAAACCGGAGAGGTTGGTCCTTAGAAGGCCGATCACAATTACAACCATACCATCATAGGCTAGCTCTTAGGGTTTAGCCTCTACGATCTCATGGTAGATCTACTCTTGTACTACCCATATCATCAATATTAATCAAGCAGGAAGTAGGGTTTTACCTCCATCGAGAGGGCCCGAACCTGGGTAAACATCTATATCCCTTGTTTCCTGTTACCATCAGCCTTGACGCACAGATCGGGACCCCCTACTCGAGATCCGCCGGTTTTGACACCGACAACAAGTGTCAGTTTCTCTCGGAGCAGCCAACCAGCTAGTGGTTGTAGGGGGCGGCTGTTTATAGCCTACGGAGCAGCCTGACATGATAAGACATAAATGCCCTTCAATGATATGACCGTTAGGTAGATAAGATATTTTGGGATAGCTGGCATGCAACACAGCAATGGTCGGAAATTTGAGGTTCAAATTCCTTAGGGCTATCATGTTCCTCACTGTGTAGGCAATCCGCACTGGCGAATTCCTAACTCCTCAGTCAGAACAAATTCCTCGGACTGTAAGAACTTCGTCTCTGTCACTAAAGAAATTGACTGAATCAGTATGAGATTTCCAATGGCTTCACTCGAAGGGATTGGTAGGTGTAGGATTTTGAGTTGAGCATCACATGGAAATTTTTCCTTAGTATTTCCTCGACCCCTTTAACGAGATGGTGTTTCCTATGAATCAAGAAAGAGAAAACGAAACTATGAAAACAAAAGTCTTCACGCTTCATGTTCCTCAAATGAATACCATGTCTTCAAGGTCACACCAATTTCTTCACTTTCAAAGTCTTCAGAATGTCTTCAGTTGAAGAACTTCAGTTTTAGGGGTCGACTTTCACTGTAAATATCAAACTCCTCATAGACTTATGGACTTGTGTACACTCATAAACGCATTAGACCCTTAACCAATAAGTCTTCAATACACCAAAATCACGAATGGGCACTAGATGCACTTACAGCACCGCTTAATGTCACATCATTGGTTGCCCGGCAAGGCTTGCCAGGCTATCTTGCCAACTCCATGCCTACTCGCTTGACATGTCGTAGGACGGGTGTCGCTGTGGGCTTTTCCCGTAGGGAGAGGCTGCCATGTGGCGAATGGCTTCCACTCAGTCATTCTGCGGCTTGACCCCACACTGATCTACGACGTGGGTCGTGGTGGAGTGGTTGGTGAGGTGGTTTTGCCTCTGTGAGTCTGTGCAGGCCTTGCCAGGACGCTTTGGTTGTCTCCTTCTGGGGGTAGCCTCGCCCCTTGCCGGGCTCGTCTGTCCGGCAAGGGAGGCTCTTCTCTTGGCAATATCCTGCTTTTCTGGCTTGGTCTTGGTCCCTCTAATCTGCATGTTGGTCCTTCGATGATTTGGGTTTCTTGCACTCTGACTTGGACTGGTGCTTGAATCTTGTTCTCGTGCTTGTGTACAGTCTGGGCAACAGACCCAGGGTTTGTTGCACCGACAGAAGCCCTCGGGCCTGCCCTGAACGCGCAGCCAAGCATCGTCGAGGTAGGGCCTAATAAGTGCACGGGGGGTTGCTGAATAGGCTGGCTTCTTGAGGTCTTCTTTGCTTCTTCATTATCCTTGAGTCCGGGCTAGTTTTCGGTTGCTCCATGTGTCGTATAAAGCCAATAGTGGTGGGGCCGCTTCAGTAATGGCCTGTGAATGACTTTAACGCACGGGGTAGAAACTGCCAATTCATTCTTCCCACCACGCCCTTATCCTTGGCCATGTATGCTGCATGCATCATGCGGGGTAGGTAACGGAGGCACGTGGCGCGGGAGAGCATCGAATTGGCGGAGGAGGACGGTGGCCGCCGTTGATGGAGCGGCTCCCCTCCTCGCCCCGCCTATAAAAGGGAGGGGCGAAGGAGGGTGGAGTCGCTCATCCTCGCATTCCTCCTCTTCTGTCTCCTATTTCCTACTGGGTATGCTGGTGAAGAGAGCTTGCGGCCGTGTCCTGGGCTCCATCTTGAAGCCTTCCCTGGATCTGAAAGGGGGACTCAGGTGGCATGGCAACAATGCCGGGGGTGGCAACACCGGCGCGTTCGCTGCCGGGCCGCCCATGGCCTTGACTTCAGTGGGAGGGGACGCGAACGACACCATATTGAGGCTCGAGGTGGGCATGGCGTGTGGTAGTTGATTGCTCCTCATTCTTCTTCCTTACGCGGTGCTGGGGGAAGTCACGGGGGAAATTCATCGCTAATAGGGGCAAATCTGGCTCCTCCTAGGCGTCGTCCTCCTGCCGTGCAGGAAGGCTCCTTGCATTCACATACGTCTCCGGGATGTGTGGTGGCTTCTAACGTCAGGGCTCCTGGGGAGGACCATGCTCTCTATGGGAAGACCCAGAGAGCATGGCGTCCGGCATGATGGCCGCGCCGAGGTCTTCGGGTTGTAGTGATGTGGACGATAGTGGCAACCCACGACACGTCAAGAACGGGGACGACCATTCCAACGAGTCGTGTTTGTCGGTGACTCTGTGCCTCCCATATGTTCCTCTGGCAGCGTCACCATCCACGCCTGCCCTTCGGTTTCTTCCTCCTTGCTGGGGAGCGGCACCGTCCTGATCCTGGGGAGGCGCCGAATCCCAGCTGTGCCCGCCTCCGGCCTCTTCGACCTCTTCCTATAGGAGATGGACAGGGGCAAAGGCATTACAGGGCACTTATCTGTTTTCAATCTTAAACTTGTTGGTACTTGCCAAATTTTAATTCAAATAATGTAATCTCTTGAGTCCATGTTTGTGTTCTGTAATGCTTGTACTTGTATCAGCATATTAATGAAAAAGATGAACCTTGCCGAGAACCCATGCATGTGTATGTCCACGCAGATTCGAGATGCCTCTTTAATATTAATAAACGAGTTTTTCCCCGGCAGGCTATCCTGCCGGCACCCTTTTTGTCTGCCGGAGAGTTGTGTCTGCTGGGTTACAGACAAAGGGACCAGCCCCCCGCCAACTCCTTTTTTCCAAAGGCCACTTCGACCATCCTGACCGAAGCAACGTTCGAGTCAGGGATGGGAGCACCTAAGTCTCAAAAGAGTGGCGAGGCTTCCTTATGCATAAGTTATAGCTTACAGAACACTAACGGATAGGAGATATAACTTATCTGTTTGGCTTGCCGAGGATTGCTGTGTCGGGCAATCTCCTCAACTTCTTGTCGAAACTAGGTTCACAGCAGGAACCTGCAGCTTCATGCAGATGAGAACGAATGCAGGATGCTATCCTATCTATATGCATATGCAAATGCTCATGGAATGCTTATGCAGTGATCTTGGAATTCGTATGCATGCATGCAATCTTGGTTGGGGGCAGCGCTTCTTTATTTCTCTTGCACAAGGTCATTTCCCTAGCTTTGTATGAGGGGTTACATGCAGCTGAGGCAAGGCTTGTACAAAAGGGTGGCTACCGGGCAGGGCCCGGCAGCTGCGCCTTACGGGTAGAACTTGCGGAGATGCTCAATATTCCATGAGTTTTGCAACTGAGTGCCATCTCCGGTCTCCCTGCAGACGCGCCTGTGTCCGTGACTCGTACTACCCGGTAAGGGCCTTCCCACTTTGGTGACAACTTGTTTGTACCCTTGGTAGACTGAACGCGCCTAAGGACAAGGTCACCTTCCTCAAAACACCGGGTGTGAACCCTGCGTCTATGATAGCGACGCAGGGCTTGCTGGTAGCGTGTAGCACGCGTAGCAGCCCGGAGAAGGTTCTCCTCGAGTAGCACAGCATCGTCACGCTGGTGCTGATCTTGCTCTACTTCACCATAGGCAAGCACTCGAGGCGACCCATAGATGAGTTCCATGGGGATAACTGCTTCTGCCCCGTAGACCAGGGAGAAGGGAGTCTGCCCAATAGCTCGGTTTGGTGTCGTTCTGAGGGACCAGAGAACTACCAGTAACTCCTCGATCCACCGCATGCCGTGCTTCTGCAGCGTATCAAAAGTTCTTGTTTTGAGTCCACGCAGCACTTCAGTGTTCGCCCTCTCATCTTGTCCATTGCTCTGGGGGTGTGCCACAGAGGTGAATGAGTTCTTGCATCCGAGGGCATGAACATATTGCATGAAGGCGCGGCTCGTGAACTGGGTGCCGTTGTCGGTGATGATCCTTGCCGGAACTCCAAAATGACACACCAATTCTTTCAAGAACTTGATAGCTGACTGAGCAATCACCTTTCTCATGGCAGTCACTTCCAGCCACTTTGTAAACTTGTCGATGGCAACGAACAAGAATTCAAAGCCCCCGATTGCTCGGGGGAAGCGGCCGAGGATATCGAGCCTCCAGACCGAAAATGGCCATGATAGAGGGATTGTTTAAAGAGCTTGGGCAGGCAGGTAGTTTTCTTGGAATGGAACTGGCAGGCTTCACACTTGGTGACTAGCTCGACTGCATCTTGGAGGGTTGGGGGCCAATAGAATCCTTGCCGGAATGCTTTCCCAACTAATGCACTTGATCCAATGTGGGAGCCGCACATGCCTTTGTGTATCTCAGCCAGCAGTTCCTTTCCTTCTTCCCGGCAGACACACTTCAATTTCACACCGTTGGGCCTCCTTCTATATAGAGTTTCATTGACAAACTGATACATACTGGCCCTCTGGTCTACTTTTTCAGCTTCGTCTTGGTCACCGGGAAGCTCTCTGGTTTGGAGGAAGTGGACAATGTGCCTTGCCCAAGTTGGAGCCTGGGGCTTGGCAACAAGGACTAGCGGCACCTCCTTTGCTGGGGGAGCACATGCCTCGTTCGTGAGGTTCATGGGCCCGGCTGGAGGGGGTGGTCCGGCAGGCTACGAGGAGTTGTTTCCGGCAGGGTCTCTGCCAGGAGCGGACGACTCTACCGGGAGAGGCTTACTGTAGTCCCTAGGGATACGAAGGGCTAAGTGAGATGGAGAACAAAAGTCCCTTGTTCCACAGGAAGCTTTTGCGCAGCACACTTTGACAGATGATCAGCTATGCTGATTTCCGCATGGGTGCGTGCTTCGTTTGCAATCCGTCAAAGCGCTCCTCCAATCTCCTCACTTCCTCGACTTATGCCTCCATCAATGGACTTCAATAATCCTTGTTGACTTGTCTCACAACAAGCTGTGAATCTCCTTGAATGATCAGCTTCTTAATTCCCAATTCAGCTGCAATCCTGAGCCCGACAAGGAGCCCTTCATACTCAGCTGTATTGTTGGTTGCTTCTTCCCGGGAAAAATGCATTTGGACGACGTACTTCAAGTGCTCCCCGCAGGGGGTGACAAGAAGCACGCCAGCTCCTGGACCTTGTAGGGAAAAGCACCATCAAAATATATAATCCATTCTTGGGGCGATACCTTGCCGGGGATAACTGTCTCTATCACTTCCTCGTCAGGGGTTGGCGTCCATTCTGCAATAAATTCTGCCAATGCTCCGCTCTGAATAGTTGATGTGCTCTCAAACTTCAAACCAAAGCTGGATAACTCCAAAGCCCACTCCACTATTCTGCTGGTAGACTCAGGGTTTCGGAGTATCCTTTGCAATAGAAAACGAGTAACAACCATGATCTCATGGGCTTGGAAGTAGTGACGAAGTTTCCTTCAGGCCATAATGGGAAAAAAGATCAACTTCTACACGCCAGAGTACCTCGATCTAGCCCCCTATAACAAGGAGCTGACGAAGTACACTGGGTGATGCACCACTTTCTTCCTTGCCGCGTCCTTGGGGTTGCTCTTGTTGCCGTGCTCATTGATGTCCTGATCCTTCTCTGATTCTGCCTGTCTCTGCTCACTTTCTGCCTCATCCACTTCTCGTTGTGCTACCAAGGCCGCACTGACCACTTGGTTCATTGCCGCCAAGTATAGCAGCAATGGCTCCTAGGGTTTGGGAGAAAACTAGGTAGGCACAGAGGACAAGTAGGCCTCCAAGTCTTGCAAAGCTGCATCTCCTTCTGGGGTCCACTTCATAGGACTTGCCTTCTTCAAAATTTTGGAGAACGGCAGGGCACGCTCGGCAGACTTGGAGATGAATCTGCTTAGCGCGGCAACACATCCTGTCAGACGCCTCACATTCTTAACTGTCCTTGGCGCTTGGATCTGCTCGATAGCTTTGATCTTGTCGGGGTTGGCTTTGATACCGTGATGGGATACAAGGAACCCAAGCAACTTGCCGGAGGGAACACCAAATACACACTTCTCCGGGTTGAGCTTCAGATTGATCTTGTGCAGATTGGCAAATGTCTCCTAAGGGTGGCCTTACCCTTGGTCTTGACCACAATATCATCCATATAAGCTTTTACGTTTATGTGCAACTGCGGCTCAAAACCAATCTGGATTGCCCTTGCAAAAGTGGACGCGGCACTCTTTAATCTGAATGGCATGCGGACAAAGCAGTACGTACCACATGGAGTGATGAACGACGTCTTCACTTCATCTTCCTTGGACATGAAGATTTGGTGATACCCAGAGTATGCGTCCAGAAAGGAGAGAAAATCACAACCTGGAGTGGAATCCACAATCTGGTCGATACGCGGCACGAGAAATGGGTCTTTCGGGCAAGCCTTGTTGAGATCTGTGAAATCTAAGCAAAGCCTCCACTTCCCGTTAGCCTTCCGGACTACCACTGGATTTGCCAACCATGTGGAATGCAGCACTCCTCTGACCAAACCAGCTGCCTCAAGTTTCTTGATCTCTTCTGCAATAAACGGTTGCCTCTCCGAGGCCTGCTTCCGGACTTTCTACTTGACAGGTCGGGCATGTGGGCAAACAGCAAGGTGGTGCTCGATTACCTCCCTGGGAACACCGGGGATATCAGATGAAGAGAAGACCGCACGTTCATCTTGGAACGAATCCGGCGGTTGCGCACATTGGACTGGAAGGCAGCTATTACGGCTGCCGGATGGATACTCGGGATATTTCTATGAACTTTGCTGAATCTCTGTAAATACTTACGGAGGGTTTCTCCTTCCTTTTTCTGGAGAAGCTGCAAGTCGCTAGGCCTGATGGGTTCTTGATGACCGCCAGTGAAGGCGCCGATGAATTCGTGGGACAGGTCAGCCCATGACGACATGGAGTTCTCTAGTAGGTGCATCAGCCAAGACCTCACATTGGACTTGAGGGCCAAGGGGAAGTAGTTGGCAAACACCTTCTCATCTCTCCCCCGGCATCCTGAACAACGATGGTGTAGATGCTCAGGAACTCTGTCGGGTTCAGCCTCCCATCGTACTTCTCAGGTATCTCTGGCTTGAACGTGCGAACGTACGGCCAACGGACTTTCCGCAACTCGCGAGTAAAGGCAGGGCAGCCTGCCTCGAAAGGCAGGCACCCGCCAATATCGAGCGCAGGCTTGCCAACATAGGGGATGTCGCACCCATTGGTCCAGCGAAGGTCGTCGTGGCGTTGTTCGACAACAACGCGCGCGTCTCCTCTAAGCTCCTCCAGGGCTCGTCGTTGGCCTGGACGTGCTTGAGGGTCAGAGAAGGCCATCGAGACGTCGTTGGGGTCTTGATTCTGTTGCGCTCACGCTGGCCGCCGCAGCGGGGACTGCACCGTGGGGATGGCCCCTTCCGTACGGTCAGCAGCATGAGCTGTTGCTGTCGCTTGGGGAGGCCGCGGTGGGCCAGCTCGCCGTGAGCCCCCATCTTTGGTGAAATTGAGCAGGCTTTGGATGGTGGCACGCCATTCGTCCATCTGCTCGGCCGCTGGCAGAAACCTCAGCAGCAGCTGAGCCCGCGCCATGGCCTCCGAAGCCATACTTGGCATGGATGATGATGAAGTCGATCATACCGTCGCTCAGATCCTGACGGTGCCAGCGGTGGCACCACTGCGCCCCCGCCGCTACTGCGAGCGACCACTTGGATGTAGTGTGGCGAAGGCGCTCGAGGGCCAATGGCTCCATCGGGCGCAGTGGCTTGGTCGACCCATCCCGGAGGGGTTGCACGCATGGTGGTCGCACCCGTGGTGGGAGCGGCTGAAGGGCGGCGATTCGCCTCGTCCGGGTGCCGTTGCTGTGGCTATGCCTGTCGGCGGGGGAAAGTGAACAAATGGAGTAAACCCTTCACACGTACCTTGGGGAGCGTGACCATCGGGGTGTTGCTGATGCTGCTCTCCTCCAGTGTCTCATGCTCCTGTGTCGGCTGCGGGGGAAGTGGTGATGGGCCACCTGCTACGACCACATCCCCAGCAGCGTTCACATCCTCGTGTGCCTCCGCACCCCCCGCAGCATTAGAGGCCGCGGGCGGCGGAGCCTTCGAGGTGGATGGGTGAGCCGAAGGACCGGGTTTCTTCTTGGGCACCATGGTCGATGGCGTCGTCGAAGATGAAGATGGTGATGAAGCCGACGCGCTGCACACGCCTTCAGGTTCGCGCAAGAGAGCCTCCTACCAAGCGTGCCAAAGATGTTGCAGAAACCATGGCCACCTATGGGACCAGGAGGCCCCTTGGTGGTTCGGCAGGGGGACATCGCGTTGCACAAAGAGCAGACAAGCGTGGGACAGCACGACAGAGATCACACGCGCAGTTTTACCCACGTTCAGGCCGCCGCGAGGCGTAAAACCCTACTCCTGCTTTGCTGGATTGATGGTGGAAAGGTGGTGGTGGAGCATAGTACACTTGCCCGGCAAGGGTTGCCTCAGGGCGATGGTGACTACGCGTCTATGGGGGAGTGAGTTATCCAACCTTCTAACCCTTTCTATGGTTGCCATGGGCCTCCATTTATAGATCAAGGGGTTACCACAATGGCAAAGTAGTAATTACGCAATGATAAGATAGCAACAGTGCTATCATAGCTAACTCTGTGGGCTGACAGGGCGCATTAAATGCACCGCTTAATGTCACATCATTGGTTGCCCGGCAAGGCTTGCCAGGCTATCTTGCCAACTCCGCGTCTGCTCGCTTGACACGTCGCAGGACGAGTGTCGTCTATTGGCTTTTCCTGTAGGGAGAGGCTGCCATGTTGTGAATGGCTGCCACTCAGTCATTCTGCAGCTTGACACCGCACTGATCGGCAACGTGGGTCATGGTGGAGTGGTTGGTGATGTGGTTTTGCCTCCGCGAGTCCCGGCGGGTCTTGCCGGGATGCCTTTGTTGTCGGCTTCTGGGGGTGGCCTCTGTCGGTGTCAAAACCGACGGATCTCAGGTAGGGGGTCCTAAACTGTGCGTCTAGGATCGATGGTAACAGGAGACGGGGGACACGATGTTTACCCAGGTTCGGGCCCTCTGTATGGAGGTAATACCCTACTTCTTGCTTGATTGATCTTGATGAATATGAGTGTTACAAGAGTTGATCTACCACGAGGTCGTAATGGCTAAACCCTAGAAGCCTAGCCTATGACTATGGTAATGTGTATATGCTTTCCGGACTAAACCCTCTGGTTTATATAGACACCGGGGGGATCTAGGGTTTACATGGAGTCGGTTACATAAGAAGGAATATTCACAGTTGGTCGCCAAGCTTGCCCTCCACGCCAAGTAGAGTCCAATCCGGACACGGTGCAGTCTTCGACCTTCATGTCTTCACAGCCCATCAGTCCGGCCCATGGATAACAGACAGGACGCCCGAGGACCCCTTAGTCCAGGACTCCCTTAGTAGCCCCCGAACCAGTCTTCAATAGCGAGGTGCTCGGCACACATATTGTCTTCAGCATTACAAGGCGGGTTCCTCCTTCGATGATCTCCAAGTAATGTATTCGGCCATTGATCCAATGTCGCCTCCTTGGCTTCTGCACGTTAAATAATCTTCGTACTCCACGTGTCGAGCGAATGTGGAAAGTCAGGGTATTTTTGCGAATAACACCTCATCTATGCGAGGAAGGTCGCCTATTTAAAGAGATTGGATCCCAGATCCATTCAGCGCTACGCAGAAGAAATCCCAGAGACTGCCTAGGAGAAACCATTCCAGCATGGCTAGTGTTCCCAGCTCCTCCGCTCGTCCCGGCCCAGAGAAAGGCGAGTGGGAGAGGTGTTCCATGTCTCATAGCCAATTGGCGAGGTTGCAAACGCAGGGATTTCTTCCCCCTGCAGATCTAGTCCCTGTTCGAGCGGGGCTAGCTTCCTTCAATGGTGGGACTCAGGCAGAGGACTTCCCCAATCCGTCCGGGGGAGATCTAGTGTGTTTTGTCCCCTACCTACTATGAGGCATTGGATTTCCGATCCATCCGTTCCTCCGAGGGCTTCTGGAGTACTACGGCCTCCAGCTGCACAACTTCACTCCAGCCTCCATCCTGCACATTGCGGGTTATGTCGCTTTATGCGAACTGTTCCTGGGCGTCGAGGCTCATTTCGAGTTGTGGAGGAAGTTGTTCTGTCTCGTCTCGCACAATCCTGAAGGGTCGATATTTGAAGTGGGCGGAGCCGAAGTATGGCACGTCGCCGATACCGGATATCCATCCGGCACACCAAGGAAGGCACCTGATGGATGGCCCTCCGAATGGTTCTATATTGAGGACGTCGCGCTTCCCGACCCGGTTCAAAGGGTCTCCCTGAATTTGCGAGCGTCCCACTGAAGAAACGCCACAGTTGGCGCCCCCAGATCCTTGAAGAGGAAGACAGTGCGGAGGTCTGTTAGCTGATGAGCAAGATAAAAGAGCTTGCTCAGTCCGACTCACATTAATCAAGGTCATGGCGATCTCCATAGCGCAAGGGGTTCATCCACTCCAGTACAGAGGGCTTCCAGTGTGGCACTACAATGGGGAGGAAGACGCCTCTCGCTGCAGCCAGAAAGGTCCGGATACCCCTGCCGCTTTGGCTAAGATATTAGCTGAACTATTCAAAGGGGAATAAAAGGAATTTCTTCGCATCAAACTCAGAGATGGGTACTCTATGTATAACCCTCCCAGTTGGGTAAGGCCTGACCCCTCTATTTTGACTCCTTCCATCTTCGAATTGCCTTTGATGAATTTCTAGTTTGTTTGCTTATGATAGCACCGGCGAAAGATCACCGAGGGATTTTATAGTCCCACCCCACAGCCGGAGAGCCACAACCGGGAGCTTGATCCCGGGTTTGGAGAGGATCCGGATATATTTGTGGTGCTCGCGGAGGGGGTGTTTTACCAGATGAGCTATGATGGCACAGAAGTGGCCATCATCGCCGACTACCCTGGTCTTCTTCCTGCTTCACAGGTAAGTAATCAAGAAACACCTTCTCTCAAATGGTGCTCTTACTCTGCCTCACCCACCGCATTGTCGCGCGTTCTACAGGGCACGCGTTTGACGATATCGAGGAAGTCGATTCCTGCGTCGGGCAGGCCTTCGAAGAGGAGGGCCGGTGAAGGCACCGCCGTGCCCTCATTGAGGAGTTACGGATAAATATATTTTTCAGTGTCCGCGTCCAACTATGACCTATGCGCCTGTTTGATTACAGGAAAAAGGTTCGCCGGACTGTGTCCGGGGGTCCGGCCGGCCGCGCTCCCAACAACCAAGATGTGGACCCAATCGAGGAGACGGGGGCCGATGTAGGAACAAAGCCGGACTGCCCTTCGGCCGAGGGTTCGGACAATATGTCTGTCGGTGTCAAAACCGGCGGATCTCGGGTAGGGGGTCCCGAACTATGCGTCCAAGGAGGATGGTAACAGGAGGCAAGGGACACGATGTTTACCCAGGTTCGGGCCCTCTCTATGGAGGTAATACCCTACTTCCTGCTTGATTGATCTTGATGAATATGAGTATTACAAGAGTCGATCTACCACGAGATCGTAGAGGCTAAACCCTAGAAGCTAGCCTATGGTATGATTGTCCTTATCCTACGGACTAAACCCTCCGGTTTATATAGACACCTGAGGGGGCTAGGCTTACACAGAGTCGGTTACAATGGAAGGAGATCTACATATCTGTATCGCCAAGCTTGCCTTCCACGCCAAGAGAGTCCCATCCGGACACGAGACGAAGTCTTCAATCTTGTATCTTCATAGTCCAACAGTCCGGCCAAAGGATATAGTTCGGTTGTCCAGATACCCCCTAATCCAGACTCCTCAAGAGTCTCCTAACCAGGCTTCAATGAGGATGAGTCCGGCGCGCAGATTGTTTTCGGCATTGCAAGGCGGGTTCTTCTCCAAATTCTGAATACTTGTTTGAATAGTATCCGGCTTCCCATAAATGTTGCACTCCTTGGCTTCTGTGCCTAATAATGGAGATCCTCCACGCGTCGAGTGAATGCGAGAAGCCGGGGCATTTTTACAGTTGCCACCCTAGCCATGTAGGCAAATCGCCTATTAAAGAGACGGGGATTCATAGATCCATATCATACCATCCTCCCACAAATGAGTATCCATCGGAGCACGCCCTGAAAAAATCCATTCCAACATGGCCGATCGCCGCAGCTCCTCCTCTCGCCTCAGAGCCCTAAGCCCGTGATTGGAAGAAGTGTTCCGTCCGCATAGCCAACTAGTGAGACTACAGACCTAGGGATTTCTCCCCAACAGATATGGTCCCCTGCTCGAGCCGGGCTTGCCACCTATAATGGCGGAGAACAAGCGAGCTTCCCCAATCCCTCCAAAGAGGAATGGGTATGCCTTGTCCCTTATTTATTAAGGGACTAGGATTTCAATTCACCTGCTCTCCTCACTGGGCTCCCCGGAGTTCTACGGCCTCCACCTGCATAATTTCACTCCTGCCTCCATATTGCACATTGCCGGCTATGTCGCCTTTTGCGAACTGTTTCTGGCTGCGGCTCACTTGAGCTATGGAAGAGGCTATTCTGCCTCGCACTTCGCATACGTGAGGGGTCACTGTTTCAAGTGGGCGGAGCCGAAATATGGCGCATCGCCGGGACTGGATACCTGTCCGGCACCCCGAGGAAGGCATCCGAAGACTGGCCTTCAGAGTGGTTCTATATAGAGGACGTCCCTCTTCCAGATCCTATTCAGATCGGCCTTGCTGAGTTTAATAATGTTCCTCTGAAGAAACGCCTAAGTTGGCGACCAAGGAGCCCTCGGGAGGAAGATGATAGGGACGTTTCTTACCTGATGAGCCGGATAAAGGTGCTGGCTCTATCAGGACTGACTACAACCGAAGTTATGTCAATATGCATTATGCGAGGGGTGCAGCCATTTCAATATCGAGGCCGCCCAAAGTGGGACTTTAACGGGGAAGACGATGCAACCCGCTGCGGTTGTAAGGGGCCGGACTCCGTTGCCGCTCTGGCAAAAATTCTGTCCGGTCTGTACAAGGGAGAGGAAGAGGAGTTCCTCCGCATCAAACCATGGGACGGATTCTCCATGTACAATCCTCCGAGCTGGGTAAGCTGCCACTTTTCATGCCCTTCCCTCCCGCATTTCCACAATAAATGTCTTATTTTTCCCGTTCACCGCATGAGCTGCGTAAGGCAGTAAGGGAGATAAATAGCCCACCTCCACAACCAGAGGAACTTGAACGGCCCCTCGACCCCGGCCTCGCAGGTAAGTGATAATCCGGGGCTACTCCCTGCCTAGCAGGTAAGTGAGACCAGGGGCCCAACCTTTGAGAAGTATCCCTTTCCACGCACCTTACCTTCGGTATCTGCACGGTGTCTTACAGGGAAGGTCCTCCGGACGCCATGCCGAGACTGTGGCGACTTGCCAGCAAGGGGTATCGAGGCCAGGCAGGCTGAAAAGGAAAGTGGTTCGGACTGAGACGCCGGCGCAGAGGTATGATACAAAACCTTGCTCCATGGGTTTCTCTTTGAAAACATAATAACACCCATGTTTCCCAAAAGGAAAAATACTCGCCGGACTATATCCGGAGAAGTTGCTGATCACGCCTCCACTAGTCGGGCTCCAGGGCCGGACACGGAGGTAGGGCACGCTGCCGGACGTTCCTCCCATGCAGGATGCGGATAAAATCTGCTACAAATTCAAGTGGAGAGCGCCATGAATCACAGGCGCCGCCGGGCCGTACTCCGTGACGCTTGTTTCTCCCAAGAGGTATTTGATGCCTTCAATTCGGGAGACGCGTACATCCGTGCTGCTCAAAATGGTCTTGCCAAAGCCACGGACCAGTATGTAAAGGATATACGAGTAAGAAAATTTGATGATTATATATATCAGTAGCCCCTGAGACTTGAAACAGTTGGCGCAACTGATTTAAGGATCATTATCTGTGCAGGTTCTTACAGAGAAGAATACCCAATTGTCTCAAGAGCTGGAAGAGTGCAAGGCCCAACTATGGGCCGCAGTGGCCGCATTGAAGGAGTCCGAGAAGGCCCCCTCTGGTAACACCTGCTTTAAAGAATGACAGGTACCATATAGGATGCGGCATGCATGCAATTCTGACAATAAATATTGCAGATGATGGCGGAGTGAATCCGGATGAGCAACAAGTCATACGGCGGCTAAAGGCTGGCGAGCGCGTGCTGTCGGATTTCGGGTTCCCGCAGACCCTTGATGTTCGAACTCTGGTGTGCGCGCGGAGATCTTTCCCCTACCAGCTCACACGTCGATGTTTAGCAAGGGATCTAAACTAAGAGGAAGAACACACAAGGGACATGAGGTTTATACTAGTTCGGGCCACCATTGTGGTGTAATACCCTACTCTAGTTTGTGGTGTGGTGGATTGCCTCAGGGGCTGATGATGAACAGTACAAAGGAAGAACAGCCTCACGAGGGGCTGTTCTTGAGATGGTGCGATGAACTGCTTGGGTGAGTTCGATCGCCTCTCTCTCTCTCTCTCTCTCTCTCTCTCTCTCTCTCTCTCTCTCTCTCTCTGGTAGGTTCAACTCGTTGTCTTCTCGTCCCTCTCTCTGTGGTGGCTAGTCCTATTTACAGAGGGAGGCCCTGGGCCTCTTCCCAAATAATGAGCGGGAAGGGCGCCAACAATTGACCATTTTGAAGGGGAACATCTAGTACACTTATCCTGACTAAAGTTGGTCTTCGACTGCCAAAGGCTCTGACGATGACGCCGTCCTGGGCTCCACGATGACCTCCTTCCTGCCACTCTGCTGGTTTTGGTCTTGTTGCACCAAAGCGGTAACCTTTGCCTGATGCCTTGGCCTGTGCTTGCATTCTTGGCACCAAAGGGGAAACGAGGACACTGCGCAGGCTGGCGCCCGCCTGGTCTTGATAGTCATGGCTTGCATCACGGGGCACCCTCGTGAGGTACCCTGCCTTGATCTCTCCGCCTCCTCGTGAGCCTGCCGGACGAGGCTGCTCCTGAGGAAGGTTCATGTCGCCCCGCCTGTGAGGCTTGGCCCTCGCGAGGGTCTTGAGCTTGAGCCGATGAAGCTGGGCCATGCCGGGCCCCCACTTGAGCCACGCCAGCAGTGCAAGTCTGGGACCCCCTGCTTTCGAACGCCGACAAGAGCCCCGGGCCCAAGGCGCGCCCAGACATGGCTTAGCAGAGAAGCAAAGGGGCAAGTGCGAAGCGCCACGGGCCCCAACAGCATGCGGCCTTGGGCGCCGCATGGCGATTGATCGGTCGTGGGCGTCTCCGCTTCCCCATGATGCCTCGGCAACCGTCCGACTTGACAAGTCCCTGCACGCAGAAATGGGTCATGATTACCGGTGATCGTGGAGGCGCGGCGGTTGGCCTCCTCCGGCTATAAGTACGGAACGGCGCAAGCCCTTCCAGTCCATCCCCTCTTGCTACTCCTTTCTCTCCATGGCTCCGTCAAAGAGGTTCTCGGCCGCGGAGAAGGGGAAGGCCCGCCAGGTTGGGCCTGACTCTCCCCTGGTCAAGCGTGGTCGAGGCCATCCCCGCAAGCACCCTGCGGCTCCCGTAGCGGCTTCCCGCGGTCGTGGAGGCCAGGTTGCCGATGGGGGGCGTGCCGCGACTGCGCGACCCCCTAGGCCGCGCTTCCACTCGGCGGAGGTGCTGTCGGAGTTCGTCGTGTGGTCGGTGGAGCCGACCAGCACCTGGCTCCAACTTCCCCGCTTCTTTCTGGGTGAACTTCCGGCTGGCGCTCCGGGCGGCCTCTGGCTTCAGGCGGACGGTTGTTGCAGCAGGGCCTCCTGGGCTTCGCTGGAGGTCTCCGTCTGTAACACCCCGGATACAACTTTCCATATTCGTAACTCCAACTCTTGCCATTTCCGGCTATGTGATATATTATTTTCCTTCGTGGTTGGGTTTTTGTCTTTTGTTTTGCATTTTGTTCATGTCATGCATCTAATCTCATAGCATCATTCGCATTGCATCTGCATGTTTTCATAAAGCTTGCACCCGTTAAGAAGTTGCCGTCCCCCTTGCTTTCGTTGACTGTTCCGAGACCAATCGGGTTTTCGCTTCCCTCTTGACCGTGACCACCTAACCTCTTTTGCCAGCTCGCAGCCCCCTCGCGCGCGTCCGTAAACTTCCCCGAACCCGACCCAGGCTGTCATTACCGTTGGTTTCGGATCATCCCCGAACATCTACAAAATATCTCCGTTTTCTTTGTTTGGTCTCCCTAGCCTATTTATCCAGAATCGTCCGATTTAATCGAAGGGACCAAATACCCCCTAAACCTAGCCTACTTACTATATAAATAGAGCAACCCTAAAATCTAGGGGAGCTGTCCCATCCTCCTAGCCGCCGCCACCTCTGTCCATTCTCTCCTACCTCGGGATCTTCCCCGATCCAAAATTCCACCCAACCAGCTAGCTCCTCCCAAGCCTTCCTCGATCATCCATCCGCTCCACCAGCCGTCCATGAGGTGCCTCCTGCAGCGGCAGCCTCCTCGATCCGTCTGGATCAGGAGAGGAGCTCCCGATCAAGCCCCTCCACCACCTCCTCTGCGCCGGAGCACTGCCGGCTCGCGGGACCATTACCTCGCCGAAGTCCAGCAGCCGCCAGCCAGGCCGTGCCCCTGTTTCCTTCTCTCCCCCTCGAGTTGTCTCTCTTTGGTTCCTCAAATCCCCTTTCTTCTCTCTGTTCCACAGGACGCCGTGGATGCAATAGCTTGACCCCGCCGCGGCCTCGACTCCTCTTCTCCGGTCGTCATCGCCGGAACACGCCACCACAGAGCCACAGCCGAGCCCCACGGCGCTCGTCGTCGTTGACCCCGAGTGCGCCTGAGATACCCTTCCTCCGCTGGCCTCCTTCACGGGCCGCCCCTTCCTCCTCTACTCCAACCCACGCCTCCGGCGGCCTCATCGTCGTCGTCGACTTGAGCAGTAGCTCCACTGACGACCACCCGACCAGCAGGTTCCGTCGCCGCCCTCCTTCCCTGCCTCCTCTGCTTTCTACCCTCTCTCTCTCTCACGTAGTTCTCTCTCCCTGTCGCCGACATCTTCAGCAGCTCCTGACGAGGATGGCACCCTCCTTTCCGTCTCGAGCACCAAGTCCCTCGCTTCTGCCAGATCCTACCCGGCGCCGCCGTCCATCTTCCTCGCCGGGGTGCCCCGCCAAGTCCCTCCTGCCGTCGCCCGGTTCCAGCGCCCCTTCGGCCGTCCTCGCCGGGATTGAGCTGCACCGCTGCTCTGCTTCTGCTCCCTGTCGAGTAGAGGACTGCGCCCTGCTTCCCTGCATCGAGCGTTGACCACATCATCAATCCAAGCCGGCCTCATCTCGATCTCCAAGCCCTTCAGCAGCAAGGCCCAGCCGCGCCAGATCCAGCCAGCCAGCTTCAGCCTCCCTCCTCCTCGCCATCTCGGGCCAAGGCCCACTGGGTGAGCAGCCCCCCAGCCCCTCCTCTCTGTTGGCCCAGCCAGATTCGGCCCTGTTATGTTTTTTTACCATCTGCGATTTTTGTCTATTATCTAGAGACTGCAGTTTTACAGAATAGACCCTCATGTTCATGCATTTATATCTCACAAACCATGCATCAGAATTTAGTAAACTATATATGTAATATGCTCAGCTTTTCATGTACTTTCATAATATGCCACTTTCATCCATGCTAAAATGCTTAAACTTGATGTTTGTTTAAATTTGCTCAAATGCCATGCTAAAATGATTTATTTCATAACTAAATAACCGTAGCTCGGATTTTAATAAACTTTATATGTAAATGGGGTGGAAAAATGCCTAGTTTAACATGGTGGAGTTTATTTTACTGTTTAACAATATTAAAAATATGTTTTGGGGCAGAACAGTACCAAATTCTAAATATGCATCTGGGGATTTTCCGGAATTGTTGTTTGTTGTTCCGGCCTCATTTAAACTTGCCTAGATAGTTAGTTTACTTATGCCTCACCTCTTGCCATGTTTAACAACATTTAATATTGTTGAGTACCTAAATGGGAGAGAACTAAATAAATGAATGTGGTGTTTCTTCAATATACAACCCGTTGCATATTGAGCTCCACTTAACTTGTAGTATTGTTTGTTGCACTTTGCCATGCCATGAATCATTAAAGCGGACATGCATCATACTTGTTTGTGCATCATGCCATGATTGTGCTTCCATGTTTACCATGTTGTTTGTTTCTTTCTGGTTTGCTTATCTCGTTAGCTTCGGTTTCGTTCCGGAGTTGTGAGGATTCGTTCGACTACTCCCGGTTGTCTTCTTCATGGACTCGTTCCTCTTCCTTGCGGGATTTCAGGAAAGATGACTGTCACCTTGGATCTCATTACTATCATTGCTATGCTAGTTGCTTCGTTCTATCGCTATGCTGCGCTACCTATCACTTTCTCTTCAAGCCTCCCAAAGTGCCATGAACCCCTAACCGTTGTCACTCTTTCTAGCAAACCGTTGTTTGGCTATGTTACCGCTTTTGCTCAGCCCCTCTATAGCGTTGCTAGTTGCAGGTGAAGATGAAGATTGCTCCATGTTGGATTATGTTTATGTTGGGATATCACAATATCTCTTATATTATTAATGCATATATATACTTGGTAAAGGGTGGAAGGCTCGGCCTTATGCCTGGTGTTTTGTTCCACTATTGCCGCCCTAGTTTCCGTCATATCGGTATTATGTTCCCGGATTTTGCGTCCCTAACGCGGTTGGGTGATTTATGGGACCCCTTGACAGTTCGCTTTGAATAAGACTCCTCCAGCAAGGCCCAACCTTGGTTTTACCATTTGCCTCACCACCACCTACTTTCCCTTGGGAGTCGCTCTCTCGAGGGTCATCTTTATTTTAGCCCCCCCCCCGGGTCAGTGCTTCTCTAAGTGCTGGTTCGAACCGGGCAGACTGCGGGGCCACCACGGGGCAACTCGAGGGCTGGTTTTACTCGTAGGCTGACCTATCCGGTGTTGCCCTGAGAACGAGATATGTGCAGCTCCTATCGGGATTGTCGGTGCATCGGGCGGCTTTGCTGGTCTTGTTTTATTACTATCGAAATGTCTTGTAGCCGGGATTCCGAGACTGGTCGGGTCTTCCCGGGGAGAAGGAATATCCTTCGTTGATCGTGAGAGCTTATAATGGGCTAAGTTGGGACACCCCTGCAGGGTATAAACTTTCGAAAGCCGTGCCCGCGGTTATGTGGCAGATGGGAATTTGTTAATATCCGGTTGTAGTAAACTTAAAGTAAACTCTTCTAAAATACACCAATCGTGTGCGTAACCGTGAGTGTCTCTTTTCGGGGTTGATCGAGAGGAGAACACGGTTTCTGGGTTATGTCTGACGTAAGTAGGAGTTCAGGATCACTTCTTGATCATTAGTAGTTGACGACCGTTCCTTTGCTTCTCTTCTCGCTCTTATTTGCGTATGTTAGCCACCATACACGCTTAGTCGCTGCTGCAACCTCACCACTTTACCCCTTCCTTACCCATTAAGCTTTGCTAGTCTTGATACCCATGGTAATGGGATTGCTAAGTCCTCGTGGCTCACAGATTACTACACAACAGTTGCAGGTACAGGTTTTGCGATGATCATGACGCGAGAGCGATGTTTGCTTGTTTTGGAGTTCTTCTTCTGCTTCTTCTTCGATCAGGGGATAGGTTCCAGGTCGGCAGCCTGGCTAGCAGGGTGGATATTGTTTGAGTTTCTGTTTATGATTCATCCGTAGTCGGATGTTGATCTTGTATGTTGTATTGTTGTATTCATGTGACATTGTATGTATTGGATGTATCCCCACTATTATGTAATGTTGATGTAATGATATCCACCTTGCAAAAGCGTCTTCAAGATGCGCTTCTATCCTTGGTGGGACCTCCGAGTTCCTTTAGGATAGGGTCGCATCTTGGGCGTGACAAGTTGGTACTAGAGCCTCGACCGACCATAGGAGCCCCTTGTTTGTTGGCCGTTGTTGAGTCTAGAAGAAAACTATTTTGAGTCTTAGGATTATATATATCGGAGAGTACGATTCTTTTTACTCCTCAGTCCCTTCATCGCTCTGGTGAGCCTACTGACGTAGATGTTTTGTCTTTCCTCTCCTCAAATTTCACTAAATTTTTTTTTAGGATCACGCGGGTATCTTGGGATCGTTCCGATAGTCTTGTGACGAGAACATTGTTCTTGGTGCCTCCTGACATTTAGGGGTTGTGGCAGTGTCTCGGGGAGTTGAGCTCCGAGGTGTTGTCGTCACAATTTTATCGTTGCAGTTCTGGAATACCTGAGTTTTGCCGACATCGAAAATCTCTTTTATGCAGTTGTTGGTGAGATAACCTCGACGCCACCCAGTACTGGGGAGTTCGGGAGTATTTCCATAGCTTGTATAACGGATGCTTTTCGAAGGTTGAGGTACACTATTTCCGGAGTTTTCTTGGTTATGTGTTGACGGATGGATACAGCTGGATCTAGGTATTGTTAGTTTGGGTGATATATTTTGTGTCCCCTGTATCCCCAACACCTGATTGCATAACCAGAAAGTTTCGGGATTTTATAGGTTTGAATTCAAGTAGCTCCTATAATATCTTTTCGTCAGATGCATGATATGGGATTGGGTAAATCTCTATCATATGTATTTGTTCCGGCTTATTCTGCAAGCCAAATCCTTTGTTTTGTTTTATTTGTGGTATTCGAGTTGCTTCAATGTCAAATGTTCAATCCATACTTTTCCTAAACGGTGTTCTCATATTGCTATGTGAATACTAATCCTTCTTGATCATCGAGGTCGTCATGTTAATTCTTTCCCAACCGGTGTGCTTCTCTTCAAGTGGATCCACTCATTTCAACATTTGCGAGATCAATTCTAAGTTTTCTCAACGGTGTTTGTTTCATCCATACCAAGTTGTCTTTGTTTTCCCGCCCTCCCACCCTTTTTCTTCAAGGTCTCAGATTTCTTAATCATGTATCCTTTTTATTTGAGAGAAGTCTCTTCATTCTTTCCTTTCGATGTTCTTATCCGGTGATTTCCCATGAAGATGCTCAACAGTTTCAAGTTCATCATCCTTCGTTGTTGTTTCTTCTCCGGAGGATCCAATTTCAAGCTTTCGGTGTTGATCATATTCCTTTCCTCGTTTCAAATGTTTTTGCATGCCTGTGTACCTCTTAGTTGTTCACCTCTCTCTATTCTTATCCGGAGTGTTGAAGATATCTTCGAAGATTCGTGTTTCCATTCTCAATTCGTTCAAGTTATTTTGAGGTTGTTATCTCATTTCAAGCCATTTAATTCAACCGGTGCAACCTCTCTTTAAAATTGTTCAACGGTGTTTTCTTTTGAGTGGGCCCTAACCCACAGGTCTTTTCCCAGGATCTTACCTGACTCTTCTAATTATTCTAGGAGCCATTCGCAAATTCATTTCCAAGTTTGACGTAAGAATGAATCTCATCAGTCAGCTATTTTCCCAAGATCGATCTAAAAAATTATCATTTTTCATTGTTGGCTCAACCTCTTTGTTTTTCATTCTCCGGAGTAACTCAACAATTCATGGTGGTGTTTTCTCGTCGTCATTCTCGGATTTTGAAGACCGAAGAAGAGTTCCTCTTAAATCCTTACCCGTTCTTCCAAAGATGTGTAGTTCAAGTTTAACACCATCCTCTCATAATTGCTTTCGATTGTGAGAATTCTTTTCACCCATCCGGAGCATTTCATGAGTTGTTTCCATTTTTTTCCTCCGAAGGCCATCATGTCATAATTCTTCATTCTCAGCGTGTAGCTATTGTTCTCCAAATCTTACCGGTGAATCGTTCAAATATCTTCTAATCAGTTCATGATCTCTTCATTCTCTTGTATCTAAATTCTCTCAAGCATCTTCATTCGTTTTCCAATTCTTCCTGGTGAATTGTGCCTTTGCTACGTTCATTTTCATTTCTTATGGTGGTTCCTTCAAGATTTCACTTCCTTCCTTATCATATTAATTCATTCGTTGTTTCCAAATTCCGCCGGTGGTTCCATCAATACCTTCTCAAGTTTGCGCTATCTCTATCCTTAATCCCTCAAGAAGAATAAGCAGTGTGCCAAATCCGTTGCTTATCATCAATTAAATTGGTGAAGGATACGCATAACATAATTCTTATTCTTGTTTCATCCAACTGATTAATTCCTCTTTCGGAGTTCCAAGATTTCCGCATTATCTCGTCGCGAAGCTCCATCTAAATGATCGCAAGTCTTCAACTTGTGTTCTCAAATTCTCTTTCGTTTTATGATCCTTTTATTACCGGACTTCTTCATGGAGGCTGTACATGGTGGTTCGTCAAGGATTCTTATCATTCTTCAATTGTTCTTCAAGATTTTTCTTGGAGTTATGATCCGCCAAGCTATACTCTAAAATAAACATGGTGTTCAACACATGTTTTGTTTTGAGGAGCTCAAGTATTCTCTGTCTTGCATTCCAAAGTGCAATTCCTTCTATCTTATCTTTTGAGATGGGGTTATGTCATCCTCGACAATTTCTCTTCATGTTTCATGATTCACAAGTTTTCAAGAATGACATATTTTAAACCCACCACTTTCTTCCTTGGAGTTATCTTGGTTTAGGTTACACCTAAAGCCTTCCCTAAGGAATGTTGCGAATTGTGGTGCCTATCGATATCCAAGTTTCCTCCTATTCTCTCATTAAAAGGAGTTTTCATCTCCTTGCTGATCTCAATCCAATTAACTGTTTCCATCGGTGGCCGGTTGTCACCTCATCATTTTGAGATGTTTGCCATAAGCCCACAACAAGCTTGTGCTTTTCGTTGTTGATTTTGCAACAACTCCGTTCAATTCTTCTTGCAAGGGTGCTTTCCAAGCTCTTTTGTGGCAGAATTGGCATTTTCTCCTCCATTCTTATTCCAATGACCGATCTTCTATTCTTTCTCCCAGAGGCTTTGTGATGTTGCTCTCTTCACCCATCACCTCGTTTTGTCAAGATCATGTTATTTTCTTACTTATCCATTTAACCGGAGTGTTGTGTCATCTCTTCAAGATCTTTTCATCTTATCAAGTTTCCTTCTTCTTCCTGTCGGAGTGCTGCCCAAATTATATCAATCTTATTCCTTCTCTATCTAGTTTTAACCGGAGTGGTTTCAATGTCTATCTTATCACTAAACCTCTTAGTTCTCGTCGTATCCCTTGTTCCTCTTTTCTAACGGAATGATTTCAACTTTGCTCATCTTCATTGTTTTTCTTTCTTTCATTTTGCTCAACATCTCAAGGTTCGTGGTTTCACTCTTTTGTCAAGAAGCAACTTAGTTTTACCTCCTCTCTTCCTCTTCCGTTTTCTCTCTGGTGCCATCCTAGCTCTCGGGACGAGATCCTCTCGTAGTGGTGGAGTGTTGTAACGCCCCGGATACAACTTTCCATATTCGTAACTCCAACTCTTGCCATTTCCGGTTATGTGATATATTATTTTCCTTCGTGGTTGGGTTTTTGTCTTTTGTTTTGCATTTTGTTCATGTCATGCATCTAATCTCATAGCATCATTCGCATTACATCTGCATGTTTTCATAAAGCTTGCACCCGTTCGTAGTTGCCATGTCCCCCTTGCTTTCGTTGACTGTTCCGAGACCAATCGGGTTTTCGCTTCCCTCTTGACCGTGACCACCTAACCTCTTTTGCCAGCTCGCAGCCCCCTCGCGCGCGTCCGTAAACTTCCCGAACCCGACCCAGGCTGTCATTACTGCTGGTTTCGGATCATCCCGAACATCTACAAAATATCTCTGTTTTCTTTGTTTGGTCTCCCTAGCCTATTTATCCGTAACTGCTCGATTTAATCGGAGGGAACAAATACCCCCCTAAACCTAGCCTACTTACTATATAAATAGAGCAACCCTAAAATCTAGGGGAGCTGTCCCATCTCCTAGCCACCGCCACCTCTGTCCATTCTCTCCTTCCTCGGGATCTTCCCCGATCCAAAATTCCACCCAACCAGCTAGCTCCTCCCAAGCCTTCCTCGATCATCCATCCGCTCCACCAGCCGTCCACGAGGTGCCTCCTGCAGCGGCAGCCTCCTCGATCCGTCTGGATCAGGAGAGGAGCTCCCGATCAATCCCCTCCACCACCTCGTCTGCGCCCAGAACCGCTGCTCACGGAGCCGGCCGGACCATCACCGAACCGGAGTCCAGCAGCCGCCAGCCAGGTCATGCCCCTGTTTCCTTCTCTCCCCCTCGAGTTGTCTCTCTTTGGTTCCTCAAATCCCCTTTCTTATCTCTGTTCCACAGGACGCCATGGATGCAATAGCTTCACCCCGCCGCGGCCTCGACTCCTCTGCTCCGGTCGTCATCGCCGGAACGCGCCACCACAGAGCCACAGCCGAGCCCCACGACGCTCGTTGTCGTTGACCCCTAGTGCACCTGAGATGCCCTTCCTCCGCTGGCCTCCTTCACGGGTTGCCCCTTCCTCCTCTACTCCAACCCACGCCTCCGGCGGCCTCGTCGTCGTCGTCGACTTGAGTAGTAGCTCCACTGACGACCACCCGACCAGCAGGTTCCGTCGCCGCCCTCCTTCCCTGCCTCCTCTGCTTTCTGCCCTCTCTCTCTCACGTAGTTCTCTCTCCCTGTCACCGTCGTCTTCAGCAGCTCCTGACGAGGATGGCGCCCTCCTGTCCGTCTCGAGCGCCAAGTCCCTCGCCTCTGCCAGATCCTACCCGGCGCCGCCATCCATCTTCCTCGTCGGGGTGCCCTGCCAAGTCCCTCCTGCCGTCGCCCGGTTCCAGCGGCCCTTCGGCCGTCCTCGCGGGATTGAGCTGCGCCGCTGCTCTGCTTCTGTTCCCTGTCAAGTAGAGGACTGCGCCCTGCTTCCCTGCATCGAGCGTTGACCGCATCATCAATCCAAGCCGGCCTCATCCTAATCTCCAAGCCCTTCAGCAGCAAGGCCCAGCCGCGCCAGATCCAGCCAGCCAGCCTCATCCTCCCTCCTCCTCGCCATCTCGGGCCAAGGCCCACTGGGTGAGCAGCCCCCCAGCCCCTCCTCTCTGTTGGCCCAGCCAGATTCGGCCCTGTTATGTTTTTTAGCATCTGCGATTTTTGTCTACTATCCAGAGACTGCAGTTTTACAGAATAGACCCTCATGTTCATGGATTTATATCTCATAAACCATGCATCAGAATTTAATAAACTATATATGTAATATGCTCAGTTTTTCATGTACTTTCATAATATGCCACTTTCATCCATGTTAAAATGCTTAAACTTGCTGTTTGTTTAAATTTGCTCAAATGCCATGCTAAAATGATTTATTTCATAACTAAATAACCGTAGCTCGGATTTTAATAAACTTTATATGTAAATGGGGTGGAAAAATGCCTAGTTTAACATGGTGGAGTTTATTTTCCTGTTTAACAATATTAAAAATATGTTTTAGGGCAGAACAGTACCAAATTCTAAATATGCATATGGGGATTTTCCGGAATTGTTGTTTGTTGTTCCGGCCTCATTTAAACTTGCCTAGATAGTTAGTTTACTTATGCCTCGCCTCTTGCCATGTTTAAAAACATTTAATATTGTTGATTACCTAAACTGGAGAGAACTAAATAAATGAATGTGGTGTTTCTTCAATATGCAACCCGTTGCATATTGAGCTCCACTTAACTTGTAGTATTGTTTGTTGCACTTTGCCATGCCATGAATCATTAAACCGGACATGCATCATACTTGTTTGTGCATCATGCCATGATTGTGCTTCCGTGTTTACCATGTTGTTTGTTTCTTTCCGGTTTGCTTCTCTCGTTAGCTTCGGTTTCGTTCCTGAGTTGTGAGGATTCGTTCGACTACTCCCGGTTGTCTTCTTCATGGACTCGTTCTTCTTCCTTGCGGGATTTCAGGCAAGATGACCGTCACCTTGGATCTCATTACTATCATTTCTATGCTAGTTGCTTCGTTCTATCGCTATGCTGCGCTACCTATCGCTTGCTCTATCGCTTGCTCTGCAAGCCTCCCAAAGTGCCATGAACCCCTAACAGTTGTCACCCTTCCTAGCAAACCGTTGTTTGCCTATGTTACCGCTTTTGCTCAGCCCCTCTTATAGCGTTGCTAGTTGCAGGTGAAGATGAAGATTGCTCCATGTTGGATTATGTTTATGTTGGGATATCACAATATCACTTATATTATTAATGCATCTATATACTTGGTAAAGGGTGGAAGGCTCGGCCTTATGCCTGGTGTTTTGTTCCACTCTTGTCGCCCTAGTTTCCGTCATATCGGTATTATGTTCCCGGATTTTGCGTCCCTAACGCGGTTGGGTGATTTATGGACCCCCTTGAGAGTTCGCTTTTAATAAGACTCCTCCAGCAAGGCCCAACCTTGGTTTTACCATTTGCCTCACCACCACCTACTTTTCCCTTGGGAGTCGCTCTCTCGAGGGTCATCTTTATTT
This sequence comes from Aegilops bicornis, assembly GCA_021605145.1. Lineage (NCBI taxonomy): Eukaryota > Viridiplantae > Streptophyta > Magnoliopsida > Poales > Poaceae > Aegilops > Aegilops bicornis. Next base: position 88,209,106 of record CM038672.1, read on the forward strand.
TAGCCCCCGGGCGGTGCTTCTCTAAGTGCTTTGGTTCGAACCGGCAAGCGACTGCAGGCCACCACGGGCAACTCGAGGGCTGGTTTTACTCAGTAGGCTGACCTATCCGGTGTTGCCACGAGAACGAGATATGTGCAGCTCCTATCGGGATTGTCGGCGCATCGGGCGGCTTTCCTGGTCTTGTTTTATTCTTGTCGAAATGTCTTGTAGCCGGATTCCGAGATCGATCGGGTCTTCCCGGGAGAAGGAATATCCTTCGTTGATCGTGAGAGCTTATAATGGGCTAAGTTGGGACACCCTGCAGGTATAAACTTTCGAAAGCCGTGCCGCGGTTATGTGGCAGATGGGAATTTGTTAATATCCGGTTGTAGTAAACTTAAAGTAAACTCTTCTAAAATACACCAATCGTGTGCGTAACCGTGAGTGTCTCTTTTCAGGGTTGATCGAGAGGAGAACACGGTTTCTGGGTTATGTCTGACGTAAGTAGGAGTTCAGGATCACTTCTTGATCATTACTAGTTGACGACCGTTCCTTTGCTTCTCTTCTCGCTCTTATTTGCGTATGTTAGCCACCATACAGGCTTAGTCGCTGCCGCAACCTCACCACTTTACCCCTTCCTTACCCATTAAGCTTTGCTAGTCTTGATACCCATGGTAATGGGATTGCTGAGTCCTCGTGGCTCACAGATTACTACACAACAGTTGCAGGTACAGGTTTTTTGCGATGATCATGACGCCGAGAGCGATGTTTGCTTGTTTTGGAGTTCTTCTTCTTCTTCTTCGATCAGGGATAGGTTCCAGTCGGCAGCCCTGGGCTAGCAGGGTGGATATTGTTTGAGTTTCTGTTTATGATTCATCCGTAGTCGGATGTTGATCTTGTATGTTGTATTGTTGTATTCATGTGACATTGTATGTATTGGATGTATCCCCACTATTATGTAATGTTGATGTAATGATATCCACCTTGCAAAAGCGTCTTCAAGATGCGCTTCTATCCTTGGTGGGACCTCCGAGTTCCTTTAGGATAGGGTCGCATCTTGGGCGTGACAAGTTGGTATCAAAGCCTCGGCCACCATAGGAGCCCCTTGTTTGTTGGCCGTTGTTGAGTCTAGAAGAAAACTATTTTGAGTCTTAGGATTATATATATCGGAGAGTAGGATTCTTTTTACTCCTCAGTCCCTTCATCGCTCTGGTGAGCCTCCTGACGTAGATGTTTTGTCTTTCCTCTCCTCAAATTTCACTAAATTTTTTTTTAGGATCACGCGGGTATCTTGGGATCGTTCCGATAGTCTTGTGACGAGAACATTGTTCTTGGTGCCTCCTGACATTTAGGGGTTGTGGCTGTGTCCCGGGGAGTTGAGCTCCGAGGTGTTGTCGTCACAATTTTATCGTTGCAGCTCTGGAATACCTGAGTTTTGCCGACATCGAAAATCTCTTTTATGCAGTTGTTGGTGAGATAACCTCGACGCCACCCAGTACTGGGGAGTTCGGGAGTATTGCCATAGCTTGTATAACGGATGCTTTTTGAAGGTTGAGGTACACGATTTCCGGAGTTTTCTTGGTTATGTGTTGACGGATGGATACAGCTGGATCTAGGTATTGTTAGTTTGGGTGATATATTTTGTGTCCCCTGTATCCCCAACACCTGATTGCATAACCAGAAAGTTTCGGGAGTTTATAGGTGGGAATTCAAGTAGCTCAGAGAATATCTTTCCGGCTGATGCATGATATGGGATTGGGTAAATCTCTATCATATGTATTTGTTCCGGCTTATTCTGCAAGCCAAATCCTTTGTTTTGTTTTATTTGTGGTATTTGAGTTGCTTCGATGTCAAATGTTGAATCCATACTTTTCCTAAACGGTGTTCTCATATTGCTATGTGAATACTAATCCTTCTTGATCATCGAGGTCGTCATGTTAATTCTTTTCCCAACCGGCGTGCTTCTCTTCAAGTGGATCCGATCATTTCAACATTTGCGAGATCAATTCTAAGTTTTCTCAATGGTGTTTGTTTCATCCATCCCAAGTTGTCTTTGTTTTCCCGCCCTCCCACCCTTTTTCTTCAAGGACTCAGATTTCTTAATCATGTATCCTTTTTATTTGAGAGAAGTCTCTTCATTCTTTCCTTTCGATGTTCTTATCCGGTGATTTCCCATGAAGATGCTCAACAGTTTCAAGTTCATCATCCTTCGTTGTTGTTTCTTCTCCGGCGGATCCAATTTCAAGCTTTCGGTGTTGATCATATTCCTTTCCTCGTTTCAAATGTTTTTGCATGCCTGTGTACCTCTTAGTTGTTCACCTCTCTCTATTCTTATCCGGAGTGTTGAAGATATCTTGGAAGATTCGTGTTTCCATTCTCAATTCGTTCAAGTTATTTTGAGGTATTATCTCATTCAAGCCATTTAATTCAACCGGTGCAACCTCTCTTTAAAATTGTTCAACGGTGTTTTCTTTTGAGTGGGCCCTAACCCACAGGTCTTTTCCCAGGATCTTACCTGACTCTTCTAATTATTCCAGGAGCCATTCGCAAATTCATTTCCAAGTTTGACGTAAGAATGAATCTCATCAGTCGGCTATTTTTCCAAGATCGATCTAAAAAATTATCATTTTTCATTGTTGGCTCAACCTCTTTGTTTTTCATTCTCCGGAGTAACTCAGCAATTCATGGTGGTGTTTTCTCGTCGTCATTCTCGGATTTTGAAGACCGAAGAAGAGTTCCTCTTAAATCCTTACCCGTTCTTCCAAAGATGTGTAGTTCAAGTTTAATACCATCCTCTCATAATTGCTTTCGATTGTGAGAATTCTTTTCACCCATCCGGAGCATTTCATGAGTTGTTTCCATTTTTTTCCTCCGAAGGCCATCATGTCATAATTCTTCATTCTCAGCGTGTAGCTATTGTTCTCCAAATCTTACCGGTGAATCGTTCAAATATCCTCTAATCAGTTCATGATCTCTTCATTCTCTTGTATCTAAATTCTCTCAAGCATCTTCATTCGTTTTCCAATTCTTCCCGGTGAATTGTGCCTTTCCAATTCTACGTGAGGGTGTTCGGGGAAGACGGTCGCCGTGCCGGGTGCTGCCCCGAATACGATGACCACGGCCGTGTACCCAGCCCCGGTGATGATCGGGATGAAGATGACAGCAGGCGCGTGGTCAGCGGCGCTCGGGGCTCGTCGAGCTTCGGTGGTTCTCCTTCGGACAGCAGCTCCTCCAGCGGTGGCCGCGACCAGCCCCCGTGCTGTCGCGCCCGCCTGGAGGGAGGTAGCGGGTCAGCCCGCCGTCGTGCCTCGGTGAAGCGCGAGGAGGAGTCCAACTGAGCTCCGGAGGCAGTACGAGCCTTCGCTGCGAGTTGGTGCCGAGCAAGCCGTGCCTATTTTGTTTTTCTCCCTTCCCTGCGCAAAGAGAAAGTAGTGTAGGGCCCCGTGGGGGCATGCTGAACTATCGCTGTTAATTGCCATGTTGTTTCTGCAATTTCTGTGATGCGCTTTTGTGCCGCGTGCCCGCGTATAGGAATTACTTAGCTCGGGGGGGGGGGGCTGTCGCGGTCTTCGCTTCCCGAGGCCGAGGCCTTGTCGCGCGCTTCATGTCCTGCAAGGATTAGTCAGGAGGAGTAGCTTCCGGCCTCGGTTGTGGAGGCGACCGACCCAGGTCCTGTGCTCGCGTCGCGATGCCCGTGGGGCACGGACTGGGAGGGGTGCTCCCGTAGTGGACCCGGATAGGAAGGCATCGAAAGACAAGGGCAGAAAAAACTCGCGAGGGTGCCCGCGCTGCTCCCTCGCGAGACTTGCGCGAGAGAAAAAGAGGCAAGTGAGCGAAAGAGACGAAGAGTCACAAACCAAGGATGGCAACAACTTCAATAAAACTTCAAATAGGAACGAACAAGCCAACTGCAGAAAGCAAATAAAAAAGCCGAGTCCGGCACCTAATCTAGTCTTCGACGTCTTCTCACCAGCGCGGAGCTAAGTGCTGCCACTGGGCGTGGGCGGGAGCCCCGGAGGCCCGAGGGCGGCTCTCCGGAGACTCCGGGGCGTGTACAGCCCCAACTCATTATTGCCTGAGAGTGTCACGGGCGGCGAGCTTCACAGGCATTGGCCTTCTTCACAGGCTCCGGGCCTTTCTCGGGGAAACAAGCTTCACAGGTGTTGGCCTTCTTCACAGGCTCTGGGCCTTCCTCGGGAAAATGAGCTTCACAGGCGTTTGCCTTCTTCACAGGCTCCGGGCCTTCCTCGGGAAAATGAGCTTCACAGGCATTTGCCTTCTTCACAGGCTCCGGGCCTTCCTCGGGAAAATGAGCTTCACAGGCATTTGCCTTCTTCACAGGCTCCGGGCCTTCCTTCAAGGGTAGAATTTCCGGAGATGCTGGATGTTCCACATGTTCAGGATGGGCACCCCCTCCTGAGTCTCCAAGCGTGCGGAGCCGGGCCTGGAAACATGAACAACCTTGAACGGGCCCTCCCACATGGGAGAAAGCTTATGCAACCCTTCCCTGGAGAGGACCCGCCTGAGCACGAGGTCCCCTACCTCAAGAGTCACTGAGGCGGATGTTGCGGCGGTGGTATCGCCCTTGGCCTTTGTTGATACCTTGCCGCTCGCAGCGCGGCCTCTCGACGATGTTCCTCCCCCAGCATGAGATCCGTCCCCCGCATGGCGTCCTGCTGTGCCTCGTCCAACGCCGGGACCCGTGCGGAGCGACGCCTGACCTCATGAGGGAGGACGGCTTCTGCTCCGTAGACGAGGAAGAAGGGGGTCTCGCCAGTCGGCTTGGCCGCGGTCGTGCGGATGGACCACAACACAGACTGGAGCTCGTCGTGCCAGCCCCTGCCGCAGGCCTCCAGCTTCTTCTTGAAGGTCCTGGTTTTGAGGCCCTTCAGGACCTCCGCGTTGGCTCGCTCGGCCTGGCCGCTACTCCGGGGGTGCGCCACCGAAGCGTAGCATATCTGCGTTCCAAGGTTAGCACAATACGTTTTGAAGAGATTGCTGGTGAACTGTGAACCGTTGTCGGTAATGATGCGGTTAGGCACACCAAACCGGCTCACGAGGCCCCTGATGAACTTGACCGCAGAGCCCGCTGGGATGGTGCGGACAGCTTCCACCTCAGTCCACTTGGTGAACTTGTCCACGGCGACGTAGAGGTAGCGATAGCCCCCTGGCGCCCGAGGGAACGGGCCTAGAATGTCCAGCCCCCAAACTGCGAATGGCCATGAGAGGGGTATAGTTTGTAGACCTCCCGCCGGCTGATGGATCTGCTTGGCGTGAAATTGGCAGGCCTCGCAAGCCTTCACCAGCTCAACAGCGTCGCTGAGTGCTGTGGGCCAGTAGAACCCGCTGCGGAACGCCTTGCCAATGAGGGTCCGTGACGACGAGTGATGCCCACAGTCTCCGCCGTGTATGTCTTCCAACAATTCCTTCCCTTGCTCTCTGGGAATGCAGCATAGGGACACGTCATTCGGCCGCCTTCGGTAAAGCTCTCCATCCCTGATGTAGTAGGTCGTGGCTTGCCGCGCCACACGCTTCGCCTCCTCCTCCTTCTCCGGCAAGGTCCCCTGTGTCAAGTAGCTCTTGAGCTCTGTGATCCAGCACCCCTCCTGAGGCTCCAACGCCAGGAGTAGGCGTGCCCCTGAGGCCGGGCCACAGGCCGGGGCTCCCGAGGCAGGCGGTCGGGGGAACTCCTCCCGAGGTTGCGCCGCGCTTGATAGTGATGGTGCCGCTAAGGGCCTGAAGAGTCGCTCTTCGAAGACGCCAGGCTCCTGAGGCAGCCGCCTAGAAGCCCCCTTGGCGATGTCATCCGCTTCTTGATTGGTGCCGCGAGGCACATGCTGCAGCTCCAGCCCCCAGAACTGTTTCTCCATCCTGCGAACCTCCGCGAGGTAGGCCTCCATGTGCTCGTCCTTCGGCTCGTATATCTTGTTGGAGAAGTTGACGAGGAGTTGTGAATCGCCCTTGATGATGAGGCGCTTTACCCCCAAAGCGACCGCGGCTCTCAGGCCGGCTATCAGGCCTTCATATTCTGCTATGTTGTTGGAGACCTTTTCCCCGTGCTGGAAATAGAGTTGCATGGCGTAATAGAGCTTGTCCTGAGTAGGGGATACGAGCACTGCGCCGGCCCCCGCGCCATGTCGGGAGAATGCCCCGTCGAAGTACATGACCCAGCCGTCTGGTGCCTCGCTCCCTGGAGAAAGCGATCGGTCTTCGCCTGCTTCGAGGCCGGGTGCCTCCGTCCATTCTGCCATGAAATCTGCCAATGCGGCCCCCTTGATGACTCTGGTTGTGCTAAATTCTAGCTGAAACGCTTGCAGTTCGATGTTCCACTCGGCGACTCTTCCAGCTGAGTTGGGGCTCCTGAGCACCATCTCCAGAGGGTATGCTGAGATGACCTTGATGTGATGACCTTGGAAGTAGTGTTGCAGCTTGCGTGAGGCTACCAAGAGCGCGAGGAGGAGTTTTTGTGGCATGGGGTACCGTGCCCTCGCGTCCTGTAGGACCGTGTTGACGAAGTACATGGGGTGCTTGACGAGGCTGCGAGCGCTGGCGTTGCTCGCGTCCTCCGTAGGTTGGGGCGCCTCCCGAGGCGACGGAGCCCCCAGTGCTTGGTCGCTCGATGTGGCCTCTCCTGCTCCGAGCACGCTTTCCTGTTGCGGCTGATCCTCCTCGGCCGCGGTCTTCGTGAGGCTCTCTTGGCTTCGCTTCGCTTCTGCCCGGAGGGCAGTTGCGGCCTTGTCCTGATGCTCTTCCCTGACCGCCACCAGGGCTGCGCTGGCGGAGTAGGGAGTGGCCGCGAGGTAGAGCACTAGAGGGTCCCGAGGATGCGGAGCTACCATCACCGGAGGGCTGGTAAGGTACCTCTTGAGTTCTTGGAATGCCTTGTTGGCCTCTTCAGTCCATTCAAAGGGGCCCTTCTTCTTCATCAGCTTGAAGAATGGCAACGCTCGTTCCCCCAGCTTGGAGATGAAACGTCCTAGCGCGTTCACGCGCCCGGTGAGTTTCTGCATTTTTGTGAGGGTCTTTGGCGGGCTCATGTCTTCGACTACTTTGACCTTTTCCGGGTTGGCCTCGATGCCCCTATGGGACACAAGGAAACCCAGGAGCTTGCCCGAGGGGACTCCAAATACACACTTCTCCAGGTTGAGCCGTAGATCCACTTTATCAAGGCTCGCGAAGGTTTCTTCCAAGTCCTGTATCAGGGTTTTCGCCTCCCGAGACTTCACTACAATGTCATCGACGTACTACTCAGCATTCCTCCTGAGCTGTCGGCCCAGGGCGATGTGCATCAGCCACTGAAAGGTCGCGCCTGCATTGCGCAACCCAAACGGCATGCAGGTATAGTAGTACACTCTGCACGGGGTCAGGAAAGCCGTTTTTTCCACGTCTTCCACCGCCATCTTGATCTGGTGATAGAGTGAGAACGCATTCAGGAAGCACAGCAGGTCACACTCAGCGGTGGAGTCGACGATCTGGTCAATGCGAGGAAGCGGAAATGGATCCTGTGGGCAGGCCTTGTTGAGGTTGGTGAAGTCGACACACATACGTTCGTTTCCCCCCTTCTTTGGCACGACGACTGGGTTGGCCAGCCAATCCGGGTAGCGGACCTTGCGAATAACCCTTGCTGCCTCCAGCTTGCGGGTCTCTTGGACGATAAAAGCTTGTTTCTCTGTGGACTGTCGCCTCGCCTTCTGCTTCACGTTGTGCACGTTCGGGCACACGTTGAGGTGATGCTCAATCACGCCCCTCGGGACCCCCGCCAACTGATCAGGTCCCCACGCGAACACCTTCTTGTTTGCGCGCAGGAACTTCACCAAGGCCTCCTCCTGCTTGGGTTCGAGGTTTGTACCTATGGTGAAGGTGGCGTCAATGGACCCGTCCTCGTCGACTGGCACCTTCTTGGTTTCAGCCTTGTTTTGATTGAATAGCTGCTTCTTCTTGGACGGCACAGCCCCCTTGGGCTCGGGGGCGTCAGTGCCGGCGGGCCCTGCCGCTGCAGCTGGCTTGAAAACAAGCTTGAGCACCTGCAGTGCATCTCCGGTGTTTCCTGACACGGTAAGGACGCCGCTGCTCCCGGGCATCTTCATAAGGTTGTACGTCGGGTGATGTTGCTGCCATGAACCGGGCCAAGGCCAGGTAGCCGAGGATGGCATTGTAGGGGAGGCCGATGGGGGCAATGTCGAAGTCGATCAGCTCCGTACGGAAGTTATCGCATGTGCCGAAGGTCACCGGGAGGCGAATTTGCCCCAGGGAGACGGTGGAACCGGCTCCGACTCCCGAAAAAGGCATGTTGGGCTGGAGCCGCTCTGGTGGCACATGGAGGAGGCTGAAGGCCTCCACAGAGAGCACGTTGAGGCCGGCTCCGCCGTCGATGAGGGTCCTAGTGACTGCCACTTCGCAGATGGTAGGGGTGCACAGCATCGGAAGTGCTCCCGAACCGATGGGGTTGGAGGGGTGATCGTCCGAGTTGAAGAGCAGGTCGGCCTCGGGCGCCACCCAGCCCGGCGGGGCTCCCTGATGCTTGGAGGCGGTGGTGATCTGGAGGGTGAACGGCTTGACGTGGCGGCTTGAAGGTGGCGCCAGTGAGCCGCCCAGGAGAGCTGCGACGACCGGGGGCGCCGGCTCGGCGCGATGGGCGAGGTAGAGGTCGCGCAGCTCCCCCCAACAGGCCTGCTGCTCGTCCCCCGCCGGGCCGGTGGCGGCGTTGGCAGCAGGCGACGGGGAACAACGAGGGCGTCCGCCGACGGGAGCCGTCCGAGCGACTCGAGCGGCGCGATCAGCCCGACGCTCGGCGCGGGCTCGGCGAGCGTCAGCCATGGACACAACGGAAGATCACACACGACCAGCGGGAGAAAGATTCCGGCGCACCCCTACCAGGCGTGCCAAATGTCGGATTTCGGGTTCCGGCAGACCCTTGAGGTTTGAACTCTGGGGTGCATGCGGAGATCTTTCCCCTACCAGCTCACGCGTCGATGGTTAGCAAGGGATCTAAACTAAGAGGAAGAACACACAAGGGACACGAGGTTTATACTAGTTCGGGCCACCATTATGGTGTAATACCCTACTCTAGTTTGTGGTGTGGTGGATTGCCTCAGGGGCTGATGATGAATAGTACAAAGGAAGAACAGCCTCGCGAGGGGCTATTCTTGAGCTGGTGCGATGAACTGCTTGGGTGAGTTCGATCGCCTCTCTCTCTCTCTCTCTGGTAGGTTCAACCCGTTGTCTTCTCGTCCCTCTCTCTGTGGTGGCTAGTCCTATTTATAGAGGGAGGCCCAGGGCCTCTTCCCAAATAATGAGCGGGAAGGGCGAGAACAATTGGCCATTTTGAAGGGGAACGTCTAGTACACTTATCCTCACTAAAGTTGGTCTTCGACTGCCAAAGGCTCTGACGGTGACGCCGTCCTGGGCTCCACGATGACCTCCTTCCTGCCGCTCTGCTGGTCTTGGTATCGTTGCACCGAAGCGGTAACCTTTGCCTGATGCCTTGGCCTGTGCTTGCCTACTTTGCACCAAAGGGGAAACGAGGACACTGCGCAGGCTGGCGCCCGCCTGGTCTTGATCGTCATGGCTTGCGTCACGGGGCACCCTCGTGAGGTACCCTGCCTTGATCTCTCTGCCTCCTCGTGAGCATGCCTGACTAGGCTGCTCCTGAGGAAGGTTCCTGTCATCCGCCCCGCGAGGCTTGGCCCCTCGCGAGGGTCTTGAGCTTGAGCTGATGAAGCTGGGCCGCGTTGGGCCCCCACTTGAGCCACGCCGCAGGCCGCAGGCAGGCAAGTCTGGGGAGCCCCGTTCCCAGAACGCCGACACGTGCTTACAAAGGTTAGACAGGAGAAAAACGATCTCCAAGATGCCAATACCCAGCTGAGCGTGGAACTAAAGGATGTTCGCGCCCAGCTGTCAGACTCCGTGAAGGAGAACAAGCGGCTTCGACGTGGCATTTTCAATAAGTGCTTGAACGAAATTCAAAAAGAGTTCGACGAAGAAGCCAGCTAACAGAGTTATGTTTGCAGGTATGCTGACAGGTCGTCCTGCGAACGAGTTGCCTGGGTCTGCGGGTGATCTTCTACCAGAGCTCTCACAACTGCACGAACAAGTTCGGCATGTGATGCAAGGTATTGCCCAGTCCTTGTGGCCATCCGTCTCCCAGCCCAAAGGCCTTGGAGGACTTGCAGAGAAGCTCAAGGGAGCACGGCGGCGCTTCCGATTATGGAAGGTATCGGCCTGCCGTCAAGGTGTCAGGGAAGCCTGGGCCATGGTGAAGACGCGGTATACCAAGGCTGACCCAGACCACATGGCCGAGGTCGGACCTGTGGGGCCTGATGGGAAAGAAATCCCTGTCAATTTGGTGTATCACCAAGTAGAGTTAGCCGCCAAGTATTCCCAATAGGATTGTAGGCTAGACAGCCTATTGGATGGCATAGAAGAAGAGTTTAGTCAGTCTAAGTGACTATGTAATTTGAATGACATGTAGAATGTCTCTAGCCGGATTGTAAATCATTTGTCATGGCGGACCTTTTCGCTTCAACCTCTGGACCCGATAGTCCGGAGTGTATCCGAATACCAGCTCGGTTATGTAATAAACGGGGTATGCGTGGAAACCAGGCGTAGGGGTCTTAAGTGCTTGAACAGACAAGTACCCAACTAGTTATGTTATATTACATGGGTAGTAAGAAACATCTTCCAGGAGAATAGTTCCGTTAAGGGTTCCTTTCCTGATGCACGCATGCCCTAATGTGCATGTCTCGAACTGCGATAAGAGATGCGAGCAAAACATCGGGGCAAGTGGAAAAATAAAAAGTCATCTTTTATTCACCGAATCGAATATTCCCTTAAGAACGCTAGCTTTCGGCTTCACCCGGTCATGGTACACATCCGGCTGACCCGGCAGTAACAATCGCAGAGGTGCTCCCCTTATGCCCTAGCCGAATTAACGGGAATGTAGGGCATAAATACAAGAGCGAGGCAACCCAGCTTGGCCAAAACTTAAGTCATACCGATGCATATAGTGGCGAAAAAAGGTACATGCGGAAGAATAACACATGTGCGGGTCATGAAGCCCATAAAATATTTAAGCTTCTATATAGGAAGCCCCCAGGTATAATGAGCGTGGCTGGTGCATCAAGATTGTGTAGTCAAAACACATTTTAGCCCTTCAAGGCCTCGAAAGAAAAGGGGAAGAAAGAAAGAAAGAAAAGACAGATAACGAATGTATAAAAATTTGACAGAGGTAAGGAGACGAACACGGAGTCCGACACTAGGCATAGAATCTTGGTCTAGCTGTGTTCCATGGATTTGGCTCGAGGCGGTTGTCCGATGCATCCCGCAGATGGTACGCTCCACTGGTTAAGACCTGGTCAATAATGAAGGGACCCTCCCATTTGGGCTTGAGCTTGTCCTTTTTCTTATCCGGTAGGCATAGAACGAGTTCGCCAACGTTATAGGTTTTGGCCCGTACTTCTCTGCTTTGGTATCTTCTAGCCTGTTGCTGGTAGAATGCAGAACGAGCTTTTGCCACGTCACACTCCTCCTCGAGGGCGTCCAAACTGTCCTGCCGATCGAGATCGGCCTCTCTCTCTTCATACATGCGCACTCGAGGTGAGTCATGAATTATGTCGCAGGGCAGAACCGCCTCTGCGCCGTACACCATAAAGAATAGTGTGTATTCGGTAGTGCGATTCGGCGTGGTCCGCAGCCCCCAGAGTACGGAGTCGAGCTCCTCTACCCAGTGCGTGTTAGATTCCTTTAAGGACCGCACTAATCTGGGTTTGATGCTGCTCATGATAAGACCATTTGCTCGTTCGACTTGACCGTTAGTTTGTGGATGATAGATGAAGCGTGTCGAGCTTGATGCCCATGTTGCTACACCATAGTTTCACCTTGTCGGCGGTGAAGTTCGTGCCGTTGTCGATGATGATGCTTTGTGGGGACACCATAACGATGTACAACCCGGATATAAAGTCTATCACTGGTCCGGATTCGGCCGTTTTAACAGGTTTGGCTTCTATCCATTTGGTGAATTTATCCACCATTACCAGTAAGTATTTTTTCTTATGGGTTCCCCCTTTAAGGGGTCCAACCATGTCCAGCCCCCAGACCGCAAAAGGCCAGGTAATGGGGATTGTTTGTAGGGCGACGGGTGGCATATGGCTTTGGTTTGCAAAGAGCTGGCAACCGACGCAGCGTTGGACCAAGTCCTGTGCGTCTGCTCGGGCCGTCGGCCAATAAAATCCTGTACGGAAGGCCTTACTTACGAGGGCCCGGGCTGCGGTATGGTGGCCACCTAGTCCGGCGTGAATTTTTGCCAGAAAATTCATCCCTTCCTCTTCGGAGATGCACCTTTGAAGGACTTCGGTGGTGCTTTTACTATAGACCTCTCCCTCGTGGACCTTGTAGGCTTTAGATCGTCGCACAATGCAGAGTGCCTCATTTTGGTCCTCGGGAAGTTCCTGCCTGGTTAGGTAGGCCAGGAATGGTTCAGTCCATGGGGCGATGACGGCCATTGTTACGTGGGCTGAAGGTGTTATTTCGGTGGCGGAGTCGCCGATTATAGAGTGTTCGGTATCTGGCGTTATAGCCGGGTCCGGACTGTTGTTGCTTGTTTCCCCTTCCCATGCCACGGATGGCTTAAACAGCCTTTCCAAGAATATGTTGGGTGGGAACGGATCGCGCTTAGCGCCGATACGGGCAAGGACGTCCGCCGCCTAATTGTTTTCCCGAGCTACATGGTGGAATTCGAGCCCCTCGAACCGAGCTGACATCTTGAGTACGGCATTGCGATAAGCCGCCATTTTCGATCTTTAGCGTCGAAAGTCTCCATTTATTTGGGATATTGCGAGGTTCGAGTCCCCGCGCACCTCCAAGCGTTGAATGCCCATGGAGACTGCCATCCGGAGACCATGTAACAGGGCCTCGTATTCGGAGGCATTGTTGGAGTCTGTATACAGTATTTGGAGTACATATTGGACTGTATCTCCGGTAGGGGACGTCAAGATGATGCCAGCCCCCAGACCGGCCAACATTTTAGAGTCGTCGAAGTGCATAATCCAATTGGAGTATGCGTCGTATTCCTTAGGGAGTTTGGCTTCTGTCCATTCGGCGACAAAATCGGCCAATACCTGCGACTTAATAGCTCGCCGAGGTTTATATGTTATGTCGAACGGGAGGAGCTCTATGGCTCATTTGGCAATCCGGCATGTGGCGTCGCGGTTGTTTATTATGTCGTTCAGTGGCACTTCAGAGGCCACTGTAATTGAACACTCTTGAAAGTAGTGTCGTAGTTTCTGGGATGCCATGAATACCGCATATGCTATCTGTTGATAATGCGGGTACCGTGATTTGCATGGGGTGAGGACAGTGGATACATAATATACCGGCCTTTGAGGGAGGAATTTATGTCCGTCCGTTTCTCGTTCGACGACGAGTGTTGTGCTTATGACTTGATGAGTCGCCGCTATATATAGCAGCATCGGTTCGCCGATGTTTGGCGCGGCCAGGATTGGGTTGGTGGCCAGTATGACTTTTATTTCTTCCAATCCGGCCGTGACAACATCCGTCCACTCGAAGTGTTCGGTGCACCGAAGAAGGCGATAAAGGGGTAGTGCCTTTTCTCCTAATCGGGATATAAAGCGACTTAAGGCCGCAACACATCCGGTTAATTTCTGGATTTGCTTGAGGTCTGTTGGGATGGCCAATTGTGGACGAGGCTCGGATTTTAGCGGATTTGCTTCAATCCCTCTCTGGAGACGATGAAACCAGGAGCTTTTCCGTGACGCACGCCGAAAACGCATTTTTCCGGATTGAGCTTGATGTCGTATGTTCGGAGGTTGTTGAACGTAAGCCTCAAGTCGTCTATTAAAGAGTCGATGTGTCTGGTTTTGACGACCACATCGTCTACGTATGCTTCCACTGTTTTGCCGATTTGCTTTTCCAGGCATGTCTGAATCATGCGTTGATACGTTGCACCGGCGTTCTTAAGCCCGAAAGGCATTGTGTTGAAACATAAGGGGCCGTATGGCGTGATAAACGCTGTTGCGGCTTGGTCGGACTCGGCCATCTTGATTTGGTGGTAGCTGGAGTATTGTAACGCCCCGGATTCGATGCGCCAGGTGTCTGCCAGTTATTCGCCGTCGTTGCCATGTCATTTGCTTGCGTGTGGCATTTTGCCACGTCATCATCTGCATTTTTTATCATGTCATCATGTGCATTTCATTTTGCATACGTGTTCGTCTCATGCATCCGAGCATTTTCCCCGTTGTCCGTTTTGCAATCCGGCACTCCTATGTCTCCCGGGGCCCCTTTTTGCCTCTTTTCATGTGCGGGTGTTAAACTTTCTCGGAATGGCCCGAGGTTTGCCAAGTGGCCTTGGTATAGCACCGGTAGACCGCCTGTCAAGTTTCGTGCCATTTGGAGGTCGTTTGATACTTCAACGGTTAACCGGGTAACCGTAATAGCCTCCTTCTCTTTGCAGCCCAACACCCCTTCCAAAGTGGCCCCAAAACCCATCTAACTCCTCTCCATGCTCTCGGTGCGTTCGATCACGATCGCGTGGCGAAAACCGCACCTCATTTGGACTCTCCTAGCTCCCTCTACCTATTTATATGTGCTCCTCCGGATTTTTCGCGGTCAAACCCTAAGCTTGTCCTCTCGCGCGCCCGGACATGTCCATCCGCGCCGGACATGTCCGCCGGCCACGTCGCTGCAGCCAATCAGGAGCCGCCACGTCGTCCTCCCCGCCGCCGCAACCAACCGGCCGCCGCCACCTCAGCGCCTCCTCCTTCTCTCTCCTCCCGCGCCCGTCGTCGGCCGCGGAGCCGAAGCGGCCCGGGCCAGATCCGCCGCCTCCGGCCCGTCCGCGCCCGCCCCGTCCGGCGTCGCCGTCGCCCTCCGGTATTGTCGCGGCGAACCCGCCGCCCGGCCCTACGCCAACCGCGCCCGCGCCCGTGCGACCTCCGCCGCTCGCCTTGCTGGCTCCGGCCGCGGCACCCCGCCTCGCCCCCATCAGCCGCGCCCCGCCCGCCTAAATCTCCGACCGCCGCCCGGCAAGGAAACCGCCGCACGCGCCCGGCAGCGGCTCCTCGCCTCGCGCCCGATTCGCGCCCTAAATGCCGCCGCGCCCCGGATCCGGCCGGCCCCATCTCGGCGTCCGTCGACCTCCCCGGCCACCTCCCCGTCTCCGGCGCTGCCTCTCTCGTCTCCGGCGACGCATCTCCGGCGAGATCCCGACGTGCATCAAAAACCGTGCAGATCTGGAGGTTGCCCCGAAATGCCTAAGTCCCTGTTATTTTGTCATAATCATGCCATGTTTGAACTGTCGTATCTCTGTATCCATAGCTCCGCTTCGTGCGTGTAATATGTCAAATTGTTCGCCTCGACGAGTATATCATTTCATTATATTGCATCAGTTTAATTGGAGCTCATCTTGATGCCCGAAATAATGTTAGATAAGTGCTATGTGATGTTAGTTTCAGATTCTTATCAGAACATGCACTTTTGTCATTTTTTCCATGATTGATGTGTACTCCCTATGGACTTGAGTCCTACATGTTGTTTGTAATATGCCATTCCATCTTTCCAGGGGTGCTTGCCATGTATTTTTGTGAGTTGTGTAGAGAGTGCATCAAGCTTGTTAAGTAGGGTACTTGCTGTTGCTGTTTTCCTGGCAGATTCCGTT
Organism: Aegilops bicornis; assembly: GCA_021605145.1. Taxonomy (NCBI): domain Eukaryota; kingdom Viridiplantae; phylum Streptophyta; class Magnoliopsida; order Poales; family Poaceae; genus Aegilops; species Aegilops bicornis. The sequence continues at coordinate 88,224,755 of CM038672.1, forward strand.
ATATTTTGTTGCCATGTTAACTTGAAGCTACCGAGAGATCCATGCATATTTTGAGATACTTCAGTAAGGATGTTTTGAACATATGGTTATGCTCTATCTATCCATGCCCTTGTTTGCAACTATGGAGTGCTATAGCTTGAGTCAATCGAGCTCTACTTTTGCTATAAAATGTTTCCTTGCAGGTTGTTTACATGGTATTCAATTTTGCCAAGGTTGTTGTAGTCGATCCGTGTATGATATGATGTTTTTCTTGCCATGTATAACTTCTATGCCATGTCTTCTTACTGTTGGTTGTCTTTCCATGCCATGTATTTCTCTGTGGTGAGTGGTTCAAGCTCACCAACATGCCTACTAATTGTTGTTCCTGCCATGTTTAAATCTGTAATATAACTTGCCATGTTTACGTGGGTGCCATCATATTTTATGATCCCTTTTAGCTTATGGTCATTAAAGGACTTTTGTTATATGCAATTAGTAGATTCATGCCATGCATTTGTTTGCCATGTTAAGTTCCTGTAGCATGTTGTTTGATAGCTCTAAACATTGCAACCTGATGTTATTTCTGCTAAAGTCTGAAACTGTTATTATTTGCAATCTTGCCATGTCATTTTGAGCATGTTCTAGTAATTTATGGAGATAGCTCAGTGTTCATTTTTTGTCATGCTTTACCTGTACATCATGCCCATGCCTTTTGTTATTACGTTGGGATGCCGTAGCTTGTTGTTTTGATACTTGCAATATGCCTACTTGTATAGTGTATGTGTTGAACCGTTACTCCGTTTTGGGTGTGCTCTATATGAAACTTGCTTGATTTTGCATGTAGTTTCATATTATCATGTTGCATCCTTGTTTTTAGGTGTTTGCTTGATGTTTGTATGTATTTTGCATCAATGCCATGTTTAACTTGTTTTGCTCATATCTTCTAGGCCGTAGCTCCGAATCTAATGAACTTTATATGTAACTTGACTAGAATTTCGTGTAGATCATCGTGGTGCATCTTAACTTGCTTTTTAACAACTTGAACATAAAGTTATTCAGATCTGGACCAATTTCGAAATTTGCATATGAGGACTTACTAGGAATTGTTATATGTTGTTCCCGTCCTCATATAAACTTGCTTTGATGTGTTGGTCTTGTATGCATCATCTCTTGCCATGAGTAGCTTCATGTAGTCTTGTCATGCATCATGCTTGTTGTGCATCATGCCTTGTTCATGTGTGGTGTGTTTAGGATGTTGTGTGCTTCTTCTTGTTAGTTCCTGTTTCGTTGCGATCGTGAGGATTCGTTCGTCTACGCTTGGTTCGTCTTCGTGGCTTCATCTTCTTCATGGACTCGTTCTTCTTCCTAGCGGGATTTCAGGCAAGATGACCGCTACCCTGGATCTCACTACTATCATTGCTATGCTAGTTGCTTCGTTCTATCGCTATGCTGCGTTACCTATCACTTGCTGCTCAAGCCTCCCAAATTGCCATGAACCTCTAACCTTTGCACCCTTCCTAGCAAACCGTTGTTTGGCTATGTTACCGCTTTGCTCAGCCCCTCTTATAGCGTTGTTAGTTGCAGGTGAAGATGAGGTTTGTTCCTTGTTGGAACATGGAGATGTTGTTCCTTCTTTGGAACATGTTTACTTGTTGGGATATCACAATATATCTTATATTATTAATGCATCTATATATTTGGTAAAGGGTGGAAGGCTCGGCCCAATGCCTGGTGTTTTGTTCCACTCTTGCCGCCCTAGTTTCCGTCATATCGGTATTATGTTCCCGGATTTTGCGTCCCTAACGCGGTCGGGTGATTTATGGGACCCCCTTGACAGTTCGCTTTGAATAAGACTCCTCCAGCAAGGCCCAACATTGGTTTTACCATTTGCTTCACCACCACCTACATTTCCCTTGGGAGTAATTAACCCAAGGGTCATCTTTATTCAGCCCCCCGGGCCAATGCTTGTCTAAGTGTTGGTCCAAACTAGAGCCCTTTGCAGCGCCACCTCGGGGAAACTTGAGGTCTAGTTTTTAGTTGTACGGACTGCTCATCCGGTTGTGGCCTGAGATGAGATACGCGCGGCTACTATCAGGGTGTCGGCACGCTGGGAGGACTTGCTGGTCTTGTTTTACCATTGTCGAAATGTCTTGTAAACAGGATTCCGAGACTGATCGGGTCTTCCTGGGAGAAGGAATATCCTTCGTTGATCGCGAGAGCTTATCATGGGCTAAGTTGGGACACCCTGCGAGGGTATAAACTTTCGAGAGCCGTGCCCGCGGTTATGTGGCAGATGGGAATTTGTTAATATCCGGTTGTAGTAAACTTGAAGCAAACTCTTCTAAAATACACCAACCGTTAATGCGTAACCGTGAGTCTCTTTTCGGGGTTGATCGAGAGGAGAACACGGTTTACGGGTTATGTCTGACGTAAGTAGGAGTTCAGGATCACTTCTTGATCATTACTAGTTGACGACCGTTCCTTTGTTTCTCTTCTCGCTCTCATTTGTGTATGTTAGCCACCATATATACTTAGTCGCTGCTGCAACCTCTCCACTTTATCCCTTCCTTTCCCATTAAGCTTTGCTAGTCTTGATACCCATGGTAATGGGATTCTTTGAGTCCTCGTGGCTCACAGATTACTACACCACCGATTCAGAGGTACAGGTTTGCGATGATCATGACGCGAGAGCGATGCTTTCTTGTCTTGAGTTCTTCTTACGCTTCTTCGATCGGGGATAGGTTCGAATTCGGCCACAGGCTAGCGAGGTGGATGTCGTTTGAGCTTCTGTTTATGTTTCATCCGTAGTTGGATGTTGATCTTGTATATGGTGTTGATGTATTCTTGTGGCATTTGTGCCTTATGTATGTATCCCCGTCTATTATGTAATGTTGATGTAATGATATCCACCTTGCAAAAGCGGTTCAATATCGGGTCTATCCTTGGTGGGACCGTCGAGTTCCTTTTGGATAGGGTCGCATATTAGGCGTGACAAGTTGGTATCGAGCCTCGACCGACACTAGGAGCCCCTGGATTGATCGTGTAGTTTGGCCGTTGTTGAGTCTAGAAGAAAACTATTTTGAGTCTAGTTATATCGAGAGTAGGAATTCTTTTACTCCTCAGCCCCTTCGTCGCTCTGGTGAGGAATCTTGACGTAGGTGTTTTGAATTACTCCTCTTCCCCTTCAAATTTTTTCTTAGGATCACGCAGTTGGTTTTTCGATCGTTGTTCCTCAGCTCTTTTCATCTGGTGCATTTCTCGTCAAGTCGACTCGAAACCCTTCATCTTTTCAAGTTCAATCCTCAGTTGTTTTTCTTTTCCGACCCGCCCTCCCTTCTTCCTCTCGGAATCGGAGTCCGTAATCGAGTATCCATCCTACTCGTGCGAAGTCTTTGCTTTCTCTCCTCAATGATTTCAACCGATGTTTTCTCTTCAAGATATTCGTCGATTTTCCCCTTCCAAGTTGCCTGTGTTTTCCCGCCCTCCCACCCTTTTCTTCCCGGAGTTTGCCTCTCTCTCGACCATCTATTTCACTCGTGTGGAGTCTCTTCAGTCTTTCGTCAATTATTTCAACCGGTGAATTCCCGTCTTGTTCGTCATTCTTCATCCTTTTCTTTTTCCGGTGCTCTCAATTCAAGTTTTTTTTGGGTTGATCATATTCTTTTCCTTGGATCAAGTGTTTTCCCTTCTCGTTCGCCTCTCGCCAATTTATCCTTCCGGAGTGTTCAAGACATCTCAGGAGATTCGTCTGTGTTCCAATTAATTCGAGGTTGTCATCTCATTCAAATATTTCAATTGTCCCGGTGCATCATCTATCTCTTCAACAACCCTTCCCAACGATGTTTTTTTCTTTTAGTGGGCCCTAACCCACATGTGACGCCCCCGATTTAATCGTACACTAATCATGCACGCAAATGTGTACGATCAAGATCAGGGACTCACTGGAAGATATCACAACACAACTCTAAAACATAATTAAGTCATAAAAGGATCATAATACAAGCCAGGGGCCTCGAGGGCTCGAATACAAGTGCTCGATCATAGACGAGTCAGCGGAAGCAACAATATCTGTGTACAGACATAAGTTTAAATAAGATGCCATAAGATGGCTAGCACAAACTGGGATACAGATCGAAAGAGGCGCTGGCCTCCTGCCTGGGATCCTCCTAAACTACTCACAGTGCGTCGTCGTCAGCGGGCTGCACGTAGTAGTAGGCACCTCCGGCGTAGTAGTCGGCATCAACGGTGGCGTCTGGCTCCTGGGCTCCATCGTCTGGTTGCAGCAATCGAGTAGAGATAGGGGAAAAAGGGGGAAACAATGCAACCGTGAGTACTCATCCAAAGTACTCGCAAGCAAGGAGCTACACTACATATGCATGGATATATGTGTAAAGGGCCATATCAGTGGACTGAACTGCAGAATGCCAGAATAAGAGGGGGATAGCTAGTCTTATCGAAGACTATGCTTCTGGTCACCTTCGTCTTGCAACAAGTAGAAGAGGGTAGGTTGAAGTCCTCCAAGTAGCATCACATAGCATAATCCTACCCGGCGATCCCCTCCTCATTGCCCTGAGAGAGAGCGACCACCGGTTGTATCTGGCACTTGGAAGGGTGTGTTTTATTAAGTACCCGGTTCTAGTTGTCATAAGGTCAAGGTACAACTCCAAGTCGTCCTGTTACCGAAGATCACGGCTATTCGAATAGATTAACTTCCCTGCAGGGGTGCACCAACTTACCCAACACGCTTGATCCCATTTGGCCGGACACACTTTCTGGGTCATGCCCGGCCGCGGAAGATCAACACGTCGCAGCCCACCTAGGCTCAACGAGAGAGGCCAGCCGCCGGTCTAAACCTAAGCGCGCAGTGCAGGCCCATCGCCTGAGCACACATGCACGTTCGCGTCTGTGGCCGGAAGCGAGAACTAGCCCCCTTAATACAAGAGCAGGCTTACGTTCCAATCCGGTAGCGCGCCACTCGATTCTTTGGCGTCACGAAGTGCCGGTGATACCACGACGCCGAGTGCCCATATCTTTCCCACGTGGTTGGTTAGTGCGTATAGGCTCGTAGCCAACTCAGATCAAATACCAAGTTCTCGTTAAGCGTGTTAAGTATCCGTGAACGCCCGAGCAGGCCAGGCCCACCTCTCTCCTAGGCGGTCTCAACCTGCCTGTCGCTCGCCACAAAGATCCACTCATGGTGCTCCACCAACCGACCCGACTTTAGTCTCCACATGTATCATGTATAAGTATATAGTATATACCCGTGATCACCTCCCGAGTGATCACGGCCCGATAGTATAGCACAGCAGACGGACAAGAATGTAGGGCCACAGATGAAAGTACTAGCATCCTATACTAAGCATATAGGATTGCGAGGTAAAATAACAAGAGTAACAAGGACAAAGCTATGCATCGGGATAGGTATAACGAAAGCAGTAACATGCTACACTACTCTAATGCAAGCGGTATAGAGAAGAGTAGGAGATATCTGGTGATCAAGGGGGCTTGCCTGGTTGCTCAGCAAGAGAGAGGGTCGTCGACTCCGTGGTCGAAACGGGCAGCAGCGTCGGTCTCGTGGTCTACCGGAGAGAAGAGGGGAAGAAACAATGAATACCATGTAAACAGATGCATATCGATGCATGACATGACAAATAACGATGCTAGGCGTGCCCTAACGTGGTATGAGATGGTACGGTTAAGGAAACATCCGGAAAGTATTCCGGTGTTTAGCGTTCGGCGAAGGAGCCGGAGGGGGAAAGTTGCGGGTTCGATAGGTTAGGGGTGTGTGGCGGACGAACGGACTGCGTATCCGGATTCGTCTCGTCGTTCTGAGCAACTTTCATGTACAAAGTATTTTCATCCGAGTTACGGTTTATTTAATATTAATTTTCAAAGTTTTTAATTCATTTCTAGAATTAACAAAATTAAATTAATTAGAAAATGCAATTATGACGTCAGCATTATCTCAGGGTGATGTCAGCAGTCAACTAGTCAGTTGACCTAGTCAAACTGACATGTGGGTCCCACTGTCATTGTCTGCTAACTAATTAACCATGTTAATTAGATTAATTAACAGATTAGTTAGGTTAGTTATTTAATTAGGTTTATTAAACATAATTAATTAAGTTAATTAATTTAATTTAATTAATTAATTAATTTAATTGTATTTTTATTATTATTAATATATATTTTTATCTCTTCTTTTTTTTAATGTTCTGGGGGCTTGAGGCCCCCACTTGTCATAGGCCCATAGGGGGCCATAGCGGCTGTGGCTACGGGCACAGGCTGGGCGCCTTCGGCCGAGTGCACGCCAGGAGGCGCTGGGCGGCGGCCGGCCAGGCAACGGCCACGGAGACGCGAGACGGGCGCTGGCCGGCGTGGAGGCTGTCGGGGCACCGGCTGGGGCCGGAGGGGCGCGACCATTTACCACGGGTGGGCGCTGGAGCGCGACGGAGATGGGGAAGGGCGAGGCGCGCGGGTCGCGTGGCGTGGCCAGGCACGCACGTGCGGGCGCCGAGGCCGGCGAGTGGGAGGCACCGGCGGTGCACGCACAGGGCATAGCCGAGATGCGGCCAACGAGGCCTCGGCAAAGGCAGGCGCGACTAGACGTGGTCGGCGTGGCGGCAGCGGCCGTGGCGGTGACCGCAGGAAAAGGGGAAGGAGGGGCCTCACAAGGGGTTGCAGGCACAGGCAGTGGCGGCGAGGAGGTCGTCGGGGGCAGCGTGGGACGAGGTGGAGGTAGGACGGCGAGGAGGAGGAAGCAGACCGGCGAGGGAGCTCCGGCGAGGTCCTCGGGCGGTGGCGGCGGGGTGGCGATGAGGCGTGGCCACGGCTTCACGTGGTGTCGCGCGAGGGAGAGGAGGGAGAGGAGGCAACGGCGACGGTAGGCGATGGTGATCCGGGGCGGTAGCTTCGACGGGGTGGGGGCGGCGACGGGGGCGAGTGCCCCGATCCCGATCTGGATCGGGGGGAGGAGAGGGGCATGGGGATCGGGGGGAGAAGTGGGAGGTGTCGGTGGGGGTTACGGGTTAGGGTTCGGGGTGAGGGGCCATATAGGCCAGGGGTAATGGGCTGGCCGGCTGGCTGACTAGCTGGGCCGGTTGGCCCAGTGCGGTGGGGGGGCTCCCTTCTCTTCTGTTTTGTTTTGTTTTTACTTTTTTATTTACTTTACCCTTTCTGTTTTAGTTTTGTTTCCTATTATTTTAGTTTTAGTAAAATATACACGTAGTATATAAATTAGTATTTCAACTTAGTCCATAGTCACAAGAAGTCTAGTCCTTAAATAAATTAGTTTGACCTTTTATTTATTATAAAAGGTATTTAAATAATTGTTTTTGCTGTTGTTTTATTCATCTTATAGTATTTAAACATTTTATAAAGGTGTGGCTTCTCCACCATAATTACCTATACAATATTTGGTTCACTCTGAACATTTTAGTTTTAATATTTGAAAACTTTTATTTTGTTTGATTGATTTTGAATTTGATTTCGAATCGGTTTCGATCTAACGCGAGGTTAGCAACAGTAACTGAGGTGACGTGGCATCGTTAACGCGGGATTACTGTAGCCTAATTATCCGGGCGTCACAATTCTCCTCCACTACAAGAAATCTCGTCCCGAGATTTAGGAGCGGGAGTAAGGGGGAAGGGATCTGGTTACGAAATTCTAACGGATCTTCTCGGCCTTGGTTGCTCTTCTCGAAGAGGTCGATCCCTTACATTGACGTCTTCATTACTCTGCTTCAGTCATCATGGTGAATTCGTCCTTTTCTTCGGGAACTCCAACGTGCCCACAATTAGGTAAGGGCAGCTCGGCTACGACATAATGCTTATGAGGGAAACAATCAGGGTTAACCCATGAATGAGCATAAGATTATCTCTCGAGTTGAATATATAAAATACCTCGAGAGTAAGGTACGAAGGTACAATAAGAGGTTCCAAGCGGATAGATAGTTGCTCGAAGTCTGAACCAGAGTGAGAAAGGGGTTCAGAGTAGCGAGAGTAAGTATTGCGTCTGATACCAGAATAGAGCACTAGGAAGGTGGCTCATGACTTACACACGAAACCAAGAGTAAGGGATAACTTTGTCAACAAGGTGTACAGGAGGGTCAGGTTTTGATCCAGTGGACCTGTGGGTTATGGGCCCACCATGTGGGTTAAAGTAAGAGGGGCAGCGACATCTTGCATGGACATGTAAGCAAGGCATGTCAGAGGTTAGTCTGCCAATTATGTCGACCACAACATTGGTACGAAGGGCGAGGGACGAAGAGAACCATTTTCACCTTTCGTTGAACGAGGCGGACCAGTAGGCAAAGTTCTCGTCCATCGGTGGTTACCGAAATGTCATCAACAAAAGTAACGGGGTCTTACTGACAAAGTTGTACACCGAGGTGTTTACATAAGCAGTGAATTATTACTGCTTAGGTTATACAGATCACAAGAAAAGGTCAAACAAACCAATGGAAAGGAAAATGTGATCATCAGGTTAAGCGAGAACAATGGAAAGGAAAAAATGTGTTTAAACACATATTTCAGGAGTATATCCTTCCCAAGGACAAGAAGAGCAAGATATCCACGACAGAGATAATGTAGAAAACCCTTTGGGTAAGGGAGAGAAATTTCATGACATTACCCATACAACGGTGTTTGGATAATTGAGCAAGAAACATTTAGCATTGGGCTTCAAATGTTCTTATTGAAGATCGGAGTACCACAGACATGCTTCGAGATAGCATTGACATGGTCTTCAAGCAAAGGTCGGACTTTGGATACACAAAGGATCCGTTAGGAGCAACTTATAGAATAAGTCTTACAATTTCCTCATGGAAGAATGGCTAAACTTGCTAAAAAGGATACTACAACAATAGGTCCTCCACCCAGGGGGGGTGCTAGGCATTACATCATGTTACCGGGTCATCAAAGGACCAACATCATAACTCTTGGAAAGTTGTCCCAACCATCATATCTGACCGAGATTCAGATCCCTTTGGTGTCATGATACCTCAGACTCAGGATATCCGAGAAGAAAAGGTGCAACACAAATAGACGAAATGACATTTCAAGATTCTCAGGATATGAACTATGGGAGCGGGTTCTTGAAGTAATAGTTCATCCTTAAACCAAGGAGAGGATGAGGGGTAGCTAATGGAATCAACGAAAATTCATCGAGAATTCCAAACGGATGGATTTCCACAATAATGTGAACAAGAAGATGACACTTGTCAATTCAAATGATATAATGTTGTATGCTCTAGGAAAACATACACCATCAATCATTAGTTGAAAGGTGTGCCCGAAATATGACCTTAGGCGACAAGATCAATGTTAGAGTGACGATTCAATAACCAACAGTCTAGAACGAACTGTCGATCGTTAACTTCAAAGCAATAGGGTTGCTAGAAGTACATAACTCAAGCAACATCTTTAGCAGATTGGTATCCTGGTTAAAAACAACACGGGGACCAAGGAATGATCGGAGATGGCAGGAAGTATCGCTTGTACCAAGAATGCATAAGAGGTGGTGAAACTCTCACGACATTATTGACATAAAAGATGGTAATACTCCAAGGTAAAGAAGAACAATTGCTGGATAGCATGGATCTCAAGGTATAACACGAAACACGAACAAGTTTGTGTTGAACGGGAGGCAATAAAGTGGTCGATGATAATATAAATCATCGAGGGCAAGGATGGTATTTCTCTTCATGAATTCAATTGATATCCCGGAAGAAGTCAAAATGTTGATGATGATCACGACAATTTGTTGTCGAGAGGATCCACAAAGAAGCAATAGAACAGCGACTGCATCAAGCAAAAGGACTAATGCAACAAAAGATTATTGGAGCCACAGATACGACACAAACTCGGGGTCAAGTTTGTTGTTCGAGGTGAAACGGTAAGACAAGGAAAATCAACGTAAGATTAGCTCATCATCGAAAATTGTGCTCCGAGAATAAGGACCAGGTAGCACAGTTAGAATCATCACGACAATGATATAGCCAAACAGCTAGGAATGGCGTGATCGGGTACAAACTCGTACTTATAGAAGCTTACTGAAGAGTTGTTGAACCGTAGTGCGGACTTGGTTCAGTTATTGGTGTCCTTGAGTGTTTAATAACTCAGAGCCCGTGAAAAATTGGAATCGGTGAGAATGTAGCACTTGATGAAGAACTCATAAGAAGTTATGCAGTTCCAAGATAATCTCGAGATACCAGGGGGTAACACTCGACGTCATATCAGAGTAGGGTTTGGACTAGGGTATTGCTTTGCAGAAGACAAGTGATCAAACTTGCACGAGAAATGGAATCAAGGAGAAACATGGTCGGAACCACGTCCACAGATACAAGATGATCTTATAACAAGGGATAATTATTTTAAGAGAAGCTTCCATGATCAGGTATACATCATGTCCATGGGCATGAACACAGGGTTCAGGGTCGACTCCCACTTCTCCAATGCACAACCTTCCATTCACTTCTCGCGTTCAATGAAGTTGTAGTGTTGAAATTTTATCCGCAAAATACCGGAAGAGTAATGCGACTCGTGAAAACTTTCGAGTTCACACATATTAAGGAAGGCATAGGTTCAACCCATCGGGGCATCTTAGAATCATATACCGTAATCTTTAGAAGTAATTAACTCAAGCTCGAAGGCGAGCATGGTTGAGAAAGCAGAGCGATACAATTTACCAAAGGCATTATGTATCGGAGAAAAGGCTCACAAGGTTATTGAATATGAAGGGCGTTGTCGGATAAAATCCAACAAAGGATCCGTGGTCCACAAGGTATCGATGTGAGCATCGGTACTCAACCGGAGAGGTGGAAAGAATGCAAGGAGATCAGTTTATAGAAACAACTAACTAACTCAATTGTCAAATGCAAATGAATTATGATTTCCAAATCAAGGGATCAGAAGCAATGCTCTGATTAGGGATGGATAAGTTGAATAGCCTTAGGGTATGATCAACGACAATTGGATTGGTCGAGAACCAATTCCGGTTAAAGAATGGCAGCTTAGCCGGAGAAGTAATTTATAAGGATCAATGATGATTGCGTGTATTCAAGAAACATATTGAGTCAACAGACTCAAAATGATAATGACAAGGAATGTCATTAAGACTACGAGACTTATGGGATTAACCATAATGCAAGCAAGCAAGAATTTCAAGAGCCAAAGGCTCCAGAGGATTTTCGGAAGATCGAATATTATTTTGAAGACTTTTGTGAAACACATGAACAACTGGGGATGAGCGGATACTCGGCAAGCGCGGTAATTATCCGTAGGGGTATTCATGCAGCAAGGAACTGCAGGGCGATGGCGTAAAGAATTCTCGGAATATCGAAGAGTATTTCGTGACATCTTGTAATAACAAGAGCAACTGGGATGACAATATGAGCGATAGGTGTAAGTAGTTATCCAGAGGATTTATCGATGGAAGTGAATTGCAAAAGCGATGGCACATAGTCTCAAGAGCACATCGTAGAGTATCTTCGAATCTTACGGTGCGGCAGCAGGTAATGTCGGTAACAAGTGGCTCTCGGGAGAAAGTACTTGCGAGAACCTAAAGTTAGTTTTGTTTTAGCAAAATCATTTAACCCGAATAGAAGAGAGCTCAAAGTCCCGAGTAAAAGTCGAGGAGTAAAAGATCCTAGTACCACCCAATGACGACGTGTGCCCGTAAGACACACAGCCATGTTAGTAAAAGTTTTTGCAACGTCTAGACTCGACTTCGGCCAAGGAGTGTGGAAGGGGGATTCCTACAGGCAGTCGGCTCTGATACCAACTTGTGATGCCCCCGATTCAATCGTACACTAATCATGCACGCAAATGTATGCGATCAAGATCGAGACTCACGGAAGATATCACAACACAACTCTAAAACATAATTAAGTCATACAAGCATCATAATACAAGCCAGGGGCCTCGAGGGCTCGAATACAAGTGCTCGATCATAGACGAGTCAGCGGAAGCAACAATATTTGTGTACAGACATAAGTTTAAACAAGATGCCATAAGATGGCTAGCACAAACTGGGATACAGATCGAAAGAGGCGCAGGCCTCCTGCACAGGATCCTCCTAAACTACTCACAGTCGTCGTCGGTAGGCTGCTGCGTAGTAGTAGGCACCTCCGGTGTAGTAGTCGTCATCGACGGTGGCGTCTGGCTCCTGGGCTCCATCGTCTGGTTGCAGCAATCGAGTAGAGATAGGGGAAAAAGGGGGAAACAATGCAACCGTGAGTACTCAAGGTCTTTTCCAGGATCTTACCTGACTCTTCTAATTTCCCCGGAGTTATTCTCAATTCTTTTCAAGTGTGACGTAAGAATGGATTTCATCAGTCACAGGCCTTCTCCAAGATCTCGTTCAAACTCTTTTCATTGTTGGCTCAACCTCTCTGTTTTTCATTCTACCGGAGTATCTCAGTAATTTTGGTGGTGTTTATCGTCGTCCTTGAAGACCGAAGTAGAGTTTCTCTTAAATCTTGTCCGTTCTCCCGGAGATTTGTGGTGCTAGCTCGATGTTATCCTATCAATTTGTTTCCAGTTGTGCAATTTTTTTTCATCCATCCGGAGTATTTCAGGAGTTACTTTCCATCTCAATCATCCGGAGGCCATCTTTTCGGAAGATTTCTTCGTTCCAAGTTTTCTAAGTCGTTCTCCAATTACTCTATATCCGTGCCCCTTCCGTTCGTCTCAACATTCTTCCGGTGCTTCGTTTAAGTATTCTTCTATCAGTTCGTGATCTCTTTGTTCTCTTGCATTTTAATTCCCTCAAGTATCATTCCGTCCTCTCAAGCTCGTGTTCTATTCCTTCCATGTATCAGCCGGAGTGCTGCCTAAATCCTTTCAGTCTTAATCGTAATCTCGTTCGAACCGGAGTCGTTTCATAGTCTATCTGATTCCATGAGCTTTTGATTCTCGTCATTCTCGTCGTTCCTCTCTTCTTCTCGAGTGCTCTCGATTCTTTGCTTCTTCTCTGGAGTTCTTGTTTCACCTCATCCCTTTTTCCCTTCCGTCTCGGTCCTAAGATCTCGGGACGAGATCTCTTGTTAGTGGAGGAATGTTGTAACGCCCCGGATTCGATGCGCCAGGTGTCTGCCAGTTATTCGCCGTCGTTGCCATGTCATTTGCTTGCGTGTGGCATTTTGCCACGTCATCATCTGCATTTTGTATCATGTCATCATGTGCATCTCATTTTGCATACGTGTTCGTCTCATGCATCCGAGCATTTTCCCCGTTGTCCGTTTTGCAATCCGGCACTCCTATGTCTCCGGCGCCCTTTTGCCTCTTTTCATGTGCGGGTGTTAAACTTTCTACATAATGGCCGAGGTTTGCCAGCGGCCTTGGTATAGCACCGGTAGACCGCCTGTCAAGTTTCGTGCCATTTGGAGGTCGTTTGATACTTCAACGGTTAACCGGGTAACCGTAATAGCCTCCTTCTCTTTGCAGCCCAACACCCCTTCCAAAGTGGCCCAAAACCCATCTAACTCCTCTCCATGCTCTCGGTCGTTCGATCACGATCGCGTGGCCGAAAACCGCACCTCATTTGGACTCTCCTAGCTTCCTCTACCTATTTATATGTGCTCCTCCCGGATTTTTCGCAGTCCAAACCCTAGCTTCGTCCTCCTCGCGCCGCCGGACATGTCCATCCGCGCCGGACATGTCCGCCGGCCACGTCGTTGCAGCCAATCAGGATCCGCCACGTCGTGCTCCCCGCCGCCGCAGCCAACCGGCTGCCGCCACCTCAGCGCCTCCTCCTTCTCTCTCCTCCCGCGCCCGTCGCCCGGCCCGAGCCAGGCGGGGCAGCGAGCGAATCCGCCGCCTCGAGTCCGTCCGCGCCCATGCCGTCCGGCGTCGTCGCCGTCGCCCTCCGGCCGTCGCGGCGAACCCGCCGCCCGGCCCTCGCCAACAGCGCGCCCGCGTGCCCGACCTCCGCCGCCTCCGCCTTGCCGCTCCGGCACCGGCACCCGCCGCCTCCGCCTTGCCGCTCCGGCCACCGGCACCCCGCCGCCTACGCCGCCATCGGCCGCCCAGCGCCGCCCGCCTAAATCTCCGGCCGCCCGTAAGAAACGCAGCGCCTCAGCGCCCCGGCGAGCTCCTCACTTGCCCAACGCCCAGTTCAGCGCCCCTCGCCGCCCCGCGCCCCGGATCCGGCCGGCCCCATCTCAGGCGTCCCGTCGACCTCCCCGGCCCCATCATAGATAAGTGATATGTGATGTTAGTTTCAGATTCTTATCAGAACATGCACTTTTGTCATTTTTGCCATGATTGATGTCTACACCCTATGGACTTGAGTCCTACATGTTGTTTGTAATATGCCATTCCATCTTTCCAGGGGTGCTTGCCATGTATTTTTGTGAGTTGTGTAGAGAGTGCATCAAGCTTGTTAAGTAGGGTACTTGCTGTTGCTGTTTTCCTGGCAGATTCCGTTATATTTTGTTGCCATGTTAACTTGAAGCTACCGAGAGATCCACGCATATTTTGAGATACTTCAGTAAGGATGTTTTGAACATATGGTTATGCTCTATCTATCCATGCCCTTGTTTGCAATTATGGAGTGCCATAGCTTGAGTCAATCGAGCTCTACTTTTGCTATAAAATGTTTCCTGGCAGGTTGTTTACATGTTATTCAATTTGGCCAAGGTTGTTGTAGTCGATCCGTGTATGATATGATGTTTTTCTTGCCATGTATAGTTTCTATGCCATGTCTTATTACTGTTGGTTGCCTTTCCATGCCATGTATTGCTCTGTGGTGAGTGGTTCAAGCTCACCAACATGCCTACTTATTGTTGTTCCTGCCATGTTTAAATCTGTAATTTAACTTGCCATGTTTACGTGGGTGCCATCATATTTTATGATCCCTTTTGGCTTATGGTCAGTAAAGGACTTTTGTTATATGCAATTAGTAGATTCATGCCATGCCTTTGTTTGCCATGTTAAGTTCCTGTAGCATGTTGTTTGATAGCTCTAAACATTGCAACCTGATTTTATTTCTGCTAAAGTCTGAAACTGTTATTATTTGCAATCTTGCCATGTCATTTTGAGCATGTTCTAGTAATTTATGGAGATAGCTCAGTGTTCATTTTTTGTCATGCTTTACCTGTACATCATGCCCATGCCTTTTTTTATTACGTTGGGATGCCGTAGCTTGTTGTTTTGATACTTGCAATATGCCTACTTGCTGTTTTGGACAGATTGTTGCTACGACTTGTATAGTGTATGTGTTGAACCGTTGCTCCGTTTTGGGTGTGCTCTATATGAAACTTGCTTGATTTTGCATGTAGTTTCATATTATCATGTTGCATCCTTGTTTTGAGGTGTTTGCTTGATGTTTGTATGTATTTTGCATCAATGTCATGTTTAACTTGTTTTGCTCATATCTTCTAGGCCGTAGCTCCGAATCTAATGAACTTTATATGTAACTTGACTAGAATTTCGTGTAGATCATCGTGGTGCATCTTAACTTGCTTTTTAACAACTTGAACATAAAGTTATTCAGATCTGGACCAATTTCGAAATTTGCATATGAGGACTTACCGGAATTGTTATATGTTGTTTCCGGCCTCATTTAAACTTGCTTTGATGTGTTGGTCTTGTATGCATCATCTCTTGCCATGAGTAGCTTCATGTAGTATTGTCATGCATCATGCTTGTTGTGCATCATGCCTTGTTCATGTGTGGTGTGTTTACGATGTTGTGTGCTTCTTCTTGTTAGTTCCTGTTTCGTTGCGATCATGAGGATTCGTTCGTCTACGCTTGGTTCGTCTTCGTGGCTTCATCTTCTTCATGGACTCGTTCTTCTTCCTAGCGGGATTTCAGGCAAGATGACCGCTACCCTGGATCTCACTACTATCATTGCTATGCTAGTTGCTTCGTTCTATCGCTATGCTTGCGTTACCTATCACTTGCTGCTCAAGCCTCCCAAATTGCCATGAACCTCTAACCTTTGCACCCTTCCTAGCAAACCGTTGTTTGGCTATGTTACCGCTTTGCTCAGCCCCTCTTATAGCATTGTTAGTTGCAGGTGAAGATGAAGTTTGTTCCTTGTTGGAACATGGAGATGTTGTTCCTTGTCGGAACATGTTTACTTGTTGGGATATCACAATATATCTTATATTATTAATGCATCTATATATTTGGTAAAGGGTGGAAGGCTCGGCCTTATGCCCGGTGTTTTGTTCCACTCTTGCCGCCCTAGTTTCCGTCATATCGGTATTATGTTCCCGGATTTTGCGTCCCTAACGCGGTCGGGTGTTTTATGGGACCCCCTTGACAGTTCGCTTTGAAAAAAACTCCTCCAAAGAAGGCCCAACATTGGTTTTACCATTTGCTTCACCACCACCTACATTTCCCTTGGGAGTAATTAACCCAAGGGTCATCTTTATTCAGCCCCCTGCCAATGCTTGTCTAAGTGTTGGTCCAAACTAGAGCCCTTTGCAGCGCCACCTCGGGAAACTTGAGGTCCTGGTTTTAGTTGTACGGACTGCTCATCCGGTCGTGGCTCGAGACGAGATACGCTGGCTACTATCGTGGTGTCGGCACGCCGGAGGTCTTGCTGGTCTTGTTTTATTGCTGTCGAAATGTCTTGTAGCCGGATTCCGAGACTGATCGGGTCTTCCTGGGAGAAGGAATATACTTCGTTGATCGCGAGAGCTTATCATGGGCTAAGTTGGGACACCCTGCAGGTATAAACTTTCGAGAGCCGTGCCGCGGTTATGTGGCAGATGGGAATTTGTTAATATCCGGTTGTAGTAAACTTGAAGCAAACTCTTCTAAAATACACCAACCGTGTGCGTAATCGTGAGTGTCTCTTTTCGGGTTGATCGAGAGGAGAACACGGTTTCGGGTTATGTCGGCGTAAGTAGGAGTTCAGGATCACTTCTTGATCATTACTAGTTGACGATCATTCCTTTGTTTCTCTTCTCGCTCTCATTTGTGTATGTTAGCCACCATATATGCTTAGTCGCTGCTGCAACCTCTCCACTTTATCCCTTCCTTTCCCATTAAGCTTTGCTAGTCTTGATACCCATGGTAATGGGATTGCTGAGTCCTCGTGGCTCACAGATTACTACACCACCAGTTGCAGGTACAGGTTTGCGATGATCATGACGCGAGAGTGATGCTTGCTTGTCTTGAGTTCTTCTTCTGCTTCTTCGATCAGGGGATAGGTTCCAGGTCGGCAGCCTGGGCTAGCAGGGTGGATGTCGTTTGAGCTTCTGTTTATGTTTCATCCGTAGTTGGATGTTGATCTTGTATATGGTGTTGATGTATTCTTGTGGCATTTGTGCCTTATGTATGTATCCCCATCTATTATGTAATGTTGATGTAATGATATCCACCTTGCAAAAGCGTTTCAATATGCGGGTCTATCCTTGGTGGGACCGCCGAGTTCCTTTTGGATAGGTTCGCATATTGGGCGTGACAAGTATGCATCGAGGAAGCACAATGAGTCGTGTCCCGCGGTGGCGTCGATAATTTGATCGATGCGGGGGAGGGGGAAGGGATCCTTTGGGCAAGCTTTATTGAGGTCTTTGAAGTCGACACATAAGCACCAGGTTTTGTCCTTCTTTGGTACCATCACCAGGTTTGCTAGCCAGTCCGGGTGTTTTATTTCTCTGATGAATCCGGCCTCCAATAACTTGGCTAGCTCCTCGCCCATAGCTTGTCGCTTAGGTTTGGAGAAGCGCCGAAGAGTCTGCTTGACCGGCTTGAACCCTTTTAGAATGTTAAGGCTATGCTCGGCCAACTTGCGTGGGATTCCTGGCATATCTGATGGGTGCCAGGCAAATATATCCCAGTTCTCGCGCAGGAACTCCGGTACTGCGGCGTCCACATCGGGGTTTAACTGTGCACCAATTGAGGCTGTTTTGGTAGGGTCCGTTGGGTGGACTTGGAATTTGACTATTTCTGTCAGGACCCCGATTCCAAGTCACATCGATCTGGCCGGTAACACCTCATATCACTTTGCGGCCTCACGCATGGTATTCCCACGGGTGTTGCCTTACCATGGCCCGGGACCGTTTGCGCCTTTTGGCTCACGCGTATATGATAGTGTCGCTAGCATCCATATGACAGAGAACCGGGCCGACATGGCTAGTCGTGAACCCAAAGCGGCACTAACCCATGGGGACAGGCATACATGAATCACATCGAGCATGTCGGTCATCAACGTGTGAATCCGGGCTGTAGCACCGGGCTAACAGGACTCCGGTAACCCGGGCTGTAGCAGGCTAAGGCAGGACTCTGGATGTCACCGCGTGACATTTCCCGAAGAACGGAACCACGAGCGAAGTGAAACACATGCCCGGCCGATCAAGTGTCCAGCGAGTAGTCTTTGGGCTAGCGAGGACTTGATGAACCGGGCTGTAGCGGACTACTATCGCTCAGGAAGCACTAGACTACATTTCCCCATATGAGAGGCTGCCAAGGATAAACAACTAGATTGTCGGATCCCACACATACCAAGCATTTGAAACATACACACAATATGCTCAATATGTGTAAATACAACATGGCATCGCAACATAACTCTCTGACTCAAATATTTATTCATTAGGCTCAGGAGGCGAGATATTACAAACATGGGTCTCATGACCCAACATTGAAACATACAAGCAACAAGCACAAGCGGAAGCTTAACATGTCGAAATGCAGACATATACAAATGAAAAAGGCTGAGAAGCCGACTATCTACCGATCCTGCCGAGGGCACAAGATCGTAGCTGAGGTAACAAGCTAAGCGTCGAAGTCCAAGCGGAACTACTAAGCGAGGCCAGCGTCTCTCTGCAAAACATAAACTAAGCAAACGTGAGTACAAATGTACTCAGCAAGACTTACATCAAAACTAACTACATATGCATCATTATCAACAAAGGGGGTGGTGGAGTTTGACTGCAGCAAGCCAGCTTTGACTCGGTGGCTATCCTGAACTACGACTTCAAGCAACTCTATTGAGGTGGCGCTGCGAGTCCACATATTCACCATATCAATACACCACTATGGACCCGCTCCCGTCTCCCCTACGAGAATGCCATCCATAGCACTCCACGCTTATCTTGCGCATTTTAGAGTATCCACTTTCACTTGTCTATGAACTGATATAGGCAACCCGGAAGTCCTTTTCAGCGGACACGGCTATTGAATAGATCATTTATAACCCCTGCGGTGTACTTCTTCACACACTCTCACCACTTATCGCCGTTTACACGACATGTACTCGACAACCTTCAAGCGGAAGCCCGGCGAGGGTGTCGGCCACGGCCTACCTAAACACTCAAGTCCCTAGTCCGTGTTTATCGCCTATTCGGGTTCCATCCGCAGAGAGTCCGCCGAGGTTTCCACTAACGGCCCCGAACGATGTGTGCAGGGTTCCGAGATACCAAACGGGCATTCGGTACCTTTGGTCCACGGTGTATCTACCGCAAGATAGCCCACCCCTAGGGTCGGCGCTTCATACGGCCTCCAACACATATCCTACAAACACCGAAACTAGTTGCAACTCACAGACAGAGAACAAGGGTGGTTAAGAAGCCGAGAGAGTCAATTAAGGATCCCAATGTGTGGTAGTAACTGTTTCATGGATCACAAACACAGAACTCAGTTCCTGAGGACGGCTTCAATGAGACAACCCACCATGTACTCCTAAATGGCCTCTCGCCGCTACCTTTACCAAATCGTGTTCACACACTTAGCTCACACACAGCAGGACATGTTCACACACCTCCGATTCATCCCCAATGAATCAGACCTGACTCAACTCTAAGCAGTAGCAGGCATGACAAACAAGCATGAATGAGTAGGCACAACAGGGCTCAAACAACTCCTACTCATGCTAGTGGGTTTCATCTATTTTACAGTGGAATGACAGGTCATGCAGAGGATAAAGGGGTTCATCTACCGCAGCAAATATGAGATGAATCGTTGTTGTCCTAATGCAGTAAAAGAGAGCAGGAGCGAGAGAGTGGGATTGTATCGGAATGAACAAGGGGGTTTTGCTTGCCTGGCACTTCTCAAGATAATATAGTTCTTCATCGGTGGCATCGATCTCATCGTCGAAACCACGTCTATCGAGCGGGAACAACCACCGACAAACAAGAAGAAACACGATCAATGCAATGCACAAATAAATGAATGACATGTCATGTTAAGGAACTGAATTGACCAAATGCAGCAGTAAGCCAAGTTAATTGAAGTGGAATTCAAACAAGGTTAAACTCCAACTCCAAATGCTAGTTCATAAATTACCCTAATCATGATTCATCCTATTCAGTGAGGTTAACTTGTTCAATCATGCATGAAAGTGCCATAAACAGATTCTTCATATTTTTCTGATCATTTTTCATATATAATTTGTTTGATTCGGAGTTACGGTTGAATTACTATGAATTTTAGAAGTTTAGGCAATTTTCTGGAATTTCCTGAATAAAAATAAATCCAATATATGTTGCGTCAGCATGACGTCACCCTGATGTCAGCAGGTCAACTAGGCGCCTCCAGGTCAAACCTGACAAGTGGGGTCCATCGTCGATGGATCGACTAGTTAGTGACAACGGCAATTGGGCGGTCAACGGCAACGTCAGCTGGGTCAACTCTGACGCGTGGGTCCCGCTGAGTTAATCTAAACTAAACAGGAAATAGAACCCGGGGTTAATTAGGGCGTGGGGCCCATGTGTCAACGACACGGAACACTAACTAAACGCGATTAGTACCTAAACTAATCGTGCCACGTCAGCCACCGGAGTTTCGCCGGCGACGACCATGGCCGACGGCGGAGATGCACCGTGTGCTCGCTACGGAGCACCATTGGACGCGTGGTTTGCTCCTACGGGTTCCTGGGAGTGAGGCGCATCCAAAGCAACAAGCGGCAGCAGCTGGGGTGGCCGGAGCTGACAGCGGCGAGCTCTTTTGCGGCCGCCCGGAGTTCGAACACCTGCGGGTTTTGGCGTTGCGATTGCGGGAGGAGGCTGGTGTGTGTGCTAGGCTCTGGTGAGGTGTGGAGCACGTTTCCGTGCTCGGGAGTGAGCTACGGTGGCTCGCCTCGTCTGCGTCATCGCCGGGCGGCGAGGAGCTTCTGACTATGGTAAAAAGAGCGGCTAGAGTGCGGAACGAAAGCGCTGGAGGAGGGGGAATGGTGGCGGAGCTCACAGTGGTCTCAACAGAGGAGTCGGCGGGCTCGGGGACGGGTTGTGGACGACGTATCGGCGACGGCGATCGGCGGTGCCCGAGGTTGAAGATGATGTCGATGGCGGCGATACGGCGCGTCCCCGGTTGCTTGGCTCGTCGAGGAGGCGTAGAAGGCGGAGGTGGAGCTCTCGGGCACGTCAGGCGGGCAAGGAGGAAGCGGTGGCCGCGGCAACTACGAGCGGCGGCGGTGGTCGCTCTCGGATGCGTGCGAGAGAGAGAACAGAGGAGGAAGGGTCCAGGAGAGTGAGAGAGAGTCCAGGGGTCCAGGCGGCGCCGAGGAGGGCTTCGAGGCGCCTCGGTGAGGCAAAGGCGGGCAGGAGGAGGCGTGGCACCTCGTGCGTGCATCTGTTGTCTCCCTCCTCGCCCTCTTGGCGGAGGTGGCGATGGCCCGGCATAGCCGTGGGCCGGCCCAGCCGGTTTGGCCGGAGTAAGTGGGCTACAGGTAAACTCCCTCTCCTTTTATTTCCATTTTCTATTTTACGTAATTGTGTTTGGCTTTAATAAAATGCGAGGGCATTTCCAAAAATCATGAAAGCTGGTCAATGTCACTTTGTTTGGAATATTTCCAACAACAAACATTTCAGTTTGTGATTATTTGAGCATTTAAAATATTATTTAGCAATTAAATGCCCAAATGCAAATACCATATGATTTAATTCAAAAATCCGAATGGCTTAGAAAAATGTGCACCATTTTAGGGTGAGGTTCTAGACCAATCCAAGAATGATGAACTTTTACGAAGGCATTTTGGGTTTATTGAGAATATTTTTATTTGAACCTAGTTGATTTGATCTGGTGCTAGGGTTTGAGCAATCCCCATTTCAACTTTCAAATAAATTAGACATGATGCAAGCAAGGTCAAGCAAGGGCTGATCTGGGTCTGTGACAATTTCGTCCGCTGGTTTGAAAGAGGTGGACTTGGATCTCTTGTCGAGTATCACGTCGTCCCTGTCCATGGTCGAGCGTAGCGCAGTTAACTCCTCTGCTGCTAGGGCTTCGGATAGTGCCTCGAGGGCTAGTTCGGCTGTTTTGTTTTCGGTAGCGGGCTATGTCCGGATCACTAGCTAGAGTGATAATTCCATTGGGCCTGAGCATTTTGAGCTTCATGTACCGTAATGGGGTATAGCTTGGAAGATCGTGAATGCCTCCCGCCCTAGAAGGGCGTGGTATCCGCTCTTGAGCAGGGCCACTTGGAATGTTATTTTTTCGGACCTGTAATTTTCCGGTGTGCGAATACCACATCTAGTGTGATTTTCCCAGTATAGCGTGCCTCCCGGGATGATTCCTCTAAAGGTTGTGCTGCTTTGCTCAATGCGGTTCCAGTCTTTGTGAAGAGTTTCCTCGTAAATGAGGTTTAATCCGCTACCGCCGTCCATGAGCACTTTAGTGAGCCGAAAGCCGTCCACAATTGGACTAAGGACTAATGCGGCTGGTGCTCGGGCTGTTCGGCGTTAGGTTAAATCCTTTGGGCGAAGGTGATAGCCGTGTCGCTCCATGGATTTATTGCTGCCACCTGGAAGATCTCGGCAAGGCTGCGGAGTGCTCGCTTGCGCCTATTATTTGAGGTGAATGTCTTGAAGACTGTTAAGACCGTATTGTAATTCACGGGATGTTGCTCTGCGGTGTTTTGAATGAGGAGATCCTCACCGCTCTTAGCAACCCGCCGGAGTACCCAACATGCTCTAAGGCTGTGTGTTGGTGTGGTATCCACCGTACTGTGAATTTTGCAGGGTCCGTTAAGCCATCCCTCCAATACAGTTCCGTGGCCTGTAGTGGGCTTTTGCTTTTTTGTGATTGAATCGGGTGACTTACGGGGGTGCACCCTTTTGATTCGGACAGGGTATTTAGCCAAAGCCGGATTATCCCAAAATTCTGTTTCGGTTTTCCAGGCGCTCTCCATCGCGCAGTACTTCCGTATTATGGCCGCCAAGTCAGGAAGTGTGCTATGTTGCGGCGGCTTATGGTGTTAAGGATTCCCTTGTCCGTGCAATTATTACAGAAGAATGAAATTGCGTCTTCCTCTTAACAGTCCTTGACCTTGTTCATTACAAGGAGGAATCAGGCCCAATAGTGAAGTACTGTTTCCTGGGGCTCTTGTCTAATGTGGGAGAGATCGCTTGTATCTAGGTGGGTGGGCGGATTTAAGTCCGAACCCTGCCCCGATCTGAGACCCGGGGGCATGGGAGTTTCCGATCTTGGAGGTTCGGGCTCCGGGATGTCGCCCGATAGGTCTGGCCCACTGCTCGATTCTATGTTCAAGGCTTGGGGGATGTCCTTCCGTATACAGGTATCCGGCTCGGAGAGCTCTGGAATCCGGACATAGTTTGTCCTCAAGATTGAGGAAAAATTACTGCATTTTCCTCCACCACCGCTATCTGATGGGTGACCGGCGGAGAGTTAATCTCCCTTTGTTCGGGTTTAAGCCCGATCCGATCATAGTCCGTAGCGACTCCCAAAGCGGTGATGCGATCCAAGAGCTCGTTTAGGGAATAGAGCTCCAACGGATCCATCTGCTCGGCAAGTTCCGAGCCGACGTGGAGGCTGTTTTCCATGACCCGAGAAGTCATCGTCGGCGCAGCAGCCGAACGGGCGATCGTGACGAACTCGCCTAGCCGGAGAGTTCCGGCCGACAGCGTGGCTCCCCAGTGAAGCTGTCCTTGACAGCGAGGCGAGACATCCTTCCTTATGGTGACGCACAGTGGAACTCTCAATGAAAGCACCAATGTCGGTGTCAAAACCGCGGATCTCGGTGTAGGGGTCCCCAACTGTGCGTCTAAAGGCGGATGGTAACAGGAGGCAAGGGACATGATGTTTACCCAGGTTCGGGCCCTCTCTATGGAGGTAATACCCTACTTCCTTCTTGATTGATCTTGATGAATATGAGTATTACAAGAGTCGATCTACCACGAGATCGTAGAGGCTAAACCCTAGAAGCTAGCCTATGGTATGATTGTCCTTGTCCCTCTGGACTAAACCCTCCGGTTTATATAGACACCGGAGGGGGCTAGGGTTACACAGAGTCGGTTACAACGGAAGGAGATCTACATATTCGTATCGCCAAGCTTGCCTTCCACGCCAAGAGAGTCCCATCCGTACACGAGACGAAGTCTTCAATCTTGTATCTTCATAGTCCAACAGTGCGGCCAAAGGATATAGTCCGGCTGTCCGGATACCCCCTAATCCAAGACTCCCTCAATGTCTGTTACCAACTCGGAAGTGGAGAGCGCCATGAATCATCGGTGCTGTAGGGCTGTTTTACGAGACCCGAAGTTCTCGGACAAGGCATTTAATGCCTTTAGCTCGGGCGATGCATACATCCGAGCTGCTCGAGACGGGCTTAGAGAAGCCACGAGGCAATATCTGACAGATGTGCAGGTAAGTTTTCTTTGTCAAAAAAAAAGGATAGCCATATACCCGTAGCCCCCAAGACTAAAGCAGTTGGCACGACTGATTTAAGGATTCTTGAACAACCAGATCCTCGTAGAGAAGAATGGTCTGCTAGCCCAAGAGTCGAGTGCGATTTAGGACGCAGTGAAAGCTTCTACCGTAAAGCGGGAGACTTGAAGAAGTCGTCCTCTGGTATTGTTCCCTTCCACCAAGGAACAATAATTGTGTACCCACCGCGCTAATGTAGCAAATCATTTCGCATAATAGGGCCGCCTGATCAACTTGCAAAGAAGCTAAAGGTTGCCCAAGAGGGAGCAAAAAAGAGGCGAAAAGGCAACACGCCACAGGCGAGCGTGTGCTGACCCGTGTCAGAAATGAGAAAAACAAGCTGCAGGATTCCAACACTGCATTGGGTGAAGAGTTGAAAAATGTCCGAGCCCAGGTAGTCGCTTTCGTGAAGGAGAACAAGGAATTGCGGGGCAGTATCTTCAGTATGTGTCCAAACTTATTTGTGGATTAGCTCAGCGATAAATGGGACTGAAATAGTCATGTTTGCAGGTGTACTGACGGGCCGTCCCGAAGAGGAGGTGTCCGGATCATCAGGTAATCTGCTGCAGAGGCTGTCACAGGTGCACGAGCATGCTCGGCTAGCCATGCGGAGCATGGCCAAGGCCTTATGGCCGTCCGACTCCACTCCAGGAAGTATGGGGGAGCTTGTAGAGCTGTTCAAGGGAGCTCGGCGGCGTATCCGGCTATGGAAGATATCGGCCTGCCGGGAGGGTGCGCGAGAAGCCTGGGCCATGGTGAAAACGCGGTATACCAAGCTGGACCAAATCACATGGCCAGGGTTGGACCACTAGGGTCCAATGGGGAAGAAATTCCCATTAGTTTAGTATATGACCAAGTAGAGGTGGCCGCCAAATATTCCCAATAGGATTGTAAGTTAGACCGCCTGTTGGACGGTGTAGAGAGGGAAGTGTTTGAGTCCAAGTGACTATGTATTTTTCCTTGCCCTGTGTAATTCTAGCTGAATTGTATAGCATTTGTCATGGCAGACCTTTTTGCTTCAACCTCCGGACTCAAGGGTGCAGAGTGTTTCCGGATACCCTCACGGCCGAATAGGCCGGGGCATACCTGGAAAACTAGGCGTAGGGGTCATAATTTCTTGAACAGACAAGTTGTATTCTGCTAGTTATGTTATATTACATTTGAGTCGTAAGAAACATCTTCCAGAGAGAATAGTTCCGTTAAGGGTTCCTTTCCCTGGGTGTGCATGTATTAATGTACATGTACGAGTTGTGATGGAAGAAAAATCACCGTTTCTGTAACTTCTGGGGGTTACCAATGGAGTAATTTGTAACACCCCAAAATTTTAGCCAACTTTTAAATGTTAAATTTTTCCCAGGAGTTTTAAAATGTTCATTTCTGTTGATTTTAGAACCTTTCTTTCAATATTGAGGAGTCTTTTCCAAGTGGAGCTTTCCAAAACATATTGGACTTCTATGCTCTCTGTATACCATTTTCTTAATCAGTATGATTATTTATTAGATTATTTCACCCTGAGCTTTATTCATTAAAATGAATTGTTTTAAATTTTGGATCTCCTTTTGAACTACAACCATTTGATATATTTAGCTAAAATTCCAACCAAAATTTGGAGAGGTCATGTGATGTCTCTAAATCACTTGTGTGCAATAATATAATTATTTCATTTCATATTTTGAGTTTTACACCTGTTTTTCAAATCTGGTCTAGTGGACACTTTTGCACTATAGCCTAATTAAATATTTCCCTAGAACCTTCACCAAAATTATGGGATGTCAGTGGTAGCATGCCATCCAACTTTATGCAAAAACCTTGTGATGTTCCATGGAAAAATTAAGTATACCAACCTCTTTTTCATTCTGGACCAGACTTGTGTTTTGTAATGCAACCATCTCCTAACTTGCTCCTTTACCCATGAGCTTTCTCCTGCTTGTAGTCCTCCCCGCCAAACCCCTAAGTCCAGGAGCATGCATTCTTTGGAACACTTTTGGTCCATGTAGTGATGCCTTTTTCTTTCTGTCGAGTGTAGTTTTGCAAAACTTGCACTAGCAAGTTTCTCCTTTTGGCAAACTAACTTCACCACCCTCTCTTACATCCACAGAGACACTGATCTGAAGTTTTTGGCCACTCCAAGAAATGCCTAAGTACCCTTGGCATTTTGTAAAACACCTTATGGACATGATCTGTTTTGACATGATTTTTGTTTTGCACTGTGACCTTGCACCTCTGGGCAATCCAGCATGTCTACTAAGCACCTAGACGATCCTAACCTAGATCTGCTAAGTGCCGACCTCACCCAAGCCCTGTAGCATGCCATGGCATTTTAAATCCGAGCACGTTAAAATGCGTGCTCTGGCGCGAGTAGAGCATCGCCAGCGTATTACGCGTGCGCCCGAGCCGACAGCGTCGCGCCTGCTTGCCACCACTCTGCAGAGCAGCGCCACTCACTTGGCCTCTCGCTACGTCACGCCAAGAACCCCGACCACCTCTCTGGCGTTGCCCGACAAGCCGCTTGGCGGCTGCCTGCTGACATAACGCCACCGCCATGGCAGCACCGCCCAAGCCTCGGCGCTCGCCACACCGCCCCACAGGAGCAGCGAAGCTCATCCGCAGCCATGTCCACTAGCGCTCGTCGCCGCCACGACACCCTAAGCTACAGAATGGCGGTCCTGAGCGACCTTATCCCACGGCCGCCCATGAACCGACCACAGCGCCTATTTAAGAGCCCTCGAGCTCGTCTCCGCATGCGGGGCAGTCTCAAACCCCCTCCCTAGGACCCCATTGGCAGCCAATCGACCTGGGGAGATCTCCTTCCCCATCTCCGGCAACCGCAGCCGCCGCCACCGCCCTGGCCATTCCGGCGTCACCAGAGCCTCCCCTTCTCGATTCTCTTCACCAGAGCTCTACCTTCCTCTCGTGAACTCTCCCCCCGCTCCAATTTTAATCGGGAACCACCGCCGCCCCAAAACCACTACGCCACCGAAACCTTCCTCCGCCGCAGAGCTCGTCACCGACGACTCCCTCCATCCCCATCACTCCCTCGACCACCGAAAGAACCGCCCCAGCCTTGCGGATCCATCCCCAACCTCGGGGGCACGCGAGGAGCCGCCTAGCGCCGGCGACGATCGCCGGAGCCCCCGCCTCTGTTCGGCCAGAGGAAGAAGAGGGAAGGGAGAATAGTCAAACCTGACCAGTGGGCCCCCTGGACCCACTGTCAGTGACCCCTCCCAGTCCAGTGGGTTAAGTGGAAGCGCATTTCCAGTTTACGCCTTCGACGTGTACGTATATATTCGAAACGTTTTCTTTTCTGTTTTATTTTTAATAACAGATTTTTTTTTGACCAAACTTTGACCGGCTGTATCTTTTTAAATACAGCTCCAAACAAATTAATTCTTTTTCCTACCTCTCTCAAATATTGTCTAGTTTATTTTAAGATTTATTTGAGAATTTTTCAAAACAACTTTTTGTGCTGCTTTGATTTTGTGTGTTAATTCATATATATTCTTTTGAATAGGATTTTGAAGATTTCAAGATGTGTTGGAATGCACCCTGCCTTCCCATGACACTGAAGGCAAGCATTCTGAACCACTGGTGAAATTTTTGTGTGTGTTGCATATAGCACGATGACAACACCACCCGACACGAGCATCGTCATTTTATGTGAGGATGTGTTCCTACTCATGAGTGCATGTTAATGAATTTCATGCAAATGGAGTTGATATGATTGTGATAGAAATCACCGTCATATGCCTTTCATGCATACCGGGAGGAAAAGGCAGGAAGGCCTCTGTCTTGGGTGAACACGGTCTTGTCCCTAGTCCTCCGTCGAGGCCAGTCGTGTCCGGTATGGCATGAGGGGTATGTCGCGTGGTGTTTCTATCTGTAGTTTGAAGTATTTGCATTGTTATACTAATCTTGCAGGGAATCTTACAACCTCCTAAGTCGACCGTAGATCGAGCCTTGTGCCAGTAACCCCCATACTTGCTTCGTACTACCACTCGTCTCTACAACAAGTAGGGTACGATTCAATAAGTTGTCAACCCTTTCCTAGCACACACCGTACAGAGAGGCCATAGTGGAAGATACTGGAGGCATCCGGTAGTCATGCCACCGGGTCCGAGAGCATGGGTGTTTCGGTTGTAGCCGAAGGGGGTAGCTCCCCAGTTTGCGCGCGGTATAAATTTTGTGACCCCATGTTACGTCGAGGTTGTAGCCTCCCCACTTAGAGTTTTGCTTGGCGGTGTCGTGGGTGATTCCTGCATACGGTGAGTTAAGCTGGTGTGTGTGCAAGTTAGGTATGTTTTCAACAAAAGACCGTGGCGGAATTAGTCCCGATGTACTAAAGGAATCCGTTACTCGTGGGTAAAGAGTACACCCTCTGCAGAGATTAAACCTATTCGAATAGCCGTGTCCATGGTTAAGGACTACGAGTGCAGGATGGGTCAAGTGTCGGTCTTAGTGTCGGTCTTGGAGGTGAAAGCTGTTAAACACGGAATCACGATTGTGACTTGTGATAATTATGATTATTATTTTTATGTGGACTAACCCGTGATATTTTTGGTATTATCGAATATCCCTGGGATGGTTCTACCTCCTGGATATTCACTGTATTTATTTATAAGCCCTTTATGTGGTGTCGCTCAGACGCCCGACTGCGGCATTGTTTTTATTTATTTATCAGCCCTTTATGTGGTGTCGCTAAGACGCCTGACTGTGGCATTGTTTTTATTTATTTATAAGCCCTTTATGTGGTGTCGCTAAGACGCTCGACTGTGGCATTTCTTTTAAAGCCCTTTATGCGGTGTCGCTCAGACGCCCGACTGTGGTATTTCTTTTAAAGCCCTTTATGCGGTGTCGCTCAGACGCCCGACTGTGGAATTTCTTTTAAAGCCCTTTATGTGGTGTCGCTAAGGCATCCATTTATGGCATTTCTTTTAAAGCCCTTTATGTGGTGTCGCTAAGACGCCTTGACCGTGGCATTTCTTTTAAATCCCTTTATGCGGTGTCGCTCAGGGCATTGTAACATTTCTTTTAAAGTACTTCATGTTATTTACTTCTTAATTTTAATACTACCATATTGTTGCATATTCTCAAATAACATGCTTGCACGCATCAAAGTTTTATTTATCTTTCGTGACTGACGTCATGAACATAAGATATTTTCAGCATATCATTGTTATATTATGCCTGTGTCCATAATGTTTGCGAGTACATTCAAAGTACTCACTGGCTTGTCCCTGGCTATTGTCTTAGCCAGATTTCCTTGCACGGAGAGGAGCGACCGTGGCGACAGTCCCAGAACCTAAAGAACAAAGACCGCAGCCTCGCGAAGATAGGAGTTATCCTGATCAGTTGTTCCCGTGGGAATTGGAGTCCCATAGACACTGATGATCTATAAACCGCTTCCGCCATCATCCATTAGAAACCAATTGTTATATTCACAGGCCAGAATAGTCTTGTACTACATATTTTGTATTTTGCTTGGAATTTACGTATCGAGTTGGTGCCTCATCATTACTTGATTATCACAGGGCTGGTGAGCACAAGGGCCATTTTCTAGGAATTATTACCCGGAAATTGGTAGCGACAGACTTGGTATCGAGCCAGTGACCATTGGCTAATCCTATCTTAGCGGTCAATAAACTTAGGCTAACAACCCACCAAGCCATAACCAAAACCCCAGCCAAGCTTCCCGTGCAAGATAGCCACCACAGTGACCCGGCGCTTTTGGCGCCGGTGCCCAACCTATCAACCTAGCCCGTCTATCACGCACCAAAGACCAGCACCCAAGGTGTCTCATTACATAGCGTCTGAAGGAAGACTCCGTCCCCTTTTCTATAAAAAGGGCACGCCGCCTCAACCAGCCCAGACAGCCGCTACCCCAAAACCGAGCCACAATGCACGGTCCCGTAGTGCACCATGAGACTACAGCAACCAACCTTGGAGGTTTTGTGACCATACTGTAAACCTCACCCGTCGTGCCTATCGTTAGAAGAGCCACCCGAATATGTTGTGTACCAAGGACCCATGAGTGGTGAGAGCCGACAATTACAGGGCCATCAGTACATATCTCTACGGTAGAGGTCCGGCACCAGCGCCCCTACAGGTTCACCGGAAGGACAACTTCCTTTGAGCCACAAGCCATCCAACTAGCTGCTCGAGAGGCTATAGTTCATCTCAGGCACCTGTTGCCCAGACTTAACTGTCGCTCGTTCCACTACTACCCCAGGCATGAAGGGTACGGTAGACCACCCCAAGTAGCCAACGGAGATCACGAGACGGACCCTGCATTGCTGCACCTAGTGCGCTATGTAGGTGCGCTGGAGGATCTATTCGATCAAATCACCAATGATCTGATCGCAGCTCATGGAGAGCTGGTTCGTCGAGCCCCAGCGAGAGAGGAGATCGAGCCCAATGCCGACAAACCAGTCGTGCTGTTTGGACACCCAATCGAGACCCTGAGGTCAGCCCCAGCCGTCAGCCAAGGTGCTTTGATGACCCCAGAAGTGCTTCGTTGCCTCTTGGGAGCACACTCCAACGGGGTTGTGGTCAACAATCCCCGCGATGGTCATCATCACTACCCCGAGCCTGCAGCCCCTCAGCCCTCTCCAGCTAATTCCGACGGTGAGAACCGTGGAGAAGCCTCGACATCCACAAGGAACGCCCGCTTGGATGTAAACAAAGTAGACTAAGTCACTCGAGTAATGTCGAGTCTGTCGGCGTTCTGGGAACGGGGGTCCCCAGACTTGCCTGCCTGCGGCCCGCGGCGTGGCTCAAAGGAGGCCCAGGACGGCCCATCTTCATCAACACAAGCTCAAGACCCTCGCGAGGGGCCAAGCCTCGCAGGCGGACGACCAAGAGCTTCCTCAGGCACGACCTCGTCAGGCTGGCTCACGAGGAGGCGGAGAGTTCAAAGGCGGGGTACCTCGCGAGGTGCCCGTGGCGTAAGCCATGATTTGACCGAGGGCGCCCGATCGAGCGCCAGCCAGCGCGTCCTCCTTTCCTCTTTGGTGCAAAGGGGCAAGCGCGAGCAAGAGCATCAAGCAAAGGCATCCGTTTGATTGCAACAAGACCAAGACCAGCCCCAACGGCTGGAATGCGATCATCGTGGAGCCCAAGCAGGCGTCATCACCAGAGCGTTTGGCAGGCGAGGACCAACTTTAGTCAGGATAAGTGTACCCTTTGTTCCCCTTCAAAATGGCCAATTGTTGGCGCCCTTCCCGCTCAATATTTGGGAAGAGGCCCAGGGCCTTCGCCTATAAATAGGGGTAGGCACACTCAGAGAGAGGGGGGAAAAAGTACGATCGGATCGAGCATTCGGAATCCAGAGAGAGAGAAACCCGTTCCTCAAGCTAGAGCGATGGGGCACCACTTAGCAGTTCATCATACCCACCAAGAACAGACCCTCGCGAGGCTGTTCTTCCACTATCTTGTTCTTCGTCAGCCCTAGAGGCAATCCACACACCACAAACTAGAGTAGGGTATTACACCACAACGATGGCCCGAACTAGTATAAATCTTGTGTCTCTTGAGTTGTTCTTGTTAGTAGTTTAGGTCCCTGCGATTGGCCAGTGCGAGGCGGTGGAGGGTTGGATCTCTGTCGCACCCAGTAGTTCGAACCTTAAAGGGTCCTGCGGAACCCATGATCCGACATTTGGCGCGCCCGGTAAGGGTCTTGGCGGAATCCGCCTTCGCCACCTCGTGTCCCGTCGCAGTCATCCCCATGACCGCGACCAAGCGAGCAACCCAGATCCATGGGCGGCGTGGCCCGCCCACCTGAGCCGCCGCGTCTCGGGCGACCCGTGCGTTTCTGTGCAGCTCGCGGTCGCCAGAAGCGAACTTGTGGCGACGCGACAGTTCGGCAGGCGCTCACACGCGACAGCGCGGTCGGCAGCAAGAGCCTCCAACCACGCCACGACCACATCACCCTACACCCGGGGCAGGCGAACTTCGAGGCGGCTCCACGATGGCCCAAGAGCTGTTGTAGTGCAGTCTTTGGAGAGCGGCCGCGGACGTCTTCTTGGAAGCGAGTGGCGGAGCTCACAGGATTCGCCGCCTCGAGGCTCACCCTTCGCACCCAACTCCCACCTCGGGCCGAGGCGGCCCGCAGAGGCTCCACGCGCCCGCTGGCTCCAAAGCTACTCCAGCACCGGCGAAAAGTTAGCTGTCGGGCCGGTGGCGGGTTGCCTCGCCCGCCCGCGGAGAAGAAGGACTCGACGCAACTCACGGGCCTGGTGGACCGCGCGCCACCACCCCACGGCGGCGCCGGTCGAAAGCAGAAAGCAGCGCTGCACGCTCAAGACTCACTGGCGTGGCCTTCGGGATGATGGCGCCAGAGGAATACGTGCCCCACATGATGGACCAGGGCACCCGCATGAGGGAGAACAAGACTCTCCTCAGCCCAATATGGGGGATGAGGCGTGAGCGCTCTTCCAGAGTCTCGAGATGGTCCCACTGGTCACGCCCGGGCGGCGATTATCGGTACCGCTACTTCCTCAAGAGCAAACATACGCTAACCATAGGTCGCAGGAGGTATAGGTCACCACGGCGGCGGCTGCCCTCCGCGATCTCCTACCCCTCGGGAGGGGGCGCGAGGGGCTGCCGGAGGGAAGAGATCCGGCATCACCACCGCGGCATTGAGCAAAGGCGTTCTCGGGAGGTAGGCCCTCTGCTGGGGAGGTGCCTCGGGGCCTGCCTGGCGGAGGACCCGTGGTCGTCGGGGAACGGCGACCGCTCTACCCACCGGCGGCGTCACGGTTTCCGGTCGTCGTTGGTGGCACTAGAGTAATGGCGCGGCGGGGCCCTCGTCTGGCGATATGAAGCAAGGCAGTACACATGAAGAAGGCCCAGTGCCTGAAGCTTCGCCGCCCGTGACACTCTCACGTAATAATGAGTGGGGCTGTACACGCCCGAGTCTCGAGGTGCCGGCCTCGAGCCTGGAGCTCCCTCCTCGCCCGATAGCTTGACACTTAGCTCTGCTTATTTGGTGAGAAGACGTCCAAGACTAGACTAGGTGCCGGACGCGGCCTTTTTCTGCTTTCATTTGGTTTTCCCTCTGGCTGTCGTTTTCCCCCGTTGGATTTAAGTTGAATTTGAGCTTGAAGATTTGCGTGTATTCGGGGAAGGGGTGCTTAGTCTCGTTCGAGCAAATCTCGCGTTTGATTTACAACTCCGCCTTAGCTGCCTCCCCTCGCGAGCCCTTGCGGCCGGGCGAGCCAAGCTTCGCGCACAGCCCAAATTGTCACCCGTCGCGTCCTCTTGGAGGGTTTTGCTGCAGGTCCCTACGGATTCGATCGATATACACTCGGATTGCCGCAGCCTCCCGCAGCTATCTCGGGGCTCGTCTGACGGCGAAGGTAAACCATCAAACTAAGCGCGTCGCCTAGCCTACCACTTGGCCGGGCGTATGGGCGATGTAACGCCTGCTAATCACGAAGAACACAAGTTTTACATGAGGGCTCCCCTCCCAAAATGCTCTCACCTCCATCAGGTCAAAACCTGAGTTCTATCCATCTTGAGGTAATGGAACAAGGACAATACATGATCAGTCGGACAAATCCCCCAATGCATCCTCACGAGCACCTCCCGAGCCGTTGCTGGCATCGTTGGCCTCGCGGTCGCTGTCTGCGTGATCGTCGGCGGCGTCCGGGCCATTCACCACGCCGCCCTCATCGGCGGCCACGACCACGCCGTCGTCATCCTAAGCAAAGGCCCTGACGAGGGCATCCACATTGTCTTCCACCCAGTGCGCTAGGTCGCCCCGGACGGCCTGGGGAACTGGGGCGATGGCTGCGTCGAAGTCGAAGTGGGGGTCCATGTCCCGGAGATGACTGAAGACACGAGAAAAGGCGCGCCCGAGCAGCGCGCGGCTCCTCTCCTCCACCAACCTGTCGGCCCTAACCGACCGCGCCTCCAGCCGCGCCACCACGTCGGTGAAGAATCAAGGTTGCGGCGTAATTGGCTGCGTCTTGGTGGCCTACCGCCGCCTCGCATATATTATCCAAGACCACGTTAGCTCTTTCCGGGCGTGGCGAGCATGGGGCGGTGCTCATGCTCCAAGACTGGCCACGACGCATCTCGTCCGCATTGCAGCGCGCAACAGCCTCGGCCTCTTCCACCCGGCTGGCGAAGAAGGGCGCCTCGGCACGAGGTGGTGGACTCCCTCTGCGCCACCTCAAGGGCGGCCTGAAGAGCATCGGCCCGCCGCATAGCCTTCCTCCAGTTTGGTCCTCAAGGCAGCAGTCCTGCCCTCAGCCTCGGCCTTGATCAACCCCAACCGCTCGTCAAACTCGCGCTCGAGGTTTGAGCGCGCCGCCGCCACTCGGCGCCCGACCTCCTCCATGATGCGGGCTTCCCGTGCTGCAACCTCATCCTCTGCCCGCGTCGCCAAGCGTTCCCTCGTCTCCAAGCGCTTCGTGCTGCCAGCGCGTTCGGCCAAGCGGCGTCGGCGCCTCTTCGCAACACGGAGCTCCGCCGAGTCGCCACAGGCCACCTTCATCGGCCGAGGGCTGCCTCGCGCAGCTCGCTGCTCCTCCAACAGTGGCACCGGCCCAGTGGCTTCCTGCATACCCGCTCCTCCGCCGCCTCTCACCGCTGTCATTGCCCAAGCCTCCTCAACGGCCCAAAAAGCAGGCCTCCCAGGAGGCTGCCAGCGGCACGCCTTTGGCCTCCTCGTCATCAAGTTCAGCTGGCGGCAGCAAGGCGGCAGCGCCCTCCAGCTCACTCCTCTCTGCGGCCAGGCACAGGCCCTCGGCCTCAAGGTGCGCGTCTTCGTCAGCAAGCTCTTCACCAAGAAGGCTCGCCGCGTCAGCCGCCCTTCGAAGAAATCCTTGGCGAAGGGCGCGACGCTCCCGGGCGCGCTTGCGCACGCCCTCCACACCATCGACCGCCCAGGGCGCCGGCAGAACCTGAATCAACACTCCCCCTCTGCAGGGGCTGAGGGCTGGCACCCTCGCGGCCCGGCCGGGCGCGCCATGAGCCCGGCACAGAGCCAGCCCATCCCGAGCGAGGCGCAGGAAGCGCCCGACCAATCGCCGTCCACGACCAGGCGAGAAGCCTGGCGGGCTAGCTATGCCTCGGGAAGGCTCACGAGGAAGGATCACGAGGCGTGCAGGCCACGGCAGCGCCTCGGGGCGGCTCACCTCCCGGTCGCCCTCACCACAAGAGCTCCATTTGCTTGGAGCACTCGAGGAGCGGGGAGGCGGCCGGGGAGGGCGATCTCCTCACCCGTCTCCATGAGCTCGGCAGAAGGGGCTGCAGGCAAGGATCGATGGCAAGCGGAAGAATCGGGGAGCCGGAGAAGAGGAAGGCTTACTCGCCGGTAGCAAAGTACTTCCTGCGCTTGAGCGACAAGGGTAATCATCGCCAGGGCCTCCCTTCTCTTAGGAGGGCCTCAAAGTTCACGCTGAAACGGCCCAAGATCTGGGCGCAGGAATCAACTGCGGCAAGGGAGAAGCTGTCAGGCGGCTCGCGTCGAGCGTCTGCTGACGCCAGACTGCTAGTCGCCTCACCAAGAGAAGCGTGAGAGGCCTCGGGGGCTCCAGCCATGGGCTGCAGGCCGGCTGCCTGCCGTCCTTAGCAGCAGCATGAGCCTCGGGAGTTGCCCCTCATGAGCATCGCCAGCGCCGACACCGGAGGGTCCCTTCAGCCTCTGGCGGCTCGTGCCTCCTGCTCCGCCACTTGAGGAGGAGCCGCCTTAATCGGAAGGGCTGTCACCACCACTGGATTCTCGCGAGGCCCCACAGAGACCAGGTAGGCGCAGCCCCATTCATCGAAGATAGGCATCTGGTTCACCAAATCACCCCTATTCCGGCAGCGGTACAGCAAGGCCCCTTCATGCTGGATGCCACCGGGGTTAGGATCGCCAGTCAGGACCAGGAGCACCTTCCTTAGCACTTCTGGCGTCAGGTCTTCTTCCTGGAGCCTCATACGATCACCAGGCCCGCCGAAGGCCCACATCCGGTGGGAATGGTGTTGGAGAGGAGCAATGCAGCGCATCAGGAACTCCTTCACCACCTTGGGCGCATCACTGCGGCGACCTCGAGAATCTTGACGGCGCCCAGACGAAGAAGAGCCGAGGGCTTGAAAGCGTCTCCTGGCCCCAGCCAGAATTGGGGACAGCAGGCGAAGTTGGTTCCGATAACAGGGGGCTGGGCACCCCCGCATCCACGTACAACCACCTCTCACGGAACTCAGCATGCGGGCGGAGGCAGGCTGAAATCAATCCACGAGGCCGCGGTCTCGGTAGCGGCGACGAAGCTCTCGCACGCCGAGCATTGGCCCGGTCGACAAAGCGCAGAAGAAGAAGTGGCGCAGCAAGGCAACCGAGGAAGGATGTCCATCATTGCCTCACAAACGGCGAAGACCGAGAGAAGAGTAATGGACTCGGGACCCGGATGCATCATGTGGATCTGATGGTGGAAAGCACGGCATTGAAGAAATAAGAGAAAGGGGAACCAGCCCGCCCACGAGCGTCGGTGAAATACCGGACCTCGGTGGTATCCTGTCGATGGCAAAAGTGGGGCCTTGGGCCAGGCCGTCGTCCTCTCGCATTCATTAAAGGAAGTGGCGAGCCGAACTGACCTTGCCCAAGCCCTCCAGTTGATTATGATCGTGAATTCGATAGCGGAGGCCAAGCCGCGGGCGAGCGGGCGAAGCGCAGGTTTCTTCCCTTTCCTTCTTCACGGAGCCATGGCGATCGAAAGGGGGAAGGGGAGATTTGAGATTGGATTGGAAATGGAAACCGGAGTTCGAGAGAGGGAAGGACTGGAGCGCACAAGCAGCAGAGAGGGGAACAGATGTGTGCCGCAGCGTGTCCGCCTGGCAAGACACGAAATAAGGAGGCGTGGGGGAATAGTGCCGCCCACGTCCAATCAACCGCCACGCGTCGCCCAAGGCCGCAGGCTGTTAGGGCCCGCGATGCTTCGCACTTGCCCTTTTGCCTCTCTGCTCGGCCAAGTTGGTGCCCGTGGTCCTGGGGAGACTCTTGTCGGCTTTTACGGGAACGGGGTCCCCAGACTTGCATGCCTGCGGCCCAGGCGTGGCTCAAAGGAGGCCAGGGCGGCCCATCTTCATCAACACAAGCTCAAGACCCTCGCGAGGGGCAAGCCTCATGAGGCGGACGACCAAGAGCTTCCTCGGCCTGCAGCCTCGTCGGTGGCTCACGAGGAGGCGGAGAGTTCAAGGCGGGGTACCTCGCGAGGTGCCCGTGACGCAAGCCATGACGACCGAGGGCGCCAGTCGGGCACCAGCCCATGCAGCATCCTCCTTTCCTCTTTGGTGCAAAGGGGGCAAACGCAGGCAAGAGCATCAAGCAAAGGCATCCGTTTGATTGCAACAAGACCAAGACCAGCCCCAACGGTGGAATGCACTCATCGTGGAGCCCAAGCATGCGTCATCACGAGCCTTTGGCAGGCGAGGACCAACTTTAGTCAGGATAAGTGTACCCGTTGTTCCCCTTCAAAATGGCCAATTGTTGGCGCCCTTCCCGCTCAATATTTGGGAAGAGGCCCACGGCCTTCGCCTATAAATAGGGGTAGCCACACTCAGAGAGAGGGGGAAAAAGGACGATCGGATCGAGCATTCGGAATCCAGAGAGAGAGAGAAACCCGTTCCTCAAGCTAGAGCGACGGGGCACCACTTAGAAGTTCATCACACCCACCAAGAACAGACCCTCGCGAGGCTGTTCTTCCCTATCTTGTTCTTCGTCAGCCCCAGAGGCAATCCACACACCACAAACTAGAGTAGGGTATTACACCACAACGGTGGCCCGAACTAGTATAAATCTTATGCGTCTCTTGAGTTGTTCTTGTTAGTAGTTTAGGTCCCTGCGATTCGGCGAGGTACGAGACGGTGGAGGGTTGGATCTCCGTGCGCACCCCAGAGTTCGAACCTTAAGGGTCTGCCGGAACCCGTGATCCGACAGAGTCCCAGTGTATCCTCGCTTTGTAATCCTGTGATCCCTTAAATTAACGCAGCCTGTCATCGTGCCTCTATTTTATATAGTAGTCTAGCATGGATGTATTAGCATGCAGTGTGATTTCTCTATCCTTGGCGTAGCCACCAAAAACCGCCCCGACAACACCCACAGTGATACGTCACTTTAGTAAGATGTGTGTATCTATGGTTGACCCCGAGCTAAGCCGGCCAATTCTTTACTTTTTACCACGGTAGAATGACCCAGCCCCGGTGCTATAAAAAGGCCACCGCGTGACCTTGCCAAGCACCCCTCACCTTGTGCACCATCCTCACAACCATTTCTTGCCATGCCGAGCCCTAGTATTTATCTGAGGACTCCAGATGCTACCCCAGGTAGTTTTGTCAAGATATTGTGGGATTTTACCCTTGATACCATATGGGCGCTACCCAGCCACCCCAGACTGAGCTGTTCAAATCGAGGATCACCCTTCCACCTCAAGATATTGGGCAGCCGTGCACATCCCTCCTGTAAACCCAAACCAAGACCCAACAGAAGTCTCCTTCGTGGGGAAATCTATGCCAACCCCGCATATGGCCGTAGAAGCTGCTGCATACGAAGTGCTTGCTCGCCTTCGATTCGCGGTACCCTATGCCAGCGAACGAGGGTATTATTACTTTCCGAGCCATGCAGCACCCGGAGGAGTAACATCTTTTCCCGGTGGACGAATTGAGAGAGACCAGATCTTGGCCAACCTTGTCCAGTCGTCGCCATCGTCAACAATGTTTAACCCAACGTATGATGGGTTATCTCTGAAAGCCTCATGATTTAAATCCTCGATCGCCATCGGCAGATCTTTGAGGCCGACCAGGAGAGACATTCATCGACCGGTCAATCCACTTTCTCCAATAGAAGAAGAGTGTATCCCGTGCGGAGACATTTTCTGGGACCCCGTCCGATTACCGTTTTCAATTTAGATGCACCGCTGTTTTTATTACCGCAACTTTTATTTATGTGTTGTAACTTATGCGTGGTACCCGAGTTCGCATGGTAAACCTTTAGATTCTATTAATGTGAGTAGCTCATCGGCGGTTTGACTCTAATGTATTACTGTTTTCTCTCACGAGAAATCCTGGAGTGAGATTTCTTTTCCCTGAGTTGCCGCATCGTATATTTTCTCACGGCATAGACTATTTTATTTCACGCAGCACCCCGACAGCAGACTCACAACCACAATTACACGGACACATACACCGCTTGCAAATTTTTTGCAACTGTGTCGCATCTAACTAAGCACCTCCGAACAACAGTTAACACCCGACACACCCCACCTACTCCTCGTGATCACCGCCACCGCGGAGAGCCAGCAACCGAGCAATGGCATCGCGACATTCGTCGAGGATCATCGCGCACAGGAGCACGGAGAGCCCCATCACCGCTGCCAGCCCTCCGCACAGCAGGATCACGTACCAGTCCGGCACCACCTCCGCCATTAGAGCCTCGCCTCGAGCTCCGTCCAGCGGAAGCGAGAGGAGAAGGAAGGAGAAGAGGAACGAGGCCAGGTGTGAGGAAGAAGAGGAAAACGCCGCGGTCGTTTTATAAGCCCGAGCTTCGGTGTACGGTGGGCGAGGTCCACCAGCGCCGCTCGTCGCCCGACGCCCGGTGTTCAAAAGCGAATCATGAAGCAAAGGCCGACAAAGACACCGACCATGAGGTGAGTGCATGTTGCACCGGCTAGCACGCCACAAGCACTACACAAGGGTGCGGCCTAGGTGCCCTACGCGCTAAGCGTCGCCCGGTGGAAAGCGGGAAGCGGCGAGAAAGGAAGAAGAAATAGCGGAGGAAGAAGAAGAGAGGCTGGCCGTGGGCCCGGGTCCATCTGTCGACCCGGAGAGAACTGCTTGTGCTCTCGGTGCGACCGATGTATTTTTTCTAAATTTAGAATTTATTCTAAATTTATGTCCAGTGTAGAAATCGCTAGTTTTCCCCAAAACCGTGGATTTTTCCCCACGCAGCGCCAGTATCCCACACTGTAGTTACTCACCACTTATTGCCCTCTCACTGTAGCCACTTTTTACCGCTTGAGTAAAATAATCTTTTGAGCAGGTAAAAGTATTCTGTTTGCAACCCTTAACGAATCTCGAGGACGAGATTTTTCTTAAGGAGGGTAGTAGTTGTAAGACCCCAAAATTTTAGCCAAGTTTTAAATGTTAAATTTTTGCCAGGAGTTTTAAAATGTTTATTTCTGTTGATTTCCGAACCTTTCTTTCAATATTGAGGAGTCTTTTCCAAGTGGAGCTTTCCAAAACATATTGGACTTCTATGCTCTCTGTATACCATTTTCTTAATCAGTAGGATTATTTATTAGATTATTTCACCCTGAGCTTTATTCATTAAAATGAATTGTTTTAAATTTTGGATCTCCTTTTGAACTACAACCATTTGATATATTTAGCTAAAAATCCAACCAAAATTTGGAGAGGTCATGTGATGTCTCTAAATCACTTGTGTGCAATAATATAATTATTTCATTTCATATTTTGAGTTTTACACCTGTTTTTCAAATCTGGTCCAGTGGACACTTTTGCACTATAGCCTAATTAAATATTTCCCTAGAACCTTCACCAAAATTATGGGATGTCAGTGGTAGCATGCCATCCAACTTTATGCAAAAACCTTGTGATGTTCTATGGAAAAATTAAGTATACCAACCTCTTTTTCATTACGGACCAGACTTGTGTTTTGTCTGCAACCATCTCCTAACTTGCTCCTTTACCCATGAGCTTTCTCACCTTGTAGTCCTCCACCTTGCCAAACCCCTAAGTCCAGGAGCATGCACTCGTTGGAACACTTTTTGTCCATGTAGTGATGCCTTTTTCTTTCTGTCCAGAATTGTAGTTTTGCAAAACTTGCACTAGCAAGTTTCTCCTTTTGGCAAACTAACTTCACCACCCTCTCTTACATCCACAGAGACAACGATCTGGGTTTTTGGCCACTCCAAGAAATGCCTAAGTACCCTTGGCATTTTGTCAAACACCTTATGGGCATGATCTGCTTTTGACAAGATTTTTGTTTTGCATGTGACCTTGCACCTCTGGGCAATCTAGCATGTCTACTAAGCACCTAGGCGATCCTAACCTAGATCTGCTAAATGCCAGCCTCACCCAAGCCACTGTAGCATGCCATGGCATTTAAATGAGCATGTTACATGCGTGCTCTGGGCGCGAAGTTGAGCAGCGTATTACGCGTGCAGCGCCCGAGCCGGCCAGCGTCGCGCCCACAGCTTGCCACCACTCTCTGAGCCGCGCCACTCACTTGGCCTCTCGCTTCGTCATGCCAAGAACCCGACCGCCTCTGCGGCATTGCCGACAAGCAGCTTGGCGGCTTGCGCCCGTGGCCGCAACCGCCACCGCCATGAGCAGCACCGCCCAAGCCTCCAGCGCTCGCCACCTGCCCCCTGGAGCAGCGTAAGCTCATCCGCAGCCATGTTCACTAGCGCTCGTTGCCGCCACGACACCCTAAGCTACGGAATAGCGGTCACTGGCGACCTTATCCCCGGCCGCCGCGGAACCGACCCCGAGCGCCTATTTAAGGAGCTCCCGAGCTCGTCTCCGCCGCGCAGGCGATCTCAAACACCCTCCCTAGGACCCCATTGGCAGCCAATCGACCGGGGAGATCTCCTTCCCCATCTCCGGCAACCGCAGCGCCGCCACCGCCACAGCCATTCCGGCGTCATCGAGCCTCCCTTCTCCGTTCTCTTCACGGGAGCTCTACCTTCCTCTCGTGAACTCTCCCCTGCTCAATTTTAATGGGAACCACCGCCACCCAAAACCACTCATGCACGAAACCTTCCTCTGCCCTTGAGCTCGTCATGACGACTCCCTCCACCCCCATCACTCCCTCGACCACCGGAAGAACCGCCCCCGCCTTGCGGATCCATCCCCACCCTCGGGGCCCCGCGAGGAGCCGCCTAGCGCCGGCGACGATCGTCAGAGCACCCGCCTCTGTTCGGCCAGAGGAAGAAGAGGGAAGGGAGAATAGTCAAACCTGACCAGTGGGCCCCCTGGACCCACTGTCAGTGACCCCACCCAGTCCACATGGGTTAAGTGGAAGCGTATTTCCAGTTTACGCCTTCGACGTGTACGTATATATTCGAAACGTTTTCTTTTCTGTTTTATTTTTAATAACAGATTTTTTTCGACCAAACTTTGACCGGCTGTATCTTTTTAAATACAGATCCAAACAAATTAATTATTTTTCCTACCTCTCTCAAATATTGTCTAGTTTATTTTAAGATTTATTTGAGAATTTTTGAAAACAACTTTTTGTGCTGCTTTGATTTTGTGTGTTAATTCATATATATTCTTTTGAATAGGATTTTTGAAGATTTCA
The DNA here is from genome assembly GCA_021605145.1 of Aegilops bicornis. Lineage (NCBI taxonomy): Eukaryota > Viridiplantae > Streptophyta > Magnoliopsida > Poales > Poaceae > Aegilops > Aegilops bicornis. The sequence goes on from CM038672.1 coordinate 88,267,652, forward strand.
AGATGTGTTGGAATGCACCCTGCCTTCCCATGACCTGAAGGCAAGCATTACGAACCCTGGTGAAATTTTTGTGTGTGTTGCATAGCACGGTGACAACAACACCCGACCACGAGCATACGTCATTTTATGTGAGGATGTGTTCCTACTCATGAGTGCATGTTAATGAATTTCATGCAAATGGAGTTGATATGATTGTGATAGAAATCACCGTCATATGCCTTTCATGCATACCGGGAGGAAAGATGGGAAGGCCTCTGTCTTGGGTAGACACGGTCTTGTCCCTAGTCCTCCGTCGAGACGGTCGTGTCCGGTATGGCATGAGAGGGTATGTCGCGTGGTGTTTCTATCTGTAGTTTGAAGTATTTGCATTGTTATACTAATCTTGCAGGGAATCTTACAACCTCCTGAGTCGACCATAGATCGAGTCTTATGCCAGTAACCCCCATACTTGCTTCGTACTACCACTCGTCTCTACAACAAGTAGGGTACGGTTCAGTAAGTTGTCAACCCTTTCCTAGCACACACCGTACAGAGAGGCCATGGTGGAAGATACTGGAGGCATCCGGTAGTCATGCCACCGGGTCCGGGAGCATGGGTGTTTTGGTTGTAGCCGAAGGGGGTAGCTCCCGGTTCTTGTATGAGTATAAATTTTGTGACCCCATGTTACGTCGAGGTTGTAGCCTCCCACTTAGAGTTTTGCTTGGCCGGTGTAAGTGGGTGATTCCGCACACGGTGAGTTAAGCTGGTGTGTGCAAGTTAGGTGTGTTTTCAACAAAAGACCGTGGCGGAATTAGTCCGATGGACTAAAGGAATCCGTTACTCGTGGGTAAAGAGTACACCCTCTGCAGAGATTAAACCTATTCGAATAGCCGTGTCCATGGTTAAGAACTACAGTCTGGGATGGGTCAAGTGTCGGTCTTAGTGTCGGTCTTCGGAGGTGAAACTGTTAAACCTGGAATCACGATTGTGACTTGTGATAATTATGGTTATTATTTTTGATGTGGACTAACCCGTGATATTTTTGGTATTATCGAATATCCCTGGGATGGTTCTACCTCCTGGATATTCACTGTATTTATTTATAAGCCCTTTATGTGGTGTCGCTCGGGGCCAGCTATGACATTGTTTTTATTTATTTATAAGCCCTTTATGTGGTGTCGCTAAGACGCCCGACTGAGGCATTTTTTTTAATTATATATAAGCCATTTATGAGGTGTCGCTAAGGCCTTGCATTGTAACATTTCTTTTAAAGCCCTTTATGTGGTGTCGCTCGGGGCCTTGTAGTATTTCTTTTAAAGCCCTTTATGCGGTGTCACTCGGGCGCTTGACTGTGGCATTTCTTTTAAAGCCCTTTATGTGGTGTCGCTAAGACGCCCGACTATGGCATTTCTTTTAAAGCCCTTTATGTGGTGTCGCTAAGACGCCCGACAGTGGCATTTCTTTTAAAGCCCTTTATGCGGTGTCGCTCAGACGCCCGACTGTGGCATTTCTTTTAAAGTACTTCATGTTATTTACTTCTTAATTTTAATACTACCATATTGTTGCATATTCTCAAATAACATGCTTGCACGCATCAGAGTTTTATTTATCTTTCGTGACTAACGTCATGAACATAAGATATTTTCAGCATATCATTGTTATATTATGCATGTGTCCATAATGTTTGCGAGTACATTCAAAGTACTCACTGGCTTGTCCCTGGCTATTGTCTTGGCCAGATTTCCTTGCACGGAGAGGAGCGACCGTGGCGACAGTCCCAGAACCTAAACAACAGAGACAGCAGCCTCGCGAAGATAGGAGTTATCCTGGTCAGCTGTTCCCGTGGGAATTGGAGTCCCATAGACACTGATCTATAAACCGCTTCCGCCATCATCCGTTAGAAACCAATTGTTATATTCACATGCTAGAATGGTCTTGTACTACATATTTTGTATTTTGCTTGGAATTTTTTTATCAAGTTGGTGCCTCATCAGCTAATAGTTATCCTGGGGCTGGTGAGCACAAGGGCCATTTTCTGGGAATTATTACCCGGAAATTTGGGCGCGACATAATTGAAAAAACATCTTTAATTCACCGACCGAATATTCCCTTAAGAACGCTAGCTTTCGGCTTCACCCAGTCTGAGGTACACATCCGGATGACCCGGCAGTAACAATCGCAGAGGTGCTCCCTTTATGCCCTAGCCAAACTAACGGGAACTTAGGGCATAAGCACAGGAGCCAGGCAACCCAGCTTGGCCAAAACTTAAGTCATATTGATGCATATAGTGGCGAAAGAAAAGGTACAAATGGAAGAACTCATATGTCGAGAGCTTGATGCTCGAAGAGTAATGATAAAAAGCTTCTGTCTAAGAAGCCCCCGGGTATAATGGACATACATATTTGAAATATGTATGTGTTAGCGGTGTGCGGTCTAGCAGTTCGGCGCTAGGCATAGAATCGGAAAAGAGAGAAAAAAATAATGGAAACTATGCGGGAGAAGGAGATGAACTAGGAGTTCGGCGCTAGGCATAGAATCTTACGAGTGCGGCGGCGTTCGGGGGTTCGGCTCGGCGATTATGCGATGCATCACGAAGACGGTACGCTCTTCCGGTGAGAACTTTGTCAATTATGAAGGGACCCTCCCATTTGGGCTTGAGCTTGTCCTTTTTCTTCTCCGGCAGGCGTAGAACGAGTTCGCCAACGTTGTAAGTCTTAGCCCGTACTTCTCTGCTTTGGTATCTTTGAGCTCTTTGTTGATAGAATCTTTGAGCGGGCTTTTTGCGACATCGCGTTCATCCTCCGGGGCATCTAGGCTGTCCTGCCGATCGAGCTCGGCTTCTCTCTCTTGATACATACGCTTTTCGAGGTGAGTCGTGAATAATATCGCAGGCGTCTGGCCTCTGCGCCATACACCATGAAGAAAGGTGTGTATCCGGTAGTACGGTTGGGCGTGGTCCGCAGCCCCCATAGTATGGAGTCGAGCTCCTCTACCCAGTGCTTGTCTGATTCTTTCAAGGACCGCACTAGTCTGGGCTTGATGCCGCTCATAATGAGACCGTTGGCTCGTTCGACTTGACCGTTGGTTTGTGGGTGATGATAGACGGAGGAGTAATCGAGTTTAATACCCAGATTGGTGCACCAGGTTTTTACCTCGTCGGCTGTGAAATTGGAGCCGTTGTCGATGATGATGCTGTGTGGGACACCATAACGGTGCACAACTGTAACGCCCGGATAATCTTGCTACAGTAATCCCTCTCTAATCAACCCACGTCATCCCGATTACTGTTGCTAAACGCCCGTTAGTTCAAACCGTTCGAAATTCAGATTCAAATTATTGTCAAACGGCAAAAGTTTCAAAATATTAAACTAAAATGTTCGGAGTGTGCAGTTAAGTGCCAGGTAATTATAGTAAAGAAAACACAAATTTATAAAATACTTAAATGCCCTGAGTTGAATAAAAATAGTGAAAGAAAATAAATAAAAGAAAAGAGATAAAACAGAAAAACAAAAGACAAAAAAATAGGAGAAGCCCCCACAGGCTTGGCCCAGTGACCTCAGGCCCAAGCCCAGGCCACCACCAGCCCCGGCCCACCCCGCCCACTCCTCTCCTTATCCCCGCAACCCTAGCCGCCACCCCACTCGTCCACTCCCCCCCACTCGCTCCTCCCACGTTCCCCTCTCTCCCTCGTCTGGATCGAGGCAGGGGAGCCAGATCCCGCGTCGCCGGCGTCGCCCGTCACCACCACCCTCCCCCCTCGCCGGAGCCGCCTCGCCGGCCATCGTCCTCGTCCTCGCACCCCGTCCCCTCTCCCCCTCGACGGTGCTCCTCGCCTCGCCGACCGCGACCGTGCCAGGACGCCCCCGCGACGCCGCCCCACGCTCGGCTTCATCCTCGGGCCACCGTCGCTGCCTCGCCATCGCCGGAACCTCCCCGTCCTCCTCCTCGCCGGACCTCCCCGACCTCCGTCGAGCCCACTGCCACGGTTCCCTACTCCCCACAGTGAGGCATCCTCCTTCTCCCTGTCTCTGCCTTCACCGGCGCTGCACACGCCCGCGTTGCCCGTTCGTACGCTTCGCCGCTGCGCCCGTCGTGGCCGCGCCCGTGACCCCCTCTCCGGCTCCGGCCCCTACCACTGCGCGGCAACCCAGCGCCCGCCGCCACAGCCGCCCGCTTCGCCCTCCGGCCTCGTCTTGCCGGCCCGCTCTCGGCATCGATGCGCCGTCGCTCAGGTCCGCCCGTAGCGCCCAGCGCCTGCGCCCATTCCTAGCCGACGTCGTCTCCCACCAGTGGCCCTGCCAGCATACGCCACGGCCTTGCCAGCCCTCCTCGCCCGGCGATTTGGCGACGCCGGTCGGGCGCATAACGCCTCGACCGCCCGTAGCGCCCGAACCCGCTAAGGACCCTGGGGCCTATGACAGATGGGCCCCACGCCTAGAACGTTTTTCTTTATTTTAATAAAAGAATTAAAAATATAATAAATAAATAATTAATAATAAAATTAATTAATTAATTAACTAAATAATTTACTTAATTAATCAGGTTTAGTTTAACTAATTAAGATTAATTAACCTAATAAATAGTTACCCTAATTAACTAATGTTAATTAGCTAAACAATCCCTAACAGGTGGGACCCACCTGTCAGGTTGACCAAGTCAACTCTGTTGACTGCAGATGTTAGCATGACATCATGCTGATGTCATTAAATCATTTTCGAATTATTTAAATAATTAATTAAATTTCCAGAAATTAATAAAATCTTTAGAAAATCATACCTTTTAATCCGTAACTCGGATTAAAATATTTTCAACATGAAAGTTGCTCAGAACGAAGAGACGAATCCGGATACGCAGTCCGTTCGTCCGCCACGCACCCCTAACCTATCAAACTCGCAACTTTCCCCCTCGGCTCCTCTGCCGAAAACCACGAAACAGGGATATTTTCCGGATGTTTCCCCATAACCGGTACCACCTCATACCACGTTAGGGCACGCCTAGCATCGTTACTTGTCATGTCATGCATCGATATGCATCTGTTTACATGGTATTCATTGTTTCTTCCCCCTCTTCTCTCCGATAGACTACGAGACCGACGCTGCTGCTGCCCAGTTCGACTACGGAGTTGACGACCACTCTCTCTTGCCAGAGCAACCAGGCAAGCCCCCCCCCCCTTGATCACCAGATATCGCCTACTCTCCTCTATACTGCTTGCATTAGAGTAGTATAGCATGTTACTGTTTTCTGTTATACCTATCCTGATGCATAGCATGTCCTTGCTACTACTGTTGTTACCTTTACCTGCAATCCTACATGCTTAGTATAGGATGCTAGTATTCCATTTATGGCCCTACATTCTTGTCCGTCTGCTGTGCTATACTATCGGTCCGTGATCACTCGGGAGGTGAACACGGGTGTATACTTATACTTATACATGATACATGTGGTGACTAAAGTCGGGTCGGCTTGTGGAGCACCCGCGAGTGATTCACGGATTGGGGGCTGAAAGGACCTTTGTCCCGACGGCCCTCTGGATGGATCTTTGTGGTGGAGCGACAGGGCAGGTTGAGACCGCCTAGGAGAGAGGTGGGCCTGGCCCTATTCGGCCTTCGCGGATACTTAACACGCTTAACGAGATCTTGGTATTTGATCTGAGTCTAGCTACGGGCCTATACGCACTAACCAACTACGTGGGAAAGATATGGGCACTCGGCGTCGTGGTATCAGCCGAAGCACTTCGTGACGTCGGCCGATCGAGTGGCGCTGCGCGGATTGGACTGGAACGCTGTAGGCTAGGTCTGCTTCCGGCCACAGACGTCACATAGCGTGCGAGGTGTGCTAAGGGCGATGGGCCCGGACCCACAATGGCGCTTAGGTTTAGACCGGTGTCTTGACCTCTGTTGAGCCTAGGTGGGGCTGCGACGTGTTGATCTTCCGCGGCCGGGCATGACCCAGAAAAGTGTGTCCGACCAAATGGGATCAAGCGTGTTGGGTTATGTGGTGCACCCCTGCAGGGAAGTTAATATATTTGAATAGTCGTGATCTTGATGAATGTGGCGACTTGGAGTTGTACCTTGACCTTATGACAACTAGAACCGGATACTTAATAAAACACACCCTTCCAAGTGCGGATATAACCCGGTGGTCGCTCTCTCTCGGGGTTACGAGGAGGATCGCGGGTAGGATTATTGCTATGTGATGCTACTTGGAGGACTTGATCTACTCTCTTCTACATGTGGCAAGGCGGAGGCTGCCGAGCGTGAACTTGACAATTAGCTATCCCCATCTTATTCTGGCATTCTGCAGTTCAGTCCACTGATATGGCCCTTTACACATATATCCATGCATATGTAGTGTAGCTCTTTGCTTGCGAGTACTTTGGATGAGTACTCACGGTTGCCTTGTTCCCCCTTTTCCCCCTTTCTTTACCCGATTGCTGCAGCAGACGATGGAGCCAGGGAGCGAGACGTCACCGTCGATGGCGACTACACGGAGGTGCCTACTACTACGTGCAGCCCGGCGGCGACCGAGGAGTAGTTAGGAGGATCTCAGGCGGGAGGCATCGCCTCTTCGATCTGTAACCCGGTTTGTGCTAGCCATCTTATGGCAGCTTGTTTAACTTATGTCTGTACTCGAGATATTGTTGCTTCCGCTGACTCGTCTATGATCGAGCACTTGTATTCGAGCCCTCGAGGCCCCTGGCTTGTATTATGATGCTTGTATGACTCATTTTATTTTTAGAGTTGTGTTGTGATATCTTCCCGTGAGTCCCTGATATTGACCATACACATTTGCGTGCATGATTAGTGTACGATTGAATCGGGGGCGTCACAAGTTGGTATCAGAGCCGACTGCCTGTAGGAATCCCCCTTCCACACTCCTTGGCCGAAGTCGAGTCTAGACCTTGCAAAACTTTTACTAACATGGCTGTGTGCCTTACGGGCCCACGTCACCATCGGGTGGTATTAGGATCTTTTATTCCTCGACCTATACTCGGGACTCTTATCTCTCTTCTACTCGGGTTAAATGGTTTTGCTAACTCTAACTCTAGGTTCTCGTAACTACTTTCTCCGGAGAGCCCTTCATTCCGGATGATGGCCCGCTTCACCGTAACATTCAAGATACTCTTTGATATTCTCTCGAGACTTTGTGCCCATCACTTTTGCTATTCCCGACCACCGATAAATCCTTATGGATAACTACTTACACTTGCCATTCATACGATCATCCCCCATTGATCTTGTTATTACAAGATACCCCGAAGTTTTCTCTATTGTTCCGAGAATACTTTGTGCCTACTGCCTAGCAGTTCTTTGCCACATGAATACCCCTTCAAATAAATACTCGCCCTTGTCGAGTATCCGCTCATCGATTGTTCTTGTGTTTCACAAAAGTCTTCAAAATACTATTCGATCTTCCGAAAATCCTCTGGAGCCTTTGGCTCTTGAAATTCTTAACTTGCTTGCATTATGGTTAATCCCATAAGTCTCGTAGTCTTATTGACATTCCTTGTCATTATCATTTTGAGTCTGTTGACTCAATATGTTTGCGAATCACGCAATCATCATTGATCCTTATAAATTACCTTTCCGGCTGAGCTGCCATTCTTTTAACTGGAATTGGTTCCCGACCAATCCAATTGTCGTTGATTGGACCCTAAGGCTATTCCACTTATCCATCCCTAATCAGAGCATTGCTTCTGGTCCCTTGATTTGGAAATCATAATTCCTTTGCATTTGAGAATTGAGTTAGTCAGTTGTTTCTATAATCTGATCTCCTTGCATTCTTCTTCCTCTAGTTAAATACCGATGCTCACGTCAGACCCCTTGTGGACCATCAGGTCCATTGTTGGATTTTATCCGTCAGCATCCTTCATATTCAATAACTTTGTGAGACCTTCCCCTGATACATAATGCCTTTGGTAAATTGTATCCTCTACTTTGTCAACCATGCTCTGCCTTCGAGCTTGAGTTAATTACTTCTAAAGATTCTGGTATATGATTCTAAGATGCCCCGATGGGTTGAACCTATGCCTTCCTTAATATGTGTGAACTTGAAAGTTTTCAAGACTCGTACTCTTATGGTATTTTGCCAGATAAAATTTCAACACTACAACTTCTTTGAACGTGAGAAGTGAATGAAAGGTTGTGCATTGGAGAAGTGGGAGTCGACCTTGAACTTTGTGTTCATGCCCATGGACACGATATAGAACTTATCATGAAAGCTTCTCTTAAATTAAGTATTCCCTTGGTATAAGTTCATCTTATATCTGGGATCTGGCCTTTTGCAATCGTGGCTCCGACCATGTTCTCCTTTAAATACCATTTCTCGTGCAAGTTTAAGCACTTGACTTCTGCAGAGCAATGCCCCAGTCCAACCTCTACTTTGATGCATCGCCAGTATTACCCCATGGTATCTCGAGATTATCATGGAACTGCATAACTTTTTATGAGTTCATCAAGTACTACCTTCTCATTGATTCAAATTTTTCACGGGCTCTGAGTTATTAAAAACTCAAAGACACCGATAACTGAATCGAGTTCGCATTGCGATTCAACAAGTATTTGAACCCGTCACTGCTTACAAATTTATTTAACCTTCAAGTCATTCCTAGCCTGATCGGCTATATCATTATCGAGCTAATTTTAACTGTGCTACCCGGTCCTTCTTCCCGGAGCACAATTTTCGATGATGAACTAACCTTACGTTGATCATCATCGTCATATCATTTCGCCTTGAACAACAAGCTTGGTTTCGAGTTTGTGTCGTACCCGTGGTTCCAATAACCTTTCACTTTATCATTACTTTGACTTGATGTCGTCGCCGATCGATTACATCTTCATGAACTCTCGCGACAAATGTGTCGTGAATATCATCAACATTCTGAGCCCTTCCAAGAGATCTATTGAAATCATGATGAGAAATACCATCCTTGCCCTCGATGATTGGTGTTATCATCGACCACTTTATTGCCATCCGTTCAAAACAAACTTGTTCGTGTTTTGTGTTATACCTTGAGTTCCTTGCTATCCAGCCTTTGTTCTTCTTTATCTTGGAGTATTACCATCTTTTATGTCAAGAATGTTCTAAGATTTGTTCCACCTCTTGAGAGCTCTTGGTGTAGTGATACTTCTCGCCATCTCCATTCATTCCTAGGTTCCCGTGTTGATTCTAACCGGGATACCAACAGGTGAACTGTGTTGTTCGGATTCTAAAACCTCTAGCAACCCTATTGCTTTGAAGTTAATGGTCGATATTTTATTCTTAGACCATTGGTTATCAAATCACCATTCTAACATTGATCCTGCTACCTAAGCCCATAATTTGGGTGCACCTTTCAACTAATGATTGATGGTGTATGTTTTTCCTCGAGCATACAACATTATATCATTTCAATCAACAAGTGTCATCTTCTTGTTCACATTATTGTGGAAATCCATCCGTTTGGAATTCTCGATGAATTGTCACGAGCCCATCACCACCTCCTCATCCTCACCTTGGTTTAATGATGAACTATTGCTTCAGGAACCCTCTCCCATAGTTCATTTCCCAAGAATCTTGCAATGTCATTTCGTCGATTTGTGTTGCACCTTTTCCGCTCGGACCCCCTGAGTCTGAGGTATTATGACACCAATTGGATATGAATCTCGGTCAGATATGATGGTTGGGACAACTTTCCAAGGGTTGTGATGTTGATCCTTTGAGGACCCGGTAACATGATGTCATGCCTAGCACCCCCCCCCCCCGCTGGAGGACCTATCATTATAATTTCTTTTGCAAGATAACCATTCTTCCTGGAGGTAATTGTAAGACTTATCCTACAAGTTGTTCCTAATGGATCCTTCCTATATCCAAAGTCTGGCCCTTGATTGAAACACCATATCATTGCTACCTGAAGCATGTCTATGGTACCCCGATTTTCAGCAAGATCATTTGAAGCCCAATGCTAAATGTTCCCTGCTCAATTATCCAAACACCGTTGTATGGGTAATGTCATGAAAAATTCTCTCCCCTACCTAAAGAGTTTTCTACATTATATCCTCGACATGGATATCATGCTCTGCTTGTCCTTGGGAAGGATATACCCTTGAAATATGTGTTTAAACATATTTTCCTTTCCATTGTTACATTTAATCGATGATCATATTTTCCTTCCATTGTTGGTTTAACCTTTCTTGTGTTCTATATGATCTGAGCAGTAATATTCTCCTGCTTATGTAAACACCTCGGTGTACAACTCTGCCAGTGAGACCCTGTTACTTTTGTTGATGACATTTCGGTAACCACCGATGGACAATAACTTTGCCTACTGGACCGCCTCGTTCAACGAGCAGGAAAATGGTTCTCTTCGTCCCCCACCCTTGGTATCGATGTTGTTGCCGACATAACTGATAGGCTACCCTCTGACACGCCTTACTATCGTGACTGTGCAAGATGTCGGCCCCCTTCCTACTTTCAACCACATGGTGGGCCCATAACCCACAGTTCCACAGGATTGAAACCTGACTCTCCTGTACAGCCCTGTTCCCAAAGTTACTCCTCGCGCGTGGACTCGTATGTAATTCACGGACCACCGTCCCAAGTGATCTATTTTGGTATCGTATTTAATACTTATTTTCGCTATACTGAACCCCTTTCACCTTCTGATTAGGCATCGAAAGCTTGCCTATTCGTTTGAAAATTCTCATGGTACCTCCTTACTTTGCTCTCGATATTTTCTTAAGATTCAATTCGAGAGTAACTTCCGCCACCTTCCTCGATGTTATCGACCAGATAGTCAACCTTGTAGAGGTCTGTCCTTTTGAAGCTACCCTTATCCTTTCCGTAAGTACGATGAAGATCCCCAAGTAAGGACGACGACTTGATCATGGTGACTTGAAGCAGAGAAATGAAGACATCAACGGAAGGGATCAACCTCTTCGAAAGGGCATCCAAGGCCGAGAAGATCCGTTAGAGTTTCGTAACTAGACCCCCCCCCCCCGTCTCTACCTCTTAATTCTCGGGACGAGATTTCTTGTAGTGGAGGAGATTTGTAACGCCGGATAATCTTGCTACAGTAATCCCTCTCTAATCATGCCACGTCATCCCGACATTCTTTGTTGCTAAGCCCGTTAGTTCAAACCGTTCGAAATTCAGATTCAAATTATTGTCAAACAGCAAAAGTTTCAAAATATTAAACTAAAATGTTCGGAGTGTGCAGTTAAGTGCCAGGGTAATTATAGCAAAGAAAACACAAATTTATAAAATACTTAAATGCCCTAAGTTGAATAAAAATAGTGAAAGAAAATAAATAAAAGAAAAGAGATAAAACAGAAAAACAAAAGACAAAAAAAATAGGAGAGAAGCCCCACAGGCTTCGCCCAGTGACCTCGAGCCCAAGCTGGGCCACCACCAGCCCGGCCCACCACCGCGCCCACTCCTCTCCTTATCCCCCCGCAACCCTAGCCGCCACCCCACTCGTCCACTCCCCCCCCCACTCGCTCCTCCCACGTTCCCCTCTCTCCCTCGTCTGGATTGAGGCAGGGGAGCCAGATCCCGCGTCGCCGGCGCCGCCCGTCACCACACCCCCCTCCCCCTCGCCGGAGCCGCCTCGCCGGCCCTCGTCCTCGTCCTCGCACCCCGTCCCCTCTCCCCCTCGACGGTGCTCCTCGCCTCGCCGACCGCGACCGTGCAGGGGCGCCCAGCAGCCGCCGCCCACGCCGGCTTCATCCTCGGGTCACCGTCGCTGCCTCGCCATCGCCGGAACCTCCCGTCCTCCTCGCCCGAACCTCCCCGACCTCCGTGAGCCCACCACGGTTCCCTACTCCCCACAAGAAGGCATCCTCCTTCTCCCCTGTCTCTGCCTTCACCGGCGCTGCTTGTGACCACGCAGCCATGCCAGCGTCGCCCGTTCCTAGCCACGCTTCGCTTTGTGCCCCCATGCGTGGCCGCGCCCGTGACCACTCTCCGGCTCCGGCCCCTACCACTGGCGCAGCCCAGCGCCCGCCCGCCTTGCCACGCTTCGCCCTCGGCCTCGTCTTGCCGGCCCGCTCTCGGCATCGATGCCGCCGTCGCTCAGGTCCGCCCGTGGCGCCAGCGCCCTAACGCCCATTCTGGCGGCGTCGTCCCCGTCGTGGCCGCCCGTGCCAGCGCCACGGCCCCACCTTGCCCGCCTCCTCGCCCGGCGATTTGGTGACCTGATCGGCGCCATAACCAAACCCGCCCCGTAGCGCCCGAACCCGCTAAGGCCCCTGGGGCCTATGACAGATGGGCCCCACGTCTAGAACGTTTTTCTTTATTCGAAAAAAGAATTAAAAAATATAATAAATAAATAATTAATAATAAAATTAATTAATTAATTAACTAAATAATTTAATTAATTAATCAGGTTTAGTTTAACTAATTAAGATTAATTAACCTAATAAATAGTTACCCTAATTAACTACTGTTAATTAGCTAAACAATCCCTAACAGGTGGGACCCACCTGTCAGGTTGACCAAGTCAACTCTATTGACTGCTGATGTTAGCATGACATCATGCTGATGTAATTAAATCATTTTCGAATTATTTAAATAATTAATTAAAATTCCAGAAATTACTAAAATCTTTAGAAAATCATACCTTTTAATCCGTAACTCGGATTAAAATATTTTCAACATGAAAGTTGCTCAGAACGACGAGACGAATCCGAATATGCAGTTCGTTTGTCCGCCACGCACCCCTAACCTATCGAACTCGCAACTTTCCCCTCCGCTCCTCCTCGAAAACCACGAAACAAGGGATATTTTCCCGGATGTTTCCCATAACCAAGATCACCTCATACCACGTTAGGGCACGCCTAGCATCGTTACTTGTCATGTCATGCATCGATATGCATATGTTTACATGGTATTCATTGTTTCTTCCCCCTCTTCTCTCTGGTAGACTACGAGACCGACGCTGCTGCTGCCCAGTTCGACTACGGAGTTGACGACCACTCTCTCTTGCCAGAGCAACCAGGCAAGCCCCCCCTTTGATCACCAGATATCGCCTACTGTTCTCTATACTGCTTGCATTAGAGTAGTATAGCATGTTACTGTTTTCTGTTATACCTCCTGATGCATAGCATGTCCTTGCTACTACTGTTGTTACCTTTACCTGCAATCCTACATGCTTAGTATAGGATGCTAGTATTCCATCTGTGGTCCTACATTCTTGTCCGTCTGCTGTGCTATACTATCGGGTCGTGATCACTCTGGAGGTGAACACGGGTGTATACTTATACTTATACATGATACATGTGGTGACTAAAGTCGGGTCAGCTTGTGGAGCACCCGCGAGTGATTCACTTGATTAAAGAAAGGACCTTTATCCCAAGCCCTCTGGATGGATCTTTGTGGCGGAGCGATAGGGCGAGTTCGGACCGCCTAGGAGAGAGGTGGGCCTGGCCCTGTTCGGGCGTTCAGCGGATACTTAACACGCTTAACGAGATCTTGGTATTTGATCCGAGTCCGCTCACGGGCCTATACGCACTAACCAACTACGTGGGAAATATATGGGCACTCGGCGTCGTGGTAGCAGCCGAAGCACTTCGTGACGTCGGCCCGAGTGGCGTAGCGCCGGATTGATTTGGAACGCTGTAGGCTAGGGCCTTCGGTAGACGTCATAGCGTCTTGGTGTGCTAAGGGCGATGGGCCCGGACCCACTTGCGCTTAGGTTTAGACCGCGGTCGACCTCTCTGTTGAGCCTAGGTGGGGCTGCGACGTGTTGATCTTCCACGGCCGGGCATGACCCAGAAAAGTGTGTCCGGCCAAATGGGATCAAGCGTGTTGGGTTATGTGGTGCACCCCTGCAGGGAAGTTAATCTATTCGAATAGCCGTGATCTTGATGCAGGGCGACTTGGAGTTGTACCTTGACCTTATGACAACTAGAACCGGATACTTAATAAAACACACCCTTCCAAGTGCGGATATAACCCGGTGGTCGCTCTCTCTCGTGGTTACGAGGAGGGATCGGGTAGGATTATTGCTATGTGATGCTACTTGGAGGACTTGATCTACTCTCTTCTACATGTGGCAAGGCGGAGGCTGCGAGCGTGAACTTCTACAGGATTAGCTATTCCCTCTTATTACGGCATTCGCAGTTCGGTCCTTGATATGGCCCTTTACACATATACCCATGCATATGTATTGTAGCTCCTTGCTTGCGAGTACTTTGGATGAGTACTCACGGTTGCCTTGTTCCCCTTTTCCCCCTTTCTTTACCCGATTGTCGCAACTGCACGATGGAGCCAGGAGCAGACGTCACCGTCGATGATGACTACACCGGAGGTGCCTACTACTACGTGCAGCCACGACGATGACCAGGAGTAGTTAGGAGGATCCTGCAGGAGGCATGTGCCTCTTCGATCTGTATCCCGGTTGTGCTAGCCATCTTATGGCAACTTGTTTAACTTATATCCGTACTTTCAGATATTGTTGCTTCCACGACTCGTCTATGATCGAGCACTTGTATTCGAGCCCTCGAGGCCCCTGGCTTGTATTATGATGCTTGTATGACTCATTTTATTTTTAGAGTTGTGTTGTGATATCTTCCCGTGAGTCCCTGATATTGATCGTACACATTTGCGTGCATGATTAGTGTACGATTGAATCGGGGGCGTCACAACAACACCTGATATGAAGTCAATCACCGGGCCGGACTCAGCCGTTTTGACCGGTTTGGCCTCTATCCATTTACTGAATTTGTCCACCATAACCAGTAGATATTTTTTCTTGTGGCTTCCCCCCTTAAGGGGTCCAACCATATCCAAGCCCCAGACCGCAACATGCCAGGTAATGGGGATGGTTTGCAAGGCAGTTGGGGGCATGTGGCTTTGGTTGGCGAAGAGATGGCATCCGACGCAGCGTTGGACAAGGTCATGCGCGTCCGCTCGGGCTGTCGGCCAATAAAACCCAGTGCGGAAGGCCTTGCTAACGAGGGCCCGAGCTGCGGCGTGGTGTCGCTGAGGCCAGCGTGAATTTCCTCTAACAGTTGTCGCCCTTCTTCTTCGGAGATACATCTTTGAAGTACTCCGGTAGTGCTTTTCTTGTAGAGCTCTCTTTCGTGGACCTTATAGGCCTTCGAACGCCTGACAATGCGGCGAGCCTCATTCTGGTCGTCTGGAAGCACCTTCCTATCAATGTAGGCCAAGAAGGGTTCGGTCCATGGGGCAATGACTTCCATAATGAGATGGGCCGATGGTGTTATTTCGGTGGCTGAGCCCTCGGTACTGTCTGTATGCTCGAGATTTGAGGTTGTGTTCGGATCTGGACTGTGGTTGCCGCCCTCCCCTTGCCACACCACGGATGGCTTAAAGAGCCTTTCCAGGAAGATGTTAGGTGGGACGGGGTCGCGCTTAGCGCTGATGCGAGTCAGGACGTCCGCTGCTTGATTGCTTTCTCGGGCAACGTGGTGAAATTCAAGTCCTTCGAACTAAGCTGACATTTTTAATACAACATTGCGATAAGCTGCCATCTTTGGACCTTTGGCGTCAAAGTCGCCGTTTATCTGAGATATCGCGAGGTTCGAGTCCCCGCGCACCTCCAGGCGTTGTATGCCCATGGATGTGGCCATCCGAAGACCATGCAGTAGGGCCTCGTTTTCGGCTGCGTTGTTGGAGTCTGTGTATAATATCTGGAGTACATGCTGAACGACGTCTCCAGTAGGGGATGTTAATACGACTCCCGCTCCTAGTCCTGCCAACATTTTGGAACCATCAAAATACATGACCCAATTTGAGTATGCGCCGTATGAAGGAAATATGCCCTAGAGGCAATAATAAAGTTATTATTTATTTCCTTATTTCATGATAAATGTTTATTATTTATGCTAGAATTGTATTAACCGGAAACATGATGCATGTGTGAATACATAGACAAACATATAGTCACTAGTATGCCTCTACTTGACTAGCTCATTAATCAAAGATGGTTATGTTTCCTAACCATAGATATGTGTTGTTATTTGATTAATGGGATCACATCATTAGGAGAATGATGTGATTGACATGACCCATTCTCATTAGCCTAGCACTTGATCGTTTAGTATATTGCTATTGCTTTCTTCATGACCTATACATGTTCACAGTAACTATGAGATTATGCAACTCCTGCCATGGGAGGAACACTTTGGTGCTACCAAACGTCACAACGTAATCGGGTGATTATAAAGGAGTACTACAGGTGTCTCCAAAGGTACATGTTGGGTTGGCGTATTTCGAGATTAGGTTTTGTCACTCCGATTGTCGGAGAGGTATCTCTGGGCCCTCTCGGTAATACACATCACATAAGCCTTGAAAGCATTGCAACTAATAAGTTAGTTGCGAGATGATGTATTATGGAACGAGTAAAGAGACTTGCCGGTAATGAGATTGAACTAGGTATTGGATACCGACGATCGAATCTCGGGCAAGTAACATACCGATGACAAAGGGAACAAAGTATGTTGTTATGCGGTTTGACCGATAAAGATCTTCGTAGAATATGTAGGAGCCAATATGGGCATCCAGGTTCCACTATTGGTTATTGACCGAGAATAGTTCTAGGTCATGTCTACATAGTTCTCGAACCCGTAGGGTCCGCACGCTTAACGTTACGATGACAGTCTTATTATGAGTTTATAAGTTTTGATGTACCGAAGATTGTTCGGAGTCCCGGATGTGATCACGGACATGACGAGGAGTCTCGAAATGGTCGAGACATAAAGATTGATATATTGGAAGCCTACATTTGGATATCGGAATGGTTCCGTGAAATCGGGATTTTTCTGGAACAGAGGGTTACCGGAACCCTCCCGGGGATAATGGGCCTTAGTGGGCCATGAGGGAGAAGAGGAGGGCGGCCAGGGCAGGCTGCGCCCCTCCCCTAGTCCGAATAGGACAAGGAGAGGGGCGGCGCCCCTTTCCTCTTTCCCTTCCCCTTTCCTTCTCCAACAAGGCAAGAGGGGGGAGTCCTACTCCCGGTGGGAGTAGGACTCCTCCAGGCGCACCCCTTGGGGGCCGGCCGCCTCCTCCCCCCTTGCTCCTTTATATACGGGGGCAGGGGGGCACCCCATGACACACAAGTTGATCTTCGTGATCGTTCCTTAGCCGTGTGCGGTGCCCCCCTCCACCATATTCCACCTCGGTCATATCGTCGCGGAGTTTAGGCGAAGCCTGCGCCCGATAGAGCATCATCATCGTCACTGCGCCGTCGTCTTGTGGAACTCATCCCGACACTTTACTGGATCGAGTCCGGGATCGCCATCGAGCTGAACGTGTGCTGAACTCGGAGGTGTCGTGCGTTCGGTACTTGGATCGGTCAGATCGTGAAGACGTCTGACTACATCAACCAGCGTTGTCATAACGCGCTTCGCTTCACGGTCTCACGAGTGCGTGGACAATACTCTCCCCTCTCGTTGCTATGCCATCACCATGATCTTGCGTTAATGCGTAGGAAATTTTTTGAAATTACTACGGTCCCCAACAGTGGCATCCGAGCCAGGTTTTATGCGTTGATGTTATATGCACGAGTAGAACACAAGTGAGTTGTGGGTGATACAAGTCATACTGCTTACCAGCATGTCATACTTTGGTTCGGTGGTATTGTGAGATGAAGCGGCCCGGACCGACATTACGCCAGACGCTTACGCCGAGACTGGTTTCACCGCTGCGATAACTCGTTGCTTAATGGTGTCTTGCGGGTTTCTGTCTCTCTCTCTTTAGTTGAACCGAGTGTGGCTACGCCCGGTCCTTGCGAAGGTTAAAACAGCACCAACTTGACAAACTATCGTTGTGGTTTTGTTGCGTAGGTAAGAACGGTTCTTGCTCAGCCCGTAGCAGCCACGTAAAACTTGCAACAACAAAGTAGAGGATGTCTAACTTGTTTTTGCAGGGCATGTTGTGATGTGATATGGTCAAGACGTGATGCTATATTTTATTGTATGAGATGATCATGTTTTGTAACCGAGTTATCGGCAATCGGCGAGAGCCATATGGTTGTCGCTTTATTGTATGAAATGCAACGCCATGTAATTGCTTTACTTTATCACTAAGCGGTAGCGATAGTCGTAGAAGCAATAGTTGGCGAGACGACAACGATGCTACGATGGAGATCAAGGTGTCGCGCCCGGTGACGATGGTGATCACGACGATTAGCCGGAGATGGAGATCACAAGCACAAGATGATGATGGCCATATCATATCACTTATATTGATTGCATGTGATGTTTATCCTTTATGCATCTTATCTTGCTTTGATTGACGGTAGCATTATAAGATGATCTCTCACTAAATATCAAGAAGTGTTCTCCCTGAGTATGCACCGTTGCGAAAGTTCTTCGTGCTGAGACACCACGTGATGATCGGGTGTGATAGGCTCTACGTTCAAATACAATGGGTGCAAAACAGTTGCACACGCGGAATACTCAGGTTAAACTTGACGAGCCTAGCATATACAGATATGGCCTCGGAACACGGAGACCGAAAGGTCAAACGTGAATCGTATAGAAGATATGATCAACATAGTGATGTTCACCATTGAAACTACTCCATCTCACGTGATGATCGGACATGGTTTAGTTGATTTGGATCACGTAATCACTTAGATGACTAGAGAGATGTCTATCTAAGTGGGAGTTCTTAAGTAATATGATTAATTGAACTTTAATTTATCATGAACTTAGTCCCGTAGTATTTTGCAAATTATGTTGTAGATCAATAGCTCGCGTTGTTGCTTCCCTATGTTTGTTGCTTTCACATGTTTATTTTAATATGTTCCTAGAGAAAACTGTGTTGAAAGATGTTAGTAGCAATGATGCGGATTGGATCCGTGATCTGAGATTTATCCTCATTGCTGCATAGAAGAATTATGTCCTTGATGCACCGCTAGGTGACAGACCTATTGCAGGAGCGTATGCGACGTTATGAACGTTTGGCTAGCTCAATATGATGACTACTTGATAGTTTAGTGCACCATGCTTAACGGCTTAGAATCGGGACTTCAAAGACGTTTTGAACGTCATGGACCATATGAGATGTTCCAGAGTTGAAGTTAATATTTCAAGCAAATACCCAAGTTGAGAGATATGAAGTCTCCAACAAGTTCTATAGCTAAAAGATGGAGGAGAATCGCTCAACTAGTGAGCATGTGCTCAGATTGTCTGGGTACTTCAATCGCTTGAATCAAGTGGGAGTTAATCTTCCGTAAGATAGTGATTGACATAATTCTCTAGTCACCATCACTAAGTTACTAGAACTTCGTGATGAACTATAGTATGCAAGGGATGACGTAAACGATTCCCGAGCTCTTCGTGATGTTGAAATCGACGAAGGTAGAAATCAAGAAAGAGCATCAAGTGTTGATGATTGACAAGACCACTAGTTTCAAGAAAAGGGCAAAGGGAAAGAAAGGGAAACTTCAAGTAGAATGGCAAACAAGTTGTCACTCCCGTGAAGAAGACCAAAGCTAGACCAAAGCACAAACCGAAAGTGCTTACATCGCAAAGCGAAATGGTCCTTTGGAGCGGAAATGGCCTGAATATTTGGTGGATAAGAAGGATGGCAAAGTGAACAAGAGTATATTTGATATACAGGTTATTGATATGTGTCTTACTAGTCTTTATAGTAGCCCCTGAGTATTTAATACTCGTTCGGTTGCTAAGATTAGTAACTCGAAACAGGAGTTACAACGAATAAGCAGAGACTAGTTGAAGGGAAGTGACGATGAGTGTTGGAAGTAGTTCCAAGATTGATATGATCATCATCGCACACTCCCTATACTCTCGGGATTAGTGTTGAACCTAAATAAATGTTATTTGGCGTTTGCGTTGAGCATGAATATGATTTGATCATGTTTATTGCAATACGGTTATTCATGTAAGTTAGAGAATAATTATTGTTCTGTTTACATGAATAAAACCTTCTATGGTCATACACCCAATGAAAATGGTTTGTTGGATCTCGATCGTGTGATACACATATTCATAATATTGAAACCAAAAGATGTAAAGTTAATAATGATAGTGCAACTTATTTGTGGTAATCGCAGCTTTAGGTCATATTGGTGTAGAGCGCATGAAGAAACTCCATCTTGATGGGCTTTTGGAATCACTTGATTATGAATCATTTGATGCTTAAGTAACCGTGCCTTTTGGGCAAGATGACTAAAACTCCGTTCTCCGGAACAATGGAACGAGCTACTGACTTGTTGGAAATAATACATACCGATGTATGCGATCCAATGAGTGTTGAGTGCTCGTGGCAAGTATTATTATTTTCTGACCTTCACAGATGATTTGAGAAGATATGCGTATATCTTCTTGATGAAACATAAGTCTGAAATAGTTGAAAAGTTCAAAGAATTTCAGAGTGAAGTAGAAAATCATCGTAACAAGAAAATAAAGTTTCTGCTATCTGATCGTGGAGATGAATATTTGAGTTACAAGTTTGTTCTTCAATTAAAACAAAGTGGAATAGTTTCACAGCTCACGCCACCTGGAACACCACAACGTTATGGTGTGTCCGACCGTCGTAACCGCACTTTATTGGATATGGTGTGATCTATGATGTATCTTACCGATTTACCACTATCGTTTTGGGGCAGCTGCATTCACGTTTAATAGGGCACCATCTAAATCCGTTGAGACGACGCCTTATGAACTGTGGTTTGGCAAGAAACCAAAGTTGTCGTTTCTTAAAGTTTGGGATTGCAATGCTTATGTGAAAAAGTTTTCACCTGATAAGCTCGAACCCAAATCGGAGAAGTGTGTCTTCATAGAATACCCAAAGGTAACTATTGGGTACACCTTCTATCACATATCCGAAGGCAAGTTTTTCGTTGCTAAGATGGATCCTTTCTAGAGAAGAAGTTTCTCTCGAAAGAAGTGAGTGGGAGGAAAGTAGAACTTGATGAGGTAATTGTACCTACTCCTGAATTGGAAAGTAGTTCAGCATAGAAATCAGTTCTAGTGATTCCTACACCAATTAGTGAGGAAGCTAATGATAATGATCATGAAGCTTCAGATCAAGTTACTACCAAACTTTGTAGATCTTTCAGATTAAGATCCGCACCAGAGTGGTACGGTAATCCTATTCTGGAAATCATGTTACTAGACCATGATAAACCTACGAACTATGAGGAAGCGATGATGAGCCCAGATTCCGCGAAATGGTTTGAGACCACAAAATCAGAGATGGGATCCATGTATGAGAACAAAGTGTGGACTTTGATTGATTTGCCCGATGATTGGCTAGTCATAGAAAATAAATGGATCTTCAAGAAGAAGACGGACGCTGATAGTAGTGTTACTATCTACAAAGCTCGACTTGTCGCAAAAGGTTTTCGACAAGTTCAAGGTGTTGACTACGATGAGAGTTTCTCACTCGTATATATGCTTAAGTCTGTCCGAATCATGTTAGCAATTGCCGCATTTTATGAAATCTGGCAAATGGATAAACAAAACCACATTCCTTAATGGATTTATTAAAGAAGAGTTGTATATGATGCAACCAGAAGGTTTTGTAAATCATAAAGGTGCTAACAAAATATGCAAGCTCAATGATCCATCTATGGACTGGTGCAAGCATCTCGAGTTGGAATACACGCTTTGATAAGTTGATCAAAGCATATAGTTTTATCTGAGACTTGCGGTGAAGCCTGTATTTACAAGAAAGTGAGTGGGAGCACTACAAGCATTTCGATAAGTATATGTGAATGACATATTGTTGATCGGAAATAATGTAGAATTATTCTGCAAAGCATAAAGGAGTATTTGAAAGGAGTTTTTCAAAGAAGGACCTCGGTGAAGCTACTTACATATTGAGCATCAAGATCTATTGAGATAGATCAAGGCGGCTTGATAAGTTTTTCAATAAGTACATACCTTGTCAAGATTTTGAAATAGTTCAAAATGGAACAGTCAAAGAAAGAGTTCTTGCCTGTGTTGTTAAGGTGTGAAATTGAGTAAAGACTCAAATCCCGACCACGGCAGAAAACAGAAAAGAGAATGAAAGTCATTCCCTATACCTCAGTCATAGGTTCTATAAAGTATGCTATTGTATACCTTGCTCTGAACTTGGGAAGGAAGTACAATAGTGATCTAGGAGTAGATCACTGGATATTGGTCAAGAACATCCTTAGTGAGGACTAAGGAAATATTTCTCGATTATGGAGGTGATAAAAGAGCCCGTCGTAAAGAGTTACATCGATGCAAGCTTTTTACACTGATCCAGATGACTCTAAGTCTCAATCTGGATACATATTGAAAGTGAGAGCAATTAGCTAGAGTAGCTCCATGCAGAGCATTGTAGACATAGAATATTTGCAAAATACATACGGCTCTGAATGTGACAGACCCGTTGACTAAGCTTCTCTCACGAGCAAAACATGATCATACCTTAGTACTCTTTGGGTGTTAATCACATAGCGATGTGAACTAGATTATTGACTCTAGTAAACCCTTTGGGTGTTGGTCACATGACGATCTGAACTATGGGTATTAATCACATACAGATGTGAATATTAGTGTTGAATCACATGATGATGTGAACTAGATTATTGACTCTAGTGCAAGTGGGAGACTGAAGGAAATATGCCCTGGAGGCAATAATAAAGTTATTATTTATTTCCTTATTTCATGATAAATGTTTATTATTCATGCTAGAATTGTATTAACCGGAAACATGATGCATGTGTGAATACATAGACAAACATATAGTCACTAGTATGCCTCTACTTGACTAGCTCATTAATCAAAGATGGTTATGTTTCCTAACCATAGACATGTGTTGTTATTTGATTAATGGGATCACATCATTAGGAGAATGATGTGATTGACATGACCCATTCCGTTAGCCTAGCACTTGATCGTTTAGTATATTGCTATTGCTTTCTTCATGACCTATACATGTTCCTGTAACTATGAGATTATGCAACTCCTGCTTACCGGAGGAACACTTTGGTGCTACCAAACGTCACAACGTAATCGGGTGATTATAAAGGAGTACTACAGGTGTCTCCAAAGGTACATGTTGGGTTGGCGTATTTCGAGATTAGGTTTTGTCACTCCGATTGTCGGAGAGGTATCTCTGGGCCCTCTTGGTAATACACATCACATAAGCCTTGCAAGCATTGCAACTAATAAGTTAGTTGCGAGATGATGTATTACGGAACGAGTAAAGAGACTTGCCGAACGAGATTGAACTAGGTATTGGATACCGACGATCGAATCTCGGGCAAGTAACATACCGATGACAAAGGGAACAAAGTATGTTGTTATGCGGTTTGACCGATAAAGATCTTCGTAGAATATGTAGGAGCCAATATGGGCATCCAGGTTCCGCTATTGGTTATTGACCGAGAATAGTTCTAGGTCATGTCTACATAGTTCTCGAACCCGTAGGGTCCGCACGCTTAACGTTACGATGATGACAGTTTTATTATGAGTTTATAAGTTTTGATGTACGAAGATTGTTGAGTCCGGATGTGATCACGGACATGACGAGGAGTCCCGAAATGGTCGAGACATAAAGATTGATATATTGGAAGCCTACATTTGGATATCGGAATGGTTCCGGGTGAAATCGGGATTTTACCGGAACCCTCTCGGGGGATAATGGGCCTTAGTGGGCCATGAGGGAGAAGAGGAGGGCGGCCGGGGGCAGGCCGCGCCCTCCCCTAGTCCGAATAGGACAAGGAGAGGGGGCGCCCCTTTCCTCTCTTTCCCTTCCCCTTTCCTTCTCCAACAAGGCAAGAGGGGAGTCCTACTCGGTGGGAGTAGGACTCCTCCAGCGCACTGCCAGGGCGGCCTCCTCCCCCCTTGCTCCTTTATATGCGGGGGCAGGGGGGCACCCCATGACACACAAGTTGATCTTCGTGATCGTTCCTTAGCCGTGTGCGGTGCCCCCTCCACCATATTCCACCTCGGTCATATCGTCGCGGAGTTTAGGCGAAGCCCTGCGCCGGTAGAGCATCATCATCGTCACCACGCCGTCGTCTTGTGGAACTCATCCCCGAGACTTTGCTGGATCGGAGTCCGTGATCGTCATCGAGCTGAGCGTGTGCTGAACTCGGAGGTGCCGTCGTTCGGTACTTGGATCGGTCGGATCGTGAAGACGTACGACTACATCAACCGCGTTGTCATAACGCTTCCGCTTACGGTCTACGAGGGTATGTGGACAATACTCTCCCCTCTCGTTGCTATGCCATCACCATGATCTTGCGTGTGCGTAGGAATTTTTTTGAAATTACTACGTTCCCCAACACCGTACTCTTTAGGGAGTTCGGCCTCTGTCCATTCGGCGATGAAGTCGGCCAGCACTTGAGATTTGGTGGCTCGACACGGCTTGTATGTTATGTCGAATGGAAGTAGCTGTTGGAAATATGCCCTAGAGGCAATAATAAAAGGATTAGTATTGTATTTCGTTGTTCATGATAATTGTCTTTTATTCATGCTATAATTGTATTATCCGGAAATCGTAATACACGTGTGAATACATAGACCACAATATGTCCCTAGTGAGCCTCTAGTTGACTAGCTCGTTGATCAATAGATAGTCATGGTTTCTTGACTATGGACATTGGATGTCAATGATAACGGGATCACATCATTAGGAGAATGATGTGATGGACAAGACAATCCTAAGCATAGCACAAGATCGTGTAGTTCGTTTTGCTAGAGTTTTTCCAATGTCAAGTATCTTTTCCTTTGACCATGAGATCGTGTAACTCCCGGATACCGTAAGAGTGCTTTGGGTGTACCAAACGTCACAACGTAACTGGGTGACTATAAAGGTGCATTACAGGTATCTACGAAAGTGTCTGTTGGGTTGACACGGATCGAGATCGATTTGTCACTCCGTATGACGTAGAGGTATCACTGGGCCCACTCGGTAGTGCATCATCATAATGAGCTCAAAGTGACCAAGTGTTTGGTCACGGGATCATGCATTACTGATGCGAGTAAAGTGACTTGCCGGTAACGAGATTGAACAAGGTATTGGGATACCGACGATCGAATCTCGGGCAAGTAAAATACCGATTGACAAAGGGAATTGTATACGGGGTTGTTTTGAATCCTCGACATCGTGGTTCATCCGATGATATCATCGAGGAGCATGTGGGAGCCAACATGGGTATCCAGATCCTGTTGTTGGTTATTGCCCGAGAGCCGTCTCGGTCATGTCTGCGTGTCTCCCGAACCCGTAGGGTCTACACACTTAAGGTACGGTGACGCTAGGGTTGTATGAATATGAGTATGCAGCAAACCGAATGTTGTTCGGAGTCCGGATGAGATCCGGACATCACGAGGAGTTCCGGAATGGTCCGGAGGTAAAGATTTATATATAGGAAGTCTTATTTTGGTCGCCAGAAAGGTTTGGGCATTATCGGTATTGTACGGGAGTGCCGAAAGGGGTCCGGTCCACCGGGGGTCCACCTGCCGGGGGCCACATGGGCTGTAGGGGTGCGCCTTGGCCTATATGGGCCAAGGGCACCAGCCCCAAAAGGGCCCATGCGCCAAGGAGACTTGGGAGGGAGAGTCCTAAAGGGGAAGGCACCTCCAGGGTGCCTTGGGGAGGATGGACTCCTCCCCCTCTTGGCCGCACCCCTTCCTTGGAGGAAGGGGCAAGGCTGCCCTCCCCTCTCTTGCACCTATATAAAGGGAGGCGAGGGAGGGGTGGCTGCACCCTGAAGCCCTTGGCGCCTCCCCTCTCTGCTACACCTCCTCCTCCTCCCGTAGTTGCTTAGCGAAGCCCTGCCGGAGTTCTGCTTCATCCACCACCACGCCGTCGTGGTGCTGGATCATCATCAACCTCTCCTTCCCCCTTGCTGGATCAAGAAGGAGGAGACGTCATCCGCTCCGTACGTGTGTTGAACGCGGAGGTGTTGTCCGTTCGGCACTAGGTCTTGGTGATCCGAATCACGGCGAGTACGACTCCATCAACCCTGTTCCATTGAACGCTTCCGCACGCGATCTACAAGTGGTATGTAGATGCAATCACTCTCCCATGACTCGTTGCTAGATGAACTCATAGATGGATCTTGGTGAAACTGTAGGAAAATTTTTAATTTTCTGCAACGTTCCCCAACAGTGGCATCATGAGCTAGGTCTATGCGTAGTTCTCTATTGCACGAGTAGAACACAATTTGTTGTGGGCGTAGATGTTGTCAACTTTCTTGCCACTACTAGTCTTATCTTGCTTCAGCGGCATTGTGGGATGAAGCGGCCGGACCGACCTTACACGTACGCTTACGTGAGACCGGTTCCACCGGTGACATGCACTAGTTGCATAAGGTGGCTAGCGGGTGTCTGTCTCTCCCACTTTAGTTGGAGCGGATTCGATGAAAAGGGTCCTTATGAAGGGTAAATAGAAGTTGACAAATCACGTTGTGGCTTTCACGTAGGTAAGAAAATGTTCTTGCTAGAACCCTATTGCAGCCACGTAAAACTTGCAACAACAATTAGAGGACGTCTAACTTGTTTTTGAATAAATTGTTTTGTGATATGATATGGCCAAAGTTGTGATGAATGATGAATGATATATGTGATGTATGAGATCATGTTCTTGTAATAGGAATCACGACTTGCATGTCGATGAGTATGACAACCGGCAGGAGCCATAGGAGTTGTCTTTATTTTTTGTATGACCTGCGTGTCATTGAAGAACGCCATGTAAATTACTTTACTTTATTGCTAAACGCATTAGCCATAGAAGTAGAAGTAGTCGTTGGCGTGACAACTTCATGAAGACACGATGATGGAGATCGTGATGATGGAGATCATGGTGTCATGCGGTGACAGGATGATCATGGAGCCCTCAAGATGGAGA
The DNA here is from genome assembly GCA_021605145.1 of Aegilops bicornis. NCBI lineage: Eukaryota > Viridiplantae > Streptophyta > Magnoliopsida > Poales > Poaceae > Aegilops > Aegilops bicornis. Next base: position 88,294,433 of record CM038672.1, read on the forward strand.
TCAAAGGAGCTATATGATATTGGCCATATCATGTCACTACTATATAATTGCATGTGATGTTTATTATGTTTATGCATCTTGTTTACTTAGAACGACGGTAGTAAATAAGAGGATCCCTCATAACAATTTCAAGAAAGTGTTCTCCCTAACTGTGCACCGTTGCTAAAGTTCGTCGTTTCGAAGCACCACGTGATGATCGGGTGTGATAGATCCTTACGTTCACATACAACGGGTGTAAGACAGTTTTACACATGCAATACACTTAGGTTAACTTGACAATCCTAGCATGTATGCAGACATGGCCTCGGAACACAAGAGACCGAAAGGTCGAACATGAGTCGTATGGAAGATACGATCAACATGGAGATGTTCACCGACAATGACTAGTCCGTCTCACGTGATGATCGGACACGGCCTAGTCGACTCGGATCATGTATCACTTAGATGACTAGAGGGATGTCAAATCTAAGTGGGAGTTCATTAAATAATTTGATTAGATGAACTTTATTATCATGAACAATAGTCTAAAATCTTTGCAAAATGTCTTGTAGATCAAATGGCCAACGCACATGTAACCATGAACTTCAACGCGTTCCTAGAGAAAACCAAGCTGAAAGATGATGGCAGCAACTATTTGGATTTGGGTCCGGAACACGAGATTATCCTCATAGCTGCCGTGAAACAATATGTCCTAGAAGCACCGCTAGGTGATGCACCCATCCTGCAGAACCAAGACATTATGAATGCTTGGCGGTCTCGTCTTGATGATTACTCCCTCGTTCGTCGACATGCTTTACAGCTTAGAACCGGGGCTCCAAAAGCGTTTTGAGCAACACGGAGCATATGAGATGTTCGAGGAGCTGAAAATGGTTTTCCAAGCTCATGCCCGGGTCGAAAGATATGAAGTCTCCGACAAGTTCTATAGTTGTAAGATGGAGGAAAACAGTTCTGTCAGTGAGCACATACTCAAAATGTCTGGGTTGCACAACCGCTTTGTCCCACTGGACGTTAACCTCCGGACGAGGCGGTCAGCGACAGAATCCTTGATCGCTCCCACCAAGCTACAAGAGCTTTGTGATGAACTACAATATGCAGGATGGTGAAGACCATTCCGAAGTATTTTCAATCTTTGAAGTCAGCAGAGGTTGAAATCAAGAAAGAACATCAAGTGTTGATGGTCAATAAAACCACTAAGTTCAAAATGGGCAAGGGTAAGAGGAACTTCAAGAAGGATGGCAAGGATGTTGCCGCGCCCGGTAAGCAAGTTGCCGGGAAGAAGTCAAAGAATGGACCCAAGCACGAGGACCGAAAGTGCTTTTATTGCAAAGGGAAGGGTCCTTTGGAAGCGGAACTGCCCCAAATACTTAGCGCACAAGAAGGCCGGCAACACTAAAGGTATATTTGATATACATGTAATTGATGTGTACCTTACCAAGACTGTAGTAACTCCTGGGTATTTGATACCGGTGCCGTTGCTCATCTATGTAACTCACGGCGGGAGCTGCGAGAATAAGCGGAGGCCCGGTGAAGGGCGAGGTGACGATGCGGCGTCGGGAATGGTTCCAAGGTCGATGTGATCGCCGTCGGCACGCTACCTCTACTTGTACCTACGGGATTATTTTTAAACCTCAATAATTGTTATTTAGTGCCAAGTTTGAGCATGAACATTGTATCTGGATCTCGTTTAATACGAGATGGCTACTCATTTAAATCCGAGAATAATGGTTGTTCTATTTATATGAGAGAAATGTTTTATGGTCATGCTCCGATGGTCAATGGTTTGTTCTTAATGAATCTCGAACGTAATGTTACACATGTTCATAGTGTGAATACCAAAAGATGTAAAGTTGATAACGATAGTCCCACATACTTGTGGCACTGCCGCCTTGGTCACATTGGTGTCAAGCGCTTGAAGAAGCTCCATGCTGATGGACTTTTAGAGTCTCTCGATTATGAATCATTTGACACATGCGAACCATGCCTCATGGGCAAGATGACCAAGACTCCGTTCTCCGGAACAATGGAGCGAGCAACCAACTTATTGGAAATCATACATACCGATGTGTGCGGTCCAATGAGTGTTGAGGCTCATGGAGGATATCGTTATGTTCTCACTCTCACCGATGACTTGAGTAGATATGGGTATGTCTACTTGATGAAACACAAGTCCGAGACCTTTGAAAAGTTCAAGGAATTTCAGAATGAAGTAGAGAATCAACGTGACCGAAAGATAAAATTCTTACGATCGGATCGTGGAGGAGAATACTTGAGTCACGAATTTGGTACACACTTAAGGAAATGTGGAATCGTTTCACAACTCACGCCGCTGGAACACCTCAACAGAACGGTGTGTCCGAACATCGTAATCGCACTCTATTGGATATGGTGCGATCTATGATGTCTCTTACTGATTTACCGCTATCATTTTGGGGATACGCTCTAGAGACAGCTACATTCACTTTAAATAGGGCACCGTCTAAATCCGTTGAGACGACCTTTGTATGAATTATGGTTTGGGATGAAACCTAAGTCATCGTTTACGAAAGTTTGGGGATGCGATGCTTATGTCAAGAAACTTCAACCTGAAAAGCTCGAACCCAAGTCGGAAAAATGCGTCTTCATAGGATACCCTAAAGAAACCATTGGGTATACCTTCTACCTTAGATCCGAAGGCAAGATCTTTGTTGCCAAGAACGGATCCTTTACGGAAAAGAGTTTCTCTCGAAAGGAGTAAGTGGGAGGAAAGTAGAACTCGATGAAGTATTACCTCTTGAACCGGAAAGTAGTGCACCTCAGGAAAATGTTCCTGTGGTGCCTACACCTACTAGAGAGGAAATTAATGATGATGATCAAGGTACTTCGGATCAAGTTGCTCTTGAACCCAGAGGTCCACAAGGACATGTTCCACACCGGTGGTATGGCAACCCCTGTCACGGAAATCATGTTGTTAGACAACGGTGAACCTTCGAACTATGAAGAAGCGATGGCGGGCCCGGATTCCAACAAATGGCTTGAAGCCATGCAATCCGAGATAGGATCCATGTATGAAAACAAAGTATGGACTTTGACAGACTTGCCCGATGATCGGCGAGCGATAGAAAACAAATGGATCTTTAAGAAGAGGACGGACGCGGATGGTAATGTTACCATCTATAAAGCTCGACTTGTCGCTAAGGGTTATCGACAAGTTCAAGGGATTGACTACGATGAGACTTTCTCTCCCGTAGCGAAGCTTAAGTCCGTCCGAATCATGTTAGCAATTGCCGCATACTATGATTATGAGATATGGCGGATGGACGTCAAAACAGCGTTCCTTAACGGTTATCTTAAGGAAGAGTTGTATATGATGCAGCCGGAAGGTTTTGTCGATCCTAAGAATGCTAACAAAGTATGCAAGCTCCAAATGTCCATTTATGGGCTGGTGCAAGCATCTCGGAGTTGGAACATTCGCTTTGATGAGATGATCAAAGCGTTTGGGTTTATCTTGAGACTTATGGAGAAGCATGCGTTTACAAAAAGGTGAGTGGGAGCTCATAGCATTTCTCATATTATATGTAGATGACATACTTTGGATGGGAAATGATATAGAACTTTTGGACAGCATTAAGGCCTACTTGAATAAAAGTTTTTCAATGAAGGACCTTGGAGAAGCTGCTTATATATTAGGCATCAAGATCTATAGAGATAGCTCGAGACGCCTCATAGGTCTTTCACAAAGCACATACCTTGATAAGATTTTGAAGAAGTTCAAAATGGATCAGTCCAAGAAAGGGTTCTTGCCTATACTTCAAGGTGTGAGATTGAGCTCGGCTCAATGCCCGACCACGGCAAAAGATAAAGAAGAGATGAGCGTCATCCCCTATGCCCTGGCCATAGGATCTATTATGTATGCCATGCTGTGTACCGGACTGATGTAAACCTTGCCGTAAGTTTGGTAGGAAGGTACCAAAGTAATCCTGGCAAGGAACACCGGACAATGATCAAGAATATCTTGAAGTACACGAAAAGGACAAAGGACATGTTTCTCGTTTATGGAGGTGACGAAGAGCTCGTCAGAAGGGTTACGTCGGCGCTAGCTTCGACACGCATCTGGATGACTCTAAGTCACAAACCGGATACGTGTATATGTTGAATGGTGGAGCGATGGTAGTGCATTTTGCAAGCGAAGCGTCGTGGCGGGATCTACATGTGAAGCGGAGTACATGGCAGCCTCGGAGGCAGACATGAAGCAATTTGGGTGAAGGAGTTCATCACCGACCTAGGAGTCATACCCAATGCGTCGGAGCCGATCAAACTCTTCTGTGACAACACTGGAGCTATTGCACTTGCCAAGGAGCCCAGGTTTCACAAGAAGACAAGGCACATCAAGCGTCGCTTAAACTCCATCCGTGAAAATGTTCAAGATGGAGACATAGAAATTTGCAAAGTGCATACGGATCTGAATGTCGCAGATCCGTTGACTAAACCTCTTCCGCGGGCAAAACATGATCAACACCAGAACCCTATGGGTGTTCGATTCATCACAATGTAACTAGATTATTGACTCTAGTGCAAGTGGGAGACTGTTGGAAATATGCCCTAGAGGCAATAATAAAAGGATTAGTATTGTATTTCGTTGTTCATGATAATTGTCTTTTATTCATGCTATAATTGTATTATCCGGAAATCGTAATACACGTGTGAATACATAGACCACAATATGTCCCTAGTGAGCCTCTAGTTGACTAGCTCGTTGATCAATAGATAGTCATGGTTTCACGACTATGGACATTGGATGTCAATGATAACGGGATCACATCATTAGGAGAATGATGTGATGGACAAGACCCAATCCTAAGCATAGCACAAGATCGTGTAGTTCGCTTTTGCTAGAGCTTTTCCAATGTCAAGTATCTTTTCCTTTGACCATGAGATCGTGTAACTCCGGATACCGTAAGAGTGCTTTGGGTGTACCAAACATCACAACGTAATCGGGTGACTATAAAGGTGCATTATAGGTATCTCCGAAAGTGTACATTGGGTTGACACGGATCGAGACTGGGATTTGTCACTCCGTATGACGGAGAGGTATCACTGGGCCCACTCGGTAGTGCATCATCATAATGAGCTCAAAGTGACCAAGTGTTTGGTCACGGGATCATGCATTACGGTATGAGTAAATTGACTTGCCGGTAACGAGATTGAACGAGGTATTGGGATACCGACGATCGAATCTTGGGCAAGTAAAATACCGATTGACAAAGGGAATTGTATACGGGGTTGTTTTGAATCCTCGACATCGTGGTTCATCCGATGATATCATCAAGGAGCATGTGGGAGCCAACATGGGTATCCAGATCCCGCTGTTGGTTATTGCCCGAGAGCCGTCTCGGTCATGTCTGCGTGTCTCCCGAACCCATAGGGTCTACACACTTAAGGTACGGTGACGCTAGGGTTGTATGAATATGAGTATGCAGCAAACCGAATGTTGTTGAGTCCGGATGAGATCCCGGACGTCACGAGGAGTTCGGAATGGTCCGGAGGTAAAGATTTATATATAGGAAGTCTTATTTTGGTCGTAGGAAAGGTTTGGGCATTATCGGTATTGTATCGGGAGTGCCGAAAGGGGTCCGGGTCCACCGGGGTCCACCTGCCCCGGGGGGCCACATGGGCTGTAGGGGGTGCGCCTTGGCCTATATGGGCCAAGGGCACCAGCCCCAAAAAGGGCCCATGCGCCAAGGAGACTTGGGAGGGAAGAGTCCTAAAGGGGGAAGGCACCTCCGAGGTGCCTTGGGGAGGATGGACTCCTCCCCCTCTTGGCCGCACCCCTTCCTTGGAGGAAGGGGCAAGGCTGCGCCCTCCCCTCTCTTGCACCTATATAAAGGGAGGCGAGGGAGGTGGCCGCACCTGAAGCCCTTGGCGCCTCCCTCTGCTACACCTCCTCCTCCTCCCGTAGTTGCTTAGCGAAGCCTGCCGGAGTTCTGCTGCATCCACCACCACGTCGTCGTGCTGCTGCATCATCATCAACCTCTCCTTCCCCCTTGCTGGATCAAGAAGGAGGAGACGTCATCCGCTCCGTACGTGTGTTGAACGCGGAGGTGTTGTACGTTCGGCACTAGGTCATCGGTGATCTGAATCACGGCGAGTACGACTCCATCAACCCCGTTCCATTGAACGCTTCCGCACGCGATCTACAAGTGGTATGTAGATGCAATCACTCTCCCATGACTCGTTGCTAGATGAACTCATAGATGGATCTTGGTGAAACCGTAGGAAAAATTTTAATTTTCTGCAACGTTCCCCAACAGTAGCTCTATGGCCCATTTGGCGATATGTCCCGTGGCATCGCGGTTGTTGATTATGTCATTGAGTGGGACTTCAGAAGCCACCGTGATTGAACACTCCTGGAAGTAGTGTCGTAGCTTGTGGGATGCCATGAAAACTGTGTATGCTATCTTTTGGTAGTGGGGGTATCGAGATTTGCATGGTGTGAGGACATTGGATACATAGTATACTGGCTTTTGAAGTGGGAATTTATGTCCGTCCTATTCTCGTTCGACAACGAGCACGGCGCTCACCACTTGGTGTGTTGCCGATATGTATAGCAGCATGGGTTCACCTGCATTTGGTGCGGCCAGGATTGGATTGCTTGCTAGGAGGGTCTTTATTTCCTCCAGTCGGCAGTCGCCCCGTATGTCCATTCGAAGTTATCCATGCGCCATAAGAGGCGATAGAGTGGTAGTGCCTTTTCTCCTAGTCTGGAGATGAAGCGGCTTAGTGCTGCCATGCATCCTGCCAGTTTTTGGACCTGTTTGAGGTCTGTTGGTATAGCCAACTGTGACAGAGCTCGGATTTTAGCCGGATTTGTTTCGATTCCTCTACTGGAAACTATGAAACCCAGCAGTGTTCCAGCGGGGACGCCGAAGACACACTTCTCCGGGTTGAGCTTAATTTCGTATGCCCGGAGGTTGTCAAACGTAAGACGTAAGTCGTCTATTAGTGTTTCGACATGCCTAGTCTTGATGACGACGTCATCAACGTAAACTTCTACTGTTTTGCCGATCTGTTTCTCCAGGCATGTTTGGATCATGCGTTGGTATGTCGCGCCGGCGTTCTTGAGCCCGAAGGGCATAGTATTGAAGCAGAATGGCCCGTATGGGGTAATAAATGTTGTTGCAGCTTGATCGGATTCCTTTATTTTGATTTGGTGGTATCCGGAATATGCATCAAGGAAACACAGTGAGTCGTGTGCTGTGGTGGCGTAAATGATTTGATCAATGCGGGGAAGGGGAAAAGGATACTTAGGGCGAGCCTTGTTGAGATCCTTGAAATCGACACATAGGCGCCAGGATTTATCCTTCTTTGGTACCATTACTAGGTTTGCCTGTTGGGGAACGTAGCATAAATTCAAAATTTTCCTACGTGTCACCAAGATCTATCTATGGAGAAACTAGCAACGAGGGAAGGAGAGTGCATCTACATACCCTTGTAGATCGCTAAGCGGAAGCGTTCAAGAGAACGGGGTTGAAGGAGTCGTACTAAATGCGTGATCCAAATCACCGGAGATCCGAGTGCCGAATCGGACGGCACCTCCGCGTTCAACACACGCGTACAGCCCGGTGGCGTCTCCCATGCCTTGATCCAGCAAGGAGAGAGGGAGAGGTTGAGGAAGACTCCATCCAGCAGCAAGACAACGGCATGGTGGTGATGGAGGAGCGTGGCAATCCCAGCAGGCTTCGCCAAGCACCAAGGGAGAGGAGGAGGAGAAGAACTTGGGAGAGAGGGAGGGGCTGCACCAAAGGCAAAAGGTGTGTTTGAGAGGCCCTCCTACCCCACTATATATAGGGATCCCAAGGGGGGTGCGCCAGCCCCTAGGAGATCCAATCTCCAAGGGCGGCGGGCCAGGAGGAGTCCTTCCCCAAGGCACCTAGGAGGTGCCTTCCCTTATGGGAATCTTCCTTTAGGGTTTCCCCTTCACCCTAGGCGCATGGGCCCTAGGGGAAGTGGCGCCCAGCCCACTTTGGGCTGGATCCCTTCTCACCTCAGCCCATGGGACCCTCCGGGATAGGTGGCCCCACCCGTGGACCTCGGGACCCTTCCGGTGGTCCCAGACAATACCGATGACCTCAAACTTGTCCCGATGGTCAAACAGGACTTCCTATATATAAATCTTTACCTCCGGACCATTCCGGAACTCCTCATGACGTCCGGGATCTCATCCGGACTCGAACAACATTCAGTAACCACATACAAGCTTCCTTTATAACCCTAGCGTCCGAGACCTTAAGTGTGTAGACCCTACGGGTTCGGGAGACATCTGAACATGGCCAAGACGTTCTCCGGTCAATAACCAACAGCGGGATTTGGAGACCCATGTTGGCTCCCACATGTTCCACGATGATCTCATCGGATGAACCACGATGTCAAGGACTCAATCAATTCCCTTTGTCTAGCGGTATTGTACTTGCCCGAGATTCGATCGTCGGTATACCGATACCTTGTTCAATCTCATACGGCAAGTCTCTTTACTCGTTCCGTAACACATCATCCCGTGATCAACCCCTTGGTCACATTGTGCACATTATGATGATGTCCTACCGAGTGGGCCCAGAGATACCTCTCCGTCACACACGGAGTGACAAATCCAGTCTCGATTCGTGCCAACCCAATGTACACTTTCGGAGATACCGTAATGCACCTTTATAGCCACCCGCCACGTTGTGACGCTTTGGTACACCCAAAGCATTCCTACGGTATCCGGAGTTGCACAATATCATGGTCTAAGGAAATGATACTTGACATTATAAAAGCTTTAGCATACGAACTACGATCTTTGTGCTAGGCTTAGGATTGGGTCTTGTCCATCACATCATTCTACTAATGATGTGATCCCGTTATCAATGACATCCAATGTCCATGGTTAGGAAACCATAACCATCTATTGATCAACGAGCTAGCCAATAGAGGCTTGCTAGGGACATGGTGTTGTCTATGTATCCACACATGTATTTGAGTTTCCTATCAATACAATTATAGCATGGATAATAAACGATTATCATGAACAAGGAAATATAATAATAATAACTAATTTATTATTGCCTCTAGGGCATATTTCCAACAGTCTCCCACTTGCACTAGAGTCAATAATCTAGTTCACATCGTCATGTGATTAACACCGATATGTCACATCGCCATGTGACTAACACCCAAAGAGTTTACTAGTGTCTCAGTAAACTAGTTCACATCATCATGTGATTTAGACTCAATGAGTTACGAGGTTTGATCATGTTTTGCTTGTGAGAGAGGTTTTAGTCAACGGGTTTTAGTCAACGGGTCTGAACCTTTCAGATCCGTGTGTGCTTTGCAAATTTCTAGGTCATATTATAAATGCTGCTTCCACGCTCCACTTGAAGCTATTCCAAATGGTTGCTCCACTATACGTATCCGGTTTGCTACTCGAGTCACTCGGATAGGTGTTAAAGCTTGCATCGACGTAACGCTTTTACGCCGAACTCTTTATCACCTCCATAATCGAGAAACATGTCCTTATTTACTCCAAGGACAATTTTGATCACGGTCCAATGATCCATTCTGGATCATTCTTGTACCCTCGGTGACTCATGGCATGGCACACTTCCTAAGCGGTACACATCATAGCATCTTGTAGAGCCTATGTCTAAAGCATAGGGGCGACCTTCGTCCTTTCTCTCTTTTCTGCCGTGGTCGAGCTTTTAACTCTTAACTTCATACCTTACAACTCGTGCAAGAACTCCTTCTTTGGCGATCCATCTTGAACACTTTCAAGATTATGTCAAGGTATGTGCTCATTTGAAAGTATTATTAAACATTTTGATCTATCTTATAGATCTTGATGCTTATTGTTCAAGTAGCCTAATCCAGGTTTTCTATTGAAAAACATCTTTCAAATAACCCTATATGCTTTCCAGAAATTCTACATCATTTCTGATCATCAAAATGTCAACAACATATACTCATCAGAAATTCTATAGTGCTCACACTTACTTCTTTGGAAAAACAAGTTTCTCATAAACTTTGTATAAACCCAAAATCTTTGATAATCTCATCAAAGCTCACATTCCAACTCCGAGATGCTTACTCCAGTCCTTAGAAAGGATCGCTGGAGCCAGCATACCTTTTAGCATCCTTAGGATCGACAAAACTTTCTGATTGTATCACATACAACCTTTCCTTACGTAAACTTGTAAGGAAACTCGTTTTGACATCCATCTGCCTGATTTCATAAATGCAGCTAATGCTAACATGATTCCGACGGACTTAAGCATCGCTACGGATGAGAAAATCTCATCGTAGTCAACTCCTTGAACTTGTGAAAAACTTTTCGCCACAAGTCGAGCTTCATAGACGGTGACATTACCGTCCACGTCCGTCTTCTTCTTAAAGATCCATTCATCTCAATGGCTTTCCGATCATCGGGCAAGTCCACCAAAGTCCATGCTTTGTTCTGATATATGGATACTATCTCGGATTTCATGGCCTCTAACCATTTGTCTATTTGGGCCCACCATCGCTTCTCCATAGCTCAGAGGTTCATTGTTGTCTAGCAACATGACCTTCAAGACAGGATCACCGTACCACTCTTAAGCGATGGCGTCCTTGTCGTCCTATGAGGTTCGGTAGTGACTTGATCCGAAACTTCATGATTCTTGTCATAAGCTTCTACTTCAATTGGTGTAGGTGCCACGGAACAACTTCCTGTGCCCTGCTACACACTAGTTGAAGTGATGGTTCAATAACCTCATCAAGTCTCCACCATCCTCCCACTCAACTTTTCGAGACGAACTTTTCTCGAGAAAGGACCCAATTCAAGAAACAATCCCTATTGCTTTCGGATCTGAATTAGGAGGTATACCCAACCGTTTTGGGTGTCCTATGAAGATGCATTTTATCCGCTTTGGGTTCGAGCTTATCAACCTGAAACTTTTTCACATAAGCGTCGCAGCCCCAAACCTTTAAGAGATGACAGCTTAGGTTTCTCTAAACCATAGTTCATACGATGTCATCTCAACGGAATTACGTGGTGCCCTATTAAAGTGAGTGCGGTTGTCTCTAATGCCTAACCCATGAGCGATAGTGGTAATTCGATAAGAGACATCATGGTACGCACCATATCCAATAGGGTGCAACTATGATGTTCGGACACACCATCACACTATGGTGTTCCAAAGTGTATTAATTGTGAAACAATTTGCACAATGTCTTAATTGTGTGCCAAAACTCGTAACTCATATATTCATCTCTATGATCATATCATAGACATTCTATCCTCTTGTCACGAAGATCTTAAACTTCACTCTGAAATTACTTGAACCATTCAATAATTCAGATTTGTGTTTCATCAAGTAAATATACTCAACATCTACTCGAATCATCCGTGAAGTCGAACATAACGATATTCACTGCATGCCTCAAAGACTCATTGGACTGCACACATCAAAATGTGTTACTTCTAACAAGTTGCTATCTAGTTCCATCTTCTTGAAACCGAGGCTTTTCAACATCTTGTCCATGTGGTATGATTTGCATATCTCAAGTGATTCAAAATCAAGTGAGTCTAAACGATCCATCTGCATGGAGTTTCTTCATGCATATACACCAATAGACATGGTTCGCATGTCTCAAACTTTTCAAAACGAGTGAGTCCAAAGATCCATCAACATGGAGCTTCTTCATGCTTTTACACCAATATGACTTACATGGCTGTGCCACATTTAAGTGTTACTATAATTACTATCTTATACTTTTGGCATGAAAATGTGTATCACTACAATCGAGATTTAATAAACCATTCTTTTAGGTGCAAGACCATTGAAGGTATTATTCAAATAAATAAAGTAACCATTATTCTCCTTAAATGAATGACCGTATTGCGATAGACATAATCCAATCATGTCTATGCTCAACGCAAACACCAAATGATAATTATTCTGGTTTAATACTAATCTTGATGGTAGAGGGAGCGTGATGTTTGATCACATCAAAATTGGAAACACTTCCAACACATATCGTCAACTCTCCTTTAGCTAGTCTCCGCTTATGCCGTAGCTTTTATTTCGAAGTTACTAACACTTAGCAACCGAACCGGTATCTAATACCCTGGTGCTACTAGGAGTGCTAGTAAAATACACAATAACTTAATGTATATCAAATATACTTCTATCGACCTTGCCAGCCTTCTCATCTACCAAGTATCTAGGGTAACGCTGCTCCAGTGGCTGTTCCCCTTATTACAGAAGCACTTAGTCTCGGGTTTGGGTTCAACCTTGGGTTTCTTCACTAGAGCAGCAGCTGATTTGCCGTTTCATGAAGTATCCCTTCTTGCCCTTGCCCTTCTTGAAACTAGTGGTTTCACCAACCATCAACAATTGATGCTCCTTCTTGACTTCTACTTTCGTGATGTCAAACAACGCGAATACCTCAAGGATCATCATCTCTATCCTTGATATGTTATAGTTCATCACGAAGCTCTAGCAGCTTGGTGGCAATGACTTTGGAGAAACATCACTATCTCATCCGAAGATCAACTCCCACTCGATTCAAGTGATTGTTGTGCTCAGACAATCTGAGCACAAGCTCAACGATTGAGCTTTTCTCCCTTAGTTTGCAGGCTAAGAAGATCGTCGGAGGTCTTATACCTTTTGACATGGGCACGAGCTTGAAATCCCAATTTCAGCCCTCGAAACATCTCATATGTTCCGCGACGTTTCGAAAACGTCTTTGGTGCCTCAACTCTAAACCGTTTAACTGAACTATCACGTAGTTATCAAAACGTGTATGTCTGATGTTCGCAACATCCACAGACGACGTTTGGGGTTCAACACCGAAGCGGTGCATTAAGGACATAAGCTATTTATTGTCCGCATAATCGCCATCGTCAACTTTCAACTATATTTTCTCTAGGAACATATCTAAACAAAGTGGAACTAAAGCGCGAGCTTACGACATAATTTGCAAAAGGTCTTTTGACTATGTTCAAGATAATTAAGTTCATCTTATGAACTCCCACTCGAATAGACATCCCTCCGGGTCATCTAAGTGATTACATGATCCGAGTCAACTAGGCCGTGTCCGATCATCACGTGAGACGGACTAGTCGACTCGGTGAACATCTTCATGTTGATCGTATCTACCATACGACTCATGCTCGACCTTTCGGTCTCTGTGTTCCCGAGGCCATGTATGTACATGCTAGGCTCGTCAAGTTAACCCCAAGTGTTTTTGCTGTGTAAATCTGTCTTACACCCGTTGTATGTGAACGTAAGAATCCATCACACCCGATCATCACGTGGTGCTTAGAAGCGATTTAACTGTAGCAACGGTGCACAAATCGGGAGAACACTTCTTGAAATTTGTAAGGGATCATCTTATTTACTACCGTCGTTCTAAGTAAACAAGATGCATAAACATAATAAACATCACATGCAATTATATAGTAGTGACATGATATGGCCAATATCATATTGCTCCTTTGATCTCCATCTTGAGGCTCCATGATCATCATTGTCACCGGCATGACACCATGATCTCCATCATCATGATCTCCATCATCGTGTCTCCATGAAGTTGTCTCGCCAACTTATTACTTCTACTACTATGGCTACCGGTTAGCAATAAAGTAAAGTAATTACATGGCGTTGTTCAATGACACGCAGGTCATACAATAAATAAAGACAACTCCTATGGCTCCTGCCGGTTGTCATACTCATCGACATGCAAGTCGTGAATCCTATTACAAGAACATGATCAATCTCATACATTACATATCATTCATCACATTCTTCTTGGCCATATCACATCACATAGCATACCGCAAAAACAAGTTAGACGTCCTCTAATTGTTGTTTGCATGTTTTACGTGGCTGCTTTGGGTTTCTAGCAAGAACGTTTCTTACCTACATAAAACCACAACGTGATATGCCAATTGCTATTTACCCTTCATAAGGACCCTTTTCATCGAATCCGTTCCGACTAAAGTGGGAGAGATCGGCACCCGCTAGCCACCTTATGCACCAAGTGCATGTCACCGGTGGAACCTGTCTCACGAAGAGTACGCGTGTAAGGTCGATCCGGCCGCTTCATCCCACAATACCGTCGAAACAAGATTGGACTAGTAACGGTAAGCATATTGAACAAAATCAACGCCCACAACTACTTTGTGTTCTACTCGTGCAAAGAATCTACGCAATAGACCTAGCTCATGATGCCACTGTTGGGGAACGTAGCATAAATTCAAAATTTTCCTACGTGTCACCAAGATCTATCTATGGAGAAACTAGCAACGAGGGAAGGAGAGTGCATCTACATACCCTTGTAGATCGCTAAGCGGAAGCGTTCAAGAGAACGGGGTTGAAGGAGTCGTACTGCTAAATGCGTGATCCAAATCACCGGAGATCCGAGTGCCGAACGGACGGCACCTCCGCGTTCAACACACGTACAGCCCGGTGACGTCTCCCATGCCTTGATCCAGCAAGGAGAGAGGGAGAGGTTGAGGAAGACTCCATCCAGCAGTAGCACAACGGCATGGTGGTGATGGAGGAGCGTGGCAATCCCGCAGGGCTTCGCCAAGCACCAAGGGAGAGGAGGAGGAGAAGAACTTGGGAGAGAGGGAGGGGCTGCACCAAAGGCAAAAGGTGTGTTTGAGAGGCCCTCCTACCCCACTATATATAGGGATCCCAAGGGGGTGCGCCAGCCCCTAGGAGATCCAATCTCCAAGGGGCGGCCAGGAGGAGTCCTTCCCCAAGGCACCTAGGAGGTGCCTTCCCTTATGGGAATCTTCCTTTAGGGTTTCCCTTCACCCTAGGCGCATGGGCCCTAGGGGAAGTGGCGCCCAGCCCACTTTGGGCTGGATCCCTTCTCACCTCAGCCCATGGGACCCTCCGGGATAGGTGGCCCCACCGGTGGACCCCGGGACCCTTCCGGTGGTCCCAGACAATACCGATGACCCCGAAACTTGTCCCGATGGCGAAACAGGACTTCCTATATATAAATCTTTACCTCCGGACCATTCCGGAACTCCTCGCGACGTCCGGGATCTCATCCGGACTCGAACAACATTCAAGAACTACATACAAGCTTCCTTTATAACCCTAAGCGTCACCGAACCTTATGTGTAGACCCTACGGGTTCGGAGACATGCGTACATGACCGAGACGTTCTCCGGTCAATAACCAACAGCGGGATCTGGATACCCATGTTGGCTCCCACATGTTCCACGATGATCTCATCGGATGAACCACGATGTCAAGGACTCAATCAATCCCGTATTCAATTCCCTTTGTCTAGCGGTATTGTACTTGCGAGATTCGATCGTCGGTATACCGATACCTTGTTCAATCTTGTTACAGGCAAGTCTCTTTACTCGTTCCGTAACACATCATCCCGTGATCAACCCATTGGTCACATTGTGCACATTATGATGATGTCCTACCGAGTGGGCCCAGAGATACCTCTCCGTCACACGGAGTGACAAATCCCAGTCTCGATTCGTACAACCCAATGTACTCTTTCGGAGATACCTGTAATGCACCTTTATAGCCACCCAGTTACGTTGTGACGTTTGGTACACCCAAAGCATTCCTACGGTATCCGGGAGTTGCACAATATCATGGTCTAAGGAAATGATACTTGACATTATAAAAGCTTTAGCATACGAACTACGATCTTTGTGCTAGGCTTAGGATTGGGTCTTGTCCATCACATCATTCTACTAATGATGTGATCCCGTTATCAATGACATCCAATGTCCATGGTTAGGAAACCATAACCATCTATTGATAACCGAGCTAGCCAATAGAGGCTTGCTAGGGACATGGTGTTGTCTATGTATCCACACATGTATTTGAGTTTCCTATCAATACAATTATAGCATGGATAATAAACGATTATCATGAACAAGGAAATATAATAATAATAACTAATTTATTATTGCCTCTAGGGCATATTTCCAACATTGCCAGCCAGTCCGGATGCTTGATTTCTCTAATGAATCCGGCCTCGATGAGCTTGGCCAGCTCCTCCCCCATGGCTTGTCGCTTGGGTTCTAAAAGCGCCCTTGATGTTTGCTTGACTGGTTTAAATCCCTTTAATATGTTGAGGCTATGTTCGGCCAACTTGCGTGGGATCCCTGGCATATCCGAAGGGTGCCAGGAAAATATGCCCAAGTTTTCGCGCAGGAACTCTCGTAGTGCGGCGTCAACTGCTGGGTTCAGTTGAGCTCCGATAGATGTTGTCCTCTTGGGGTCCGTTGGGTGGACCTGGAATTTGATATTTCTTCTGCTGGTTTGAATGAGGTGGATTTGGGGCGTTTGTCGAGGATCACATCGTCCATGTCCACTGTGGAGCGTAATGCAGTTAATTCTTGACCGTGAGGGCTTGAGATAGTGCTTCGGGGCGTGGATGCGGTTTTGTTTTCGCCACAGAGTGCTATGTCCGGATCACTGACGAGAGTGATTATACCGTTTGGTCCGGGCATTTTAAGCTTCATATATCCATAGTGAGGTATAGCTTGGAAGCGTGTAAAAGCATCCCGCCCCAACAGGGCGTGATATCCGTTGCTGAAAGGGGCCACTTGGAAGGTTATTTCCTCGGACCGATAGTTCTCCGGCGTGCCGAATACCACGTCAAGTGTGGTTTTGCCCGCGCACCGTGCCTCCCGACTAGGAATAATTCCCCGGAAGGTTGTGTTGCTCTTTTTGATGCGGCTCCTGTCTATTTCCATTTTATGGAGTGTGTCATCATAAATGAGATTTAGTCCACTGCCGCCGTCCATGAGGACCTTGGTGAGTCGAAACCCATCCACGATGGGGCTGAGGACTAATGCGGCTGGTGCTCGTACTGTTCTGTACTTAGGTTCGTCACCGGCATTGAATCTTATAGCCGTGTCGTTCCATGGGTTTATGACAGCAATTTGGCAGACTTCGTCAAGCTCGTGAAGTGCCCTTTTGCGCTTGTTATTTGAAGTGAATGTCTCGAAGACTGTCAATACTCTTGGGTCGTCGTCTTCTGGGGGTGTTGTTCCGGGGCGTCCTTGATAAGGATGTCCTCGCCGCTCTTGGCTACCTGCCGTAGTATGCAACATGCTCTAAGGCTGTGGGTTGCCACGATACCCGTCCGACGCTATGTTTTGAGGGTTGGTCGTATCCTTTCGCGGGTGAGTATCCGGCTCTTCACGAACAGCGGTCCGGACATAGTCCGTCTTTGATATAGAAGAAGACTCGCCGTCCTGCTCCACGATTACCGCAATCTGGTGGGTGACCGGTGGAGTTTTAGTTTCTCCCTGATCGGTTTTAGGTCCGATCTGATCGTAATCGGTGGCGATTCCCAAAGCGGCGATGCGATCTAGGAGCTCGTTTAAGGACAAAAAATCAACCGGATCCATCTGCTTGGAGTGCTCGGAGTTGATGCGAGGGGGATTTTCGATGGCCCGAGAGGTCATCGCCGGCTCCGCGGCCGAACGGGCGATCATAGTAAAGTCGCCCAACCGGAGGGTTTGGCCAGGGGCCAGAGCTACCTCGGCGTAATGTTGTCTTTAATGACAAGGCGAGCCATCAAACCTTTCATCAACGGCACAGTGGAACTCTCAATGAAAGCACCAATGTCGATGTCAAAACCCGCGGATCTCGGGTAGGGGGTCCTGAACTGTGCGTCTAGGATCGATGGTAACAGGAGACGGGGGACACGATGTTTACCTGTGTTCGGCCCTCTATATGGAGGTAATACCCTACTTCCTGCTTGATTGATCTTGATGAATATGAGTGTTACAAGAGTTGATCTACCACGAGATTGTAATGGCTAAACCCTAGAAGCCTAGCCTATGACTATGGTAATGTGTATATGCTTTCCGGACTAAACCCTCCGGTTTATATAGACATCGGGGGGGGGGGATCTAGGGTTTACATGGAGTCGGTTACATAAGAAGGAATCTTCATAGTTGGTCGCCAAGCTTGCCCTCCATGCCAAGTAAAGTCCAATCCGGACACGGTGCAGTCTTCGGCCTTCATGTCTTCACAGCCTATCACTCCGGCCCATGGATAAAAGACCGGACACCCGAGGACCACTTAGTCGAGGACTCCCTCAGCCTCGCCCTTTGCCGAGCTCGCCTGTCCGGCAAGGGAGGCCCTTCTCTTGGCAATATCCCGCTTCTCTGGCTTGGTCTTGGTCCCTCTGATCTGCATGTTGGTCCTTCGATGCTCTGGGTTTCTTGCACTCTGACTTGAGCTGGTGCTTCAATCTTGTTCTCGTGCACGCAGACACCGGGCAATGACCGTGGTTTGTTGCACCGGCACAATTCTTTCTTGGAGTCCGCATCAATGGTTGGCAGATCCTTGTACCCAATCATATCCTTTTTGGGCCCTCGAAATCTGCAATCATATCAGCAAAATCTAGCATATCAAGATCGTCGTCATCTGCGTCGACGTCTTGGTTTTTCCAGTGGGCTTTCCGGTGTTCCATTGGTAGCTTGACGCCTCTGACCCGATGTTAGATTCAACATCCATGTGACACTGATCGGGGTTTGGCATCTCGCAGCCCTGGGTATCGTCATCCATGACCTCCTCTTCACCGTGTCCGGTCCAACATGTGTATCCATCCATGAACCCCCTAGAGACTAAGTGCAACTTGACATCTACAACTTCATGTGACTCTGTATTGGCACAATCAGTACATGGACACATGATGTAATCCGCATCACCAATTCTCCTTTTTGTACTTTCAGCCAAATTCATGAACTGTCACGCCACTGATAAAATCCGCGGTTTTCCGATTCTTCATCCATCGAGATCGTTCCATCTGCACCACATGAATGGTGATTAAAAACAAAACAACAACATTAATACATGGATTAACTGCTGCCCAAAGATGCATGCATAAATCACAAGGTTTTATTTTCATAATTACTGAGGGTGCTCCATATTGTTATTCAGACGTGCAATGACAAAAAATAATGGCCAGTCAATTTACACGCAGAGTACTAGTACAACACTACCCTTAGGAATTGAATACCTTAATTAAGCCACTCACGAAAAGAATACCTTAATTAATTAGCCGCGCGACGACCTCCACCAAGCAGACAGAGAAGCGCGATGCGGCGGCACGCCGAGACAGCAGGGTCGAGTAGCAAAGCTTAGTGCGGTTGCCGCCTGAAATTTGACCTCCACTATCCTGCCATCGACCATGATGGATGTGCTCGAATCACGCCACCGCCGACCTCGATGGTTGAGCTCCTCCTATCTCCCGCCGCAGACCGGGTATTGACCTCCTATGATGCCGCCACCGCCCACCGCCCGAGGATTGACCTCTTCTCCGGTAGCCACTGCCTAGGCCGCCGCCGCCATCTCTATATGTGGAGCAGCTGTTTTTTACGGATATCCGCAGAGCGGCTGTTTACACGGTATCACTGTAACTCAATTATATGGATAGGGTAGTACATCACATACGGTTATGTAACGGCAACCGTGTCTAACCTACGTTGTCTTCTCACACGGTTTGGTGTGGAAATCGTGTGTGATACCTAACACAAACGACATGTATAAACAGTGTGCCGTATACAACATATAGTGCCATAAGTAGTACCCGACCGTTAGCTTATCCCCACAGTTTCCCCATTTCCCCCAAATCCCTACATAGCCTCCAAATTCCCTCGCGTGGCGCTGACATTGGGGGGATGCGGACAAGTGGTGTTGATGGTTTCGGTGCGGCTGCTCCTACTCGTATCGCCACCGAGCACTTGCCTAAGGTCATCAGAAGGCAGGTGTACTACGGATCCGAATCGTCCTGTCAGGTTCCAATCTATCCCGATCTTTTTTAGCATGTCCAAAGTATAGCTCCTTGCAGAATCTGTCCTGAATGACCCCCCCCCTCCCAAGGAAAGCGATCTGCCGTCGGATCCTGAGCATGACTCCAGACTCCCACAACACGAGTTCGACTCTGAGTTTTGCGCCACCAAGAAGTACCAAAAGTTGAGTTGTGTGCACAGACACACTCCCGCTGGACGTGTATGCACGGAGGGATTCGACATTGGCAGGCGGTTTCTTAGTTGCCCGTTAGAGGTTAGTGCTAAGTTCATCATTTTACTTCAGTTAATGCCACCGCTCATCCTGAATACTATTTGACATTGGCAGGGATATGAGGCTTGTGCTTTTGTTAACTGGCTGGATGAAGAATGGCATGGCGGGGCTCGGAGTGTTATCACCAAGCTCGCAGAAGATAACGTAAAGCTGAAGAAGAAACTGGCTGGTCTGGAATGTACAATCAGTACGATGAAGCAAGAAAGAATCAATCACATGCAACAGATGAAAGCAAGAGACAAGAAGGAACTAGCATGCGTAGTTGTGGTTGTCGCATTAGCCATGTTCTATGCGCTGTTTGCAATGATGATTAGGGGTTTTGTTTGACAGTATTGCTAAAGCACATCTATATGTGCTCTAAGTAATGCACATCTAGGCCATATGCCATTGATGTTACGCAAAGATTCGTGCATATATTTTCCTTTGTGTTTTTTCTTTTCCTTTGTAGTTTGATTATTATTGGCTTTATCAATAAGAAGAGCTCAGTGTATTGCTTGTCAACTGTCCTACTCCGTTCGTACCGGTACCAGTGCATAATCTCGAAACTCGTTCCTTCTTTTTGTCCTAAAAAACCCAGCCAATAGGAGTCCTGCGCAACCCCGGGAATTTGGAGCGACCGTGTACAAATAATTGCGGTTGATTATATCAGCGGTTAGATAATACGTCAACCCCCGCTTCAATTGGAATTTCCTCTTCTCTGCATACCCCGCTTAAGTGTCCGCCATCTTCATCGTCCCCCGAAGGCCGCGGTACACACTGGCACACACTCTGCAGCCATGTCGAGCGACAATTCGGCCAACAGTCCGGCGCCCGATGATAGGTGAACATCAAAATCATCCCGCTCGTCTTCCATGAGTCCGGTGTCGAGCCCAGGCCTCGATTATATCCGGATCATGGAAGGGACGCCGCCTCCGGAGTCGTCAGACGACAACCAGACGGACGAGGAGCCGTCGGAGGACGGAGAAGAGGACGACGATGATGATGAGGAGGAATGGTCGAACAAGGAGGAGGATGAGGACAACAACGACGATGACGGCGGCGGCGGCGATGAAAAGCCAACCGTCAGCGGCAAGAAGCGTCCTCGCCAAGACGATGTCGCGGTGCCATCCAACTACAAGAAGAAGAAGAAGAAGAAGAGGGACTACATTAAGCAGACTGTACATATCTCTGTTTCCGTTCGCTCATATTAATTCGTTATCTATGTTTATCCTGTCAATCTCATCGCAGACGGTTAGTAATACGTATTCGACAGAGATCTTCTACATTATCGCCCACAAGTTGGTTTGTTGAACTGTGTGCCTTGACGAGTGCACAATTCACAAAAAAGACCATATGGGCTGTCTATAATGATCGCACACAATTCTGATTACCGACCTGTTTGACGAGTATCACACACATCTTGTTACACATAATCGTTTGTGTTCACCTCGATCATCGCAAACAGTTCATCGGAGAGAATTGTATGCCATATATCGCACACACATTGATATGGCTGCCCATTTCTGTTGTTCTGTATACAGTTCGTATGGATCAACCGTATGCCCAGCATCACACACGCAACTAAAATCTGAACCGTGTTTGATGTGCCCGCCATCGCAAACGTTTTGCACCTTTTTTAATGGTTATTTTACACCACCGCTTGCGATTATTGCATCGCACACAGTTTCGTCAAGGGGTCTCTGATCGTAGTGTCGCGTTAGCAGCATCCTGCAATAGTGGGCACTACGTTCCCAGGGTGCATAATTTCGCACTCAAAATTCCCTGGGCTGCCGAGGATCCAAAATAATGACAACGCCGGCTCCGCTAGACCGAGCAGCAACATACTTCGAGCCTGCACAAAGGCGGAGCTCTGTCAAATACCTAGCCAATAATGAGCATACCTAGGTGGCTTTAACCACCCAAAAGGCAGCCGTAGGTCCCTTCAAAGGGCCCAACCATCTATAGCATAAAGCACAACCGAGGTCGCAGGCAGCCTACACCAACTTTGTTGTCAACGAAGATGCGATGGTTAACAACACAGAGACGCAGACGTGTGACATGCAGCGGCTCGGGCCAATAAACCCGATGACAAAATCCGCCCTGTTCTCATTTACCCCTTATTATTTCTTTCACATTATTTGCAATGTATCCTTTTGAAGTTCTTTTTGTCCAAGCTCGACATGTATGGCTCGACCATATGACATAAAGAAACTGCGCCCCTCAAGGCTTTTTCAGCATTTCCTTATAATTACTGTCGTTTAGCCGAAAAATACTTCATGATACAAAGGGCTTTGCCTTTAATCAAATGTTCCAAACCACAAGTCTGTGGTACTCGGCGTCTTGGATGTTTGCATTATATGAATCAAGTTTTGAACCTAGATTTTGGTCAATAGTTGGGTTGCCAGGGTCCTACGTATACCCCTTACATTTTCGATCAATTCGGCTAAGGGAGTAATGGGAGAACCACTGCGATAGTGCCGCCAACTCGTTTGGAAGAGCGCCTCAGTGGAGAAAGCCGAAAACTGACTGTCTTGGTAAGGATAAACTGGTCGGCCATCCGGAGACCGCATTGAAGCGACATGTCGTTAGAGATCACCCATGCTAAACGAAGGGCCTTTTCCTCACATTGTTCGAAGTGTCTAGTGGCATCGACCTCGGCTGCTTAAGGCGACCACTTCACACACTCAGGGGCTCGTCATCAACCCTCACAATCAAACTCCTACGACTAAGTGAAAGTTATAAAACCATTATAGTCGGAGTGCCTAGTTCCTATGTGCACGGACCGCTCTCGGGTACCGAGACGTCGGCTAAGGGTCACGATCGCCTACAAGGAACACCCTCCGTACATTCTGCATTGGGGTGGAAGCCGACGACAGGCCACTTTTAGTTCAAATCGGTCAAACATGAGACATATATTAACTAAAGACAAGAACAATATGACGGAATCTAAAGCCACATTCATTAAAACAGAAGGATAGTTTTCTACATCATACACTTCAGCATCTCGAAGTACTATCTAAAAAATACAAAGTGTCCTTGACACTTGGCTTTGGTAATCCGAGCCCCTTCCTCCACCGTGGCCAGGAACTGCTCCAGGGTCCGATTTTCTCTTCGCGGGTCCCATGGCCATGATCTCTGCATCGACAAGACGAAAATGTGTCTTCACACAGGCGTATGCCCGTCGAGCCCCTTCGAGACACGCGGATCGCTTCTAGCAGCCCACTTGTGGCACGGCTCCTTGCAGCCGAGCTATGAGCCCGAAGAAGCTAGTAGGCAGCGCCTCCGCGGGCCACAAGTTGACGCACATATCTTGGAGCGCCGGCCTAGCCATACAGAGGAGAAGCTCCGCCAACTGCTTCATTTGATGATTCAGCAGCTCCGGACGACGCGACGCCTGGAATTGCTGCCAGAACACCTTCTCCCCCTCGTGGCCCTCCTGCTTGCCGAAGTGGGGAGCCGCGTCCATTGCACTCCTCGGCAGATCTGCGAAAACGTCTGCAGAGCGCCACAGCTGGGTCAGCTTAGCTCTCGCACATGATTTGTCATTATCACATGCGATAATATTCTCTGATTGTCAGGGAGTGATCAATGACATACTCAAAGATACATGAGGGAGATATGCTACAATCATCAAGGAGATTCAAGCTACGTAAGGCTTTCACCAAGTGTTCCTTCATCTTTGAAGGACGTGAGACCAACATAGAGGTACATAGCCTTACTAGACATGCTTTAGGACTTTTGGTAGGACGCCATCTGTGGTTCCTAAACCCACCCAATATAAATTGTGTTCCCATTATCCTTTTGATCAATAAAGAGAAGTGTGTTTAGATTAAAAAAAACAAACACGCCCCAACAAAACGGTGGTAGACCAATGCGCAGGTGCAAGTCCCTACTCCTTCTGTACGGGTGCATAAGTCATCTTACGTTGTGCACCCCGATGAAGGCGGACAAGAAAACGAGAGAACTTAATGTTTATTTGCTAATCAATATTATCGCATGCAATGAACTCACCACTGCACCCCGTGCTAGGTAGTCTAAGTCATTGAAAACAACACGCCCCATGTTTCTCGTTGGTTGATTTTTTTATTTATGTCAAAAAATAAGAAACAAGGTGAAAGTTAACTTACAGCTTCTAAAGTGTTTTGAAATTATTTGCTTTTCCTAATATGACTGATACATCTGAATGAAATTTCGCTTATTTTGAGGCGTGCAAAGTCGCACGGAACCAGAGACAGCCGCTGCCAGGACCCATCCATCGGGGATGCGTTTAACCCGGCTTTACAGCGGTCAGAGCTTTGCCGCGCGTGACCGTTTTCTCCGGAGGCGCAGCTGAAAATCGCAAACCTTTCCTGGGTGCGAATGCAATTCCACCAGCAAAACAGGCAAGTGCGGTAAATTTGCGGTTGGAACCTCGACGTGTTCCAAAGCCCGCGCTCCGGTCCCCCGAACTGGCCATTCCGCTCCACTATCTCCTCAAAATCCATCTCCTCGGCTGGTCGCCAATCCCCTCGCTGTTCTAAAGCCTTACTACTCGCCTCGGCCAGTCGCCTCCGCCACCAAAACCCTAACCCTAGCCCCGGAGCTCAGGCGACGCTCGTGCCTCCAAATGGACGGGGGAGGCACGCATCGCACGCCGGAGGACGTGTTCAGGGATTTCCGCGCGCGGCGGGCCGGCATGATTAAGGCGCTCACCACCGGTGCGCGCTCACTTTCTTCTCCCCGGCCGATATTATTTTCGACTGTTTCCGGGGCTCTGTGGTGAGGATTTGGAGGTTCTGATTGGTTTCTGGTTTTTTTGGTTGGTGAATTTGCAGATGTGGAGAAGTTCTACCAGCAGTGCGACCCAGGTGAGCTCGCGACCGTCTCTGATTCGCCGTTCTCGGACCTCGAATTCGCCGAGGTTTCACATGGAAGTGCTGCGGTTGTTTACCTGCTTGAGTGGAGTTTGTGTTTCTGGCGTGGTTTTCTCTTTGCCTCTTCTCTCAAGAGGAAATTTGTGCGCGACTTGTTGTTAACTTGCTACTGGCGCTAATTTGGGAGTCTCTCTGCCTCCATTTCTGTAGGGGAATTTCGCTGGATTTCCTGTACTAGTGGGTCGGGGATTTTTCAAACCTTTAGGAAGCTTTGTGATTTTTGCAGGAAAAGTCACTGGATTGTTTCCCTCTGTTTTAATTTGGTGCTTCTTGCTTTCGATCTACTAACAGATCAGTTGTACTAGAAAAATGGTGCGTGTGCGTGTGCGTGTGGGTGGGTGTCAGTGGGCGTGGGTAAGAGAGAGAAAGGGATGAGGTGGGGCGCTTGTTTTTTTCCTGATTTGTTGACTAGTGCTCTCGTCGCCCTTCACACAGAAAAATGATGCGTGGTGCGGTGTAACCAAATGACCATGGTATCCATCTTATGAAGGGTATTTTCGGGCTTTTATTTAATTAGTCATTTTCCACTGACATAGTGATAAGTTTAACAGTACTAGATCATGCTTTCCTGTGGAGAACTTTCGAGGCTCCCATGTTTTGGTACGCCATCTTCGTTTGGCATTCTTTTTCGCGTCTTTAGCTTCACGACCACATGTCCTCGTGATGTCAGATGATATACTCACTAATTTGCCATATTTTAGTGTATCCAACTGCAAGTTGGCAGCTGTAGTATTTATCCTGGATTAGTCTTAAAATTTGTATCTGTTGTGTTAGGATCGCGAAGGCGCATTATAGAGTCTGATTGGACGGATCTTTTCCTCATTCTTCTTTTCTCGTTTTTGTTTCTTGGGCACACAGTTGCAGTCGTGCTGAGGCTTTCTTGGTCCTGGCTTGTTTTTATTGGATAGAATATAGTCCTGAATGGGACAAGGGGGCTTAAGAGGTTGCCATTTTGATTTCAGAGAAAGAGAATCTGTGTCTGTATGGTCTTCCCAATGAAACATGGGAAGTGAACTTGCCTGCAGAGGAGGTTCCCCCAGAACTTCCAGAGCCGGCACTGGGAATTAATTTTGCTCGGGATGGGATGGATGAGAAAGATTGGTTGTCACTTGTTGCGGTGCACAGTGATGCCTGGTTGCTAGCAGTAGCCTTCTACTTTGGAGCAAGATTCGGGTTTGACAAAGAATCCAGGTATTGCATTTTTTTAAGCATGCAGCTTTTTTACTTATGATTTGCTTATGGTTGTATAGTGTTGCTCTACCCTTCATCTTTTAGCAAATGTTGTTGTGCTCTGGTTTTAGTCATATTCTGATAATGTGACCACCGGATAGTGAGGCCTCAGTTCATATGTTGTCAATGTAACTGTTTTTTCCACGGTGTGCATCAAGCATATTGGAAGCATAAACTTTAGTCATTTGCATGCTGGGTCTGTCAACGAGAAAACAAGCTAGAGAAGACTTACCCACGCTTGGCTAGAAAGCAGCTTTGAGCTTCACAGTTACTCACCGAGCTTGACCTTTGCTCGAATGAAGCTCACAAAAGCTCTAGTTCGGCTAGTCAATCTCATTAGTGGTTAGGCGAAATCACGACCATTTACAAATCGGCACTAATTCCCAGGCTTGCCACTCTCCCCATCCTAGATTTTTGCCCAGTCGGAGTACAAGTACATGGACTCAACGATCTCGCCACTGTTGTCGACAAGTACATGACTAGTGCCAGGGCCACGGTAGAGCTGGTATGAAGTATTGTCGGCCACAACACGAGGGACAGCGAAGGGGTGCTAGACAATGTCGACGGGGGCGAAGCAGCGGTGGGCATGCTGGGGAACCAGATGACGGTCAATCGGGTGTGAGAGGGCATAGCCCAGACAATGGGGCCTGTTGCCCATGAAAGCATGGTGTATTTTGTGATGGCTCAGATCTGATTTGAACGGTAGGGCTTGGATGACACATGAAGAATAAAAAGACAGCACAAGAATCAATGTCCATGTTGCAAGCATAGCTTGACTCATCGATAATATAGTTTTTTTGTTGGAAAATGCATTCTTGGTGAAGTATGATGTTTGCTTAGTTCAGATATTATAAAAACTCGGCTTTATCCATGCGCTATGCTCAAAAGCATACATGGGCCATGCCTCCATGAAGCTGTTCTTCTTCGCTTTGTTTACACCAGTTGTTCTGCTTTAGTTAGTAAATTTTTATATCTGGTTTTGTGGCCAAGCTTTGCCGTAACAAACTTGTGTGCCCACAATATTGTAACATATATTCATCCAATAAAACATATTGATCAAAACTGTGTATTTTGGAGACTGTAGTTAGAGGATAACATGTATTGGACTGGACAGAGTATACTACTGCTGTATGGAAATGGAGTTGTGCAGGAATGTTGAGAAAATACAGGGTTAGATATTTTAGTTTCTTGGTGAATAACTATCGATATTAAATTTTGTGCCCACATGGTCAAGATGAAATGAGCACAAGGAACATTACGGTATTTCAGATAAATAGTAAATAAACTAATCTACGGTTTCGACCTGTGGGTTGACAATTACAGCATCATAAACAAAACCAAACCGAAATTAAGTTTAACTTGCTTTTTCTACCTGGATATGGATCTTTTTCTTTTTTTAGATAAAAGTTAAAAAATACAGCAGAATGAAAAGCATTAAATAGCTGCAATGTAGAGGAACTTTTGTTTTCTTCGTTGTGGATCTATTAATTACTCCCTCTGTAAAGTAATAATCTAAACACTCTTATATTACTTCATGGAGGGAGTACTTGATTGGGGTACATGAACCATACCGTGCTTTGCATTTAGCCTATTAGTGTTTTTACACTAAGATATATTGTAAAAAATTCTTGCTAATTTACTGTGTACTCCCCATCCATGTTTTATCAGTGGCTTTTGACACATCATTTTCTATCAGTTGGGCATGCCCAGCTGATAGTTAAGTTGGTGTAATTCGATATTGGTTTTGTAAGCCTAAATAGGCTAAAATGTTTTGGAAGGTTCATTGCAAGGGAGGCCAATGTTCTGTAGTTGGCATGTTAATTTTATAGTACATATGCCAATCCATGCTATGACGCTTTGTGATTTGTCACTCGATGTGTAAGTCGCTTTTGGGTCACTTGTAAACTAAGAGATGCTCTAATAATGATCACCATGGAATATTTTGTTAAAATTTTCTTTCCGTCAATATTTGTGTGACTCATCTTGTTGATTTTTGTAACTAAATGACTCATCATATAAGTGTATTTAGTCGTTCACTAGATCTTTTGCCTCTTGTTTTATCATCTTTTATCTTGGAATATTCTTGTGTTATTGGATGTTATCTAGTCAAATTTGTTTTCGGTTTTGTGTGCTAGGTAGTCCCATATTATATTTGATTCTTAACGGACTTGGTGTTAAATCTAGCTTAAATTCATCCATAGATCCCCTCCATTCTATTTTGTTAGACTTGATCATACACCGTGTCTTTCTGCTTTGTTCCATCTACGACTTATCAAATTTTGTAGTAGGTAAGGAGGAAATTGTCCTTCAGGATTAGTCTTTTTGTTTGACTATTGTCCAAGGTCCAAAAAGGTGGCGTTATGTGCTTGCCTAAGCGCACCTTAGCACTGGGCGGTTGCCTTTTGCCTTGCTTCAGCCCTAAGCTGTGGTCAAGGCATCCAGTGAAGTCCTCGGTGATGGAGGAATGGTGGTGCTGCAGGGAGAGAGGAGACATTGGGATTGTATCGAAGCAGAAGTTGGTGGAGGCAAAGACTCATGTGGTACACTGTTGGTGTTGTCGAAGCAAGGGATCTAGCAGCAACTAATAAGCAATGGATGGCTTAGATTCTTCCTCCGGCCTGTGAAGATATTTTAGGGTTTCCACATGGGGTAGGAAGTGTTTCCATACGAGCTGTAACTAATGGCCATATATGTGAAAAGTCTATTTAGGCCCTGAGGACCAGGCAGCTCGGAATCCTTGGCACAAACCCACCTTGCAGCTCTATACTCTTTTTTTATGTGTTTGTCCTATTGAACTTTTTTGATTCTTTTAAACAAGAATCTAATAAACTAGAATAGTGTCAGTGAAAAAAATTAAGAGAATCAACTAATCAGAGACTTTTAGGATCTTCTTTACATCGGGGAAATCTGCTGCTCCTGTCTTTTTCTTTTCTTTTAAGTTATGTCTCTTTCTTTTTGGTCCATCATGCTATTATGTAGGGGTATTCATATTATAGTTTCATATATGGAGTAGTATTCTGGAGCGCTGCAGAGTTCCCTTTCCAGGCATCCCAATTGAGATTTTCCATGGGTTGCAGATGTTCTGAGTTTTTGGCGTGACAAAGATGGCCACCCGATATAGGGGACTACAATTTTTAAGGTTTTCTTGAAAAATTAGGGATAGTGAGGATACATTAAGTTCTCTACATATGCACTCTATGGTGAGAACATTCTATATGATGCAACAAGCAAGCTAACAGAACAAGTTAAGCAAGAACCACAAGTTAGAGAAGAGGATGTATCCCCAAGCTCGCACTCTTGGGAGAGTGCTAATCTCCGCTAGAGGGGTGCGAAAACCAAAGCTTCTCAAGCGCCATGATAGGCTCACCCTATTCTCCTTGAGCCTCCCACCGAGGTTGCAACTGAAGTTGAAAACTTTTCTGCTAAGTCCGGGGGGCTGGCCGGAGGGTCCGGGCTGCTGGGGAAGGCTCAACAGAAACATTACAACCCAATTGCATCCTTTCTGTTGTACCCGAAGTTGGTTCCTGGGGTGCTAGAAACAAAACATAGCCAGGTTTTCAAAGTGGGTACTAATCTATGATACTATGCATGATATATGATGCTCCCCAGTCCCTACTGCCAGGAAAGTTCATTTTTTTTATTGGTTGAATGTGTCAACATGTGTCATCCATTTACTTTGAGTGAGTGGTTTTGTCTAGATAAATTATTTGCCTCATTAACTACCATCCTCCTACTGTCCCACCCACCTACATACAGTAGCACTGTTCAAATTGGCCACACCACTCACCGTATTGCACCACCGTTATTCTGCAGATTCCAATGCACAAATTAAATCATGATAGATCTGCCTGTCGCTCGTCTCCCAAATCGCTGTTCTTTCATACTCCCTCCTTTCTGGTTTATTGGGCCTATCTCATTTTTTTTAGTTTTTGCATTTTGTTAGTCCCGTTTTCGTTCCTCTTCAACACCTTTTTAGATTCTGAGGTGATTAGAAGAAAACTAACTAGGTGCATGTAGCCGTTTCTACTCATTTAGTGGCCATGCATGCATGCGCTGGAGTTAATGCCAGATTAAAGCACCTTTTTTGCGGGGAAAAAGTGCTAATTGGACAGCTTTGCAACCTATGTAATTTGTTCCACCACTCACTATCTACTTTGGTTGACGAGTTTTTTGAGTTAAGCCCTTTAAAGTTTAAACCAGAAGGGAGGGAGTATATGCCTCTATCTTCATCCTCCTCCCCAGGGAAAACTGCTCAGAAGCAGCCCAATCTCCTCTGCTCGTCAGCTGCTAGGAGATAGCACTGGAGCTTCCCGCCTCCCCCATCTCACCTTCGAGCTCCCATGGCGCTGCAGCCCCATCCTCTCTTCTGACCTAGGCAGCACAGTTGCCTAAGCCTCCTAAGAGCTGGTGCTGGGTAAACGCTCACCTAGCACCTGGAGCCTTTTTAAGCCTTGCTACTGTCCATGGAGTATCTCTTGTTTTCTATGCATATTTTGATTTAAGTTTTTGATACTCTCTCCGTCCTAAAATTCTTGTCTTAAATTTGTCTAAATACGGATGTATCAAGTCACATTTTAGTATTAGATACACCCGTATCTAGACAAATCTAAGACAAGAATTTTGGGACGGAGGGAGTACATTATTAACATCATGATCAACCCATTCCTGCTAATGCTAATGAATAACGTATTTGCTGTTTTAGTCATCATTTCTTATAATCCATCAACAGTTAAACCAAAAGATGTGCACATATATCAGGAGAGTTTTACAACGGAGTACGCGAAAGGACACATCACCTAAAATGGAACTACCATTTTGTAGGAACAGACATGCATGCATGCATACTTACAATTGAAATGATTGTACATGAGTAAATTGAAATTATTTGAGCAGTTCCGGATATGCAAATTTAAAATTTTAGTTGGAGTATCTACGGTCAACAGTTTTTGCTTTAAAAATTGAATGAATTGTCTAGGTATTTCTGCTTATCAAATGTTGTTCTCTTGCAAATGTGAAGTTTGGTTAGGTTGACAGGTGAGCCTTTTTATGTACTCTCTGCTGTTGTTGTGATCTTTGGTTTCTTATGCGGATTCTGAGATTAAAAAAATCGTTGACCATCTCGAATAGATACAAGTTTTGTCATATTTAGTCCCTTAAGATATTTCATTCTTTTAAAGGTGTGATTGTATTTCTTACATATAGTGGAGATCGGCGTCATTAGTTACATTTTGTGTTTTTGTTGCAGGAAGCGGCTTTTTAGCATGATAAACAACCTCCCCACCATATATGAGGTTGTCACCGGAACTGCGAAGAAGCAGGTCAAAGAAAAACACCCCAAAAGCAGCAGCAAGATAAATAAATCTGGCACTAAGGTAATGAACCATTTTCCTTTTACTGCAACAATGCTGACCTAGTACTAAGCAACTTGTTGTCTTTTGGCGCAAACACACTTCCCCAGCCATCTCGCCAGCCAGAACCCAACTCAAGGGGTCCAAAGATGCCACCACCTCCGAAGGATGAGGACGACAGTGGAGGCGAGGAAGAAGAGGGAGAAGAACATGAAAAGGCATTATGTGGTGCGTGTAACGATAATTATGGACAGGATGAATTCTGGATCTGCTGTGATGCTTGTGAGACATGGTTCCACGGTAAGTGTGTGAAGATCACCCCTGCCAAAGCTGAGCACATCAAGCACTACAAATGCCCGAATTGCAGCAGCAGTAGCAAGAGGGCCAGAGCATGATGTCGGATTCCTCCACGGCTCATGTCTGAAGATCCAAGGATTTGACTCACTGTAAAGACGCATGTGGGACGGAATGCCCAATGGTTGTGCATTCAGTTGTTGCTTTGAGATTAGTACCAGCCTTAGGGGTCTTGCTGTGTTGTTATTTGGTGTATGTCGGTGATGTTCTAGATTTACTTGTAGTCTTAGCAACTAATTGTAACAGCTTGTATGTCTTGGAACCTTGTCAGTGCGCCTGTTCTGGACTCTCAGTGTCCTAGGTCCAGTGATGTATCACGCCATCATGTACCCTTGTTGTAATTTGTTGAAGAATCGCCTGTTATCTTAGCTTTTACAGCCTAGTTATTTGGACATGTTATCTAGCATCTACACATAGTTCCACTGTTTTAGAACTAGGTAAATGGTAAATAGTTGGGTTGTCTAATCGGGAAATCACGGCTGCTGGTTCAATGTTTAAGATGGATTGTCGGTGGTGCTTGCCACAAGTCTAGGTTGTATTCCCCTTCTGATGGTTTGCTATCCTCTCTTTTGGTTGTGGCAAAAGCTCAAAAAAGTTTGCCCGCGAATACATGTCACTGATCATGGACTTATGTTTCAGGTATAGACAGTGCCCACTATCCGACGCTTTTGAGGCAGCCTAATCTCCGTGTAATCTGGCGGGTTTGACTTGTGCAGTGCTCGACTTTTGTGAGATGGAACACCAACGCCCAGGTTGGCAAGGCAGGAAGAGTGGACTGCATCCGATGCCATTGCTGCTGCCCCGCTAGTTTACACGCAGATCTGCATCAATCAAGGTCTCCTTTTTGTGCC
The DNA here is from genome assembly GCA_021605145.1 of Aegilops bicornis. NCBI lineage: Eukaryota > Viridiplantae > Streptophyta > Magnoliopsida > Poales > Poaceae > Aegilops > Aegilops bicornis. The sequence continues at coordinate 88,327,189 of CM038672.1, forward strand.
CTCCTCTTTTTTCCTCTTCTCTCGGCCTGGTTTTCTGCTGGTGATGTCCCTGTCCTACTAGTTGCAACCTATCAACTTTATCTCCCACTGGCACTCTGCCAACCTTTCCTTTTTGACTTGTCCAAGTTTATCGCATTTCCTTTTCTTTTGTGGTCTCCTTCAGCGCTTTCCAAGCGCTCCAAATCCTGGCGACAACAATGGGCTTGCTGTTCTGTGAGATTTTTTTCTTTTGGGCTGGTTAGCGTGTTGGCTGTTTGGATAGACATGACGATGATTCAAGTGGCACACAGGTCAGGTGCCACGCCAGCTTCTACTACTACTAACAGATAGCGCCTAGCTGGCAAGCAGGTTAGCTTTTACACCTAGACTGCAATTTTGTCCACTCTGATGGTAAATAATTCACACATTTCTTGTGTCAGCTGCAGTAAGTAGGACTTGTGGCATTTTTTATGTGCCACTCTTGGAAACATCCATTCGCTCCTGTCTAGTCAGCTTATCTTATTCTTTTTGAAACGAGGCAAAAGATTGCCATTTTCATTAATTAAGAAGAAAAGAATTGCCCGGTTAATTGGCGGAAAACCGGGCTAAAACCGATACAACTCAACCCACATGACATGGGCACCACCGGCCAACCTGGCCACCGACATGGGACACAAAGCTGCAAAGAAGAAATGCATTCGCCGAGGAGTCGCAAGCGTCATCGTCATTACCGTTTGCCTCGAACGAGCGACTCCGACTTCACCATAGAGCTCCAACCTCGAAGCCAACCCGCAAACAGCTGCATAAAAGCCACGACGGCACATGCCACCGGATGGCCACACACGCAAGCAACCGACAGCTCCGACTTTGACGACGAGCCTCACCAGGGAAATATGCAGGACTTGCGTCGACCGTACCCTAAGAGCACCTCGGACACGCCGGGAAGAACCGAATACCGAATTTCATGCTGCGACCCAAGCTCCTCTCGACGCCTGCCAAACAGAAACCAGCGCCCCGCCTCAGCAAACCACAAGGCGAAGATGCCGCCATCCACGGCGAAGATGCCGCCATCCACCAGTCTCCCAGTCGTAGCTGGCTCCGAGACGATGCCCCCAAGGAGGAGAAAGACGCGAAGACGCCTCCATCGCCCGATCCAACGGATATGAGGTTTCCCTCCGAAGCCCAAGCCGTGGGGAGGAGGAGCACATCTCCACGACGACGCTTCCAAGAAAGATCACGGCACCCGCGGGCGCCGCCGTCGCCGGCTCTGAAGAAGGCCGGAGCAAAGATTTCTCCCGGAGATGCGCCGACCACCTGCCACGACCGACCGCCGCCCATCCTCCACCACCTGCTGAGGCTGACCTCATTCTGGCCGCGGGATCCCACGATCCACCGCAACCAGACACGCACCACCCCCTGGCCGAAGCCGCCGTCCACCACCGCAGCACCACCGCAGCTACCAAAGCCACATCGCGAAGCGCAGCATCCAGATCAATGCACCTCACATCAGATCCAATCGAGCTGCCAGCGGCAGCAGAGCAATGAAAGCAGTCCTCCACAAAGACACCTCGCACCCTAGAGAAGCCCACCCGCCACGCCAACCGGCCATCAAGGCCGCCATTGCCGGCGCCAGCGGTCACCGCGCTTCACAGATTAGCTGTAACCGAGCCGCCACGGGCGACGCATGCCGTTTACGCTAAGCCACGCCGAGCCGGCCGAGGCCGCCGCGTCCCTTCCGCCGTCTGGCCGACGCCAGATGCGCGGCCATTGAAGCCATCACCCCACGGCGCCAGAGCCGCCGCTGCAGGCCGGCCACGCATGCACACCACCAGATTCGGGCGGGAGGGCCCCGGATCTGTCGCCCCCGCTGGAGGAGAGGAGCTCCAGCCCGCCGGCGAAGAGCTCGCGACGACCATGCGCTGGCGCCGCACGAGCCAGCCACGGGCCACCCGCACCCTGGAGAAGAAGCCCCGCCGCCGCCGCTGCCACACGGGCTTTGCCCGGTGGAGCATCCCAGCAACGGCGAGGACGCGGGGGGCCGTTTCTCGGGATGGTCTGAGAGGTCTGCGTGCAATGTTACCAAGAGTTTGTTGTAGCTTGTGAACCTCTTAGTCAGCTTATCTTCAATTCTTTGTGTTTCAATTCTTTGTGTTATATAAAACCACCACCATCATAAAAAACAACAAAGTTTTTAGTCCCGAACAAGGTAGGATAGACTAGAGCCGAAACCCATAAGATCTTGAAGCCAACTCATGGTTTGATGCACCCTTATCCATGGCTAGTTCTTCGGTAATATTTCGGTCTTTCATATCTTTTTTTACGGACTCCTCCATCTACCTCGACCTCTTTTTTGATATTATAAGCACAATTTAACCGTCCGCTATGCAATGGAGTTTCAGAAGGCCTGCGATGTATATGCTCAAGGCTAATTTTAACATGCCCCCTCTTACCCCCTCTTTTCACATAAGAGGTAAGAAGGTAAGAGTTAACTAGACCACTCCTTTGTGAAATCAACGGCTCAGAATTATCATATACTCTTACCTTTCATGTGAAAAGAGGGGGTAAGAGGGAGCATGTCATCTTAAACTTCAATCAGTACTACCCCGACTCTACCATGTATATCATCATTCTGGGCCCAATCCTTTTTTGTGTGGCCACACATTCATCTCAACATGCGTACCTCCGCTATACGTAACTGTTGAACATGTCACCTTTTAGTCGGCCAACACTTAGCGCCATACACGTAAATATTCAAATTCTTTGAAGGAGGAAATGCAGCTTGTCCACGTGGCATCCTTAAAATTGGTATTCAGTACTGTCAGCAATGCAAGCCTAAATACATGTCATTTTAGACATGAACAGTCTTTAAGCTGCAATGTTATGTTTTTTTAGGTATGTAATCGTAGAACTGGTATCATAAAACTACAGCATATTTTCCTTGAAAATTCTAATGGTACTAGTATTTTCTAAGAGCAATCGGAATAATCATTTTTACATAGTTGGAGCTAGAGATGTTCGACAGCACATTTTCTAGGACGTCATCTATTTTGTCGTCGAGGTACTTAATTTTGAGGACATATCCATGTTCTTTAATTTAAGAGATACTGCAGTAATTTTATAGAGGAAACTAGTAGCGATATACTCTCCTAGCCAGACACAGTTTACTTAACATGAATTAAGCAGGAACTTGAATTTTATCAAAATATACAATTACTCAGCCTTTTATAAAGCTGTATGGGTATTTTTGTGTACTTACTGTGCATTTTAGGTGTAGCTCTATTTTAGTACGTAGGTGATATAATCAATAATTGGGATACATGTTTTTTGTAATGTAGTGCCAATTAATTAATGAATACATCAAATTCCTAGTTAATGGATTTGAATCTGATGCTGTAGCAAAGCAGCATCAAATTCCAGTATTGTAACCCCCACTGATGCCAGTTAGTGTTGCATGCACCACATGAAGGATGTGCTTAGGCCCCTTGGTATATATTAATGACTATAAAGTCTACCCTTTTCTGTGGAATTTTTCATGCTAAGGCAGAGGATAGGAAAGAGGAACAACATAAAAATTCCAAGTCCATTGTTTGTTTCACTAAAAGGCAAGTACTATTAAAGAAACACTACCTTTGCCTTTAGTCTCGTCAAGTAGAACTGCCTTTACACTTTCTCCAATCCTCCCTCTCCGACGGAATGTTCTTTGAGGGAAATGTTGCATACGATGACATGGACAAATGATCAGCTCAAGGTCCTGTAGAATTGGCATGCTGGGTTCATGGGATATGTAGATATAATTCCCATGTGATGTTGCTATCGACCCATGTGATCGATCGGTCCTTTTGAGAATAAGAATTCAAGCATGGTGGACTGAAGCAAGGGGTGTCAAAATGTCGACATGGATACAGAAATTAGTTTCTTCGGTTCGCAAGGCACGCTCCCTTGAGCTGGTCTTCTGTCTTCCGACATCTAAGCTAGAGAGAGTGTGAGTTGTGCATACAGTAACATTTTGCACAATACCTTAATCATATGCTATCTTGTTTTTTCCTTCCAACTGTATAACCTAGTGCAAGTTGTGAAGCAGTTTTTGTAGCTGATTCCAGCGACTACCGCCACCACCAATATGACACGGAGAATATATGTGGGGTTGAGTTGTTTCAAATGGCTAGGAATGTTCCACACCTTCAATTTCTCTATATTGGAAAAGCAATTCTCTCTATTGAAAACATCTTTCGGGGAAATTATCGAACCTAACACTTTTCGCGCTCTGATTCGTCGACTCATCGGGTGACACACTTTGTGCCACAAAGTGCATCGGAACAACAACATCAACACCACCATTAAACTAAAACCATGACTATGAGGCGTTGTAAAGCCCCCACTAATTTCTTGCGAGGCGTGTATATCCGAGTATAAAGCAAAGTCTAGCATTATCCCATCACTAGGTGGCTGAGGGTGAGAGATATGTTTGTGAGGAGGGGAATATAGATTATGACCTTGCTTCTCCTGGGAATGTACTTAAGTGTGGGTTAACCGTGCCTCCCCTTTAGTTAGTCCCAAAACCCTACATTCCTCCCAAAAGCTCCTTGTTTTGATGTTGATGTGTAGGAATCCATCCGCATACCAAAGAACTTGTTTGTTTGAGTCAAACCTACTGTCCATTGCCAATGGAGGAAGCCTTTGATGCTGGAGGGCACCTCATTCCAAAGGCATTTGATTCTTCCACCCAAGAGTTGACCTCCGAATATAATTTCTTGCTCTCTCTTTCTCTTTCTCTCCCCTCTCTCTCATGATATTAGTGGTAGTAGTGGAGGGTTAGCTTTCATCCTGCAACTCCTTTTCCCCAAGTCATAAGGCCAATAGTGGATTTGCTGATGCAGACGCTTCACTCGAGAAATTCTTGTGAAGATGACACTCATCAGGGTCTGACCATGGCCATCTATAGCTTCCTTTCTCTCTCTACCTATATCTCCCTTGGCCCACCTGCAAGTGAGTGCATGCACAAGAGGGAGTGTGCTATAACTCTCATACGCCATCTCTCTCATCTCCTCCTCTCTCTATTCTCAGGAGGGCATATAAGACATGAAGGTGTTCAGGGGCAAGATTTGGGCAGCACTAGGGTCAATCATGGACCACGCAGGCGCTGCCTCCAACAAGGCCTCCACGGCGGCGGTGCCAGACCGAGCGCTCCTCACGGACATCGAGGCGGCCATCGCGCGGTGCACGGACGGTGGAGGGGGCGGGAGCGTCGGTGACGACCGGCACGTCCACGAGATCCTCTTCCTCGTCTCCAACGCCCCGGGCGCGATCACCTTCCTCTCCCGCCGCATCACGGCGCGCCTAGAGGCCGCGCGGACCCCGGCCACCGCGCTCCGGTCTCTGCTCCTCGTCCACCGCCTCCTCCGCGCGGGCGACCGCTACTTCGAGCAGGACTTCCGAGGCCTCTGGGCCTCCCACGACCTCCGCGTCGACGCGCCGCGTTGCGGCTGCTCCTGTTCTCCCCTCGCTGCCTCAGGCGCCGGCGTCAACTATGTCACGGCCAGCACGGTGACCGCCACCGGCGCGTGCTCTTTCCTCCACGGCTACACGGCCTACCTCGAGGAGCGCATGCAGTGGGTGATCAACCAGTCCGGCAACCTGGAGCCCACCCGCGCCCCACCACAAGATCACGACGACAAGCCGCACCCGGCTTCCTCCTACAACGCCATCGCCGCCGAGGAGCTCCTCTTCAAGCTCACCATGTGCCAGAGGCTGCTTGACGTCGCTGTCCAGCTCCTGCCGGACAACAACACAAGCGCCAGCGCCGCCGCGCGGTCAGCCTTCGGCATTGTCCTCCGGGAGAGCTTCAAGGTCTACGACGCCTTCAATGAAGGCATCGACGTGTTGCTAAGGTCAAGAAGCGTCGGTCGTCTCAGCAAGTCTCTCAGGGTTTCAGCTCAGGAGGTGCTGAGGAAGGCGTGCGCTCAGACGCCTGAGCTGAAAGAGTTCTACCACAAGTGCAAGAAGAGCAATGTCGGCAAGATCACGGAGTACCCCGTCGTCAGGGTCGTTACGCCGGCGCAGGCCTCGGCAATTGAGCTCATGCCGCCGGTCTGTGAAGAGGATGGTCGGAAGGAGATTGGCGGCGCCGGTGTGGTAGCGGAGGAGAACGAAGGCGACGCGCCCTTTGAGAGCAAGCTGGAGACGACTATCAGTGCGGTGTGGGTCGAGTTCGACGACGAAGATCACCAGCAGGCTGGCCGTGGGTTTACCGGGGATGATCACAGCAGCTAGCCAGCCTAGCTATTAGTATGTAGGAGTTCTTTTGCAATGTCCAAATATATTAATTTTGAGTGATTGGATTGGTCTCCTCGATCCCCTCTTCTTGTGTGCAAGGTTAATCATTCTGAAGGATCCGTGTCTTCATTCAGCTGGCAAGAAAGCCAATAATTCTTTTTCTCTTTTTCACTTATTTTTGTTGTTTCCTTTTGTTCTTTGATCTCCTCCTTTGTTGCGGTCTCGATATATCCTTCTGCCTGGCGTGTTTTGTGTTCTTTGTCATCATGTTTGAACTACCAAGTGATCATAATATACTCCGTCCGTCCCATAATATATGATGTGGTGATGTTCAGTATGTAACTTGAATGGATAGTGTTTCGTGCAACGCGGCAAGCGATGCTCATGGCGACGCGCATGCCAACTCGCGGTGGTCAGCGTGGTACTTGCCGGGTTTCAAGGTGGCGGGGGTGCTCGTCTACCGGCGGGGTGTGGTGATGCTGCGGGACCATGTGCTCTCCCTCATCGACGAAGGCCGATGTGTGGTGGATCGACGCGCATGCCGCCATAGTGAGGAAGTTGTTCCGTGCGGCATAGTGCACTTCACTTCTCACGTTGCGATACTTGGAGAGGCCACTGGCCCTACGGCACAACACACCTGGAGCGGCACGAATGACAGGCGGGGTGAGAGTGGTTTAAAGCATTTTTTCGATCCGCTATTATCAGCATTTTTTTCTTTTGTATTTTCTTTTTCATTTCTTTTGGCCGTGACTGCGTTGCTTCTGCCCCAACACCTATTGTTGGTTGTCTTAGATGGTTGCTTTGTAATACGCGCGGGGGCGGGGGGGGGGGGGCTTTTTCGTTAGAGTGGTTTAAAGCCATCAGGGGTTGGTGGAGGGGGTGGGTTGCATTCAATCTTCTCCTTCCTCCCCAATCTAGAGAGCCACAAACAGCCAAAACCCTCGTCGGCGATGGTGGAGATCACGGAAGCGAGGATGAGGGAGTTTGAAGGGTGGGATCCGCGCAAGCGTGCACACATGCTCGAGATCGGGTCATGGTTCAATACCAAGCAGGAGATGCAGATGGAGGCGCGGGCGGTGCTGGATTCACTGACGGAGAAAGAAGAAAGGGAACTTTTCAAGAAGAAACGCAAGCACCATTCGCTGGAGATTTTGATGTTGGCGATGGACCAGGCAGATTCAATGGATTCAGCAAGGGCAGCCAAGTGGGCGGCGCTCATCTCATTCTCCACCACGCTGTTGGCCCCGACGACGAGGGTAGATGAGGGTGGACGAGACAGTCCTGGTCCTCCTGGCGTCGGGACCGGTTTTAGCCCCAATTGTGATCGACGAAGGCGAAGGAAGCAAGGGGAGGGGGTTCGAGGGCGCAGAGATGCTTCGGGGGAGGACGCGACGACTCTGCCATGCCGCTCAGCCCATCTGGCCCCAACACCAGCTCCGGTGGCTCGTCGCTCCACTCGCCTCGCCGGAAAGGGGATATGATCCCCAGCTGGCTAATAACCACGTCTAGTTGTTAGCCAGCGAGGAATCAGAGACCGACTCCGGTGATGATCGTAGCAATGGTATAATTCATAACTCTTCTCATGCTTGTTACTCGAAATCTGATGCACTGTCTAGTGGTCGGAGATCGACGAGTAGAGAGATCCAAAAACACCGTCATATTCTACGGGTTAATCATAGAAACGTAGAAATATAGTAAAAAATGGAGAGATATGTGTAGAGTTCATTTCTCAGGATGTTGGGAATGTTAGACATCCATGTGATTAGGAAAGTGATCGCGAGCGGAAGAAATCCATCCTCACGGCCATTCAGGCTCTGGATTTCCGCGCGGACTCGGTCGGCCTCGGCCCCGGTGAGTGGCTAATTAGGTACGATTTAGAAGACCAACTCTCCGTCATATACACGGACGAGGAGGCTTATTGGCGTTTGCGGGGATCCAAAAGTGGGTCCTTAAAGGGGACACCAACACCGCCTATTTCAAGCCATCGCCAATGGCCGCTGGCGGCGGAATACGATCCCGTTGTTGTGGGATGGAGACACCCTTATTCAGCGGCCGGCTGACATCCGGTCCCACGTGGACGGCTTTTACAAAGCCCTCTCCGCGGCCTCCCCTAGGGGAGGCCTAGCTCTTGCTAGTAACTTCTGGTCGGCCGATCAACGCGTCTCGGCGGAAGAGAATGCTGGCCTCACGGCACCGTTCTCTGAACAGGAGGTGTGGACGGCCATTAAGGGTATGACCCAACCTCCGCGCCAGGCCCGGACGACCTCCCGGTGAAGTTCTTCCAAGCCTTTTGGGATGTAATCAAACCCGAGGTGATGGCCATCTTCGAAGAATTCTATCGGGGCACTTGCGACCTTCGCCGCCTAAACTATGGGGTCATTACTCTCATCCCCAAGGTTGCTGGCGCGACAGAGATTCATCTATTCCGCCCGATTACCGTGATCAATGTGATCTTCCGCATCTTGGCTAAGGGGTACGCCAATAGGGTGACTCCTTTAGCCAACTGCATCACCCACTCGGACCAGTCGGCCTTCATTCAGGGTCGGTACATCCTCGATGGAGTCCTCTTCTTTCACGAGGTGCTCCACGAGGTCCACACCAAGCACCTAAAGGCCGTCTTCCTGAAGATCGACTTCCCTAAAGCATATGAAACCGTCAGTTGGCCTTTCCTTCAGGAAGTATTGGTTAGGAAAGGCTTCGACGATCGCTGGGTCACGAGGGTCATGTAGCTGGTGTCCTCGAGCCAAACCGCCATCAACATCAATGGCGAGATTTGGCCGTACTTCCCCACCTTATGTGGGGTCAGGCAGGGCGACCCATTTTCCCCTTTCCTTTTCAACATGGTCGTCGACGCGTTGGTGGCCATTCTTGAGAAGGCAAAGGCGGCGGGTCACCTCCGGGGCATTGTCCCCTACCTTACCGACGACAATGGAGTCTCTCTGTTCCAATACGCCGACGACACCATTATTATGGTCGAAGGCGCCGCGAGTGATATCACGAACCTCAAGTTCCTCCTCCTATGCTTTCAGCACCTGTCAGGTCTCAAGATTAACTTCGACAAGAGCCAGGTCGTGGTCTTAGGATACTCTCTTGAGGAGAGTCAGAGCATTGCCAATCGGCTTAATTGCCCTTTGGGTTCTTTCCCCACCACCTACTTGGGGATCCCCATTAGTGACTCCCACCTTAATGTTGCTAATTTGAGGCCCTCGGTGCTCAAACTGCAACACCACATTGAGCCCTGGCAGGGGGGATGGCTTTCAAAGGTGGCATGACCATTCTCACAAACTCCAACCTGTCTAGCCTCCTGTTGTTCATTATGAGCTTCTACAGCCTGCACGAGACTCTGCACCATGAGATTAGCACGATCCAAGCCCACTTTTTTTAGGCTGGCGAGGGCGAAAAGCAAAAATACCACGTGGTTCGGTGGTCGGAGATTTGCAAGCCTCATGACCAAGGTGGCCTCGGGATTATGTCCTCCAAATGCATGAACATTGCCCTCCTTGCTCGATGGCTTTGGCGGATCTCAAACGGTGAGGGTGGTCTCTCGCTGCAGCTTATCCGGAATAAATATCTTCGTGGCCAACCCCTTGCCTTCTGCCAACGGTACGGTGGCTCCCAGTTCTGGCAATCCGTGATACAGCTGCTACCTGTACTCCAGATTGGGACCTCCATTGCGGTTGGCTCGGGCTCTTGTACCCTATTCTGGCTCGATAGATGGGCGGGCGATGCCCCCTTTGCTGCTCGCTTCCGAGACTTGTTCGCCATCGCTGTGGACCCTTGGGTCTCCGTCGAGGCGGCCCTTATTGACTTGGGGTGCCTCGCCTTCAAGCGGGCCTTCGGGCCCCTGGAGGTTAACGCGTGGCACGAGCTCCTGGACACCGTTGCTCTTCATGAACCAGACCTCACGCAACCCCAGGACCTTGTTTCCTGGAGCTTAGAGCCTTCGGGCAACTTCTCCAAATCCCTTTACAGGGCTATCGCTCCCTCCCTCGCCCGAGAACCCTTTACATTGGTGTGGGAAATCAAACTTCCCCTTAAGATCAGGATCTTCCTGTGGCAGTGGATCCGTGGGCGGGTTCCGTCTGGAGTCAAGGTGCTGAAACGTAATGGCCCTGGTGATGGGATGTGCCCCCTGTGCGGGACACTCGAGGACTCCAATCATATCTTCTTCTCCTACGTCTCTGCCCAATTCCTGTGGAGTTGCCTCCGCTAAGCAGTAGGTGGTCGTTGGTGTAACACCAACTTCCTGGATCTCTCCGACGAGGTTCAGGCTTCACCCCAGCCTGGCCGCCACATTAGGTGGCTGGTGATTGGGGTCCTTGCGTGGACGCTGTGGACAATTCGCAACAAACTAGTGATTCAACGCGTTCCCCTTCGACGATCGACTGACGCAATCTTCAAAATGTGTGGTTACTTGCAGCTTTGGCGGCCGCTTAGCCGTCCCCAAGATCTTGGCGCCGTCAACAACATCATCGCAACCCCCCGTGCGTTGGCCATTCGCTTGGCGCCGCCGCTTCCTCCACCACCCCCTGAGCCGGATTAGATCTTGTAGTTGTTGGCCTGCCTGCGGCTTGGCCTTATTTTTTATGTTTTGGGCTTGTTGAGCTGTGCCCTCAGCAGAACCTAGTACTTTTCATCTCTGTCGCTTGTTTGTGTGTGTGGGTGTGAACCTTATTGTACTCGTTGGAAGTGGTGGTTTGCTTTATTTATAAAGCAGGGCGAAAGCCTTTTTCAGTAATGGTCGATTGGGAGAGATTATGCAACAGATGTGTCCACGTGTTGATTCCCCAAATTGGGGAAAACATCATATGGCTAAGATGGATATGGCTTTAATTAAAATGAAACCCCTCATACCTAGATTCAAAGATTTGTGTAGATTGCCAAATTTGTTTGATGGGAGGGGGATGATGATTTTACCATTGATAAGAAAGGAGTTTGTGATGAAAAGGTAGGAGTGAGTTGATAAAACATATAGTGAGAAAATTGATATTCCTAAGAATGTATTTCTGGAAGAATTTTGTGAAGATGTGATGGATTTTGACTCTGGAGGGAAGGTGGGGATTGAATTTCAAAATTGTGATCTAGGTGGGCTTGCTGGGCTTCGACAACTGACGCGTGAGGGAGATGAAGCCCACGAGGTGGTTGGACCATGTGAGGGTGAGGGGGGTGGGGCATAAAACCCATCTCCATCCCTGCCCTAGAGTATCTGGATTATTTTGATTCCTTCTGTCCTGGAGAGGTTAGGTTTGCGGTGGCTGACTCAGGTGAAGAACCGGATAGAGTGGCGACGATCATGGCGGGGAGATAATGACAATGGGAACTGAGGCTTGGTGTCGGGACCCCGATTCTAAGTCACACCGATCTAGCCTGTAACACCTCATATCACTTTGCGGCCTCACGCACGGTATTCCCACGGGTGTCGCCTTACCATGGCCCGGGACCGTTTGCGTCTTTTGGCTCACCTATATGAAAGTGTCGCTAGCATCCATATGACAGAGAACCGGGCCGACATGACTAGTCGTGAACCCAAAGTGGCACTAACTTATGGGGACAGGCATACATGATTCAACATCGAGCATGTCGGTCAAAGAACGTGCGAATCCGGGCTGTAGCACTGGGCTAACAGGACTCCGGGAACCCCGGGCTGTAGCAGGCTAGGCAGGACTCCGGATGTCACCGCGTGACATTTCCCCGAAGGGACAGACACAGGAACGAAGTGAATCACATGCCGGCCAGTCAAGTGTTCCGGAGGCGGTAGTCTTTGGGCTAGCGAGGACTCCGTGGTGAGCGGGTAGCGGACTACTATGGCTCCTGGAAGCACAAGACTACATTTCCCCATAAGAGAAACTACCAAGGATAAACAACTAGGTTGTCGGATCCCACACATAGCAATACACATTACACGTACGCATAACATGCAAGTATGTGTTGTACAACATGGCATCACAACATAACTCAACAACTCATATAAATAAAGGCTCAGAAGAGCCACATAGCATTTATTGCAAACAGGGTCAAAGGACCCATCATACAGAAAGCATACAAGCAACAAGCGGAAGCATTACATGTCCGAAAGTACGCATAACTACAAAAGAAAAAGGCTGAGAAGCCCGACTATCTACAAGACCCTCCCAAGGGTACAAGATCGTAAATGAGGTAACAAGCTACTCGTCAAGTCCAAGCGAAACCACTAGTAAGACCAAAGTCTCCGCTGCAAAAACATAAATAAAGCAACGTGAGTACAAAGGTACTCAAAGAAGACTTACATCAGATCCTATTATACATGCATTTGTATCAAGAAGGTAATGTGGGGTTTAGTTGCAGCAAGCCATCTTTGACTCTGTGGCTATCCCGTTTCTCGACTACCGTAACTTCCTTGAGGTGATATAGGCGCTGCAGTCCACTAGTCACCACACAATACACTACTATGGATTCATTCCGTCTCCATACGAGAAAGCCATCCATAGCACTCACACTTGTCTTGAGCATTTTATAGTATCCACTTCAAGTTGTCTATGTACCACGTAAGCATCCAAGAAGTCCATAACCGCGAACCCGGCTATTCTAATAGATCATGTTAACCCTGCAGGGGTGTACTTCTTCACACACGCTCTCGCCACTTACCGCCATGTACACGTCATGTATCTCGGCAACCTTCAAGCGGAAGCCTGGCGAGGGTGTCGGCCACGACCTGACTAACCACACAAGACTCTAGTCCAGGTTTATCGCCTATTCGGGTTCCATCCGCAAGGAGATCCGGCCGGGGTGTCGCTCATGGCCCTAAACGATGTGTGCAGGGTTCCCAAGCCCACCTCGCCGGATGGATCTACGCTTGGTACACCATGCCACTTGTGCCTAGTCTGTCCCAAGCCCACCTGGCCGGGTGCCACTTGGTAGACTACTAACACTACCTACAAACACCAGAAACTAGTTGCGACTCACGGGACAGAGATCAAGTTGGTTAATAAGTCGAGAGGGGTCGAGTTACGGAACCCAATGTGTGGTAGTATCGAGTCATTGGACAACATACGTAGAACTTCAAGGTTTAAGGGACGGTTCCAAAGGAGACAACCCACCATGTACTCCTACATGGCCTCTCACCGCTACCTTTACCAAATCGTGTTCACACATTTCACTCTCAAAGATCGTAACATAGAATCAGTACTCCAATTCATTCCCAATGAATCATACCGACACAACTCTAAGCAATAGCAGGCATAGCATGGTAGGAACACAACATGGCTCAATCAACTCCTACACATGCTAGTGGGTTTCAACTATTCTTGTGGCAATGACAGGTCATGCAGAGGAATGGGTTCAACTACCGCAGCACAAAGTAGCGTATGATTCGTTGTTGTCCTAATGCAATAGCGAGAGCAGGAGCGAATGAGTAGGATTATATCGGAATGAACAAGGGGGTTTGCTTGCCTGGTAGACCAACAGGGGGGCACTGCTCCTCAGACAGGTACTCTGGATCGGTCTCCGGAGCAGGACCTATCGAGAAGGAACGGTTCCAACAATCAATACACAAGCATATGCAACAATATGATGCATGAACATGGCATGAAGATGAGATGCTGTTTGAGCTAATGTAACTAGCATTCGTTAGGTTGAAGTCCATTTGAACCAAAGGTTCAAATGCAACTCCAAAATAAGCTCTTATAAATGCCATTCATGTGTTTTCACCTATACAGAAAGTATAAGTTGTTTTATCATGCATGAAACTGGTACAGATGGATATATTGCATTTTTCTGATAATTTTTCATATATAAATTATTTCACTCTGAGCTACGGTTGAATTTATATGAATTTTTGAAGTTTAGGCTATTTTCTGGAATTTCCTGATTTATTTTAATTCCAGAAATCATTTATTGCGTCAGCTTGAGGTCAGCATGTCGTCAGCAAGTCAACTGCGGCTGACTGGGGTCAAACCTGGCGAGTGGGCTCCACACGTCAGTGTCATAGCTAAATAACAGAGGTTAAATAATTTCCCTAACTAAAAATTATTCAGGGCCAGGCCCCACCTGTCATTGACCCATACGGGTCAAACTCAGGTCAACTGGGGTTAATTAGCGCTGGTTGACCGGTCAATCCTGTCGGCGTTAGCCGCCGGGCGAGGCGAACGTGGCGGAGGCTCGGGATCGACGCCTCCGGCGACCATTTGGGCGGCGGAGACCATGGGCGAGGAGCCGCCGTCTGCGTCGTCTGGAGCAAGTGGAAGAGGCGGGACGGGCCGGAGCTCACGGAGCGGAGCTCAGCGGCGTCAAGTCGGGTGCGTGCGGGTTAGGTGCTACGGGGCACTAGGGGGGTTGCGATTGGGTGCAAACGACGCGCGGGAGGGCGCTGAGAACGGCGGTGAGCTCGGTTGTGAGCTGTGGCCACGGTGGCACCATGGCCGGCGGCGATGAGGTCTCAGGCCCGGCAGCTGAGCTAGCTAGGTGGGGTAAACGAGCACGGGGAGGAGGGGATAACGGGCAGAGCTCGCGGGAGAACGTGAGACGTCCGCCGAAGCTCGAGGAGGGTCGAACGCGACCGAACGGGCGAGGGCGATCTCGGGTGGCCGGAGATGAAGACGATGGCGATGGCGGCGCTCGGGGCCTCCGAGGCGCGTGGCTTGGCGTGAAGGACGAGGAAGATGGCGCGGAGCTTTTGGACTTGTCGAGGAGGCGAGTCCGCGGGCGGTGGCGCTGGCAACGGCGGCGACGGCGACAGTGGTGTTCAAGGCCGCGCGAGAAAGCAAGGGAGAGGAGAGGGGAGGATTGGGGAGAGTGAGAGGGTCCGGGGGGCGCGTGGCGTCGTCCAGACGCTCCAGGGCAGCGAGAAGGACGCCAGTGCAGGCAGCCGCGTGCCACAAGACGGGCGCCGGGCACCGCTTCCCCTCTGCCTACTGGCAAGAGGAGGAAGACGGCTATGCCCCTGGTGGGCTAGGCCAGAACAGAACCGGGCCGGCCAGCTGGGCCGCACAGTGCCAGGCCTCAGGTGAGCACAGGTAAGCATTTCTGGTTTTGTTTCTTTTCTATTTTTCTGACATATGTTTTGATTTAATAAAATTACTAAATCAATTTATTTTCTTATGCCAATTTTTGTAGGAGCTATTTATATTATTCCAGAACTCCTCAACAACTAGCATAATTTTTGGACATATATTATATATATAACATATATATATCCAAGGCAAATATTTACTGCATTAATTCAAATGGCCAAAAATAAATACTTCTGAGCTCCCAAAAATATTGGTTGGAATTTTATCTCTGATCAATATTTTTAGAGAAAACAGGAACATTTTCTTGGGCCAAATTGACGCAATTTTTATCTGGGTCATTTCCAGAAATGATTCTGAGGGTTTCACAAATCCTCATTTCAAACTTAAACGTAATTTAAACATGATGCACACATGACTAGCTAGTCTAGGTCATACCAGAACTAGGGATGTGACAACTCGCCCCCACTTGAAAGAATCTCGTCCCGAGATTCAGGGGTCGACGGAAAGAAAGCGGGGTACTCCAGTCGAAGACGATCTTCTCGCTCCCAAGTAGCTTCTCTCTCGGAATGATGAGACCACTGAACCTTGAGAAACTTGATGTTCTGACGTCGAGTAACACGCTCTGCTTGATCAAGAATGTGAACCGGGTACTCTCGATATGTGAGGTTATCTTGGAGATCAAGCGTTTCGTGGTCCACTCATGGATAGGATCCGAGAAGCAACGCTGAGTTGAGAGACGTGGAAGACATCGTGCACTCTGGAAAGATGTGGGGGTAGTTCCAACTGGTAGGCAACCTCTCCTCGTTTAGCGAGAATGCGAAAGGGACCAATGTAACGAGGAGCCAACTTTCCCTTGATACCGAAACGATGGGTACCCTTCAAAGGAGTAACCCGAAGGTAAGCCTTATCGCCAACTTCATAAGCCACTTCCTTATGACGATGGTCATACTGGCTCTTTTGACGAGATTGGGCTGTTTTCAAATTCTCACGAATGATGCAAACCTGCTCTTCCGCCATCTTGGATCATATCCGGTCCAAAGAATTGTCTTTCACCGGTTTCACCAGTTCAAAGGTGTTCGACATCTTCGTCCATACAGAATCTCGAAAGGAGCTTTCTTGAGACTGGATTGGTAGCTATTGTTATAAGCAAACTCGGCGAAAGGAAGGCATTTCTCCCAATCCATACCGAATGAGATAACGCAAGCTCTAAGAATGTCTTCGAGAATTTGGTTGACCCTTTCCACCTGACCACTCGACTGAGGGTGGAAAGCGGTACTGAAGGAAAGATGGGTTCCCATGGCAGTCTGGAAACTCTCCCAGAAATGAGAAGTGAAAAGATTGCCACGGTCTGAATTGATCTCTAGTGGAATACCATGAAGGGATACTATTCGAGAAATATATAAGTCGAAATGACTAGCGATGATACTCTCTCGAACAGGAAGGAAGTGAGCCACTTTGGAAAGACGATCAATGACTACGAAGATAGCATTATTCCCTCTCTTGGTCTTGGGAAAGCCGGTGATGAAGTCCATACCAACTTTATCCCATTTCCATTGAGGAATAGGTAAAGGCTGAAGAGTGCTAGCAGGCCTTTGATGCTCTGCCTTAACACGACGACAAACGTCACAATTGGCAACGAAGTCGGCGATTTCTCTCTTCATCCTAGTCCACCAGAACCTCTGACGTAGGTCCTGATACATCTTAGTACTACCAGGATGAATCGTGAGAGGGGATTCATGCGCCTCCTTAAGAATCAATTGTCGAAGATGTTGCTTCTTGGGGACCACCAGACGGTTCCCAAAGAAAACGACACCTCGATTATCTATAGAGAAACTACCAGCAATACCATTGGCAATGTTTCTCTTGATCCGGGTAATCCCCGTATCATGCTTCTGGGCTTCTATGATATGATCCACAAGAGTAGGTTTCGCTACCAAGGTAGAAAGGAATCCTTGAGGAGCAATGTGAAGGTTAAGCTTACAGAATTCCTCATGGAGAAGTGGTTGACCTGTGCAACATGAGATTGTTGCAATAGGATTTACGACTTAGCGCATCAGCCATGACATTGGCTTTGCCTAGGGTGTAGGTAATCCCTAGATCATAATCTGAGATCAACTCCAACCATCGTCTTTGCCTAAGGTTCAAATCTGGTTGGGTGAAGATATACTTGAGACTATGGTGATCGGTGTAGATCTCGCATCGCTTACCAAGAAGGTAATGTCGCCAGGTCTTGAGTGCATAGACTACGCATCGCAAGCTCTAGATCATGTGTAGGATAATTCTCCTCATGTGGATGCAACTGCCGAGATGCATAGGCAATCACATGACGATCCTGCATAAGAATGCAACCTAGTCCCTACCGTGAGGCGTCGCGATGAGATAACAAAGTCCTTCGTGAAATCCGGTGGCACAAGTATGGGAGCAGAAGTCAGCGTCTTTTCAGTTCCTGAAAACTGTACTCACACTGTGGGGACCACTCGAACTTTTATCTTTCTTGAGAAGTTCCGTGAGGGGTTTAGCTACTTTGGAGAAGTTTTCAACAAAGCGGCGACAATAGCTGGCTAGACCAAGGAAACTCCTAACTTGTTTAACGGTTCCAGGTGGATTCCAATCGAGAACGGCCTTAACTCTCTCGGGATTGACTGCAATGCCCTTACCAGAGATTACGTGGCCTAGGTAGGTCACTTCTGGCAACCAAAATTCACACTTGGAGAACTTGGCATAAAGGCGGTGCTCTCTAAGTTTTTCTAGCACAAGTCTAAGATGTTCGGCATGCTCTTCCTCGTTCTCCGAGTAGATAAGGATATCATCGAGGTAAACCACGACGAACTTATCTAAGTACTCCATGAAGATCGAGTCCATCAAGCGGGAGAAGGTAGCTGGAGCATTGGTTAGACCAAAGGACATGACGGTGTACTCGTACTGGCCATAACGAGTGACAAAGGCTGTCTTGGGGATGTCCCCGTTTCTGATCTTGATTTGGTGGTATCCTAACCTCAAATCCATCTTGAAAAGGCGAGGATCCAGCGAGCTGATCATACAGATCGTTGATCACAGGAAGCGGATATTTGTTCTTTATCGTAACCAAATTAACGGACGATAATCTACAACCATCCGATCCGTACCATCCTTCTTCTTGACAAAGAGGACGGGGCAAGCCCAAGGAGAAGAACTAGGACAGATGAAACCCTTTTGCAAGGACTCATCAAGTTGTTTCTTAAGCTCGGCTAGTTCTAAGGGTGCCATCTTGTAAGGTCTCCTAGAAATTGGGGCGGTTCCTGGGATAAGGTCTATGACTAACTCTACATCTTTGTCAGGTGGAACACCTGGCAGTTCCTCTGGAAAGACATCCGAAAAGTCACGAACTACTGGGATATCTTCAAGGTCTGGAAGAGGGCTGGCATTAAAAGAATAGAGCTGACGCTTTGCAACTCTAGTGGAGACAGTGACTATCTTGCGAGAGGGGTGTGTGAGCTGAACAGACCTGGTGTAACAATCAATCTTGGCATGATGAGCTGTCATCCAGTCCATACCCAAGATGATGTTAATATCCGAAAACTTGAGGGCTATAAGTGAGGAAAGGAATACAAGTCTGTCAACAAGGATTTCGTTACCATGGCTTACACAAGAAGTTTGCCATTTGGATCCAGGAGTTTGAATGAGTAGCGGGGAGGGCATATCACAAAATGACATGTCGTGCAAGCGGGCATATCTTTTAAATGAAGGAATGAGATGCTCCAGATGTCGAGCAGAATCGATCTTTGGATGGCAGTTGACAAGGAGTGTACCAAGAACAACATCCGGATCATCATGAGCATCTTTAGCTGAGACGTGATGCACACGTCCATGTTCAGTGGGAGCTGACTTGACACTGATCATCTTGCGTGATGGCTTCCTACCGCGGCCAACAGACTTCTCGGGCTGGGGTGGAGCAACTCTGGTCTGAGTGCAAATACGGGCAATGTGGCCTGGCTCTCCACACTTGTAACAAATCTTGGAGGTAGGACATGGACCCGCATTGGCAGGTGGTCCACCAATAGGCCTGGGTGGAGCATACTGCTGAACTAGATGAGGTGCCACATAAGATGGCCTTGGTGTGTAGCCGGGTGGAAGAGCAGAGTTCGGAACCCAAATCCGACCCTTCTGAGAACTAGAACCGGAGGAAAAACCCAAATAACGGGAGTGCTTACGAGACTCCTCATAAGTGAGCTAAGCTATCTCTGCGTTAATGGCCTTGTTCACAAGAGCCTAGAATGTATTGCAATGGTGCAAGTGGAGATCACGACGCAACTTGGGGTTGAGACCCTTCCGGAACCTAGCCTGCTTCTTAGCGTCCGTGGACACCTCTTCTGAAGCATAGCGGGCAAGGTTCTCACACTCTCTCAGTAAGCATCAACAACCATCTTACCACAGGTGAAACTACAGAGCTCTTCTCTCTTGCGATCGATGAGTGCTTCAGAATGTGATGCTCGCGAAAAGCCTCGGTGAAATCTCTCCGGTAGGAATCGACCAGGTGGAAGCATAGCCTCATAGTTACGCCACCAAAGACTAGCGGGACCTTCCGGATGGTATGTGGCATAGGTGACCTTGTCATTTTCAGCTACGTTCGCAGAACGGAGCTTGTGTGTGATGCTACGGAGCCAGTCATCTGCATCGAGTGGCTCAATGGAATGATGAAAGGTGGGTGGGTGCAAGCGAATGAAGTCATGAAGGGTCACCGATCCTTTGAACTGATGTGCGGTGTTCTCCTCGATACGTGCCAACAAACGGTTAGACTCACGCTTGTTTCTCTCCATCTCTAACATGAACTCCGCCGACGAAGGTGGGTCGGGAGGATCCTCATCCCTACCATCTCCATGGTTCTGGCTACGAGCAACAGAACTTCGCTTAACTGATGACATCCTGAGAAACGAAACCAAGGACGGAATCAGCATCAACTATAAGCTATAGATTGTAGGACAAGGAAATTAGTATCTCTCGGACTCATAGGGCAATTTCGGGCAGCATAACGGCAAAGAAATGCTCGTAATAAGACATCCTGCTAAAAAGGGGTAGTAATCATCACTCAAGGTTCTGGAATAATACTAAACAGACTACACCGGAAGTACTCGAAAACTGGGGTATAACTCTGATCATCCAATCCTATGGGACTACGGAGTAGTAACACGTGATCCTGATAGACGGAAGAGAAAACCTAGTTCCTTAACCCCGCAGGAAAGGTAGGATGACTCAGATCAGAAGGCCATGAGATATAAGGAGTAAAAAGAGCCTTACGTTCCTTCCCACAATCAATTCCCTTACATAACTAAAGAATTTCTAGACTCAACTTCGACCAGGTTGGCTTGGTAATCCTACAGGCAGTCAGGCTCTGGTACCAAAGCTGTCGGGACCCGCACCGATCTAGCCTGTAACACCTCATATCACTTTGCGGCCTCACGCACGGTATTCCCACGGGTGTCGCCTTACCATGGCCCGGGACCGTTTGCGCCTTTTGGCTCACGTATATGATAGTGTCGCTAGCATCCATATGATGTAGAACCGGGCCGACATGACTAGTCGTGAACCCAAAGTGGCACTAACTTATGGGGACATGCATACATGAATCAACATCGAGCATGTCGGTCAAAGAACGTCTTGAATCCGGGCTGTAGCACTGGGCTAACAGGACTCCGGGAACCCCGGGCTGTAGCAGGCTAGGCAGGACTCTGGATGTCACCGCTTGACATTTCCCCGAAGGGACAGACACAGGAACGAAGTGAATCACATGCCAACCAGTCAAGTGTTCCAGAGCAGTAGTGCTGGGCTAGCAGGACTCCAGTGAACCGGGCTGTAGCGGACTACTATGGCTCCTGGAAGCACAAGACTACATTTCCCCATAAGAGAGACTACCAAGGATAAACAACTAGGTTGTCAGATCCCACACATAGCAATACACATTACACGTGCATAACATGCAAGTATGTGTTGTACAACATGGCATCACAACATAACTCAACAACTCATATAAATAAAGGCTCGGAAGAGCCACATAGCATTTATTGCAAACAGGGTCACAGGACCCATCATACGAAGCATACAAGCAACAAGCGGAAGCATTACATGTCTGAAAGTACGCATAACTACAAAAGAAAAAGGCCGAGAAGCCTGACTATCTACAAGACCCTCCCAAGGGTACAAGATCGTAGCCGAGGTATCAAGCTACTCGTCAAGTCCAAGCGGAACCACTAGTAAGACCGAAGTCTCCATTTGCAAAAACATAAATAAAGCAACGTGAGTACAAAGGTACTCAGCAAGACTTACATCAGATCCTATTATACATGCATTTGTATCAACAAGGTAATGTGGGGTTTAGTTGCAGCAAGCCAGCTTTGACTCTGTGGCTATCCTGTTCTAAGACTACCAGAACTTCCTTGAGGTGATATGGCGCACACGAGTCCACTAGTCACCACACAATACACTACTATGGATTCATTCCCGTCTCCATACGAGAAGGCCATCCATAGCACTCACACTTGTCTTGAGCATTTTATAGTATCCACTTCAAGTTGTCTATGTACCACGTAAGCATCCAAGAAGTCCATAACCGCGGACCCGGCTATTCGAATAGATCATGTTTACCTGCAGGGTGTACTTCTTCACACACGCTCTCGCCACTTACCGCCATGTACACGTCATGTATCTCGGCAACCTTCAAGCGGAAGCCTGGCGAGGGTGTCGGCCACGACTTTACTAACCACACAAGACTCTAGTCCAGGTTTATCGCCTATTCGGGTTCCATCCGCAAGGAGATCCGGCCGAGGTGTCGCTCATGGCCCTAAACGATGTGTGCAGGGTTCCCAAGCCCACCTCGCCGGATGGATCTACGCTTGGTACATCGTGCCACTTCTGCCTAGTCTGTCCCAAGCCCACCTGGCCGGGTGCCACTTGGTAGACTACTAACACTACCTACAAACACCAGAAACTAGTTGCGACTCCTGGGCCAGAGATCAAGTTGGTTAATAAGTCGAGAGGGTCGAGTTACGGAACCCAATGTGTGGTAGTATCGAGTCATTGGACAACATACGTAGAACTCGATTAGCTTAAGGACGGTTCCAGTGAGACAACCCACCATGTACTCCTACATGGCCTCTCACCGCTACCTTTACCAAATCGTGTTCACACATTTCACTCTCGGCATCGTAACATAGAATCAGACTCCAATTCATTCCCAATGAATCATACCGACACAACTCTAAGCAATAGCAGGCATAGCATGGTAGGAACACAACATGGCTCAATCAACTCCTACACATGCTAGTGGGTTTCAACTATTTACTGTGGCAATGACAGGTCATGCAGAGGAATGGGTTCAACTACCGCAGCACAAAGTAGCAGATGATTCGTTGTTGTCCTAATGCAATAACTGAGAGCAGGAGCGAATGAGTAGGATTATATCGGAATGAACAAGGGGGTTTGCTTGCCTGGTAGACCAACAGGGGGGCACTGCTCCTCAGACAGGTACTCTGGATCGGTCTCCGGAGCAGGACCTATCGAGAAGGAACGGTGCCAACAATCAATACACAAGCATATGAAACAATATGATGCATGAACATGGCATGAAGATGAGATGCTGTTTGAGCTAATGTAAGTAGCATTCATTAGGTTGAAGTCCATTTGAACCAAAGGTTCAAATGCAACTCCAAAATAAGCTCTTATAAATGCCATTCATGTGTTGTCACCTATACATAAGGTATAAGTTGTTTTATCATGCATGAAACTGGTACAGATGGATAGATTGCATGTTTCTGATAATTTTTCATATATAAATTATTTCAATCTGAGCTACGGTTGAATTTATATGAACTTTTGAAGTTTTGGCTATTCCAGGGAATTTCCTAATTTATTTTAATTCCAGAAATCATTTATTGCGTCAGCTTGAGGTCAGCATGTCGTCGGCAAGTCAACTGCGGCTGACTGGGGTCAAACCTGGCGTGTGGGCTCCACACGTCAGTGTCATAGCTAAATAACAGAGATTAAATAATTTCCCTAACTAAAAATTATTCAGGGCCAGGCCCCAACTGTCATTGACCCATATGGGTCAAACCTGGGTCAACTGGGGGGGGTTAATTAGCACGGGTTGACCCGGTCAATCCCGCCGGCGTTTAGCCGCCGGCGAGGCCGAACGTGGCGGAGGGCTCGGGATCGACACTCCGGCGACCATTTGGACGGCGGAGACCACGGGCGAGCCAGGCCGTCGTCTGCGTGTCTGGAGCAAGTGGAAGAGGCGGGACGGCCGGAGCTCGCCGGGCGGAGCTCGAGCAGCGGCAAGTCGGGTGCGTCTTGAGTTAGGTGATACGGGGCACTAGGGGGGTTGCGATTGGGTGCAAACGGCGCGCGGGAGGGCACTGAGAACGGTGGTGAGCTCGGTTGCGAGCTGTGGCAGCTGTGGCCATGGTGGCACCATGGCCGGCGGCGATGAGGTCTCGGGCGCGACAACTGAGCTAGCTAGGCGGGGAAAACGAGCACGGGGAGGAGGGGATAACGAAGTAGAGCTCACGGGGAGAACGTAGACGTCGTCAGCGAGCTCGAGGAGGGTCGAACGCGACCGGAACGACGAGGGCGATCTCGGGTGGCCGGAGATGAAGACGATTGCGATGGTGGCGCTCCAGGGCCTCCCGAGGCGCGTGGCTTGGCGTAGAGGACGAGGAAGATGGCGCGGAGCTTTTGGACTTGTCGGGGAGGCGAGTCCGTGGCGGTGTGGCAACAGCAGCGTCTTGACGGCGACGGTGGTGTTCGGGCGTCGCGCGAGAAAGCGAGGGAGAGGAGAGGGGAGGATTGGGGAGAGTGAGAGGGTCCGGGGGGCGAGTTGCGTCGTCCAGACGCTCTAGGGCGGCGAGAAGGACGCCAGTAGGCGTGCGTCGGCGCCAAGACGGGCGCCGGGCACTGCTTCCTCTCGCCTCTTGGCAAGAGGAGGAAGATGGCTATGCCTCTGGTGGCTGGGCTGTAAGAACTGGCTGCCGGCCATGGCCGCATAAAGGCTGTGCCTCGGTGAGCACAGGTAAGCATTTCTAGTTTTGTTTCTTTTCTATTTTTCTAACATATGTTTTGATTTAATAAAATTACAATCAATTTATTTTCTTATGCCAATTTTTGTAGGAGCTATTTATATTATTCCAGAACTCCTCAACAAGTAGCATAATTTTTGGACATATATTATATATATAACATATATATATATCCAAGGCAAATATTTACCGCATTAATTCAAATGGCCAAAAATAAATACTTCTGAGCTCCCAAAAATATTGGTTGGAATTTTACCTCTGACCAATATTTTTAGAGAAAATAGGAACATTTTCTTGGGCCAAATTGAATCAATTTTTATCTGGGTCATTTTCCAGAAATGATTCTAAGGGTTTCACAAATCCTCATTTCAAACTTAAACGGAATTTAAACATGATGCACACATGACTAGCTAGTCTAGGTCATACCAGAAGTAGGGATGTGACACCTGGAAGGGGTGGATTTGGAGGGAGGGGAAATTTCCCTTCTGGCAGAAACAACATCTCACCCGGGAGGAATTTTGGGAGGCAGGAGGAGATAAATTATGAGTATGGAGATCACAAAGAAGGGGGATGCTTTAGGGGTGGAGCTAGGAACAACAACAGTGGATCTGGAGGAGAAGGGTTCCAACAGGGGAGATTTGGTGGAAATTTTGTGGAAGATGGGAGAGGTGCTTCTGGATCTGGGAATTTTGTTGGTCATTGTGGAAAAGGCGGCTATCAACAATATAAGGAGGAGAGGTCTAAGATCGGCTTTGTAGGACAAGGGGGCAGTGATGGTAGGCAACAACAACAAGGAGTCTAGGGGAATAATCAGTCGCAAGGGGGGGGGGAGGGCTCTCCTGTTGCTCCCTTAACTTTTTTTCACAGGTGGTGCCACTAGGTCTTGGGGTGGGGCAATTTGGTCTTATTCCACCTGAACAATTGGCACAACAATATCATTACCTGTTCGCCAATGTCCCTAAGAACAGTGTGTTGCCAGTGCCTGGTGGAGAAAGAGAAGTGAATGATAGAGTTAATGGAACCAAGGGTGATGGAGGGGAAGTAAAGGGCCAAATTTGTGGGAGATGCAAAGGAATTGGACATGGCAAAAAATATTGTAAAAACAATATGTTTTGTGTAGTGTGACAGAGAGGGTCACATAGATTTAAAGATTGCACCATCTCGAGACAACCAAAACCAGCTGCTAAATTTGTTGGATATGGGACAAGAGGATTGGCATGTTTCTTGGTGCAAAACCACTCAGGAGATCTCAGTTGTGGAACATGCTAATCCAATGGCAATATTGGTAGTACACGTACTATGGGCAATTGAATGAAACTAATTTGGTACAAGGACTGACTAGGATGTTTGATTGGGGGTGGACTTGGAGAGCCAAGTTTCAAAGTCCTAAATTATTTCTGGTGAGGTTTCCTGATAACCTACAAGTATAGGGGATCACAACCGTTTTTTAGGGTAGAGTATTCAACCCAAAT
Source organism: Aegilops bicornis (assembly GCA_021605145.1). Lineage (NCBI taxonomy): Eukaryota > Viridiplantae > Streptophyta > Magnoliopsida > Poales > Poaceae > Aegilops > Aegilops bicornis. The sequence continues at coordinate 88,352,944 of CM038672.1, forward strand.
TTATAGATTCGACATAAAGGGAGCCAAAGAATATTTGCAAGTATTAGCAGTTGAGTTGCCAATTCAACCACACTTGGAAATTAAATATCTGCAACAAAGTAATCAGTAGCACAATAATATTGTAGTTTGATAGCAGTGCTAACAGTAACGGTAACCGTGATAGCAATAATTTTGTACCAATTGTTACAGCAGAAAAAGCAATATTAACTTAGCAAGAACAATATGTGGAAAAACCGTAGTGTCAGGACCTCGATCCTAAGCCACATCGATCTAGCATGTAACACATCATATCACTTTGTGGCCTCACGCACGGTATTCCCACGGGTGTCGCCTTACCTGGCCCGGGACCGTTTGCGCCTTTTGGCTCACGTATATGATAGTGTCGCTAGCATCCATATGACAGAGAACCCGGGCCGACATGACTAGTCGTGAACCCAAAGTGGCACTAACTTACGGGGAGAGGCATACACGAACCAACATCGAACGTGTCGGTCATCAGCGTGTGAATCCGGGCTGTAGCAACTAGGCTAACAGGACTCCGGGAACCCGGGCTGTAGCAGGCTAGCAGGACTCCAGAAGTCACCACGTGACATTTCCCCGAAGGGACAGACACAGGAACGAAGTGGATCACATGCCGGCCAGTCTAAGTGTTCCGGAGCAGTAGCAACTGGGCTAGCAGGACTCCGGTAAACCGGGCTGTAGCAGACTACCATGGCTCAGTGGAAGCACTAGACTACATTTCCCCATAAGAGAGGCTACCAAGGATAGACAACTAGGTTGTCGGATCCCACACATACCAAGCATTTCAATCATACACACAATATGCTCGATATGTGCAAATACAACATGGCATCACAACATGACTCTACAACTCAAGTATTTATTCAAGAGGCTCCGAGGAGCGAGATATTACAAACATGGGTCTCATGACCCAACATTCAGAGCATACAAGTCAAAGCACATGCGGAAGCTTAACATGTCTGAGTACAAACATCTACAAATGAAAAAGGCTGGGAAGCCTGACTATCTACCAGACCCTCCCAAGGTACAAGATCGTATCTGAGGTAACAAGATAAACATCGAAGTCCATGCGGAACTAATAGTGAGACTGACGTCTCTCTGCAAAAAACATAATTAAGCAAACGTGAGTACAAATGTACCCAACAAGACTTACATCAGAGCTAGCTACATATGCATCAATATCAACAAAGGGATGGTGGGGTTTAACTGCAGCAAGCCAGCTTTGGCTCAGTGGCTATCCTAAACTACGACTGCAAGTAACTCTTTTGAGGTGGCGCACACGAGTCCACATATTCACCAGATCAATACACCACTATGGACCCGCTCCCGTCTCCATACGAGAACGCCATCCATAGCACTCACGCTTATGTTTGCATTTTAGAGTATCCACTTTCACTTGTCTATGAACTGTAGAGGCAACCCAGAAGTCCTTTACTGCGGACACGGCTATTCGAATAGATCATTTATAACCCTGCAGGGGTGTACTTCTTCACACACGCTCTCGCCACTTACCACCATGTACACGTCGTGTGTCTCGGCAACCTTCAAGCGGAAGCCTGCCGAGGGAGTCGGCCACGACCTGACTAACCACACAAGTGTCTAGTCCAGGTTTATCGCCTATTCGGGTTCCATCCGCGAGGAGATCCGGCCGGGGTTTCGCTCACAGCCCCAAATGATGTGTGCAGGGTTCTCGAGACACCAAACGTGCGCTCGGTACACCGGGACACGGTGTATCTACCGCATCATAGCCCACCCCTAGGGTCAGCGCTACGCACGGCCTCCAACACATATCCTACAAACACCAGAAACTAGTTGCAACTCCTGGACAGAGATCAAGGCGATTAATAAGTCGAGAGAGTCAATTAAGGATCCCAATGTGTGGTAGTAGCTGTTTATGGAGCACAAACACATAACTCAGTTCCCGAGGACGGCTTCAATGAGACAACTCACCATGTACTCCTACATGGCCTCTCACCGCTACCTTTACCAAATCGTGTTCACACACTTAGCTCACGCACAGTAGGACATGTTCATCACCATTCCAATTCATCCCCAATGAATCAAACCTGACTCAACTCTAAGTAGTAGCAGGCATGACAAACAAGCATGAATGAGTAGGCACATCGGGGCTCAAACAACTCCTACTCATGCTAGTGGGTTTCATCTATTTAATGTGACAATGACAGGTCATGCAGAGGAAAAGGGGTTCAACTACCGCAACATGTAACAGTTGAATCGTTGTTGTCCTAATGGAGTAAAAGAGAGCAGGAGCGAGAGAGTGGGATTGTATCAGAATGAACAAGGGGGTTTTGCTTGCCTGACAGAGTGGTCCAGGGGTACTGCCCTTCAACTGGATACTCATGAATATCCTCGGAGGCAGAACCTACCACGAAGATCACACCGGTAACTCAATCAATACATGGCGATATGCAACAATATGATGCATGCACATGATATGGAAAAATGAGTGGGTTGGGCTAATGCAACTACAACCAGATGGGTTTGAGCCATTTGAACAAAAGGTTCAACCCCAAACTCATCTTATGAATTTAAATTGTTCTTTATCATGTTTTGATATAAACAGCAGGGTTAAGTTGCTTTAACATGCATGAAACCAGTACAGATGGATAGATTGGATTTTTCTGATCATTTTTCATATATAAATCTTTGTATTTGGAGTTACAGATTAATTACTATGTTTTTTTGAAGTCTATATCATTTTCTGGAATTTTCTGAATAAGAATAAATCCAGAAAAGGCATTACTGCGTCAGCATTGCGTCAGCACTGCATCAGCTGGTCAACTGCACGGTCCAGGTCAAACCTGACCAGTGGGACCCACTGGTCCAGTTAGCTAACTAACTAAATTAGTATTAGTTTAACTCCTAATCTAGGTTTGACCAGGGGGCGGGGCCCACATGGTCAAATGGGTCAAACCCACCGGCGACATGACGCCGGCGAGGCCAGACGCGGCGGAGCAGCGCGGGATTCCTCCTCCGATGATCAAATGGACGGCGGAGGGCATCTACGTGTAGCTGGGAGCGAGCCGCGTCGGGTGGTGCTAGTGGTTGGGCTCGGGGTCGCCGGAAACGACGCTGACGACGAGTTTGGCGGCGGACAGAGCTCGGATGAGCTCGGACTCGTCGCTAGGAGGCACGACGAGGTGCATGGAGCAGTGCTACGGGCTGCTTGGGCTGCGGCAAACGCGATGGCGTGCTCGGAATCGAGCCAACATGGCTGTGGCCACGACAGCGGCGTGCGGAGGCGGCGGCGCGTGCGGGCGAGCTCGGTGTGGTCGCTGTGGTGCACGGGAAGGCAAACGGAGAGGAGGAGGAGGTAGCAGGGCTCACGGCGCGTCGGATGAGCGGGTCAGAGGAGTCGGGGACGAGCCGGAGCAAGCGGGGCGGCGAAGTGGATCCCCGGTGACGGGCGGTGAAGACGAGGTCGGTGCGGTGGCTTCAGGGCGAATGAGCGCTCGGGGCTCGGTCTGCTCGACGGAGAGGACGGTGGCGGAGCTGCTGGACATGGTGGGGCGACGGGGAGGCGATGGTGGCCGCGGTTACGTCGACGGTGCGGCTACGGCTGCATCGGCCATGGTGGGAGAGGGCGAGGGAGAGGTGTTGGGGGCGAATGGAGGTGTCCAGGGGGGTCGGGGAGACGACGTGGAGGTCTTCCAGGCGTCCAGGGGCGCGGGTGGCAAGCAGGTGGTACCGTGGCGAGCTCGCGCACGCCGGCGTCACCTCCCTGTCTGCCTGGCGGGGACGAAGCAGTTGGCTGGCACGGGGCAGCAGAGTGCAGGGTCGCCAGGTGGGCCTGCCAGGTAAGCCTCTTTCCTTTTTATTTCCCGTTTTCTATTTCTTTCTGTAACTTTGTAGCTTTTCTAAAAATACTAAAACTAACTTAAAAATCATGAAACTACTCATGCCTACTGTTTGGAATATTTCCAACAGTAAACATTTTAGTTTATGATTATTTGGACATTTAAAATATTTTATAGCATTTAAATGTCCGAATGCAAATAACATATGACTTAATCCAGTGACCTTATGATGTCCTAGAAAAGTGTGCACCCTTTTTGTCAGAGGTTCTAGACCAAGGCAAAGGTGATGAACATTTTAGAAGGGCATTTCAGGTTCATTGAAAAAGATTTTAGTAAACCCTAGTTGGATTAAGGGGGTGCTGGGGGTTCTGTCATCCCCATTTCATGTTTCTGGAAATTTAAACATGATGCAGTCACTCTAATGCATGCACTGACTAGGGTTGTGACATATAGGCATTGGATCAGTGAATTCGTTGGATGGTATTCATCATATAACATTCATAATCTAGGTGATACCGAACTAGCTCTAGTTCATAAATATAACCTAGGTCACCCCGGGGTTTACAGATCATAACACATAGCAGGTGCATATGACTAGCAAGATCGGATCAAGAACATAGATATAATGGTGATAACATAAACGGTTCAGATCTGAAATCAAGGCACTCGGGCCCTAGTGACAAGCATTAAGCATGGCAAAGTCATAGCAACATCAATCTTAGAACATAGTGGATACTAGGGATCAAGCCCTAACAAAACTAACACGATTACATGATGAATCTCATCCAACTCCTCACCGACCAATGAGTCTACGAAGGAATTACTCACTCCCGGTAGGGAGCATCATGGAATTGGTGATGAAGGAGGGTTGGTGATGACGAATACCAAAGATTCCCCTCTTCGGAGCCCCGAACGGACTCTAGATCTGGCCTCCCGATGAAGAACAAGAGGTGGCAGCGGCTCTGTATCATGAAATGCGATGAAACTTCCTCTCTTGTTTTTCTCTTTGAAAATAGGTATTTATGGAGTCGGGATTACGGTCAGGGGGCCACGAGGGCCCCACAACCCACCAGGGCGCGCCTGGAGGGGGTGGCGCGCCCTGATGTATCGTGGCCAGCCAGGGCACCCCCTCCAATGGTTCTTGGTTCCAACATTTTTTATATATTCTGAAATAATTCTCCAAAAAGTTTCGTCCAATTCTGAGAACTTTTATTTCTGCACAAAAACAACACCATGGTAGTTCCGCTGAAAACAACGTCAGTCCGGGTTAGTTTCATTCAAATCATGCAAATTAGAGTCCAAAACAAGAGCAAGAGTGTTAGGAAAAGTAGATACGATGGAGACGTGTTAACTCACCCAAGCTTAACCCATTGCTTGTCCTCAAGCAATTCAGTTGACAAACTGAAAGTGATAAAAAAACTTGTGCGAACTCTTTTGTTCTTGTTTACATATATATGCTTAAGTAGCACCCAGGTTTTCAGCAAAGATCATGACTAACTATGTCAACAATAACTCTTAGAAATTATATTAACTCATATTAATGACATAATCGACTAGCGAGCAATAATAAAATATCTCAAATTCCAACACTTTGTCAATACAATCATGATATAATATGACAACATTGGTATGTCACTAGGCCTTTGTGAGACCGCAAAACATAAATGCAGAGCACCTCCAAAGTTCAAGCAGCGATTAAACATTGTAATTCATGGTAGAAAAGATCCAGTCATGATGCATTCAACATTAAATATACACAATGCATGAGGATGACAATAATGCTCTCAGGTCTGGCGCTTATTTGAGAAGGTGATGACTCAACATAAAAGTAAATAAATAGCCCTTCGCAGAGGGAAGCGGGGATTTGCAGAGGTGTGAGAGCTCAAAGATTAAATCAGAGATAAATTTAATTTTGGGAGGTGCATCCTTCCTGTCAATGTTACGACCAAGAGTTAACAATATCTTCCATGCTAAACACATTAGCAGCAGTTCCCAAGCGGTAAAAGTAAAGGTTTAGAGCATCTCCAGCCGTTCGCCCCCCAGGCGCTTGAAATATCACCGCATGGGTGCGAACCGGCGCAAAAATCGGCTTGGGGCTGGTCGGATTCACAGCTGCCGCCCCCAGACGCCTTTTTTTTAAACATTTTGTAAAAGATATTTGGCCAAAATTCGGCAAACAAGACAAATATTCGGCAAACATGACATAAAATTCGGCATTCTACTATTTTTTTACATAGAAAACATAAAATTTACTAAAAAAAACAAAGGGCCGCGCTTACAGGCCGAAGAACTCGTTGTACACAGCATAGTCGCCGTCGTCACCGCCGCTGTCGTCGTCCTTCTCCTTCTTCAGGCGGCTATCCCTGCTGGACCCCTGCCCGGGCTCACCCTGGCGGATAGGTTTGGCCGATGGCGGCGCGTCATCGTCGCTGTCCTCAAGCACGATGACGCCCCCTCGTCACGCCCACGGCAGCGCTCGACGATCTCCTCTAGGGCGCGTCGCTGGCGCTCCATCTCCAGCCGGTCTTCCCACACCCACTTCATGACCGCCTCGTCATCGAGCGCGTCATCGTGCTCGATCTTCACGGCGGCAAGCCCCGGCTCCATCTCCGGCTTGACGAGGCGGGGGGGGGGGAGCCGAGGAGGAGGCACGGCTGCCCCTTGTTGATGACGATGCCGACACTACGGGTGCGCCAGCCGAGTGGCGTTTCCACGGGCTCGGCCTTGACACTGAAGAGTGCCGGCGACCTGGAGGAGTGGGTGGAGGATTAGGAGGAGGAGGAAGAGCAGGAGGACCCGCCCAGCATCCTCCTCGGCATCCATGGGCGGCCACAACTCCGGCGGGGGACCGGGGCGGCTGGGTACGTCAGCGGCGGATCGTTGCCGCCTCGAGGTACTCGAGGACGGCGTGGAGCATGCGCCCGGGGGATCCCCACCACAGGCGGCGGCCATCGCTGTTTTTTTTGCTTCCCCTCACACTTGGCACATTGTTGATGGAGGACAGCCGCTCCGCCTACCCGCGTTCGAAGTAAACCGCCCACGCCTCGTGGTTGGCAGCGTCATACTCCGGGAGGGCCTGCTGCTCCTCTGACAGAGAAGCCCGCACACGCTCGATCTTGGTGTGGAAGTAGTTGGGGTGCTCAACGTCGGGCAGCAGGGGGATGGGGACGCCCCCGCCGCTGAGCCTCCACCGCCCTGGCGCGCGCATGTCGGGAGGCGCCGGGTAGTTGGCTTCGTGCAGAAGATGGGTGAAAGTGCAACTAATACCTGGGTGGTTTTGGTAATCCATAACAACATATAGCTCATTGAACTAATATCCTTTCAAGATAATTATTTCAGAAAGTTCAATGATTGGCATGGCATGGACTAGAGATGTGGACCCCTTAAAATGCTAAGGACAAATATTGGCAAAAGCTCAAGACTCTTCATTTCTATTTTAGAGATCCAAGATCACATTGAGTCCATAGGAAAGCCAATACTATTAAAAGGGGATGAGGTGTTGCTTAATGGTCTACTTGCTCAAAATGCTTAGTGATATGCTCCAAAACCCTCAACCACTTTCTCATATCCAAATATGTCCAAAACCTAAAGTCAAACTCGGCCCCACCGATTTGATTCAACCGGCGCCACCGACTTCACTTGACATAGCCATAGCCAGAAACCCTAATCACTTCGGTCTCACCGATAGGGATCTCGGTCTCACCGAGATGGGACTGCAAACTCTCTGTTTCCCTTCGTAACGTTTCGGTCTTATCAAAATGAGCGATCGGTCCCACCGAGTTTGCCTGACCAACTCTGTGTTTGCTTGTTACTAAAATCGTCTCACCGAGTTGCAGTAATCGGTCAAACCGAGATTAAGTTTTGCCCTAACCTTAGCACATCGGTCCCACCGAAAATCCTAACATTCACATTTTGGACTAAATCGGTTCGCCGATTTCACCTATTCGGTCTGACCGAGTTGGCTCATTTGTATAATGGTTAGATTTTGCGTGGAGTCTATATATTACCCCCCACCCTCCTATCCATATGAGAGAGAGCCATCAGAACGTGCCTACACCTCCAACATTCATTTTCTGAGAGAGAACCACCTACTCATGTGTTGAGACCAAGACATTCCAATCCAACCACAAGAATCTTGATCTCTAGCCTTCCCCAAGTTGCTTTCCACTCAAATCATCTTTCCACCATAGCCAAATCTATGAGAGAGAGTTGAGTGTTGGGGATACTATCATTTGAAGCACAAGAGCAAGGAGTTCATCATCAACACACCATCTATTACCTTTTGGAGAGTGGTGTCTCCTAGATTGGTTAGGTGTCACTTGGGAGCCTCCGTCAAGATTGTGGAGTTGAACCAAGGGGTTTGTAAGGGCAAGGAGATCGCCTACTTCATGAAGATCTACCCAAGTGAGGCAAGTCCTTCGTGGGCGATGGCCATGGTGGGATAGACAAGGTTGCTTCTTCGTGGACCCTTCATGAGCGGAGCCCTCCGTGGACTCATGCAACCGTTACCCTTCGTTGGTTGAAGTCTCCATCGACGTGGATGTACGATAGCACCACCTATCGGAACCACGCCAAAAATCTCCGTCTCTACATTGCGTTTGCCACTCAAAACCCCTTCCTTTACCTTCATATGCAATGATTTACATCCCGCTGCTATACTCTTAGAATTGCATGTGTAGGTTGATGCTTGACTTGTCCTAAGTTGCTTAAATCTTCCAAGACTTAAAATTGGGAAAATGCTAGATTTTTATTTGGTCAAGTAGTCTAATCATCCCCTCTAGACCTACTTTCGATCCTACAAGTGGTATCAGAGCTTTGGTCTCCATTCGCCTTGATTTCCATAGTTTTGGTGATCATAGCCTTGGTTTCACAACCTAGGAGAGTATGGCGTCTAGTGAGGGAAATTACCTCCATAGAGGTCCTTACTTTGATGGTACTAATTTTGCTAGTTGGAAACATAAGATGAAAATGCATAGTCTTGGACATAACCCCATCATTTGGGATATGGTGTGTATTTGCTTGCAAGGTGAATTCTTCGTTGGAAGGGAACCAAATCGTGAAGTATTCGCAGAAGAATTGAAGATGCTGCAATACAATGCTCAAGCTTGCGATATCCTCTTCAACGGATTATGCTCCAAAGAATTCGATAAAATCAGCCGTCTTGAGAATGCAAAGGAAATTTGGGATACTTTGATTGATATGCATGAAGGTACCGACTCCGTCAAGGAATCCAAATTGGATGTGCTTCAAAGTCAAGTTGACAAGTTAAAAATGAAGGATGGTGAAGGTGTCGCTGAAATGTACTCTAGGCTTGATCTCATCATAAATAAGATTGCCGGCTTAGGAAGTGAAGAGATGACTGACAGATTCATCATCAAGAAGATCCTAAGAGCCTTGGATGGAAAATACGATACTGTGTGCACATTGATCCAAATGATGCCCAATTACAAAGATCTCAAGCCAATGGAAGTCATAGGTAGAATTGTTGCTCATGAGATGTCACTCAAGGATAAAGAAGAGCTTCACAACAAGTCTAGTGGTGCTTACAAAGCTTCATGTGATGCTCCTACATCATCAAGTGAGAAACAAGTCTTCAATGAAGAATTGAGACTAACGGTGAAGAACTCAAACAAGTTCTACAAGAGTAGAAGCAAAGAGAGAAGTCATAAGTCAAGGTCCTACAATGACAAAAGATCTTCTAGTCGTGATCGCAATTGCTACAATTGTGGAAGACCCGGACACTACTCAAGTGATGTACGACTCCCTACAGAAGAAGAGAAGACTCACCTAAAAGGAGAAGCAAAAGAGAAGAATCACCACCAAGAGAAAGAAGGAGTAGAGATGATCATTATGAACGAAGATCCTCTTGTAGAAGCAAGGATTCGGAAAGGAAGGACAAGTCATCAAAGAGCTACACAAGGCGAAGACATCAAGCTCATGTTGGTGAATGGTATCCTGTTCCGAGTCCGACAACCACTCCGAGAGAAGCTATCACTCCGACTCTGAATATACTCAAGATGAAGGTGTTGCCGGTCTTGAACTTGTGTCATCCAACTCCTACGACATATTTGATTCACGAAATGAAGGGATTGGAAGATGCTTCATGGCTAAAGGCCCAAAGGTATCACACCCCGAGTATGTTGATTTCAATAGTGATGAAGATGATTTGCTAGGTGATGATGATTTACTTGTTGACAACTCTAGTTGTTGGGGATATAACTATTTGTGTAAGCCGCCCAGGAGGGGCCGGGTTACGCAAAGGTGATCCATCATATGAAGCCCAAGATCAAGTGTGAAGATGGCGGTTCAATAAAGGGTCTAAAGCCCATAGGCGACTTAAGGCCCGTAGTGATAAACCGCCGTAATGGCATGACTTGTATTATAAGGCAGGATTAACCAACACCGAGCCGCATAATCGCTTATGAGCCGACCGGGACTCAGAGGCTGCGTATGCCAGCCCGTATATAAGGGGGACCATTTGGCGGCTTAGGACAAGTAACATCAAATCGAGAGCCGGGCATAGCGTATTTCGCTCCCTGGTCATCGAAACCCTAGCAATACCAACCCAACTAGACGTAGGCTTTACCTTCATCGTAAGGGGCCGAACTAGTATAAAACCTCTCTCGTGTCCCTTGTCCTGTTAACCCCTTTAAGCTTCCTAGTTGCGATGGCTCCACGACTAAGTCCTTGCAAGAGGACATCTGCCGTGACAATTCCACGACAGTTGGCGCCCACTGTGGGGCCAGCGCACGATTGATTTAAGTTCTTGAAGGGCAACTTAGAAAGCCTCAAGGGATACGCTGTGGGCCGGATGACCAAGAGTCGTCGCGGCAAGATTTACATCGACGACGAAGGCTGGGCCCCCGACGCCGGCTCAATTGAGTACGGGTACCGGGTTCCCTTCGGCGGAATCCACGTCTTCATCGACCGGATCGGTGAGCCGGGCCCTGAGCCGGACAACTGCACCAAACTTGTCGAGACGACTCAGCGTGCGAGACCCGCCCGTGCTCAACCCATCGTGAAGCGTGCCTTCATGGGTTGCATCCATGGAGGAGAACTTTCCGAAGGATCTGTAGATGGCGGTGAGACGGCCGTCCACTCTGATGGTGATTCGTCCACTGGTGAGACGGATTCGTTCTATCAACTGCAAGATGGCATGCTTGGGGGCTGTTCCGATGGCAGCAGTATTCCGGACCCCTTTAAGCCGCAAAGCTGGGTAGGGGTTTTCATGGCTGGTACTCAACCCGGCCAAAACTCTACAGCTGCGGCAGCGATAACGTCCCGGTCGAGCTGCGGGGGCAGAGGCCCCGTGGCGCCCGCCGCTCGAGCCGCTGCTTGATCTCATGGATAAGGTGACGGCCTGTTAACCACCACGCTTATTCCTGCAAATCAAGATGAGCGTGATGCGTAGGTGGCACAGTGCGTGAGGAAATAGCTCGGGCCAAGGATGCCTTAGCAGCTGAGGACACCAGGTTGGCCGCAGAACGGGCGGCTTTGGATGCACGGGCCCAACAGCTCTAGTTAGAGGCTTTCCAGCTTACGATGAGCCTGAATGCTTCTAACAAGGTGATGAGGAGGAGACACCAGAAAACTCAATCCCGTTTGGCTCCGGTTTATGATCCTCGGAGCCTTTTTTCCACACCTGGAGCCGGCCCTAGTAACCCACCATAAGCAAACCAGTTCATAACACCCGGAGCAGTGGGACCAGTTCAGCCTCGGGTGACAGCACCTTCTCATGTGAATATGGCCCCGCCCCGCTACGTACCAACACCACCGGGTCATTTTTCTAACCCCATGGAGAACCTGATCGTAGCATCGGCACATTTGGCGGCTCTCCCAGTGGACGGCGACGATCCAACAACGGTGGAGACGCGAAGGATCAGAGAACTTGTCCAGACGCCTCTGGCTCAGCAAGAGTCTTATTCCTATAGTCGAGACAGGATTCATTCGACTCTTCACCCAAGCCGGAGTCTGAGTTATAGCAGGCACATGGAATCGGAGGCTTTGTCAAGCAACGCCCAGCGCCGTAACCAACCCGGCGCTTATAACCCGGTGCAGGACCGGATACGTCAGGAGGAAGAGCGGGCGGCTCAACTGGCGGCTCAGTAGACGGCTCATCAAGCTTTCCCGGATTATCCGACGACTTCTGTTGAGGCAGGAGTGGCCACCAGAACCGGTGGTGTTCCTTGTTTGGTGCTGGCTTTACGTAAAGTGCGCCTACCTAAGGATTTCAAGGGACCCCGAAAGGTGCCAAATTACACGGCCGACTTACAGCCCGGGGCGTGGATCGAAAGCTATGAGATGGCCATGGAGCTGTTGGAGGTCAGTGACGCGGCAATGGCTAAGTATTTCACCATGATGTTGGATGGAATGGCCCGGACTTGGTTAAAGGGCCTGCCGCCTAATTCCATTAACTCATGGGTGGAGTTAAAGGCCCGGTTCATTCAGAACTTCAAAGACACCTGCAAGTAGTCCATGTCAATTGTGGACTTAACTAATTGTAAGCAAGAGTAGGGTGAATCTACCACCCATTGGGTGTGCCGGGTCAAGGAGATAATACATTCGTCTGACAAGATGGATGCCGCTCTGCAGCCCTCATGTTGGAGAAAAATTGCCGATTCATACCGCTGAGACAGAAGCTGGGGTGCCTCAAGCGTGATTGTAATGATATGGGTCAGCTGATGGCGGCTCTAGTCAAATACGCCGATTCTGATAGTACCAACGATCCTGCGTCTGATGAGGAAAAGACGGGGAAGGGAAAGAAGAATGACAACATAAAGGGCCAGCAACATAACCTGGCAAATCAAGGAGGCAACAAGCGTAAAGCCGATGGTAATCCGGAGTTTGTGGCCAATGCTAATGCGCAGGGTAACAATCAGAGACGCAAGGGGAGGCCGCCCCCCTCGATCTGGGGGTCAGGTCCATCTCTTGAGCAGCTACTCAATGAACCTTGTCCGAGACACGGCACCCGGGAAAGGCCGGCCACTCACTTATGGAAGGATTGCACGATCATGAAGGCTTTTAAGAATTCCAACATGTTTGACGACAATCATGGGTCGGGTGGTGGCTCAGGTGCCGGCGGTTTTCATGGCCCGGGTGGCGGTTCAAATTCCGGCTTTCAGGGAAATCAAGGTGGCCATAGTCACCAAAGATCTGGTCAGGAGGTCAAGAAGAACAGCGATCGAGTTATCGAGCAATCCAAAGCAACTGAATAGTGGACAGTATCATGTGTTCACTACTAGCCTATGCAAGCGGGACCAGAAGCTTCATAAAAGGGCTGTGAACGCTGTTGAGCCGGCGATTACCCGTTACTTAAGGTGGTCAGAGCAGCCTATTTTGTGTAGAAGAGAGGATCACCCTCCCCGGGTTGACAATCTGGGTCAGTTAGCCTTGGTGGTAGCACCTCAAGTTGGTGTATATAAATTTACTAAGGTACTCATGGATGGAGGTAGCAGCATCAACATCCTCTATTATGAGACCTTTCGACGTATGGGGTTGACTGACAAAAATTTGAAGACATCCAACACCGTTTTCCATGGAGTGGTGCCTGGTAAGTCGGCATACCCAGTTGGAAAGATTGAGCTGGAGGTGGCCTTTGGAGATGAATATGATTCTAGGGATGAGAAATTAACCTTTGAGGTGGTCAAGATCAAAAGCCCATATCATGCTCTGTTTGGAAGACCGGCTTATGCCAAGTTCATGGCACGGCCGTGTTATGTTTATTTGCAGCTCAAGATGCCGGGTCATAAGGGCCCATTACTGTGCATGGGAGTCGAAAGATAGCCCTGGAATGTGAGGAGGGCGATGCGGCTTATGCGGAGTCAGTTTGCGCAGCGGAGGAGCTAGAGTTTTATCAAGATAACGTTGACCCGGCGGATATGTCATCTCTGAAGAAGCTGACCACAGAGCATGACCCAGCGATGAAGTTTAAGTCAGCTGATGAAACCAAGCTTGTTGATTTTACTCCGGGTGACTCATCTAAGCAATTCAGCATCAGTGCCAATCTTGATCCTAAATAGGAAAGCGCGCTCATCGAGTTCATCCGTGAGAATCGGGACATCTTTGCATGGAAACCTTATGACATGCCGAGTGTACCGAGGGAACTCGCCGAGCACACTCTTAATATTGATCCAAAGTTTAAGCCGGTCAGGCAGTTTCTTCGGTGGTTCAACGTAGAGAGCCGGAAAGCTATTGGTGAGGAGGTGGCCCGGCTCTTGGCGGCCGGGTTTATTGTTGAAGTTTTTCACCCTGAATGGTTGGCTAACCCGGTGCTTGTACTTAAGAAGAATGGCACGTGGCGAATGTGTGTGGATTACACGGACTTAAATAAGGCTTGTCCGGCTAATCCTTTTGCTCTCCCCCGTATTGATCAAATCATTGATGCTACGGCGGGTTGTGAGCGCTTAAGCTTTTTGGATGCTTACTCTGGTTATCATCAGATCAAGATGGCAGTTAAGGACCAGGAGAAGACGGCTTTCATTACTCCGTTTGGAGCCTTCTGCTATGTGTCTATGCCTTTTGGACTCAAGAGTGCCCAGTCAACTTATCAGCGGTGTGTACAGAACTGTCTTGACAATCAGATTGGGCGCAATGTTCACGCTTATGTGGATGATATAGTGGTGAAGTCCAGAGAGAAGGAAACCTTGATAGATGATCTGAAGGGAACCTTTGATAATCTCCGGGTCTACAAGATGATGCTTAGCCCGGCCAAATGTCTGTTCGGCGTGCCAGCAGGCAAACTTTTGGGTTTTTTGGTCTCTAACAGAGGTATTGAAGCCAATCTAGAGAAGATCAAGGCAATCACCTCTTTGGCTAAACCGGCGTGCATCAATGATGTTCAGCGACTGGCGGGTCGTATCGCTGCCTTAAGCCGGTTTATAAGCCGGTTAGGCGAGAAGGCCATACTGCTGTATCAGCTGATGAAGAAAATAGACAGGTTTGTCTGGAGTGATGCTGCTAATGCTGCCTTTGAAGATTTGAAGAGACAATTGTCTGAACCGCCCATTCTTGCGGCTCCCATTGATAAAGAGCCGCTGCTATTATACGTGGCTGCTAACTCACGTGCTGTCAGTGTTGCAATTGTGGTGGAGCGCAAGGAGGCTGGCAAGGAGCATCCGGTTCAACGACCGGTTTACTACATCAGTGAGGTGCTCATTGAGTCTAAGCACTACAAAAAAATACACTTCCGTGATGATACATGTTTATCACAGTAGGTCACGTTTTCTGTCATGCATGTACATCCATGACAAATTTATGACAGAATCAAGATAGTCATACCGTGGCCATAGAAGTGTTCCATGACATTACCAAAATTATCATCACGGAAGTGTCCACTTCCATGACAATAAATCGCGCATCACAGAAGTGCTTTCGTCAAGGGTGACCGACACGTGGCATCCACCGTAACGGAACACCGTTAAGCTATCGGGCCGGCTTTTGGATCCGATAACCCGATAACAGCCCCAACCAATGGGGATTTTCCACGTGTAAAATCATCATTGGCTGGAGGAAACACGTGTCGGCTCATCATTGGGACAGATGTCATCCACTCACCGGGATGTAGGCGCCTATGATACGTCGACACGTGGCACGGCCCAACAAAGGGCCCATTCTCGTGAAAAGGCCGCCCATTTGACTTGGTCAAAAGTCAAGTGGCGACCCATGGAAAGCCTGTTAACGACCTGTTAGCATATAGCCCATTTACAGCCCGCTAACCCAAGGCCCGTTACGCCCTATGCGAATTAGGCCTAGTAGCGTCATCTGGGCCATCCAATATGATTCCAACCCATTTTCACTTCTGGCCCATGTATGGCCCATGACATCTTTCGGCCCATATGAGGCCCTTTGTAACTCTTGGCCCATTAGCGGCCCGTGCTAAATCGCCCCTAATGAACAAAGGTATTACTTTACACCCATTAACGGTTCATGGTGAAATCGGCCCGTAATGAATGAACAAAGGTAACACTTTATACCCATTAACGGGCCGTTATTCCGTTAATGCTTCATTAAGTTAACTTTCGGCCTTCTGAGGGCCCATTTATTCTTGGGCTCATTTGCAGCATTCGGTTACTTACGGCCCGTTACTATCATTTTCCGCTTGTGGGCCAAATTCAGCCTGTCGTTACAGTCGGCCTGTTTGGTCCGTTAGTCTGTTGGGCCATTTTCATAGCATCAGCAAATACGGCCTATTAACGGCCCGTTATGGTTAGCCCATAAAACGTACGATTTCCATTATAGGCCCGTCTATGGCCCATTAAAGGCCCGTACAAGACCCATAAATGAGTCGGCGGCCCATGGATCCTACGAGACGTAGAAGGCCCATGGATCCTACGAGATGTAGAAGGCCCATGGATCCGACGGCCCGTGAAGGGCCATGGTCGGGCGAGTTGGGCCCCGTTTGAACAATATAGCATATTCAAAGAATTATCCTACTCAATACTATCACCTCTAAAAAGCATACACTATACAACAAAGAGATCAAGGCATAGAAAGGTAGAATAATCCTACACTATACAATAAAGAAATTACAACCGATTATACCCACTGGGCATTATGGTTCGGCACAGGTGATAATAAAGCATACACAAACAACAAATTACATACACTGGGCAAATATAGCTCATACATAGTGGACGCGCATCAACTTAACTCTATTTGAACTATAATCTCTTCAGAAAATAGGATTGGCCAGATTCAGATAGCACAAATTTCAGTCTGCAAAATCTCCAATTCCTTCATGGTTACCTCGGTGTCTTGTTTCAGTTTTTTGACTCCTGCATCTAATACCTGCATGTCCAGTCTCAACTTATTTATTATACGTTGACAATCATGTACACGTTGTCTTGCCACCTCTAGTTGATGCTCGAGAACATCAGCACATTCCAATTCCAATCCATAATCATTTGGTAACGGCCATGCCGCACTGCTCGCAAATTTTTGTGTTGATGTCACTTCATCCTGAAATGTTTCTGTAAGTACACATGACTAGGGCAAAAATATAGTTACAACACTGAAGCGAACAAGACACTATTTTGTACTACATGGCAAAACAGGACTAACAATAATGTTACACGTCACTTTCACACAAAAAATGTTACACGTCATGAAGCATAAGCAGGTGATATTTTAAAAATTAGAAAAAGATAGTCTGTGCAACCTGCATACAGAAATCCCTCTTAGCTCACCAGAGGAGCATGATGTTGGGGCCCAATCGAAACACAGACAAGTTACAAATTTAGACAAAGACGCGTTGCATGATAAGTAAGCAAGCTGTTGGCCATTCTGTACCTCAATTAAAGTCTTAGGGAGCATAATGAACAGCAGAGGGTTTCATACAAACATACTACAGCAGGCAAAACTATGCAATCATTAGCGTAGTATAAACTAGATTGTGAGCCTCATGCAGTAATAGTTGATTAATAGACTTCAAAGCTTCAGGCACACTTCGGCAGAGTAATTAAATGGTAAGTCCTTTAATTATGTCAATTAATAGTGATACAAGTACCGAACATCAGGCATGATTATTTGGGCATCTCATTAACCGAGGACAAATAAAGCAATTGAAAAGAGAAAATTAACTATGCCTGAAACAAACAAGGAATTGAATTGTTGAGTTGCATACAGTGACTTACCTTAGCAGGTTGAAGAGGCTCAGCGCAGCTCCTACTTCTCTTGCAAGGCTCCTTACTAACATCTTGTACTTGGAAATCCTCAATCTTATCTTCATTGCACCCCCTCTGCAAGGTGAGACAAACTAGTTACTCGTCTCCTTGGAAGATAAATATGCATACTTTCCAAATTGTGAACACAAAAGGATGAGATTATAACAAAACAACACCACATAATGAAACATGCCGCATCTCTTGCACTTGCACACAATGAAATGAGCATTTACTATGTCTCGCACTATGTAAAAACTAGGCATACCTTGAACTGGATCTCCGGTACTCTTGGAGAGCCCTCTTTGTAGTGTACAGACCAAACCTTTATGTCACCTATGAGTTAGACAAGGCCCCACTATAGCAGCCCTTAGTGTTTAAATCGTTGACAAGCTCATTAGAGTGTTAGGTCAAGAATAGCAAGTAATCAAAGCAAACAGTCCTAGTATGGCTGGTCGATGCAAACAAGCAATTGAATGTATGTGTGAGCAAATCTTACATATCAAGAAAAGAAGCAAAGAAGGAGGCTTAAAGACCATCACTTGACTGACCATATTTAAGGGGCATTTAAACATCATGTGCAATGTATGAACTAACATAAAAGTTGCATATTCTAGATTCTACAATGGAATGCACATGTATTAGGTTATGCCATGTATGATGATGCCTAAATGTATGAGATAGCGTGCAGGAGTGATTTATCATTGCACGCACAATTGAATTGCAGGTTAAGGGCCAGTTTGATTCCGCCTTTTCAGGGCATATTGTTAAAATAAGCCACAAAAGATGTAAAGAAGTCATTTTTGAGTTATGGGCTTGGGATTAACTAATTTCGCTTTGGAGGGGGGTGTTTCGGGTAGAACCTCACTAAAAATTGAAGGGAAGGGGAATAGTGAAATGACTCTGTTGTCTGCCTAATATTACACTCAAAACGCAGCTGCTGGTGCCCGTGTCACACCTGACCCTAAAGTAAAAACAAACACGCAAGCATTCATTGCCCTACTCGCTTGCATCTCCTCTCCCCTTTCCCTCTACCTCGATCCCCTGCCTGCAGCACTTGGGTTCCTCCAACAGCCGTCACATCGGTCCCATCTAGCCAGGTCCTCGACGATGCTATGTCCAGCTAGGCTACATGGCTGGCGGGTGAGGCAAATCTCCTGGCTTCTCCTCCCTCTGGCGCCGCCCCTCATTCTCATAGTCTCCAGCAGCTGCTTCACTGTGGTTCGTCCAACGCACTACTCCGGGCGCTGCACAACTACGACTGATGCCACACTGCGGCAGAAGGCACCTTATTCCCCCTCCCCTACTCCCATGCCATGGCCTTGAGGTGCTGTTGAAGGATGAGCTCATCCAACAAGGTGAGGATCTCCTGTGATTTTTTGCCAAATTTTCATTCTGATCCACTATACGATGAATTGCTATGAGCTGCTTCTGCTGCTGCTATATGATGCATTGCTATGAGCTGCTCCTGCCGCTGCTATATGATGAATTGCTATGAGCTGCTGCTGCTGTATGATGAGTTGCTTGAGCTGCTGCTGCTGCTATATGATGAATTGATATGAGCTGCTGCTGCTATGTGATGAGTTGCTACAAGATGCTCCTGCTGCTGCTATATGATGAATTGCTATGAGCTCTTCCTGCTGCTGCTATATGATGAATTGCTATGAGCTGTTCCTGCTGCTGCTATATGATGAATTGCTATGAGCTGCTGCTGGTATATGATGAATTGCGCATCGCTGTCAGTATGATGAGTTGCTATGAGTCAGTCTTTGCTATATGATGGTTTCAGGTGGTGCTGCTATATGATAATAACCAGCCACTTGGACCATGAATTTCAATAAATAATTGTTCTTCATTTAAATGTGGGTCATGCGTTCTTCGTTTAAATTAGGCAATGGGATCTCTTTGGAAAACATTGACCAAAGTAGATTGAGCAAAGTAGATGGTATCTTTGTATTTGCATTTTGAGCAAATAGTGATGGTCTGTTTTCCTATCATATTAATTCTTGACAGGGTTCAGTTTGTGATGTTTGCAAGTCAAATTAATTTCCATATGGGCAGCAAAATGAAAAATATATAATGCAATCTAGACTTTCCACTGATCATACCAAAGATAAGCTGAAAACGCAATGAAGAGAACTGGTTGGCTTATTACATGGAGCTTATATTCACAGTGCTTATTTTCTTAGGATAACTCGTAATAAGCATCCCTAAGAAACTTGGCTAATAGAACTGTCATACAAATAACATGTCACGATGATTGAAATGGAGGAGTGACGTACCATAACACTCAGATGTCGCTCACCGCTGCCTCTCCGTTCCTGCGATGTACCATGAAACTGCCACATACCCCCTGTACATTTACACGGTGTAACCCTCTCCGCAAGTTGACACGGCTAATTTCAGACATCTCTACATGATACTACATTGCATATCCCTTGCGCATATTTAAACCACCAATTAACGATTGTGTGCGTACCATAAACTAGCCATGACTCAGATCTTTGGACTAGCAGGCACTCTAAGGGAGCCTAATGTAGTGCCTTTGGAATTCCTACATGCCACCTACGATTTTGTGTAATGTCACGCTTGTTCCTAAATATATGTCTTTGTAGAGATTCCGGATGGACCACATACATGATGTATATAGATGCATTTTCGAGTGTAGATTCACTCATTTTGCTCCGTATGTAGCCTATAGTGGAATCTCTAGAAAGACTTATATTTAGGAACGGAGGTACGAGGTAGTATCATGTATGACATCTACATATCTAATTTAGTAATTTAGCAACCAGTAGTAGAAATCATTGTCTGCACAAAGGGATTACTGGTCGAAAATCCTAGCAAAGCATCTTTGGCGAGCCTGAGAACAATACAAGAGAGAGAGACGCACTTACAAGATCATAGCAATGCCTCAGTCCAGGATCTTGGTTGGCCAAGCTGTTAGATCCGGAAGAAACATCGTCCTTGTAGTTTTTGCCACCGCATAACAGTAACAGACGACGGTTAGTGTATTTGAAGTACATCGGGCGGTGATGCTTTGGGCGGGTTTAAAGGTGACAAGTACCTAGGCCGTGGCGGGTGCTTGGCATCTCTCCAGACGGTGGGGATCAGGTTAGAAACGTCGAGGGTGATGACGCTGCTGGCTGTCGGGGTCTGGTAAGGAGATCTAGAACCGTCGATTAGGGTGTTTGTGGAGCGGCTCCGGTAGGGTGGACTACGGTGTGGCGAAGCGGATCTGTGGCCATGGACGAGGGCGTAGGTGAAGCTGCTCCGGTGGTTGGGTTAAGGATGGTGTCGACGACGTGGATCTTCGGCCGTGGACGGGGCGTCAGAAGCTGCTCTGGTGGTTGGGTTAAGGATGGTGTCGACGATGCGGATCTACGGCAGTGGACTGGGCGTCAGAAGCTGCTCCGGTGGTTGGGTTAAGGGTTGCCGTGTAGTGGGGGGAACCGGAAGTTACCAAAGCAGCCCCGACCTATCATGTAGATGAGGGCGGTATTGTAACTGTTGGTCTCCGTGCACCAAGGACAGAAGGGGGATTTCGCATGCTAAAGACTAAGGTGGCGGAAATTTTAGAAGGAGGCGGGAGATTTTGCCGCCCGCGGGATCGTTTGTATCCAGTTTCAACTAATTTTGGACCGTGCTAGCGGGAAGGTCATGCTAGATTGTGTACACGGGGCACACGTCAGCAGTTAATAACTGGTGTGAAGTCCACCCCAGAAAAAAAGACAATAACTCGGGATGATGCGCCGATAACTTGGCCGTTCACACGGGCGCGGCCAATCGTACGGGTGTAGTGGCGCATTCACAAAAAAGGGATCAAACGCTCAGCCTATGTATTTCTCGTGTAAATAGATAATTTAGTGCCATTGGTTATTTACTTTAAACATAATGCATTGACGTGTTAGTGTAGAGGCGCACAAAAAGAAATGGATATTGTAGTTAGCTACTTAAAAGTGTTACCTCATATGATTACATAGCCTCCATTTCATAAATTATGCATCTGCTGAATTCATATATGAACATTACATATATTACTTCAAAACAGAAACTTAAATCATCCAAGACTAATGAATTGGAATGCAAGAGTAACAATGGTGCATGTACATGATAGCTACATTGGTTGTTTGAATAAACATCACTGTAACTTTGGCATGCACAACTGAAAAGGTTTATTTAAATAGAAAAATGTGATATGTGAGTGTCCAATCTTTATAGCGTTGAATCGATATTGTACCTTTGGCCACGATACGAAGTAGATATTGACTTATGTTCAAGCGATGCACGTCCACGATCGCTAGATAGTGATACGTGAATGAATTGTGCAATATCTCTCACACACATACATATCTCATTTCCCTGTGGGCATCAGAATCACAAACGCGCACTTCGTGTATTTATCTCCCTCCGTCAGGGTTAAATTCA
The DNA here is from genome assembly GCA_021605145.1 of Aegilops bicornis. Taxonomy (NCBI): domain Eukaryota; kingdom Viridiplantae; phylum Streptophyta; class Magnoliopsida; order Poales; family Poaceae; genus Aegilops; species Aegilops bicornis. Next base: position 88,374,869 of record CM038672.1, read on the forward strand.
TCTTTCTACCCCGTCCTACAAGTCTCTCACACAGAAACACACACGCTCTCTATGTCTAACACGCCCACCCCTTTAATTCCGCCCACCCACAACCACTAATGTCACAAAGTATAATAATGTCTCTCACACATATGCTATCTACCTATCCCTTAATATAGCTAGATATGTGTCACACAAACTCCTTCTCCCTACTAGCAAGATGCCCATGCGTTGCACGGAACATCAAGATGCATTTGTATGAGAAGTTTATCTTGTGGGAGAAAAGGATGAACGAGGGAATGCCTTATTTGCAAATGCGGAGAGGGGTGTGGGTATCGTTTTTGCAAAATTGCCATATTTTCCTTCCTGTCCATCAAATATAAATCAGATGGTCTATATTGCAGGATGGCAAGAACACCATCATCACCAACTCTGTTTTTTTTATAAGAGTAGAGATATGTGAGTGTCACTGCCCCCCCCCCATACCCACACTTCCCAACACCGAAGGAGTAGGGTGACACCTCGATCTTGATACTAATCTATCGACTGGCTTCTCTCTCAAACATACACACACACACACACTACCCGACACCGAAGGAGTAAGGTGACACCTCGATCTTGATACTAATCTATCGACTGGATTATCTCTCAAACATACACACACACACACTACCCGGAACCGAAGGAGTAGGGTGGCACATCGATCTTGATAATAATATATCTACTCCTCTTTCAAACACACACACACGCTAGTTGTGCCTCTGCGCCTACCGCGCACACTCTCGATACGTCTTTCTCTCCCTCCCCCCCCCCCAACAATGACAGCAGAAGGGTGACAACTCGATCTGATCACAACTCGATCCATCTTTCTTCTTTCCTTTTGTAACCACCACCACGATCGCATCATCGTGGCCTTAATTCTTATTGTGCTGTTGCATTCTCGTTCCAGTCAATACCGACATGTGCGATCCCTTTGCTTAATTATATGCATCACTGTAACTAGTACTCCATCCATCAATTTATAAGTTGTGCTTACCTTTTCCATCAACTTCGCAACGCTGGGCATCTTGCTAGAAACACTAGAATATGTCTATATAATCCGTATGTGATAGTCCATTTGAAATCTCAAAAAGACAAATATTTAGGTACGAAGAGAGTAATTTATTAGGAGTATATCAAAACAATAGTGATTTCTTTCAAGTTTGTGAACAAATACTACTATTCTACTACTTTGGATCCACATAACGCATGCGGGCACATTGCTAGTAAAAGGAAAAGGCCTGTCGCGTTAAGGCCGCACCCCACACGCCTTGGGAATCGGGAGTACAACATGGCTCGTCCGGCACGACACATAGCTTAGGGAAGGCGTGTAGCCTAGCATTTTCACTTTCATGTGGGACCGCCGTTGAGCAAACCACACCCCGCCCGCCGCCGGGTTGGAAAACAGAAACAAGGGGAAGATCTAGCTGTAGCACGGAAGCCAAGAAATTTTTGTCAGACGGGGCTCATTGATAGAGTAGGAGCGTTCGGTACTAGTACTACTCCTACCAGTACCAAGTTTGTACTCCTAATACTATATTACTAGTACTACCACTATACAACTAGTAGATACATGCACGGCACAACATCGTAGGAACAAAAAACGGGAAGATCTTGTTTTGGGTGATTTATCTTTTTTTCAATCAACGTAGTATGAATAATATGATGTGGGGAGCACCCATGAAGCTTATGTGGCTTGGTTGCATGGCTACGGAAGGTTAGAGAAAAATAAATAGATAATGTGTTTAGAGTGCACTCCACTAAATATATATACTTTGGATCCATTGCAACGGACCGGCACATCTATATCTATACCCCCTATATAGTGTGTGAAAAACTTTGAAAGTTGGTCATTGGATGAAGCCAATCCGACGGTACAAAGATGGCGAATCCGAGCACTACTGGCCGTTGGATATCATCCACCAGATTCTTCCACATGTATAATATAGAAGACTCCATGGTTGAACTTAATTCATGACTAACTTTGCCACAACTAAGCTTAGGCAAAGTTATTAGTTCTTCAAAATGAGAGCCACAAGTTGGCAAGCCTAAGGGAATCTTGCCACATTTTTTGTGTGTATGTCATGTGGGGCCTTAGTGTGGCTTGCCTAAGGTGTGGCTTGAAACAAACACTCACCTAAGTTAATCAAACTTGCCTAACCTTACATTCCACCAGATTTTGCCACATGTTAGAATCCAGAAAACTCCACATGTAGAAGCATAATGCACAAACCACCAGAATCTCATGCGTGCAATGCACATGTACCTTACTAGTACTAGTTGGTAGTAGTAAGAAACAAATTCCAGTTTTGGCACAAGCTCGTACCGCGGGAGCACCACAAGGCCTGCTGCAGGAGTTACATTTCCCTCTCGGGGCCCACGGGACCAAACTCCAGTGGCTTAGTGCCCGACCTATGAGTCAAGGACATGCGGACCTTAAATGCGGCTGGCCCACATGTCATTCTCATGGTGGTGGCGTGGTTCGTGACTCACTCGTTCGAGATGAACCGTCCGGTGGTGGCGTGGCCGTGGCGAGGGTGCCACAGCTGGGCGTCGGGGCGTTACGAGGCGTAGATGGCCACACCGGCGGGTACTACCTGTAGTACATAAGTACTCTAGCTGAGGATTGATGCCTGGGACGAAATGTGTCACAGCCGCTGGATGAAAATTCGATGGTGCGGGAGTATGGATCGGAGCACAGCAGCGGAGCAGGCAAACCGCGTCTAATCGGGTGTGTCTGTGGTAGAAAGTTTATGGTCGCCATGATTCAGCCGCCCGCATGTCATGCACACAAAGGCAGAGGAGCGGTGGGGCCAAGAGGGATGAGGGCACGAACAATCCTACCATTCGTTATCGGCATGTGGGACCCATAAGCGTGGGTCCCACCTGTCGGCGAAGGAAAAGGCAGGGCAAGGCAGTGATAGCCACGTCAGAGGATCCATGTCCACTTCAGGGGACGTCGTGCCGTGGGTTGGAGCGGCGTCGTGGGAATCGCGTGTGGGTGTGGCAGTGATAGAAACAAGAAATGTGCTGGTCGCCGTGGTTCAACTTCCATGGACAAGCTGTCGTGTCTGCTGACACATGTATATCAAAACTAGAGCGTTTATATTTCAAGCACGTGAACAAGTATTATTCTACTAGTTTGGATCCATTTCAATGCACGGGCCAGCACATTGGTAGTAGTAGTGTCCATCTCTATCTCTAGAGGCCTTCCCTCGTTCATCCTTTTCTCTCACAAGTTAAACTACTCATACAAATGCGTCTTGATGTTCCGTGGAACGCACGAGGATGTTTCCTTGGGGGTCTCTCCAGCGCGGCGTGGCCGTAGTTGCAAGTTGACGCCCCTTGAGATGCCGACGTTGAGGGGCACTCGGATTTCCTCCGATGAGCGGGTAAGATGAGTTTGATCACGTAGTAAATGCATTCTAAAGACTACTTCCGTGTCCATTTCCTAATTCTCCCCACTGTTTCACAGGCTAGGCTCGGTGCGAGTGGAGATTGGCTTGCATATGTACGGGAGGGTACCAACATCAATTTGCACAACATTTACAACGGTGACACAGTTCCGGTAGAACCTTTGTCCAACATTGGGATCAGCCATGCAACGGGCCACCGCATGAATTGGTACGATGGAACCACAATGAGATTGAATAAGATAGCACGAACCTTGCACATGGCGGTCAAAGGCGGACCATGTTGTCTGCGGCCAATTTGTTGCCGTACGAGTAGGAAGACGCTGTGCTCCTTTCTAACCGAATCTTCGCGGTGACAAACCAGGGGACTTATTTTGTATGGGACACATCCTACGATATACTCCCTCTCTCCCAGTTTATTTATTTTGAATCTTTTCATTTTATAAGTTTCAAATTCAAATCTAGAGCTCCCCATCACATGTTGAGGTTACAATGTCCATTAAATCATTGCGTGCATGTATAGTAAAGAAACAAATCTCGAGCTTGGCATGAGTTCGTGCTGCAAGAGCACCACAAGCCCTGGTGCAGGAGTTACATTTCCCTCTCAGGGCCGTCGGGACTGAGCTTCAGCGCCTTACTACACCTACCTTTGTGTCAATAACATGTGGACCCGATAGGTGACTGGTCCACATGTATTGCTCCCGAAGGCAGGGGTAGTGGGGCCAAGAGGGCGAGCCGCAGGTCGGGGGACGTGTGGTTTCATGGGTTCAAGCGGCGTCGTGGGAATCGTGGGTGGCTGTGGTAGAAACTTGATGCTCGCCGCATTTTAGGTGGCCCACATGTCATGCACACAAAGGCAGAGGTGCGGTGTGGCCGAGAGGGGTGAGGCGCACGTCGGGGGGCGTGGTGCTGTGGGTTGGAGAGGCGTCATGGGAATCACGAGATGAAACGTGATGGTCGCCGTAGTTGAACTTCCATGGACAAGCTGTCATGTCTACAGACACATGCACTGCATACCGATCCTTTGGAAGGAGTAGCAGAGAAAGCTATATATGCGGATAAATAGTTCCTTATAGTCAAGCGGACCCATGCTACTACTCTGTTCCAAAGGCATGCACACCATCAAAATAGTCCATCTATGTCAATATACACCGAGAGGGAATAAATTTTTTTTACAAGAGAGGAAATAGTTCATCCATCCATAATGCCCTCCTGCTGGTGCAACGTTTTCTTCTTCTTCTTCTTCTTCTTCTTCTTCTTCTTATTCTTCTTCTTCTTCTTCTTCTCATTTTCTGTGGGAGACGGCTTCGCAACAAGCTCTTTGGACCTTGCAGCTATCTTGAAACTCACACGGGCATCGAGGGCAGCATATTTTATCCGCCAGATGCGTCAAGGGATAATTCTCCCATCCGCATTTACCTTAATGCCACCGCCTCGTCACCCTTCGAAGATTTGTACCGAGCACAAAATTTGCTACGTCGAATAGGGATGGTGTCTGCTTAGCACAATCTTCTACTGTGAATTTTGATTCTGGTTTGTAGGTCAGCGATGCTTTTCAAATCAAGGTTGTACAGCTCCAGCTTCTGTTTGTCCCCTTCGATGGCTGCCCCATAGAAGTATACGTCCTCCCGAGAGAAGAAATCGTGAAGCTCACCTGCAGTGGCGGAGCTAGACAAGATCTTCAGGGGGGCCAAACACAAATTATGCATGTTTGGGGGGGCCAAAGGCTCTAATTTTTCTAATCTAAGCAGGCTCTATTTTTTCCTTCATAGTTTTAGCAATGATGGGGGGGCCATGGCCCCTGCACGCAGCACGTAGCTCCGCCACTGCTCACCTGGTATGGAGGGCGAGTGTATGATGTGGTACACCAAAACATCATCTTCGAGGCACAACTGAAGGACGGCGGCGCGCTGGATCTTCCCAGGGGCACGCTCTGTGTACTCTGCGTCGAGACCGATGACCCTCGTCTCTACCTTTTTGAGGGAGTTGGATACATTGTTGATCCACTGCCGAACAACCCTTGGGTGGACGGTGACGGTGGAAACTATGCGCATCGAGCCTTCGACGAGGACATGTTGGATGCTAAAAACCTGCATCTTGATCTCTTTCGCCATTTGGAACCGCTGGAACGGAGGGCTATGGTTTGGAGAATTAGGATTAGATGGCTAGTCTAACTGAAGTAGGAGATGATTATTTAAAGAGGTTAAAACAATGTGAACGCAGTGGGGTTTGGATGCAAATGAAGACGAAGGGGAGGTGAAGAAGCCGAGGCGAATCGGTTCCCGGTGGAGAAGTAAATGGGAGAAGTGGCGTGCAGGCAGTTGATTAGACGGCTAGGTAGACTAAACGAAAAGGCTATGCGGGTAGACCGAGGAGTCGCACTGTTAGGTATCGCGTGCCCATCCTTCCTGATAGGTGGGACCTATGCAAACGGATAAAAAATGTGTCGTAGCTTTTTTTGAGCGCGTGAGTGGGAGACGCAACATTCTCTGGTTAAGGAATACTCCCTCCGTTTAGGTGAGTATAAGTCACTTATGAAAATCAGGTTTTCCCAAAACCTTTATGCGTGGAGCATTAACTTCCTGCTCAATCCCCTCCCAACCTCGTTAGCCAGCATTCTCTTCCTCTACTGCCGTGTTCTACCTTTCCATTTTTCCTCTTCTCAAGTGTGGAATGATCTGCAAGCCGTCCTTGATGCACCATAACGACCACTGCATGCATCGCGACAGGGCGTTGATTGGGCATGCACGAGAATTTGGTTCTGCTTGCAATATGAATGATACCTGAACGATGAAGTGAACAGGCATGCTAGCACGGGAGACCTATTTCCGCTATACAATACTGGAGTACTCATGTTCCTACTACTAGTAGTAGTAGTAGTACAACTGTGGTACACTTGATGGTCAAAATACTATTCAACCAGTCCACAATGAAGTGACAACACCCTGCTCCTGACACTAGTCCAGGCGAGGCGGCGTGTTCGGGTTACCAAAGTCAGCCTCACCCTATGCACTGTGCAGTCTGTCACCGCCGCTGTATAGCACATTGGCGCCTCGCCTCGTCTCCCTCTCCGCTCCCATAGCACCACTCCATCTCCATATCCATCTCCTTCTCCGTCTCCGTCTCCGTCTCCATCTCACTGTGCCCCCGTGTACCGTCGCCTCACTCGCCTCCCCCAGTACCACTATTCCCTCGCTAGCCGCTCCAAAGACCGACATCCTTCTCCCCGTAAATCAAGCCCCTTCCAAACTCCACCATGGCTGAACGCGAATCACAAGAAGATCCATATGAGCCGCGATTGGAGCAATCTCCCCAATGACATCCTCGACCTCTGTTGTTCGTGTATGGATATGTTGACCGCCCTGCGGCAGGCTGCATGCTCGAGGGACATGCACACGGCCATCGTCGAAGTGAGGCCTAAGCTTTTCAAGACACCCTGCTTGCTGCTATCTGGTCTTGCGAGATTGCCTCACCATGATACGGAGGCATGCATGATGCCCCTCGACTTCAGTCCGATCTCCATTAGCCGAAACTTCTTTGCAGGTATGTAGTGTGTCGCCGTACATCATTTCCCTCGACATCGATCCGATCACCATCGCCTCAAACTTCTTGGCAGGTATGTACTGGTCGGCATGAACTCCCCATCGATGGCTGCCTTCAGAGAAGACGGTAAAAAGTTGGTGCTCGTGAACTTCCAGACCTCCCATGAGATTATCCTTCCTCCGTTGGATTATATACAGTATTACCATCACGGTCCAAGTCATCTAGATTACTACGTTAGTTGGACGGACCTTGTTTTGCAGAAGATTGTAATCTACCAAGTGCCCTCACGACATGCGAATTACGCAGACTTCAAGCTAATTGCCTTGTTCGACCGTGGACTCGCCTATCTTTACACCGGTGCCTTCTTTAGCTGGAGACAACTCGACTCGCAGTGGATCATCGTCAAAGCTGATACACACTTCTGTGATGCTATTGAACACAATGGCATCATCTATGCGATCGACAAAGCAGATGGCACCACGTATTGCTGGGACGGCGCGTGTAAGTTGTTTCCATCTCATGTTAATGATGACGCCATGACACTGTTTGAACTTTTTGTGATGATTTTCATATCCCGGTTTGAGCAGAATTTGAGTAGAACTATGGCAATATTTTAGAGACGCCGTAAATCAGCTATATTTGGAATGAGTTAATTCATGCGATTGTGACCATGTCATTACAGCCAATTTGTACCCTGAATAATCAAACGGTTAGGAATATATGGATATTATCCTTATTTTACGATAATCTATATACTACTACTAAATATGAGTGTGTATCAATGGCCATGTTAGTTTCCTCATTTTCATGATGTAGAAACATGCACCACATCGTTGGTTTCATCTAACCATACATTAGGGAAGTAAATGTGCATATGGAGAACTCTATATTTGGAAGTAGTGAAATCCTACAATGCTTACCATGTGTACATACCTATATTCGCCCTTCAGCAATCAATGGCTAGAATAATATCCTCACAAATTTTTTGCCCACAGAACACGAGTATATAACATTGCATGGTTTGTTAGTTACCTTGAAGAATTTGTTTGTGAGGATGTAACATGATTACATAACATGCATGACATGGTAGTTTCTGTGAAGAATCGATTGCGAGATAACATGAGTATAACCATGCATGGCACTTCTATATTTTCTAACCCAAAGATACATTTCCCTGTATTTTCCTCCCAGTTCCAACAGGACATATCAATGCTGTTTCTTGCATTATCCTACTCATACTCAACAATGCTGATCTTACATTAACAATGCCTCGTCTTTTTTGATATGATGCAAGTGTCCCTATAGTTATCGCCTTTGTAATCACACCACCTTTGCCAAAAACAGGGAAGCACAACTGGTTCCTCGCTCGATCAGACGATGGCAAAAGACTGATGATCATCCGGACACATGAGCCAGAGAAGTTATATTGCAAAACGCCACTGTATACAAGCACCGTGTAATACGTGAGTATCCGGACAGTGGCTGTTACGTCTATGAGCAGGATACCAGCTTGTTGGGGCCTTTAGGATATTTTAGTTGGAGGCGGGTAAACAGCCTTGGTTCAACTCTCTATTTCTCGGACTCAATTATCCGATTAACCAGGAGATCACCGTTGGCAAGGACCTTGATGGCAGAGAGGCTCTGTTTGCTATGGAAAATCAGTGTCTACACGGGCGAGCCCTAGGAGTTCGGGAGCAAACTCCCCGATTGTCAACGATACGACTGCAGCCAAAAGAAGGTGAGAATGACAAAGGCATCCAGATTAACTTTGATCCTTGGATGTCTCAATTACGACAGGCAGTGATGTGGTTCAAGCCTTCAGGTTGATAGGTAATTGGGCTGCTGCATCGAAAGGGTGGAGTACTGGTGTCTCCGGATCACTAGTCGCTGAAGCGGGGCTGCAAATTATGATGGTGTTGGATCATCTCTTTGAATGACTTTGTTGTCTTTGCTGGAGGTTCTGGATGGGTAGTTCTTTCTTTTGTTATGCATATTCCTTGTCATTTGGTCATCCTCGTCTATGTCACTCTTTCTATGTAATAGATGCTTCGCTTAGAATGTCATTCTAAATGCGGATCACGAGAGTCCGAAATATGAGATGGGCGTTTTGGTGGTGTAGCAAGACTTCTTATGAACTATCATGTCTTGCTATTTATGTCGATAGTAGTCACTAGTCGGTGTTTGAATGTTGTATATATCGTTGTTTCAAATCGTTTATTGTCTCGAACTACCGGTGGGCTAAATGAGGGCATCACCCTTCTCCGTGTTCGTAGTATATCTCCTTTTTCAAGTTATATAATTTGAGCTCACTGTCTTTTCGATGATGTACACTTGTTTGGGCCGGTGAGGTGTCGTTGAATATGGGCCGAGTAGTAACGCAATGCCAAACAGGTCAATTATGACTCTCGTGCCGGCTCTCAAAAGATCCTGAAAACAATGCCGGGCTCTCCAAAAAAGAAAGAATAAGGACTCTTAGGCCGACATGTGGGCGCCACCGGTGTTTTCGTGCGCTTGCGCGCCGAGAGCATATTGGCGCGTGCTCGAAATTCATGCTACCTTTTCATCCCCAGTCTCCCGCCTCTCCCCCACCTCTGGAATCTCGATTCCTACTCCAGTTCCCCCAAATCCTCCTCAGACTCCTGTACTCAAGCGCACTATCATGTCGCCGGTCAACGGATCTCCGAGCCAGAGATCCCGAGGTCCGTCCCGCCTTCGATCGCTGCGTCTTTGTCGTTCAACAAAGTGGCATGGACGGCGCTTGACGCACTGGGTTTGCCGACAAAGTGCTGATGGTAACCATCAACGGCGACCGACCTCCCGTCTCGCCGGACGACCTTGTCAAAGCTCTTGGTATTGCGCACGGCATCCAGATAAGTGACTTGCTCGTCAAAGTCTGTCCGCCACCGGCTGATTTCTTCGTCAGGTTCCGGACAACTATCGACTGCAGTCGTGTGTTCGAATCTTCCTGGCGTTTGTTCTGCGATGGCACGCTTGTGAGCTTTGTTCGGTGGCACCTATGATGGGGCTCGGTGCCCTCTGAGCTTTAGTTTTTTACAATGCTTAACTTCCACGGCATGCCTCGACGTGCTTGGAACAGCGAGTCCATGAACAAGCTTATCAACGACCTTGGAGGTGAGCTCGTAAGTATGTTTGTTCCTCCAGACAGCTGGGCTCTGACGGTTATGGCATGGATGAAGAAGCCGTCCACCATACCGAAGGTGATTGGTGTTGAGATGCCGGTGTAGGAACCGGGGTTGTACTATTCATCGCCACCAAGGCCGCCGCGGACCACGTTAGGGATGTACCTGTATCGAGTGTTCGTGCATGTCGAAGTAGTGGTCAATCCATCAATCGAAGTCCTGCCGCCGCCGTTGGTGCCAGGGTCCGACGACGACGTCCATTACAGGAGTCAATGTTAGACTTTCCCAGTGTTGCTCGGAACGATGGATAGCACAGGGCCTACTCCATCGCGCGGCGGAGGCCACTGCTTCTTTGGGAGAAGAAGCAGGGCTGGCTGCCTGGATGTGCTCTAATTTGAGGTAACAACTGAATCTTGTCAGATAGTACTAGTTAAATCCGAGCTATGGGTCCGATGCATCGATATGCCAAGACATTTGATTGTGACCTGTTCTAATTTTGTACCTGAACTTTTTTAGAAAGGGCTGTACGTCAACTTAATGTGCTAGCAAAACTTATTGTGTTGTCTGTCTGTTTTCTTTGCACAACATTCAAGATATTTCCCCGTCATTTATAAAGACAATGAACCATTATGTATGACTTCGTTGGTTTCAACATAGCCCTTCCCGTAGCGATCCATTGCTTCCATCCTGATTGTGTCGCCTGCGTGAAATTTTTGTATGCAAGTTCAGTGTGCTATGATGTTCCATATGATTGTGTCAACTATATAAGTTTTTACTGAGCATCAGCAATGCATATGGCTGAAAGATGTATTCTACGAGCATCGACCGATGGGTCTCTCTCTATCTCTCTCTCTCTCTCTCACACACACACACACACATGCACACACACACGCCGCTACGCACAAGTGGGACCCGTTAAATTATTTATTTGCTCGTGACAGCTTTTAATTAGGTTCCACTGTAATCTAACTTTTTTTGAAGTTATTAATTGAGCTCGATGACTTCAAAAAGTTGTCTGAAGCCTTGTTTGGGCCTTTCAGCGTCAATGAATGTGGGCTGAGTAACCATGTTAGGTTGTACTGTACTACACATGCCTTTTTTTCAACATCAAGAATGCAATCGGGCGACAGTTGTACACAATATCCGGTCAACTTGTTATCCGCCTACTGGCTGCAAAGTTTCCTAGGAGGTATGCATTAGGCTTAACAAGAAAATGGACTTTAAGAAATAATAAATGGGATGTAATTATAATAACTGGGCAATTAATATGCACCAAACATGTAATTAGTTTGAAAAATATATTATTTTTGGAATTTGGAAATTTTAATTTCTTTACTTGTTGTGCGCGCAATATTTTGTTGGATTTTAACGTAATACAACTTTATTTTGAAATTATATTTAACCTGACTAGAAATTTCGGATAAAAATATTTTGGATCCCATCAAAATGTGGGAATTTTTTTTTGAATTCTGTTTTGAGCGGTTGTTTGAAATTATTAATCGTTGTCCTAGCTAGAAGTTGGGCTGTACTTTTAATAAACTATAAATGGGCTGTAGTAAATTCCATTGGAATTAAAAAATGGGCTGTACATTCTTACGAATAGCAAATGGGCTATATATTCTCTGCCAAATTCGAGCTGTGGGTTACTAAGTTGACGCACACCAAGGGCTTTGTCAACTTAGTCAATATAAACGATTCTAGCTGCAATGATCGTACGATGTCCATCCAACGGCCGTACTGCTTCTTCAACCTCTGGTCTTCTTGCTCCAGCCGCCCAAAGGAGCGCCGGTCGTGTCGCGTGCTCCTGCCTCCCTTGGCCGGCTGTGATGCCACAGAGGCCTCACCGCCCTGTACTACTCCCACCGCTGGCCAGGCCATCCCTCTACTCACCCACACCCCTGTTATTCAAGGCGCGACGACTCACACCGCAGCCGAACCAAAGTGAACCCTCAGACTTCTCTTCGCATGGGCTTCCACTGCTGCGTCTTCCCGGCTCCGCGTCGTCCCCTTCCTAGGGCCTCGCTGTCGTCCGGAACCATCGCTCGGTGCTCTCGGTGGCGTGGTCAACGACCGACTTCCATCGGAAGAGTACTATATACGTGGAGAGGCCGATACCGGTCCAGCGGTCGCAAGGAAGTGCCTCCTTATTACGCGCAAAATAATTATTCCTCCACCTAACAGCGGGGACCCACCAGACGGGCCACCTTATTTCGCATAAAACGCTTTCCTCCCGATCATTGGGACCCACCGGATGGGCCAACAGATTTCACAAAACGTTCCCCCATTGTCGGCTGACCCACCGGAAGTGCCTCCTTATTACGCACAAAAAATGAATACTCCCCCTGCTAGCTGGGACCCACCATGGTGGGAGGCTGACTTGTGGGCCTACTAAGTTGACTGGGACGGTAGCCTTTGTCAACTTTAGTCAATATGAACGATTCTAGCTCCAGTGACCGTACGATGTCCATCCAATGGCGTGGTGCTTCTTCAACCTCTGGTCTTCTTGCTCCAGCCGCCAAAAGCAGCGCTGGTCGTGCCGCATGCTCCTGCCTCCCATGGCCGGCTGTGCTGCCGCAGAGGCCTCACCGCCCGCTACTATTCCCACCGCTGGCCAGGCCCTGCGGCGACGGCAGCCTCACACTGCAGCCGAAGCAGTGAACCCTCATACTCATTCCGCTGGCTTCCATCGCGTCTTCTCCGGCTCCCCGTCGTCCCCTTCCTAGGCCTCGCCGTCGTCCACCGCCCTGGTGCGCTCGGCGCGGCATGGTCAACGTGGTCAAGGAACGACTTCCATCGGAAGTGGATCAGACGTGGAGAGGCCGATACCGGGTCCACGGCCGCAAAGAAGGAAGTGCCTCCTTATTACGCTGAAAATAATGATTCCTCCACCGACAGCTGGGACCCACCCGACGGGCTCAGATTTCACGAAAAAACGTTTCCCCATCGCTGGGACCCACCAGCTACATCTTCGCACGCAAGGAAGTGCATCTGGGCAAAAAAACAAAACGATTCGCCCCCCTGACCGTTGGGACCCACCAGCGACACCTTCGCACGCAAGGAAGGCGTCCGGGCCAAAAAACGATTTGCCCCCTGACTGCTGGGACCCACCAGCTACATCTTCGCATGCAAGGAAGTGTGTCCGGGCAAAAAAAAACAATTCGCCCCCCTGACTGCTGGGACCCACCAGCTACATCTTTGCACGCAAGGAAGTGCTCGGCGGTCGGGACCCACCTGGTCGAAGCGTGCGTGGCGTTGTCATTACGGTGACGATATGCGTACATATATACTGGTGGATGTAGAGGCGCACACGTAGCATGTACACGTACATACAACGGCGAGGGTGCAAGAACGAAAATACGACCACGTACGTACATACGGGCAGGGTCTCGAACGCCTACTCGCGCATACGTACGGCCAGGGCTCGTGTACATGGCTGGGTCGGAACGGAGAAACAGCGCCGTCGTCGTGTTCATGGGGAGGCAATGGAGTGCGTCGCGTTCATGGGGAGGCAACGGAATGCGTCATGTTCATCGGGAGGCAACGAAATGCGTCGTGTTCATGGGGAGGCAACGAAATGCGCCGTGTTCATCGGGAGGCAACGGAATGCGTTGTGTTCATCGGAGGCAACGGAACGCATGTGAGCCAACCGGCTTGGACGGAACAGACGATGGAAACGAGGCCTGGCGTACCGCACAACGGAGGAAACGGACCTCCTACGTTCGGAATGGGGTCCTGTTGATCGGGAGGGGCGTGGCGTACTGCAAAATGGAGGAAACGGACCTCCTACGGTCGAAACGGGGGTCCTGTTGATCGGGAGGGGTGTGGCATACCGCAAAACGGAGGAAATAGACCTCCTACGGTCGAAACGGGGGTGGAGGGGTGTGGCGTACCGCAAAACGGACGAAACGGACTTGTGTTGGAGCGCTACGGTCAAAACGGGGGTCCTGTTCATCGGGTGGGGTGTGGCGTACCGCAAAACGGGACTCCACGGGATACTGTTCATCTCCACCGTCGACCTCCTCCAGCCTCCATGGGCTACCGTCGACCTCCTCCAGCCTCCACGGGCTCCTGTTCATCCAGCCTCCACCGCGCGCTACTCCACCGGCTACTGTTCAACCACCCCTCCACGGGCACCCCTCCATCGTCTACTGTTCATTCAGCCCTCCACACTATGGGGTCCTGTTCAACCACCCCTCCACGGCCACCCGACCGTCTACTGTTCATCCAGCGCTCCACACCATGGGGTCCTGTTCATCCACCCCTCACGGCCACCCCACCGTCTACTGTTCATCGAGCCCTCCACACCACGGGGTCCTGTTCATCCAAAGGCAACGCCACCGCTCACTGTTCATCCAACCCCCCCCCCACCCCCCGTAGCGCTCACTGTTCATCCAATCGATCGGCTTGATTAGCAGCGATGGCGAATCGCTCGATCGGGTTCGATTAACAGCCATCGATCGGTCGCTCGGGTTCGATGAATGCGTAGCTGCAGGTAATCGCCGGGTTCGATTAGAGCCCAACGCCTCCCTCGGGTTCGATTAGAGCCAACGCCGCACGCGTGTCTAATGAGAGAAACGCGCATCGCTCGACCCCCGACCTCCTACCATAACCGGGAACTCCCCGAAATTTTCCTCCCCCTCGCTTCTACCACGGTTTTTTCCGTCATGGACGGCCCAAAGAATGTCATGTAGCGACCAGACCTTAAACAGCCTGATCTCTGTGCTCAGTGTCATCCCCTGGATCGATGTCCGACACCACAAGACTCAAGGATTTATAACAGAGTAGCAATCACACAGTTATTACAATCGAATGTCTCAAGAGAGAACTTAATAAAATAAACATGGCTTAAGGCCATCTAATGCGATAACAACGGAAGACTTGGAAGAATAAGCGAGTCCATCAACTCCAACGGCATCACTGAGTATAGAACCACGACCTATGCACCTTAATCGTCGTCTGAAAAGTCTGCAACATGAAACGTTGCAGCCCGAAAACGGGTCAGCACTTGGAATATGCTGGCAATGTAACACATAGAGAGTAATGGAATGAAAAGCCTATACTACATGCATATATGGCTGGTGGAAAGCTCTATGGTTATAGTTTTGCATAAAGCCAATTTTTCCCTACTGCAAAGGAATAAATTTATTTAACTATCATGGTGGTTGTGAAACATTGAGAATGGTTGACAACATTCTCAATCCCAATTAAAAGTACTCATTAAACCCAACAATATTAATTAGAAGTAACATGATGAGATTCACATGATATCCAGGTAGTAGATACTCAAGATGTCCACAACCGGGGACTCGACTAACCATGATTAGTTTATACACTCTGCAGAGGTTTGCGCACTTTTCCCCACAAGACTCGATCGCCTCCGTTTGTTTCTCGCACTACATGGTGTTTGAGAGACGGATGACCGAGACATAGTCTTTTAGAAGTGCTAGCACCTTACATGTGGGTAGACCGTACCAACCTACATCCCCTACATCTGCTAGCCTACCCGTAAGAGTTTGCACAACTTAATCAACTATGCAAGAGCCCATAATGGCTTGTGGCTACACACGGAAGTTTCTAGTTTGAATAATCTCATGATCCCTTTGAGCACAGGTGGCGGTCCAAGAAATACAGGCAAGTCCTCGATAGAAACCAGGTGCCTCAATCCACCCAGATGTGTCTTTAAGTTGCCACCTTAAATAAACCATTAAATAACAATCTCACATCTGTCATGGATACACTCACCCAATCCACGTCTACTAGCATAGCATGGCATGATAAGCAAACGTAGAAGTAACTCCCAAGGGTTGATAATAAAACAGGTAATAGGTACTACCTCATCTACTTCCGAAAACCCACAATTTAATTAGATCCTAATCATGCAAGTGTTTGAGGATAGATCTAATGCATAAAAACTGGGTATGAGAAAAGTATGATCAAAGTGTTACTTGCCTTGCTGATGATCCGCGAAACCTAGAGACTCGAAGTAACAGTGGCGCCTCCGGTATTCTATCGCAGACAAACAAACAAGCATACAATAAGTACTCATCTAATGCACAGGTAAAACTCAAATAGATCTAACCGGATAGTCCAACTTAAGAACTCCGGTTTGCAAAAAGAATCAAATCAAACGAAGCAACGAAAGTCAAACGGCGGAAGAAAACAACTTCGTTTTACTAATCTGGATCTAGGTCAAATTTTACAGAAGCAAAAACTTGTTTAAGTAGATTATTTGGAAAGAGGGTTTCGAG
The DNA here is from genome assembly GCA_021605145.1 of Aegilops bicornis. Lineage (NCBI taxonomy): Eukaryota > Viridiplantae > Streptophyta > Magnoliopsida > Poales > Poaceae > Aegilops > Aegilops bicornis. Next base: position 88,391,231 of record CM038672.1, read on the forward strand.
ACGAAACTCCAGGCGCTTGAATCGCCTGATTCCGATAAACGAGCGAAAAGTTATACTAAAACGAAAATCAGATCTGGAATCGCGATCAGAAAAATCGCGGATTAAATCCGAGAAAAAGAAAAAATGTCACGGATGTGTGTAGTGAAGCAAAGATATCCGCATTGGCAGAAGCTTGTTTATGGGGTGTTCATGGCGAGCCGGAAGCTTAAGCAATACTTCCAGGGTCACCCCATCACTGTGGTAAGCTCTGTTCCTTTGGGAGACATCATCCATAATAGAGAGGCCACAGGACGAGTCGCCAAGTGGGGCATCGAGCTTGGGCCTCATGGTTTGAAGTATGTGCCACGTACTGCTATTAAGTCTCAAGCCCTGGTGGACTTTATCAATGATTGGACGGAGCTGCAGACACTTGAGGAGAAGCCGGATAACATGTATTGGCACTACAAGAAATATGTCAACTAGTGACCTTCTGTCTGTGACCCTGGAAGAATTGGTCATAGATCTATGACCATTTCAGACCAATTGGTCAAAAGCTGTTCGAGGGGCTCCAAACCCTAAACCATTGCGACCATTTTGGTCGAGAAGGTCGTAATTTCCTTACGAAAAAGGTCACAAAGCAAACAGCGCTAGTCCATTTGCCTTATTTCTAGTTGTTAACGACCAATATAGATGGTCATAGCCTTGTAGATTGTGGTGGGTTGTGATGACTAGGCGCCACCTCATCAGTTTTGCCTATGTGTCATGGCCATGTGGCGGTTTTTGCCCTAGGTTGTGAAGCAACCTATATTTCTGTCATTCCCACAATTCCCAAAAAAATCTCATAAATTCTTTGGGTCATATCTTCATCAAATATGTAAAAACCTTCCTTGCCTAGTTCAAAGATAATTCAAAAATATTCATTTTCCTATTCTGATCAGAGCTGCACTTTGTGAAGGAAGTACCACTTTGGCATGTCCAAATGGTATCCATTTTCTACAGTGCTTTCCTATGCCCAAATAACCATCCTCCACCAAATGCCACCAATCCATTCATTATTTTGAGCCGAGCTTCAACATTCAGATTTATGTCCGGTGTGGTAGTTTGCAAAGCAAGTACCACCTAGGCTCCTCCTTTTGAGGTGAAAATTTGTGAAGACGGTCTTCTTAGTAACTGATCATCCTCACCAAAACTCACGCCCATTAGCCATGTGCATTTCCTTGCATAAATCAAACACTTGGTCGCTTATTCATGTTTGAGCATCGATCAATCTCCTCGTGAGAATATTATGTTGTGATTTTCTTCCTAGCACCTACCTGGGAGTGCCCAACCCACTAGACATACCTAGGCCGCCTGCAACACAAGGCAGTAACGCCACGGTCACATCAGTGACCACGCTTGGCCGGCATGCGAAGTTCTGGCGCTCTAGAGTTGGGGCCCTCGGCCACCGCCCAAACCTCGACGTATCACCACGAAACCATGTATTTATGATTAAATAGGTACTTATGTAACTATAAATGATTTTTGGAAAAAAAAATAGCAAACTATGAGGCAGCTGCAGTTCAAATTCGACCCGCTTCAAATGAATTCCATGGAAATTTGTCTTTTTCACGAGAGGTGGATCAAAACTTTTTGCACCCAACCATTTTGTCAATTGTACATTAAATATGTCCTAGTATTTTACAAAATTGATTTGGTCCAATTTTGCAACAATTATTTGGTAGTTCCTTCACAAAAAAACCTCCTTTTGGGCACTCGGAAAATGAAAAATGGTTTTTCGTCCAAAGAAAATGAAAACTTCCTTAGGCAACATTGTTTTCCATTCCAATATGCACCCTTGTGCACGATATGAGATCATTTGAACAAACTATGCCACGAATGTGGCCATAAGATTGATCATTTGGCTTGAAAGCCATGAATCTTCAGAGATGATAGCTCATTTCTGAGAACACTTTTTTAAAATAATAGCTGTATTGCAAGTTTGTTATTTTTCCTGGGAACTTGGCCACATATAATGACACAATGCGAAGGTTTTCCAATTTTTTGATTTTGTTTGAATTTTTTATGCCCGTTTCAAAATGCGGTCAAAACGGCGGGAATGACCGTTCCTAGCTAGTGATTGAATATTGGAATTTTTTTGGTGTTTCTCTGATTAAATAGGTACTTATGTAACTAGAAATTAATTTTGGAAAAAATAAATAGCAAACTATGAGGCAGCTGCAGTTCAAATTTGACCCGCATCCAAATTTAATTCCACAGAATTTGTCTTTTTCACGAGAGGTGGATCAAAACTTTTGCACCCTACCATTTGGTCAATTGTGCATTAAATATGTCCTAGTATTTTATAAAAATGATTTGGTCCAATTTTGCAACAATTATTTGGGAGGTCCTTCACAAAAAACCCTCCTTTTGGCCACTCGAAAAATGGAAAATGGTTTTTTTCGTCCAAAGAAAATGAAAACTTCCTTAGGCAACATTGTTTTCCATTCCAATATGCACCCTTGTGCACAATATGAGATCATTTGAACAAACTATGCCATGAATGTGGGCATAGGATTGATCATTTGGCTTGAAAGCCATGAATCTTCAGAGATGATAGCTCATTTCTGAGAACACTTTTTTAAAATAATAGCCGTATTGCAAGTTTGTTATTTTTCCTGGGAACTTGGCCACATATAATGACACAATGCGAAGGTTTCCCAATTTTTTGATTTTGTTTGAATTTTTTATGCCCGTTTCAAAATGCGGTCAAAACTGCGGGAATGACTGTTCCTAGCTAGTGATTGAATCTTGGAATTTTTTTGGTGTTTCTCTGATTAAATAGGTACTTATGTAACTAGAAATGAATTTTGGAAAAAATAAATAGCAAACTATGAGGCAGCTGCAGTTCAAATTTGACCCGCATCCAACCGAATTCCATGGAAATTTGTCTTTTTCACGAGAGGTGGATCAAAACTTTTTGCACCCTACCATTTGGTCAATTGTGCATTAAATATGTCCTAGTATTTTATAAAAATGATTTGGTCCAATTTTGCAACAATTATTTGGGAGGTCCTTCACAAAAAACCCTCCTTTTGGGCACTCGAAAAATGGAAAATGGTTTTTTTCGTCCAAAGAAAATGAAAACTTCCTTAGGCAACATTGTTTTCCATTCCAATATGCACCCTTGTGCACAATATGAGATCATTTGAACAAACTATGCCATGAATGTGGGCATAGGATTGATCATTTGGCTTGAAAGCCATGAATCTTCACGCATGATAGCTCATTTCTGATAACACTTTTTTAAAAGAATTGTCGTATTACAAGTTTATTATTTTTCCTAGTAACTTGGTCATATATAATGACACAATGCGAAGGTTTTCCAATTTTTTGATTTTTTTGAATTTTTTATGCCCGTTTCAAAATGCGGTCAAAACGGCGGGAATGACCGTTCCTAGCTAGTGGTTGAATCTTGGAATTTTTTTGGTGTTTCTCTGATTAAATAGATACTTATGTACCTAGAAATGATTTTTGGAAAAAATAAAGAGCAAACTACAAGGCAGCTACAGTTCAAATTTGACCCACTTCCAGCTGAATCGATTGAAGTTTGTCTTTTTCACGAGAGGTGGATCAAATTTTTTTACACCCAACCATTTGGTCAATTGTGCATTAAATATGTCCTAGTATTTTATTAAAATGATTTGGTCCAATTTTGCAACAATTATTTGGGAGGTCCTTCACAAAAAACCTCCTTTTAGGCACTCGAAAAATGGAAAATGATTTTTTCGTCCAAAGAAAATGAAAACTTCCTTAGGCAACATTGTTTGCCATTCCAAGATGCATCCTCCTAGATGTATAATCACACAATGCGAAGGTTTTTCATTTTTTTGTGAATTTCCTATGCCGATTTCAAAATGTGATCAAATTTGCCCGCATGACCCTTCTTAGTTAGGTGGTTAATAATGCAAAACTATTGGTTTGTCTATGATGAAATAGCTACTTTTGTATCTAAAAATGATTTTTTTGAAAATAAGTAGCAAACTATAAGATACCTGTAGTTCAAATTTGACTCGTTTCTTGCCGAATTGGCTGTTTCTCAAAATACCTAGAAAGATCGGAAATGCAATCAAATTGATGATCATCGATGAAAGGTGGTCTAACTTAAGTGAAAATTTTAGTGATGCCATTTTGCAAAATAATTTTGGTAGCTGCCTCAGAAACCTCCCTTGTTTTTAACACTAAGAAGAGTGATTTTTAATAGCTCATTTTTGAACCAATCAGGACGCAGCACACGGATCACCCCATCAGATTCGATCTCGAGCCGTCCCTCCTCCCATCGATCCAGCTCTCCCTTCCTCCCTCGACCCCTCCTTCCCGAGAAACCCTAGGTCAAGCACTGCCGTCTCCCTCTCCCCGATCCAGACCCCTCCCGTGCCGCCAGTCTCCCCGATCCAGATCCGTCCTCCTCCGAGGCCCTCCCCTCCGCTCCATCCTCCCCTTGGACAAGATCCGGCGCGCACGTCCCACACATCGACCGTGCCCTCCCACCCACACATCGCCGCCGCCACCCACCGTCCCGTCTGACCTCGCGCCCTCGGCGGCGTCCAAGATCTTGTCGACGGTGATCCAGGCCGACCCGCGCACCACCATCCCGCTCGAGGAGTTCGGCTTCTCCAACCAGGGCGTGCTGGAGCTCAACGTTGCCGGCAGCGCCATCGACCCCCTCGCCTCATCGGACCTCGACCTCTCGGCTCGCGCGTCCTCCAGCGCCTCCCGCGACCGTTTCCTGTCACTAGGATTTCGCCCGGCGTGGTCCGATGACTCAGGTGCGTCACTCCATTCCATCTCCTCCTCCTCACAACCCTCCCTCACTTCCTCACATCGTGTTCTCTCCCTCCCAGATCCAGGATGTTGTCCTCGATCAAGCACCGGGACACCATGGGCGCAGCACAGGGGACGACAAGAGCTCCGCCGCTGGTCGCTCCCCGCCCCCAAACGCCATGGCGGCCTCGCTACTCCTCCGCGCCGCGTGACTCCGAGACCTCGCCGCTGCCGCCATCGCCATCGTAAGCGGTGTGCGCCTCGTGATCCTCTCCTTTCCTTTCCTGCTCAGATTTGTTGTGTTGGATCCGGGGGGTCTCTTCTCTGTCGGAGTATGCATGTCCCGTACGGATGTCTCGAGCGAGGGTTTGCAATTGCAACTTCGTGGTTAGCAACTTCGTGATTTGCAAACTGCATAATTAGGTTCCTGCAGCTACCGGTTCAGAAGCGATTGCAGGGTTTCCATTTCGCCTACTAGTATGCCTCTCAAAAAAGCTGTTAGTCTGTCTCCTACAAGAGAATCATGGCTCTGCATATACTACCGCCTTAGAGGTGACTCTTTTTATGCATGTAGTATGGAGTTCTGTTTGTTTCATACGAGAGTAATCTTGTGCCTTCCATCATGTGCCATATCTTCTACTAGCTTTGGTCAAGAAGAAGAAGAATAGAGGGCTTTGTTCATAAGAAGGAAAATGGTGCAAAAATATATGCATGTTTTTGTAGAAATTCAGTCGTGTTGCTTCAAATTTTAACTTTTCATTGATTCTCTGTGCTTCCACAACACTCTTACTAGTTCGTTACCAAATGAACACCAACTAAAAATTTCAGAGTTGTCTGCAAATCTGCATGTTTGTGATGTCTTGTCCGCTCACGGGCTGAACATTTGGTGAATGCCCCTGTGATGATTGTGATGAGCATGATTCAGAGATCATCATTCACAACCTGCAAACTCTGTATGTATGAATCCCGTAGTTTGATTTCTTTGGTTCTTAACTTTCTTCAACTTGTGAATTCTTAAATGCTAGTAATAACAATTGGGTTTTGCAATCACATACATGATGGATGGCTCATTCGAGTGCCTACCTGACCACACTTCTAATTTTTGAGGAGAATACCTGAACACACTTTTACTACTTCAGAAAAAAGGAAAAAAACTGAGACCACTGTACCATCATCATGCATCTACCTAACTGAGCACGCTTTGACTTCCAAATTCTTTTTTTGAAAAAGAGAGCGACCTCTCCAATTTCCATGATCCTTTAGGTCGAGAGGTTTCCCGTGAAGTTGGAATTGCAGAAGCTTTCACCTATTTCCTTATTTTTGTGGATGGACAGAGTGATCTATATTTTTTCTTCCTCACGAAGGTCGTCGTCAAGCCCTCGCTTGGTGATGGGCATAGGCTGGTCCATGCATCGCTGGTGATGGCGGCTCACCAAGGTTGTCGCTGCCGCCATGTGTCTCGTACACCGTGTATGCCATCTCCGTCCTTCATTTTCCTTCCTTCCTTCTGTCAAGTTAAGTGCTTGCTGGTGTGTTTGTTAATTTAGTAAGCTAGGGCTGTCATCCATTAAATTCGTGAGAAACCCCTGTCAAGCATGAGGTTCTCCTACATACCTACTACTATATGTTTGTACTGAATATATTGACATGCCATGCCACTATGAAGTAACAGAATGGCTAGCAGAAGCTTTCACTTCTAAGAATGACAGCAGTAGGAAGAATCATTGTAGTCAAGTGACCATAATATCTATTTTATTGTGCTGAACTTTGTTGTTACCGGATGTTGCAATCCTTGACTATTCTCATGATGTCGCATGCAGAGGCCCTTGTGGTCGCCACCGAGGGGTCGGAGCTTGGCGGCAGCCTCATGGAGGTATCATACAACCATTATCTTGTTGATTGATGCGCTTCTCACCTTTTGCTGGCGATGTATAGTTCGTTGCTTGATTCTGGATACTATTAAGTTGAAATAAAATTGTATGAGAAAATGATCACTAAACTAAGGAGGCTTAACCTGATAATAACTTTTTTACGTTAATAGCCTACAATGTTGTCTTGGAGCTTATTGTCCAAAATAATACCTCTACCTTTTGTGTCCTTCAGGAATGCGTATCCTTCAGGACAACTCAAGCCCCTCCTCCTCTCCTGTACATGAATGTGAGATGATGCGCATGCAAGATCTGAGCCAAATGGCATATTGTAATCTTTTTATTGCTGGTTTTTTATATGCGATGTCATGAAGATGTACGTTTGAAATGTTGCTTTGATAGCAAAATTGTATTCCTGTGTACATGCCGCTTTGACAAAGAAAATTATGAAAATTTCTCAACAATATATATGTGCAAAATTGTATTCACGTGTCATCGCTTTGAAAAGGCTACAGCCAATCGATGATGACAATCGGGACCCATCTCGACTAGTGGACCCTTCTTTGAAAAAAAGAAAAACTAAATTCGTTTAGATGTAAGGCCACAACCCAACAATAAAAGGCTGCAATATTGGGCTTGGCCCATGAACCCAACCAAAAATTGATGTACAAAAAAAACACATATAGGATGAATTGTTGGGCTAGGCCCATGTAGAAAACCGAATTGGACCGGGCTGAATCTTGTGCCACATCGACACTTGCCATTTGGATGCCTACGTGGCCTGGGGAGGTTGCTAGTGACCAAAAATTTGGTCAAAGAACCAACGACCTTTTACATATCACACAGAAGGTCGCTATAGTCAGTTAACGACCCTCAACTTTTGACCTTCTATTTTTTATCACAAAAAGGTCGCAAATGAAAAACTATGACCTTTCAGTGACCAATAGTGGAGGTCACAAGATAGCATATTTCTTGTAGTGTGGATTATTCACTTTGATGGATCCAGGCAGTTGGAAGGCTCGGGGGCTGGAGTCATTTTAACTTCCCCTCGAGGTGACAAATTTTATTATGTGCTCCGGCTCATGTTTCCTTGTACTAATAATGCAGCTGAATATGAGGCCTTACTCCATGGTCTTCAGATGGCCAAAGAGATGAATTTGAGCCGGGTAAGGTGTTTGGGCGACTCAGATCTCGTGGCTCAACAGGTGTCAGGAAAGTGGGACTCCAAGGACCCCCTCATGGCGGCTTATCGTCGTGAAGTTGATGCTATAGCTGGGCACTTCAAGGGTTATCAAGTGGAGCACATTGATCGAAGGAAGAATGAGGCGGCTGATGCTTTAAACCGGCTGGGATCTCAACGTAAGCCGATCGCCTAACACCTTTTTGGATGTTTTGCATAATCCTTCCGCTGGTTACCCATGAGGAGGACTTAGCTGTTCCAGATCCGGAAGCACAGCTTGGTGGCAGCTCTCCACGTCATCCCGGATTGGACAAAGTGCCATATTTGGCTTACATGACCGTGGAGAGTTGCCTGAGGATGAGACCTTGGCGAGACAAATCATCCGGCGGTCTAAATCCATGACCATTGTTCATGGTGAGCTGCATCATCGCAGTGTCACTGGGGCGTTTCAATGTTGTGTATCGCCTGCGGAAGGTCAGGGAATACTTCGGGAGATCCATGAAGGCGATTGTGGTCATCATGTCGGCTCAAAATCTCTTGTGGCCAAGGCTTTCTGTCATGGTTTTTATTGGCTGACGGCTCATGCTAATGCGGAAGATCTGGTCAGTAAATGTGACGGTTGTCAAAAAAATTCACGACGAGCTCATGTGCCGCCTCAAGAATTGAGGATGATTCCAATTACTTGGCCATTTGCAGTCTGGGGGCTTGATATGGTCGGGCCTTTCAAAAGGTCTAAGGATAAAAAGACACACCTCTTAGTGGCGGTGGATAAATTTACAAAGTGCGTTGAGGCAGAGCCGGTCAGTAAGTGTGATGCAGCCATGGCGGTTCAGTTCATGAAAATGGTGATTTTTCGCTTTGGTTTTCCACACAGCATCATAACTGATAATGGCACTAATCTCTCCAAAGGTGTTATGGAAGAGTTCTGTCAATGAGAACATATCCGGCTTGATGTTTCGCGGTAGCTCATCCTCAATCCAATGGTCAAGCGTAAAGAGCCAATCGGAGATCTTGAAAGGTATAAAACCCGGCTCTTGGTCCCCTTACGGTAGACGCCGGGTTGTTGGGTGGAGGAATTACCCTCTGTGATTTGGAGCATCAACACTACACCTAACAGACTTACGGGTTATACACCTTTCTTCATGGTGTACGGAGCAGAGGCGGTCCTGCCAAGTGACATCCGTCATGACTTGCCCCGTGTGGCGGCTTACGTTGAGGCTGATAATGAAAAAGCTCGTCAGGATGCACTTGACTTGTTGGATGAAGAGCGTGACTTGGCAATAGCCCGCCGGTGATTTACCGAGAAGACTGCTACGCTACCAGAGTCACTGGGTTAGATCCGGAACCTTTCAGAAGGTGACTTAGTGCTCCGGCTCATCCAGATCAATCGATATGCACAAGCTATCCCCTTGGGAAGGACCCTTTGTGGTCAGCAAGAACACGAACAATGGTTCATACTACCTCATCGATGTTCGAGAGCACAAAGACTCACGTAAGTCGGAGGAGGAGACCCGTCGGCCGTGGAATATAGCTCATCTTCGCCTTACTACACTTGAGCCAATCGGGCTCTCGTGGATGTACATATTTTGATGTATATATTATGAAAAGCAATAAAGCAGGACCTCTGTCTTTTTCATCCTCAAATGTTTGCCTGTCTTCCTTATTATGTTGTTGAAACAACCAATAGGGAGCGGATCATATTTGAATCCGGCTTTCCCTTTGGTACGGCTTATGATCATATCTGAATCTAGCCATGATCACTAGGGGGCTTCCTGTTCAAATATAGGTCGTATTCGAACCAAAGAGAACATAGCTGTCGACACCCTCTTGATGGGCATACTGCCAAACCCACTAGGGGGCTTCTTGATCATATCTGAATCATAGCTCAACCCCTTGGGCCTGACGTGGATCATATTCGAACCAGTGTCATTAAACAACTCTTATGGTCACTTGGGGGCTTCCTGTTCAAACATAGGTCGTATTTGGACCAAAGAGAACATAGATGTCGATACCCACTTGATCGGCATCGCCAAAGCCATAGGTGGCTATATGATCGTATCTGAATCTTAGCTTAACCCCTTTGGAACGGTTTTCTGATCGTATTCGAATCAGAAGCCTTTGAACTTTATCTATTTTTCATAAAACTTTCCAAATCTCAATTGTTTGACGGTTGGCAGATTTTTTCCTGAAAGCACTTATGGGGTGATTTTTATCCCGCCGGCTTACTTTTGCTCAAATACAGTTGTTGGTGCATAGCAAGCATCATATGTGCAAGGGTTCAGGATTAAAAAGCTTACCCTCATTGTTCGGGTCGCATAAGCCGGCAAGGTAATCAAAGGATCACAGGTGTATGTCATATGATTATGTCTTAAGGATATAATTGAGAACCGGCCTTTTATGATTTTTTGATTCATACTCCGGGTTATCTGTAAGATATATGACCCGCCATGTGGTAAGCCGCCAAGGGACTTGCGTTTTTTGTTCTGTATGCAAGGCAACTAAAGCAGAAGATCAATATAAACCGGAAGAATATAACGACGGCGGCTTGAACAAGTGTTGAGCGCCTCAAACGTGCGCGATGGCACGACAAAGTCAAGTCTTTCTTCTACCCTATTACAAGACTCCCCGAGTCTGGATAATGAATCATTGTTTTATACAAGGCATAAAAATAAGGCGCCCGACGGATCACTCATTTTGTTGGCCTGAAGCTTCCGGGTCATCCCTTTCCGCTCCTCCGTCGGCTGCCCTGTCTGGAAGGTTGATGATGACCAAATAATGCCACTCAAAGCTTCAAATTCAGCTTCATCATCAATTAACCCGACCGGATCGACTTCGGGGGCGAAGGTATGCTTACGAATTGGAGGGATCAAGCTGACTGCATCATAATGTGGCGTGGCGATCCTCTAATTTTGGCTATCGTAACCCGACTGGTACTTGGTGAGGTCCGTGTCATTCCCGATCAGAGTGACCACAGGGCGTATTTCCTTCACGCAGGTGGTGAAGTCCTTCTCCTCAAATGGGGTGCCATCCTCTTTAAAGCTTGGATATCCAAGGGAGATGTCGGCCGGGTCCAGCTCTGGTAACCATGCGTTGGCCCGGCTTAAGGCGGCTATGGCTCCGGCTCTTGCAGAAGCACGTCTCAATTTTTGGACCCATTAAGGGAGCACAGCAAGCCGCTTCAATACATCAGCCAGGATATTGGGAACATCATTTGACAAAGCCACAACGGCTAAAGCGCGTTGTGACCCGGTGTAGAGTTGCTCCACCAATGTATAAACCGCCTTCAGCTTTGTTAACATGTTCTGGTTCAGATTAGAGCTCCTGAGGCCTGTATTAACAAACATCAGGTGAGCCGGAGATGACAAACAAGGTACTTGTCGAAAAAAGATTTATAGTATTTAACACTGGCAGAATAATTTACCAAAGATTGCTGAGACCATCTGAGATATATGGCGTTTTAAGCCGGTTAACTCAGCCTTTGTATCTGCGAGAGCCGCTTCTGCTTTCTCGGCCCAGGTGACCAAGGAGGCCTTTTCATCAGCCCATACCTTCTTATCAGCTTCAAAGCTTTTCTTCAATTTCTCTTGTTCAGATACGCTGAACTCAAATTTGAAGTTGGCCTTTTGGATTTCAGTCTCTTGAGCTGCCAGGCGACTCTTCAAATCATCAATCTCCGACTCAATTTGACTTATGGTGGCCTGAATCAAAGCCGGTATACAGTCAGCATTGGTATAATATAGCATTAAGTCCCAAGCACTTTGCAAGCAAAGATACTTGACACTTGGGGGCTAATGTATGTCAAGAACTCAATTATCACAAGGCGGTTCATGGAAATTAAGTCCCAAGCACATTGCAAGCAAAAATACTTGGCACTTGGGGGCTAATGCATATTGCAATTCAAAGTATTATACTACACCAGTTCAATTATCTTCTTTTAAAGCCAGCCTTCGAGTGTTACAGGATAAGCCGGGCGTCTGACAAGCAGTGCTAAGCGAATTCTAAGTCTACAACATATTTTTTCTCATAAGCAGTAGACTTGGGGGTTGGCATAGTAAGGAGGAATAAGGAATATCAACAAGAGTTATACCTCAGATTTTTGGTGTATTTGCTTCACCATATCAACTTCCAGGTCACGGCCATCGCGGCACTTGACTTATATAGCCGTAGACAATTTCTCCAATACTGAGATGAGTATAATCATGACGCCCAAATTGGCTTTTCGGCGCTCCAAAAGTTCTTCCTTGGCAGAGCACTTAGCAAGTACAGTGGGTCTTCCCGGTTCAACAAACTGATTCTTAAGAATCTTGACTTCCGGGTCATCTGTTCTTGCCGAGCTAGGAACCTCCGGGTTATCAGAACTGTTAAGAGTTTTTTTGGTAGGCGGATCAGAAGTTGGTGCTGGAATATCATGGGCCAGTTCAGGTGGCGGCTCATGTGTGGAGGTGTCAGGAACGGTTGTTCCGAGCTCCGGTCGATCCACGACCGCTCTTGGCCGGCTTATTTTTCTTCGCCCTTTTGCTGGGCTTCACTTGTACACTGTGTGCAAATCAGAAGGGTTAGCACAAAAGCATGAGTAAGATAAACATAAAGATAAATAAGTTGACATTACCCTGGAGCAGTCTTGAAAGCCGGCAAGTTGGATTGCATGGATTCGCCGGAGGAAGGTGAAGTATCCTGATAGTTTGAGTCAGATGAATTGAGGGGTTGACGAATGAAACCCGCCAAAGGTAAAAAAGAACGTAAATCGGAGATAACCTCAGTCCGGCGCTTCCTTGTTACGTCAGGTAAGCCGGAGGCGAGTTCCGCGTCCTTGCTGGTCCGGGTCTGCCTCCGTCTCTCATGAGTCTGTTGCTTCAAAAGAAATTGAGGATCTTGGTAAGCTAAAGGATGTGAAAATCTTACTTTCTGGGTCACTCTTCGGACTTTCTGCCTTGGCAAAGGCTCGGAGTCAGAGGAAATTATAGTTACCTCTTCCTCAACTGCTTGGCTATTTCCCGTGTCCCCTTGAAGGAAATTAATGTCAATAAGATGATAATAAAGGAATCAGGGGAGTTAAGGATTACCACTTCTTCATCATTAGAGGAGTCATCCAGTTTGAGCAAATCTAAAGCACTTGGCTTCTTCTTCCTCTGAGTTCCAGCTTTGGCGGTTTTCCTTTCGGCTCTCTTGGCTGCTCTGGCCTGTTTGGCAGCCTCATGATCATATTTTACCTTCCAGAAATTGTCTTTTGCCTGTGAATAATGAGAAAAGGTTATGAGTAAAAGCAAGGCATTCCACAAAAGAGTAAATTCCTAGATCGATAACTTACTGCAGGAGTTGGATTATTCTTGCAGAATGGAAGTAAGCCGAAGGTGTTACTGACCACTGAGCCCTCTTTCAAAAGAGATTGGGTCGTGGATTCAATCATGTCATCAGGCAAGTCATCAGGACAATGACGCAGTGGGTCATCTTTTTCGCCTGTGTAAGTGCACATCAAGCCGGGGTGGCGGCTTAACGGTATCACCCGCCATGAGATCCAGACATACGCATCAAATCAATGCCATCTAAGCCGTTCCCCAAGAGAGCTTTGATTTTCTTTATGGTAGGAGCAATCTGTAGGCGTTCAGCGGCAGATAGCTTGTCCGACAGTGGATGGTTGGATTCAAGGCGCAGAGTGTGAAAGCCGGGCAGCGGGTTCTCATCAGACGGAGAAGTGTCCTAGCAATAGAACCACGTCTGGTTCCAATCCTTAGGGTGGCTTGGCAGTTCAGCATACGGGAAAAGGCAGTCCCTCCATCGCTGAATGGAGATACCATCAAGTTCCAGGCTGGGCCCATTGGCACGTTCATTCTGACGGTTTAAATAAAACAATTCTCTGAAAAGCAATAGGTTGGGTTCTTCTCCAAGATATACCTCGCAAAGACTTGGAAGTTGCAAATGTTTGACACGGAGTTGGGCCTGATATCTTGAGGTCTGAGATCAAAAAAGTGTAAAACATCCCTGAAGAAGTTTGAGCTGGGTGGAGAAAAGCCCCGGTTCATATGATCAGCAAAAACGATCACTTCCCCCTCCTTGGGTTGAGTTTTTTCTTCTGACGGATTAGGAGCACGATAGGACATGACTTATTTCTCGGGCAGATAGCCAGTCTTCACGAAATCAGACAAGGTGTTTTCAGTGACAATAGATTTGACCCAGTTGCAGGTCACAAGTGCTTTGGGAGCCTTGGGTGCCATTATGCAGATGGAAGCTTATGACAAAATAAAAATTTCCGGCTCAACTTAACCCGGAGGGGAATATTTTAAAATCTCTTCAAGATGGCGGCTTTTGACGGGGCCTAATGACATATGGCTAATTGTATCTGGTTATTTAAACCGCCATGGGAATCAGAAACAGTTAAGTTATTTTAAACCGCCAAGAGTAGGCAAGGCTGTCAACCAGTGCTATCCTTTTAAACCGGCCATACGGATTGTCATGGTTAAACGGATCTAACATATGCAGTTTTTTGACTAAGTATGGAACAAACAGGTTTCCGAGGTTGCAGCTATTATTTGGGATCAAACGGTCATTCAGAAAAGGAAAAAAATCCAGACCTTAAACTCGTACAGATAAGTTCATACGCTCGAATAAGGCCTCTGTACAAAAGAAAGGAATCTATTTGCATTTGAAATAGGTGCGAAACAGCTTCCGCAGCAGTTTTATACTATCTTAAGATCAGAAAAGGGTGGCAGAGGTGAAATCTATGAAGGGCTCATGACGAACAGCGATGAACACCGACAAACTCAAAAATATCAATGCAGATCTGAGAAACAGGGAAGAAGAAGCTTACAGATGCAGACTTGCTGCGGAGGTTCGTCGCATTTTTCTGGTTGGATCAGGTCGATGCAGCGGCCAAGGTCGACGAAGATACGGTGCTCTGTGGCGGCGGCGGCGGCGGAGCTCGAGCAGCAGAGAAGTTGCGAGAGGAAGAAGATGACAGAAGGGGGAGAATGGAAAAGACCTAGGGGTAGTACCTATTTATAAGGGAAGACTGGCTGAGAAAGCGCGAGAAACGAGGAGGCCAGGCGTGATTATCCAGCCACTCTGACGCCTCGATTTTCGGAATGGTCAATAAAGATAAAGATCCGTTGAGATATGACGGAGTAAAATATGAATTTAATAGAAGATGACGTCACGACGGGTGGTCACGGATTCATAAGATGACGTCACAGCGGGTTATAACCTTTGCACAGACAGAAGACAGAAGGTCTTTTCTTTATGGTACTTCAAGATTGACATGAACCAGTTCAAATCAATCTGGGGCCTAATGTTGGGGATATAACTACTTTTGTAAGCCGCCCAGGAGGGGCCGGGTTACGCAAAGGTGATCCATCATATGAAGCCCAAGATCAAGCGTGAAGATGGCGGTTCAATAAAGGGTCTAAAGCCCACAGGCGACTTAAGGCCCGTAGTGATAAACCGTCGTAATGGCATGACTTGTATTATAAGGTGATTAACTTGACCACCGAGCCAGCCCTTTGTTTATGAGCCGGTCGGGACTTTGTAGGCCGCAGGGCGTCAACCCGTGTATATAAGGGGACGACCCACTGGCGGCTTAGGGCAAGTAACATCAAATCGAGAGCTGGGCATAGCGTATTTCGCTCCCTGGTCATCGAAACCCTAGCAATACCAACCCAACTAGACGTAGGCTTTACCTTCATCATAAGGGGCCGAACTAGTATAAAACATCTCTCGTGTCCCTTGTCCCGTTAACCCCTTTAAGCTTCCTAGTTGTGATGGCTCCACGACTAAGTCCTTGCAAGAGGACATCTGCCGTGACAATTCCACGACACTAGTGATGAAAACTATGATGAAATTGCTATTATAATGATAATCAAGATAAAATGAATGATGATGATAATAAGGAGATTGAGCGTCTAACTAAAGAACTAAACACTCTTAAGTGAGCTCATGAAACTACCTTAGAAGATCATCGAGAGCTTTTAAAGACTCATGAGAAGCTACGCTTTGGAAAGCTCAATCTAGAGCAAGAGCATGGGTTCTTAAAAGCAATCAATGATGATCTTCATAAGAAAAGATCTTCTTAGATTGCCAAGAGTTTACTCTTGTCTACTTACATGCCACAAGTAAAATTTAGCAACAAGAGTAAGAAAGATTCTTCCTCTAGTAGTAACAACGATCATGTTAAATCCAATGTTGTTCCTTCTAGTAGTTCTCTTGATTCCACTAATGATTCTCTTAGCCAAGTTACACTTGAGCAAGAAAATAGTCTATTGAAGGGAATTATAGAGAAAAGTGTTTACAAGAGCCTTGCTGGGAGTAAGCAATTTGAGGAAATTGTACGCAAGCAAGGAAGGCATCGGAAGAGTCAAGGTGTTGGTTTTGAATGCAAGTTCAATGGCAATGGAGTTGAGTGGGAAGAAGATAAATACCCCAATACGAAGTTTGTTCCTCAATAAGAGAAGTATGACCCCACTTCTTCCAAAGGAACACAAGCTCAATATGATCTTCCACGACAAGACCACTAGCTAAAAGGCAAGGACAAGCTTCAAGAGGAGATTGATGCATTTGAAGAAGCTCCAAAGGCCTTGGTCAAGTGGGTTCCCAAGACTACATCAAGTTCTACTTCATCAAGTACGACTACAACCCCAAGGATTCCCAGCAAGATGATGTGGATCCCAAAGAAGAAGAACTAGAGAGTTCTTGAGGGTGACTCCGCCAACAAACTTCACTCATATTCATTTTGGCGAGGACAAGTGCAATCAACTTCCATATCTTGCACTAGTTCAAGGAGTCACAAACCCTCTTGTTGGTTAGACAAGGGACAAGGTAACCTAATGCTTTCATGGACAACATCATGTGTGATTTTCACTCTATGTCTATGGATATCCTTGTATGTTCCTTGTGGGACTAACCCATGTAGGTATTGGAAGTGCAACTCACTCCAATGGATTGCTCCAAATGATCTACATCAACATTGAGCATCTACATCTTCAACACCTACATGAAGGCATCATCGACAAAAGCCAAGGTTAGTTCATCCCTCTTAGGGGGGATATGACATCTAGGGGGAGCTTTGCCCTAAGAATTGAGCTAAAGCAACTCTAATGGTGTGAACACAACAATGATTTATGTGAAAGTGGTAACCCCACTTGTGCTTAAACGACGAGTATGACCTATGATCCAATGTTCTCATTTGACTCCTAAGTCAATATACTCATATATAGATGACCTAGTCATCGCCAAATTGCTTGATAGATGCTAGAGTGATTGTGCATGCTTTGCCACATATTTCATTTGCTATCTTATTGTGTGAGCATGTTGATTGCATATTTTTTCTCATTCGAGAACATCCATTTGTTGCTTTGGTTGTTTGGCTTTATCTTTTTGCCAAATGAATGGACAAGAATGCCTAAGAACTCCCTCTAGCTATCTATGTTTTTCTCGTCTCAAACTCTATTCATGCTACATCACAAAGTTTGAACAAGTCAAATTCGAACCCTCCGGGCGAGGAGCACTCGGAGTCACCGATCCGTCAAGGGCTTAACTTCCAAAACCTCTTAGTGTATTTCGGTCTGACCGATACATCCCATTCGGTCATGTTGAGTTCATTGAGTTGATCTAGTTTTTTGATCTCGGTGCAACCGATTTGAACCTTTCGGTCTCACCGAGTTGCAGCAACCGCTTGCGATTCTGCATCTCGGTGTCACCGAGTTGTTCCACTCGGTCACACCGACAGTGTCTGGATATATATACCCACAGGCTAAAAATTTGGAAATTTCTCCAAACCCCTTCGCCCGCGCCTATCCAGCTCTGCCGACTCGTGGTCTTCGGATCGTCGCCTCATCGCCCACGACCTCCTGCCACTGGTTTCCTCCGCCGTCAACAGAAATCTTCGCGACGTTGTCGCCGTAGCGGGTTCATCACCAAGCTAGGGTAAGAACTCAACCCTTTGTGCTTTCTTCACTCCGATTCTTAGCACAAAGATCAATGCCTATATTCTTGCCATGATTGAAATGACTCTATCCACTGCAAAACTCTGTTAGATTAGATTTGATGCAAAAATTTAGGTTTAGGTTTCCGTCAAACTCATCCCAGACCGAGCGATATTAGAATTTTGGTCTCACCGATTTGGCCCAGGCCATTGCACATGTACTACTCGGTCTGACCGAAGTGTACAAATTGGTGTGACCGAGTTTACTTTCTCTGTGAAACCCTAGCATCTCGGAGTCACTGAACTGTGTCTCGGTCTGACCGATTTCACATGTTTAGACTCTAAAGTTGCTCCGGTGTCACCGAGTTTGTAACATCGGTAGCTCCGAAATGCTTTTTGTAGAAAACTAAAACTAAGTTTTTGACTCAATTGTTTTGCAAAATGGATGTGCTTTGTGATACTCATCTACTCCATCTCAACCAATCTATTCACATGGATAGCTTTCAGTGTCAGAGATATCAGACCAGAGTGATAGCTAGAACAAGTTTGAAGAGCACCAAAATCTCAGTGAGGGCACTGGTCCTTCAAGCAGTTATGATGAGGGTAGCAGAAGCACCCCAAGCAACCTGCCCAAGGCAGCAACAAGGACAAGAGGAAGAGAAATTCAGATTCTGAAGATGAAGACTTTGTTGTTGATGAAGAGGTCATTTCCAAGAAGAAGTTGATCAAGAAAGAGCAAGTAGCTGATGTTGCTGGCATCAAGCCAGGCATGAAGAAGGCTCCTGCTCAGAGGAAGACCATGTCTAAAGCTAGAGCTTCAACTCAGGAAACAATAGAATTCACTCTTGAACCAAGAGAAGAAGCTGCTGGAGGCAAGAAGAGGAAGGAAAGGGTAAAGAAGACCATAGCCAGGGTGATTGACAGATCCTCAATGATGAAAGACCCGGCTGAAGATGAGGATGAGGATGAAGATGAGGAAGAAGAAGAAGCTGCTGCACCTCCACCAAAGTCTCAAAAACTTATGGGTGATGCAATCAAGTCAGGGGCTGCTCCATCTAAGCCCAAGACTGCTCCCAAGCAATCTTCACAAACTCAAGCTCCCAAGAAATCTACACCCAAGAGATCTACTAGGAACGTCCCTGCTGCTGAGAAGAACAAGGCCCTAGTGCCTGAGAATCAGGAAGAGGAAGAGCCCCAAGTCCTCAGAAAGCTCAAGCCCAAAATACCAGATCATAATCACAACCATCCTGTTGCTGAAAACATGAAGGAGAGGAAAGATGCAGGTCTCAGATTGTCGAGATAGCCAGATCCATATGCTACAAAGAGAAGGAGTGCTGTGGACTACATGTTTCACACTAAGGAACAACAGGACTTCTGTGAGACAGTCCTCCTCGACAAGAAGCCTATTGTCTGTGATATGAAATGGGTTGACAGGAAATTCATTGATGACAATGAGGACTACTTCCCTAGAGTGCATGAGAGCTTCAGACTAAATGCAGTTGACAAGTTTGTGGGTCAAAAATTGACCAAATGGAATGATGAGTTGATCATGCAGTTCTACTCAATAGCTCATTTTTACCCTGATGGCAAGATTGTCTGGATGACTGAGGGTACTAGGTACCAATCTTCCATTGATGAGTGGGCTGAACTGATCAATGCTCCTGAAGAGGCTGAGGATGACATTGATGTCTATGCAAATCCCAGGAAATATCACAACTCCATGGCTAATATGTACAAGGAGATACCTGACAAAGCCTTGGAGACTCACATGCTTGGCTCAGTGTACTATCTGTTGTCTGGATTGGCCACCATGAATACCATATTGAGGCATACTTTGCTGCCCTAATCAGGAGATCACAGGATGATCAGAGGCCACTCCGTCAACTAGCTTCAAATGTTTGATTGGCCACAAAAATTCAAAGTGATGAGCTTGACAGTTGAAACAATCAAGAGGACTGCAGCTGATCAGAAGAGATCATGTGGCTATGCTCCACACATTCAGATGCTCATTAATTCCAAGATGGGCACAGGCACATACTTGCTAGACAGAGAGCACCTTCCCTTGAGGCCAGATTTTGAGGATAACACAGTTGTCATGGATGCTTCACATCCTACTTCAGTTGAGGCTCAAGAGAAGAGAGAGAAGGCACATGCAGGAAAAGCTTCAAAGATTCCAGATCCCTCAGAAGTCAATCTCAAGACCAAGCAGGACCAGCTCAGCTATTTGCTTGAGGCCACTATGAGAATAGAGAAAAGACTAGCTACCCTGACTCAAAATTAAGAGAGCCTTGAGAGGATCTGTAACATCCCAAAAATTTTAAATTTTGGAATGTTATATTAAATAGATAGATTTGATTGATTGTTTGATTGATTGACTGAAAGTGAGTGAATTTGAAACTTTTGAAAGTTAAATGAGAGGGAATAAAGGACTTTCCCAAGCTTTCATTTTGCTTTTATGATCTCAGTGAATTCAAATTCTTTTCACCACAAAACCCTGGAGAGAAGATGGCATGACTTCTTCCATTTATTTAAATGACAAGGGGTGTTGAAAATATTTGAATTTCATTTGAGAATATTTTCAATTCTGAAACTTTATGCAACTCAATGATTTTCACGAGCGAAGATAAAATGACTTCTTCAAAACATATGAAATATGAGTTGGGAGTTTCAAGGAATTAAAATTCAAAGTTCTTTTGAATTTATTTTCAATTTGGAGTTATTGGAGTTTTATTCAAATTATTTTTCTCCAAAAATAAAATATACAGAAATTAGGGTAACATGATTCCCTACATCAGAAAATTGGAGAGAAATAAATTTGAATTCATTTTGGTATTTTTAAAATGATTTTTATTGGATTTTATTAGAGCAGAAGCACTCTTTGCTTTATTTGAATTTGTGTGTATTTTATTTAATGCTATAAAAATGTCCATGTTGTAGAAAATCTTTTTCTAAAAATTTCGATATATTATATGACTATATAATATATAATTTTTTCTCTGTTTTTATTTATTTGAGAAAATGTTTTATAAAAAAATCTTCTCTTCGGACCGACTGGGCCGAAGCCCAGCCGGCCCAACGCCGCTCCGTCCCACCCCGGGTCGTCCCCGATCTCCAGCGGGAGACCGAACCCCGCACGAATCCGCCGGCCGCCGCCGTCTCCTTCCCGGAGTCCGCCTCCCGCGCCGCCTTGCCTTGCCCCCTCCTCCACGCCCGCTGGCCCTTAAAAGGCGAGACCGGCCCCTCTCTCTTTCCTCGTTCGATGTGCCGCTGCCGCATCTCACCGGGCCGAGCCCCGGCCGCCCGCCGCGCCACTCGCCCTCGCGCCTTCCCGCCGCCACTTGGAGCCGCCATGAACCCCGCCCGAGGCCGAGCCGCCCGCTGGTCGTTCGCCTCGACGCCGAGCCGCCGCTGCCATCCGCCGTCGTCGACCCGAAGCGCCACCTGAACTGGTACAAAACCGCCTGGTCCGGTTTTTTTTAGGGTTTAGATTTACTTCGAGTTTTCTTAAAATCGGTTTATTTTTTAGGTTAACTTATTCTGCGAGCGTTCATTAGATAGGGTTCAGTAGCGAACGATTTTCGTTCGGTAGCAATCGGTAACGAACGTTCACTATTTAGTCTTTTTTCTGCCAGGGACCTATTCGCTAGGTTTTATTTTACAGATTAGCCCCTGGTTTTCAAATGACCACAACTTTCCACCCGTTTGTCCAAATTCAACGAAACCAACGCCCACTTCTTTGTTATGATCCCCTCTATCCAGTAATCCAACTAAAACATGTTTTTGAAAGTTTTAAAATTTGAATTCAAACAGATTTGTATTCAAACTTGGTTTGATCATAACTTGAGTTTCGTAACTCCGATTTTGTTGATTCTTTTTGCAAATCGAAGCTCTTGACCTAAACTTTCTGATAAGGCCAAATTCACATAATTTTGGTGCTGTTAGAAATTGTTTTAAGTTGCAAGAGTTATTTGCTTGGTTTTGATGTTTTCCGAATTGTTTTCTTCGTTCTTTCCGATCTTTTGAGTGATTGCTTATGTGTGGTTATTGTTGCTTGCTTACGATAGATTGACCGGAGTGTGATGAGTAGAACTATCAAGAGTTTTGAGTGCGAATCATCTTCATCAACTTTGCAGGCAAGTAACACTTTGATCATGTCTTTTCTCATACCCAGTTTTTATGCATTAGATCTATCCTCAAACATTGCATTGATTTAGGATCTAATTAAATTGTGGGATGGGAAGTAGTTGAGGTAGTACCTATTACCTGTTTATTTTCAAACCCTTGGGAGTTACTTCTACGTTTGCTTATTATGCCATGCTATGCTAGTAGACGTGGATTGGGTGAGTGTATCCATGACAGATGTGAGATTGTTAATTTAATTGTTTATTTAAGGTGGCAACTTAAACACACATCTGGGTGGATTGAGGCACCTGGTTTCCATCAGGACTTTCCTGTATTTCTTCGGACCGCCACCCAGGCTCAAAGGGATCATGAGATTATTCAAACTAGAAACTTACGTGTGCAGCCACAAGCCATTATGGGCTCTGGCATAGTTGATTAAGTTGTGCGAACTCTAACGGGTAGACTAGCAGATGTAGGGGAAAGTAGGTGTGCGGTCTACCCACATGTAAGGTGCTAGTGCTTCCGAAAGACTATGTCTCGGTCATCCATTTCTCAAACATCATGTAGTCGAGAAATCCAACGGAGGCGATCGAGTCTTGTGGGGAAAAGTGCAAACCTCTGCAGAGTGTACAAACTAATCATGGTTAGCCGTGTCCCCGGTTATGGACATCTTGAGTATCTAGTACTTGGATATCATGTGAATCTCATCATGTTACTTCTAATTAATATTGTTGGGTTGTTAATGAGTACTTTTAATTGGGATTGAGGATGTTGTCAACCATTCTCAATGTTTAACAACCAGCATGATAGTTAAATAAATGTATTCCTTTGCAGTAGGGAAAAATTGGCTTTTCGCAAAACCATTATAACCATAAAGCTTTCCACCAGCCATATATGCATGTAGTATAGGCTTACTATTTCATTATTCTCTATGTGTTACATTGCCAGCATATTCCATGTGCTGACCCGTTTTCGGGCTGCAACGCTTCATGTTGCGCACTTTTTGAACGACGAGTAAGTGATACGTTAGGGTTACGATTTCTACACTCAACTTTGCCGTTGGTGTTGATGGGAATCCACAACCTTGTTACTTCCGCTATTTGGATTGAGGTAATAGTATTTACGTTACTTTATACATGTGATTTACCTCTGTTATAAATCGTCGAGTACTGTATGTGTCAAAGATACCGATCCAGGATGACACTTAAGCCACGTAGACTTGATCCATTCGGGCCGGGTCGCTACAAGATGGTATCAGAGCACATGTTGACTGTAGGACGTGACCCTACAAACTGACAAGCCCATAGGAAAGGTTTTTTCTCTACAACTTCATTTTCAAAAAGATCTTTTACCTCTCTTCTCTTCTGAGCTTATTCAAATATTTCCTTTTAGTGAGACCATACCCCTTTCCCTTTTGACCATGAAGATTTAGCTGATGGGATCACTCCAAGAAGTACAAGATATCGGACAACTAAGACCATTTGGAATGAAGAGGATTTTACCGTGCATTACAATGATGGAAACTACAAATGTTGAAGACTCCGAAGACTAGGAGATTTTGAAGGCTAGAATTTCTAGATTTTTATGACCTAGGAAGGTTACGCTTATGGAATTTGACAGACTATGGAAGTTATCAATACCCGAGATCAAGGTGTATTGGAGTAAGACCGGAACATGGAGAGTTAGAAACTCAAAGTTTTGTCAGGAAAACCCTAAGGCAGGAGATATCAACTATGGAATGATAGCTCATGGAAATGACAAGAGCAGAAAGACGGCTATCCATGATGTTATCGTCCATTTATGCTATTGTCACTGTCCTGAGTTAAGCATGCATATGCATGGAAGGATTGGATGGTAGAAGGCTGATGGAGCACCAATCAGTAAAAGATGAAGTTTTAACCTTAGCCGGTGTATCACCAGGATCTGGAGTGTTACATCAGGAAGTTAAGATGGACCTACAAGAAGCAATATTTTGACAAGAAGACAATTGGTGAAGAACTCAGAACCTAAGTCAAGTAGCCAAACTGGAGGAACAAAACCTCGAGATACCGGAGATTTGTCAGGAACTGATGGATAGAAGGACATGGTTCATGTCAAGGAGGTTGAAACCCAGAAGTTTGGAACCCAACTCCAGAAATATTAAAGGATGTCACTAAGATACTTCACGTCAACAGAGATCTGGCATAGGAACTTGAGAAGGACAAGCATGATTAGAAGAAGCCATCGGAGATCTGAACAAGAGTTGAAGAGTTTGGCAACTTTGAAGAGTTATTGACCATTAGAAGACCAAACCCCTATTATATACCTACGTTAGATGCGACGTTTGTGAGCTGTCATTTGTTTGTTGTTTTTCCGACAGCCACAATAAAACCTGTCTTTTCAAAACTATTGTTTGTCTTGTGTGTATCCCTCTCTATCTCTCTTATCCCACCCCAAAACCCATGGACCCCATAGAGGATGAATGGAGATGAGCTCGTATTTTCGGGACCGATGAGGCAATTGAAGACGGACCGATGGATTCAGAACATGGAGGATCACATGGAGAATAACTCTATAGCCAGAAAGGATATAGCCCAGCATGCTCTTCCGTTCTTTGAAAGAGGTGCTGCTACCTGGGTGGAGGATGTACCAAACCATCAATGGATGGCAAGGAATAACAACTTGGAAATAATTTAAGTGGACTTTGTTAAATCTTGGCTAGTGTCCCAGAAATTGAGGCCTTATGGAAAGGATATGAAGAAAGCTTGTGCATACAAGCTTTGTGGAGAAATAGGGCACAACCATAAAGAAAACAAGGATGAATACCCTCATAATCGGAGGATTATCAAAGGAGTTAGCCGAGGATCTCAGGGAACTTCGATTGGAGATTGTTCCCAAAGGTTTTGTTGCAGCAATGGAAGTCCAGTCTACATTGGTGAGAAAGATCCGTGAAGCTCAGAAGGATGACAAAGATATTGCTGAGGTAAAAGAGAGGATGAGCAAAGGAAAGGCCAAAGGTTTTCGTAAGGATGAGCACGACACCTTATGGTTCGAGGATCGTGTATATGTGCCTAATAATGCAAAGATTAGGAAGTTAATACTTCAGGAGGCTCATGACTCACCATACTCGATTCACCCTGGAAACACCAAGATGTATTTGGATTTGATGAAGCGTTTCTGGTGGACTAGTATGAAGAAGGATATTGCGGAGTATGTAGTCATAGGTGATGTATGCCAGAGAGTAAAGGCGAACAGCAAAGCGGTCGGATTACTACAGCCTATGCCGATACCCGAATGGAAGCAGGATAAGCTTGGCATGGATGTCATTACCGGATGTCCCATAACCTGATCGGGATATGATTCTATCTGGGTAGTAGTTGATTCGCTTGACCAAAGTGGCTCACTTTATCCCAGTGAAAACCACCTATATAAGTGCGAAGTTGGCCAAGATATATTTGACCAGGATCGTATGTCTGCATGGAGTTTCGAGGACCATCGTATCAGATAGAGGAACACAGTTTACCTCAAAGTTTTGGAATCAGCTGCACTAGACTTTGGGTACTAGGCTAGAGTTCAGTACAACCTTTCATCCGCAGACAGATGGATAAATCGAAAGAGTCAATCAGATTCTGGAGGACATGTTGAGAGCGTGTGCACTAGATTATGGATCTAGTAGTGATGATGATCTACCTTATGCGGAGTTCTCATACAACAACAGTTACCCAGCCAGTTTGAAGATGGCTCCTTTTGAAGCTTTGTATGGGAGAAGGAGCTAGACACCGTTGATGTGGGATGACTTTGGAGACCGTCAGTTGTTTGGACCAAATGTGATCAAGGAGTCAGAAGAGAATGTTAAGTTGATTCGAGATAGATCAAGATAGCTCATCCAGCGGAAGAGTTATCTTGCACTCAAAAACGCAAGGAGGTAGTCTATGAAATTGGAGACAAAGCATTTCTTCGTGTGTCCCCTCTGCGAGGAGTTAAACTATTTGGAGTTAAGGGAAAGTTAGCCCCAAGATTTGTAGGACCATACCGAGTTTTGGAGCGTATGGGAGAAGTGGCCAACAAATTGGAGTCAACCGAAGGACTGTCAGGAGTTCATGACGTGTTTCACGTTTCCTAGTTCAATAAGTGCCATGCAGAGATGGCCAAATATTCCCCTGCAAGGACGCTTGACCCTGGAAAGGATAATGATGTTCCATGAAGTGGGGTATGGATTTCATAAGTACAAGTGTTTATCTCTATGTGGGATATCCCACTAGGATGAAGAGATGGACTACTATTGGATATAAAGGAGGTATGATGTTGGAAATATGGATCAATGGAAATTCTATGATGAGTCTGAGTAATCATGTCCTTGTTTGGTGCCAATAGAAGGAAGAAAAACAGTTCAATTGGATGGATTTAAGAATACTAGGAAGTTGGAAGTTGGAATAATGATCAGAAGCCCGAGGATAAGTTCAAGGACTGCAAGTGATGAGATGGGCCATAACCCACATGCCCCAGGACCTGCCAAGAAGCAAGCACAATTCTTGCTGAAGGAAAAACCCTGGAAGAGGATATGCCTTTATCAACCGACAATTCTATAGGAGTTTACGCAAAACCTGAGAGTGGTTAGGAACGATAGATGTTTGTTTGGCTGCAGAATCAATGGATTTTCCGAACTTGGTTCGTCGACAAGAGAAATTCTGCAATGCTTGTGAGGATGACCGAGTGTTAGAATGCGAGATTCGCTAAACCATGTACAAGGTAATGATTTGGGTGCGGGATGGATTGATCACCATACCGACTTACTCTTATTATTCGCCTTGCTATATGGGATGGTAAATCTGAGTGACTTACCTGTAGTAGAGAGACAACGATCAAAACCTTGTTTGAACCTTAGAATGGTATAGGTATTTTTTTCCTTGTACACGGCAGTTGTTGCCAACCGTAGGTTATATGGTGAGGTTCAACCCAGACCCGTTTTCTGCAGGAGAAACCATAAATTGTTGACCACCATGAGATATCGATAGCTGATTAGTATTGGCGCTAAACCCGTCGACTAAGAAGACCCAGTCTCGGAATAACTGCATTACCAAGATAAAAGGATGTAAGAATTGCGGTAAAGGTTATGCCACTACCAAAAGAGCCCAGAGAAGTAATTATCCAGAGGATCTGAGAAGATCGACACTGCCAACAATAAGGATGGAGTATATGAGTTTTGATGGAACCGTAACAATGCTTCTAAGGGTGGTAGCAACCGAGACCCCCTGATGATCGATGGATTTGATAAGACCCCGACCCTAACCTATTTCTTTCTAGCCTCTCCGAATCTCGAGGACGAGATTCATTTTAAGGGTGGTAGTTTTGTAACATCCCAAAATTTTAAATTTTGGAATGTTATATTAAATAGATAGATTTGATTGATTGTTTGATTGATTGACTGAAAGTGAGTGAATTTGAAACTTTTGAAAGTTAAATGAGAGGGAATAAAAGGACTTTCCCAAACTTTCATTTTGCTTTTATGATCTCAGTGAATTCAAATTCTTTTCACCACAAAACCCTGGAGAGAAGATGACATGACTTCTTCCATTTATTTAAATGACAAGGGGTGTTGAAAATATTTGAATTTCATTTGAGAATATTTCCAATTCTGAAACTTTATGCAACTCAACGATTTTCACGAGCGAAGATAAAATGACTTCTTCAAAACATATGAAATATGAGTTGGGAGTTTCAAAGAATTAAAATTCAAAGTTCTTTTGAATTTATTTTCAATTTGGAGTTATTGGAGTTTTATTCAAATTATTTTTCTCCAAAAATAAAATATACAGAAATTAGGGTAACATGATTCCCTACATCAGAAAATTAGAGAGAAATAAATTTGAATTCATTTTGGTATTTTTAAAATGATTTTTATTGGATTTTATTAGAGCAGAAGCACTCTTTTCTTTATTTGAATATGTGTGTATTTTATTTAATGCTATTAAAATGTGCATGTTGTAGAAAATCTTTTTCTGAAAATTTCGATAATTATATGCCTATATAATATATAATTTTTTCTCTGTTTTTATTTATCTGAGAAAATGTTTTATAAAAAAAAATCTTCTCTTCGGACCGATCGGCGAAGCCCGGCCAACCAGCTGCCCACCCAGGTCGTCCCCGATCTCCAGCGGGAGACCGAATGTAACACCCCAAAATTTTTGCCAAGTTTTCAATATTAAAATTTTTGCCAAAGGTTCTAAAAATCTTTATTTCTGTTGATTTCAGAACTCTTCCTTTATTTTTAAGGAGTTTTGTATTTTTCCCCAGTGGAGCTTTCCAAAATACATTGGACTTCCTTGCCATCTCATCAAAACAATTTCTAAATAAGTAGAATTGTTTATAAAATTATTTCACCTTGAGCTTTATTCATTAAAATGAACTATATTAAATTTTTAGAGCTCCTTTTGAACTACAACCATTTGATAAGATCACTTAAAATTTCAACCAAAATTTGGAGATGTCATGAGATGTCTCTAAATCAATTATGAGCACTAATAAATTTATTTCATTGCTTATTTTGGATTCTTTCACCTGGTTTGCTTCTCTGGTCCAATGGGTATTTTGCACTACAACCCATTTAAATATTTCCCTAGAGCCTCCACCAAAATTATGGGATGCCAGTGATAGCATGCCATTCAACTTTATGCAATAGCATAGTGATGTTCTTTGGAAAATTTGAGTGCAATGACCTCTTTTCATTCTGGACCAGACTTGTGTTTTCTACTACAACTCTATTATTTCTTGCTCTAATGACCTTGTGTTTTCTCATGCTTGTATTCAACCTTGCAAAACCCCTAAGTCCAGGAGCATGCTCTATTTGGAACACTTTTGGTCCATGAAATGATGCCACTCACTCCACCTGCCCAGAATCGAAAGTTTTGCAAAACTTGCACTAGCAAGTTTCTCCTTTTTGCAAAGCAACTTCACCACCCTCTCTTGTATCCATAGAGACACTAATCTGGAGAATATGGCCACTCCAAGAACTACCTAGGTGCCTTTGGCATTTTGTCAAACACTCTGAGTGCACAACCAATTTTGGCATGAATTCAAGTTTGCATGGTGAACTTGAGCCCCTGACCAATCCACCATGTCCCCCAGTCCCCTTGCTAAGCCTAGACTAGTCCTGTTAATTGCCAGCCTCAACCGCAGCCTCTAGGATGCCCTAGCAAACCGACCTCCATCGCCTATATAAGAGGCCCCCGAGCTCAAACTCGCACACAGGCAACCTCAGGCCACCCCTATGGCGCTCCCCTAGCTCAATTGACCCGAAGGCTCTCTTCCCGTCTCCCAAGAACCCTGCCGCCGCCATTGCCCCAGCCCTTCCAGGCGCCACCAGAGCCTCCCCCTCTCCGTTCTCTTCACCAAGAACTCCCTCATCCTCCCGTGAGCCTTTTCCCCTACTTGATTTTGATCGGGAGCCATCGCCGCCACAAAATCACTTCGCCACCGAAGCCTTCCTCCGCCGCAAAGCTCGCCGCCGGTGAATCCCTCCACCTCTGACAATCCTGCAACCACCGGAAGGATCACCCTCGACCCGCGGATCCATCCCCGCCCTCAGCTCCCCACCAGGACCCGCCCGTCACGGGCGACGGTCACCGAGTCCCGCCCTCTCTCGGGCGGAGGAAGAGGAGGAGAATAGATCGTCAGCACTGGTGGGCTGTGCAGGCCCACTGTCGATGGCTCGATCGCAGCCACGCTGGATAAGTGGAAGCGTACTCCCAGATTACGCCTTCGACGTGTAATTACATATCGAAACGTTTTACTGTTTTACATTTTATTTTAAAATCGTGTTTTGACCAGAACTTTTACTGTCTATAACTTTTTAAATACAACTCCAAATGAATTGATTCTTTTTGCTACCTCTCTCAAATATTGTCTAGTTTATTTTAAGATTTATTTTAAAAATTTTCAAAACAACTTTTGTGCTGTTTTTATTTTGTGTGTTGATTCAAATATATTATTTTAAATAGGGTTTTTGAAGATTTCATGATGATTTGGATGCACCCTTTCTTCCCATGACCTGAAGGCAAGCATTCTGAACCCTGGCATGAAAATTTTGAGTGTTCGTTGACACATTTATCACACCACCTCCTTTTTGGGGAAAACTGTTATTTCATGTGAGATGATCATGTGCATGGATGCATATTTTTTATTGTCATCTTTGTTAGAAAGGATCACACTTGTGATGATAATCATTCTCATGTGCCTTGCATGCATACCGACAAGGAACCCGGAAAATCTCTGCCTTGGGTAGGCATGAGTTTGTGTGAGTCTCCGTCGGGACGGATTATGTCTGTATGGCATGGTAAGGTAATATGAGCGGTGACTCTGTTGGTTGAAATATATTCGTTATGCTAATCATGCAGGGAATACTTAAACCTCCTGAGTCGACCGTAGATCGAGTCTTGTTCCAGTAACCCCCATACTTGTTTCGTACTACCACTCGTCTCTACAACAAGTAGGGTACGGTTCAGTAAGTTGTCAACCCTTTCCTAGCACACACCGTACAGAGAGGCCGAGGTGGGAGATACTGGAGGCATCCGGTAGTCATACCATCGGGTCCGGGAACATGGGTGTTTCGGTTGTAGCCGAAAGGGGGTAGCTCCCCAGTTTGCGCGCGGTATAAATTTTGTGATCCCATGTTACGTCGAGGTTGTAGCCTCCCCACTTAGAGTTTTGCTTAACAGGTGTTGTGGGTGATTCCAGACACATGTGAGTTAAGGTGTGTGTGCAAGTTAGGTGTGTTTTCAACAAAAGACCGTGAAGCGGAATTAGTCCCGATGGACTAATGAAATCCGTTACTCGTGGGTAAAGAGTACACCCTCTGCAGAGATTAAACCTATTCGAATAGCCGTGTACATGGTTAAGGCTTACAGTCTGGGATGGGTCAAGTGTTGGTCTTAGTGTCAGTCTTCGGAGGTGAAACTATTAAACCTGGAAGTACGATGGTGACTTGTGATAATCTATGATTACTATTTTGGATGTGGACTAACCAGTGATATTTTTTTTTGGTATTCTTGAATATCCCTGGGATGGTCCTACCTCCTGGATATTCATTATGGCATTTCTTTTAAAGCCCTTTATGTGGTGTCGCTCAGACGCCTTGACCGTGGCATTTCTTTTAAAGCCCTTTATGTGGTGTCGCTCGACGCCTCGACCGTGGCATTTCTTTTAAAGCCCTTTATGTGGTGTCGCTCAGACGCCTGATCGCGGGCATTTCTTTTAAAGCCCTTTATGTGGTGTCGCTCAGACGCCGACCGTGGCATTTCTTTTAAAGCCCTTTATGTGGTGTCGCCTAGACGCCTGACTGTGGCATTTCTTTTAAAGCCCTTTATGTGGTGTCGCTCAGACGCCCGACTGTGGAATTTCTTTTTAAGCTCTTTATGTGGTGTCGCTATTTCATAATTTTTATTACTTCTATGGCATTGCATATTCTTATATACATGATTATCCGCATCAGAGTTTTAATTATCTTATGTGGCTAGCGTCATGAGCATAAATATTTTCAGCTCGTATTTATTAAATCATGCCTGTGTTCATTATGTTTGCGAGTACATTCAAAGTACTCATTGGCTTGTCCCTGGCTATTGTCTTGGCCAGATTTCATGCTTGGAGAGGAGCATTGCGATGACTGTCCCGGAACCTAGGCAACGGTGATCTCGGCCACGCGAAGATAGGAATTAACCTGGTCAGTTGTTCCTGTGGGAAATGGAGTCCCATAGACACTGATGATTTTCAACCCGCTTCCGCCATCAACCACTAGAAACCATTTGTTGTACTCACAGGCCAGAATGGTCTTGTACTACACATATTGTATTTTCCGCTTGGAATTTCAGATCAAGTCGATGCCTCATCAGCTACTTGATTATCCTGGGGCCGATGAGCACAAGGGCCATTTTCTGGGAATTATTACCCGGAGAATCGGTCGCCACAGACTTGGTACCAGAGCCAGGCTGACCATTGGCTAATCCTATCTTAGCCAGGTCAATAAACTTAGGCTAATAACCCACCGAGCCATAACCAAGACCTCAGCCAAGCTTCTTGCACAAGATAGCCACACAGTGACCCGACGCTTTTTGCAGTCGGTGCCCAACCTATCAACTTGCCCGTCTATCACCCACCAGTGACCAGCACCAAAGGCGTCTCATTCACAAGCGTGTGAAGGAAGACTCCATCCCCTTTTCTATAAAAAGGGACGCGCTCGCCTCAACCCAGCCCAGCTCAGCCGCTATCCCAAAACCAAGCCAAAATGCCTGGTCCCGTAGTACACCATGAGACTACAGCAACCAACCTTGGAGGTTTTGTTACCATACTCGCAAACCTCACCCGTCGTGCCTACGCATTAGAAGAGCCACCCGAATATGTTGTGTTCCAAGGACCGATTAGTGGCGAGAGCCGTCAATTCTGGGCCACTGTACATATCTACGGTGAGGGTTACATCACCCGAGCGCCTTCTGAGTTCACCGGAAGAACTACTTCCTTTGAGCCGCAAGCCATCCAACTAGCTGCTCGAGAGGCTATAGTTCATCTCAGGCACTGTCGCCCGAGTTAAGCGTCGCTCGTTCCACTACTACCCCAGCGTGAAGGGTATGGTAGACCACCTCAAGTTGCCAACAGAGATCACGAGACAGATCACCATTACTGCATCTAGTGCGCTATGTAAGTGCACCGAGGACCTATTCGATCAGATCACTATTGATCTGGTCGCAGCTCGTGGAGAGCTGGTTCGTCGAGCCCAATGAGAGAGGAGATCGAGCCCAACGCCAACAATCATGTCATGCTATTTGGACAACCGATCGAGACCACGAGGCCAGCCCACCGTCAACCAAGGTGCTTTGATGACCCCGTAAGTGCTTCGTCAGCCTCCAGGAGCACACTCCAACGGGTTGTGGTCAACAATCCCGTGACGGTCATCATCACTACCCGAGCCTGCAGCCCCTCAGCCCTCTCCAAAGAAATTCGACGGTGAGAACCGTGGAGCAGCCTCGGCGTCCACACGGGACGCCCGCTTGGATGTGAATGAAGTAGACCGAGACACTCGAGTAGTGCCGAGTCCCGGTGTATCCTCGCTTTGTAATTCTGTGATTCCTCAAATTAGCGCAGCCTGGCATCGATGCATCTGTTTTATATAATAGTTTTGCATGGATGTATTAGCATGCGATGTGATTTCTCTATCCTTGGCACGACTACCTGTAACCGCCCGACAACATCCACGGTGATACGTCACTTTAGTAAGATGTATGTACCTGTGTTTGACCCGAGCTGAGCCGGCCAAGTCTTTTACCACGGTAAATGACCTAGCCCAGTGCTATAAAAAGGCCACCAAGTGACCTTGCCAAGCACCCTCACCTTGTGCACCATCCCCACAACCATTTCTTGCCATGCCGAGCCCTAGTATTTATCTGAGGACTCCAGCTGCTACCCCAGGTAGTTTTGTCAAGATATTGTGGGATTTTACCCGCAGTACCATGGGCGCTACCCAGCCACCCCAGTACGAGCTGTTCAAATCAAGGATCACCCCTTCCACCTCGAGATATTGGGCAGCCGTGCACATCCCGCCCGTAAACCCAAACCAAGATCCCACGGAAGTCTCCTTCGTGGGAAAATCTATGCCAACCCCGCGCATGGCCGTAGAAGCTGCTGTGTATGAAACGCTTACTCGCCTTCGATTCGCGGTACCCTACGCCAGCGAACGAGGGTATTATTATTTTCCGAGCCGTGCAGCACCCGGAGGAGTAACATCCTTTCCAGGTGGACGTATTGAGAGAGACCCAGTCTTGGCCAACCTCGTCCAATACGTCATCGTGCAAGAACGTTTGACCCAACATGTGATGGGTTATCTGCAGAGCCTCACGGATTTAAATCCTCATATCGCCATCGGCAGATCACTGAGGCCCGACCAGGAGAGACGCATACATCGACTGGTCAATCCACTCCCTCCGATAGAAGAAGAGTGTATCCTAGTACCGGAAACGTATTCTCAGGACCTCGTCCAGTTACCATTTTCAATTTAGATGCACCACTGTATTTATCGTCGCATTTTTT
The DNA here is from genome assembly GCA_021605145.1 of Aegilops bicornis. NCBI lineage: Eukaryota > Viridiplantae > Streptophyta > Magnoliopsida > Poales > Poaceae > Aegilops > Aegilops bicornis. Next base: position 88,425,141 of record CM038672.1, read on the forward strand.
TTGTGTTGTAACTTATGCTTAGTACCCCGAGTTTCGCAGCGAGTGTATCATTACTATAAGCAGCTCTGTCGCTTTTGGACTTTAGTGTATTACTGTTTTTCCCTCGCGAGAAATCCTGGAGCGTGATTTCTTTTTCATGAGTTGCCGCGTCATATATTTTCTCACGACATAGATCACTTATTACACACAGCCCCAAGGCAGCAGACTCACCACCACAATTACACGAACACATACACTGCTTGCAAAAATTTTGCAAGCGTGATGCGTCTAACTAAGCACCTCCGGACAACAGTTTTCACCGGCACACCCACCTACTCGTCATGACCACGCGACCGCGAGAGCCAAGAACGAAAGCAGCGGCATCACAACGATCGTCGAGGATCATCGCGCCGCAGAGCACCGAGAGCCCGGCACGCTGCCAGCCCTCCGCAGCGGGACCACGTACCGATCCGGTGCCGCCTCCGCCATTAGCGCCTCGTCTCGAGCTCCGGCAATTGGAAACAGAGGAGAAGAAGAGAGAAGGAGGAGCGAGGCCAAGTGTGAGGAAGAAGAGGAGGACGCCGCGGTCATTTTATAGATCGAGCTCGGTGTACGGTGGGCGAGGTCCACCAGCGCCGCTCGTCGCCCGACCGCCGGTGTTCGGAGGCGAATCCATGAAAGCGGCCGACAGCAAGACTGCCCATGAGGTGAGTGCACGCTGCACCGGCAGCTAGCACGCCACGCGCTACCGTGGTACGGCCTAGGTGCCCTACGCGATAGGCATCGCCGGTGGAGAAAGCGCGGGAGAGAGCGCGGGAGAGCGCGCGGGAGAGAGGAAGAAGAAGGAGCCGGAGGAAGGAGAAGAGGCTGACCGTGGGCCCGGGTCCACCAGTCAGCCAGAGAGAGCACTGTGCTCTCGGGTGCGACCAGCGTATTTTAAGATTTAGGACTTATTCTAAATTTTTGTCCAGTGTAGAAATCGCTAAATTTTCCACACACCGCCGCCAAGACTTATTAATCGTATTTTGCATCACTTATTGCTCTCACTGTGGCCGCTTTCGTTTTTATGCATATTTGTTTAAATTTTAACTCTTTGCAAATCTCGAGGACGAGATTTTTCTTAAGGGGGGTAGTAGTTGTAACACCCCAAAAATTTTGCCAAGTTTTCAATATTAAAATTTTTGCCAAAGGTTTTAAAAATCTTTATTTACATTGATTTGAACTCTTCCTTTTTTTAAGGAGTTTTGTATTTTTCCCCAAAGGAGCTTTCCAAAATACATTGTACTTCATTGCCATCTCATCAAAACAATTTCTAAATAAGTAGAATTGTTTATTAAATTATTTCACCTTGAGCTTTATTCATTAAAATGAACTATATTAAATTTTTAGAGCTCCTTTTGAACTACAACCATTTGATAAGATCACTTAAAATTTCAACCAAAATTTGGAGATGTCATGAGATGTCTCTAAATCAATTATGAGCACTAATAAATTTATTTCATTGCTTATTTTGGATTCTTTCACCTGGTTTGCTTCTCTGGTCCAATGGGTATTTTGCACTACAACCCATTTAAATATTTCCCTAGAGCCTCCACCAAAATTATGGGATGCCGGTGATAGCATGCCATTCAACTTTATGCAATAGCATAGTGATGTTCTTTGGAAAATTTGAGTGCAACATGACCTCTTTTTCATTCTGGACCAGACTTGTGTTTTCTACTACAACTCTATTATTTCTTGCTCTAATGACCTTGTGTTTTCTCATGCTTGTATTCAACCTTGCAAAACCCCTAAGTCCAGGAGCATGCTCTATTTGGAACACTTTTGGTCCATGAAATGATGCCACTCACTCCACCTTGAACTGAAGTTTTGCAAAACTTGCACTAGCAAGTTTCTCCTTTTTGCAAAGCAACTTCACCACCCTCTCTTGTATCCATAGAGACACTAATCTGGAGAATATGGCCACTCCAAGAACTACCTAGGTGCCTTTGGCATTTTGTCAAACACTGAGTGCACAACCAATTTTGGCATGAATTCAAGTTTGCATGGTGAACTTGAGCCCCTGACCAATCCACCATGTCCCCCAGTCCCCTTGCTAAGCCTAGACTAGTCCTGTTAATTGCCAGCCTCAACCGCAGCCTCTAGGATGCCCTAGCAAACCGACCTCCATCGCCTATATAAGAGGCCCCCGAGCTCAAACTCGCACACAGGCAACCTCAGGCCACCCCTATGGCGCTCCCCTAGCTCGCAATTGACCCGGGAAGGCTCTCTTCCCCGTCTCCGGCAACCCCTGCCGCCGCCATTGCCCCAGCCCTTCCAGCGCCACCAGAGCCTCCCCCTCTCCGTTCTCTTCACCAAGAACTCCCTCGTCCTCCCGTGAGCCTTTTCCCCTACTTGATTTTGATCGAGCCATCGCCGCCACAAAATCACTTCATACCAAGCCTTCCTCCGCCGCAAAGCTCGCCGCCGGTGAATCCCTCCACCTTTGACAGTCCTGCAACCACTGGAAGGATCACCCTCGACCCGCGGATCCATCCCCGCCCTCAGCTCCCCACCAGGACCCGCCGTTCGCCGGCGACGGTCACCGGAGTCCCGCCCCCTCTCTCGGGCAGAGGAAGAGGAGGGAGAATAGACTGGTCAAACCTGACTGGTGGGCCAGGCAGGCCCACTGTCAGTGGCTCAGGCGCAGCCACGCTGGATAAGTGGAAGCGTACTCCCAGATTACGCCTTCGACGTGTACGTACATATCGAAACGTTTTTACATTTTTTACATTTTATTTTAAAAATCAGGTTTTGACGAACTTTGACTGCCTATAACTTTTTAAATACAACTCCAAATGAATTGATTCTTTTGCTACCTCTCTCAAATATTGTCTAGTTTATTTTAAGATTTATTTTAAAAATTTCCAAACCACATTTGTGCTGATTTTATTGTGGGTGTTGATACAAATATATTATTTTAAATAGGGTATTTGAAGATTTCATGATGATATGGATGCACCCTTTCTTCCCATGACCTGAAGGCAAGCATTCTGAACCCTGGCATGAAAATTTTGAGTGTTCGTTGACACATTTATCACACCACCTCCTTTTTGGGGAAAACTGTTATTTCATGTGAGATGATCATGTGCATGGATGCATATTTTTTATTGTCATGCTGTTAGAAAGGATCACACTTGTGATGATAATCATTCTCATGTGCCTTGCATGCATACCGACAAGGAACCCGGGAAAATCTCTGCCTTGGGTAGGCATGAGTTTGACGCAGGTCTCCGTCGGGACGGATTATGTCTGGTATGGCATGGTAAGGTAATATGAGCGGTGACTCTGTTAGTTGAAATATATTCGTTATGCTAATCATGCAGGGAATACTTAAACCTCCTGAGTCGACCGTAGATCGAGTCTTGTTCCAGTAACCCCCATACTTGTTTCGTACTACCACTCGTCTCTACAACAAGTAGGGTGCAGTTCGATAAGTTGTCAACCCTTTCCTAGCACACACCGTCTGAGAGAGGCCGAGGTGGGAGATCTTTGGAGGCATCCGGTAGTCATACCATCGGGTCCGGGAACATGGGTGTTTGATTTGTAGCCGAAAGGGGTAGCTCCCAGTTCTTGTGGTATAAATTTTGTGATCCCATGTTACGTCGAGGTTGTAGCCTCCCCACTTAGAGTTTTGCTTAACAGGTGTTGTGGGTGATTCCAGACACATGTGAGTTAAGCTGGTGTGTGCAAGTTAGGTGTGTTTTCAACAAAAAGACCGTAGACGGAATTAGTCCCGATGGACTAAAGAAATTTGTTACTCGTGGGTAAAGAGTACACTCTCTGTAGAGATTAAACCTATTCGAATAGCCATGTCCATGGTTAAGGATTACAGTTTGGGATGAGTCAAGTGTCGGTCTTAGTGTCGGTCTTCGGAGGTGAAACTATTAAACCTGGAAGTACGATGGTGACTTGTGATAATTTATGATTACTATTTTGGATGTGGACTAACCCGTGATATTTTTTTTGGTATTCTTGAATATCCCTGGGATGGTCCTACCTCCTGGATATTCATTATGGCATTTCTTTTAAAGCCCTTTATGTGGTGTCGCTCAGACGCCCGACCGTGGCATTTCTTTTAAAAGCCCTTTATGTGGTGTCGCTCAGACGCCCGACTGTGGCATTTCTTTTAAAGCCCTTTATGTGGTGTCGCTCGACGCCTTATCGTGGCATTTCTTTTAAAGCCCTTTATGTGGTGTCGCCAGACGCCTGACCGTGGCATTTCTTTTAAAGCCCTTTATGTGGTGTCGCCTAGACTCCAGACTGTGGCATTACTTGTAAAGCCATTTATGTTGTTTCGCTCATACGCCCGACAGAGGAATTTCTTTTTAAGCTCTTTATGTGGTGTCGCTATTTCATAATTTTTATTACTTCTATGGCATTGCATATTCTTATATACATGCTTATCCGCATCAGAGTTTTAATTATCTTATGTGGCTAGCGTCATGAGCATAAATATTTTCAGCTCGTATTTATTAAATCATGCCTGTGTTCATTATGTTTGCGAGTACATTCAAAGTACTCATTGGCTTGTCCCTGGCTATTGTCTTGGCCAGATTTCATGCTTGGAGAGGAGCATTGCGATGACTGTCCCGGAACCTAGGCAACGGTGATCTCGGCCACGCGAAGATAGGAATTAACCTGGTCAGTTGTTCCTGTGGGAAATGGAGTCCCATAGACACTGATGATTTTCAACCCGCTTCCGCCATCAACCACTAGAAACCATTTGTTGTACTCACAGGCCAGAATGGTCTTGTACTACACATATTGTATTTTCCGCTTGGAATTTCTGTATCAAGTCGATGCCTCATCATTCATGATTATCCTGGGGCTGATGAGCACAAGGGCCATTTTCTGGGAATTAGTTCCCGGAGAATCGGTCGCCACAGACTTGGTACCAGAGCCAGGCTGACCATTGGCTAATCCTATCTTAGCCAGGTCAATAAACTTAGGATAATAAACCACCGAGCCATAACCAAGACCTCAGCCAAGCTTCTCGCACAAGATAGCCACCACGACCCGACGCTTTTTGGCGACGGTGCCCAACCTATCAACTTGCCCGTCTATCACCCACCAAAGTGACCAGCACCAAAGGCGTCTCATTCACAAGCGTGTGAAGGAAGACTCCATCCCCTTTTCTATAAAAGGGGCCTTCGCCTCAACCCAGCCCAGCTCGGCCGCTATCCCAAAACCAAGCCAAAATGCCCGGGTCCCGTAGTACACCATGAGACTACAAGCAACCAACCTTGGAGGTTTTGTTACCATACTGCAAACCTCACCCGTCGTGCCTACGCATTAGAAGAGCCACCCGAATATGTTGTGTTCCAAGGACCGATTAGTGGCGAGCCGTCAATTACAGGCCATCAGACATATCTACGGTAGGGGTCTGTCACCCGAGCGCCTACAGTTCACCGGAAGAACTACTTCCTTTGAGCCGCAAGCCATCCAACTAGCTGCTCGAGAGGCTATAGTTCATCTCGTGCACTGTCGCCCTGTAGTTAATCGTCGCTCGTTCCACTACTACCCCAGGCGTGAAGGGTATGGTAGACCACCTCAAGTTGCCAACGGAGATCACGAGACAGATCCTGCATTACTGCATCTAGTGCGCTATGTAAGTGCACTGGAGGACCTATTCGATCAGATCACTATTGATCTGGTCGCAGCTCGTGGAGAGCTGGTTCGTCGAGCCCCAGCGAGAGAGGAGATCGAGCCCAACGCCAACAATCATGTCATGCTATTTGGACAACCGATCGAGACCCTGAGGCCAGCCCCAGCCGTCAACCAAGGTGCTTTGATGACCCCAGAAGTGCTTCGTCGCCTCCTGGGAGCACACTCCAACGGGGTTGTGGTCAACAATCCCCGTGACGGTCATCATCACTACCCCGAGCCTGCAGCCCCTCAGCCCTCTCCAGCAAATTCCGACGGTGAGAACCGTGGAGCAGCCTCGACGTCCACACGGGACGCCCGCTTGGATGTGAACGAAGTAGACTGAGACACTCGAGTAGTGCCGAGTCCCAGTGTATCCTCGCTTTGTAATTCTGTGATTCCTCAAATTAGCGCAGCCTGGCATCGTGCATCTGTTTTATATAATAGTTTTGCATGGATGTATTAGCATGCAGTGTGATTTCTCTATCCTTGGCACAGCTACCCAGAACCCGCCCCGACAACATCCACAGTGATACGTCACTTTAGTAAGATGTATGTACCTGTGTTTGACCCCGAGCTGAGCCGGCCAAGTCTTTTACCACGGTAAATGACCTAGCCCCGGTGCTATAAAAAGGCCACCAAGTGACCTTGCCAAGCACCCCTCACCTTGTGCACCATCCCCACAACCATTTCTTGCCATGCCGAGCCCTAGTATTTATCTGAGGACTCCAGATGCTACCCAGTAGTTTTGTCAAGATATTGTGGGATTTTACCCCAGCACCATGGGCGCTACCCAGCCACCCCAAAGACGAGCTGTTCAAATCAAGGATCACCCCTTCCACCTCGAGATATTGGGCAGCCGTGCACATCCCGCCCGTAACCCAAACCAAGATCCCACGGAAGTCTCCTTCGTGGGAAAATCTATGCCAACCCCGCATGGCCGTAGAAGCTGCCGTGTATGAAACGCTTACTGCGCCGATTCGCGGTACCCTCGCCAAATGACGAGGGTATTATTATTTTCCGAGCCGTGCAGCACCGGAGGAGTAACATCCTTTCGGTGGACGTATTGAGAGAAACCCAGTCTTGGCCAACCTCGTCCAATACGTCATCGTGCAAGAACGTTTGACCCAACATGTGATGGGTTATCTGCAGAGCCTCATGGATTTAAATCCTCGAGATCGCCATCGGCGAGATCTTTGAGGCCCGACCAGAGAGACGCATACATCGATTGGTCAATCCACTCCCTCCGATAGAAGAAGAGTGTATCCTAGTACCGAAGCGTATTCTCGGGACCTCGTCGATTACCATTTTCAATTTAGATGCACCACTGTATTTATCGTCGCATTTTTTTTGTGTTGTAACTTATGCTTAGTACCCGAGTTTTCGCAATGAGTGTATCATTACTATAAGCAGCTCTGTCGCTTTTGGACTTTAGTGTATTACTGTTTTCCCTCGCGAGAAATCACGGGCGTGATTTCTTTTCATGAGTTGCCGCGTCATATATTTTCTCACGACATAGATCACTTATTACACACAGCCCCAAGGCAGCAGACTCACCACCACAATTACATCGAACACATACACCGCTTGCAAAAATTTTGCAACCGTGATGCGTCTAACTAAGCACCTCCGGACAACAGTTTTCACCGGCACACCCACCTACTCGTCATGACCACGCGACGCGGAGAGCCAACAGCGAGCAGCGGCATCACAACGATCGTCGAGGATCATCGCCACAGAGCACCGAGAGCCCCAACCGCTGCCCGGCCCTCCGCCTGGCGGGACCACGTACCAGTCCGGTGCCGCCTCCGCCATTAGCGCCTCGTCTCGAGCTCCGGCAATTGGAAACAGAGGAGAAGAAGAGAGAAGGAGGAGCGAGGCCAAGTGTGAGGAAGAAGAGGAGGACGCCGCGGTCATTTTATAGATCGAGCTCGGTGTCACGGTGGGCGAGGTCCACCAGCCGCTGCAGCCTCGACCGCCCGGTGTTCGGAGGCGAATCCGCGAGCAGTGCCGACAGCGCACTGGCCCGCGAGGTGAGTGCACGCTGCACCGGCAGCTAGCACGCCACGCACTACCGCGGTACGGCCTAGGTGCCCTACGCGATAGGCATCGCCGGTGGAGAAAGCGCGGGAGAGAGCGCGGGAGAGCGCGCGGGAGAGAGGAAGAAGAAGGAGCCGGAGGAAGGAGAAGAGGCTGACCGTGGGCCCGGGTCCACCAGTCAGCCGAGAGAGAGCACTGTGCTCTCGGGTGCGACCAGCGTATTTTAAGATTTAGGACTTATTCTAAATTTTTGTCCAAAGTGTAGAAATCGCTAAATTTTCCACACACCGGCCAAGATTACCCCACCTTTGTATTTTTGCATCACTTATTGCTCTCAATGTGGCCGCTTCGTTTTTATGCATATTTGTTTAAATTTTAACTCTTTGCAAATCTAGGGGCGAGATTTTTCTTAAGGGGTAGTAGTTGTAACACCCCAAAAATTTTGCCAAGTTTTCAATATTAAAATTTTTGCCAAAGGTTTTAAAAATCTTTATTTACATTGATTTCGTAACTCTTCCTTTTTTTAAGGAGTTTTGTATTTTTCCCCAGTGGAGCTTTCCAAAATACATTGGACTTCCTTGCCATCTCATCAAAACAATTTCTAAATAAGTAGAATTGTTTATTAAATTATTTCACCTTGAGCTTTATTCATTAAAATGAACTATATTAAATTTTTAGAGCTCCTTTTGAACTACAACCATTTGATAAGATCACTTAAAATTTCAACCAAAATTTGGAGATGTCATGAGATGTCTCTAAATCAATTATGAGCACTAATAAATTTATTTCATTGCTTATTTTGGATTCTTTCACCTAGTTTGCTTCTCTGGTCCAATGGGTATTTTGCACTACAACCCATTTAAATATTTCCCTAGAGCCTCCACCACAATTATGGGGTGCCAGTGATAGCATGCCATTCAACTTTATGCAATAGCATAGTGATGTTATTTGAAAATTTTGAGTGCAACAGCCTCTTTTTCATTCTGGACCAGACTTGTGTTTTCTACTACAACTCTATTATTTCTTGCTCTAATGACCTTGTGTTTTCTCATGCTTGTATTCAACCTTGCAAAACCCCTAAGTCCAGGAGCATGCTCTATTTGGAACACTTTTGGTCCATGAAATGATGCCACTCGCTCCCTGCCCAGAACTGAAGTTTTGCAAAACTTGCACTAGCAAGTTTCTCCTTTTTGCAAACCAACTTCACCACCCTCTCTTGTATCCATAGAGACACTAATCTGGAGAATATGGCCACTCCAAGAACTACCTAGGTGCCTTTGGCATTTTGTCAAACACTCACGAGTGCACAACCAATTTTGGCACGAATTCAAGTTTGCATGGTGAACTTGAGCCCCTGACCAATCCACCATGTCCCCAGTCCCTTGCTAAGCCTAGACTAGTCCTGTTAATTGCCAGCCTCAACCGCAGCCTCTAGGATGCCCTAGCATTTGGTCGAGAGCATGTCCGGGCGTGCTGCAGGCGCGCCAGGCGTGCGTTTGGCACCCGCTGCACCCGAGTCGCCGCGTCCCACCCCGCACTCAAACAACCCGACCCCAGCCTGCACGCCGTGTCTCCCTGCACCGCCACACCACCCCGACCAACCTGGCGCCCCACAGCGCCACCGCCAGGATGGCCGTGGCGGCTAGCTGCCGGCCGCTAGCGAGCCCGACCATGGTCGGCGCCGCCCAAGCCACCGGTAGCGTGCCACACCTGCCTCCTGGAGCAGTGCGTGCTCATCCACGGCTCCGTCCTCTAGCGCGCGTCGCCGCCACGTCGCCCTAGCTACAGAACGGCGGTCTCCGGCAAGCTTATCCCCGGCCGCCGCAAACCGACCTCCATCGCCTATATAAGAGGCCCCCGAGCTCCAAACTCGCAACCAGGCAACGTCAGGCCACCCCTATGGCGCTCCCCTAGCTCGCAATCGACCCGGGAAGGCTCTCTTCCCCGTCTCCGGCAACCCCTGCCGCCGCCATTGCCCCAGCCCTTCCAGCGCCACCAGAGCCTCCCCTCTCCGTTCTCTTCACCAAGAACTCCCTCATCCTCCCGTGAGCCTTTTCCCCTACTTGATTTTGATCGGAGCCATCGCCGCCACAAAATCACTTCGCCACCGAAGCCTTCCTCCGCCATAAAGCTCGGCGGTGAATCCCTCCACCTTTGACAATCCTGCAACCACCGTAAGGATCACCCTCGACCATGGATCCATCCCGCCCTCGGCTCCCCACGGGACCCGCCGTTCACGACGACGGTCACCGAGTCCCGCCCCTCTCTCGGGCACACAGAAGAGGAGGGAGAATAGATCGTCAAACCCGAGTGGGCGTGCAGGCCCTGTCGCTGGCTCAAAGCGCAACCACGCTGGATAAGTGGAAGCGTACTCCCAGATTACGCCTTCGACGTGTGCAGATATATCGAAACGTTTTTACATTTTTACATTTTATTTTAAAATCGGGGTTTTGACCGTAACTTTGACTGCCTATAACTTTTTAAATACAACTCCAAATGAATTGATTCTTTTGCTACCTCTCTCAAATATTGTCTAGTTTATTTTAAGATTTATTTGAAAAAAATTCAAAACAACTTTTGTGCTGTTTTTATTTTGTGTGTTGATTCAAATATATTATTTTAAATAGGGTTTTTGAAGATTTCATGATGATTTGGATGCACCCTTTCTTCCCATGACCTGGAGGCAAGCATTCTGAACCCTAGCATGAAAATTTTGAGTGTTTGTTGACACATTTATCACACCACCTCCTTTTTGGGGAAAACTGTTATTTCATGTGAGATGATCATGTGCATGGATGCATATTTTTTATTGTCATGCTGTTGGAAAGGATCACACTTGTGATGATAATCATTCTCATGTGCCTTGCATGCATACCGACAAGGAACCCGGGAAAATCTCTGCATTTGGTAGGCATGAGTTTGACGCCGGTCTCCGTCGGGACGGATTATGTCTGGTATGGCATGGTAAGGTAATATGAGCGGTGACTCTGTTGGTTGAAGTATATTCGTTATGCTAATCATGCAGGGAATACTTAAACCTCCTGAGTCGACCGTAGATCGAGTCTTGTTCCAAAGAACCCCCATACTTGTTTCATACTACCACTCGTCTCTACAACAAGTAGGGTGCAGTTCAAGAAGTTGTCAACCCTTTCCTAGCACACACCGTGACAGAGAGGCCGAGGTGGAAGATACCGAGGCATCCAAGAGTCATACCACCGGGTCCGGGAACATGGGTGTTTCGGTTGTAGCCGAAAGGGGTAGCTCCCAGTTATGCCGGTATAAATTTTGTGATCCCATGTTACGTCGAGGTTGTAGCCTCCCACTTAGAGTTTTGCTTAACAGGTGTTGTGGGTGATTCCAGACACATGTGAGTTAAGCTGGTGTGTGCAAGTTAGGTGTGTTTTCAACAAAAAGACCGTAGACGGAATTAGTCCCGATGGACTAAAGAAATGCGTTACTCGTGGGTAAAGAATACACTCTCTGCAGAGATTAAACCTATTCGAATAGCCATGTCCATGGTGAAGGATTACAGTTTGGGATGAGTCAAGTGTCGGTCTTAGTGTCGATCTTCGGAGCTGAAACTATTAAACCTGGAAGTACGATGGTGACTTGTGATAATTTATGATTACTATTTTGGATGTGGACTAACCCGTGATATATTTTTTCTGGTATTCTTGAATATCCTCGATGGTCCTACCTCCTGGATATTCATTATGGCATTTCTTTTAAAGCCCTTTATGTGGTGTTCTCGGGCCTTGACCGTGGCATTTCTTTTAAAGCCCTTTATGTGGTGTCGCTCAGACGCCTGACCGTGGCATTTCTTTTAAAGCCCTTTATGTGGTGTCGCCAGAGCCCGACCGTGGCATTTCTTTTAAAGCCCTTTATGTGGTGTCGCTCAGACGCCTCGACCGTGGCATTTCTTTTAAAGCCCTTTATGTGGTGTCGCACCGCCGCCCGACCGTGGCATTTCTTTTAAAGCCCTTTATGTGGTGTCGCTCAGACGCCCGACTGTGGCATTTCTTTTAAAGCCCTTTATGTGGTGTCGCCTAGACGCCCGACTGTGGCATTTCTTTTAAAGCCCTTTATGTGGTGTCGCTCAGACGCCCGACTGTGGAATTTCTTTTTAAGCTCTTTATGTGGTGTCGCTATTTCATAATTTTTATTACTTCTATGGCATTGCATATTCTTATATACATGCTTATATGCATCAGAGTTTTAATTATCTTATGTGGCTAGCGTCATGAGCATAAATATTTTCAGCTTGTATTTATTAAATCATGCCTGTGTTCATTATGTTTGCGAGTACATTCAAAGTACTCATTGGCTTGTCCCTGGCTATTGTCTTGGCCAGATTTCATGCTTGGAGAGGAGCATTGCGATGACTGTCCCGGAACCTAGGCAACGGTGATCTCGCCACGCCAAGATAGGAATTAACCTGGTCAGTTGTTCCTGTGGGAAATGGAGTCCCATAGACACCGATGATTTTCAACCCGCTTCCGCCATCAACCACTAGAAACCATTTGTTGTACTCACAGCCGTAATGGTCTTGTACTACACATATTGTATTTTCCGCTTGGAATTTCTGTATCAAGTCGGTGCCTCATCAGCTAACAGTTATCCTGGGGCCGATGAGCACAAGGGCCATTTTTTGGGAATTATTACCCGGAGAATCGGTCGCCACACCGAACCCAGCACGAATCCGCCGGCCGCCGCCATCTCCTTCCCGGAGTCCGCCTCCCGCGCCGCCTTGCCTTGCCCCCTCCTCCACGCCCTCTGGCCCTTAAAAGGCGAGACCGGCCCCTCTCTCTCTCCTCGTTCGCCGTGCCGCTGCCGCATCTCGCCGAGCCGCCGGAGCTCGCAGCCGCCGTCGCCATTGTCAACCACCGCCGCCCGCGCCACCTCGCCCCTCGCCGCCCGCGCCTTCCCGCCGCCACTTGGAGCCGCGCGAACCCGCCGCCCGAGGCCGAAGCCGCCGCTGCCGTCGTTCGCCTCGACGCCGGAGCCGCCGCTGCCATCCGCTGTCGTTGACCCGAACCGCCACCTGAAACGGTACAAAACCGCCCGATCCAGTTTTTTTTTAGGGTTTAGATTTACTTCGGTTTTTCTTAAAAACGGTTTATTTTTTTTTAGGTTAACTTATTCTGCGAGCGTTTATTAGATAGGGTTTGGTAGCGAACGATTTTCGCTCGTTAGCGATCGGTAACGAACGTTCACTATTTAGTCTTTTTTTCTGCCAGGGACCTATTCGCTAGGTTTTATTTTACAGATTAGCCCCTGGTTTTCAAACGACCACAACTTTCCACCCGTTTGTCCAAATTCAACGAAACCAACACCCACTTCTTCGTTACGATCCCCACTATCCAGTAATCCAACTTAAACATGTTTTTGAAAGTTTTAATATTTCAATTCAAACAGATTTGTATTCAAACTTCGTTTGATCATAACTTGAGTTTCGTAACTCCGATTTTGTTGATTCTTTTTTGCAAATCGAAGCTCTTGACCTAAACTTTCTGATAAGGCCAAATTCACATAATTTTGGTGCTGTTAGAAATTGTTTTCAGTTGCAAGAGTTATTTGCTTGGTTTTGATGTTTTCCGAATTGTTTTCTTCGTTCTTTCCGATCTTTTTAGTGATTGCTTATGTGTGGTTATTATTGCTTGCTTACGATAGATTGACCGGAGTGTGACGAGTAGAACTATCAAGAGTTTTGAGTGCGAATCATCTTCATCAACTTTGCAGGCAAGTAACACTTTGATCATGTCTTTTCTCATACCCAATTTTTATGCATTAGATCTATCCTCAAACATTGCATTGATTTAGGATCTAATTAAATTGTGGGATGGGAAGTAGTTGAGGTAGTACCTATTACCTGTTTATTTTCAAACCCTTGGGAGTTACTTCTACGTTTGCTTATTATGCCATGCTATGCTAGTAGACATGGATTGGGTGAGTGTATCCATGATGTATGTGAGATTGTTAAGTTAATGGTTTATTTAAGGTGGCAACTTAAACACACATCTGGGTGGATTGAGGCACCTGGTTTCCATCAGACTTGCCTGTATTTCTTCGGACCGCCACCCAGGCTCAAAGGGATCATGAGATTATTCAAACTAGAAACTTACGTGTGCAGCCACAAGCCATTATGGGCTCTGGCATAGTTGATTAAGTTGTGCGAACTCTTACGGGTAGACTAGAAGATGTAGGGGAAAGTAGGTGTATCGGTCTACCCACATGTAAGGTGCTAGTGCTTCTGAAAGACTATGTCTCGGTCATCCGTTTCTCAAACATCATGTAGTGCGAGAAATCCAACAGAGGCGATCGAGTCTTGTGGGGAAAAGTGCGCAATCCTCTGCAGAGTGTATAAACTAATCATGGTTAGCCGTGTCCCCGGTTATGGACATCTTGAGTATCTAGTACTTGGATATCATGTGAATCTCATCATGTTACTTCTAATTAATATTGTTGGGTTGTTAATGAGTACTTTTAATTGGGATTGAGGATGTTGTCAACCATTCTCAATGTTTAACAACCACCATGATAGTTAAATAAATTTATTCCTTTGCAGTAGGGAAAAATTGGCTTTTCACAAAACCATTATAACCATAGAGCTTTCCACCAGCCATATATGCATGTAGTATAGGCTTACTCTTTCATTATTCTCTATGTGTTACATTGCCAGCATATTCCATGTGCTGACCCATTTTCGGGCTGCAACGCTTCATGTTGCGTACTTTTCGCATTTACAGTAAGTGATACGTTAGGGTTATGATTTCTTCACTCAACTTTGCCGTTGGTGTTGATGGGAATCCACAACCTTGTTACTTCCGCTATTTGGATTGAGGTAATAGTATTTACGTTACTTTATACATGTGATTTACCTCTGTTATAAATCCTCGAGTATTGTGTGTGTCAGCATACCGATCCAGGGATGACACTTAAGCACAAAGACTTGATTCATTCGGGTCGGGTTGCTACAGGATCTTTGAGACAAAGCTACATGACTTGGATGTCAAAGTCACTGATGTTCAGACTTCAGTTGAGAAGATACAAGAAGACCTTGAGGACAGGAGTGACAAGACAACTACATATGCTTACCAGAGGGTGCCGAGAAGACTGAGGTCTGCAGCAGTGCCAGTGATTGACACTAGAGCCACAACTTCAGCTCCTGCAGCCACAACCTCAGTTGCCCCTCCAGTGGCAACCCCTCCAGTTCCTCAGACGTTAGCAGAAGTCTTTGCAGATGTTGTTCTCTCCACACCATCTTCACACTCCGGAGCTCCCGGAGATCATGTTTAGAGTGCCGTATAGCACTATGCATTTTTGATCTTTTTGGTAACTTGTTGCCAAAGGGGGATAAAGTGTATAGGTCATAGGCTTCGAGAGAGATAGAGAGAGATAGAGAGAGAGAGAGAGAGAGAGAGAGAGTGTTCTGCTTCTTATTTGTCTCTCTTGCTACTTGTTTTCTCGCTTTGCTTGTGTTTGCTACAATATTTATGCTTGTGTGTGAGATACTCCCATGATCATGTGGTTGATCATACTATGCTTTATTATGCTATGCTTGAATGATGCTATCTTATATCTTGTGTATGATCTATCATATTTGTCTTGGTGATGAGTGCATGTTATGTATGTTCTATAATTTTGAGCGCTCCACCAAGATGTAGGTGACATGGAAGAGTAACCCATGAGCCTAATCGATTGTGCATTTGCATTCAAAAGAAACTCATAAATAATGCACAAATTTAGGGGGAGCTCTTGCTTATCACATACTTCTCAAAGCGACGATGTATTTCATTCTTATTATCGTTTGTTGAAGCTTTGATCTATATGTTATCATCAATTACAAAAAAGGGGGAGATTGAAAGTGCAATTAATCCCTGGGTGATTTTGGTAATCCATAACAACATATAGCTCATTGAACTAATATCCTTTCAAGATTATTATTTTAGAAAGTTCAATGATTGGCATGGCATGGACTAGAGATGTGGACCCCTGAAAATGCTAAGGACAAATATTGGAAAAATCTCAAGACTCTTCATTTCTATTTAGTGATCCAAGATCACATTGAGTCCATAGGAAAGCCAATACTATTAAAAGGGGGTGAGGTGTTGCTTAATGGTCTACTTGCTCAAAATGCTTAGTGATATGCTCCAAAACCCTCAACCACTTTCTCATATCCAAATATGTCCAAAACCTAAAGTCAAACTCGACCCCACCGATTTGATTCATCCGGTGCCACCGAGTTCACTTGACATAGCCATAGCCAGAAACACTAATCAGTTCAGTCTCACTGATAGGGATCTCGGTCTCACCGAGATGGGACTGCAAACTCTTTGTTTCCCTTCATAACATTTCAGTCTTACCGAAATGAGCGATCGGTCCCACCGAGTTCGCAGTGCAAACTCTTTGTTTCCCTTTCGTAACGTTTCGGTCTTATTGAAATGAGCGATTGGTCCCATCGAGTTTGCCTGACCAACTCTCTGTTTGCTAGTTACTGATATCGGTCTCACCGAGTTGATGTAATCTGTCAAACCGAGATTAAGTTTTGCCCTAACCCGAGCACATTGGTCCCACTGAGTTGGTCATGTCGGTCCCACCGAAAATCCTAATGTTCACATTTTGGACTAAATCGGTCTCGCCGAGTTCACCTATTCGGTCTGACCGAGTTGGCCCTTTTGTATAATGGTTAGATTTTGCGTGGAGGCTATATATACCCCTCCACCCTCCTCTCCATATGAGAGAGAGCCATCAGAACGTGCCTACACCTCCGGCATTCATTTTCTGAGAGAGAACCACCTACTCATGTGTTGAGACCAAGACATTCCAATCCAACCACAAGAATCTTGATCTCTAGCCTTCCCCAAGTTGCTTTCCACTCAAATCATCTTTCCACCATAGCCAAATCTGTGTGAGAGAGTTGAGTGTTGGGGAGACTATCATTTGAAGCACAAGAGCAAGGAGTTCATCATCAACACACCATCTATTACCTTTTGGAGAGTGGTGTCTGCTAGATTGGCTAGGTGTCACTTGGGAGCCTCCGTCAAGATTGTGGAGTTGAACCAAGGGGTTTGTAAGGGCAAGGAGATCGCCTACTTCATGAAGATCTACCCAAGTGAGGCAAGTCCTTCGTGGGCGATGGCCATGGTGGGATAGACAAGGTTGCCTCTTCGTGGACCCTTCATGGGTGGAGCCCTCCGTGGACTCGCGCAATCGTTACCCTTCGTGGGTTGAAGTCTCCATCAACGTGGATGTACGATAGCACCACCTATCGGAACCACACCAAAAATCTCCATGTCTACATTGCGTTTGCCACTCCAAACCCCTTCCTTTACCTTCATATGCAATGATTTACATTCCGCTGCTATACTCTTAGAATTGCATGTGTAGGTTGATTGCTTGGCTTGTGCTAAGTTGCTAAAATCCGCCAAAGACTTAAAATTGGGAAAAGGCTAGATTTTTATTTGGTCAAGTAATCTAATCACCCCCCCTCTAGACCTACTTTCGATCCTACAATCGGCTTCCCATTCATGCAGAGAGCGGCGGCCGAAGCCATTGGCCGCCGCCCCATCGCCAGGGAACCTTTCGCCATCATGTGTGCATGCACGGGGAGAGAGAGAGAGAGAGAAAAAAGAGAGTTCATCAGCGGCGGCTGTGCACGGGGATACGGGGGGCTGCGGGCGGGTGCGTCCACCGGCGAGGGAGGTGCGGCTTTATATAGCGGCCGGGGGACGGTGGCTTGTGTACGCGTGGTAGGAGGGGGCACGTCGCTACACCACGCCGCCCGTGAGGAATCAATGGAAGGCTGACCGGCGGCAGCCTTGGCATTGATTCCCTGCGGGAAATCGAGGCGATGTGAGGACGACGAGGCGCGTGGGTCGGGCCCACCGTTCTTTTGCGCCAAAAATGATTGCCCCGGCGCCCCCCGGCATCCCCCAGCGCGTAGGGTTCGTCCTGGGTCCGCCGGCGCCAATTTCGGGCCTAACCGGCGAAAAATGGGCTCCTAGGGGCGCGACCGGGCCGTTTTTTCAGCGCCGGCGCTAAAAATGGCCTTGGGGGCCTGTTGGGGGCACGGCTGGAGATGCCCTTACTCCCCCTCCACCAACAAACACACTCCACGGCTATCCGAGTCCATGGGCACCGTCCATACCAACAACAGTCCCGGGGGAGTTTTGTTTAATTATTTGCAATCTTTGATTTCGGGACTTGGCATCCCTATTACCGCCCCTCTTGTGCAAGGATGAGTGAATAAACACTCATCATGAGAATAATCCGCTTAGCATGGAAGATACTGACCGCCCCATGTCGCTCCATGAGAGGTCCAGGCACACAAAACAAATATTCATTTGAAACTTTAGAGGTGTCACATGCAAATTTACTTGGAACGACAGGGTAATACCGCATATAGGTAGATATGGTGGACTAATCTTGAATAAATTTGGTTTAAGGATTCTGATGCACAAGCAGTATTCCCGCTTAGTATAGGCGAAGGCGAGCAAGTAGGTTGAGAAGCGGCCAACTAGAGAGCGAAAACGGCCATAAGCATGCATTATGAATAATCAACATTGAATACTAGCATGAGTAGGATATGAACACCATGAACATAAATATCATAGAGGCTATGTTGGTTTTGATTCAACTACATGCATGAACATGTTCCAAGTCAAGCCACTTGGAACATTCAGAGGAGGATACCATGTCATCATACTACATCACAATCACTTTAATGCATGTTGACACCCAGGATAAATCATTATACACTCCTAGCTACTTAAGCATGGCATGAGAAACTATAATCTCTAATTGTCATTGCAAACATGTTTGATCATAATATGCTAAATCATGGATACTAGATTAAACATATTTACAAAGACAAAATCAATTTGAGTTCATACCCGCTTCTCTCTACCACAGTCAATTCATCACACATTGTCATTATTGCCTTTCACTAGCACGACCGAACGATATGAAAATGATAATGAGTGCAAGAGTGTTGTGGACTAAGCTGGAATCTGCAAACATTTTATTCAAAAGGAGAAGACAATGCAATTTGGATCTTTGTTAGATCAAATATTAATGGATATGAGAGCCACTCAACATTTTCATCGTGGTCTTCTCCTTGGTACGACTCAATAAAAACAAAAGAATTCTAGAGAAACACACTGAAATATTTTCGGAGTTTTTAGTTTTTCTTGAAGAAAGCAAACTAAAGAAGGGAAAACAACGAGAAAAACTATTTACATAGGAGAGCTCCCAACAAGCAAAATAAGAATAGAGAAATCTTTTTGGGTTTTCTTTTAATACTACAACTAATTCAAACTAGAAGAAAAAACAAAAAGAAGCGAGAAATAATTTTGGGTTTTCTCAAAGTTTTTCAAACACACAAGAAGAAAGCGAGAAAACAAATCTAGCATGGATAATATAATGAAAGAGTGTGGACACCAACAACTGGAATGAAATGTGTGAACATGAATATAATGTCGATGGAAATACGTACTCCCCCAAGCTTAGGCTTTTGGCCTAGCTTGGTAATCACCATCCCGGCCTGGATCATAATCTGAATGATAGCCCACGAAGGCTCTTGGTGTAGCCTCCTCAGCCCGTCTGGCAGCCTCAACCTCCGCATTGTACTCGCGGGCCTTGCTCTCGAGAACGTAATATCTTCTTTTGTTGTGATAATCAAAGAGAGCAGGCGCATGCAAAGCAACAGGTACAATGGGTTCTTTATTGAACCACAAGTTGTAAGTATAATTAGTGATTGTGCCCTTAATGAACTTATGGTGCTTTATGGCCTCAAAATCTAAGTACTGGGTAGGTAAAATGGGATCGTTAGGCCTAGGTGACACACCAAGCTCCTTAGCTACATGGGAAGCATAAATCCCACCATAAAAGTGACCGCTAGCAGTGTTGTGTTGCAATCTCCATGCAACGATCGCTTCAAGATTATAACGTTTAATTCCTGTTAGAGAAGTGTGTATGAGGCTCAAGTCAGGGGCACACAGTGTGCTGCAATCTTGCTTGCCCATGATGCATTTGCCATTAAAGAGTGCAAAGTAATGAATTGATGGAAAATGTATACTTTTTATTCTACCACGTGACACTCCTCTATCCTCGCCATAACAAAGACTAGTTAGAATTGACTCATACTCAGGCGTTGGTGGTTCATCTAGCGAACCCCAATATGGAATTTTGCATGCATCACAGAACACGTCTAAAGCAATGGTAAAGGGATGATCATAAAGCCTAAAAGAAACTCTAGACTCATGAGGAAAATATTTAAATTTCTATGTGAATGTTTCTGTAGGTCAAGATGTTGAATGCACTCATCTGTGATGAACGGAGCGAGTTTGGTGTTGTGGATAAATTGCTTGAATTCCTCCTTGATACCTGCACCTACCATGAATTCATTACATGGCCATAAGCATGATTTGGTAGCGGCATCCCGCATAGAGTTTGCACTTGGCTCAACATAAGACCGTTGTATTGAGCCACTACTCAATGATGCCTCCGAGGACCTCCTCCTCAAAGAACTTCTTCCAAAAAGGTACATTTTATTCGCGTACAAATTTCTGAAATTTTTGTCACAAAATTTTGTCAACAAAACTTCGCAAGATTGATAGCAACTACTCATAAGGATGTTGAGAGACCATATCAAGCAGTCAAACTACTTAGAACTCTTAAGAATTCAACATGCAAGCCCATTGACAGCAGCACCAAAAGTAGCTAATTATTCAAAATATGAACCACGAAAGCAAAAACTAATTGGAGAAATGGAAGAGTCACATACCAATTAGAAATCCCCCAAAATAGGTTCGGAAACGGAGCTTCGAGCAAAGAGATCGAAATCCACGGGTTTGAGAGCAAGAACACGAGAGAGAGAGAGCTATGGTGATTTTTTTGGAGGTAGGAGATGGAAAGGGCCGAAGAGACAAGTGAGGGGACCCACGTGGGGACCACAACCACCAGGGTACGCCTGGGGTTGCTGGCGTGCTCTGGTGTCTTGTGAACACCAGGTGCACCCCCCTCTAATGTTATTCGCACCAGAAATTCTCAAATATTAGAAAAAAGCCGTGTTAAATTTTCAGGGCATTCTGGGAACTTTTATTTTTGACCACCCCTTGTTTATTGTACGAAAAATTCAGAGAACAGACTAAACAAGGCATTTTATTTTATTTGACTAGGAAAACGGAAAAAAAGGTGGGAGCAGAAGGTTGTGCTTGCTAAATTCATAAACTTCATACCTCTCAAAAATGATCCATTAACAAGGTTGATCAAGTCTTATTAACAACCACTTTCGATTAGCATGAAACCGAATAACTTCATAAAACACTAAGTTACCTCAACGGGGATATGCATATCCCCAATAATAAGTATGTTATATTTCTTTTTGGTAGTAGGTAGAGGTAGTTGAAAACTTCCAATAGTGAGTGTCGGAGATTTTTCAATAACATTAATACCATTCACTTGGAATTGTTTCTTTGGAAAATGCACCATATGTTCATTGCCATTGACATGAAAAGTAACCTTGCTTTTATTGCAATCAATAACAGCCCCTGCAGTATTCAAAAAGGGTCTACCAAGGATAATCAACATGTTGTCGTCCTCGGGCATCTCAAGTATAACAAAGTCTGTTAAGATAGTAACATTTGCAACAACAAAAGGTACATCCTCACAAATATCGATAGCTATGGCAGCTGATTTGTCAGCCATTTTCAAAGATATTTTAGTAGGTGTGAGTTTATTCAAATCAAGTCTTTTGTATAAAGAGAAAGGCATAACACTATCACCAGCTCCTAAATCACATAAAGGAGTTTTGACATAGTTTCTTTTAATGGAGCAAGGTATAGTTGGTATTCCTGGATCTCCAAGTTTTTTTGGTACTCCATCCTTAAAAGAATAATTAGCAAGCATGGTGGAGATTTCAGCTTTAGGCATGTTTCTTTTATTAATGATGATGTCTTTCATGTAATTTGCATAAGGGGCCATCTTTAAAATATCAGTCAAGCGAGTACACAAAAAGACTGGCCTAATCATTTCAGCAAAGCGTTCAAATTCTTCAACATCTTTTTTCTTAGATGGTTTAGGTGGAAAGGGCATGGGTTTCTGAACCCGTGGCTCTCTTTATATACCATGTTTTCTAGCCACAAAGTCTCTTTTATCACACCATTTGTTTTTAGGTTGTGGGTTATCAAGATCAACATCAGTTTCTCTTTCAACATCATTATCTGGTTCTTTATCATAGTCCGGTTGGGTGTCTTCATGAACGTCATCATTATCTTTTTCTTTATCACTAGGTGCATGTTCATTACCAGATTGAGTTTCAGCATTAGAAGTAGAGACATCATTGTTATCTTCAGAAGTTCTTTCTTTCTCAGGTTCACTAGAGGTATGCAAAGTCCTATCATTTTTTCTTCTTCTTTTCTTTTTAGAAGGACTACATGCATCAGTGTTAATTCTTTGAGAGTCTTGTTCAATTCTTTTAGGTTGCCCCTCAGGATAAAGTGGTTCCTGAGTCATTTTGCCTCCTTTGGTTGCTACTCTAACAGCAAAATCATTCATATTATTATTCATTTCACTAAGCAATTCTCTTTGAGATTT
This sequence comes from Aegilops bicornis, assembly GCA_021605145.1. Lineage (NCBI taxonomy): Eukaryota > Viridiplantae > Streptophyta > Magnoliopsida > Poales > Poaceae > Aegilops > Aegilops bicornis. The sequence goes on from CM038672.1 coordinate 88,447,440, forward strand.
AGCAACTTGTTCTAATTGGGTTTGTACCATAGAGGCATGCTTTCCTACACCCCTAACATCATTAGTGATTCTAAATAACAAGTCACTCAAGCGAGCAATCATATCGGAGTTGTATTTCAATTGTTTCATAACATTTGCATTGAAGTCATCTTGTTTCATAATGTAGTTGTCAAATTCATATAGGCATTGACTAGGATGTTTATTGTAGGGGATGTCACCTTCATGAAACTTTATCTTTACCACCTATGGTGGTGGTGTGTCAAGACCATGTATTTCTTCAATAGGTGGTAAATTGTTAACATCCTTAGCTTTAATACCTTTTTCCTTCATGCATTTCTTTGCCTCTTGCATATCTTCAGAGTGGGTTTAGGCAGTGGTTCAGGAAGAGTCCAATCATCATAACTTTTCAATATATTATTCAATAATTCCTCAACTTGTTCAATAGTTCATTCCCTGAAAACACAACAAGCACAACTATCTAGGAAGTCCTTAGAAGCATTGGTTAGTCCATTATAGAAGATATCAAGTATTTCATTTTTCTTAAGAGGATGACCAGGCAAAGCATTAAGCAGTTGCAGAAGCCTCCCACAAGATTGTGGGAGCCTCTCTTCTTCAATTTGCACAAAGTTAAATATTTCCTATAAAGCAACCTGTTTCTTATGAGCAGGAAAATATTTTTAGAGAAGTAGTAAATCATATCCCGGGGACTACACACACAACCTGGAGCAAGAGTGTTGTACCATATCTTAGCATCACCCTTTAATGAGAATGTAAATAATTTGAGAATATAGTACTCGCGAATTTTCACATCATGAGCAAAAAGGGTGGCTATATCATTCAGTTTAGTAAGATGTGCCACCGCAGTTTCAGTTTCATAGCCATGGAAAGGATCAGATTCAACGAAAGTAATCAACTCTGAGTCGACAGAGAATTCATAATCCTTATCAGTAACAAAGATAGGTGAAGTAGCAAACTTAGGATCACATTTCATTCTAGCATTCAAAGTTTTTTCTTTCCGCTTGCATAATAATTTCTTAAGATCATCTCTATCATTGCAAGCAAGAAAGTCTCTAGCTATCTCCTCATCCATAACTTAACCCTCAGGTATGTTAGGCAATTCAACTCTAGGAGAGCTAGATCTAATAGGTGTTTCAAAATTCTCAGTCTCAAAGACTTCATCAGTTTCAATAATTTCATCAGTTTCAGCATTCTCAATATCTTTAGCTCTAGCAATTTGTTCATCAAGAAATTCACCTAGTGGCACATTATCATCAAGCAAGGTAGTAGCATCATCATAATTATCATTCATAGCAGAAGTGGAATCATCAATAACTTGCGACATATCAGGATTAATAGCATGTGGTGGTTTTGCAAGTTTACTCAAAACTGAAGGTGAATCAAGTGCAGAGTGTGATGGCATCCTTACCTCCTCACGTATTAGAGGGAACGATATTGGTTTTGGTATCCTTCAGATTCTTCATAGTGATAAATAGATAATAATCCCAAGTGACTCAACAAATATAGCTATACTCCTCGGCAGTGGCGCCAGAAAAGGTCTTGATAACCCACAAGTATAGGGGATCATAACCATATTCAAGGGTAGAGTATTCAACCCAAATTTATAGATCGACACAAGAGGTGTCGCGGGAACGGTTCCGACAATAGAGAGGGGTAGTGTAAGGGAGCATGATCTATCGAGATGCATATGGGTGACACGGTGTTTTAGCGAGTTCGGGCCTCTCACAGAGGAGATAACAACCCTACGTCTCGTTCTCCGGAGAGGCTTTGTTTTATTTGAGTATATATCCGGATATTACAATGTGTGTATGAGAGAGAGGAGAACGGATATCCATGCCTGAGCTGAGTCCTGAGACTAATGGCGAGAGAGATGAGAGCGGGGGAAAGAATGAGGGCCTGCCTCAAGTCTAGTGGTGGGGGTGGATTATATAGAGTGTGCCACCCCCTCACCTCCTATGTTACAAAGTGGGGGCATTGATGTCGTAACGTCAGTTGATGCCTCGACTGCCTTGTCGGCTGTTGGTCTTCGCATATCCGAGTGAGCCATAAACTATCGTCCGAGTGAGCCATACGACCGAGTGGTTGACTGTCTTCCGAGTGGATAGTTCATCGATATGTCCGAGTGGATAGTACGTATGTATGAGATTTATCTGGACCCACATGATGTGTGGACCCCATGGTTTAATATATTTTGACCCTTCATGGGCCTACTTGTTATGTGTGTCCCCAACAAGGTGAGCCAAAGAATATTGGAAGTATTAGCAGTTGATTTGTCAATTCAACCACACCTAGAAATTAAATATCTGCAGCAAAGATATCAGTAGCACAATAATATGGTAGTTTGATAGCAGTGCTAACAGTAACGGTAACAGTAATAGCAATAATTTTGTACTAGCTGTTACAGCAGCAAAAGCAATAGTAACTTAGCAAGAACAATATGTGGAAAACTCGTAGGCATTGGATCGGTGAATTCGATAATATTCATATAACAATCATAACCTAGGGCGATACAAAACTAGCTCTATTTCATAAATATAATGTAGGCATGTATTCCGTAAATAGTCATACATGCTTATGAAAAAGAAATTGCATGACATCTTTTGTTCTACCCTCATGTAGCAGCGGGGGCCCATAAGGAAACTAAGGGATATTAAGGCCTCCTTTTAATAGAGAACTGGAACAAAGCATTAACACATAGTGAATACATGAACTCCTCAAACTACAGTCATCACCGGAAAGTATCCCAATTACTATCACCCCGGGGTTTACGGATCATAACACATAGTAGGTGCATATGACTAGCAAATTTGGATCAAGAACATAGATATAATGGTGATAACATAAACAGTTCAGATCTGAAATCATGGCACTCGGGCCCTAGTGACAAGCATTAAGCATGGCAAAGTCATAGCAACATCAATCTCAGAACATAGTGGGTACTAGGGATCAAGCCCAAACAAAACTAACTCGATTACATGATGAATCTCATCCAACTCCTCACCGACCAATGAGTCTATGAAGGAATTACTCACTCCCGGTAGGGAGCATCATTGAATTGGTGATGAAGGAGGGTTGGTGATGACGAATACCAAAGATTCCCCTCTTTGGAGCCCCGAACGGACTCCAGATCTGGCCTCCCGATGAAGAACAAGAGGTGGCAACGGCTCCATATCGTGAAATGCGATTAAACTTCCTCTCTTATTTTTCTCTCCGAAAATAGGTATTTATGGAGTCGGGATTAGGGCCAGGGGGGCCACGAGGGCCCCACAACCCACCAGGGCGCGCCTGGAGGGGGTGGCGCGCCCTGGTGTATCGTGGCCAGCCAGGGCACCCCCTCCGATGGTTCTTGGTTCCAACAATTTTTATAAATTCTGAAATAATTCTCCAAACAGTTTCGCCAATTCCGAGAACTTTTATTTCTGCACAAAAACAACACCATGGTAGTTCTGCTGAAAACAACGTCATTCCGGGTTAGTTTCATTCAAATCATGCAAATTAGAGTCCAAAACAAGAGCAAAAGCATTAGGAGAAGTAGCTACGATGGAGATGTATCATTTCCTAACAAGGCCAAGCTGGTGGAGTTGAAGAATTTTGAGAAATTCACCCTGGTGTGTACTAGTGGTGTGGTGGAGGTGAATTTTTGGAGTCCTGATGACAAAGCTAAAGGGAAGTTGCACTCCATTTGGGTGTAGATGCATGGGGTACCTAACACCTTGAGGCATTATTTGGGAATCTGTGAAATTGGGTCTGCCCTGGGACCAGTAGTGGAAGTAGATGTGGAAAATATCCATACAAAAGAAGAAATAAGATTAAAGGTGGGAGTAAGAGACCTCCATAAAATCCCATCAAGAACAGAGGTAACTACCAAAGATTTGCTATTGTATGATATTGACTTTGAATTGGAATCAGTGGTAGAACAGGGGTGGTATAAGTTTGAGGAAGGAAATAAGAGAAAAGTGTTTGAATTTGATAGTCTAGAAGATGCCATAGAACAAAAAGAAGTTGATAAGAAGCAAAAAGCAAGAGCACTGACCAGTGTAGAACTAATGGGACCTTGGGAAGCTTATCCTTGAAAAAAATATGAAAATGTAGTCAACAGTAATGTTCAAAAGAAAATGAATAATTATGAGTGTAGCTTTAGTAAGGAACATGATGTTGCTAGAATATTGATGTCTACTATGTAACTTTATTCTTGTAGACTCATGTTGGGCCTCCAAGCGCAGGGTTTTGTAGGACAATAGCAATTTTCCCTCAAGTGGATGACCTAAGGTTTATCAATCCGTGAGAGGTGTAGAATGAAGATGGTCCCTCTCAAACAACCCTGCAACCAAATAATAAAATGTCTCTTGTGTCCCCAACACACCAAATACAACGGTAAATTGTATAAGTGCACTAGTTCGGCGAAGAGATGTTGATACAAGTGTAGTAATGATAGTAGATATTGATTTTTGTAATAGGAACAATAAAAAACAGCAATGTAGGAATTGATAAAACAGAGCACAAATGGTATTGAATGCTTGAAAATGAGGCCTAGGGTCCATAATTTTGCTAGTGCAATCTCTCAACAATGCTAATCTATTTGGATCATATAACCATCCATCAACGTGCGATGAAGAATCACTCCAAAGTTCCTATCTAGTGGAGAACATTAGAAGAAATTGTTTGTAGCTATTCTTTCTGATCGATCTATCCAAGAGTTCGTACTAATTAAAATAACACCAAGTTATTCTTTCCGATCGATCTATCAAGAGTTCATACTAAAATAACACCAAGTTATTCTTTCTGATTGATCTATCAAGAGTTTGTACTAAAATAACACCAAAGCAAATTCAGATTCATAATACTCAATCCAACACAAAGAACCTTAAAGAGTGCCCCAAGATTTCTACCGGAGAAACAAAAGACGAGAACGTGCATCAACCCCTATGCATAGATTACCCCAATGCCACCTCGGGAATCCGCGAGTTGAGTGCCAAAACATATCTCAAGTGAATCAATATAATACCCCATTGTCACCACGGGTATTCAAATGCAAGATGTGACACCCGGATAATTAAGCTACAGTAACCCCACGTTAACGATACCATGTCACCTAGGTTATTGCTGCTAATCTCAGGTTAGTTCAAAAAAACCGATTCAAATTCAAAATTTAATTAAAGGCAAACAACAAAAGTTTTCAAACTTAAAACAAATGTTCAATAAATAGTAAATAAATCAGAGGCTAGGCTAAAATTGTAAACAACATTATTGAAATATGATAAGTCATTTAAACAACCTCAAACAGTGGCTGAATACATTATTTAATAACCTTTTAATTAATCTAAATCTATGAAATAGTATTTCACCAAACTAGTTTTTGGTGCTAGGATCTAATGCACTGCAATTTACGAGCTAGCTCCCATATTTTATAAAAATCAATTAGGTGCTAAACATTCTTGAAAAACAGAAAAAGGAAAAGAAATAAAAATAAAATAAAAAATAAAATAAAATAAAAAGAATAAAACAGACCCCCCCCCCCCACTGGGCCAAACGGCCCAGGTGCTAGCCAGGCCAGGCCCAGGCCGGCCACCCCCACTCCCCCATAACCCCAACCCCTCGGTCAAACCCTAGCCGCTACCGCACAAACCCCACCCTCTCCCCCACGTCTCTCTCCCCCTCCCCGATCCAGATCAGGATCGGGGGAGCGAACCCATGGCCAGCCCAACGCGCCCCCGCCGCTCGACGCCGACGCCGGAGCCGTCCCTTGCGGCAGCCGCTCGTCTTCCCGTCGCTCGGTCGTCCTCGTCCTCCACCCTGAACGGCCTCCACGAGCCCGCCACCTCGCCGGACTGCCTCCTCCACGTCGCCGTCGTCCCCATCTTCCTCCTCGATCCCCTCTGCCCCGTGCCCTACAAACCTCGTTGAGGCCCCGCCTCCCTCCGCTCCGCTGCTCACCGCGCCGGCGCCCCATTGCTCTCGCGCGCACCCTGTCTGGTTAGTCCATTGCCGCGCCATCGCGCTTCTCGCCGCCGCCAGCCACGCGCCCATTCCGCCATAGCTGCGTGCCGCTTCGCTCCCACGCCGCTTCGCGACCACCACCGCTTCACGCCGTCTCCGCCGCGCTTCGCTTCTGCCACCGCTTATCCGCCGCCAGATGTGTCCAGCGCTGCTACAGGTCGCCAGACCCGCCGCTTGCTTCCGCACCGCTTCCAGTTGTCCGCTGCTCTCACAAGACGCCGCTTCGCCGCTGCCTCTACTCGAGACCGCCCATGACGACCTCGTTGCCATCACCATCTCATACTGCCTCCCGCCTCCAGATTCCACCTGGCCGCTTCCCGGGCGGCATCATGGGCGCTGATGGCCGTGCCGATGGGCTTGCCCGAAGCAGCGCTCGGGCTCGCCCCTAGTTGGGCGCGCCCGTTACCACCAATGCCCGTCGCCCAACCCACTATAGGCCATTGGGCCTATGGCACGAAGGGCCCACAGCCCCAGAATGTAATATAAAAAAGGGAATAATAATAATAAATAAAAATATTAATTAATTAATTAATTAACTAAATTAATTAACTTGATTAATTATGTTTAATTAAACTAATAACTAATTAACCTAATTAACTACTATAGTTAACTAAACTAATTTGTTAACTAAACTCATTAACCTGGTTAGTTAGTTAGCAGTCAATGACATGCGGGGACACACGTCAGTGACCCAGTCAACACCTCTGTTGACTGCTGACGTCATGCTGACGTCGTGCTGATGCAATAATGCTATTTTCGAATTAATTTAATAATAATAATTTGAAAATTGATTATATCTTTGAAAATTAATATAAAATAATCCGTAGCTCGGATGAAAATACTTTGTACATGAAAGTTGCTCAGAACGACGAGACGAATCCGGATACGCAGCCCGTTCGTCCACCACACATCCCTAGCATAGAAAACACGCAACTTTTCCCCTCCGTTTCATCTGTCCGAAAACGCGAAACACCGGGGTTACTTTCCCGGATGTTTTTCCCCTTCGCCGGTATCACCTACTACTGCGTTAGGTCACCCCTAACACCGCGTATTGCCATCTTATGCCTTGTGATGCTTTGGTTGCTCTGTTATTTATTGTTCCCCTCCGTTACTTCTTTCCGGTAGACCTCGAGACTGTCGGCGACCCCCAATCGACTACGGTGTTGAAGACCCCTCCTTCTCGGCTGAGCTTCCAGGCAAGCCCCCCCCCCCTTGATCACCAGAAATCGCCTATTCCTTCTCTCTACTTCTTGCATTAGAGTAGTGTAGCATGTTACTGCTTTGGTTAATCCTATTCTCTGCATAGCCTGTCATTGTTACTACCTTGTTACCCTTACCAAAGAATCCTAAATGCTTAGTATAGGATGCTACTATTCCATCGATGGCCCTACACTCTTGTCCGTCTGCCATGCTATACTCTTTGGGCCGTGATCACTTCGAGGTGATCACGGGCATATGCTATGTACTTTGTATTGTTACATTACTTATGATAATCTTCGTAGATTGGGGCTGAAGGGCAGGTGGCTCCATCCCGGTAGAGGTGGGCACAGGTTCCCGATGGCCCCCATTCGTTACTTTGTATGGCGGAGCGACATGGCAGGTTGGGACCACCTAGGAGAGAGGTGGGCCTGGCCTGGTCGGCGTCATGTTACTTCATAATAACACGCTTAACGAGATCTTGGTATTCTATCTAAGTCTGGCCACTGGCCTATACGCACTAACCAACTACGCGGGAACAAGATATGGGCAACCGGCGTCGTGTTATCAGCCGAAGCTCTTTTTGATGTCAGCGACTGAGCGACATGCGCCGCATTGGACAGTAAGCTCGCGCTTGTATTAAGGGGGCTAGGTCTGCTTCCGGCCACGTACGCAACATGCAGGTGTGCAATGGGCGATGGGCCCAGACTCCTTCGCGCATAGGATTTAGACCGGCATGCTGACCTCTCTGTTGAGCCTAGGTGGGGCTGCGACGTGTTGATCTCCCGAGGCCGGACATGACCTAGGAAAGTGTGCCCGGCCAGAGGGATCGAGCGTGTCGGGTAATGTGGTGCACCCCTGCAGGGAAGTTGATCTATTCGAATAGCCATGTCCGCGGTAACACGCGACCCGGAGTTGTACCTTTGACCTTATGACAACTAGAACCGGATACTTAAGAAAACACACCCTTCCAAGTGCCAGATATAACCCGGTGATCGCTCTCACACAGGGCGACGAGGAGAGGATCGCCGGGTAGGACAATGCTATGCGATGATACTTGGTGAACTTACCATCTACTCTCTTCTACATGCTGCAAGATGGAGGCTGCCAGAAGTGTAGTCTTCGACAGGACTGGCTATCCTCCTCTTATTCTGGCATTCTGCAGTTCAGTCCACCGATATCGCCTCTTTACACATATACCCATGCATACATAGTGTAGATCCTTGCTTACGAGTACTTTGGATTAGTACTCACGGTTGCTTTGCTCCCCCTTTTCCCTCTTTCCTTTCTTTCTGGTTGCCGCAACTAGATGCTGGAGCCCAGGAGCCAGACGCCACCGCCGACGACGACTCCTACTACACTGGAGGTGCCTACTACTATGTGCAGGCTGCTGATGACGACCAGGAGTAGTTTAGGAGGATCCCAGGCAGGAGGCATGTGCCTCTTTCGATCTCATATCCGCTTTGTGCTAGCCTTCTTAAGGCAAACTTGTTTAACTTATGTCTGTACTCAGATATAGTTGCTTCTTATGACTCATCTATTATCAAGCACTTGTATTCGAGCCCTCGAGGCCCTTGGCTTGTATTATGATGCTTGTATGACTTATTTATGTTTTTAGAGTTGTGTTGTGATATCTTCCCGTGAGTCCCTGATCTTGATCGTACACGTTTGCGTGCATGATTAGTGTATGATTGAATCGGGGGCGTCACATGTTGGTATCAGAGCCAACTACCTGTAGGAATTCCCCTTCCACACTCTTTGGCCGAAGTCGAGTCTAGACATTGCAAAACTTTTACTAACATGGCTGTGTGTCTTACGGGCCCACGTCGCCATTGGGTGGTATTAGGATATTTTATTCCTCGACCTATACTCTGGGATTCTTACCTCTCTGCTACTCGGGTTAAATGATTTTACTAACTCTAACTCTAGGTTCTCGTAACTACTTCCTCCCGGAGAGCCACTCGATACAGCTGATTGCTTGATGCACCAGAAGATTTCGAAGATACTCTACGACATTCTCTCGAGACTTTGTGCATGTTGCTTTTGTAACCCCCATGGATAACTACGTACACTTGCCATTCATAAAATCATTCCACGTTGATCTTGTTATTACAAGATACCCCGAAATTCTCTTTATTGTTTTGGGAATACCCTATGCCTACTGCCTTGTTGTTCCATGAATACCCCTACGGATATTCCTTGTACTTATCGAGCATCCGTTCATCCCCAATTGTTTATGTGTCTTACAAAATTCTTCAAAATACTATTCGATCCTCCAAAAATCCTTAGTAGCTTATTGCTCTGCAATACTTGTCTGCTTGCATTATGGATGCTTTCCATATGTCTGGCAATATTCATTAGTATCCTTAGGCACCGTCATTTTGATCCTATTGATTCAACTTGAGTGCGAATGCACGCAATCATCAGTTGATCCTTTTAAATTATCTTTCCGGCTCAGACATCATTTTGAACATGAGCTTGTTCTCGACCAATATATATGCCATCAATTGAACCCTTAGGTCTATTGAACTTATCCACCCTTGATCAGAGCGTCTGCTTCTGATCCTTCGATTTGAAAATCATAATTCCTTTGATATCTAAGCATCAAATCATTCAGATGTTCTATAATCGGATGCCCTTGCATTCTTTCTTCCCCTGATTATGTGCCGATGCTCACATCAGCTCTGTTAGGGATCGTCAGATCCTTTGTTGAATTATCATCCAACAGTGTCCTTCATATATTAAACATTGAGTAGTTCTTTCTCTCATATATAATGCCATTAGTAAATCCTATTCTCTGATTGGCCAACCATGCTCTGCTTTTGAGCTAGTGATATTTACTCTTAAAACTTGTGGATTATGTTTCTAAAAATCCCATAAGAATTGAGCATATGCCTTCTCTAAACCGTGTGAACCCGAAAGTTTTCACGAGTCATACTCTTCTGGTGCTTCACCAGATAAAATTTCAACACTACAACCTCTTCGAAGACGAGAAGTGGATGAAAGGTTATGCATTGGAGAAGTGGGAGTCGACCTTGAACTTTGTGTTCATGACCATGAACATGATGTAGATCTTATCATGGAAACTTCTCTTAAATTAATTATTCCTTGGTATAAGTTCATCTTATATCTGGGATCTGACCTATGTAATCGTGGTTCCGACCATGTTCTCCTTTAAATACCATTTCTCGTGCAAGTTTAAGCACTTGTCTTCTGCCGAGCAATACCCAGTCCAACCTCTATTTTGTTTGGTCGTCGATTATTACCCCTGGTATCTCGAGATTATCACAGAACTGCATAACCTCTTATGAGTTCTTCATCAAGTACTACATCCTCACTGATTCCAATTTTTCATGGGCTCCGAGTTTTTAAACACTCAAAGACACCGATAACTGAACCGAGTCCGCATTACGGTTCAACAACTCTTACTAATATTCTTTTACTTACGAGTTTGTACCGATCATGTCATTCCTAGCCTGATCGGCTATATCATTATCGTGCTAAATCTTAACTGTGCTACCTGGTCCTTCTCCCCGGAGCACAATTTTTGACGATGAGCTAAGCTTACGTCGATCTTCCTCATCATATCATTTCACTTTGGACAACAAGCTTTGTTTGGAGTTTGTGTTGTACCTTGGTTCCAATAACCTTTCGCTTCACCATTCCTTTGACTTGATGTCATCGCCGATCGATTACATCTTGAAATCTCTCGACTGATGTGTTGTGATCATCATCAGCATTCTGAGCTCTTCGAGGATATCAATTGAATTTATGTTGAGAAAGACCATCCTTGCCCTCGATGATTAGTGTTATCATCTACCACTCTACTTCTTTCCCTCCAACACAAACTTGTCCGTGTTTTGTGTTATACCTTGAGATCCTTGCTACCCAGCATTTGTTCTTCGTTACCTTGGAGTATTACCATCTTTTATGTTAAGAAAGTCGTGAGAATTTCACCACCTCTTAAGAATTCTTGATATAGTTGATACTTCTTGCCATATTCGATCATTCCTTGGTCCCCGTGTTGTTTCTAACTGGAAAACCGACAATTGAACGATGATGTGCGACTTTAAAACTTCTAGCAACCCTATTGCTTTGAAGTTAATGGTCGATATTTCATTCTTAGACCATTGGTTATAGAATCACCATTCTAACATTGATCATGCTACCTAAGCTCATATTTCGGGTGCACCTTTCAACCAATGTTTAACTGCGTATGTTTTCCTCGAGCATACCTCATTATATCATTTGATCCGAAAAATGTTATCTCCTTGTTCACATAAGTGTGGAAATCCATCCTTTCAAAATTTCAATGAATTGTCACCGAAGTTCATCACCACCTCCTCGTCCTCTCCTTGGTTAAAGGATGAAGTCATGATTTGGAACTTGCTTCCATAGTTCATTTCCCGAGAATCTTGCAACTCCATCTCGACAAATTGTGTTGCACCCCTTCCTTCTCAGGCATCATGAGTCTGAGGTATCCTGACACCAATGAGAACTGAATCTCGGTCAGATATGATGGTTGGGACATTTTCCAAAAGTCGTAACATTGGACTTTGTATAGCCCAGTAAGGTGATGTCATGCCTAGCGCATCGGGCGGAGGACCTATTGTTATAGTTCCTTTTAGCAAGCTTAGCGGTTCTTCCATGAGGAAATCGTAAGACTTATTTTATAAGTTGTTCCTGATGAATCCTTTGTGTATGCAAAGTCCGGCCTTTGCTTGAAGACCATGTCAATGCTATCTCGAAGCATGTATGTGGTACTCCTATCCTCAATAAGAACATTTGAAGCACAATGCTAAATTTTCCTTATCAATTATCCAAACACCTTTGTGTGGGTAATGTCATGAAATTCCTCTCCCATTACCTAAATGGTTTTCTACTTTCTATCCTGTCATGGATATCATGCACTGCTTGTCCCTGGGAAGGTTATACCCCTGAAATATGTGTTTAAGAACATTATCCTTTCCATTGTTGTTTAATCTGGAAATCACATTTACCTTTCCATTGTTTTGTTTAAACTTTCTTGTGCACTATATGATTGAAGCAGTAATATTTTCTGCTTATGCAAACACCTCGGTGTACAACTCTATTAGTAAGACCCTGTTACTATTGTTTTTGACATTCCGGTAACCACCGATGGACGGGAACTTTGCCTATTGGTCCGCCTCGTTTCAACAAGCAGGAAAATGGTTCTCTTCATCCCTCGCCCTTGGTACTGACGTTGTTGCTGACATATAACTGACAGGCTACGCTCTGACATGCCTTGCTATCATGACTGTGCAAGATGTCACCGTCCTCCCTACTTTAACCCACATGGTGGGTTCATAACCCACAGTTCCGCAGGATCGAAACCTGACTCTCCTGTACAACCCTGTTTCTAAAGTTATTCCTCACGCTTGGCTTCGTATGTAATTCATGAGCCACCTTTCGTGTGATCATCAATTCTGGTATTAAACACAATACCTATTCTCGTTGCCTTGAACCCCTTTCACGCGTTGTTTCAGGCAACGACGATTGTCTATCCGCTTCAAACTTCTTATGGTACCTTCTTACTTTGCTCTCGATGTGTTTCATTTTTTCAACTCGAGAGATACTCTTATGATCATTCTTGGGATACCCCCCCCCCCCAGATGATTTTCCCTTATAACATTCAATTGTTGTAAAGCTTCCCCTTACCTATTCGTAAGTACGGTGGAGTTCCCGAGAAAAGGACGACAACTTCATCATGATGACCTGAAACAGCGAAATGACGGCATCAATGTAATGGATCAACCTCTTCAAGAAAAGCAACCAAGATCGAGGAGATTCGTTAGAATTACCTAACCAGACCCTTTCCCCCTTACTCCCGGTCCTAAATCTTGGGACGAGATTTCCAGTAGTGGACGAGAATTTTGACGCCAGGATAATTAAGCTACAGTAATCCCACGTTAACGATACCACGTCACCTCGGTTATTGTTGCTAATCTCGAGTTAGTTAAAAAAACCGATTCAAATTCAATATTTAATTAAAGGAAAACAACAATAGTTTTCAAAATTAAAACTAAAATGTTCAATAAATAGTAGATAAATCAGAGGCTAGGATAAAATTGTAAACAACATTATTGAAATATGATAAGTCATTTAAACAATCTCAAACAATGGCTGAATACATTATTTAATAACCTTTTAATTAATCTAAATCGAATATGAAATAGTATTTCACCAAACTAGTTTTTGGTGCTAGGATCTAATGCACTGCTATTTATGAGCTAGCTCCCATATTTTATAAAAATCAATTAGGTGCTAAACATTTTTGAAAAACAAAAAAAGGAAAACAAAGAAAATAAATAAAATAAAAAGAAATACAAAACAAAAAATGAAATAAAACAGAACCCCCCAATGAAAAAACTGCCTAGTTGCTAGGCAGCTGCACAGTGCCGCCACCCCCACTACCCCATAACCCCCACACCTCGGTCAAACCATCGCCGCTAACGCACAACCCCCACTGTCGGTGTCAAAACCGGCGGATCTCGGGTAGCGGGTCCCGAACTGTGCGTCTAGGCGGATGGTAACAGGAGACAAGGGACATGATGTTTTTACCCAGGTTCGGGCCCTCTCGATGGAGGTAAAACCCTACTCACTGCTTGATTAATATTGATGATATGGGTAGTACAAGAGTAGATCTACCACGAGATCGGAGAGGCTAAACCCTAGAAGCTAGCCTATGGTATGATTGTTGTTCGCCCCACGGACTAAAACCCTCTGGTTTATATAGACACCGGATAGGGGTAGGGTTACCGTAGTCGGTTACAATGGTAGGAGATCTAGATATCAGTACGCCAAGCTTGCCTTCCACGCCAAGGAAAGTCCCATCCGACACGGGACGAAGTCTTCAATCTTATATCTTCATAGTCCAGAGTCCGCCAACGGTGATAGTTCGCTATCCGGAGACCCCTAATCCAGACTCCTCAAGAGCTCCCTCAAACAAAGGCTACAATGACGCATTTAATCCGGCACACATATTTTCTTCGGCATTGCAAGGCAGGTTCCTCCTCCGAATACTTCATAGAAGATTTTGAACACAAGGATAGTGTCCGGCTTTGCAAAACAAGTTCCACATACTACCATAGAGAGAATAAACTTTGCACAGATCTGCTGACGTATTCCGCGGCGTGACATCACACCACGGCCAAGCCTTTATACGAATCATTTTTACTGTCCCACCTCAGCGCGTTTAGCGAGGCGGTTTCTTCGGCACGTCTTATCAGAGCGGAGATCGTGCCCCCTTTATTCTGGGATCCTCATCAATACGGGCGTGGGTAACCCAGTCGTGCCCGTTGGCACGCCTCCTCCATCGATGGCGAGTCCCGAACGGTCACGGGGATGGCTCTTGGCATTCAACCTCTTTATAATGAGACCAAGGCCCGCTCCTTTCTTTCAATCGAGTCCGCCCCTCGCCTCGAGTTCCAACACCCAAAGCTCCAGATTTAGGCGCTTCGGACCTTCAACGATGTCCGGCTCCGACCTGCACAGCCGGTGGATGTCTTCCTCCGTCACGGAAGAAGATGTGCTAAAGCTGAGAGACGCCAGGTATCTGACCGGCGAAATTTCACATAGGCTGCCTGCCCAAGGGCAGGTTATTCCCACTCCCGAGCCTGGTGAGAGCATGGTATTCGTGTCTCACTTACTTCGGGGTTTAGGCTTCCCGACGGACCCCTTTGTGAGGGGGCTCATGTTTTATTATGGGCTGGAATTCCATGACTTGGATCCGGAGTCCATCCTCCACATCTCGCCGTTCATTGTCGTATGTGAAGCCTTCCTCCGCATTACTCCTCACTCCGGATTGTGGCTCAAGACCTTCAAAGTGGAGCCGAAGATGATCAAGGGGCATCAGGCAGAGTGCGGAGGGGCTGTTATAAGCAAGAATGCGAATGCTCCATGGCCCGAGGGCTCTTTTCAAGAGGAGCTCAATTTATGACAACAAGAGTGGTTTTATATCACCGCTCCCAGGGGAACCAAATGGGCGGCGCCACCTGCCTTCCGCTCGGGTCCTCCACTGCGGCGGGCGTCATGGGTCAATAAAGCGCTCGACTGGGGACCGTCCAAGGACGTACCTGCATTGCGAGGGCCGTATTCGAGACCTCCGAGAGAGAGAGAGAGAGAGAGAGAGATCAATCTGGTCGTAGTAGCACATGTCATGCTGATTAAATGCCGCACCTTGCCTCGCAAATGTCGCCCCCCTCACTGTGGGAGTTTAATCCGGAGGGACCACGAGCTCTCCAACATTTTATGGGCGTAACGCCCGTGGAGATGTACCAACTGTTCTTCGGATCACAAGCAATGTGTTCGGACTTAACCGAGGACGCAGGTCTGAGCTGCAATCACCCGGATACTCAAGTAAGTAGTCTTGTACCCGGACATGCTATCCGCATATTTATCATACACTTGCCCTTAAAAGAGCTATCCTTTAAACAGGAGTGGATAGCAAAAGCAAAACTGATCAGGTGTCCGGCCCCCCTCCCTGAGACCACGCCGGATCGTGTATTGACCAAGATGCTAGAGGATGTGCCTTTTGAAGAAGGCGAAGGGGAACAAGGGAACTACTACCTCCGTGAAGGAGGCTATCAAGAAAGGGGGGATCGAGAATCCCTCCCTCCAAGGGGAGAAGAGGACCGCTTCTGAAGATCCGGAGACCAAAGCCTCGAAGTGGGGGAAGAAATATTCACCAGAGGGTCCTGCGGTGGGAGATGCCCCGGCCGCACTGTTTCCCCAAGGAGATCAGCCCTCCAGCGAGCCATAAGTGAAGGGGGGCGTTTTTTTTAAAAGAGAACATCCCCGTTTTATTTCTGAAGGTAACTGAAAGTTTACCTTGTAGTTCGGATCTCAGCCCTTCACAGCAGAGCTCGTCTTCAGGGGATCTTGGTCCGGAGATGATGGAGAGTGAAACGCCTCCGCCTGCAGTACCGTTATGCGAGGTGGACGACCCTGAGGTGTCGTCGCGGATGGCTTCTCCGAATCCGGCGGGGCCAGAAGGCAGCTATATGTCCCCTCAAAGCCCTCCGTGTCCGGCCTTCAAAAAAGGCCATCGGACGAGTCCGGCACCAACGGGTGTACGGTCGGAGGAGCTGAAGGATCTGCTCGGGCGAGCGTGTATCTCGGAAGATCACCGTACGTTAATGGGTACGGTGATTGAAAGGATTTCATCCGCTGAGAGCGGATTGCATGAAGCCGTCATAAGTTTACTGACGGGTTTTGAGGTACGCAAAATGATGTACCTTCTGACAGTTTTGCATATAAAATGCGCCATGTATAGATAGTAGCCCCTGAGACTTGGTGCGGTGTCAAAAATGATGGCGCCCCGAGGATCATAACCCTAGGTATAATATGCGCTCTTCCTATGTAGGTGGCGAAGCGTCCGGTGGCTAGCGGGGCGATGAATTTGCCGAACTAAAGCGGCAACTTGACGCGTGGCGGATGCGACATCACGCTTGTTAATAAGCGGCTTGACGAGTCACAAGGTATGCAACTTCTCCGCGGACACCTGGTACGGGAGCTTGACGCCCATGCCTTACAACATGTATGCTTGATGCAGATGGTGCCGCTGCTATGGAGAGCCTTTGGGCGGAGTTTGCCCGAGCCAAGGAGCAAGCCAGAAAAAGTGATGCGGCTGCCTTAAAGGCGGCCGCAGAGCTAAAAGCCGAACAGGCTGCTCACTACCGAAGCAAGAAAGAAATGGCCGAGATGGCCGTGAAATTGAAGAATGCTACTGACCGTTGCGAGCTTCTTGAAAAAGAAGATCGAGCGAAACAAGAGGACCTGAAAAAGGCCGCCACCGAGGCCAAGGATACTCGCTCTGCAATGAGATCTATGAAGGAGGAGCTACGTCAGGCCGGAGATATTGTGGCTAGAAAGCCCTTTCTGATGCGGAGGAAATTCACGGATCCTAAGTACGCTCAATTGGACCGGCTATGGGGTGCGGAGGATGGTTATCTGGACTTGGCGGCAAGTGCCGCAGACGCGGCCAAACACTTCCGAGGTCAAAAGGATCACGGAATGGAAGAGCTTTTTTGGTCGCAGTTCCATAGTCCGGAGCATCCACTTTCATTAACCGATCGTTTGGCTGAATGGGCTGAGCTGAATAGGTTGTCCGGACTTGCCATGAAGGCTGTCGTGACTCATTTGTGGCCGAAAAGGCCCGAGTCGAAGAGTTATTTTGGCTTGGTGCAACAGTTCCTTGGTATGGTGCCGCATATCGATGCAATGAAGCGGTCAGCATGCATAGAGGGTGCGCGGATGGCTCTTGCCCGTGTCAAGACATACTGGGCGGAGATGAAGGCCGCCGACATTGCATCCCAAGATTTGGACAGAAGCCGAGTACCAGCCGAGCACTATTTTGAGGAAGTCATGCAGGGCGCTCGTTTAATAGAGACGCAGTGCTCGAAGGATATTATGCTTTAATGACATGTATGATTTGTGAAAACAATGTTTCAATATAATATAAGAGCTTTTTATACTTGTGCATTCAAGTATTAAAACACCTCCTGTGCGGCCGTTGATGTATATGTGTATATAACTTCGAAAGATGGCAGTCTTGACTTTCAGCCCCCACGCACATAGTGCGGGGTGTTTGCAAAAGGCGATTTTCACACTTAATCCAACGTCTTGGTCCTGTAAAGGAGGTGATAGCGTAGCAAACTAGGCAACCGGACTATAATGCTTTATCACTTTCACTTAGCCATAGGAGTTCGATGGTGGGGCTACTATATAGCCCCTAGGGGCACCGCGCTCTCACGAATTCGGGGCGCGTATGTGCCTGACCGGGAAATGGTCCTTCGTTAATGCGGGGGATTTATAAACATTCCGGTGGGTCATCGAGTGGTTGACCAGTCTCACGCTATATCATGACAGTCAGTTTTCGGCTTTCTCTACTGAGGTGCTCGCCTGGCCGAACCGGGGCACAATCCCAGTAGTTCTCCTGGTGCCGCATTAGCCGATAGAACGGAACGTAAGGCAGCAAAACACAGGAGCCGGGCAAACCCAACATTTGACCAAAGACATGATTCGGAGCTGATGCATATAACTCCTAACTCGAGACGCCGAACACTCCCTAAGGTATTCGGTCTTTATGAAAACAGGCAGAATAATGCCCTAAGCCCTAGTGTCCAGGTACGCGCAAAAATTCTGGTGCGGCCGATGCCAAAACGCCAGCCTCCTCCTCGGTTATAGAAAGAAACCGGGGGATGTGTATCAACAAGAGACAGTAAAAAAGGTTTACGCAGGGTGTTAATCTGAAAAGAATCCTTGCAATAGGTCCCTACTGCACGTCTGCGCCTGTGTCTCCGTTGTGCCGTATCCTGGACGGGTGTAGCACGGTGTTCATCTGTAAAAGAGAAGAACTTAGTAGAAAAGAAAAAAAAAGATCATGCGAAAAATGTACTTTATATTAAATAAATAGAGTACGGTTCGAAAAGTGAATAAATTTGAGCTTTATTGTCTCTTGTTGTACATGCTGCAGCCCCTTGTACGGGGGTATGCCGCTAGTAGGCGTTTATATGTTTACGCCGGACTCGTCTAGCCATGTCCGGGGTCCGAATGACCTATTCAGGTGCTTTGATTAGCGGAGCCGGATTAGTGTGGGGCTGTCAAGGCAGTCTCACGTTCTTCCGTGCTCGAGTAACACTTGATACTCCCTTTTAATGAGATGATGACGCGTGGACCGGGCATTTTATGTGTAAGAGATGCATAATGCGGTATTGCGTTAAAGCGGGCGAAAGCTTCACGTCCCAAAGAGTGCTTGATAGCTACTTTCGAATGGGGCGATATGGAAGGTTAACTTTTTGCGGCGGAAGTTGTCGGGTGAGCCGAACACAACTTCTAGCAGTAGGGAGCCCGTACAATGGGCATATAGGCCTGGCATTACCCCTTTGAAGGAGGTGTTGCTATGGCGAATTTTGGTTGGGTTTATCCCATTTTGCGGATTGTGTCCTGATATAGCAGGTTTAGATCGCTACCTCCGTCCATTAGGACTTGTGTAAATTGGAGTCCGTTGATTATAGGATCTAATATCAAGGCAGTCTGTCCTGCATTCCGGATACTTCTGGAATAATCCTGATGATCAAAGGTGATTGGTTTTGACAACCAACGTTGGGACTCTGCTGGGATAGACCATGCGGCGCGTGTTTCTATGGGCACCGCTCTGTTTTTACCTTTTGTCACTTGAAGTGAGTTCACTGTGTTGACTTCATGTGGGAAATTCGTTTGTTTTCCGGTGCTCTGCTTGTGGGGTTCGTCATCGTCCTCGCTTGGTGTGTCGAGCCCCTTGTGTTCGGCATTGAGTTTGTCGGACTGCTTGAAGACCCAACAATCTCTGTGGGTATGGTTTGCAGGCTTCCCGGGAGTACTGTGGATTTGGCATGTTTTGTCCAAGATTTTGTTTAGGTTGGATAGCTCGTCGCTATTGTCCTTGAGGGGCAGTTTTTTATGATTCTGCCGGGAGCTTCTGAATACGGCGTTGACTGCCGTGCTCTTCGGGCTGTTTCCCTTTGTCTGGCGCTGGTCCTTGCTGCGTCGTGGTTTTCCATTTCCATCCCTGACTTCGGATGTACTTGGGTCATTGCATCGCATCTTGCCAGCCAACTATCCTCTCCTGCGCAAAAGCGGGTCATGAGGCTTGTTAATGCAGCCATTGTTCTCGGCTTCTCCTGGCCGAGGTGTCTGGGGAGCTATTTGTCTCGGACATTGTGTTTGAAAGCTGCTAAGGCTTCGGCGTCCGGACAGTCGACTATTTGGTTCTTTTTGATGAGGAACCTGTTCCAGAATTTGCGGGATGACTCTCCGGGTTGTTGAGTTATGTGACTTAAATAAATGCATCCAGAGGTCGGACATAAGTCCCTTGAAAATTTGCCTGAAAAGCATCCTCGAGCTCTTCCCAACTTCCAATGGTGTTTTCGGGGAGGCTTTTGAGCCAATACCGGGCTGGCCCTTTGAGCTTGAGGGGTAAGTATTTTATGGCGTGGAGATCATCTCCTCTAGCCATGTGTATGTGGAGGATGTAATCCTCAATCCAGACTCGTGGTTTGTTGTTACGTCAGATGCCTCTATGTTTACAGTTTGAATCCACTGGGAATTCGTGATCCAGACCTCATCGGTGAAACACAGGGGTGTCGCGCCCCTATATTTGGGTGTGCCGTGATGTTCGGATATTTGGCGTGTTGCATTGCTTGGAAGAGCTTGCTTTCTCGGCCCATAGATGGACCTAATCACCATCCTTTTGATCTGAATCCTTATGCGGATCGCGTGCGGCTTGTGCGCGCCGCTTGCCGCTCCATGTTTTCCATGTGGTCGTCTATCCGAGCAGGCGGCCTCTTTGTTCTTTGATTGCGGGGCTCTACGGCCTCCTCATCGAATTCGGGCAGTAATTTGCGCTTCGGGTAGCTCTTTGTTTGGCGACTGTCGCCGTATTTCTCTGCGGTGTTGAGTACTTTGCTCCATCTGATTCTGAGTGCATTTTCCGCTGTTTTGAGCTTCCGCTTCTGCTTTTTCAGGCTACGCGAAGTGGCGACGAGCCTTTTGTGGAGGTTCTTCTGCTCCAACAATTTGTCCGCGTGAGATCGTCCGGATCGTTATCTTCAGCGGGACGGGTTGTTTATCCAAGTTGTCCTGTTCGGACGGTTGCTCGATAGCATGTTAAATGCGTCCACCGGTTCGCCCTGCTCTATGGCTGGGTCTGTGTGGCTGCCGTCTTTGTCGGCGGGACTTGGTGCGGCGTTTATGTTGCCGTTTGACTGCTTTTCGAGGATTTATCCTTCGTAGTGTCCCGTTGTTCCTCGTCGTTACTTCCTTTAGGTGTATCCACCATGTATACATCATGGAATGAGGTGGTTGTCCGGATCCTATAGGTGCTGGTTCATGGTTGTCTCCTACATCGTCGTCCATACCGTCGATGTCTTGAGTCGAAATCGAGCACGTCGTTTAAGCTTTCGACACCGGCTACAAAGTGGGCGGTGGGTGGGCGTTGAATTTCTTCGTCGTGCATCCCAACCTTCCCGACCGTAGTCCGGCCAGGCTCTCCGATAAAGAGAGAGACTTTAGTGAATTCAGGATGTCGCCAAAGGGCGAGTCTTTGAAAGATGTCATGGCGATGAACTCCATAACCGCACCCAATTGGATTCGATTGGCGGGCGCGGAGGGTTCGGAGTCCGGAGAGGAGTCCGGCACCTTGGAGTCACGGTCTTCGCAGCGACAGGGATGGAGTTCTGCTCAATCGCCGTAGAGATCAGAGCCCGCGAGGCGGTGTCCAACCACTCGTCCTCGAGCGGCGGAGTCGTCTCCGAGCTAAGGGTCGGAGCGGACGCCGCAGCCTCGAGTGGCACCGTTCGCGGCAGAGCTAGATCGTGCCCATCGAGACAAAGGCGGCGCTTGGCTGTAATGGCTCAATCCATCAAGATCAAGTCTCCGCGTATGTCGGCCGTGTAGTTCAAACTCCCAAACCTGACTGATGGCCAGGCGTAGCTTTCGATCTGCTCCATATGGCCAAGTGAATTGGCCCGCAGCAAAGCCGCCGAATACGTAAGATCTGTCCGGGAGAAAAGTCTGCATACTGGACCGTCGTTGTTGATGATCGAAGGAGCCATCGGGCCTAAAGGTGATGACACATAGGAACTTTCAATGAAAGCACCAATGTCGGTGTCAAAACTGTGCGTCTAGGCGGATGGTAATAGGAGACAAGGGACACGATGTTTTTACCCAGGTTCGGGCCCTCTCGATGGAGGTAAAACCCTACTCCTGCTTGATTAATATTGATGATATGGGTAGTACAAGAGTTGATCTACCACGAGATCGGAGAGGCTAAACCCTAGAAGCTAGCCTATGGTATGATTGTTGTTCGTCCTCTGGGACTAAAACCCTCTGGTTTATATAGACACGGATAGGGTAGGGTTACACAGTCGGTTACAATGGTAGGAGATCTAGATATCCGTATCGCCAAGCTTGCCTTCCACGCCAAGGAAAGTCCCATCCGGACACGGGACGAAGTCTTCAATCTTATATCTTCATAGTCCAGGAGTCCGGCCAACGGTGATAGTTCGGCTATCCGGAGACCCCCTAATCCAGGACTCCCGCACCCACCCACTCCCCCACGTCTCTCTCCCCCTCCCCGATCCAGATCGGGACCCACGGCCGCGCCCGAGCCCAACGCGCCCCCGCTGCTCAGCGACGACGCCGGAGCCGTCCCTCGCCGCAGCTGCTCATCTCCCCCTCGCTCGGCCGTCCTCGTGCTCCTCCCTGAACGGCCTCCACGAGCCCGCGTCGCCGACTCGCCGGACCGCCACCTTGCCGGACTGCCTCCTCCACATCACCGTCGTCCCCATCTTCCTCCTCAAGCCCCTCTGCCCCGTGCCCTACAAACCTTGGTGAGGCCCCGCCTCCCTCCGCTCCCCTGCTCACCGCGCCGGCGCCCGATTGCTCCCGCGCGCACCCTGTCTGGCTAGTCCATTGCCGCGCCACCGCGCCTCCCCTGTGTTGCTCGCTCGCCACATGCCTGTTCCGGCCACAGCCAGCGCGCCGCCTCGCTCCCCACGTCGCCCGCTCGCGACCACCACCGCCACATGCCGTCCCGCTCCGCCCCGTTTGCCCCGCCACCGCCATCCGCCGTCGTTCGTGTCCGGCGCTACTACAGCTTGCCGGACCCGCCGCTCGCTTCCGCCACTGCTTCGATCGTCATTGCTGCTCGCCAGACGCTGCCCGTCGTCCGCTTCGCCATATCTACCGAGACCGCCCGGCGACCTGCCACCGCGGCCATCTGCGCCCGACCTCCGCTCGATTCCACCTCCGCCACTTCCCACAGGCTGGCGTCATGGCGGCGGCGGCCGTTGATGGCCTTGCCCGAAGTAGCACTCGGGCTCGCCCCTAGTCGGGCGCGCCCGTTACCACCAAGGCCCATCGCCCGACCCACTATAGGCCATTGGGCCTATGGCACGAAGGGCCCACAGCCCGAGAACGAAATATAAAAAAAGGGAATAATAAAAAAAATTAATTAATTAAGTAAGTAAGTAAGTAAATTAATTAACTTGATCAATTGTGTTTAATTAAACTAATAACTAATTAACCTAATTAACTACTATAGTTAACTAAACTAATATGTTAACTAAACTCATTAACCTGGTTAGTTAGTTAGCAGTCAATGACATGCGGGACCCACATCGCCAAAGGACCGATCAACACCTTCTGGATTGACTGGCGACATCATGCTGACGTCGTGCTGATGCAATAATGCTATTTTCGAATTAATTTAATATTAATAATTTAAAAATCAATTAAATCTTTGAAAATTAATATAAAATAATCCGTAGCTCGGATGAAAATACTGTGTACATGAAAGTTGCTTAGAACGACGAGACGAATCCGGATACGCATCTCGTTCGTCCGCCACACATCCCTAGCATAGAAAACACACAACTTTTCCCTATGTTTCATATGTCCGAAAACGGAAAACACCGGGGATACTTTCCCGGATGTTTTTCCCCTTCGCCAGTATCACCTACTACTGCGTTAGGTCGCCCCTAACACAACGTATTGCCATCTTACGCTTTGTGATGCTTTGGTTGCTCTGTTATTTATTGTGTTCCCCCTCCGTCACTTCTTTCCGGTAGAACCCGAGACTGCCGGCGACCCCCAACAGACTACGGTGTTGACGACCCCTCCTCGGCTGAGCTTCCAGGCAAGCTCCCCCCTTGATCACCAGATATCGCCTATTCCTTCTCTCTACTTCTTGCATTAGAGTAGTGTAGCATGTTACTGCTTTCGGTTAATCCTACTCTGCTACATAGCCTGTCATTATTGCTATAGTTGTTACCCTTACCTGCAATCCTAAATGCTTAGTATAGGATGCTAGTATTCCATCAGTGGCCCTACACTCTTGTCCGTCTGCCATGCTATACTACTAGGCCGTGATCACTTCGGGAGGTGATCACGGGCATATGCTATGTACTTTGTATTGTTATATTACTTATGATATTGTTCGGAGATGGGGGCTGAAGGGGCAGGTGGCTCCATCCCGGAAGAGGTGGGCTGGGTTCCCGACGGCCCCCGACTGTTACTTTGTGGCGGAGCGACATGGCAGGTTGAGACCACCTAGGAGAGAGGTGGGCCTGGCCCTGGTCGGCGTTCGCGATTACTTCATAATAACACGCTTAACGAGATCTTGGTATTTGATCTGAGTCTGGCCACTGGCCTATACGCACTAACCAACTACGCGGGAACAAGATATGGGCAACCGGCGTCGTGGTATCAGCCGAAGCTCTTTTTGACGTCAGCGACTGAGCGACGCGCGCCGCATTGGACCGTAAGCTCGCGGTTGTATTAAGGGGGCTAGGTCTGCTTCCGGCCGCGTATGCAACATGCTGGTGTGCAGTGGGCGATGGGCCCAGACTCCTGCGCGCATAGGATTTATACTGGCGTGCTGACCTCTCTGTTGAGCCTAGGTGGGGTTGCGACGTGTTGATTTCCCAAGGACGGACATGACCTAGGAAAGTGTGCCCGGCCAGAGGGATCGAGTGTGTCGGGTAATGTGGTGCACCCCTGCAGGGAACTTGATATATTCGAATAGACGTGTCCACGGTAACATGCGACCCGGAGTTGTACCTTGACCTTATGACAACTAGAACCGGATACTTAACAAAAAACACCCTTCCAAGTGCCAGATATGACCCGGTGATCGCTGATACGTCTCCAACGTATCTATAATTTTGATTGCTCCATGCTATATTATCTACTGTTTTGGGCAATAATGGGCTTTATTTTCCACTTTTATATTACTTTTGGGACTAACCTATTAGCCGGAGGCCCAGCCCAGATTCTTTGTTTTTTGCCTATTTCGATTTCAAGAAAAGGAATATCAAACGGGGTCAAAACGGAATGAAATCAACTCGAGAAGTTATTTTTGAAAGGAAAGCTACCGGATGGATTTGGACCCCACGTCAAGGAAGGAACGAGGAAGCCACGAGGGTGGGGGGCGCGCCCCCTCCCTCGTGGGGCCCTCGTGGCTCCCCTGACGTGCTTCTTCCGCCTATATAAATCCACGTACCCTAAAACTTCCAGAACAGAGAATAGATCGGGAGTTCCGCCATAAAACCTCCAGAGCCACCAAAACCAATCGCGACCACTGTTCCAAGAGCTCACGGAGGGGGAACCTCACCTGTGGCCATCTTTATCATCTCGGCGCTCTCTATGTCGTGGAGTGAGTAGTTCACCCTCGGGGCTGAGTGTATGTACCTAGAGCTATGTGTTTGATCTCTCTCTCTCTCTCTCTCTCTCTCTCTCTCTCTCGTGTTCTTGATTTGGCACGATCTTGATGTATCATGAGATTTGCTATTATAGTTGGATCTTATGTTTCTTCTCCCCCTCTACTCTCTTGTAATGAATTGAGTTTTCCCCTTTGAGTAATCTTATCGGATTGAGTCCTTAAAGATTTGAGAACACTTGATGTATGTCTTGCCGTGAGTATCTGTGGTGACAATGGGATATCACGTGATTCACTTGATGTATGTTTTGGTGATCAACTTGCGGGTTCCGCCCATGAACCTATGCATAGGGGTTGGCACACGTTTTCGTCGTGATTCTCCAGTAGAAACTATGGGTCACTTTTTGAGGCTCTATGTGTTGGTTTGAATAGATGAATTGAGATTGTGTGATGCATATCATATAATCATGCCCACGGATACTTGAGGTGACATTGGAGTATCTAGGTGACATTAGGGTTTTGGTTGATTTGTGTCTTAAGGTGTTATTCTAGTACGAACTCTAGGGCTGTTTGTGACACTTATAGGAATAGCCCAACGGATTGATTGGAAAGAATAACTTTGAGGTGGTTTCGTACCCTACCATAATCTCTTCGCTTGTTCTCCGCTATTAGTGACTTTGGAGTGACTCTTCGTTGCATGTTGAGGGATAGTTATATGATCCAATTATGTTATTATTGTTGAGAGAACTTGCACTAGTGAAAGTATGAACCCTAGGCCTTGTTTCCTATCATTGCAATACCGTTTACGCTCACTTTTACCATTTGTTACCTTGCTGTTTTTATATTTTCAGATTACAAAAACCTATATCTACCATCCATATTGCACTTGTATCACTATCTCTTTGCCGAACTAGTGCACCTATACAATTTAGCATTGTATTGGGTGTGTTGGGGACACAAGAGACTCTTTGTTATTTGGTTGCAGGGTTGCTTAAGAGAGACCATCTTCATCCTATGCCTCCCACGGATTGATAAACCTTAGGTCATCCACTTGAGGGAAATTTGCTACTGTCCTACAAACTTCTGCACTTGGAGGCCCAACAACGTCTACAAGAAGAAGGTTGTGTAGTAGACATCAAGCTCTTTTCTGGCGCCATTGCCGGAGAGGCTAGGTAAGGGGCACTCACACCTCGTCAACTAAGCTCGTTTCTAGCGCCGTTGCCGGGGAGGTGAGTGCTTGAAGGTATATCTTTAGATCTTGCAATCGAATCTTTTTGTTTCTTGTTTTATCACTAGTTTAGTCTATAAAAGAAAACTAAAAAATGGATTTGAGTTTGCCACATACGCTTCACCTTTTTAATATCTTTCGTGAGTATGATGGAAAGGAAAATTGTGCCAAAGTGTTAGAAGAAGAATGCATTAAAATGTTTGGCTCTAAATCTTTGAATGATGAGCATGATTGCAATGTTTTTAGTATGAATTCCTTGAATATCCATGGTTCAAATGATATGCAAAGCCACAAGCTTGGGGAAACTACGTTTGATGAAGATGATATTTTTTGTCCCCCAAGCTTTGATGAGCAAATTTATTATGCTGAAAGCATGCCTCCTATCTATGATGAATATTGTGATGACACGTATGCTTTAAAGAATAATGATAACCATGAAACTTGTCATCTTGATCTTAATTTTCAATCATATGATAGTTATTTTGTTGAGTTTGCTCCCACTATTGTTCATGAGAAGAATTTTTCTTATGTGGAGAGTAGGAAAATTTCTATGCATGTAGATCATGAAAAGAATGCTTTAGGTTCTGGTTATATTTTTGAATTCATTCATGATCCTACTGAAAGTTATTATGAGGGAGGAATGTATGCTTGTAGGAATTGCAATAATATCAAGTTTCCTCTCTATGTGCTTAAAGTTTTGAAGTTATGCTTGTTTTACCTTCCTATGCAAGTTGATTCTTGTTCCCATAAGTTGTTTGCTCACAAAATCCCTATGCATAGGAAGTGGGTTAGACTTAAATGTGCTATTCATATTCTTCATGATGCTCTCTTTATGTTTCAATTCTTATCTTTTATGTGAGCATCATTGAAATCATCATGCCTAGCTAGGGGCGTTAAACGTTAGCGCTTGTTGGGAGGCAACCCAATTTTATTTTAGTTTCTTGCTTTTTGGTTCTGTTTAGTAATAAATAATCCATCTATCTTCTGTTTAGATGTGGTTTTGTGTTTTATTTAGTGTTTGTGCCAAGTAGAACCTTTGGGAAGACTTGGGTGAAGTCTTTATGATCATGCTGTAAAAAAACAAAAACTTTAGCGCTCACGAGATTAGCTAGAACGTTTTACTGGAAAGTGATATTTAGTTGATTCTTTTTTAATATGATTACTAGACAAATTACTCAGGTCCACCAATTTATTTTAGAATTTTAGGAGTTCAAGAATTATGCGTTTGATACAGATTACTACAGACTGTTCTGTTTTTGACAGATTCTGTTTTTCGTGTGTTGTTTGCTTATTTTGACGAATCTATGGCTAGTAAAATAGTTTATAAATCATAGAGAATTTGTAATACAGTAGGTTTAACACCAATATAAATAAAGAATGAGCTCATTACAGTACCTTGAAGTGGTGTTTTGTTTTCTTTCGCTAACGGAGCTTACAAATTTTCTGTTAAGTTTTGTGTTGTGAAGTTTTCAAGTTTTGGGTAAGGATTCGATGGACTATGGAATAAGGAGTGGCAAGAGCCTAATCTTGGTGATTCCCAAGGCACCCCAAGGTAATATTCAAGGATAACCAAGCGTCTAAGCTTGGGGATGCCCCGGAAGGCATCCCCTCTTTCGTCTTCGTTCATCGGTAACTTTACTTGGAGCTATATTTTTATTCACCACATGATATGTGTTTTGCTTGGAGCGTCATTTTATTTTCTTTAGCTTTTCTTTCTGTTGGAATAAAGTATCAAGATCTGAAATTCTTAAATGTTAGATAGTCTTCACATAGTTGTATAATTATCCGACTACTCATTGATCTTCACTTATATCTTTCAGAGTAGTTTGTCGTTTGCTCTAGTGCTTCACTTATATCTTTTAGAGCACAATGGTGGTTTTATTTTGAAGAAATATATGAACTCTCATGCTTCACTTAGATTATTTTGAGAGTCTTAAATAGCATGGTAATTTACTTAAATAATCCTAATATGCTAAGCATGAAAGATTTGTAAGAATTCTTATGAGTGTGTTGGATACTAAGAAAAGTTTGATGCTTGATGATTGTTTTGAGATATGGAGGTGATAATATCAAAGTCGTGCTAGTTGAGTAGTTGTGAATTTGAGAAATGCTTATGTTGAAGTTTGCAAGTCCCATAGCATGCACGTATGGTAAATGTTATGTAACAAATTTGAAACATGAGGTGTTCTTTGATTGTCCTCCTTATGAGTGGCGGTCGGGGACGAGCGATGGTCTTTTCCTACCAATCTATCCCCCTAGGAGCATGCGCGTAGTGCTTTGGTTTTTGATGGATTGTATATTTTTGCAATAATTATATGAGTTCTTTATGACTAATGAAGATTCCATGGATTATACACACTCTCACCCTTCCATCATTGCTAGCCTCTTCGGTACCGTGCATTGTCGTTTCTCACATTGAGAGTTGGTGCAAACTTCGCCGGTCCATCCAAACCCCGTGATATGATACGCTCTTTCACACATAAACCTCCTTATATCTTCCTCAAAACAGCCACCATACCTACCTATTATGGCATTTCCATAGCCATTCCGAGATATATTGCCATGCAACTTTCCACCACACCGTTCTTCATGACACATTCATCATTGTCATATTGCTTTGCATGATCATGTAGTTGACATAGTATTTGTGGCAAGGCCACCATTCATAATTCTTTCATACATGTCACTCTTGGTTCATTGCATATCCCTGACATCACGGAGGCATTCATATAGAGTCATACTATGTTCTAGTATCGAGTTGTAATCATTGAAGTTGTAAATAAATAGAAGTGTGACGATCATCATTTAATAGAGCATTGTCCCCCCCCCCAAAAAAAAGAGAAAGTCCAAAAGAAAAAAAAGAAGGCCCAAAATGGGGGCAATGCTACTATCCTTTTTTCCACACTTGTGCTTTAAAGTAGCACCATGTTCTTCATATAGCGAGTCTCATATATTGTGCTTCAAAGTAGCACCATGTTTTTCATATAGAGAGTTTCATATGTTGTCACTTTCATATACTAGTGGGAATTTTTCATTATAGAACTTGGCTTGTATATTCCAATGATGGGCCTCCTCATGTGCCCTAGGTCTTCGTGAGAAAGCAAGTTGGATGCACACCCACTTAGTTTCTTTTGTTGAGCTTTCATACATTTATAGCTCTAGTGCATCTGTTGCATGGCAATCCCTACTCCTCGCATTAACATCAATCGATGGGCATCTCCATAGCTCATTGATTAGCCTCGTTGATGTGAGACTTTCTCCTTTTTGTCTTCTCCACATAACCCCCATCATCATATTCTATTCCACCCATAGTGCTATATCCATGGCTCGCGCTCATGTATTGCGTGAAGGTCTATAAGTTTGAGATTACTAGAGTATGAAACAATTGCTTGGCTTGTCATCGGGGTTGTGCATGATGAGAGCATTATTGTGTGACGAAAATGGAGCATGACAAAACTATATGATTTTGTAGGGATGAACTTTCTTTGGCCATGTTATTTTGAGAAGACATAATTGCTTAGTTAGTATGTTTCAGGTATTATTATTTCTATGTCAATATGAAGTTTTGTCTTGAATCTTTCGGATCTGAATATTCATATCACAATTAAGAAGAATTACATTGAAATTATGTCAACTAGCATTTCACATCAAAAATTATCTTTTTTAACATTTACCTACTCGAGGACGAGCAGGAATTAAGCTTGGGGATGCTTGATACGTCTCCAACGAATCTATAATTTTGATTGCTCCATGCTATATTATCTACTGTTTTGGGCAATATTGGGCTTTATTTTCTACTTTTATATTACTTTTGGGCCTAACCTATTAACCGGAGACCCAGCCCAGATTTGCTATTTTTGCCTATTTCAGTATTTCAAAGAAAAGGAATATCAAACAGAGTCAAAACGGAACGAAATCAACTTGAGAAGTTATTTTTGAAAGGAAAGCTACCGGATGGACTTGGACCCTACGTCAAGGAAGGAATGAGAAAGCCACGAGGGTGGGGGGCGCGCCCACCCCCCTAGGGCACGCCCCCTGCCTCGTGGGGCCCTCGTGGCTCCCCTGACGTGCTTCTTCCGCCTATATAACTCCACGTACCCTAAAAATTCCAGAACAGAGAATAGATCGGGAGTTCCGCCGCAAAACCTCCAGAGCCACCAAAACCAATCAGGACTTCGTTCAAGATCCTCGCCGAGAGGGGAACCTTCACCTGTGGCCATCTTCATCATCTCGGCGCTCTCCATGACAAGGAGGGAGTAGTTCACCCTCGGGGCTGAGGGTTTGTACCAGTAGCTATGTGTTTGATCTCTCTCTCTCTCTCTCTCTCTCTCTCTCTCTCGTGTTCTTGATTTGGCACGATCTTTATGTATCGCGAGCTTTGCTATTATAGCTGGATCTTATGTTTCTTCTCCCCCTCTACTCTCTTGTAATGAATTGAGTTTTCCCCTTTGAGTAATCTTATCGGATTGAGTCTTTAAAGATTTGAGAACACTTGATGTATGTCTTGCCGTGCGTATCTGTGGTGACAATGGGATATCACGTGATTCACTTGATGTATGTTTTGGTGATCAACTTGTGGGTTCCGCCCATGAACCTATGCATAGAGGTTGGCACACGTTTTCGTCGTGATTCTCCGGTAGAAACTTTGGGGCACTCTTTGAGGTTCTATGTGTTGGTTTGAATAGATGAATTGACATTGTGTGATGCATATCGTATAATCATGCCCACGGATACTTGAGGTGACATTGGAGTATCTAGGTGACATTAGGGTTTTGGTTGATTTGTGTCTTGATGTGTTATTCTAGTACGAACTCTAGGGCTGTTTGTGACACTCATAAGAATAGCCCAACAGATTGATTGGAAAGAATAACTTTGAGGTGGTTTCGTACCCTACCATAATCTCTTCGTTTGTTCTCCACTATTAGTGACATTGGAGTGACTCTTTGTTGCATGTTGAGGGATAGTTATATGATCCAATTATGTTATTATTGTTGAGAGAACTTGCACTAGTGAAAGTATGAACCCTAGGCCTTGTTTCCTATCATTGCAATACCGTTTACGGTCACTTTTACCATTTGTTACCTTGCTGTTTTTATATTTTCAGATTACAAATACCTATATCTACCATCCATATTACACTTGTATCACCATCTCTTCGCCGAACTAGTGCACCTATACAATTTACCATTGTATTGGGTGTATTGGGGACACAAGAGACTCTTTGTTATTTGGTTGCAGGGTTGCTTGAGAGAGATCATCTTCATCCTAAGCCTCCCACGGATTGATAAACCTTAGGTCATCCACTTGAGGGAAATTTGCTACTGTCCTACAAACCTCTGCACTTGGAGGCCCAACAACGTCTACAAGAAGAAGGTTGTGTAGTTGTGACACTCAAAAATAATTGTTTGGTTTTCAACAAAAACTTTGTTGGATTTGAAGAAGGTCATTTAAATTCTTCCAAAAACCTGTCCCTCAAAACTTCTTCCTTGGCAAGCATTTTATTTTTTGATATCTTCTTCAACTCTGGTGTTTGGTTATTAAAAACCTTTCTTCTGATCGTCCCCTTCTCAAATTTATTTTTGGGATTTATTTTCTTTTAAAGAAACACTAGGAGTTTTGGGACTTCTCTTATATTGAAACCATCCATGATTTTACCATGCCTCAAGTGGTAAATCTTCCCAAAACCCCTCCTTCCACTTTGGGGAAACCCAAACATTATGTTCCTACAAGATCAACCCATGTTTGGATTTTATTTCATTTAATTTTTCTCCCAAAACTATTCTGTCATTTATTTTGAGCCTAGGTGATTTTCAAAGCAAGTACCTAATTCCTTTTGAGTTTTGAACTCAAACCAACTCCTCTAGATAGTCTTTAGCACCCACAACCTAGATCCATCAAGATCCACTCTTTCTCTTTTCAAAATTTTCAAGTTTCAACCTCTACAAGTTTGGACCAGATTTGTCAAATTTGGTGAAATTCATATCTTCTCTTCTCCAATTACCAAAATTCAGGCAGCCCCCAGATGCAGTGAGAGGCCACCCCACCAAAATTCAGCTCAAGGAAAATTCCCCACATGCCAAAATCATTTCGTCGAACACCTGGCCGGCATTGTTCCTCTGCACTTTCGTAAAATTCGGAGATTCGTAGTTTTCTTGATTATGCGTTTTAAATCGGTGACTTGTCACCGATCACCCGTGCGCCCTGGCGCGTTGCGCATGGCCCCTTCTCCCTGGCCAGAGCACCGCACGCCCTTTTGGGCGCGTGCAGGTGTCGGTGGCGGCGAGCATCGCCAACGCCGGCAACCTCTGCGATGGCAGAGCCACCAGTGGCGGCCAGCGAGAGCCCGTGCCAGCTCGCTACGCCGTTCTGCGCCGCCCAATGCTCCCTTGCCCTCCGCGTGGCCTCGCGCACACCAGCGCACCCCGCAGCACCGTCGCCGTGGCCCAGCAAGCACATGGCGCACCCTCTGCCGCCGACGGGCCCGCGCCGCCCCGTTCCGTCGAACCCACCCAGAGCACCTAATCCGAACTCGTTTAGCGCCTAAACAGAACCACTGGGACTCCACGTTGACGCCCAACGCCCTAAACACCCCGACCAAGCTATGCGCCGCCGTAACCATCGCCGGAGATCTCCGTTCACGGCCACCGCCTCAGATCGCCTATAAAAGGAAGCCCCGAACTCGTTCTCGAGCACGCATCACCACTGCACCTCACCAACACCCCGCCAGGACACTAGGAGGACCTCGAGGAGGTCTCCTCCCCCAACTCCGACCGCCCCGATCCGCCTCGGCCACCATCTCGATCCACTCCGGTGAGGCCTTCCCCGACGCCCAAACCTCGTCAGTAACCTCCTCGAGCACCCAGTGAGCTAACCCAAGATTCGATTTGACCTTCACAGCCCTCCCCGACGAGATCCAACTCCACCAGAGCCGCCGTTCGCCGGAGCCAGGGCCGCCGTCGATGTAGTGCTCGCCGGCGATCACCACCACCACTCACTGGCGCGGAAGGTCACGCTGAGCACGTAGGTAACGCCCGATCCCCCTGCCTCGCCGTTGATCGCCGGCGACCACCGCAGCTCTCGGGCGCTGACGAGCTCTGCTTTCCCCGTTTGAAAATTTAAACCTGACAGGTGGGACCCGCCCGTCAGCCTCTCTGTTCTTTTTTTCGATCCATTTTCTGAAAACGTATTCGGGAAAATACGCTTTCAGTCTGATGCGTTTTTCTGGTCTTTTCTGTTCAGCCCCCTGATAAGTTTCTGTTTCATTATAGAAAGGTCCCTGGATTAAAACCCATATAACTTTTAAATAGAAAAGTATTTTTGAATGATTCTTTTTCTGTCCTCTTTAAAATTTTGTCTAGTTTTTTATCAGTTTTATTTGAAAAATATTTGGAATATTTTTGTGCACCTCACGGTATTTACGATAGTGCATGTATTTCTGTATACCGTAGATACCGGAGGAGGTAACGGAACCGCGAACTTCACCGAGCTAGGCTCCGACTACTCCGAACCAGGCAAGCATGTTTGAACTTTTGATATGATGAGTGTCTTTGGCATGTTTGCATTAAGTAGTTCCATAGCATGTTTATGAGCATCTCGATGAGGGTTATGTTACATGCAAAGTTGAGGCAAGTGAGTTTCGAAAATCCATAAGTTGTTGGATATGAGTTTGCATGGCCATGATGATGGCATGAAAATGGGTAAGATGGTAGTGTTGTAGCATGCCAGTCTTATGCCAGACCATTTGATCCAGTGTCAACATGAATCAGTCAAGTTCCCGTCTATTTTCCCTTTCCGTACTACCTCATGTTTTCCGCAAGGGATATGGCTTAGTAAGTTGCAAACCGCTTTCCTGGTACACACCAAATCGAGAGGCCGGGATGAGGGTTCCATGGCCCTGGATTAAAGCCTATCATCCGGTCGGGGCATGGGTGTTTCCGGTTGGGACCGAGAGGGGGCACCCTTAGAGCGTCGTGATATAAATTCGATCCCATGCTATTCGAGATTATGATCTCCCCGTCTCAAAGTTTTTCTTGAACGTTGTCTAGGGTGATTCCTGGCATCGTGAGGTGGGATGTGTGTGTACTGGTTAGATGTGTTTCTTCCGAAATACCGTAAGCGGAACTAGTCCTTCGTGACTATGGAAATCCGTTGGCTGTGGGTAATTTAGTACAAACTCTGCAGAGTCAAAGATCCTTGAAATAATCTTATCCATGTCCAAGTACTATGTTCATCTTATCTCGTCAAGTGTCAGTCTCGGTGACAGAAACTCCGGAGAACCACATGAGTGTCAAGTCCGGTTAAATGTTTATTCCTATGGATGGACTAACCCGTTTATTATCATGTGTTGAATATTTTTCCATGAGCATTATTCCTGCGAGTTTAACAGATATGAATAATGAATTTAAGCCCTTTCTGCGATGTCGCTCAGACGTCCGACTGTGGCACACCTGTTATTTATTTTGATTTAAGCCCTTTCTGCGATGTCACTCAGACGTCCGACTGTGGCACACTTGTTATTTATTTTGATATAAGCCCTTTCTGCGATGTCGCTCAGACGTACGACTGTGGCACGCTTGTTATTTTACCTCGGATATAAGCCCTTTCTGCGATGTCGCTCAGACGTCCGATCGCGGGCACGTACGCATATTATTTACTTTCAATATAAGCCCTTTCTGTGATGTCGCTCCGACGTCCGACTGTGGCACGTATGTCTATTACTTTCAATATAAGCCCTTATGTGGTGTCGCTTAGACGCCCGACTGCGGCATGTTTTATTTATTTGTCCACCCTTCGAGGTGTCGCTTCAGACACCCGATCGGTTCTCAGTTATCTTTGTGGATTTCGAGAGGACTAACGCCTGACTCCCTTATTGCTAAATAATGTCGTGCAAGATCATCATTTGAATGTACATTACTAATTGCTCTTGACGCATTCATGCATGCATTTGTTATATCTTATGTCCGAACTGTCTTGCGAGTACTTTCAAAGTACTCACCTGGCTTGTTGATTTGGCGAGATCTTGTGACGAAGGCGATCTCATGGATGAAGAGTTCAATAGCGAGTCCGACGCCTAGAGGAGTCCTAGTCAGTCTCGTGCGACCTCGGATTTGGTCATCGTTATATCCGCTTCCGCTACCCAAATAAATTCATCGAGCCTCACCTCGACGCTCGATGAGCCGCCAGTATAGGAGTCATATTATCCACTCCACGTGTTATTCCACCACCACTTTACCTCGAGTCAGAAGTATGCCACCCCACCATTATGTTATATCCACCACTATGTATAATTATTGGCATGCTTGTAATAAATGGTTGAGCATCCCAGCTCGACCCTGTAATATATTCTAATGCTACTGGCTTATTGTATCAAGATTTTTCTACCAGTCAGGAGGAAATTTTCCTCGTACTGGACTCAAAAGGTCGGTTTCTCAATAAGTATTTTATTGGAAAACCGGTCGTGACAAGCTTGGTACCAGAGCCAGGCTGACTGTAGGAAGCCACTAGGTGCGATCGCTAATCGGTTATTAGCATAATAGAGCTAATTCATATTTTTGCAAATGTAGTCATTTTCCGATAGTCAGCATAAATTTATGATCTGACCACTCATAATTTTTGCCTACTTTTGTAGATGGCTGACAACAACTGCGAATCTCAGATGTTCGCCAACATGCCTGATGGGTTCGTCAAGCTTCTCTCCTTCATCGTCCAGGTCGCGATGGGGCCATCTATGCACCCAGTCTTCACACTCTACCAAAGACAAGGTCAACGGCGATACCGACTATGCACTAGGTCAGTGCAATTCAAGGGAGGACGTGTTGAGTTACGCCGCTTCCGGTTCTTGGGGAGAGCCATGCCTACGGAGAAGCATGTGATGCAGATGGCAGCCCGTGAGGCGATAGCTCGTCTCAGGGATGTCCTTCCTTTGATGAAGACTCGTCGTTACCGCTACCTTCCATGCCACGTGCCATACACCTGCCACTACGCATTCTCTTGCCCCTGCAGGAGAAAGAGACGAGGCTTTGAGATGCTTATCGAGTATCTCCGGGCTCTGGAGGCAGCCTTCGACAACCTGGTGGACGACCTTGTGGCTGCCCGCATGGACTCAGTCCATGGCTGGTGCCGCCAATAGGAGGGAGCTCCTGCACACCGCACCGCCACTGACTTTCGTCTCGTCATCGGCATCTTTTTCACCTACTACTCTCGCCACTGCTCGTCGCCTGCCTACCACCGAGGAGTTCAACCAAGTCATTGCGCCCACTCCAGCTCGCACTGCACCACCCTTTGCGCCCACTCCTGTTCGTGTTGTTCCGCATAGGGCGCCCGCTCCATCAACTCAGCGCAGCGCTTCACGTATGGAGCCTATTAGCGAGGATGAGGTTGAGTCCCCAGCCTCACTGCGCCTCACCCTCGGCAGGCCAAGGGAAATCCTTGCCATCTCCGACTGAGTACGCTTAGCCGCCATGCGATGTACCGACTTGTACGATATGTTTATATGTACATAGGTTGTGAGGAGTAGCTTGCTTGCGCATCATGTAGGAACTGGGGGAAGTGCACTAGCCTAAATAACATGTCAGGATTATGTAAGCATATCCTGAGTGATGTATTGTATAATTACTGCTTGCGTGTAAGATATGTAATGAGCAGTCCTTCTCCGTGCCCAAACGTTTATTCTCTTGAAAAATCTTGGAGCATTTAAAATTCCCCGTCTTCATAAATTTATTGACTTTTGCGACTCAATTCCTTTTCTTATGAGTTTTACAAAATATATCCCCAGAGTGAAAAATGTCTCGTCCTTGGACGCGCTCTATGCCAACTCCGCCAGAGCAAAATTATGGCACACAACCAAGCAACAATTTCACACAGGGGCAGTCAAGTCAACAGGACAGTGAAACATCACTTTCCCAAATGTGTCGTCTTTATGAGCAAAGTCAGCAACAACATCAGGAAATGATGAACCAAGTCATCAATATGGGAAATCACCGTGGGCGATGACGCAGCAATCCAAGTTATCTGAGCTACAGAAGACGCGTCCCCAAACATTTTCTCATACTGACAAACCTCTTGAGGCCGAGGACTGGCTTCGAGACATGGAAAGAAAATTTATTATTGCACAATGTTCAGATCTTGAGAAAGTGCTATATGCACCGCACTATCTCACTGAAGCAGCTGCATCGTGGTGGGAAAATTTCCTACACATGCACCCCAACTAAAATAATATAACCTGGGAGGAGTTCAAAGAAGGTTTTCGTGGGGCACATATTCCTAAAAGTCTTATGAACATCAAGAAGAGAGAATTTGATGACCTCAAACAAAGGACCATGACGGTGTCAGAATACAACGGTCAGTTTACTCTCTTGTCTCGCTACGCCAACGAGGAGCGTATGTCTGAAAGCAAGAAGATGGAAAAATTCCTAGACGGTCTGGCGCCCGCGCTTAAATGCCAGCTGGTTCTGCACACCTTCCCAGATTTTAAAACACTGGTGGATAAGGCCATTACCTTGGAAAATGAGAGACGCAGCTTGGAGGATTTCCGCAAGCGAAAAAGGGACCAGACTAATCAGGCTCGCAACCACCGAAGCAAGACAGATTTTCAGAAAGGTGGGACACAGAAACCCACAACAAACGTCTCACACCCAATCAAGAGTTTCCATGCAAGGGACAAGGAGTTCACATATCGCCCATGCATTACTTGCTACGCTTGTGGAGAAGAAGGGCACTACGCCAAGCAGTGCCCCAAGACAAGGAACTCGACCCCAAAGCCGAACAACGGTGGCAATAATTCGGCGCCAAAGCGCAACAATTTCAACCCCAATAACAACCACAGGAAGGGTCATCTGAACCACGTGACCAAAGAGGAAGCACAGAATGCCCCGTGATATCGTGACTCGATGCGTTCCTCACAACACAATACCGCCATGGTTTTGTTTGATTCGAGCTTCTCACTCATTCATTTCAAAAGATTTGCCTTGCAAAATAATTTTTCGATGCTTCCCTTGGAAAAATCCATGATCGTCAAGTCCCCTGGGATTAAGCAAGTTACCAGAGTTATTGCCAAGGTGTGGTTATTGAGTTTGAAGGGTTGAAGTTTCACGCCAACCTTATTGTATTGGAAAATAAAGGACTGGATGTCATCTTAGGGATGGATTGGTTAACCACCAACAAAGGTTTTATTGACTGCTTCAACCGGACCGTAATTCTCACCCACCACCACGGGAAGACAATAAAAGTTTCAGCCAAAGAAAGGAAAATATCCCGGCAACCGAGATTGAACAAGGTGGATATTTCTGAATTAAGCAAGGTTCGATGGTGTGTGAATTTCCAGACGTATTTCCGAAGAACTACCGGGCATGCCACTAGACCGAGAGATAGAATTCAGCATTGAGCTAGCACCGGAACCGCCCCCATATACAAGAAACCATACAGAATGGCACCATCCGAATTGGTAGAATTGAAGAAGCAAATAAAAGAATTACTGGACAAAGGATATATTCGAGCCAGCTCCTCACCTTGGGGTTCACCAATTTTATTTGCCAAGAAAAAGGATGGGACCCTGAGATTGTGCATAGACTATCGAGCACTTAACATGGTCACAATCAAAAATAAATACCCAATGCCAAGGATAAATGATTTATTTGATCAGCTCGCTCAGGCCAAGGTCTTCTCAAAAATTGAATTAAGGTCGGGATACCATCAATTAAAAGTAATGCAGACAGAGGATATCCCCAAGACAGCCTTCACCTCCGGATCTGGACCGTATGAGTTCACAAGAATGCCGTTTGGACTAACAAACGCCCCGACATATTTTGTTCACCTCATGAACAAAGTATTTATGAAGTTTATGGACAAGTTTGTTGTAGTATTCATCGATGATATCCTGATATACTCCAAGACACCGGAAGAGCACGCTGAACATCTCCGAATCGTACTAGGAGAACTAAGGAAACATCAATTGTACGCTAAATTCAGCAAGTGTGAATTTTGGCTAAGGCAGGTAGGTTTCCTGGGCCACGTACTAACCCAAGAAGGTATTTCCGTAGACCCGAAAAAAGTCAAGGCCGTACTTGGCTGGAAACCACCAGCCAAATAACAGAATGCATTTACGAAGTTTCTTGGGAATGGCAGGATACTACCGAAGATTTATTGAAGGATTCTCCACCATAGCAAAGCCAATGACGCAGCTACTCAAGAAAGACAAGAAGTTTGAATGGACGGAAGCTTGCGAGAAAAGTTTCCAAGAACTAAAAAGGAATTAACGACAGCACCAGTATTAATTGTGCCTGACATAAACAAGAATTTTGAGGTGTATTGTGACGCATCCCGGAAGGGCCTCGATTGCGTGTTGATGCAAGAAGGCAAGGTAGTCGCGTATGTTTCGAGACAACTTCGCAAGCATGAGGAAAATTATCCTACTCATGACCTGGAGTTAGCAGCAGTTATTCATGCACTCAAGGAATGGAGAAACTTTTTACTTGGAAATCATTGTGAAATATACACGGATCATAAAAGCCTCAAGTATATCTTCACACAATCGGAACTGAATTTACGGCAACGACGCTAGTTGGAATTAGTGAAGGACTATGATGTTGGAATCCACTACCATCCAGGAAAAGCAAATGTAGTGGCAGATGCTTTAAGTCGAAACCCCAGTCCGAACAACGACAGCCTACCAAACCTGAGACCTGAATTTGGCGGGGAGTTTGCCAAGCTCAACTTGATGGTGGTCACCGAAGGCGGTGTGTCAAATTTATAAATACAGCCTACCCCGATAGGAAAGGTTAAAGAGGCTCAGATGGACACCCCAAAGATTGAAGGCATTAAACGGAAAGTGAGTTTGGGCAAGGCCTCGGAATTAAATCATCGACGAGCAGGGAATATTGTGGTACGGAAGTAGACTTTGCGTACGTATCGAGGACCTTAAACAACAAATCTTAGCTGAAGGCCACACCGCCCCGTATTCAATCCATCCTGGAGGAACAAAAATGTACAAGGATATTCAGGAAAATTTTTGGTGGCACGGTCTGAAAAGGGACATAGCCACGTTCATCGCATGTTGTGACTCTTGTCAACGCATCAAGGCCGAGCACCAGAAACCGTCCGGACTTTTACAGCCAAATAAAATACCCGAGTGGAAATGGGACGAGATTGGAATGGATTTTATTGTTGGGCTACCTCGGTCACGGCATGGAAATGATGCCATATGGGTTATCACAGATAGACTGACTAAGGTGGCACACTTCATCCCCGTGAAGACAACCCACACCACTCAGAAGCTTGCCAGCTTTATCTCTCCGTGTCGTGCCTTACATGGAGTTCCAAAGACAATAATATCAGACAGAGGCACTCAATTTATCTCCCAATTTTGGGATCACTTACAACAAGCTCTGGGAACTCAACTGGCGTTCAGTACCGCATACCACCCCCAGACTGATGGACAAACTGAACGCGTAAACCAAATTCTAGAAGACATGCTAAGAGCATGTGTCCTCACCTATGGAACTAGTTGGGAAGAAAGCTTGCCTTATGCAGAGTTCGCATACAACAACAGTTACCAAGCCAACCTGCAAATGGCACCATTTGAAGCTCTGTACGGGCGAAGATGTCGCACCCCGCTAAATTGGTCAGAAACCGGAGACATCCATATCTTCGGCCCAGACATGCTCAAGGAGGCTGAAGATAAAGTTAAAGTAATTAGGGATCGACTCAAGACAGCCCAAACTCGACAGAAGAGCTATTACGATCAAAAACATCAGGGAGTCAGTTTTGAACCCGGTGAGTTTGTATACCTGCGAGTATCTCCTATGAGGGGCCTACAACGATTCAAGATTAAGGGAAAGCTAGCACCAAGATTCATCGGACCATTCTGTATAGTGGCACAGAGAGGCACGGTAGCCTACCAGCTAGACTTGCAGAAGAATTATTCGATGTCCACGACGTGTTCCACGCCCTCGCTTGAGGAAGTGCGTAAGCAACCCAGAGAAGCAGGTATCCCATGAAAGTATTGACGTGCAGCCAGACCTCACCTATCGGGAGCATCCAATAAAAATCTTGGAGGAGTTTGAAAGGAGGACCCGACAGAAAACCATCAAGTTTTTTCAGAGTTCAGTGGAGCAATCACAGCGAGAGTGAAGCCACTTGGGAAAGGGAGGATTTTCTTCGGACAGAGCACCCACACATATTTAAGGATCAGCAGATATCTCGGGGACAAGATTTTTCCTAAGGGGGTAGGTGTTGTGACACTCAAAAATTCTTGTTTGGTTTTCAACAAAAACTTTGTTGGATTTGAAGAAGGTCATTTAAATTCTTCCAAAAACCTCTCCCTCAAAACTTCTTCCTTGGCAAGGATTTTATTTTTTGATATCTTCTTAAACTCTGGTGTTTGGTTATTAAAAACCTTTCTTCTGATTGTCCCCTTCTCAAATTTATTTTTGGGATTTATTTTCTTTTAAAGAAACCCTAGGAGTTTTGGGACTTCTCTTATATTAAAACCATCCTTGATTTTACCATGCCTCATGTGGTAAATCTTCCCAAAACCCCTCCTTCCACTTTGGGGCAACCCAAACATTCTGTTCCTACAAGACCAACCCATGTTTGGATTTTATTTCATTTAATTTATCTCCCAAAACTATTCTGTCATTTATTTTGAGCCTAGGTGATTTTCAAAGCAAGTACCTAATTCCTTTTGAGTTTTGAACTCAAACCAACTCCTCTGGATAGTCTTTAGCACCCACAACCTAGATCCATCAAGATCCACTCTTCCTCTTTTCAAAATTTTCAAGTTTCAACCTCTGCAAGTTTGGACCAGATTTGTCAAATTTGGTGAAATTCATATCTTCTCTTCTCCAAAAATTCTACCAAAATTCAGGCAGCCCCCAGATGCAGTGAGAGGCCACCCCACCAAAATTCAGCTCAAGGAAAATTCCCCACATGCCAAAATCATTTTGTCGAACACCTGGCCGGCATTGTTCCTGTGCACTTTCAGAAAATTCAGAGATTCAGAGTTTTCTTCAGTGTCGTTTTCGGCAGTGACTTGTCACCGATCACCCGTGCGCCACAGCGCGTTGCGCCTGACCCCTTCTCCCTGGCGAGCACCGCACGCCCTCTTGGACAGGTGCGGTGCGGTGGCGGCGAAAGCATCGCCAACGCCCGGCAGCCTCTGCGGTGGCAGAGCCACCCGTGGCGGCCAGCGAGCCGTGCCCGGCTTCGCTACGCCGTTCTGCACCGCCCAATGCTCCCTTGCCCTCCGCGTGGCCTCGCGCACGCCAGCGCACCCCGCAGCACCGTCGCTGTGGCCCAGCAAGCACAGGGCGAGCCCTCTGCCGCCGATGGGCCCGCGCCGCCCCGTTCCGTCGAACCCACCCAGAGCACCTAATACGAACTCGTTTAGCGCCTAAACGGAACCAGTGGGACTCCACGTTGACGCCCAACACCCTAAACACCCCAACCAAGCTCTGCGCCGCCGTAACCATCGCCGGAGATCTCCGTTCACGGCCACCGCCTCGGATCGCCTATAAAAGGAAGCCCCGAACTCGTTCTCGAGCACGCACCACCACTGCACCTCACCAACACCCCACCAGGCCACTAGGAGGACCTCGAGGAGGTCTCCTCCCCCAACTCCGGCCGCCTCGATCCGCCTCGGCCACCATCTCGATCCACTCCGGTGAGGCCTTCCCCGACGCCCAAACCTCGTCAGTAACCTCCTCGAGCACCCAATGAGCTAACCCAAGATTCGATTTGACCTTCGCAGCCCTCCCCGACGAGATCCAACTCCACCCGAGCCGCCGTTCGCCGAAGCCAGGGCCGCCGTCGATGTAGTGCTCGCCGGCGATCACCACCACCACTCACTGGCGCGGAAGGTCACGCTGAGCACGTAGGTAACGCCCGATCCCCCTGCCTCGCCGTTGATCGCCGCCGGCGACCACCGCAGCTCTCGGGCGCTGACGAGCTCTGCTTTCCCCGTTTGAAAATTTAAACCTGACAGGTGGGACCCGCCCGTCAGCCTCTCTGTTCTTTTTTTTCGAACCGTTTTCTGAAAACATATTCGGGCAAATACGCTTTCAGTCTAATGCGTTTTTCTGGTCTTTTCTGTTCAGCCCCCTGATAAGTTTCTGTTTCATTATAGAAAGGTCCCTGGATTAAAACCCTTATAACTTTTAAACATAAAAGGATTTTTGAATGATTCTTTTTTTGTCCTCTTTAAAATTTTGTCTAGTTTTCTATCAGATTTATTTGAAAATATTTGGAATATTTTTGTGCACCTCACGGTATTTACGATAGTGCGTGTATTTCTGTATATCGTAGATACCGGAGGAGGTGACGGAACCGCGAACTTCACCGAGCTAGGCTCTGACTACTCCGAACCAGGCAAGCATGTTTGAACTTTTGATATGATTAGTGTCTTTGGCATGTTTGCATTAAGTAGTT
Source organism: Aegilops bicornis (assembly GCA_021605145.1). Taxonomy (NCBI): domain Eukaryota; kingdom Viridiplantae; phylum Streptophyta; class Magnoliopsida; order Poales; family Poaceae; genus Aegilops; species Aegilops bicornis. The sequence goes on from CM038672.1 coordinate 88,491,521, forward strand.
CCATAGCATGTTTATGAGCATCTCGATGAGGGTTATGTTACATGCAAAGCTGAGGAAAGTGAGTTTCGAAAATCCATAAGTTGTTGGATATGAGTTTGCATGGCCATGATGATGGCATGAAAATTTTGGGTAAGATGGCAGTGTTGTAGCATGCCAGTCTTATGCCAGACCATTTGACCCAGTGTCAACATGAATCAGTCAAGTTCCCGTCCGTTTTCCCTTTCCGTACTACCACATGTTTTCCGCAAGGGATATGGCTTAGTAAGTTGCAAACCGCTTTCTGGTACACACCAAATCGAGAGGCCGGGATGAGGGTTCCATGGCCCTGGATTAAAGCCTATCATCCGGTCAGGGGGCATGGGTGTTTCCGGTTGGGACCGAGAGGGGGGCACCCCTTAGAGTGCGCGTATATAAATTCGATCCCATGCTATTCGAGATTGTGATCTCCCCGTCTCAAAGTTTTTCTTGAACGCTGTCTAGGGTGATTCCTGGCATCCTGAGGTGGGATGGGTGTGTACTGGTTAGATGTGTTTCTTCCGAAATATCGTAAACGGAACTAGTCCTTCGTGACTACGGAAATCCGTTGGCTGTGGGTAATTTAGTACAAACTCTGCAGAGTCAAAGATCCTTGAAATCATCTTATCCATGTCCAAGCATCGTGTTCATCTTATCTCGTCAAGTGTCGGGTCTCGGTGATGTAAACTCCGGAGAACCACATGAGTGTCAAGTCCGGTTAAATGTTTATTCCTATGGATGGACTAACCCGTTTATTATCATGTGTTGAATATTTTTCCATGAGCATTATTCCTGCGAGTTTAACAGATATGAATAATGAATTTAAGCCCTTTCTGCGATGTCGCTCAGACGTCCTACTGTGGCACACCTGTTATTTATTTTGATTTAAGCCCTTTCTACGATGTCGCTCAGACGTCCGACTGTGGCACACTTGTTATTTATTTTGATATAAGCCCTTTCTGCGATGTCGCTCAGACGTCCGACTGTGGCATGCTTGTTATTTTACCTCGGATATAAGCCCTTTCTGCGATGTCGCTCAGACGTCCGACTGTGGCACGCATATTATTTACTTTCAATATAAGCCCTTTCTTTGATGTCGCTCCGACGTCCGACTGTGGCACGTATGTCTATTACTTTCACTATAAGCCCTTATGTGGTGTCGCTTAGACGCCCGACTGCGGCATGTTTTATTTGTTTGTCCACCCTTCGAGGTGTCGCTTCAGACACCCGATCGGTTCTCATTTATCTTTGTGGATTTCGGGAGGACTAACGCCTGACTTCCTTATTGCTAAATAATGTCGTGCAAGATCATCATTTGAATGTACATTACTAGTTGCTCTTGACGCATTCATGCATGCATTGGTTATATCTTATGTCCGAACTGTCTTGCGAGTATTTTCAAAGTACTCACCTGGCTTGTTGATTTGGCCAGATGCTGACGAAGGCGATCTCATGGATGAAGAGTTCAATAGCGAGTCCGACGCCTAGAGGAGTCCCGATCGGTCTCGTGCGACCCTGGATTTGGTCACTGTGTTATATCCGCTTCCGCTACCCAAATAAATTCATCGAGCCTCACCTCGACGCTCGATGAGCCGCCAGTATAGGAGTCATATTATCCACTCCACGTGTTATTCCACCACCACTTTACCTCGAGTCAGTAGTATGCCACCCCACCATTGTGTCATATCCGCCACTATGTATAATTATTGGCGTGCTTGTAATAAATGGTTGAGCATCCCAGCTCGACCCTGTAATATATTCTAATGCTACTGGCTTATTGTATCAAGATTTGTCTACCAGTCAGGAGGAAATTTTCCTCGTACTGGACTCAAAAGGTCGGTTTCTCAATAAGTATTTTATTGGAAAACCGGTCGTGATAGTAGTAGACATCAATCGCTCTCACACAGGGCGACGAGGAGAGGATCGCCGGGTAGGACTATGCGATGCGATGATACTTGGTGAACTTACCATCTACTCTCTTCTACATGCTTCAAGATGGAGGCTGCCAGAAGCGTAGTCTTCGACAGGACTAGCTATCCCCCTCTTATTCTGGCATTCTGCAGTCCAGTCCATCGATATTGCCTCTTTACACATATACCCATGCATATGTAGTGTAGATCCTTACTTGCGAGTACTTTGGATGAGTACTCACGGTTGCTTTGCTCTCCCTTGTCCCTCTTTCCTTTCTTTCTGGTTGTCGCAACCAGATGCTGGAGCCTAGGAGCCAGACGCCACCGTCGATGATGACTCCTACTACACTGGAGGTGCCTACTACTACGTGCAGGCCGCTGATGACGAGCAGGAGTAGTTTAGGAGGATCCCAGGCAGGAGGCATGTGCCTCTTTCGATCTGTATCCCAGTTTGTGCTAGCCTTCTTAAGGCAAACCTTTTTAACTTATGTTGTACTCAGATATTGTTGCTTCCGCTAACTCGTTGCTACGTCTTGAGCTTGCATTGGTTTTCCCCGAAGAGGAGAGGATGATGCAGAAGAGTAGCGTAAGTATTTCCCTCAGTTTTTGAGAGCCAAGGTATCAATCCAGTAGGAGGCCACGCACAAGTCCCTCGTACCTACACAAAACAAATAGCTCCTCGCAACCAACGCGAATAGGGGTTGTCAACCCCTTCACGGTCACTTACGAGAGTGAGATCTGATAGAGATGATAGATAATATTTTTGGTATTTTTGGTATAAATATGCAAAGTAAAATAAAAAGGCAAAGTAAAGACAAAAGCAATAATAAAGCGTAGGAAGATTAATATGACGAAAATAGACCCGGGGGCCATAGATTTCACTAGTGGCTTCTCTCAAGAGCATAAGTATTTTACGGTGGGTGAACGAATTACTGTTGAGCAATTGACAGAATTGAGCATAGTTATGAGAGTATCTAGGTAGGATCATGTATATAGGCATCACGTGCGGGACAAGTAGACCGACTCCTGCCTACATCTACTACTATTACTCCCCTTATCGACCACTATCCAGCATGTATCTAGAGTATTAAGTTAATGAAAACAGAGTAACGCCTTAAGCAAGATGACACTATGTAGAGGAATAAATTCATGCAATATGATAAATACCCCATCTTGTTATCCTCGATGGAAACAATGCAATACGTGCCTTGCAACCCTTTCTGTCACTTGGTAAGGACACCGCAAGATTGAACCCAACGCTAAACACTTCTCCCATTGCAAGAACTACCAATCTAGTTGGCCAAACCAAACGGATAATTCGAAGAGACTGGCAAAGATAACTCAATCATACATAAAAGAATTCAGAGAAGATTCAAATATTGCTCATAGATAATCTTGATCATAAACCCACAGTTCATCGATCTCAACAAACACACCGCAAAAAGAAGATTACATCGAATAGATCTCCATGAGAGAGGGGAGAACATTGTATTGAGATCCAAAAGAGAGAAGAAGCCATCTAGCTACTAACTATGGACCCGAAGGTCTGAGGTAAACTACTCACACTTCATCGGAGAGGCTATGATGTTGACGTAGAAGCCCTCCGTGGTGGAATCCCCTTCAGTAGAGCTCCTAACAGCCCCAAGATGGGATCTCGTGGATACAGAAAGTTGCGGCGGTGGAATTAGGTTTTGGCTCCGTATCTGATCTGTTGGGGGTACGTAGGTATATATAGGAGGAAGGAGTACGTTGGTAGAGCTTCTAGGGGCCCACGAGGTAGGGGGCGGGCCCTAGGAGGGCGCCCTCCACCCTTGTGACTGCCTCGTGGCTTTCTTGAAGGAGAGTCCAAGTCTCCTGGGTCTTATCTGATGAGAAAATCACGTTCCCGAAGATTTCATTCCGTTTGGACTCCATTTGATTTTCCGTTTCTTCGAAACACTGAAATAGGCAAAAAACAGCAATTCTGGGCTGGGCCTACGGTTAATAGGTTAGTCCCAAAAGTAATATAAAAGTGGAAAATAAATCCCAATATAGTCTAAAACAATAATAATATAGCATGGAGCAATCAAAAATTATAGATACGTTAGAGACGTATCAGGCATCCCCAAGCTTAATTCCTGCTCATCCTCGAGTAGGTAAATGATAAAAATAGAATTTTTGATGCGGAGTGCTAATTGGCATAATTTCAATGTAACTCTTCTTAATTGTGGTATGAATATTCAGATCTGAAAGATTCAAGACAAAAGTTCATATTTACATAAAAATAATAATACTTCAAGCATACTAACTAAGCAATTATGTCTTCTCAAAATAACATGGCCAAAGAAAGTTCATCCCTACAAAATCATATAGTTTAGTCATGCTCCATTTTCGTCACACAAGAATGCTCTCGTCATGCACAACCCCGATGACAAACCAAGCAATTGTTTCATACTTTAGTAATCTCAAACCTATAAACTTTCACGCAATACATGAGCGTTTGCCATGGATATAGCACTATGGGTGGAATAGAATATAATGATGGGGGTTATGTGGAGAAGACAAAAAAAGGAGAAGGTCTCACACCAACGAGGCTAATCAACGGGCTATGGAGATGCCCATCAATTGATGTTAATGCAAGGAGTAGGGATTGCCATGCAACGGATGCACTAGAGCTATAAATGTATGAAAGCTCAACAAAAGAAACTAAGTGGGTGTGCATCCAACTTGCTTGCTCACGAAGACCTAGGGCATTCGAGGAAGCCCATCGTTGGAATATACAAGCCAAGTTCTATAATGAAAAATTCCCACTAGTATATGAAAGTGACAACATATGAAACTCTCTATATGAAAAACATGGTGCTACTTTGAAGCACAATATATGAGACTCGCTATATGAAGAACATGGTGCTACTTTGAAGCACAATATATGAGACTCGCTATATGAAGAACATGGTGCTACTTGGAAGCACAAGTGTGGAAAAGGAGATAGTAACATTGCCCCTTTTTATTTCTTTTTTTGGGCCTTCTTTTTTTTTCTTTGGCCTTTTTTTATTGGGACAATGCTCTAGAAAATGATGATCATCACACTTCTATTTATTTACAACTCAATGATTACAACTCGATACTAGAACAAAGTATGACTCTATATGAATGCATCTGGCGGTGTACCGGGATATGCAATGAACCAACAGTGACATGTATGAAAGAATTATGAATGGTGGCTTTGCCACAAATACTATGTCAACTACATGATCATGCTAAGCAATATGACAATGATGAATGTGTCATGAAGAACGGTATGATGGAAAGTTGCATGGCAATATATCTCGGAATGGCTATGGAAATGCCATAATAGGTAGGTATGGTGGATGTTTTGAGGAAGATATAAGGAGGTTTATGTGTGAAAGAGCGTATCATATCACGGGGTTTGGATGCACCGTGAAGTTTGCACCAACTCTCAATGTGAGAAAGGGCAATGCACGGCATCGAAGAGGCTAGCAATGATGGAAGGGTAAGAGTGCGATAATCCATGGACTCAACATTATCCATAAAGAACTCACATACTTATTGCAAAAATCTACAAGCCATCAAAAACCAAAGCACTACGCCGCATGCTCCTAGGGGATAGATTGGTAGGAAAAGACCATCGCCGTCACGACCGCCACTCATAAGGAGGACAATCAAATAACACCTCATGTTTCAAATTTGTTACATAATGTTTACCATACGTGCATGCTACGGGACTTGCAAACTTCAACACAAGCATTTCTCAAATTCACAACTACTCAACTAGCACGACTTTGATATTATCTCCTCCATATCTCAAAAAAAATATCAAGCATCAAACTTTTCTTAGTATTCAACGCACTCGAAAGAAAGTTTTACAAATCTTGAATACCAAGCATACTATTATTAAGCAAATTACCATGATATTTAAGACTCCCAAAATAATCTAAGTGAAGCATGAGAGATCAATAGTTTCTTTAAAACAAATCCACCACCGTGCTCTAAAAGATATAAGTGAAGTACTAGAGCGAAACTATAAAGCTCAAAAGATATAAGTGAAGCACATAGAGCAAAACTATAAAGCTCAAAAGATATAAGTGAAGCACATAGAGTATTCTAACAAATTCCAATTCATGTATGGCTCTCTCAAAAGGTGTGTACAGCAAGGATGATTGTGGTAACTAACAAGCAAAGACGCAAATAATACAAGACGCTCCAAGCAAAACACATATCATGTGGTGAATAAAAATATAGCTCCAAGTAAAGTTACCGATGGAAGTGGATTTAAAGAGGGATGCCTTCCGGGGCATCCCCAAGCTTTGACTTTTTGGTGTCCTTGGATTATCTTGGGGTGCCATGGGCATCCCCAAGCTTAGGCTATTGCTACTCCTTGTTCCATAATCCATCAAAAGATTTCACCCAAAACTTGAAAACTTCACAACACAAAACTCAACAGAAATCTCGTAAGCTCCGTTAGCGAAAGAAAACAAAAGACCACTTCAAGGTACTGTAATGAACTCATTCTTTATTTATATTGTTGTTAGACCTACTGTATTCCAACTTGTCTATGGATCATAAACTATTTTACTAGCCATAGATTCATCAAAATAAGCAAACAACACACGAAAAACAGAATCTGTCAAAAACAGAATAGTCTGTAGTAATCTGTTACTAACGCAAACTTCTGGAACTCCAAAAATTCATCGAAAATAGGAAGACCTAGGAAATTTGTTTATTGATTAGAAACAATTGGTATCACTATTTTATCACGTTCTGGTTATTTTTAACAATTGTTTTCGTGAACCGAAAGTTTCTGGAAATTACAGCAAGATCAAATAACTATTATCCAAGAAGATCCTATAGGTTTAACTTGGCACAAACACAAATTAAAACATTAAACCACATCTAAACAGAAGGTAGATGGATTATTTATTCCTAAACATAAACAAAAACAAGAAACTAAAAATAAAATTGGGTTGCCTCCCAACAAGTGATATCGTTTAATGCCCCTAGCTAGGCATAAAAGCAAGGATAGATTTAGGTATTGCCATCTTTGGTGGGCAATCCATAGGTGGCTCTCATAGTAGATTCATATGGTAATTTTATCTTCTTCCTAGGGAAGTGTTCCATGCCTTTATTTAATGGGAATTGGAATCTAATATTCCCTTCCTTCACATCAATAATTGCACCAATCGCTCTAAGGAAAGGTCTACCAAGAATAATAGGACATGAAGGATTGCAATCTATATCAAGAACGATAAAGTCTACGGGCACATAATTCCTATTTGCAACAATAAGAACATCATTAATTCTTCCCATAGGTTTCTTAATAGTGGAATCCGCAAAGTGCAAGTTTAGAGAGCATTCTTCAAAATCACGGAAATCTAGCAAATCACACAAAGTTTTGGGAATAGTGGAAACACTAGCACCCAAATCACATAAAGCATAAAATTCATGATCCTTAATCTTCATTTTAATAGTTGGTTCCCACTCATCACAAAGTTTTCTAGGGATAGAGACTTCCAACTCAAGTTTTTCCTCATAAGATTGCATCAAGGCATCAATGATATGTTTAGTAAACGTTTTTTTGACTATAAGCATGCGGAGAATTTAGCACGGATTGCAACAAGGAAATACAATCAATTAAAGAGAAACTTTCATAATTAAAGTCCTTGAAATCCAAAATAGTGGGTTTAGCAACATCTAAGGTTTTACTTTCTTCAATCCCACTTTTAGAACGCCTTCTAGTTAAAGGTGACTCATATTTTCAGAACGCCTTCTAGGTAAAGTGTCGGGGAGGCTGATCTGGCCCACGAACACCTATGGGACAGGCGGACCGAGCCCCTTTCGGTTCGGCGGGGGGCGGAGGTCGCACGAAGAGCAGATCGAGGCGAAGCACACGAGCAGTTTACCCAGCTTCGGAGCTCTCCGGAGAGATAACACTCCTACTGCTGCATGTCTGGGTGTATTGAGTTCTTGCTCAGGAGCGCTGAGTGCTACAGTACACACAAGCTGCTAACGAGACCGAGCGTGAGTGTTCTCTGGCCTCCTTCCCCCTTCTCTATGTTGCGCATGGGCCTCCTTTTATATGCTAAAGGGGTCTCCGACAGGTGGCAACGTAGACAAGGGTAAAATGGAAAAGGAGTGGTTGGTACAGCTACTTGTACAGTGTATCATACCTAACCCTGACGGCAGGGACAAAGGCATTAAATGCCCGTGGTATCGCCGCCTCTAATAAAGGCAGTAAAGGGATCAGCCAGGGCGCCACCGCTTGCCACGATGGCAATCTTGTCGCCGCTTGCCATCACAGCGCTCCGTGGCCGACGGCCTCTTGCCACGCTGCTACCGGAAAGGTCCTGTATGACACGTTAGTGGATGTGCCGGAGCGCAGTACAGAGTGGTAGTCTATCATGCAAGCGCCTTGCCGCGGTTGTTGTCTTGCCGCGTCCGGAAGCTTGTCGCTCACCGAGCCTTCCCGGGAAGCTCCTCTTGCCGGGGCCTTGTCTCCTAGGTGCCTTGGGTGGCCTTCCCGGCAAGCTCCTCTTGCCGGGGCCTTGTCTCCTAGGTGCCTTGGGTGGCCTGAATACTTTGTTCTTGAATGGCTCCAAAGGAACCACGGAGGACCTTGGCGGTCACCCGGTAAGCCTTGCCGCGGAGGGCTGCAACTGCCCATGCACAAGTTCGGGATACTAGGGTACCCCTACTCTAGTACACCGGCAGAGCCCCGGCCTGGGCCACACTGCAGTGCCGAAGGCTGTTGGGCCAGGCCCAAAACAGGCACGGGCATTTGTAGTTCTTGACTCGTTGCTTTGTCTTGTATCTGATTTGCTTCACTCAACCCATTCCTTTTCGTGACGCCGCCCAGAGCGTCGAAGAGAGCCAAGGCCCCGATGATTGTCATCGAGGACGAACCCACCGCGATAGCAGGAGGCGCGTCCGAGACCACCTTGTCGGACGCGGCAACTCTTCCTCAAAGCAGCCCCCAGCGTAAGTATATGGTTTACTTCTTGCTGTTCGGCGTGCATGGGTGCTCTTTCTTTGCTGATATCTGACCGCTGATTTGTGTAGGAGCAGAGCAGCCTCACCAGAGTGCCACAAGCCGCCTCCCGACATGCCATCTGCTTCGACTACACCACCAAGGAGGATTCCCGGCAAGGGAGCGTTCTCCGCAAGGGAGACTTCTCCGGCAAGGGCGATTCTCCGGCTAGGGACAGCTCTCCGGCAAGGGACAGCACCTGCGATCCCCTGGTGGAGGAGACCATGACTGCAGACCCTAGCACAGGTAATCCTCTTGCCTGAAAACTTTCCTTGTATTCTTCTTCTTCTGATTTTCTTTTTGAATATTTGCTTGACTTTTCTTCATTTTCCGGTCGTTAGATCCATCCGCCACAGAGCCAATGGAGACCGAGGCCGCCGGCGAGGAGGACGCCAAGGCTGCACATCTTGACGACGCCGCTGCCATCGAGAAGAAGTCAAGGCCGACGAGCCCGCCCAAGAGGCCGCCAAAGCTGCCGCCGCAGAGCCGGGCGAGGGTCCGCGATCGCGACCGACGGCCCTGAGGCCGCAGGAGCGCCAGCGCCACGCCGACCGCCGATCCCTCCGGCCGCTGGCAGCTGTCCAGTTCGAAGAGCCCCAGCCCGGCGCCTATTTGAAGGCCGGGCGATGGCGTCTTCATCAAGCTCCCATGGGCGTCGAGCTCGTGGCGCTTGCCGCTGGTCATGTTATGAGAACAATCTATTAGAGCTGCGACAAGCTATCTTGTAATATAACCCTATTTCGGTAGCAATTGCTATGTTATTTCCTTTACTTGGTTCCTTCCTTTGTATGTTTTTGCCCTACGCTTTTAGGGAACTTGTCACAGGCACTGGCCATGAGCGCCGAAAAGTGGACGCCGACTGGCCTGGCGGTGCTGCTACCAACAAGAAACCTTGTCGCAACTAGTCGCAGCTCACTTAAGTTGTTGAGCGGACTCGAAACAAAGTAAGGGTGCAATCGCAGCTCACTTAAGTTGTTGAGCAGACTCGAAACAAAGTAAGGGCGCAATCGCAGCTCACTTAAGTTGTTGAGCGGACTCGAAACAAAGTAAGGGCGCAACTAGCTACGAGTTGGTTCCTCCGCGCACAGGTTTTCCATACAAAGTACGGTCGTTCGAGGAAGATAACTTAAATTTTTTAAAACTGATTGCTCAAACTTTAGCAACTTAGCTTTTTTGTCATTTGCTTCCCGGCAAGGCTAGAGTTCCTTGAGCGACGCTTGGTCCACACCATTATCTTCTCCTTTCCCCCCGACAAACTTGTGGGCGAGGGAACCTTCCTTTCTTTGAGAAAGAGAAAGAAGAGAAAATAAAGATATGGAGCCTTATGGCTCGGTATTGCTTACCGGGGTAGGTGCTATGCACGGGTCTGCCCGGCTTTGTACCAAGGATTACATGCAACATCGGAAGACTTGTACAAAAGGTGGTTGCTTGAACAGGTTCCGGCAACCGCTTCTCTGAGTAAAACTTACGAAGATGCTCAATGTTCCGTGAGTTGCTCACGGAATGCCATCTTCGGTCTCAAAGCATGACAGCGCCGGGCCTAGTGACTCGTTTCACCCGGTAAGGGCCTTCCCACTTCAGCGTCAACTTGTTGGAATTCTTGGCGAACTGAACGCTACCAAGAACAAGGTCGCCTTCCTCGAGACTTCGGCATTAACTTTGCGGCTATGGTAGCGGCGCAAAGCTTCTTTGGTATCGAGCAGCTCGTCTGACAGCCTGAAGATGATCCTCCTCAAGGAGCAGCACGTCATGTTGTCGCAACTGCTCTTGCTCAAGCTCATCATAAGCAAGCACTCGAGGTGATCCGTGATACGAAGTTCCGTGGGGAGAACTGCCTGCTCCATAGACTAGAGCGAAAGGTGTCTGGCCAGTGGCTCGATTTGGCGTCGTCCTGATCGACCAAAGAACCACCGGCACATCTGCTGCTGCGGGAACATCTGCTTCCACGGCGAGAATCTGCGGCTCAGCCGGAGCTTGACGTTCCCCGGCAAGTTTGCCGGAGCAAAACTTGTCGGGAGCGTCTGCTTCAACGGAACAAACCCTAGGGCTTGCCGGAGCAGATCGCTCCTCAAGACTTGCCGGTGGAGCTCGATGGTGCGTCCTCGATGGTAGCGCAGCACTCCAAGAGGTGCGCTTGCGAAGTGGGCATCAGAGCTCTACCGGACTTGGAGTGTCTGCTTCAACGGAACAAACCCTAGGGCTTGCCGGAGCAGACTGCTTCTCAGGACTTGCCGGTGGAGCTCGATGGTGCGTCCTCGACGGTAGCGCAGCACTCCGAAGAGGTGCGCTTGCCGGAGTGGGAATCAGAGCTCTTCCGGTCTTGGAGCGTCTGCTTCAATCGGAACAAACCCTAGGGCTTGGCGGAGCAGACTGCTCCTCAGCACTTGCCGGTGGAGCTCGATGGTGCGTCCTCGACGGTAGCGCAGCACTCCGAAGAGGTGCGCTTGCCGGAGTGGCATCAGAGCTCTACCGGACTTGGTCTTCTTCTTCGCCCTTGGAGCTTCAGCGGCAAGTGGCTTGGAATCTGCTGCAGCTGCTGCTTCCCGGTAGATCTTGTCGGCTGTTGGAGGGTAATCCAGGAGCAGTTGAGCTCTCGCCAAAGCTTCCGCTGGAGTGGTGGGTGGTAATGGCGAACGATGCGAGGAGTGGGATATGCTCGGACTTCTAACTATGTTAGAAGGAGCAGTATCCCGTCCAGGCGATCGTGCCTCGCTCGCGCCAGCATGTTGGCGTGCATGCTGGTCTTGAGCATCCCGAGATCCACCAGCTCGATCTTGGTCCAACGAGCGTATGGCGTTGTGAATAGCATGACGCTATCGGTCCCGCGCCTCCTGAGACGGGCGCGGTGCATGTACGGACGCTGAGGTCAGCGCAGCCTTGTCCTTGGACTTGGCAGCACCGTGGGCTCCCCCGTCGACGTCCATTCTTCGCGGCGTCTACCCCACCACCCGCTTGCTCCGGTGGTGGTGGGTTCGACGCAGACGGAACATCTGCCGCCAAGCCTTCTTCTTCGGTGGCATGTCGATGAAGATGATGAAGATCTAGCTTCGTGTGGACGCCGGATCAGGTTCACACAATCTCGACGCCCCTACCGGGCGCGCCAAAGATGTCGGGAGGCTGATCAGCCCACGAATACCTATGGGATCGGCGGACCGAGCCCCTTCGGTTCGGCGGGGGCGAGAGGTCGCACGAAGAGCGGTCGAGGCGGAAGCACGAGCAGTTTACCCAACCGGAGATCTCCGGAGAGATAACACTCCTACTGCTGCATGTCTGGGTGTATTGAGTTCTTGCTCAGGAGCGTTGAGTGCTATAGTACACACAAGCTGCTAACGAGACCGAGCGTGAGTGTTCTCTGGCCTCCTTCCCCCTTCTCTACGTTGCGCATGGGCCTCCTTTTATATGCTAAAGGGGTCTCCGACAGGTGGCAACGTAGACAAGGGTAAAATGGAAAAGGAGTGGTTGGTGCAATGTACTTGTACGATGTATCATACCTAACCTCGACGGCGGGGACAAAGGCATTAAATGCCTGTCTCACGCCGCCCTAACAAAGGCAGAAAGGGACCGCTAGGGGCGCCACCGCTTGCCACGATGGCAATCTTGTCACCGCTTGCCACATCAGCTCACCGGCCGCAAGACGGGCCTCTTGCCACGCTACCGCTGAAAAGGTCCTGTGGCGACACGTTAGTGGATGTGCCGGAGCGCAGTACAGTGGTAGTCTACATGACAAGCGCCTTGTCATGATTGTTGTCTTGCCGCGTCCGGAAGCTTGTCGCTCACCGAGCCTTCCTGAAGCTCCTCTTGCCGGGGCCTTGTCTCCTAGGTGCCTTGGGTGGCCTTCCCGGCAAGCTCGTCTTGCCGGGGCCTTGTCTCCTAGGTGCCTTGGGTTGCCTGAATACTTTGTTCTTGAATGGCTCCAAAGGAACCACGGAGCACCTTGGCGGTCACTCGGTAAGCCTTGCCGCGGAGGGCTGCAACTGCCCGTGCACAAGTTCGGGATACTAGGGTACCCCTACTCTAGTACACCGACATAAAGGTGACTCATATTCAATCTCATATTTATAAAGATTCATATTGCAAAACAAGGATTTAATGGTAGACACATCAATACTTTTAGATCTTCATCTTGATTTTCATGGAAATTGGAAGAACACGCTTTAATAAAGGCATCTTTCATAGCACGCATCCTAGCGGTTCTTTCCTTGCACTCATCAATGGAAGTTCTCATGGCTTTGAGAGACTCATTGATATCATGCTTAGGAGGAATAGATCTAAGCTTTAAAGAATCAACATCAAGAGAAATTCTATCAACGTTCCTAGCCAATTCATCAACTTTAAGTAATTTCTCTTCAAGCAAAGCATTAAAATTCTTTTGTGAATTCATAAACTCTTTTACACTATTCTCAAATTCAGAGGGCATCTTATTAAAATTTCCATAAGAGTTGTTGTAGTAATTTCCATAATTATTAGAAGGATTACTAGGATAAGGCCTAGAATTAAAATTCCCTCTATACGCGTTGTTACCAAACTTATTCCTACGAACAAAATTCACATCCATAGATTCATTATTATTCTCAATCAAAGTAGACAAAGGCATATCATTAGGATCAGAATAAACACTCTTAATAGCAAATAAGTTCATAAGTTCATCCATCTTTCCACTCAAAACATTGATTTCTTCTATCGCATGCACTTTTTTATTAGTAGATCTTTCGGTATGCCATTGAGAATAATTAACCATAATATTGTCTAGGAGTTTAGTAGCATCTCCTAAAGTGATTTCCATAAAAGTACCTCCCGCGGCCGAATCTAAAAGGTTTCTAGAAGCAAAATTCAATCCGGCATAAATTTTTTGTATAATCATCCACAAGTTTAAACCATGAGTAGGGCAATTACGTATCATTAATTTCATTATCTCCCAAGCTTGTGCAACATGTTCATGATCAAGTTGCTTAAAATTCATAACATCGTTCCTAAGAGAGATGATCTTAGCGGGAGGAAAATACTTAGAGATAAAAGCATCTTTGCACTTGTTCCAAGAATCAATACTATTTTTAGGCAAAGACGAAAACCAAGCTTTAGCACGATCTCTAAGCGAAAAAGGAAATAACTTCAATTAACATCATTGTCAACATCTTTCTTCTTTTCAATATCACACAACTCCACGAAGCTATTTAAATGAGTAGCGGCATCTTCACTAGGAAGGCCGGCGAATTGATCTTTCATAACGAGATTCAACAAAGCAGTATTGATTTCACAAGATTCGGTATTGGCAAGAGGAGCAATCGGAGTGCTAAGGAAATCATTATTTTTTGTATTGCGCCATGGCAACAAGTAATCCAACACACAAGCAAACAGGAAAAAGGCAAGCGAAAAAGAGAGGAGGAGATGGGGAAAGAGAGGGCGAATAAAACAGCAAGGGTGAAGTGGGGGAGAGGAAAATGAGAGGCAAATGGAAAATAATGTAATGCGAGAGATAAGGGATTGTGATGGGTACTTGGTATGCTGACTTTTGCGTAGATTCCCCGGCAACGGCGCCAGAAATCCTTCTTGCTACGTCTAGAGCTTGCGTTGGTTTTCCCCGAAGAGGAGAGGATGATGAAGCAGAGTAGCGTAAGTATTTCCCTCAGTTTTTGAGAACCAAGGTATCAATCTAGTTGGAGGCCACGCACAAGTCCCTCGTACCTACACAAAACAAATAGCTCCTCGCAACCAACACGAATAGGGGTTGTCAATCCCTTCACGGTCACTTCATTTAGAGTGAGATCCGATAGAGATGATAGATAATATTTTTGGTATTTTTGGTATAAATATGCAAAGTAAAATAAAAAGGCAAAGTAAAGAGCAAAGCAATAATAAATCGTAGGAAGATTAATATGATGAAAATAGACCCGGGGGCCATAGATTTCACTAGTGGCTTCTCTCAAGAGCATAAGTATTTTACGGTAGGTGAACGAATTAATGTTGAGCAATTGACAGAATTGAGCATAGTTATGAGAGTATCTAGGTATGATCATGTATATAGGCATCACGTCCGAGACAAGTAGACCGACTCTGCTGCATCTACTACTATTACTCCACTCATCGACCGCTATCCAAAGATGCATCTAGAGTATTAAGTTAATGAAAATAGAGTAACGCCTTAAGCAAGATGACATGATGTAGAGGAATAAATTCATGCAATATGATAAATACCCCATCTTGTTATCCTCGATGGCAACAATACAATACGTGCCTTGCAACCCTTTCTGTCACTGGGTAAGGACACCGCAAGATTGGACCCAAAGCTAAACACTTCTCCCATTGCAAGAACTACCAATCTAGTTGGCCAAACCAAACAAATAATTCGAAGAGACTTGCAAAGATAACTCAATCATACATAAAAGAATTCAGAGAAAATTCAAATATTGCTCATAGATAATCTTGATCATAAACCCACAATTCATCGATCTCAAAAAACACACCGCAAAAAGAAGATTACATCGAATAGATCTCCACAAGAGAGGGGGAGAACATTGTATTGAGATCCAAAAAGAGAGAAGAAGCCATCTAGCTACTAACTATGGACCCGAAGGTCCGAGGTAAACTACTCACACTTCATCGGAGAGGCTATGATGTTGATGTAGAAGCCCTCCATGGTGGATTCCCCTTCCATGAGTTCCTAACAGGCCCCAAGATGGGATCTCGTGGATCTGAGAAAGTTGCGGCGGTGGAATTAGGTTTTTGGCTCCGTGTCGATCTGTTGAAGTACGTAGGTATATATAGGAGGAAGGAGTACGTCGGTGGAGCTTCGAGGGGCCCACGAGGCAGGGGCGCGCCCTAGGGCGGGCGCCCTCCACCCTCGTGATTGCCTCATGGCTTTCTTGATGGAGTGTCCAAGTCTCCTGGGTCTTACCTGATGAGAAAATCACGTTCCCAAAGATTTCATTCCGTTTGGACTCCGTTTGATATTCCATTTCTTCGAAGCACTGAAATAGGCAAAAAAACAGCAATTTTGGGCTGGCCCTCTGGTTAATAGGTTAGTCCCAAAAGTAATATAAAAGTGGAAGATAAAGCCCAATATAGTCCAAAACAATAGATAATATAGCATGGTGCAATCAAAAATTATAGATACGTTGGAGACGTATCACTCGTCTATTATCGAGCACTTGTATTCGAGCCCTCGAGGCCCCTGGCTTGTATTATGATGCTTGTATGACTTATTTATGTTTTTAGAGTTGTGTTGTGATATCTTCCTGTGAGTCCCTGATCTTGATTGTACTCGTTTGCGAGCATGCTTAGTGTACAATTGAATTGGGGGCGTCACACAAGACATATATCAAGTGCTCTCAAATCCGTAATAGTATTGAATCCGATAAAACGAAATCTCAAAGGGAAAACTCAATTCATTACAACAAGACAGAGAGGGAGAAACACCATATGATCCAACTATATTAACAAAGCCCATGATACATCAAGATCGTGCTATCGCAAGAACACAAGAGAGAGAGGGAGAGAGAGATTAAACACATAGCTACTGGTACAAACCCTCAGCCCCGAGGGTGGACTACTCCCTCCTCGTCATGGAGACCATAGGGATGATGAAGATGGCCTTCGGTGATGATTTCCCCCTCCGGCAAGGTGCCAGAACGTCTCCCGATTGGTTTTTCATGGCTACAAAGGCTTGCAGCGGCGAAACTTCTGATCTAGGGTTATTTCTGGAGGATTCTGTATTTATAGGATTTTTATGTGTCGGTTTCACGCGAAGATGGGCCTCGAGGTGGGCACAACCCACCTGGGCGCGCCTAGGCCTTCTGGCGCGCCCAGGTGTCTTGTACTCACCTCCTTCACCTTCTGGCCCTCCCACGAAGCTTCTAGTACCACTTTTGTTCCAAAAAAATCGTCAAAAAGTTTTGTTGCATTTGGAGAACTTTTATTTCTACACAAAAAGAACACCACGGTAGTTCTGCTGAAAATAACATTAGTCCGGGTTAGTTCCATGCAAATCATACCAAAACCATATAAAATTGTTGTAAATATGGCATGCATACTTCATAAATTATAGATACATTGGAGACATATAAGCAGACCCAAGCTTAATTCCTACTCGTCCTCGAGTAGGTAAATGATAAAAGAAAAAATTTATGAAGTCTAAATGCTAGCAAAGTGCATAAGTATGATCAATTATAATTTCAATCACTTCTCGTAGCATCATAACATACATTCTTTCTCATAAAACTTTTCATGTTAAACTAGCAACCAATTCACATGTTAAGGTTCAAACAATGAATTCACTTGAAACTCAACAACCTATATTCTTAGTCACCAAACTATTGCAATTCAACTTATTCAACAGAGTCTAGGTAAGAGCTCCACATACTCAATCATCATATAGTCTTCTATGATTTCTAGTACTCAAAGCATATTTTTAGAACAAATGGCATCCATCGAACACAGAGAAAGATAGGGGCTTAATGTTTCGCCTCTCAACTCATTTTTCATAGAGATAATTGTCAACGATAATAAATCAGGATCAAATATATTTCACTGGCCATATGTGCCTAGATATTTCCCTACCACATGATGCTTGCCAACTAGAGAGGTTTAAATGAGAATGCATTCTATTGACTCTTGCATAAAAGTAAATACAGAAAAGTAAAAGATAGGCCCTTCGCAGAGGGAAGCAGAGGTTGTCATGCGCTTTTCAGTGTTGGATGTCGAAACTCTTAATGCAAAGGAACGTCACGCTATATTGAACCTTATGATAGCAAACTTTATTATGCAGTCCGTCGCTTTTATTACTTTGCCATCACAAGTTCGTACAACGCTCAGTTTTCCCTTACATTAAAAGATCAAACATATTTAGAAGCAATTTGTATTGCCTTATTGCACCATTGACAACTTACTTGAAGGATCTTATTCAATCCATAGGTAGGTATTGTGGATACTCATGGCAAGAAACTGGGTTTAAGAGTTTTTGGATGCACAATTAGTATCTCTACTTAGTATGAATTTTTGGCTAGCAAAAGATCCTAAGCAAACACCGCATGTTGGAGGATCCATAACAATATAACTTCTATGCAAATATACACAACCATAACTCGTTACGGTGTCTTCCTTGTCCAATCAATTTTCTCAAGTTTTAAAATAATTAATGGGTATTCACAATCATAGAAGTTTTCCAAGATAATATACTTGTATGTGAAAGTTCTCTTCCTTATACTAATCATTCATAAATTACTTCTATGACCAATATTGTGATTGTCAACCTTCAAAAGAATTCGCTTTCTAAACCCAATGCGAAGCTTCTACTAGGCATGATATGAACATATAATTTCAACTTCATGATATTCAATTCATTCAACAATTTACTCATAGCATATAAGTGAAGCACAAGAGTAAAAATGAAAAGCTACTCCAAAAAGATATAAGTGAAGATCAAGCGAGTAGTTATGTAAATGGGTAGCTATTTGAGGACTCTATTTTATTTAAAAACTTTCAGATATAAATATTTTATTAAAACAACAAGCAAAACAAAATAAAATGACATTCCAAGAATATCACACATCAAGGGAAGAAGCAAAAACTTAGGCTCAACCGAGGCTAACCGATAATTGTTGACGAAGAAAGGTGGGATGCTTACTGGGGCATCCCCAAGCTTAGATCCTTGAGACTTCTTGGAATATTAACTTGGGATGCCTTGGGCATCCACAAACTTGAGCTCTTGTGTCTTCTTCATTCTTCTCATAACACGATTTCCCTAACTCTTAAAAACTTCATCCACACAAAACTCCACAAGAACTCATGAGATATGTTTGTATAAATCAATGCAATAACCTTATCATTCTCTACTGTAGCAAATCACTAAAATTATTATTTAATATTTCATACTAAATGACTCTGCATATTTAATACTCCTATCCTCAAATAGAATAATTAAGCAAGCAAACATATGCAAACAATGCAAACATAACAGCAATCTGTCTAAACAGAACAGTCTCTAAAGGATGAAATAAGATCCATACTTATTTAACTTTAAAAATTCTGAAAAAATAACACCATGTAGAAAATTTATCATATCTTATTTTTCGAAAAATTTGAACATTTTATCACATTCTGGCTTTTCTAGAGAATTCATGCACTAACGTCTAACTTTCTGTTTTGAAACAACAACTCATATACTTGCAAAATAAGCATGGTGAAGGCTATCCTTGACACTTTTGTTGAAGTAAAAGACACAGAAAATTATTCTAAATAACAGAAAGCAAATCCTAATAAAAGAAAAAGAAACTCCAAGCAAAACACATATCATGTGATGAATAAAAATATAGCTCCAAGTCAGGCTACCGATAATGTTGAAGACGAAAGAGGGGATGCCTTCCGGGGCATCCCCGTGCTTGGTTGCTCGGACCTTCCTTGAATATTACCTTGGGGGTGCATTGGGAATCCCCAAGCTTAGTGTCTTTCCACTCCTTATTCTCCTCATATCGATATCTCACCCAAAACTTGAAAACTTCAATCACACAAAACTTAATGGAACTTCGTGAGATTTGTTAGTATGATAAAGAGCAAATCATTCACTTGGGTACTGTCAAAGACAAGATTCATAATTTTTCTCACATAATTCCTATTGTACCTTATCATTTCCAAAATTTATATCACTTAATACAAGCTATGGAAGCACTAAAATGAGCAAACTATGCATTAAAAACATAATCTATCAAAAACAGAACATGTTGTAGTGATCTGGACAATGACCATACTTCTGCAACTCTAAAAATTCTGAAGAATTAGGAAAATATACAGAATTTTTATAACAATCATCTGTAAAAAATTCAGATCTAAAACACGTTCAAGTGATATTTAGAAATTCCTGGACTGGGCGCAAATTTTTCTTTTTTTGCACAGAATCAAGTCAACTATCATCCACACTATCCCAAAGGCTTTCCTTGGCACTTTATTGAAACAAATGGTATAAAACATGACTACTACAGTATCCTAATCATGTGAACACACAAAAATAGTAGGCATAAATGTTGGGCTATCTCCCAACAAGCGATTTTCTTTAATGCCTTTTAGCTAGGCATGATGATTTCAATGATGCTCGAATAAAAGTAAAGAATTGAAACATAACAAGACCATCAAGAATCACAAGTTCCTCTCTCATAATAATTTTCAGTAGCATCATGAATGGATTCATCAATATAATATCACACAAAGCATTCCTTTCATGATCCACAAGCATATTATTTTTATTACTCTCCACATAAGCAATTTTATTCTCATTCATAATAGTGGGAGTATCATAGGAAACTTGAATACTATAAATTGTTTCCACATTAAAAGAGTAATGTTCAGTAAAAGGATATTCAAAATTATGACAATAATTATCACTAATTTTTATAACATAAGTATCATCACAATAATCATCATAAGTAGCAACTTTGTTCTCATCATACATAGGAGGCATGCGATCATCATAGCAAATTTGATCATTCAAAGTAGGGGGGCTAAAAAGATCATATTCATTAAGCATAGCACCCCCAAGCTTGGGACAAACATTAATTGCAGCAAATAAATTCTAAAACATGTCATTCTCATCAAACATAGCATCCCCAATCTTGTGGCTTGGCATATCATAAGCATAACAACTCTCATCATTAATAGTATGAATAGCACCAACGGTATAACAATTGCTATCATCATAATTTCCCAAGTTGGTGCCAAAATATTTCCAAGATTATAGGAAGTATCATTATCTTCCCAATCGTAATCATCACAACAAGCAATAGGCATAACAAAATCATCATGAGTAGTGCTCTCGGACATTGTGCCATAAGACAAAGAAGCAATATCATCATCAAGTGCATTATCTTCTGCAATTATTTTTGATTCATTTTCACGAGGCTCAACAATAATAGGAGCAACTTTATTTGGGAGAAATAACTTTTTACCCTCATTCTTTCTTCTTTTCTTCTTCTTCACCACATCATGTGTGGGTTTAAATAATTTTTTCGAGCTTCTTATTGATGAGATGGTTTGATTAGGGAGCTCCTCATCGTCACATATTTCATCATGAGAGACAATAGGAGGGAAAGTGGAAATATTTACCCTTTCATTAGCATTCCTTTTATATTCTGTTAGTTTTCCCATCTTTCTGTAGTTGGCAATATAAGCATTCTCATTGCAATTTACTATGCAAAACATACAGATATTTTTTAGATTAGTTTCAATGTCGCCCGTGAGAATGAATACTTCAAACCAACTATTTTTATGTGTCAATTCTTCACTCCCCAAAAATAGACAAAGATCATTATAAAGTTCAAGTGTGATCAAATCATTACAATATTTGGCCATGATTCGATCATGAAAAAGTTAGCATTAGAAATTAAGATGACCAACCTTATTGCAAAGTTCACAAGTAATAGGACATTGTGAACAAAATTTTGTAGGAAATTCATCTATCACTTTGAGAAATAAATTGGTTATATCATGTTTATGCTTCTTACAAAATCTATCTTCTCTATCAGGCACGTGTTCACAAACTTTATGCACTCCACAAAAATTGACATGCTTATAGGAAACGTTTTTAACACGACTAGTGCAATCATCATTGGTATTTTGGATATTCATAGAATTCATACTAAAAACATTGCAATCATGCTCATCATTCAAAGATTTCATGCCAAACATTTTATTGCATTCTTATTCTATCAATTGAGCACAATTTTCCGATCCATCATTTTCAAGAAAGACATGATAAAGACGAATAATATGATGCCACCTCAATTCCATTTTTTTGTAGTTTTCTTTTTATAAACCAAACTAGTGATAAAACAAGAAAGTAAAAGATTCGATTTCAAGCTCTAAAGATATACCTTCAAGCACTCACCTCCCCAGCAACGGCGCCAGAAAAGAGCATGATGTATACTACACAACTTTATTCTTGTAGACTCGTGTTGGGCCTCCAAGCGCAGAGTTTTGTAGGACAGTAGCAATTTTCCCTCAAGTGGATGACCTAAGGTTTATCAATCCATGGGAGGTGTAGGCTGAAGATGGTCTCTCTCAAACAACCCTGCAACCAAATAATAAAAAGTCTCTTGTGTCCCCAACACACCTAATACAATGGTAAATTGTATAGGTGCACTAGTTCAGCAAAGAGATGGTGATACAAGTATAGTAATGATAGTAGATATTGATTTTTTTAATAGGAAAAAAAATAGCAAGGTAGCAATTGATAAAACGGAGCACAAACGGTATTGAAATTCTTGAAAATGAGGCCTAGGGTTCGTACTTTCGCTAGTGCAATCTCTCAACAATGCTATTCTAATTGGATCATATAACCATCCCTCAACGTGCGATGAAGAATCACTCCAAAGTTCCTATCTAGCGGAGAACATAAGAAGAAATTGTTTGTAGCTATTCTTTCCGTTCGATCTATTGTACTAAAATAACACAAAGTTATTCTTTCCGACCGATCTATCAAGAGTTCGTAGTAACACCAAGTTATTCTTTTCGATCGATCTACCAAGAGTTCGTACTAAAATAACACCAAAGAAATTTCAGATTCATAATACTCAATCCAACACAAAAACCTCAAAGAGTGCCCCAAGATTTCTACCAGAGAAACAAAAGATGAGAACGTGCATCAACCCCTATGCATATATTACCAAAATGTCACGTCGGGAATCCACGAGTTGAGTGCCAAAACATATCTCAAGTGAATCAATATAATACCCCATTGTCACCACGGGTATTCATATGCAAGACATATATCAAGTGCTCTCAAATCCACAAAAGTATTCAATCCGATAAAACAAACCTTAAAGGGAAAACTCAATTCATCACAACAAGATAGAGAGGGAGAAACACCATATGATCCAACTATATTAACAAAGCTCGCGATACATGAAGATCGTGCCATCTCAAGACCATGAGAGAGAGATTAAACACATAGCTACTGGTACAAACCCTTAGCCCCGAGGGTGGACTACTCCCTCCTCATCATGGAGACCATAGGGATGATGAAGATGGCCTCTGGTGATGATTTCCCCCTCCGGTAGGGTGCCGGAATGGGTCCTGATTTGTTTTTCATGCTACAGAGGCTTGCGGCGGCGGAAATTCTGATCTAGGGTTATTTTTGGAGGTTTACGTATTTATAGGATTTTTTGGCGTCGGTTTCACGCGAAGATGGGCCTCGAGGTGGGCACAACCCACCTGGGCATGCCCGGGCCTCGTCGCGCGCCTAGGTGTCTTGTGCTCACCTCCGTCACCTTCTGGTCCTCCCATGAAGCTTCTAGTGCCTCTTTTGTTCAAAAAAATTGTCAAAAAGTTTCATTGCATTTGGAGAACTTTTATTTCTGCACAAAAAACAACACCATGGTAGTTCTGCTGAAAAAAGTGTTAGTCCGGGTTAGTTCCATGCAAATCATACCAAAACCATATAAAATTGTTGTAATTAAACATGGCATGAATAATTCGTAAATTATAGATACGTTGGAGACGTATCAAATATCTGAAGGGGAGAAAACTTTACTTCTTAAGCTATAGCTGAAGAAATGGCTAGTAGACAGGCGGTTCAACTAATAGTAGAAGAGAAGAGGAGGAAATAAATGGAGATTATGAAAATGAGGCTGGAAAGAGAGATTAAAAGACAACATGAGATTTTGCAACAAAATATGAGGATGTTTGAGTATGTAGGTGGTTCTCAAACTGCTAATAAGGCAGATGATCAGGAACATATATATGTTGAGGAGGAGGAAAAGAGGAATGTAGACAATGACATTGATAAACACATGGAGGAGCTTCGTGTGTTGGAGCGAGAGGATGGTTACTTGGAACAGGTGGATTACACTGCTAGCCAGGAACAAGATTCGTTTTAGATCTTGGTTAAAAAAGCCAAGAGAGGAGAACTTGATGTTAAGAGTTTGGAGTTGTTGAGAAGGAGTGGGAGAAATAAAGACAAATAGGATTGCAACATTGAAGACCTAGCAAAGAAAAGAGCCGTGACATGTCTCCGTCGTATCTACTTTTCCTAACGCTTTTACTCTTGTTTTGGACTCTAATTTGCATGATTTGAATGAAACTAACCCAGACTGACGCTGTTTTCAGCAAAACTACCATGGTGTTGTTTTTTGTGCAGAAATAAAAGTTCTTGGAATGTAATTTGGAGAATTTCTTTACAAATAAAGAAAAATACTGGAGCCAAGAACCACCAGAGGGGGGGCTGGGTGAGCACAACCCACCAGGGCGCGCCCCCTCCTGGCGCGCCCAGATGGGTTGTGCCCACCTAGTGGCCCTGCAGACCCTGATTCCGACTCCATAAATACCTATTTTTCTAGAAAAAATCAAGGAGGAAGAATTATCGCATTTCACGAGACGGAGCTGCCGCCGCCTCCAGTTCTTCATCGGGAGGCCAGATCTGGAGTCCGTTTGGGGCTCTGGAGAGGGGAATCTTTGATTTTCTTCATCACCAAACCTTCTCCATCGCCAATTCCATGATGCTCCACACCGGGAGTGAGTAATTCCTTCGTAGGCTCGCTGGTCGATGAGGGAGTTGGATGAGATTCATCATGTAATTGAGTTAGTTTTTTTAGGGCTTGATCCCTAGTATCCATTATGTTCTGAGATTGATGTTGCTATGACTTTGCGATGCTTAATGCTTGTCACTTTGGGCCCAGGTGCCATGATTTCAGATTTGAACCGGTTATGTTATCACCATTATATCTATGTTCTAGATCTGATCTTGCAAGTTATAGTCACCTATTACATGGTATGATCCACAAGCCCTGGAGTGACAATAGTCAGGATACTTTCCGGTGATGACCGTAGTTTTAGGAGTTCATGTATTCACTATGTGTTAATGCTTTGTTCTGATTCTCTATTAAAAGGAGGCCTTAACATCCCTTAGTTTCCTTATGGACCCCACTGCCACAGGAGCGTAGGACAAAAGATGTCATGCAAGTTCTTTCCATAAGCACGTATGAGTATTTACGGAATACATGCCTATATTATATTTATGAACTGGAGCTAGTGCCGTATAGCCCTAGGTTATGAATGTTATATGACGAATATCATCCAACGAATTCACCGATCCAATACCTACGAATTTTCCATATATTGTTTCCACTAAGTTACTATTGCTATTACTGCTGTCACAACTGCTACAAAATCATTGCTATCATTGTTACCATTACCATTACTGTTACTACTGCTATCAAAACAATCATATTACTTTGCTACTGATCATCTTGTTGTAGATAATTAACCTCCATGTGTGGTTGAATTGACAACGCAGCTGCTAATACTTGCAAATATTCTTTGGCTCCCATTGGGTCGAATATATAAATTTGGGTTGAATACTCTACCCTCGAAAATTGTTACGATCCCCTATACTGGTGGGTTATCAAGACCTTTTTCTGGCGCCGTTGCCGGGGAGAATAGCTATATTTGTTGAGTCACTTGGGATTATTATCAATTTATCATTATGAAGAATCTGAAGGATACGAAGACTAAGATTGTTCCCTCTAAGACGAGGGGAGCTAAGGAATTGCCATCCAGCCTTCCACTTGATTCACCTTCTGTTATGAGTAGATTTGCAACACCACCACATGCTATTAATCCTGATATGTCGCAAGTTATTGATGATGCTACTTCTATGAATGCTACTCATGATGATGCTAGTACCTTGCTTAATGATGATATGCCACTAGGTGAATTCCTTGATGAACAAATTGCTAGAGCTAAAAATATTGGATATGCTGAAACTGATGAAGTACTTAAAACTAAAAATCTTGAAACACCTATTAGACCTAGCTCTCCGTGATATGAATTGCCTAAAGTACCTGAAGGTTATTTTATGGACGAGGAGACGGCTAGAGACTTTTTTGCTTGCAATAATAGAGATGATCTTAAGAAATTATTATGCAGACTGAAAGAGAAATCTTTGAATGCTAGAATGAAATGTGATCCCCAGTTTGCTACTTCTCCTATCTTTGTTGATGATAAGGATTATGAATTCTCTGTTGACCTAGAGTTAATTATTTTGGTTGAACCTGATCCTGTCCATGGTTATGAAAATGGAACTGTAGTGGCACATCTTACCAAGTTAAATTATATAGCCACCATTTTTGCCCACGTGGATAAAATTTTCTATTACTAAACTATTTCCGTTCTCATTAAAGGGTAATGCTAAGACTTGGTACAACACTCTTGCTCCTAGTTGTATGCGTAGTCCCCAGGATATGATTTATTATTTCTCTAAAAAATATTTTCCTACTCATAAGAAAACAAGCTTCCTTACAGGAAATATTTAACTTTGTGCAAATTGAAGAAGAGAGTCTCCCACAAGCTTGGGGATGCCTCTCCAATTGCTAAATGCTTTGCCTGGTCATCCTCTTAAGAAAAATGAAATACTTGATATCTTCTATAATGGACTAACCGATGCTTCTAGGGACTTCCTAGATAGTTGTGCTGCTTGTGTTTTTAGGGAACGAACTATTGAACAAGCTCAGGAATTATTGAATAATATATTGAATTTTTTGATGATTGGACTCTTCCAGAACCACCGCATAAACCCACTCCAAATAAGAGGGGTATCCTATATCTCAGTCCTGAAGATATGCAAGAGGCAAAGAAAAGTATGAAGGAAAATGGTATTAAAGCGGAGGATGTAAAAAATTTACCTCCTATTGAAGAAATACATGGGCTTGGTACACCACCACCCATGGTGGTAGAGGTAAACTCTCTAATGAAATTTAATGATAATGACAATCCTTATAATATGCATCCTAGTCAATGCCTTTATGAGTTTGACAACTACATTAGAAAACAACATCACTTCAATGTCAATGTTATGAAACAATTGAAATATAGTTATGATATGATTGCACACTTGAGTGACTTGTTATTTAGAATCTCAAATGATGTTAGAGGTGTAGGAAAACATGCCTCTATGGTTCAAACTCAACTAGAACAAGTTGCCAAATCTCAAAGAGAATTGCTTGATGAAATGAATGATCATGCAGTTAGAGTAATGACTAGAGGAGGTAGAATGACTCAGGAACCACTTTATCCTGAGGGACATCCTAAAAGAATTGAACAAGACTCTCAAAGAGTTAACATTGATGCACCTAGTCCGTCTAAAAAGAAGAAGAAAAAGAAAAATGATAGGACTTTGCATGCCTCTAGTGAACCTGAAATAAAAAAACCTCCTGATAATGATAATGATGTTTCTATCTCTGATGCTGAAACTCAATTTTGTAATGAACATTCACCTACTGATAATGAAAAAGATAATGATAATGTTCATGAAGATACTCAATCTGACAATGATTAATAACCAGATAATGATGTTGAAATAGAACCTACTATTGATCTTGATAACCCACAATCTAAAAATAAAAGATATGGCAAAAGAGACTTTATTGCTAGAAAACGTGGAAGAGAAAGACAAACCATGGGTCCAAAAACCCATGCCCTTTCCACCTAAATCCACTAAGAAAAAGGATGATGAAGAATTTTAGCATTTCGCCGAAATGCTTAGGCCAGTCTTTTTGCGCACTCGCTTGGCTGATATTTTAAAAATGTCCCCTTATGCAAAATATATCAAAGACATCATCTCTAATAAAAAAATACCAAAAGCTGAAATCTCCACTATGCTTGCTAATTATTCTTTTAAGGATGGAGTACCCAAAAAACTTGGAGATCCGGGAATACCAACTATACCATGCTCCATAAAAAGAAATGATGTCAAAACTGCTTTGTGTGATTTAGGAGCTCGTGTTAGTGTTATGCCTTTCTCCTTATATAAAAGACTTGATTTGAATAAACTCACATCTACTGACATATCTTTGCAAATGGTTGACAAATCAACTGTCATACCTATCGGTATTTGTGAGGATGTGCCCGCTGTTGTTGCAAATGTTACTATCTTGACTGAATTTGTTATACTTGAGATGCCCGAGGACGACAACATGTCAATTATCCTTGGTAGACCCTTCTTGAATACTACAGGTGTTGTTATTGATTGCAATAAAAGCAATGTCACTTTTCATATCAATGGTAATGAGCATACGGTGCACTTTCCGAAGAAACAATTTCAAGTGAATGGTATTAATGTTATTGAAAAGACTCTGACACTCACTATTGGAAGTTTTCAACTAGCTCTACCTACTGCCAAAAAGAAATATGAAATGCTTATTGTTGGGGACATGCATATCCCCGTTGAGGTAACTTAGTGTTTTACGAAAGTTCTTTGGCTTCATGCTAATCGAAAGTGGTTGTTAATAAGACTTGATCAACCTTATTAATGGATCATTTTTGAAAGGTATGAAGTTGATGAACCTAGTAGGAACAACCTTCTATTTCCCACATGGGCCCTCACTTATCTATTTAGACCATGTCATCACCTACCTCTAGAAAAAATTCACCATTGCTCTCTCTCTCTCTCTCTCTCTCTCTCTCTCTCTCGTGTTCTTGCTCTCGAACCTGCGGAATTCGATCTCTTTGCTCGAAGATCCATTTCCGAAAATGTTTTGGGGAATTGCTACTTGGTATGTGACTCCTCCATTGGCCCAATTAGTTTTTTCTTTAGTGGATGATATTTTGAATAATTAGCTACTCTTGGTGCTGCTGTAGATGAGCTTGCATGTTGAATTCTTAGAGTTCTAAGTAGTTTGAATGCTTGAAACAGCCTCTATGCCTCCTTATGAGTAGTTGCTACCAATCTTGTGAAGTTTTGTTCACAAAAATTTTGTGGACTAAATTTTTCAGAATTTCATTTATAGGAATAATATGAGTTTCTTTAGGTAGTTTTCTTCCAAGAAGAACTCTACGGGAGTCATTGGGGAGTCATCTGACAATGATCTCCGCACTCGGAGAATGGCGGAGGTGCGGCCGTGTGAATGGCACATAACCCCTTCATGGATGGTGCCGGGATCAGTCAAGAGTTCGCACAATTTGCTGCTAATGCTGGTCTCACCGACTTCATCGTAGCTGAGTGTGAACAATATCATCTCCTTACAAATTGCTTCGTGCAAAACTTTCATTTTCTGAGTAGAAATAACCCTCCTAAGGTGCAATTTAATTTATACGCTGAAACCCGTCAGATACCACTCACTGAATTTTGTGATATTTGCTTGACCCCTTCTGACGGGGAAAACAAGAGAGCCTAGACCTGCAGAGTTCAAGGACTTTTATCGCACTCTGTTAGTGGGAGATGAGAGAGGGGTATCGAGTTTCACCGCCACTAGCTTGCAGTTTCCTTCTGTGCATTATTTTGCTCTATTCATTGCATAGTGTTTACTTGCTAGAGAAAAGATTGGTGCACTTAGTGCCCCCGATTTCACTCTCTTCACTACTAGGAAAAGGCCTACTAATGGTGCACCGGTTTTGCCTACTAATGGTGCACTACCGGTGCGCCATTAGTAGCACGCCATTAGAATTTTTTACTAATGGCGCACCACTGGTGCGCCATTAGTATCTGGTATACTAATGGCGCACCTGGCAGTGCGCCATTAGTATGTAACTCCATGCGCCATTAGTATGCCTCCCGGGGGGCCATATGTAACCATGTGCTTTGTCACACTAATGGCGCACTCTGCCTTGATGCGCCATTAGTATCCTTTGGCATACTAATGGCGCACTCTTTGATGCGCCATTAGTATGAATATTTGGTTTTTTGCTTTTCTGATTTTTGCACAGGTTACAAAATATATTATTGGACAGAATATAGACAGCAGCACACAGCAACATCAGATTCATCGAATACAATAGAAGATTAGTCTCCCAATACAATTCATCATATTAGTCTCCGAATTCAAAAGACTGAACAAAGATAAAACATTACAAGTCTCAAGACCGCGAGTATCGAGTGTGTCTTCACATTACAAGTCGATATCGATCATCTAAACTACCATCACATAAAAGAGAGTTGTGGTCATCACGATGAGCATCATCGCGATCAAACCGGGTCCTCATCCGGTTCCTCCAACGCTCCTCCTCTCTCCGCTAGATAGCGGGCATATCTAGATTCGTCCTCCGCCCTAGTGGTGTACCCTTTGTAATCATATCACTGAAGCGGTGAACCTGTCTCCGACACTCTCCTCCGCCGTCAGAGACTCCGAACCTTACCCTTGTACTTGAGTGAATTCCTCCTTGGACGGTGCGGAGCGCATTGGACGCCGGTCCTTCCTTTGCTTCTTCGATTGGCTGCCATTCGTGTGTGCCACCATCATCGGTGGTGGCATCCTCGGCACCATCGGTGGTGTCATCCACGACGCCACTAGGGGTTGTGTAATCAGGATCGGTGTCTTCCGCGCGTCCTCATAGCGGTGAGGTTGTTCCTCCATCTCCTGGGACAGCTCCTGAATTGCTTGTCGCCCAACCACCGGCCTCATCGTTGTGGGCCATGTTTCGCCCTAAATAGGAAAAAAGTTTGGTCAAAAAGTTGGTTATTGTCAAGGAACAAGATCATGGTCTCATCATTTAGGGTTTGTCGAAACCGAGGCACCCTAAAAGCCTAAGCTTTCATCATTTAGGGTTTGTCGATGCCGAGGCACCCTAAAAGCCTAAGCGTACATCATTTAGGTTCTCATCGACACCGAGGCATCCGGGGCAACCAAGTTAAGTTTTCATCATTTAGGGTTTATCGATGCCGACGCACCCTAGGTTGGGCCTAATCACTTGGCACTAATCACTTGGCTCTATTGCCACCTATGTTGGGTTTATCATCTAGGGTTTATCGATGCTAAGGAGAATTCTAAGTTGGGCCTAATCACTTGGCTCTATTGCCACCTATGGTTTAATGCAGCAAGAATGGCGGGCGATTGATCCTACTTAACTAAGTACTAAGATACCCCGGCCCATGCATTAGTCACAAGTACCCCATATGTCCTATTTTTAGCAAAGTCATGCTAAAATTCACGGAAAATTTCAGCATGACCTTTGCAGAAAATAGGACATATGGAGTACCCGAATTTGCCGGAACGGAAGTTAATCAACATTCCGACAAACTCAAGGGCCTCTCGGGGTACCTGAAAATTCATCATGACACGATGGTCGGAGACATGACCTTTGCAAAATGGTCGGAGACGCGATGGTCTTTCTCAATGTGATCAATTGATGGATCAACACATAAAACATGTCCAGTAAGTATGATTTATAGAGTCAACATCAATATGAATATATATAAAGTTTTTCTTCATCACCGGGCCCATGCAAGTAATCGCATCCAAAGAACTATTTCTGCTACTCAGCAACTAACTACACTCAGTATTTATAGATTCATTTCAGATGAGATCAGATTGAGCTCAAGCAGTAGCTGTACCGAGGGATCCATGAGCCATCATGCCACCAGCCAGAAATAAACTTTACTTTCCAAAGGAAATAAAAATACAATGCATACATACATACTTAAGCAGGTAGATAGATAGATAGATAGATAGATAGATGAGCATGCTCAGTTTACAAGAATGAATATAAACAAGCAAAGAATGCATGCAAGTTTAAAGTAAAATGTTTCAGTTAGTGCAATTACTCCTCTTGCTCTCTACTTTCTCTCTTCTCTTCTTCAGTTAATTAACTGAATTTTACTGATGTTGTTGTTAACTGAATTTTAATCACCGTGAAGAACACCTACAGTTTAAATGAGATATAGGTGTAGTTTTCGGTCTCTGTCGGTTTCATCGAGAAGTTTGCTTTCGATTTCAAATAATCCGAGCTGCGCCTCGATGCGTAGTTTGTTAGGTTTCTCCGCGTACGACCCGACCATGGGATGGCACGAACTAGACGGTCATGGCTGCATCAAGGGTGACGCTGGGAGCGCTGGGATGGCGGTGCTCACGACCGAAAGTGGCCTAGTTTCTCGTTTTACATTAGCCGTGTAATCGCTGAATAAGAAGAGAAATAGAGAGCGTAAAAGCTGCGAAGTTGAACAGCAGGACAAACACATTATAACTGAATTTTACCACGTCTCCCTTCACGGACGTTTGAAGCAGGAGGGCCCACGTCTCCCTCCGAGTTTTCGAGGGCCCACGTCTCCCCTCCAAAGGGCGTGACATTTGAGTTTTCGAGGCAACTCCCCACGCCTCCCTCCACCGGCAACTCCCCACGACACGTAGGGGTTTTCTTCCCACGCCCGTGTAACTCCTCCTATTCCATTGCCGCTCCATCTTCCTCCCTCTCGCCTCCCTCCTCATTCCATCGCCGCTCCATCTTCCTCCCTCTACCTCCCTCCGCCTCAAAGATCAAGCAACTCCCTCTCGCCTCCACCATCGCCGGGCCAGAGGGCAATGGCGGAGGAATCATGGAGCAACTCCTCCGTCTCGCCAAGAGAATGGCGGAGGCATCGTGGAGCAACTCCTCCGTCGCCAAGCATCACCGTGGTGAGGCGTCGGCAAGGAGTCACTGGTGGTCGACGACGACGTTCCGGTCCCCGGCGTAAGCGGGACTACACCGTGCCGCTCAAGGTTGATATCCACTGAAGGAGCCGCTGGATGTCGTATGCACCAAAGAATCCGCACGGCCGACAAGATGATCCGCAAGATGAGGAGGAGGCTCGGCGGCATGCTTTCTCGGAATATCGGCGTTGATGTCGAGTATACCAGGTGACAAACCTCCGCAAATTGCTGCGATTACGTAGTTATGCGTGGAGGATCTCGTCTGGTATACCACATCACCGCTGCAACCAAATGGTAAAAACATCCAGCTCAAGTAGTTTTTGGTGATCATACGTAATGTTGTCTACAAGTTTTTGTGATCATTTAGTAGCTGTTATGAATGTTGTCTTGTAATGCAAAAGATTGCAAAAAATACATCATTGAGATGTTATTCTTGCTATTTTGATCATACGTAATGTTGTCTTGTAGTTGTTGTGATCATTTAGTAGTTGTTGTGATCATACTGTTTTAACTGAATTTTGGTCAAAATCAAGATGCTATTTTAACTGAATTTTGCTTCAACTGAACCCATTTTAATTCTGTAGTTTCTAAAGTTTTTGAAGTAGATGAATTTGAATGCTAAAGATTATTTTGATGCAGGCCCAAGGAACTCCGCCCGCTCCTGCAGGAGAAGAAGTTGTACACCTTTGTTGGCTTACGCATTGGAGGCGACAAGGAGAAGCTGAAGTTGTCCGGTTTGGAGATCAACCCCGACAAGTACGCCGACTTGCAGCCAAATGGAGAGTTCCAAACAATGGAAAGAAGTGGCAGTCTTTGGCTGAGTTTGCAGCCAGCCTCATCCACCCATCCTACTCAAAAATGAAGCAGAAGATCGACAGGAATTCGGACCACCTACTATGGGGGGACAGCCCACTGCCAAACAAGCTCATCGAGTACGCCACGAAAGATGCGTACGTCACCTACGAGGCATGGAAGAAAATCGAAATCACCAAAGAAGGTTTCGAGCTCTGGCAAGAGGCGGAGGATCATTGGGATGACCCCTACCATCGGGGATATTGAGTTGTTTGTGGTATTGGGATGACCCCTACTCGTGTCTCGGTTTGTAGTTATGTGGTTGAACAAGTTTGCTTTTGTTATGTTGGACAAGTTTGCTTTTGTTATGTTGAACAAGTTTGCTTTTGTAATGATGAACAAGTTTGCTTTGGTTGTCGAGTTGATATCATCTCATCGCCGAAGCATGGTTTGGTTTTACCTTTATCTATTTATTATTTAGGCAGAGCTATTCGGGCATGGAAGATATAATCATCCTTATGGTGAGGATCGCAATGTTTTTAGCTTCCAAGTTTCTAATGACACATGATCTTTCCAACCACATAACTTAACTGCAAACATTTCCCAGAATTGTAGTTACACATTCCAACCAATACCTGCAGGTTGTAATTTCATCTTGAATGACCATCAATGACTAAGTGAAGCAAATAATTGCTATGCATTTTTTGGCATGCGAGAAGGAAGAGGGGAGAGGAGGCGGAGCTCACCGGGAGGCGCAAGGAGGCCTGCGACAGCCTTAGTAGCAACAGAGGTGGTCAAGTTGAGGAAGACAATGGCGACCCGAGGAAGAAGAGGTGGAGGGGGTGGAGGGTCGAGCGCCATCGCGCCTGGTTCCGCTGACTCGCCGCCCGGTGTTGAAGCAGATTCTGCCCGCCGCTTGCCTGTCGCCTCGCATTGGAGCTCGAGGGCCGGGAAGGCGAGGGAGGTGGGTGGGTGCGGTGAAGGCGAGGGTGGATTGGGAGCGACGGCGATGGGGGCAGTGGCAGGCTGACTGGGGCGGCGACGGAGACGGAGGCGCGGGGGTGGCGGCGGCGTGGGTCGGGGCAGCGCGCGGGTGGATCTGGTGGCGAGGGAGAGAGGGTCGGAGGGGATCTGGCGAAAGGGAGGGAGGATAGCTAGGGGGAGGGTCATAATGGCGCACCGTCCCGGCCAGGCGCCATAAGTATGACTATTCTAATGGCGCACCACCCTCGGTGCGCCATTAGAATTTTGTTTTAATCTAGCCCACTAACCATATCTACAACCTAACCCTATCTACAATGTAACCCACCCACTAGCCCGACCGTCAAGACGCAACACACACACCAGAGGTCCCGGGTTCGATTCCTGTGCTCCCCAATATTTTTTTCATTTTAAATGCTGTTTTTTATATTTATTTGTGTTTTAATATGTTCAAACTTGTTTAAATCATAACAGTAATATTTTTTTATAAAAACAGTAATAATTTTTTAAAAAATATATTCAAATTTCTTAATTGAAAATATCATCGGTGGCGGCGGTGGAGCGGGGAGGGTGCGGGGATCGAGATCGAGATGGAGGGGGAATCGAGATCGAGATGGAGGGGGATCGAGATCAAGTGTCCTCATGAATTCAAAAAGTGCCCATGAAATTTAAAATATTCATGATATCAAAAAGTGCCCATGAAATACAATCGAGAAATGAAGACTACGATTTAAATACAATCGATCTTAGCTAGCTATCTGTTCACAATCTTCTTGCCCTTCTTTTTCGCAAATGGAGTTCTTACGTGGAACAGACGTCCTTTAGGTAGGGTGATCCCGCTTCTTCTTGTGGTGTGTCTTTGCTACTTCATCGTCGTCGTCATGTTCGATCTTGAATCGCCGTGCCTTGTCGAAGTCTTGCTCATTGGCTACTCCATCCATTCCGATGATCTTCCTTTTGCCTCTCCTCACGAAAACACGATGGGCTTTGGCGGGTCGGTAATGAAGAAGCATTGGTCCACTTGGGAAGCCAGTACCCATGGCTCATTTTTCATGCGGTGACGTTTACCATGATCTTGGATTTGGCTTCGTATAAACACGACTGGGCTTTGGCATAGTGCGCAATTAGTAGGTTTGCAAAAAAGTAAAAAAAAATTATATACTAATGGCGCACTGTCTTGGTCGTGCGCCATTACTAGTTAATGGCGCACTTTGCCATCCTCGCCATTAGTTTGTATGGAAAAATGGGAAACACATCCATAGTAGTGGCGCACCGTGAGCACGGTGCGCCATTAGTGTCTTCCACACTAATGGCGCACGAGCAACCGGTGTGCCATTAGTATATAGTAGTGGCGCACTACTTACCTGGTGCGCCATTAGAATCAGTCCTATCTATAGCCCTTTTCCCAGTAGTGCTTATGCCATGCACTTTACAGCGATAATAGCTATAGCCTTGGGGCTCTCATTCTGTGGCGCCTGCACTCAGATTCGCCAACCTGATT
Organism: Aegilops bicornis; assembly: GCA_021605145.1. Lineage (NCBI taxonomy): Eukaryota > Viridiplantae > Streptophyta > Magnoliopsida > Poales > Poaceae > Aegilops > Aegilops bicornis. The sequence continues at coordinate 88,527,119 of CM038672.1, forward strand.
AACAGAACCAAAGGGAAAATTCATGGCGGTATTTATGCCAGTCGTTTAGCGAGTCACTTTAACATTCAGATTCGCCAACTTGATTATCCTTTGCCCAAGGTTTACCTAGATCGTCAGGCCATGGCAGATCATTAGTTTATTGATGGCGAGAAAACTACTATTGATACTCCTTACAACCTGGTTTTTACTGTGATTACCCATGATATTATTACATTGCCTGCACCTGCTTTGTTTGATTCTATTGCCAGGAGAGGATACATGATCATGCCAGAGGACATCGTCGCCTACCGGAACAACTAGGCAGCAGCTGAGGAGGAGCCGCAAGAACGGGATCCTCAAGTACCCGCTCCACAACACTTCAACATGGGACCCGAAGGTTACTACGAGTGGTGATTACCAAGCTAGGCCAAAAGCCCAAGCTTGGGGGAGTACATATTTCCATTGACATTATATTCATGTTCGCACATTTCATTCCAGTTGTCGGTGTTCATACTTTTTCATAGTATTATCCATGTCAGATTTATTTTCTCGATTTCTTCTTGTGTATTTGAAAAACATTGAGAAAATCCAAAAATGTTTCTTTGTTATTTTCGGTTTTTCTATCTAGTTTAGTTAGTTGTAGTATTTAAATGAAAACCCAAAAAGATTTCCTTGTTCTTCTTTTGCTTGTTGGGAGCTTTCCCATGTAAATAGTTTTTCTTGTTTTGTTTCTCTTCAATTTGCTTTGCTCAAGAAAAAAAATAAAAACTCCAAAAATATTTCAGTGTGTTTCTCTGAAATTCTTCTCCTTTTATTGAGTCATACTGAGGAGAAGACCACTATGAAAATGGTGAGTGGCTCTCATATGCATTATTGTTGATCTGACAAAGAGCTCAAATTGCCTTGTCTTCTCCTCTTGAATAAAATGTTTGCAGATTCCAGCTTAGTCCGCGACACTCTTGCACTATTATTATTTTCTTATCATTCGGTCGTGCAAGTGAAAGGCAATAATGATGATATTTGATGAACTGGTTGTGGCAGAGAGAAACGGGTATGAACTCAACTTGTTCTGTTTTTTGTAAATATGTTTAACTTAGTATCCATGATTCAAATTTATTCTGATCAAACATGTTTGCAATGACAATTAGAGATTATAGTTTCTCATGCCATGCTTAAGTAGCTAGGTGTCGATAATGATTTATCTTGGATGTAAACATTGCGTTAAAATGATTGTGATATAGTATGATGATATGGTATCCTCCTCTGATTTTTCGAGTGGCTTGACTTGGAACATGTTCATGCATGTAGTTGAATCAAAACTAACATAGCCTCTATGATATTTATGTTCATGGTGTTCATATCCTACCCATGCTAGTATCAAATTTTACTTACGCATAATGCATGTTCATGACCGTTTTTGCTCTCTAGCTGGCCACTTCTCAACCTATTTGCTAGCCTTGCCTGTACTAAGCGAGAAAACTACTTGTGCATCATAATCCTACAACCCAAGTTATTCCATATGAGTCCACCATACCTACCTATATGCGGTATTACCCTGCCGTTCTAAATAAATTTGCAGGTGCCACCTCTAAAAACTTCAAATAAACATCCGTTTTTGTGTGCCTGGATTGTCCATAGAGTGACAACACTACAAAAAAATACACTTCCATGATGATACGTGTTTGTCATAGTAGGTCACGTTTTCTATCATGCATGTACATCCATCACGATTTTATGACAGAATCAAGATAGTCATATTGAAAGGGATCGAGAAGAGGTGTCTAGAGGGGGGTGATTAGACACTAAGTACCAAAAGTTACAGTTTTTAACTTCTTTAAGTTTAAGTGGAGTTTAGGCACAAGTTTAACACTCACAATACATATCAAGCAAGCATGCAAAGAGTATACGAGCAGCGGAAAGTAAAGCATGCAACTTGCAAGAATACAAAGGGAAGGGTTTGGAGGATTCAAACACAATTTGGAGAATGGATGTTCTTGTCATGGTTCCGATAGGTGGTGCTATCATACATCCACGTTGATGGAGACTTCAACCAATGAAGGGTAACGGTTGCGCGAGTCCACGGAGGGCTCCACCCACGAAGGGTCCACAAAGAAGCAACCTTGTCTATCCCACCATGGCCGTCGCCCACGAAGGACTTGCTTCACTAGCGGTAGATCTTCATGAAGTAGGCGATCTCCTTGCCCTTACAAACTCCTTGGTTCAACTCCACAATCTTGTTGGAGGCTCCCAAGTGACACCTAGCCAATCTAGGAGACACCACTCTACAAGAAGTAACAAATAGCGTGTTAATGATGAACTCCTTGCTCTTGTGCTTCAAATTATAGTCTCCCCAACACTCAACTCTCTCTCACAGGATTTGGATTTGGTGGAAATAATATTTGAGTGGAAAGCAACTTGGGGAAGGCTAGAGATCAAGTTTCATATGGTAGGAATGGAATATCTTGGCCTCAACACATGAGTAGGTTGTTCTCTCTCAGAGAATGGATGGTCGAAGTGTAGGTTCGTTCTGATGGCTCTCTCCACGAATGAAGAGTGGGTGGAGGGGTATTTATAGCCTCCACACAAAATCTAACCTTTACACACAACTTGCCAAACTCGGTGGGACCGACTTGGTAAACTCGGTCGGACCGATTTAGCAAATCTAGTGACCGTTAGGATTTTCGGTGGGACCGACATGCAACTCGGTAGGACCGATATGGTTTGGTTAGGGCATAACGTAATCTCGGTGAGACCGATTACACAAACTCGGTGAGACCAATTTTGGTAAACAGCTAACCAGAGAGTTGGTCGTGCAAACTACAGGAGACCGATTACACAAACTTCGGTGGGAACGATTTTGGTAATAAGTTAACCAGAGAGTTTGCATTGTAATCTCGGTAGTACGGTTACTTAAACTTCGGTGAGACCGAATTTGGTAATGGACATACGGAGAGATTACAATCCCATCTCTGTGAGACCGAGATCCCTATCTGTGAAACCGATTTGCCTAGGGTTTGTGGCGATGGCTAAGACATCCGAACTCGGTGGCGCCGGATAGAAAGAATCGGTGGGGCCGAGTTTGACTTTTGGTTTAGGACATATGTGGATGTGAGAAAGTAGTTGAGGGCTTTGGAGCACATCACTAAGCACTGTAGAGCAAGAAACTCATTAAGCAATACCTCATCCCCTCTTGATAGTATTGGCTTTTCCTATAGACTCAATGTGATCTTGGATCACTAAAATAGAAAGTGTAGAGTCTTGATCTTGAAGCTTGAGCCAATCCTTTGTCCTTAGCATCTTGAAGGGGTTCCACATCCTCTAGTCCATGCCACTCCATTGTTGAACTTGTCTGAAACATACTAGGTAAAAGTGTTAGTCCAACAAGAGATATGTTGACATTAATTACCAAAATCACCTGTGAGCACTTGTGCTTTCAATCTCCCCCTTTTTGGTAATTGATGAAAACATACATCAAAGCTTTAGATAAAGATATAAAGAATAACGAGTAAAGCTTGGGAAAGACATGTAACATGCATAGGCTCCCCTACATGTATGCAATCATGTGGATATGGAATACAGAAGCATGTGAGAGCATAACCATGACAGAGTAAGCAATGTGTTACATGTATCTTGGATATATGCATCAGAGCAAATGATGTGAATATGGGAAATGTACCTTCATGTTCATGAGTCCTTCTTGCAAACAGTATGTACATCAGCAAGAATTCCTCATACACATGACTGTGATGCATATACTTACCTTGTGGTCTTGAGTTGGATTAGGATGGAATGAACCTGTGAAAGTAGGGTCACATAACACAAATACACCTACTGTCCAGAGCAAGCAAAAGAAGCCACAAGAGTACCAAGACTGGGATGACATGTAGAGAGTGAGTACTAAGTACCACATTGAATATATACATGTCCCCAAAGGTAAAGATGTGCAACGAATTTAAAGAATTTATTTCCCTTAGATGTCTTGCTCCCTCTCAATCTAGCATGGGATACTGGGAGAAGATAGGGAACAGAAAATTAGAGCAAAATGCAGAATCAGAGCTCAAAGAAACAAATGAGCAGAGCTAATGCAAATAAGCACATATGAACATGTCTTTCCCCTCAAGAAGATATGTGGCATCTCTCCTCTTGAACACCAAGCATCCGGGATCCTTGAAGATTACTCCCTTCTTGAGTATTCTCTCCCCCTGGAGATATGTTTCTCCCCCTGTTGAAGTGATAAGGCTTTGATGTGATCTCTCTCTCCCCCTTTGACATCAATTTCCAAGAAGGGCCTTCTGGAATTTGTCGTGAATGGGTTTGGTCCTTGAGTCACAAAGATAAAGCACTGATAAAAATGTGATGCTTGTAGAGGACAAGATTCATGGAGTGGAGCTGGATCAAAAGTAATGCAGGAATAAGTGGCAAAATGTTTTTCCTGTAGTGAAATCGGTGGCACCGAGTGGTATGCTTCGGTTGCACCGATTGATTTCGGTTAGACCGAAGACACGAAACCGGCGTGACCGAGTTCATCACAGAGAAAACACTTGTCACCTCAGATCACTAGACAAGTAAGATCTCACAAGGATTTGCAAGGAATTAACTGAAAGATTTGCAATGAATTGGATGCAGGGCATGCAGAACAAAAGAAAAGAAAAGAAAAGAAAAAAGGAAGGAAATCTAGATGAAGTTTTTTTGAAAGGGGAAACAAATATGAATGAGACAAATGCAAGAGCACAAAAAAAAGAACACAAGAGAACTTCATCTAGAGATGGTCGGCGACAAAGTCACCTATGTTAGAGTATATTGACTTAGGAGTCAAGTGAGATCACTTGATCATAGGTCATACTCATCGTTTAAGCTCAAAATGGGGTTACCATTTTTCGTTTAAGCATCTTGATGTATTCACATCTTGTTGAGTTGCTTTGACTCATGTCTTGGAGTAAAGCTTCTCTAAGATGGAATAACATACCTTGGGTGGTGGTGTTGATCGTGATCATGTAATTGAAACTTGTGTGGGTTGCTCAAGGTTGATGTAGCTCATCAAGAGTTGGGAGCACCACTTGGAATTTGAGTTCATCTACCTACATGGGTTAGTTCTTGCAAGGAAGAGCACTTGTGTATCCAAAATGACAATCATGAAACTCAACATAGAATTTGTCAAAGGATATGTTTGAATGGTTTCATGCTTCCTTGTCTTCAACCACCATTGTGTAGAGACTTAGTGATGTAGAGATTGCTCAAGATGTGAGTGAGTTGCAATATCATAGACTTAGATTCATCCAAGTACCTACAAGGGTTAGATAACATGCAAGGTGCAAATATATCCAAGATATAAGATTATCATCATAAGAGAAATATCAAGGATTAGTCATAAGCTCATGTCTTGCATGTATCCAATGGAGTTCCTACTCCAAGTTTGAAGCATCAATGATGTTCAATTCACCTCTTAACCTGCAAAACACTTTCTCATCAAGTGGTTTAGTGAATATATCCGCTAATTGCTTTTCTGCAAACATGCTTAAGATTAATGTCACCCTTAGCAACATGATCTCGAATGAAATGATGACGAACTTCAATATGCTTAGATCGAGAGTGTTGCAGGATTGTGAGCAATCTTGATAGCACTTTCATTGTCACAAAGTAATGGAACATGTTTCACATATATCCCATAATCTTTAAGAGTTTGGGTCATCCAAAGTAATTGAGCACAACATGAACCAATGACAATGTATTCCGCTTGCGGTGGATAAGGATACCGAGTTTTGTTTCTTGGAAGACCAAGACACAAGAGATCTGCCAAGAAATTGACAAGTACCCGAAGTGGACTTTCTATCAACCTTGTCACCGGCATAGTCCGAGTCGGAGTAGCCAACAAGATCGAAAGAGGCCCTCTAAGGATACTAAATGCAAAAATTTGGTGTATGGATTAAGTATCTCACTATCCTTTTCATGGCCTTAAGATGACATTCTTTAGGAGCAGCTTGATATCGTGCACACATGCACACACTTAGCATGATATCGGGACGTGAAGCACATAGATATAACAATGAACCAATCATAGAGCGATAAACCTTTTGATCGACCGGTTCACCATCTTTGGTCAAATCAAGATGTCCACTAGTAGGCATGGGTGTAGTCATACCTTTGCATTCTTGCATATTGAACTTCTTGAATAAGTCCTTGGTGTACTTTGTTTGAGAGACAAAGGTACCTTCCTTAGTTTGCTTGATTTGCAAACCAAGAAAGAATTTGAGTTCACTCATCATAGACATCTCAAACTTCTCCGATATTAGTTTTCCAAACTATTCACTAAAATGAGGGTTAGTAGAACCAAATATAATATCATCAACATAGATTTGGCACACAAATAGTTCTCCATTGACCCTTTTAGTAAAAAGAGTAGAATCAATTTTTCCGATTTCAAAGCCTTTTTCAATAAGGAACTTGGTCAAGCATTTATACCACGCTCTAGGAGATTGTTTAAGACCATAAAGAGCTTTGTGAAGTTTGTAAACATGATCAGGTTTCTTAGGATTAACAAAGCCGGGAGGTTGTTTAACATAAACTTCCTCCTCTATTTCACCATTTAGAAAAGAACTTTTAATGTCCATTTGGTACAAGGTGATATCATGGTGATTAGCATAAGCAAGTAAGATGCGAATGGACTCAAGTCTAGCAACGGGAGCATAAGTCTCACCATAGTCCATACTTTCAATTTGTGTGTAGCCTTGGGCGACGAGACGTGCTTTGTTGCGAACTACTTGTCCATCTTCATCTTGCTTGTTACGAAACACCCATTTGGTACCGATGATATTGTGGTTGTTGTCGGGCTTCTCAACCAATGTCCAAACTTGATTTCTCTCAAAGTTGTGTAGCTCCTCGAGCATGGCGTTTATCCAATCCGGATCTTCCAATGCTTCTTCAACCTTCATAGGTTCAATGCTAGAGATGAATGAATAGTGTTCACAAAAGTTAGCTAAACGAGTTTTAGAGCGAGTGATTCTCCCGGTTTGGATATCATTGTAGATTTTCTCGACGGGATGGTCTTTAGCAATTCTTGCTCGAACTCGTGTCAGCTTTTGCTTGGGTCTTGGTTGAACATCTTCTTCATCTTGTTCTTCTTCTTGCCCTTCTTCGTTGTTGGTGTTGTCGTTCTCTTGTCGTGGTGGAGAAGGAGGTTGTTGACGTTCGTCTTGGTGCACTTCCTCGTTTTCTTCATCTTGGTGTGTCCCACTTGTGGATGCTTCCATATCAACTCTTGGTTCACCTTGTCGTGAGGTAGAAGATTCCACTTGGACGGACGAGGTACTCTCCTTCATCTCCGTTGGACGAATCTTGCTAATAGACAAGTCTTGAATTGCTTACGAGGGGCCTTTGTCTCCTACATCAATTGGCAATTGCTCTACTTATGAGCCATTAGATTCATCAAACTTCACATCTACCGTTTCTTCAACCTTTCGGGTGAAATTGTTGTAGGCACGGTATGTGTGAGAGTTTGAGCTATAACCAAGTAGGAAACCTTCATGAGACTTAGGAGCAAATTTAGAATGACGATGCTTATCAAGAATGTAGCACTTTGAGCCGAATACTCGAAAGTATCCAACTTGGGGTTTGTTACCGGTGAGAAGCTCGTATGCCGTCTTCTTGCCGAGTAGCTTGTGAAGATACAAGCGATTTGATGCATGACAAGCCTTCTCAACCGCTTCCTCCCAAAAGTGCTTCGGCGTCTTGTACTCATCAAGCATCGTTCTCTCCATTTCGATGAGCGTCCGGTTCTTCCTCTCAACAACTCCATTTTGTTGAGGTGTGTACGTAGCCGAGAACTCGTGTGAAATCCTTTCTTCATCAACAAAGGTGTCCACATTTGCGTTCTTGAATTCCGTTTCGTTGTCGCTGCGAACCTTCTTGATCTTCACTTCAAATTGATTTTGGGCCTTCCTAGTGAAGTTTTTGAAGATCTTTTGGACCTGCGATTTATCATCGAGAAAGAACATGTCACATCCCAGTTAGACCATGCATTAGGGTGTGCATCATGTTTAAATTTCATTTGAATTTGAAATGGGGAAGACAGGAAACCCCCAGAACACCCCCTTAATTCAACTAGGGTTTACTAAAAATTATTTCAATGAACCTGAAATGCCCTTCAAAATGCTCATCATCTTTGCTTTGGTTCGAGCCTATGTCAAAGGTGTTGCATCATTTTCTAGGCCATCCAAAGGTCCTTGGATTAATTCATAAGTTTTTAAACTTGAGCATTTCAAATTATATAAAATATTTTAAATGTCCAAAAGTTACCAAACCAAAATGTTTCATGTTGGAAATATTCCAACAAGGGACCAGGAGCATTTTGGTGATTTTTAAAACTGTTTTGGTATTTTAGAAAACCCCACAAAGTTGCAGGAAATTAGAAAAGATTAAAAAACAAAAACTTACTCGACGCACTCCACTGCCCACTGCTGACCCTGTGACAAGGCCAATGGCTTATTGGCCTCGACCAGCAGTAGCAATGCTTTCGGCGGGCACCGCATGGGTGCCACGCACCTGGTCGCCGCCTCGCCGCTACCCTCGCCCATGACGAGGACCGACCTCCCCTCTCTCCCGAACCCCTGGACACCCCTCTCCTCCCGGCTCGCTTCTCTCGCTCTCCCCCATCTTGGCCGACGGCCTTGCGTCAAGACCACCGCCAGTGGTCGTGCTCCCGCCCGTCCATGCTCCTCCTCATCATGTCCAGAGCTCCGCGCCTCCACTACCCCTAGCCACCGAGTCCCGCTCGTTCTAGTGCACCGAATCCATCCCACCGACCTCAACCGAGCTCGCCGTCATGGGAGATCCCTTTAAATGCCCGCCCGTCGCTCCGGTTCATCCCGACCTCGACGAGGGCTTCTACACGTCGCCCGTGAGCCTACCTAACTCCCTTCCCTCTCTCTCGCCCTCGAGCAACGTAGCAACCGAGCCACGTTCACCGCACTCCGCCGCCGTGGAGCTCGTCACGACGTGCTCTCACTTCTCCGGCCACCCCATGGTGTCCGTTGCATTCACCGCACCCAAGGGTCTACCTTGTACTTCCCGCACCTCACCGAGCCCTCTAACCCCTAGCTCATTGCTGGCCGAACCCCGTGGCCGCTTAGCTCGTCAGCCGGCGCCAACTCCGCCACCGACCCCAATCGACTCCACCAAGAGTCGCGGGTTGCTCCTAGCTACCGTAGCTACCTTCCATGACTTCGTTTGGTCGCCGGAATCGCCAAACACACTCCCTCCGCCGTGTCGGGCTCGCCGCGGCTAGTCGCCGGCAGCCCGACGTGGGCGTTGACCACTGCGGGCCCTCGTTGACCCAAAGTCAGCGGCAGATGGGGCCCACTGCTAACTAAATAGGTTAGTTTTAATTAAACTTTAATTAATTAAGTTAATTACCACGACATGCGGGACCTTTGTCAGGTTTGACCTGGACGTCCCAGTTGACTCGGCGTCATCTTGACGCATGGTCGACGTATTAATTCAATTTTGGATTTATTCTAAAATAGTAAATTCCGAATATAATTCAAATTTCAAATGCTTATAACTTTTAATCAGCAACTCCAAATGCAAAGATTTATATATGAAAAATTATCAGAAAAATCCACTCTATCCATTGGTACAGGTTTCATGCATGATTAAAACAAGTTAACTATGCTGTTTAACCAGAATAAGATAATGCACCTTTAGGACTAACTCAAATGAGCTATCATTTGAATCCTTGATTCAAATGAGTTCATCCCTATTATTTCAGCTTGCACTAGGCCAACACACATCCATATTGCCATGTCATAGCATGCATCATATTGTTGCATATTGTCATGTGTGTTTACTTTCGGTGTGCTTTCATGATAGGTTACGCTTGAGGATAACCTCGACTATCCATCTGAAGGCGTTACTCTACCCCAGTTCCATCGTGCAAGCAACTCATTGATCATTCCGATACAAACCCATGTTCTCGCTTCTGCTCTCGTTTCTGCATTAAGACAACGCGATTCAAACTGTTGTGTGTCATGCGGTAGTTGAACCCACTTCCTTTGCATGACCTGTCATTGCCACAAGAACTAGATGAAACCCACTAGTATGTGTAGGAGTTGATTGAGCCATGTTTGTGATTCCTACCATGCTATGCTTGCTATGCTTAGAGTTGTGTCAGTCCGCTCATCAGGATGATGGACTGGAGTGAAAGGTTGTGTTGATTCAAGAGTGAAAGTGTTGAATACGTTTTGGTAAAGGTATCGATGAGAGGCCATGTAGGAGTACATGGTGGGTTGTTTCATTGAAGCCGTCCCTAAGAACTGAGATCTGTGTTTGTGATCCATGAAAGCAGTTACTACCACGCATTGGGATCCTTAATTGACCCTCTCGGCTTCTTAACCACTATTGTCCTCGGTCGGGAGTTGCAAGTAGTTTCGTGTTTGTAGCATCTTTGGGGAGCCGCACGCTGGCCGTAGGGGTGGGTTGTGTTGCGGTAGGCACCGTGGCCCGGTGTACCGATTCGCCTGCTTGGTGTCTCGGGAACCTGTACACATCGTTCGGGCCGTATGGGAAACATCGGCGGACTCCCTGCGGATGGAACCCGAATAGGCGATCAACACGGACTTGGGACTTGTGTGTTTAGGTAGGCTGTGGCCGACACCCACGTTGGGCTTCCGCTTGAAGGTTGCCGAGTACATGTCGTGTAAACGACGGTAAGTGGTGAGAGCGTGTGTGAAGAAGTACACCCTGCAGGTTTAATATGATCTGCTCGAATAGCCGTGTCCACGGAGAAGGACTTCTGGGTTACCTATATCAGTTCATAGACAAGTAAATGGATACTACTAAAAGCCTCCAAGATAAGTGTGAGTATCGTGGATGGCCCTCTCGTGGGATGACGAGAGAGGATCCAGTGGAGTATTGTGATGGTGATTAGTGGACTCGTGTGCGACAAATGCTTTTCAAGTGGTGTCACGTGGGATAGCTTAGCCAAGAGTCAAAGTGGCTTGTGCAAATAACTCCACCACCTTCTTGAGAATGTGCATGTATGATAGGATTACGTGGTAAGACTTCGGAGTACCTCCGTACTCATGTTTGCTTAATTAATGTTTTTCGGGCGACAACACCGCCCTTTCCGATGGGTTCTACGTAGACCTTGACATCGACGAGTGAATTAGCCACCCGGTGGCGATCTAAGACTTGTGAAGGGCCCTTTGTAGATAGAAAGGCTCCAACAAGCTTTCTTTCTTTCTAGAGTCTCAGACTCAAACTAGTTTGCTTCCGCATGTGCTTGTATGATTGTATGACTTGAGTGTTGGGTCATGTGACCCCTACCGTATGACTATGTTATGTATGGCTCCTGAGCCTTTTAAATAAAGTACTTGAGTTGTAGAGTTTTGTTGTGATGCCTTGTTGTATTTACTCATATCGGGCATATTATGCGTGTATGATTGAAATGCTTGGTATGAGTGGGATCCGACAAACTAGTTGTTTATCCTTGGCAGCCTCTCATATGGGGAAATGTAAGTCTCGTGCTTCCTCGAGCGATAGTAGTCCGCTTCTGACCCGGTTCACCGAGTCCCGCTAGCCCAAAGACTACCGCTTGGACACTTGATCGGCCGGCATGTGATTCACTTCGTTCCTATGTCCTGTCCCTTCGGGAAATGTCACGCGGTGGTATTCTGAGTCCCCGCTTAGCTCAACATAAAATTTCTGATAACCTGAGTCCTCATAGCCCAAAGGTTACAGTACCAAAATATACGTTGATGACCGACATGCTCGATGTGATTCATGTATGCCTGTCCCCATAGGTTAGTGCCGCTTTGGGTTCACGACTAGCCATGTCGGCCGGGTTCTTTGTCATGTGGATGCTAGCGACACTATCATATACGTGAGCCAAAAGACGCCAACGGTCCGGGCCATGGTAAGGCGACACCCGTGGGAATACCGTGCGTGAGGCCACAAAGTGATATGAGGTGTTACCGGCTAGGTCGATGTGACTTGGAATCGGGGTCCTGACAGAACACCCACGTAAATCTTGAAAAATCATCAACTATAACTAGACCAAAAGAATTTCCACCAAGACTTTTGTAAGCGTTGGGACCAAAGAGATCCATATGAAGTAGCTCGAGTGGCCTCCTTGTGGTCATGATGTTCTTCATGGGATGCCTTCCTCCAACCTTTTTACCTGCCTCAAAAGCGCTACCGCAAAGTCTATCCTTATCAAATATGACATCGTTAACTCCAAGGATATGATTTCCTTTAATAAGCTTGTCAAGGTTTCGCATGCCAACATGACCTAATCGTCTATACCATAACCAACCTTTAGAGGATTTAGCAATAAAGCAAGTTCTCGGTTGAGCCTTTTTAGTGAAATCAACAATGTATAGATCATCTCTACGCACACCGGTAAAGACCATTTTATGATTATCTCTACGAAACACTTGGCAATCTACTTCAGTAAATAGGACATTGAAACCGAAATCAGCAAGTCTAGATACTGAAAGTAAGTTGAATCCAAGAGATTCAATGAGCATGACATTGTGTATGGAGCTATCATGTGATATGGCCACCTTATCGAGGCCAAACACCTTACCCTTTGAGTTGTCACCGAAAGTGACATACTTTCGAGGACCATTGTTTTCAGCAAGCTCACGAAACGTGTCTTTATCTCCGGTCATGTGATCGGTACATCCACTATCAAGAACCCATTCCTTTCCTCCTGCCATATATCCCCGAAGATTTGCCATAAGACCAAAGTGTCTCATTGCATCATCAAGATCGAAGTCACTATCATCATCCTCATCATAGTATCCATGTTCAACATCGTCATGTGGTGAACTCCTTGCTCTTGTGCTTCAAATGATAGTCTCCCCGACACTCAACTCTCTCTCACAGGATTTGGATTTGGTGGAAAGAAGATTTGAGTGGAAAGCAACTTGGAGAAGGCTAGAGATCAAGATTCATATGGTAGGAATGGAATATCTTGGCCTCAACACATGAGTAGGTGGTTCTCTCTAAGAAAATGGATGCTGGAAGTGTAGGTTGGGTGGAGGGGTATTTATAGCCTCCACACAAAATCTAACCGTTACACACAACTTGCCAAAATCGGTGGGACCGAATTGGTAAACTCGGTTGGACCGATTTAGCTAATCTAGTGACCATTAGGATTTTCGGTGGGACCGACATGCAACTCGGTAGGACCGATATGGTTAGGGTTAGGGCATAATGTAATCTCGGTGAGACAGATTTTGGTAATAAGCTAACCAGAGAGTTGGTCAGGCAAACTCGGTGAGACCGATTACACAAACTCGGTGGGACCGATTTTGGTAATAAGTTAACCAGAGAGTTTGGATTATAATCTCGGTAGTACCGATTACTTAAACTCGGTGAGACCGAATTTGGTAATGGACATACACAGAGAGATTACAATCCCATCTCGGTGAGAACGAGATCCCTATCGGTGAAACCGATTTGCCTAGGGTTTGTGGCGTTGGCTAAGACATCCCGAACTCGGTGGCGCCGGATAGAAAGAATCGGTGGGGCCGAGTTTGACTTTTGGTTTAGGACATATGTGGATGTGAGAAATTAGTTGAGGGCTTTGGAGCATATCACTAAGCACTGTAGAGCAAGAAACTCATTAAGCAACACCTCATCCCCTCTTGATAGTATTGGCTTTTCCTATAGACTCAATGTGATCTTGGAACACTAAAATAGAAAGTGTAGAGTCTTGATCTTGAAGCTTGAGCCAATCCTTTGTCCTTAGCATCTTGAAGGGGTTCCACATCCTCTAGTCCATGCCACTCCATTGTTGAACTTGTCTGAAACATACTAGGTAAAAGTGTTAGTCCAACAAGAGATATGTTGACATTAATTACCAAAATCACCCAGGGAACACTTGTGCTTTCACATACCTATGCTATCGTAGAAGTGTTCCATGACATTACCAAAATTATCATCACGGAAGTGTCCACTTCTATTACGATAAATCACGTGTCACAGAAGTGCTTTCGTCAAGGGCGACCGACATAAGGCATCCACCGTAACAGGTCGCCGTTAAGCTATCGGGTTTCGGTTTGGATCCGATAACCCATTAACAGCCGGCCGGAGAAAACACGTGTTGGCTCATCGTTGGGACAGATGTCATCCACTCATTGGACAAGAGGAGCCTATGATAGGTCGACATGTGGCACGGCCCAACAGTGGTCCATTCCGGTGAAAAAGACTGGCCCAGTAAAAGTTAGCAGGCCGGCCCATATATGGCATACTTGTGTCAGGTCCATTTAAGCCCACGACCCATACGAGATGTGCCAATTCGGCCCATCAACGGCCAGTTAACGATTTGACACCATTGCAGCCCATCGTCAGTTCGAGCCCGTTAATAGCCCGCTATATATTTGGGCTCAATATCGTCCCGATGTGGTTTCGGACTGTTAACGGCCCATTCAAGGGATGGGCCAATTTTCAGGATGTACATCTTTCGGCCTTTTAGCGACCCATTTAAGTGTTGGGCCAATTTCCGGCCTGGTGTGTCTTTTCACCGCTGACGCCCATAAATAAGTTGGGCCATTTGCAGTCGGACCTGAGTTTTGGCCTTTTAACAGCCCATGTTCTTCATGGTCCAATACCAGTCCGGTTTCTCTTTCGGCTTGCTAAAGGCCCACAACACAGTTGGGCCATATAAAGTACGACCTAACTTTCGGCCTCTTAGCGGCCCATGCTCTTCATGGTCCAGTACGAGCTCGCTGTCTCTTTCGGCCTACTAAAGGCCAACAGTATAGTTGGGCCATATGTAGCTTGACCTTAGTATCGGCCTGTTAATGGCCCGTGAAATCAAATGGGCCCCTTGTTGCCCGCTTCAATATCGGCCTGTTAATGACCCATGAGGTAACATGGCCGACCATTAACTTTTGGCCTGGTAACGGCCCATTAACTTAATGGGCCACTAAAGTTCAAACATGTTTGTAGGCCCAATTAGATAATTTGAGCCCATTACAATGAGCAATTATGCACAGAACCAAAATCGATCAATCAAAGGCCTATGAGAATTTTGGCCCCTGCGAGCCCATTAGGGAAGCTCATTAAGGCCAGTGGGCTGCTTCCTTCATATAGGGCCCACGACTGTTCGTGCTAACTAATAATTTCACTGCGTTTATAGCTTCCTAGCGACCATTTAGCTGGAATGCGAGGCGCGCTAAGCAAAGGTACGACATACAGGGAAAAACGTTGCACATCCAGCATATATTACAGGAAATTACATCCATTGGACAATCAAAGATTGATGCCAGTGCAAATTAATGAACAGAACCTAATGATCTACAACGTCACAATCTGCAACCTCAGCGCGGATGACACCCATAAGCATGTGGGCAAGTTCTTGCTGCTTTGCTACACTGTCTCTGAAAACATTGATCAGTTGTTGTTGCGCACGAATATGCACCTCTGATTCCTCCACCATTTCCATCATTGCTTCAGCCAGTAATTGGTTCACAAACATACATTTTTTCCGTTGCATTCGAGATAGAGGAAACTGAACAAATTCAGATGGCGATTTTGGCAGGCTTGTATTATTGATAGTGGAGAGTGTCTCGACCACTTCATCATAACATAAATTAGGAGGGGAACCGAACATATTAATCAAGAGTTATTGCCATATTACCTGGCCTATATTTATTGGAAAGAAACAATGGGGTTGCCTTGCTATTTTCAGAGTTTGTCTTCTTATCTTCAAAGACCTCGCACAAAATTAACACACTAGCATTGCTATTATTGGCGTGTCGATAATAGGAAAGCAACATTGACACAACGAATGTTTGGGCAAACTGCACCACACTAGCCTACACCAAATTAACACAATATGGCACAACTATCATCACCGGTAAGGTAATACGAAAGCAACACCGACACAATGAATGAATGGGCAACCAGAGCAAGCACTACAATTCAAGAATGTGCATGATATGAGATAGTACACTCATGCATTTCAAGATGCAAAACTACCAGGCAGTTTTCCTTACAAAAACCAACATTGTCGCCTTTAGGGTCTGTTTGGTTGGAGACTAGTGTGGCCAAGCCAAAGTGTGGCTAGCCACACAAGTATGGCAAGCCACACAAGTGTGGCTGAGAAATTGGATGCCAAACTTTGGCAAAAGTTGGCAAAAAAATTGTCTCTATGACAAGTGGGCCATAGGGGCAATAAAGTGTGGCAAGACAAAGTGTGGAAAAAACCAAACACATACCAACTAAACTGTGGCTGCCAAATTTTGGCTTGGCAAACTGTGGCTGGGAACCAAACAGCCCCATACATTTTGCTACAACTAAATTTAGATCAGATAAAGGTTGGATTCACGCCGATTAACAAAATACATGTTGATGTAAAAATATAGCGATATACAACAGGTACTTACATCAGCATTGGAGCACAGAGAATTCCCGCAAGATACTTTCCTCGAATACGATCCCGGTGCAGAAAATCTTCTGTAGTTTAACCTTATTTTCTAAAACAGAGATGGGTAAGAAACATGTAGAAAATATGATCAGAATGCTATAAAATTTCATGATGTGAGGATACACACACACTTCTTAGAATGGAGTTGACATATTTTTGCTGGACTGGAGCGGACTAGTTCTTTGGCAACTGGAATCTGCTTATTATCAGTAGGAGTTGGGTTTCTCTGTGCTGGAGCAATATCTATGAAAATTGGAGTTGGTTTACTATCTCCTGGCGTTTGGATCTTTTGCAAAGACCTGGTTTGTAACCCTTCAGATTCTAACATAGCCGTCTTCCCCTTGCATGCCTTATATAGAAGAATGGTGCTTTAATTATAAAACATGCTACAACAGAGATGGAATAGGTAGTGAAGACTAGAAAGGCATGACATATTGACATGTATTCCCTCCATCCGGAAATAAATGGATGGGTCTAGGCGTATTTCATTTCTAGATACATCCATTTTTATCCATTTCTACGACATGTAATCCGGACGGAGGGAGTATGATGTAAGAGCTAGGGATACGATAGGACAACAGTGTAAAAAAACACTACTTGAATGTAAAACTGTATGCTAGCGGAATACATACAGAAAAACACTAAGGCAACATATGCGTGTATGATTGGGAAACTAAGATGGCATTGCAACAGACCACTAGAACAACACTTCAATGTAAAAAAAGAACATGGTATGGTAGACAGATGAAGTACATACTGATGAATAACAATGCATAAGATATTCATAAGCATGATGTCCAAACTAAGAAGATGGCATTACGATAGAGTAGAATGACAGTACTTGAATTTGAAAACATGTTATCCTGAATGCAATAGGTACCGAAAAACAGGATGGCATGCCATATTTACATGCATGATCAACTGGCTAAGCACAAGGCATTGCAACAGAGTAGATGCACTCCAGGACATTATATGCATGTTGTACCCATATCACGGGCCAAGTTAGAGCAAGGACCTTGTGGGGTGAATAGGATTCATCATCTTTCTAAAAGTCTTGTCAAGAACTGCCTTTACATGTTCCACCATATTGGGGATCATTGACGTCAAGTTTGTTGGCCGTTACATTGCTCCATGAGGTTCTTGTGGATAAATCAGTGTGTGCAATTATATCTGACATGCATGGAAGACAACTATAGTAGTTAGATTTATGTAATTAGTGCCTATAGGAGATGACATAAATAGTAGGACTGGGGTTAACTAGTAGCAACAGGTCTCAAAAACTAAAGGGGGAATACAGATAATCTATTTTCCATGATTAGATGAATAACAAAGCCATAAATGTTGCACACAAGTAAGATGAGGGTACAACCTATCTGGCCGCCATCCATAGGAGTGAGCATCATGTGCTGACTTGTCGATGGCCCTGCAGTTGTTGTGGTTGTCCATGTCAGGCACGGGCATTCGTTGCAGGGAACTGTTGAGTGGGGACTATAGCTCCCTTCTGGTGTATGCTTCCCTTGTTGCAGCAGCTGCGGTGAGTCAGAAGACAGTGTGGCTCAAGATGCAGAAAACGCATAATGTTAAGAACGACACATCTCTCTGATATGAAGAAATACCCTAGGAGATCAACAGCAAGGTACGAGAGTGGTAACACATCTGTTGACTGAAGAATAAATTAGGGTCACGGGATTTTATTTTATTTTGGTACTGTCCGATCTACGCCGGATGGCTTGATGGCCATATTGTGCCTCCCGGCTGACACTGTTCAGAATCTTCCCCGAAGAGCCGGTGACCACCGGCAGAGCAGCCTGCCTCCGCCGTCCATGACCGCGAGAGCTCCAACCAAAACTCCGCTCCCCGCCCCACCACACTGCCGTGGTTGCGCCACCCCCGGCTAATCCACAAAGACTCGCCGTCATTCAGATCCGGCGGCGGCAGTACCTTCAACCCACACAACTCTAAGATAGCCATCTAAGTCTTTGCCTGCGGCGAACTTGCGCCCCTACACCCTTACGTTAGACACCAGCCAACCGGCAGCCTAGGAGCTCCACCTCCTTGAGGGGTGTTGCTTCCCATTGGGAATCGATTGGCCTAGAATAAAAATTCAGACAACTGGCACTTAAATAAAGTGATTTGAGATGAGGGTGCGACCTATCTAGCGGCCCGGTGAAGTAGGCAGCTCCAGCTGCCAAGTCGGTGAGGTTGGCGCGGTTGTGGTGGCTAGTGGTGGCAGGTAAGCAGAGATGTCGTGACGGTCGACGACTATGGGGAAGCTGCGCCAGGGCTCTGGATGGATCCGAAGTTGGAGCCGCTCCAGCGCCGTGCACATTGGCGCGGGTGAATCGGCTCCGGTATGGTTCACGCGGCCGTCGTCGAGGCAGCTCCGGCAACACAGAGTAAGAGGCACACGGCCCAGTGCACGACGGCAAATGGAAAGCGTCTCCGGCATTAGGGAGGAGGGCAGCTGTGAATTTGGTGCGGTGGGGGCGCCATGGAGGAGGGGCTGAGGTTTCGTGACTGGGGAGAAGGGAGCTTTCGGGGAGAAGGTGATTTGGCGCCCACAAGGTATGAATGGGGAATTGGGAGGGGGAACCATGTCTTACGGACGCATTTGTCTGAAATGTGTGTGTGTGTCGGGGGGAGTTACAGTTCTACCCCTGCCTTTAGGCTTCTCGGCTTGGGTCTGTGTACTGAGGGTCAGGGATAGTAGAGTAACTTTGCTTCTCCCAAATAGTGGGCGCGAGCGATTTCGGGCGAGGAGGGCATGTTTTGAAATAGTGTGCGCGAGCAACTTCGGGCGAGGAGGGCGTGTTTTGAAATAGTGGGCGCGAGCGATTTTCGGCGAGGGGGGCGTGTTTTGAAATAGTGGGTGTGAGCTATTTCGGGCGAGGAGGGCGTGTTTTGTAATAGTCGACGCGAGTGATTTTGGGCGAGGAGAGGGTGTTTTGCCGCCCATGGTTTATGAATTATTCAGCACATTTAATTTCGGCCGAGGAGAAGGTGCGCATTGATGAAGTTACGAACCTACCCTCGAATTCCACCGAGCAGAGGGTGTTTAACGGTTCGTTCAAATTTTGGGAGAACGAGCATCCATGTCTACCTTACCAAGTCGATTCGAATCAAATTTTGAAATATTAGCTTGCCACTTCTTTTTTAGATGGAGAGATGATGCTCGGGAGTAATGTGTTTTTACATGCTCGATGCTAATGATTTACTATATGAAAAATAGTTGACCCACTCAAAAACGGGAATCAAACTCAAAATGAAATATCCCGATTCAATGAAATAGCTCGTTCACTGTGTCAAAATAGTGAACTAAATCCAAAATTGAACACCTCAATCGAGTAGCATGTAAATGCAGATTATAGTACTCCATGAACATGTTGAAAGTCAAATTAATGAACTTGTTTGATAAGCATATCTCCGTTCATGTGTGGATTGCGGACAACATCTTCTCCAATTTAAATATTTGAATGCAAATTTATATCGAAATATGGTTTATATCAGTCTTTGATGCATAAAAAGTGACCTCCCCCTCTCTCGGACTCCTTCTCTCTCTCTCTCTCTCCAACAATCTTCAATTCTGTCGCACGCATCCAACACACAAACCTTGTTGGTCCCTCTCCCTCTCTCTCTCTCTTTGTGTGTGTGTGGGGGGGGATCTTTCTAGTTCGCATGCATACACACTCCATGTATAGGGGTCTCTCGCACACTATGTATGATTCTCTAGTCCAAGCTAAATATCTTGGGTGCACTCATCGTACATACAAAAATTGCCTGGCTCGTTGCCCGTAACTCTCTCACACACCACTCTGTCGTCTCGGAGCTCTTCCCTCTCTCTCTCTCTCTCAAACTCTCCATCTCCCTGGATCACACATACACATGCATATCTCACCCGCACTCGATAGACCCATCTAAAACTCTCTCTCCCTCGTTGTCTCTCCATCACACACACACACAATCTCATGCCTAGCTAAGTACGATGGCCTCTCACTCAATTGTAGGCACACGCAGTCCCCCTATATGTATATGACTAGCTAATTCTTAGTCTCCATCACAAACATGTGCATGGTCTATCTTGATTTCTCTCGGGGCATCTTTCTATCGCACACGTACCTCGTCCCACGATCTCCCACCCATGTAGTCCCCTCACAATCTCAAGGGGATCTCTCTATCACAAACACACCCTCTCTCCCTCCCCATGCATCCATCTTCTCCATGCGTCCCTCTCGACCTTTGTTCCTTGTTGGCCAGACCTCTATTGGACATGTGCTATAGGGGTGTCTCTCTCCGTTGCGAACAATCACGCACTAGCTATCTTCGTGTATCTCCTCACCTCGCTTTTCTATCTCGGAGATGCATGCGTGAAATGTTTGCATAAGAAATGAACACACACACTCTCTCTAATTTATCGTTTGTTGTCCCTTTCTCTTTCACACACATACTCTTTTTGCACACTCACTCATTCTCCTTCACACGCACTTGATCTCTCTCGACTTAGGCACTCTCTTCGGTCCATAGCATATAGATTTATTGAAAAGTCAAACATCACAAAGTTTTACCATGTACGTGGAGAAAAACATTTACATCTAGAACGGCAAACATATACCATTAGATTCATCGTGAAATGTAGTTTCGGATGATGTATCTTTTTTATTGTAGATATAAATAATATTTGCGTAAACCTGGTCAAGGTTTCCAAAGTTCGACTTCTAAAAAATTTGTATGCACTGCATTATCGAGCGGATGGAATATCTCTTTCCCCCTCTCAGCTATCTGACGCACCACTCAGCCTTATCGGGGCTCCTCTATCTCTCTCAAACTTTATATCTCCCTGGTTCACACATACGCATGTCTCGCTCGCGCTACATTAGATCCATCTAACACTCTCCGCCCTTGTTCTCTCTTTATGTGACACACCACCCCCCCTAAGTACCATAATCCCTCACTCCATCATAGGCGCACGCACACCCCCTAAGTATGACTATCTCTGACTAGCCATCAGGAACACATGTATTGTCTCCTTCCATCCATACATCTATATCGATATCTCTCGGGGTATCTTCTATCGCCCACACACCTTGTCACTCGATCTCCCACCCATGTAGTCCCATCACGATCTCCAGGGGATCTCTCTATGACAAACATACACTCTCTCCTCCCCATGTCTGCATTTTCTCCGTACGTCTCTCTCGACCTATCTCCCTTGTTTGTCAGACCTCTCTTGGCCACGTGCTAGGGGTCTTTCTCTCTCGGTTGCAAACAACCACACACTATCTCCTCACCTTGCTTCTGCTGTCGAAGATGCATGTGTGATATGCACACATGCTTTTCTCTACTTTTATCGTGTGTTGTCCATGTCTCTTTCACACACGCACACACACTTTTTTCAGTCACTCTTTCTATTTCACACACACACACACACTCTCTCTCTCTCTCTCTACTTAGGTACTCTCTCATGTCCATAAGCATATGAATGTTTTGAAAAGTCAAACGTCAGAAAAGTTTGACCAGGTATATGTGGAGAAAAACATTTACATCTGGAATGATCATTAGATATAGGTAATTTGTTTATAAACTTGGTCAAAGTTTCAAAAGTTTAACTTTAAAAAAATGTAGGCACTACATTATCAAACGGAGGGAGTAGCTCTTTCTCTCTCTGCTATCTCTCATGGGCCTCCCCTGTCACTCGAACTCTCTATACCGAGGGATTATATGGTCACTGTGTTGGCGTATAGCTCCGTCTATTGTTTAGATGAACAATCAACCAGTCCACATGCTGCCTTGACAGCTCGTGTTATGTATCTTCGTGTGCTGGCCCATGTGCAGTTGGTGAAAATAAGTAAACTAGAGGCCCATCTGACACGCGGTGAAGTAAACAAAGTTGAAACCACTCGGGGTAGCACCCCGCACGCTAGTAAATGGAGGGCACACTTCTTCCGCATGAAGGACACACTCGCGCACCCTTCACCACTACGCAGCATGCATGCATGTAGGACGACTCACAAGACACCCAAAGACACAACACACACCAGCACATGTGTACACCGGCGTCGCCGCCGGCTGAGATGGACGGCGAGGCAGCCAACAAGCGGAGGTGGCTCGAGCCAAAACCGCATCCGGCAAGCCTGGACTTCACAGTAGCCTCCCCGACCACATGCTGCTCATCATCATCGGCCTCCTCCCCACCAAATCTGTCGTGCGGACCACCCTACTGATGTCGGCTAGGACTACGTTGGTATTTCCCCAAAGAGGAAGGGATGATGCAGCACAACGACGTTAGGTATTTCCCTTAGTGAAGAAACCAAGGTTATCGAACCAGTAGGATAACCAAGCAACACAACGTAAACAGCCCCTGCACACAGATAACAAACCCTCGCATGCCGACGTGTAAAAGGGGTTGTCAATCCCTTTCGGGTAGCGGCGCCCCAAGATGGGCAAACAGACGTGAGTAAATTGTAGTAGATTGATAGATCGAACGCCAAACAAAATAAATAAGAATAAATTGCAGCAAGGTATTTTGGTATTTTTTAGTTTAATAGATCTGAAAATAAATGCAAAGGAAAAGTAGATCGCAAAGGAAAATATATAAGAAAGAGACCCGAGGGCCGTAGGTTTCACTAGTGGCTTCACTCGAGAAAAATAGCAAACGGTGAGTAAACAAATTACTGTTGGGAAATTGATAGAACTTCAAATAATCATGACGATATACAGGCAATGATCATTATATAGGCATCATGTCGAAGATTAGTAGACCGACTCCGCCTGCATCTACTACTATTACTCCACACATCGACCGGTATCTAGCATGCATCTAGTGTATTAAGTTCATGGAAAAACGGAGTAATGCAATAAGAACGATGACATGCTGTAGACAAGGTCTATCTATGTAGAGATAGAACCCATCGTTTTATCCTTAGTAGCAACGATGCATACGTGTCGGTTCCCTTCACATCCGGGATCAAGCACCGTAAGATCGAACCCAAAGTACAAAGCACCTCTTCCCATTGCAAGATAAATAGATCAAGTTGGCCAAACAAAACCCAAATACCGGAGAAGAAATACGAGGCTATAAGCAATCATGCATAAAAGAGATCAAAGAAACTCAAATACTTTCATGGATATAAAAGATATAACTGATCATAAACTCAAAGTTCATCGATCCCAACAAGCACACCACAAAAGAGTTACATCATATGGATCTCCAAGAGACCATTGTATTGAGAATTGAGAGAGAGGAAGCCATCGGCTACTAACTACGGACCGAAGGTCTATAAAGAACTACTCACGCATCATCGGAGAGGCACCAATGGAGGTGGTGAACCCCATCCGAGATGGTGTCTAGATTGGATCTGGTGGTTCTGGACTCTGTGGCGGCTGGATCAATATTGCGTCGACTCACCAAGGGTTTCTGGAATATGGGGGTATTTATAGAGCAAAGAGGCGGTCCGGGGGGCACCCGAGGTGGGCACAACGCACTAGGGCGCGCCTGGGCCTCCTGGCACACCCTGGTGGGTTGTGCTCTCCTCGGAGGACCCCCCTAGGCGCAGCCAGGGCCCATTACGTGTCTTCTGGTCCATAAAAAATCTCCGTAAAGGTTCGTTGCATTTGGACTCCGTCTGATATTGATTTCCTGCGATGTAAAAAACATGCAGAAAATAGCAACTGACACTTGGCACTATGTCAATAGGTTAGTACCAAAAAATGATATAAAATGACTATAAAGTGATTATAAAACATCCAAGATTGATAATATAACAACATGGAGCAACAAAAATTATAGATACATTGGAGACGATCGGCATCCCCCAAGCTTAACTCCTACTCATCCTCGAGTAGGTAAGTGATAAAACAGAATTTTTGATGTGGAATCTTTGCCCTAACATGTCATATCATATTCTTTTCTTTATAGCATGGACATTTGGACTTTTATGTGATTCAAAGCAATAGTCTAGTTTTGACATGATAATTTAGATACTCAAGCATATCAACAAGCAACCATGTTTTTCAAAATATCAACGCTAAAATAAGTTATCCCTAGCCCATCATGCTCAACCATTGATCCATTCATGAAACACACTCGCATATTAGCTACACCCAATACTTAAGTACGATCATATTGCCTCCTAGTTGGTGCTTTTATAAGAGAAGATGGAGACTCAAATTCAAAATAAAAATTGCATAAAGTAAAAAGAAAGGCCCTTCCCAGAGGGAAGTAGGGATTTGTAGAGGTGCCAGAGCTCAAAGCGAAAAACTTAGAGATAAATTTTTTGGGAGGTGTATCCATCCCAACACTTTCCATGCTAGCTGTATCATAGGAGGTTCCCAAACAGAAAATAAAGTTTATTCCTTTTTCCACCATACTTTCACTTTCCATGGCTAGCCATATCCATGGTTGCCCTCCATACCAACACTTTCCAAGGAATTTATTATTTGACAACATAAAGTAAATTCATTTTTTCATTTTGGGACTGGGCATCCCTAAAACCTTTGCCTTACTCTCGTGCAATGACAAGTGAATAAACACTCATCGTAAGAATAACACATCGAGCATGGAAAATATTAGCCACCCCTCACCGCTCCGCGAGCGAAACAAACACACAAAAGAGAAGTTTATTTTGAAAATTAGAGATGGAACATGCAAATTTGCTTAGAACGGCAAAAGAATACCGCATATAGGTAGATATAGTGGACTCATATGGCAAAACTAGTTTAAAGGATTTTGGATGCACAAGTAGAGATCATACTTATTTCAAAATGAAGGCCATCAAAAGATTGAGAAGCGAACAACCAAGAAACGAATAATCTCATAAGCAAGCATTAAGCATAATTAACACCAAATAATGCACCACAAGTAGGATATAATTTCATTGCATGACTATTGACTTTTGTGCTTGCATAGGGAATCACAAACCTTAACACCAATATTCATACTAAAGCATAATTACTCATCAACATAACTCACATATCACATCGTCATATCCCAAAACTATTACTAAGAATCAAGTTTATTTTTTCCAATGATATTCATGAAAGTTTTTATTATATCCTTCTTGGATATCTATCACTTTGGGACTAATTTTCATATGTTGCTTTTCATAAGCTCAAACAAATATAAGTGAAGACCATGAGCAATTTTTTTTATTTCTCTCAAAATAATTTAAGTGAAGCAAGAGAGAACTTCTTGAAAATTTTACTAACTCTCAAATAAATCTAAGTGAAGCAAGAGAGAATTTCTTCAAAAATACTAAAGCACACCATGCTCAAAAAGATATAAGTGAAGCACTAGAGCAAGTCCATAGCTCAGCAAAGATTTAAGTGAAGCATAGAGAGCAATTCTAACAAGTCATGACATAATTTTGGCTCTCTCAAATAGGTGTGTCCAGCAAGGAATCAAGACTTGAAACACAAAATAAAACAAGAAAAGACTCATATCATACAAGACGCTCCAAGCAAAACACATAGTATGTGACGAATAAAAGTATAGCTTCGAGTAAAATACCGATGGTCATTAGAAGAAAGAGGGGATGCCACTCGGGGGCATCCCCAAGCTTAGTTGGTTGCTCATTTTTGGATAATAGCTTGGGATTCTACAGCATCCCCAAGCTTAGGCTCTTCTATCCTTCCTTCATCCATCGTAAGATAACCCAAAACATGAAAACTTCAATCACACAAAACTCAACAAAACCTTCGTGAGATCCGTTAGTATAAGAAAGCAAACCACTACTATAAGTACTGTATCAAACCAATTCATATTTTGTTTTTGCATTATATCTACTGTATTCCAACTTTTCTATGGCAAAAACTCACCAAAAAAACCACAGAGCCATCAAAATAAGCACACAACGCAAAGAAAACAGAATATGTCAAAAGAGAGCAGTATGTAGCAATCTGACTATTTAGAATACTTCTGTAACTCCAAAAATTCCGAAAAATTAGGACGACCATGGTAATTTGTATATTAATATTCTGCAAAAAGAATTGGCATTTTATCAGGCTCTCGTGATTTTTAACAATTGTTTTTGTGAGTGCAAAAGTTTCTGTTTTTCAGCAAGATCAAACAACTATCACCCAAGAAGATCCTAAAGGCTTTACTTGGCTCAAACACTAACTAAAACAAAAAAATACAATCACAAAAGTATCATAATTGTGCAAACACTCAAGAACAAAAAGCAAAAAACAAAAATAAATTTATTCATTGGGTTGCCTTCCAACGAGCGCTATAGTTTTACGCCCTTAGCTAGGCATAAATCAAGGATCTAAATTTTGCATCTTTGGTTCGAGATCCATAAGATGCCCTCATGATTGATTCATATGGTGGCCTAATTCTTGTTCTAGTAAAGTGTTCCATACCCTTACTCAAAGGAAGTTGGAACTGAATATTGCCTTCTTTCATATCAATCACGGCACCGATAGTGCGTAAAAACGGTCTACCAAGAATAATTGGACAAGACGGATTGCAATCAATATCAAGAACAATAAAATCTATGAGCACATAATTCCTATTTGTAAGAATAAGAACATCATTAATTCTTCCCATAGGATTTTTAATAGTAGAATCCGCCAAGTGCAAATTTAAAGAGCATTCTTCAAGATCGGTAAGACCAAGCACATCACATAAAGATTTCAGAATTGTAGAAACACTAGCACCCAAGTCACACAAAGCAAAGCACTCATAATTTTTAATTTTGACTTTGATAGTAGGTTCCCATTCATCATGCAACTAGGAATTGATACTTCTAATTCCAATTTTTCTTCGAAAGCTTTCTCAGGGAGCTACGTTTGAGCCGGAAGAGTTATGTTAATACCCTCGTAAGCGGAGGAATGCCAAAGGAGTTGGTAGAAGATCTCAGGGAGCTACGTTTGGAGATAGTCCCTAGAGGTTTTGTTGCAGCTTTGGAGGTTCAACAACATTATTGGAAAAGATTCGAGAAGCTCAGAAGGATGACAAAGAAATTGCCGAAATAAAGGAGAAAATGAGTGAAGGGAAAGCCAACGGTTTTCGTGAGGATGAGCACGACACCTTATGGTTTGAGGACCGGGTATATGTGCCCAATAATGCAGATATCAGGAAGTTGATACTACAGGAAGCTCATGACTTGCCATACTCGATACACCCCGGAAACACTAATATGTATTTGAACTTGAAGGAGCGTTTCTGGTGGATTGGTATGAAGAAGGATATTGCCGAGTATGTAGCCATATGTAATGTATGTCAGAGAGTGAAGGTAGACCATTAGAAGCTAGCAGGATTACTGCAGCCTATGCCGATACACCAATGGAAGTGGGATAGGCTTGTCATAGATTTTATCACTGGATTGCCCAGGACCCGATCGGGATATGATTCTATCTGGGTAGTAGTGGATCGGTTGACCAAAGTAGCCCACTTTATCCCAGTGAAGACCACTTATACAAGTGCGAAGTTGGCCAAGATATATATGACCAGGATCGTATGTCTGCACGGAGTCCCGAGGACCATCGTATCAGATAGAGGAACACAGTTTACTTCCAAGTTTGGGCACCAACTGCACCAGACTTTGGGAACCAGGCTAGAGTTTAGCACCGCTTTTCACCCGCAGACAGATAGACAGACAGAGAGAGTCAATTAGATTCTGGAGGACATGTTAAGAGCTTGTGTGTTGGATTATGGATCTAGTTGGGATGACAACTTGCCCTACACAGAGTTCTCTTACAACAACAGCTACCAAGCCAGTTTGAAGATGGCACCGTTCGAAGCACTGTATGGAAGAAGATGTCGAACACTGTTGATGTGGGATGAAGTTGGACACCTCCAATTGTTTGTACCAGATTTGATTAAGGAGTCTGAAGAGAAGGTTAAGCTAATTCGAGATAGACTGAAGGTAGCTCAGTCCCGACAGAAGAGCTATGCAGA
The DNA here is from genome assembly GCA_021605145.1 of Aegilops bicornis. Classification (NCBI taxonomy): domain Eukaryota; kingdom Viridiplantae; phylum Streptophyta; class Magnoliopsida; order Poales; family Poaceae; genus Aegilops; species Aegilops bicornis. The sequence continues at coordinate 88,555,423 of CM038672.1, forward strand.
TTCAAAACGCAAGGAGGTAGTCTATGAAATCGGAGACAGAGCATATCTGCGAGTGTCGCCTCTGCGAGGAGTTAAATTCTTTGGAGTTAAGGGAAACTTAGCCCCGAGATTTGTGGGACCCTACCGTGTTTTGGAACGCATGGGAGAAGTTGCCTATAAGTTGGAGTTACCCAAAGGACTGTCGGGAGTTCATGATGTGTTTCACGTTTCCCAGTTGAAGAAGTGCCATGCAGAGATGGCCGATATTCCCCTGAGAGATACAGTGCCCCTGGAAGCAATACAGTTGGATAGTGATTTGACATATGAGGAGAAACCAGTCAAGATTCTTGAGTTTGCCAGCCGAGTTACTCGCAATAAGGTTATCAAGTTTTGCAAAGTTCAGTGGAGCCACCATACCGAGGACGAAGCCACCTAGGAACGGGAGGATGATCTACGCAAAGACCACCCACACCTATTTTCTAGCCAGCCCGAGTGTCGAGGGCGAGATTCATCTTAAGGGGGTAGGTTTGTAACATCCCAAATTTTCAATTTGGAATGTTATACATAGGTCATTCATGCATATCATATTTTATTGCATTTTTGATTTGCGATCCTCGAAATTCTAAGAAACTCAAGGACCCTCGGAGAGAGTTGGGGGTTTCACCGTTTTCATATTTCAATATTATCAAATATTGAAACAAGGATCATTTTGGTTTTTAATAATTTTTCTCTCCAAAAATATTTCGTATTAAAAATATATGAGAGGAGATAATATGACTTTTCCAAAATAAATGAAGTATTGGAGGAAAAATATTAAAATCAAATAAATGATTTTATTTTGGTTTTATTGCAATTTTATTTGAATTAGGAAAAATACGCGTTTCTCAAAATTTCATTATAGGCCCAAATAAATGTTCACCTTGTCCGACATATTTTTAGAGGACGGGGAAAATTTATTTCGGGATTTTTGGAGTCTGTTTAGTATTCCTTTTCTTTCTTCTTCCGCGCGTCGGAATATGTTTAAAAAAAGTTACCACCTTATCAGGCCATGTCCGCGTGGGACACCGACCCGGCCGACCCTTTTAAGAGGCGAGGCCTCGAGCCGCCCTTGACCCGCCCCGCCAAAGAAAACCCTAAGACGCCGCCGCCTCGGGCTGCCGCCGCCTCGGGAGCCGCCCGCCATGCCGATCTCCGCCGAGCATTGCCGTTGACTTTTAGTCCGTCGTTTTTTGTAAACCCTAGCCCGCTTTTTTTTTATTATTAGATCGGTTTTGTTTCAGCTTTCTCGGTTCGGTTAAACAATGGACGTTTCGTCTGCTCGTTTTGCTTTTAACGAACGCTGTTCACCTGTTAGTCACGCATGTAACGTTCGTTCGTTAGCCTGTTCATCAGTTTTACTTTTTCTAGGGGTTTTCGCGATTATTTTTTATTGCGATTTCTGACCCGATTTTCGTTTTAGTTTATCTTTTCGCTCGTTTATCGGAATGAGGGGATTCAAGCGCCTAGATCTTCATCTCGAAGCCCTCTTTCTATTTAATCAACTTGAACAAGATTTTGGTACTGTAAAATTTGACTTTAGTCCAGATTAGTAACCGGATCTTGTTTCTTTCGTAGTTTGAGTTTCATTGCTCCGTTTGATTTGATTCTTTTTGCAAACTGGAGTTCTTCAGTTGAACTTTCTGGTTAGATCTTTTTATTTGAGTTTTACCCTTTCATATTTGCTTGATTGCTTATGTATGTTATTGTTTGTTTGCGATAGAATTCCCGGAGTGCGAAGCGTGCTACTACGAGTCCCTAGGTTTTGCGGATCGTCAGCAAGGCAAGTAACACATTGATCATACTCTTTTCATACCCAGTTTTTATGCATTAGTTACAACCCTCAAACATTGCATGATTAGGATGTGATTAACTTGTGGGTATTGGGAAGTAGATGATGAGCTAGAACCTATTGCCCTGTTTAATATCAAACCCTGGGGAGTTACTTATGTGTTACGCTTATATCGCTATGCTATGCTCGTAGACGTGGATTGGGTTTGAGTGTATCCATGACAGATGTGAGATTGTTAATTAATGGTTCAACTTAAGGTGGCAACTTTAATACACATCTGGGTGGATTGCTTGTTTTGGGCACCTGGGGTCATACCAGTGTTGTCCTAGGAGATCCCGGGGATATACCGTGTGATCCTCCTACGGTCCACCACACAGGCTCAAAGGGATCGTGATATATTTCATGCTAGAAACTTCCGTGTGTAGCCACAAGCCATTATGGGCTCTGGCATAGTTGAGTATGTTGTGTGACCTCTTTCAGTGGTGGGCTAGCGGATGTAGAGGGAAAGTAGGTGTAACTGTCCACCCGGAGTAAAGAGTTAATGCTTCTGAAAGACTATGTCTCGGTCATCCGTTTCTCAAACACCATGTAGTGCGAGAAATCCAACGGAGGAGATCGAGTCTTGTGGGGAAAAGTGCGCAAACCTCTGCAGAGTGTACAAACTAATCATGGTTAGCCGTGTCCCCGGTTATGGACATCTTGAGTATCTAGTACTTGGATTATCCTATTGTATCTCATCACTTTAAAATTAATTTGTCGGGTTGTTAATGATTACCTTAATTGGGATTGAGTTGGAGGAACCTTCTCAATGAAGTTTCAACCACCATGATAGTTAAATAAAATTTATTCCTTTGTTGTAGGAAAAAATTGGCTTTTCGCAAAAATCATATAACCATAGAGCCCCCACCAGCCATATATGCATATAGTGATAACATTTATCTGTTCATTGCTCTACTGTGTTATATTGCCAGCATATTCCATGTGCTGACCCGTTCTCGGGATGCAACGTATTATGTTGCAGACTTTTCAGACAAGGAGTAAGGTTCGCTAGGCCGTTGTCATGCACTCAACTATGCCGTTGGAGTTGATGGACTCACTTTATCTTCCAAGTCTTCCGTTGTTATCCTATTTAGATGGCCTTAAGCCATATTTATTGTAATAAGTTCTCTTTTGGAGACATTCGATGTAATAAGTGTGTGATTGCTACTCTGTTATAAATCCTTCGAGTATTGTGTGTGTCAGCATTATCGATCCAGTGACGACATTGGGCACAGAGACTTGACCATCTGAGGTCGGGTCGCTACAATTAGACAAAGGCATATCATTAAAATCAATAGGAGCACTTTTACTAGCAACAAGTTTCATAAGAACATCAACTTTTTCACTCAAAGAAGAAATTTCTTCAACCGAATTAACTTTTTTACTAGTAGGAGCCCTTTCGGTATGCCATTGTGAATAATTTTCCATGATATTATCAAGCAATTTGGTGGCTTCAGCCAAAGTAATTTCCATAAAAGTGCCACCCGCGGAGGAATCTAAAAGAGTACGAGAAACAAAATTCAAACCCGCATAAATTTTTTGTATGATCATCCAAAGATTTAACCCATGAGTTGGGAAATTCCTTAGCATCATTTTCATCCTTTCCCAAGATTCTGCAACATGCTCATGTTCAAGTTTCTTGAATTCATGATCTGGGTTCTAAGGTAAATAATTTCTGTGGGCGGAAAATACTTGGTGATAAAAGCATCTTTGCACTTATTCCAAGAATCGATACTATTGCGAGGCAAAGAAGAGTACCAAATTTTTGCAGAATCACGCAAAGAAAACAAGAATAATTTCATCTTCACGACCTCATTGTCCACATATTTTTTCTTCTGCATATCGCATAATTTCACGAAGGTATTAATATGGGATGCGGCATCCTCATTAGGAGTACCAGAAAATTGATCTTTCATAAAAGGATTCAGCAAAGCAGTATTAATATCAAAAGACCCCGCACTAGTGGCGGGAGGAGAATTCGGAGAACCAATAAAACCATTGTTGTTGGTATTTGAGAAATCACATAACTTGGTGTTCTCTTGAGTCATGATGACTACACAACATGATTGCACTAAAAAACAGATCCGGCAAGAAAACGGCGAACAGAAAGAGAGGGGCGAATAAAATGGCAAATTTTTGTGAAGTGGGGGAGAGGAAAACGAGAGGCTAATGGCAAATAATGTAAATTTTGAGGAGATGCGATTTGTGATTAGGAACCTGGTATATGTTGAAGATCATCCCCGGCAACGGCGCCAGAAATTCCTTTTGATGTCGGCAAGGACTACGTTGGTATTTCCCCAAAGAGAAAGGGATGATGCAGCACAGCGACGGTAGGTATTTCCCTCCGTGATTAAAACCAAGGTTATCGAACCAAGAGGAGAACCAAGCAACACAATGTAAACATCCCCTGCACATAGATAACAAATCCTCGCAACCCTACCTGTAAAAAGGGTTGTCAATCCCTTTCGGGTAGCGGTGCCCAAAGATGGGCAAACGGACGTGAGCAAATTGTAGTGGATTGATAGATCGAACGCAAAAAAAAAATAAGAATAAATTGCAGCAAGGTGTTTTTGTATTTTTAGTTTAATAGACCTGAAAATAAATGCAAAGGAAAAGTAGATCGCAAAGGCAAATAAATGAGAAAGAGACACGGGGGCCGTAGGTTTCACTAGTGGTTTTTCTCGAGAAAAATAGCAAACGGTGGGTAAACAAATTACTGTTGTGCAATTAATAGAACTTCAAATAATCATGACGATATCCAGGCAATGATCATTATATAGGCATCACGTCCAATATTAGTAGACCGACTCCTGCCTGCATCTACTACTATTACTCCACACATCGACCTCTATCCATCATGCATCTAGTGTATTAAGTTCATGGAAAAATGGAGTAATGCAATAAGAACGATGACATGATGTAGACAAGATCTATCTATGTAGAGATAGACCCCATCATTTTATCCTTAGTAGCAACGATACATACGTGTCAGTTCCCCTTCTTTCACTGGGATCAAGCACCGTAAGATCGAACCCACTACAAAGCACCTCTTCCCATTGCTAGATAAATAGATCAAGTTGGCCAAACAAAACCCAAATATCGGAGACGAAATATGAGGCTATAAGCAATCATACATAAAAGAGATCAAAGAAACTCAAATACTTTCATGGATATAAAAAGATATAACTGATCATAAACTCAAAGTTCATCAGATCCCAACAAACACATCACAAAAGAGTTACATCATATGGATCTCCAAGAGACCATTGTATTGAGAATTCAGCGAGAGAGAGGAAGCCATCTAGCTACCAACTACGGACCCGAAGGTCTACAAAGAACTACTCACGCATCATTGGAGAGGCACCAATGGAGGTGGTGAACCCCATCCGAGATGGTGTCTAGATTGCATCTGGTGGCTGGATCAATATATCATCGACTCCCAAAGGGTTTCTCGAATATTGGGGTATTTATAGAGCAAAGAGGCGGCCCGGGGGGCACCCGAGGTGCGCACAACCCACCAGGGCGCGTCTGGGTCTCCTAGCGTGCCCTGGTGGGTTGTGCTCTCCTTGGAGCACCCCTCAGGCGCAACCAAGGCCCATTATGTGTCTTCTGGTCCATAAAAAATCTCCGTAATGTTTCATTGCATTTGGACTCCGTCTGATATTGATTTCCTATGATGTAAAAAACATGCAGAAAACAACAACTGGCACTAGGCACTATGTCAATAGGTTAGTACCAAAAAACGATATAAAATGATTATAAAACATCCAAGATTGATAATATAACAGCATGGAACAATCAAAAATTATAGATACTTTGGCGACGTATCACCTGCTCTCCCGGCGGTGGCACCCCCTCTGGCGCCACGTCCCCCTCAACCTCACCATCGTTAGCTGCCTTTGCAACGGGGATTGCAAACGCATGGACGCAGTCTCCAAGCTCCTTTCATCGCACCCTGGGCTAGCCAGACGCCTTGATATCCGCATGTTCAGTACCAACTGCAAGGTCCAAGCCAATTTCGACGTGTGGTTTTTATCCCCCGCCCTAGATCAGCTCGAGGAGCTCTGCTTTGAAGCTGGACGATGTCGCTCTCTGCCGCCATCCGCACTCCGCCTCACGCCAACGCTGCGTCGCGCCAGCTTTAGCTCCTACTATCTTCCCGAAATTAATGTCACGCCCGCCCTTCTTCTCCCTCAAGTCAAGCAGCTCGACCTCTTAAACGTTGGCATCTTGAAGAAGGCTATGGAGCACCTGCTCCGCAACTATACTGCGCTCGAGTACCTTCGTCTTCAGCAGATCCACTGGTTCATTAGCCTCCACATCGCCTCGATGAATCTTCGATGCATTTATGTGTCTTTCTGGCCCCGCAACAAGACATCAATTGGGAAGAGATCACTCCAGCTGTTCCACGTTATGGTCATTGAGAATGCGCCTTTCGTTGAGAATTGCTTCTATCTGATCTAGAAGGTCCAACAAAAATTAGGGTCATTAACGCACCGAAATTGACAGCGTTGGTGTACTCATCTGCCAAATTGTCCGAACTCTTTATTGGACCCGTAATCGTTCAGGTACAACACTCATCTTCTTCTCCGTCTTCTTGAAATTCACATTTTTTAATTTCTTTCTTGATGTATTTACGACTGTCATCCAGAAAATGATTGCCACAAGCTTGACCCAGTCTATGTGCACAGTGAAGATCTTGGCAATAAAATCTATCGGCCCCAATCTGGATCAAGTTGATGGATTCCTTACATGCTTTTCGTGCACGGAGAAGCTACTCATCGAGGTGAAACTTCTTTCCTATTAGTAAACGGTAATCACAACGTAGCTCAATTGTTTCGTAATTTTCCCAAATTACGATGACAAGTGTAGTGTTCAAAACTACATCTACGCACTGCACCAAAAGAAATGTTTTAGTATTTTTTTCTCACGTGATCACCTGCATCGTTTTTGTTTACTACTATAGTAGCCTAGGCCAGTCATAGTGGCAAGTAACTTAGACTAGTAACTCTATGGTTACCCTAAGAGCAAGTACTACCTCCGTCCTGGTTTACTCTTCCTATTTTGTAGTATCAAAATTTTACCATAGATTTAACTAACAAAATGTTAATGCATGTCACTAAAAATAATATCGTTGGATTCATATTTGAACATAATTTCGAATGGTATAATTTTTGGTGACATGCATTGGCATTTTCTTAGGTAAATCTATGGTCAAAAGTTTACACTAAATATGAGGTAGTACAAATGTGGGCTATAACAGCCCTCCACTATGTAGGCCAAAACACGTGCCAAATTCACTTGTGATGCATTTGGCATCGATGCCCCTTCATTGCTCACCTGGTGCCCCAATCTAGATCATCTACTTTTCCGGTGCCAAATTAACTCACGCAATGAAAAAACACTTGCGTGGGAGAGGGAGAGGACCGAGGCAATAAAAAAACACTCGTTTGGGAGAGTGAGAGGCTGGTGTAGTTGGTTTGATTGATTTGTTTATGCATGTGGGTTAGTGTGCACAACGGTGCCAACTCTCTCACAACGCTAGAGCGGTGCCAAAATCTTTTGATTTGACATCGATGCGTATTATGTGGCATACTTTTGAGAAATATGGCATCGTCCACATAGTGCACTACAAAAAAAGACACTTCCGTGCGATACGTGTTTGTCATAGTAGGTCACGTTTTCTGTCATGCATGTATATCCATGACAAATTTATGACAGAATCAAGATAGTCATACCTGTGCTGTCGTAGAAGTGTTCCATGACATTACCAAAATTATCATCACGGAAGTGTCCACTTCCATGACGATAAATCGCGTGTCACAGAAGTGCTTTCGTCAAGGGTGACTGACACGTGGCATCCACCGTAACGGAACGCTGTTAAGCTATCGGGACTGGTTTTGGATCTGATAACCCGTTAATAGCCCCGACCAATGGGGATTTTCCACGTGTAAAATCATCATTGGCTGGAGGAAACCCGTGTCAGCTCACCTTTGGGACAGATGTCATCCACTCATTGGACACAAAGCGCCTATGATACGTCGACACGTGGCACGGCCCAATAGAGGCCCATTCCTGTGAAAAGGCTGGCCCGTTTGACTTGGTCAAAAGGTGGCGGGCCGGCCCACAGCAAGCCTGTTAACGGCTTGTTTGCATATAACACATTTACAGCCCGCTAACCTAGGGCCCGTTTTACCAATGTAATTAGGCCCAAGAGCGTCATTTGGGTCATCCTATATAATTCCAAATTTTTAAGTTCTGGCCCATGTATGGCCCTTGACGTCTTTCGGCCCATATGAGGCCCTTATTACTCTCGGCCCATTAACGGCTCGTGGTAAAACTGGCCCGTAATGAACAGTGTATCACTTTATACCCATTAACGGCCCGTGGTGAAACTGGCTCGTAATGAACAGTGTATCACTTTATACCCATTAACGACCCATTATTCAGTTGGGCCGTTTCTAGCCCAATTTATCTTTCGTCCTTCTCGGGGCCCATTTATTCTTGTGCTCATTTCCACATTCGTTTACTTACGGCCCGTTACTGTCAATTTCTGCTTGTGGGCCAAATTCAGCCCGTGGTTACAGTCAGCCCGTTTGTGGCCCGTTAATACGTTGGGCCGTTTTGATAGCGTCATCAAAATACGGCCGATTAATGACGGCCCGTTACGGTCGGCCCATGAACGGACGATTTCAACTCTAGCCCATTTACGACCATAATGTGGTCTTTTATTGGCCCATGTTTGGCCAACCGATCATAAGCCCGTAGAAGGCCCATTGATGATACGGCCCATAGAAGGCCCATTGTGTCTACGACCCGTATAAGGCCCATTGTTTCTACGCCACGTAGAAGGCCCATTGTTTCTACGGCCCTTAGAAGGCCCATTGTTTCTACGGCCCGTAGGAGGCCCATGTAAACTACAGCCGGTGGGCATCAAAGTTCGCCACCAGTGCAAATATAGGGAACACCCTACACTATACAAAAATGGCTTCTTTGTTTTCTTGATAGGTGGTACTGCGTTAAGAACAAATTTTGTATCACACCAAAACAAATTACAACTATAAAACAAAAGGAAGGTTGGCATAAAAGTTAACAGTCTAGCGTATAAATGACCACCGTGAAGTTCGAGCTTCAGTTCATTTGACCTGACTGTTACATTTTCATGCTGTATTGTCCGATGGAGCACCATAACCTTGGCCTTCAGTTATCCTAGGCTCCTGAACAACATAGCAAATGTCTGATTGTCTGGTTTCAAAACCATGCATATCTTGACAACACCGAACAATGTCTCTCCTTGTTTCACAAAGGGTCTCTGTTAGGGAATGGACTTGTGTCTGGAGCGCAGATACAACATTGTTTTGAGCTTACATATCTTGATCATGAGGCGGTTTGGACGAGATTGCCTTAACAACCAAACCAGTATTACGCAGGAACGTGCTTTTGGCATTGTTAGTGGATGTATCTTGACCCACCGCAAAGAAGAGCGCCATTGCGGTTATAGTTGCCTCGCCACCTTCGTAAGGTGGCGGTTCCACCATTTTTTCATAGCTCATTTGAAAAGTTGTGGTTTTACATTAGTAGTACCAAAGCGAGAAGATATTAAGGAGGCAAAGAAACCAAACAAAATAGTTTTGGTCTATATACGTAACTTATTCTCGTGAACCCATGTAAAATAATAGTTGTATTTTATTGCAAAGTACATAATAAAACCAGGTTCCAAACATATGACCATGTACCATCGCTAATGTATTGTCTATTTCTTCACATTGTATTGAGGGCTAAGGATAAAGAGACGAAGTCACAACAAGAAATATGTCAACTTGTGACCTTCTCTCAGTGACCCCGGCTGAATTGGTAGTAAATCCACGGCCATTTCGCTTGGAAGGGCTCAAACCCTGAAATTGCCTTACACCAAATGGTCATAAAGCAGGCAAGAGTAGTCAACAGCCTTATTTCTACCTGGTTACGACCAATATAAATGGTCATGAGGTTGTGAACGTGGATGCATTGGTACTTAAGGTGTCGCTCAAGGTGGGCTTGGGCCTTGGTGGAACGAGGCCACCCTCTTTCTTTAAGAAAAATCTGTGTGCCATGTAGGCCTCGGCCCATCCTGGAAGAAATTTGGATGCCCTCATATTACTCACAAAAAACATATATTCGGCCCAACGAAAATGGGAAAATAACAAGTTTTTCATGTATTTAAATTTTTCTAACCAATATCAACAATGTTTTATATGTATACAAAAATGTACAAGGTGTAAAAACAAATATAGACATCAAAACATATGTATGAAAAGATGTTTTTTTGTTGGGAATATATAAAAATATGTTAATCATGTATTTGAAAAAAGTTAAACATATATAAACAATATGTACATTGTGTCTTAAAAAATGTAGACATGTGTTCAAAATATTAGACATCAAAATATTTATTAAAAATGTTAATGATGTAACTAAAAACCGTTTAATATCTATAAATTTTTTTCTAGTGTACACAAATTTGTTCATAAAATGTGGTCTAATATTTTTGAAAAATGAAGAAGTTTTTTTTACAAAAAATATTTGTTAGGTTCTTCACAAAAAAACTTATTTTGGGAACTCGAAAAATGGAAAATGAATATGCGGAAATTTATCTTTTTCACGAGAGGTGAATCAAAACCTTTTTACACCCAACCATTTGGTCAATTGTACATTAAATGTTGTCTAGTATTTTATAAATTTAATTTTGTTCAATTTTGCAACAAATAAATGGTAGATTCTTCACAAAAAAACCTCATTTGGGGCACTAAAAATGGAAATTTGGTTTTTTGACCAAATAAAATAAAAACTCCCTTAGAAAACATTGTTCTTCATTGCAAGATGCACACTTGTGCACTATATGAGATCATTTGAACAAACTATGCCATGAATTTTTTATGCCCGTTTCAAAATGCGGTCAAAACGGCGGGCTTGACCGTTCCTAGCCAGTGGTTGAATCTTGGAAACTTTTGATTTTTCTCTGATCAAATAGATACTTGAGTACCTATAAATGATTTTTGAAAAAAATAAAGAGCAAACTATGAGGCAGCTGTGGTTCAATTTGACCCGCTTCCTACTGAATCGGCAGAAATTTGTCTTTTTCACCAGAGGTGGATCAAGGCTTTTGACACCCAACCATTTGGTTAATTGTGCATTAAATATGGCCTAGTATTTTAGAAAATTGTTTTGGTCCAATTTTGCAACAAATATATGGTAGGTCTTTCACAAAAAAACTCATTTCGGGCACTCAAAAAAAGGAAAATTAAATTTCTGTGCAAAGAAAATGAAAACTCCCTTAGGCAACATTGTTTGGAATTCCAAGATGCACCATTGTGCACCATATGAGATCATTTGAACAAACTATGCCATGAATGTGGCCATAAGATTAATCATTTGGCTTGAAAGCTATGAATCTTCATGCATGATAGCTCATTTATGAGAACATTTTTTAAAATAATCGCCGTATTAGAAGTTTATTATTTTTTCTGGCAACTTGGTCACATGTAATGACACAATGCGAAGGTTTTCCACTTTTTTGAATTTTTATGCCCATTTCAAAATGCGGTCAAAACGGCGGGCTTGGATTTCCTAGCCGATGGTTGAATCTTGGAATTTTTTTTCTATGATTAAATAGATACTTATGTACCTAGAAATGATTTTTGGAAAAAGTAAAGAGCAAACTATGAGGCAGCTGTAGTTCAAATTTGACCCACTTCCTACTAAATCGGCATAAATTTGTCTTTTTCGCCAGAGGTGGATCAAGGCTTTTAACACCCAACCATTTGGTCAATTGTGCATTAAATATGTCCTAGTATTTTAGAAAATTGATTTGGTCCTATTTTGCAACAAATATATGGTAGGTTCTTCACAAAAAAAATCATTTCGGGCACCTAAAAAATGGAAAATGAAATTTTCATCCAAAGAAAATGAAAACTTCCTTAGGAAACATTTTTTGACATTCCAATATGCACCCTTGTTCATGATATGAGATCATTTGAACAAACTATGCCATGAATGTGGCCATAAGATTGATCATTTGGCTTGAAAGCCATGAATCTCCACACATGATAGCTCATCTCTGAGAACACTTTTTTAAAATAATTACCTTATTACAAGTTTATTATTTTTCCTGGTAACTTGGTCACATGTGATGACATAATGCGAAGGTTTTCTAAATTTTTGATTTTTTTTGAATTTTTCATGCCTGTTTCAAAATGTGGTTAAAACGGCGGGCATGACCATTCATAGCTAGTTGTTGAATCTTGAATTTTTTTATGTTTCTATGATTAAACAGATACTTATGTACCTAGAAATAATTTTTGGAAAAAATAAAGCACAAACTGTGAGGCAGCTGCAGTTGAAAATTGACCCGCTTCCAGCGGAATCAGCGGAAATTTGTCTTTTTCACGAGAGGTGCATAAAAACTCTTGACACCCAACCATTTGGTCAATTTTACATTAAATATGGCCTAATACTTTATAAAAATGATTTTGTCCATTTTTGCAACAAATATACGGTAGGTCCTTCACGAAAAACTCATCTTGGGCACTCAAAAAATGGAAAATGATTTTTTCATCCAAAGAAAATGAAAACTTCCTTACAAAACATTGTTTGCCATTTCAATATACACCCTTTTGCACAATACGAGATCATCCAAACAAACTATACCATTCCAAAATGCACCCTGGAGCAAAAAATATAAGAGAAACAAAAAGAAAAACCACAATTATATAAGCTTTGTTCTCAACGTGTGTGCCATGGATAAATGACATGGAACACATCGATCCATCCATCCTCTCCCCCCGATTCAGATCCCACCCGCAGCCCACCTAAAAGAAAAAAAAAGAAAAAAAAGAAAACCCCACCCGCAGCCCAACTACCCCAAATCCTAACTCCCATCGATCCCCTCCCTCTCATCCTCTCCCCCCGATTCAGATCGCCGCCGCCGCCGCACGTCCTGCCCCTCCCCTCCCCCTCCCCGCCTCCCAACCCCCTCGCCGTCGCCTTCTCCTTCCTCTCCAACCTCGCCTCTCGCTTCGCCGCCCCGCGCCCCGCGCTCGCCGCGGTGCGCCCGCCGAGGCCCCATAGCGCTGCCCAGTCTCTCGCGCTTAGGCTCGACGAGGTCGCGCGCGCGCTCACCGGCTCGCCCGTCTTCACCATCTGCAACTCCAGCAACTAGTTCATGCTCGTCTCCGCTCCCTCGGCCTCCTCTGCTTCCGCTCCAAGGACGCCGACGCCCTCCTCTCCGTCGAAGGTCGCCGGAACCACGACGGCCGGCGCGCCCGTGCGTGAGGAGAAGACGACGACGGGGGAGTCCAAGTTCGGCCTCACCTTTGACTGGGAGATGGAGAAGCTGGGGGTGCCGGGCGCCATCGTGTCAACAACTACCACAACCCCGAGTTCCTGCTCAAGACCGTCACCCTCCACGACGTCCCGGCCGCGGCAACCTCTGCTTCGTCACCAACTCCTGGATCTACCCCGCCGGCAGCTACACCTACAGCCGCATCTTCTTCGCCAACGATGTGAGTGAGCCTTGCCTTTCCTCTCCTTTCATTTTCATTTCACCCGTCGTCGTCATTCATGGTCGTCAAGCCTTCTTTGAGATAAGATAAGATTAGTAGGTGCAGAATTTATTCCGTGTTGGTAGAGGAAAGATATGGCTAGGTGCAGAGGATTGAATGAAACCGGCACCGTGGCACCCTGGTAGGTGAAGAAAACTGCTGCACTTGAACAAGTGTGCGACCTGCTGCTGCCGGGTTATTTCTTTGAGATAAGACACGTACATGGGTTAACATGAACGCATGCATGGCTCCACCACCATGGGACGACCTCGGTCGCTACATGGCCGCCTTAGAACCAGAAGAAACTTTTAAAATATGTTGCATGATACAGTAGTAGCACTCAATCCGGTTTACTCTATCGAAATAGTATAACATTTTAATCTGGAATCCCACCTAGCAGTATTCTAGGTGCCTGCCAGTCAACTCATCATATCATATGAGCCCAGAAACACCGACCAGATCACACTTGTACTAATTTTCTCAGTATTTAAGCAAATCAGGAAGAACAGATCTTACTGGCTATAAGCGTGCTTTCTAGTACTTATTAGCTGTGTTGCAACTTGCGAGCAAGTTGTGGGGTTTCTATACATACTTTGTGGTGCTATTTGTCATGCGATTCTTGGTTCTAATAAGTGCATCTCTGTGGCAATGGATTGGGCTGTAGTTGCGAATGCATCTCTGTGGCAATGGATTCTGTGTAAGGCTTTTGCTCTTTGGTGTCACCCTGCCAGTGCATCACTTAGCATAGTCTGTATGTTAAGATGCTCAAAGCGAAGGGCGCGATAAGTTTTTCCTTTGCATATGATTGGTTACTGATGATGATACTGCTTCTGGAATAAATAGGTGGGATCCTCAAGGTCCATTCAAACCATTGTATTTGATGAATCTAGCAAGACTATCTTCTATTCACTCCATACTCTATAGACATTTCAGGTACACTTAACGTATCTTGCATATGATTGCTTTTTTTTGCAGGTTCGTGAAGAGAGCTGATCTGGTTTTGTGAAGTAAGGGCGAGAAAGATTATGCGGGGATCAGATTGTCCATGGCGACCTAGGAGGAGCAGCACCATCTCAGGTTCGTCACTTGCTCCTCCACTTCTCTTATCTTCTTCTTCTCCATATCCCCATCTAATTAGTGTGTTCCTTTGCAGGTTGCTCCGATCTAGTTGTGTGAAGCAACATGCAAGGTCTGCTACTGCTGTTGTGCTCCCTTGAACGATCTGGTGAAGGACAATTTGGTCCATAGGTCGTCCCCCCATGCTATCTCTCTCTGCTGCATAGTTAGGTTCAGTTTTTTTGTTCTCTTTCTAGTTTAAGCGTAAGCAGATTCCAGTAGGTCTCTAGGTATGTAGCTCATGAGTTAGAACATCTAATCTATTTACGGACTGCAGACTTTCTATGTCATGTGCAAACTTGCTTGCATTCAGTTCAGAAAATTTCTGAATTCTCTGGTGTTTGCTTTCACTTAATGATTGTGGTACTGGTAGTCGAATTAGATGCCTCCTTTGCTGTAATTCACTTGTTTCCCTGTCATGGCTTATCTTGAATTTTGGTAGTGTGACAAACACATTAGCAAATCTAAATAACTTTGACATATTTGCTGTATTATCTTGCACTGGATTGGCACCTTTCATTACCCTGTACAAATATATCTCAATTCCGCTAACACTGATCCTTGTGTATGGTCTTAAACCCTTTTGGTTGCATGATACTTCTATATCTGTAGCCTTTAATGAATTCAATGTATGATTGTGATGAGAATTATATGATACCTACCTGTTTTTATCCTTGATCAGTATCATTAATGGTCTCTGTTCTTATTACTTGCTGTGTACGTTTAGTGCCTATACATCGTGGTGTTTTGCGGGTCTAGTCCTTCACTGTTATAGTTTGAAACCACTTCATAACTCATAATTTGTTTGTCATGATTCATTGCTTATGAAAATTATTACAAATATGTTGAAAATTGCATAGAAGAATTTTGTGCCATCTCTGCAACTGTGCTAGATGTGATGTTCCTGAAACTTATTATGGTATCTGTACTGTCCTTATGTTGCAACACTACAGTTATTATTTCTCATCCTTACGCAGACAAGAAAGCTAACTTTGCCCTAGCCTTCTCATCCAAGAATATAAATAAATAAAGGTCAACACAATTTTAAAATGACATGTCAAACTTAGTTTTTGAGGCTGTGTTGCATTTGTAGTTCTTGCTCTATTAAATTTGAGGCTACGTTGCATTTGTAGTTCTTGCTTTGTTAAATCTGAGATTGATGTAAATGGTATATAGAAAGCAAAAAAATTGTAGCCACATAATGATGTTGTATGGTACCCCCAGCAAGTAATATGCTTGAATCAATGTGATTTTTCCTGATTATAATTATCTTATAGTATCGTGATGTTGGCAGGTATATGCGAGTCCGGCAGTGCGGTGGCGTACCTGTGCAAGCACGAATGGAGCGAAGACTTACTGTTGGTGTTGCCCGTCAAGTTCTCCAGCCCGGGGTGAACCGAGGCTATCTCAAGTGCTTCGTTGGTTGGGTTGCGTTCTTTGTTGCTGGTCTCATGAATGGGGTACATTTCTGAAACTGAACTAGCTTGCTATCAGTGGTTATATCATTGGTGATTGGATGTGTGGGCACTCCTTCTTGAGTGCCTATTTTCTTCTTAAGTTGTCATTTTACCAAACATTTGTTGATTGTCGAAATGTTCTATTTAGTTCCTGATTAATGATTTTCATCAATAAATTGTTGGTCATACGAGTCAAGCTTGTGCTAATATTTAGCTAGTTTTGGATATATGTTGATCCAAATGTTCAGAAAAATAGAAGCTAACCATGTCAAAAGTTAGAGCACTCTTGATTGCTATATTAGGGCAGCGCTGACCATGTGTTGTTTTTCTTGAAGGAAGTTATTTTTATTGAAGGAAGGGCAAGGAGGAGGCAACACGTTGGAAGCTAGAGGACCCAGGGACGGATAGTATGTGTTGGTCTTGCCATCTACCTGGCCCTTTTGTTGATAAATCCATCGTGCAATGGTAAGCTTCCCGTGGCTCCGCTTTGAACTAGCGAGACATGTTGTATCTGCTTGAATTTGGTCCATCTTAATAGTATGGAATGCCTTTACAACAATATATGTGATCCTTGACTAGTTAGTTTCTACAATGCGAGTTCGTATGGAATCTTTTTTTATATCTTTTTTGATGCGAGTCGGCACCAATCCTGTACTAGTTATTTTTCGGAATGCATGTAACAGGGTGACCGTGGAAGGGATGGAAGTTCATATTGCTGTTTGTAATGAAGGTCACAGCCTAATCCTGACTATGGTCGTCTAGTGAGTATGGCATATGGTTCATATGACAGGAGCATGTGCCCAGTTTGTGATCGCTATTGACAGGAGCTCCATTCTGAAGAAGATTGAAGACAATTGTGGAGTTGTAAAGTATTGTATCCAGCTATCACACTTGTAGAGCTTGTAATATTGTGGTTCCAATTGTATTACGTGTTATTGGTAGAGCAAGAGCTCCATACTGATTCTGGCTATTGTTATTTGAAGTATTACATGTGTTTTCTGTCTGATTGAATTTTAATTTTTGTTATTTGTTCACTGGCATATTGAAATTTGAAGAACATGACCTTGACATGAGGGACCCACAAAACAGAACCTGACATTTCGGACCCACCTACCAGAATTTGAAAAAAGAAGAAAACAAAAATAAAAAGGCTAAAATGTTGGGCTACGCCCATGTAGCTAACGAAAACTGATATATAAAATATAAATAGGCTGAATTGATGGGCTTGGCCCATGCAGCTCATGAAAATTGACAAAAAAACATAAATGGGCTGAATTAATGGGCTTGGCCCATATAAACATCGAATTGGACCGGGCTGATTCTTATCCACGTCAGCTTGCCATGCTGGATCCTACGTGGCTTGGGAAGGCTGCTAGTGACCAAAAATTTGGTCAAAGAACCAACGACCTTTTACATATCACAAAGAAGGTCGTGAATTTCAGTTTACGACTGCCAACTTTTGACTATCTGTTTTTGGTCACAAAAAGGTCACAAATGAAAAACAAGGACCTTTCAGTGACCAATAGTGATGGTCGCAAGTTGACATATTTCTTGTAGTGAGTTTATAATACAGTAAGCATAGTATGACATCATTCATATCACAAAACAACTGAGAACAGACAAACAGGCAATTGTAACATTGTGTGGGCAAGTCCAGCACGGAACTAGATTACAGATCAAGATCAAAGGAACATCACTCCTCCCTTTTAAACCTTGTAAGGTGCAATGATACGCTAAGACAATTGTGTATAAAATTGAAAAGAGTAATAGACATTGGTACGCAAACCATGCGATTCAAGGCACAAGTCGAGTAAGTAGTAGTTAAAAGGCATGAGGATTAAGGACTTACAACAAATGGCTTTGACCGTGTAGTCATGCCCTTCTTCTTCTTTGGTGTGTGACAGTCCTTGAAAATTTCCACATCATTTGGTTCAGGTACTTTTTGGTCCTTGTGGGCTTTCCTCTGCATTTGGAACAAGCCAATATAGATCTGATAATATGGTACATCGAAAAGAGTGAAACAGTAGCTAATTACAAGATCCTCGCAATGTGCAATATAGCTACGAGATCCTGTCGTCTGTTGGAATTTCACTTTCGTACGGTTGGCCTTGTTCTTTGAACAGTTCACCTACAAGAAGATAGATTTGTGTGGCACATGCGTAAATAGGACTTCAACATGTGATCCGATCACATATATATAATGTACATGATACTTGGATCGGACCCGGTGTTTAACGAGGCCTATCCAGTCTTCATCGATATATTTTCCATCGGAGATGTTTGGGCAAGTTCACCGTTAGCCTTGCCTTCAAAGTGAGTTTTCCTCAAGTTATATCGATACCGTGAGCACTGCACTTGAAAACATGGGTGCAAGCTTGTCCGGTTGCATCATCTTGGCTATCCAACTTGAACCTCATCTGCTGAAAATTATGGGAGTCTCATTATCGGCAACCTAGAAAGTATTGGACAGAGCAAGACGATATTACTAGTTTCCATACATAACCATACTTACGGATAAATGGTCGAGGAAGGTGTTGAACTGGTTTCGTCTTTGTCATTCCTGTCTTGAATGCATGTTGGGAGGATACGTACATGACACCTAACGACAACCGTGCCTCGATACTAACTTGGGCGACTCAGAGCATCACGTGGCCTTTTTAAACCTCGCCTCAAAACGGATCTCCATTCTTTCTCCTTTAGATTTAGTTAACTTATCGAGCATTATCCACGATGTTTGTTTCCTCTTGCGCCTAGGTGCTAGTCCAACAACAAACATAGGAAGTGTTAGTGTACATCAAACTGTGAGACTACATATAAAGAAGCATGCAATCAGAACTTGACTCCAAAGAACTACCTTCTTGCATTGAAGCTCACAAAGTTCATCTCGATCTTGCCAACTCATCTTGTGTCAAGAGTGCTTTGGAAGTAGTGTCGGTGGCAAGGGATCTTGGGAACGTCTTTGCTAATGAGTCGATTTAACGAGTAAATAGTGCACCGGTGGTACTGTGGAAGGTGTTGCAACAACTAGGGTTGTCTCTCGCTTGTTTGGTTGCAGCTATTTGTTTCTGTTTGGCTTGTTCGCAGCTCGTGTAGCATGGGATACCACAACCGGTACAATTTTCCATTTGGACTTTGACCTTCTATTGCACCATCGCATTACCAATGAGAATCGGCAGGATTGTTCCGCTTCCCTTTCCCCTCGTTACATCTTGCTTCCTCTTTCTCTCATGCCATGTTAAGTCAAGCCGACAAGAAAAACGAATAACAATTTAGTTCTTCAGAACAAATGTACTTTGATGTAAGAGCATGGTGTTATAGACAGATATTGTATGTTCTAGAAACAGGAACACGTGTCTTAGTCACAAGTATAATGTGTAAAGTAAGAAGATGCAATTCAACAAAATTAGAAGCAATACAAGCTAGACATCATACATAACATGCAACCACATATAACAGTGCCAAGATAGAGGGAGCACCTGTGATGGTGCACTAGGGGAGACGTGCTCATCACCAACACAACTACGTTGAGTGTCTATGCATGTGTTGTCTTGGAAGTCATCTTGGGGGGATGGAGGAGTAGAATATGTAGAGGCCCTCCATTTGGAAGGAGCACCTTCATCCGCTGCCTTGCTAACTTCCTTCCACTTTATTGATTTTGAATTGTCAAGTAAAACCGACAAGAAAAAGCAATAAAATTCACTCTTCAGAACTCATTCGTGCATGATACTGACAATCACTACTTTGATGTAAGGCAAACACATGATTCCAGGATGGAATAATACGAAAAACAGGACGTCATGGCATATTCACAAATGTTTGTGTATATTAAACAGAAACCATTTCACCAAATAAGAAGCAATGCAAGCTAGACACCACGTGAAAGATGCAACCAATATGACTCTGCCAAGTTAAAAGTGTCCCATCATAAATGGAATTTCAACAAATTAGAAGCAGCGCATGCTATAGATCATATCAAAGATGCAACTAATATCACACTGCATATACTGAAGGTGTCTCGTCATATTGATTTATGCGGGATACAAAAAAACAATAGTTTTATGTGAGGACATTCTTAATAGACAGATGTACTATGTACTAAATACAGGAAGGCATGTCACATTAACAGGTATAATGTATAAGCTAAGAAGAATAGCACATGTAGTTTAACCAGATTGGAAGAATTACAATCTAGACACCATATGCAACATGCAACCACATATCACGCTGCCAAGTTAGAGCAAGCACTGCGATGCTAGTGTAGGGAAATGCGGTAATCAACTACTGAGCTACGTTCACTATCTTCATCTAGCCTTCTTTGTTTCTTGAGAATCATGTCGGAGGCCGACTGCATTCTTTAAATGAGGAGTATTCTGCTTGCCTGACAGCCTATTCATAAGTGATTGATGAGGGATACACAAGAACATTAGTTTGATGTAAGAACATGGTTAATACACAGATGTACTAGTATGTACCAAAAACAGAAAGACATGTCATATTCAAAGGTATAATGTGTAAGCTAAGCAGATGCAATTTAACCAAATTGGAAGCAATACAAGCTAGACATCCGACTGGAGTGGTAAGCATGATTATCTAGGACCTGAGAGCCTGGTGGAAGGCGGGCTGCTTCGCCACCATCGCGACTTTTTAGTTGGCTTCCAGGTGATGCCTCTCTTTGCTGGGCTTGTAGCTATTTGTCTTCTGGTGCTCACGGGATGGTGGTTCATGTAAAAAATATCTTTCCTTATCTTAATAAAGACCGACTTCGGCCTTTCGAATACAAGCTAGACACCATATGGAACATGCAACCACATATGACACCGTGAAGTTAAAGCAAGCACTTGGGATGCTGGTTCATGGCGAGCGAGATCATCAACTTCAGAGCTACGTTCCCCGTCTCCATCTGCTGACACTACACCCTTTATAGTCTTGAAACGTGTGCAGGTTTGCTGCATCACGCAGGAGCGACTTCTCTCTTATCTTTTACGCTTCACAAGGCGGTCTGAAATACCCTTGCATAAAAACACAATAGTGAGAGTATGTGTGAAGTGTGTGCGTAACTAGTGCAATCGTAAAAGTAGCAGATAGCAGGTGACTGAAAAATAAATGACAGGAGACATATGATAGCTCTACAACATTGCATGGCAAACAAAATTAGACTCTACTTCATATGATTTTCTAATATATGAGCATAGGAAATGCAGGTACTCCTCCAGCACACCACCACATGTGGTCATGTCAAGATAACAGTCGACTGAAAATAAATAGGCCAGTCGATTTTTTTAATGAACCGTCTGATCTATAAGGAACGGGCAGATGGCCTTCGTCTACCTCCCCCAGTCACTATTGATGATCTTTCTCAAACCGCCAGACCCCAGCCTCCGCCGCCCCACCCTCCCCTCGACCTCACACCACCGTCGTGCTTGGCAGCGCCCCCAGGCCATCCCTTTAATCCCGGCCGACCTCCAGATCGGGCGCCAGTAGCTCTAGGCCCCACACGCCCCTAAGATAAACACCGAGGCGCTGCTTCCCTGGTGTAATAGGCGGACTAGCGCCTGTTACACCGGGGAATGCTTCCGTTAATTGGGAATCAACTGACCAGGAATTGAAATTCAGGGGGGCGATGGACCTCTAGCTAAGGTGAAATAGTATATGAGGAGAAAACTTGTGCATCGCGAGTTCCTAGGAACATCTAGTATCAAGAAGAAGCGGTCAACTAGTGTCTTCTATGGGATGAATATCGTGCAAGCAGACACATAAGATTTGCACGAATAAGGGAAGAGGAGTACCCTTATCGGTTGCCAGTGTGGTCTCCTCCATATGTTGCGGCGATCTTCTTTTTTCTCCCAGGGGAACCGATGTTTTGGAGAACCGTGGATTCTTGGATGAACCCATGGCCAAATTATTGACTGTGTTGCCGTGGCGGTATGTCGGCGGAGGGGAAGCAGATTCGAGGCGGCGGCGAAGGGCGTGGCGAAAGGTGAACAGCTCCGGTGCGGTGGAGGGTGGCGAAGTTGGAGCGGCAGCGGTGAGGCGCAGGACGACGTGGTTGAACTGGCTCGGGTACGGGCGGCTCAGCCTCGGCTTCAACTACTAGCCGTGAAGGGCGTTGCGGTTGAGGTTGTGGTGGACGACGACGTCGGGATATCGACTCCGGCGTGATGGAGGAGGGCGGTGGTTGATGGGTGGAATGGGGTGGCGGACGGAGGACGCCGGGTTTCATGGTTGGTGGAGAGGTAGTTTTGCACCCACGGAGTACTAATTGGGAATTGACGGTATGGGGGGAGAACCATGTTTGATGCAGGGACGCGCTTGTTTTTGGCTTTTGAATGTAAGATGGGACGCGCTTGTTTGAAATTTGGGGAAAGTACAAACTTTGGCCCCTCTTAAATTTCGGACCCTCTGCGGGTCGGGGTAGGATGGTAATTCTGTGTCCCAAATAGTGGGCGGAGCGATTTCGCCACAAGCATGTGTGCTTAGGCAGCTATTGTGTATGAATGTTTTTCGGAGGCGGTTGCGTGGAGTCTAGATGAAGCTACAAACCTACCCCAGTTTAGACCTTTGGATGTTGGGCCGGTAGGTTTCACGGGTGGGAGTTATTAGAAAAGTAATATCATTGTACTACCAAACATTGGTCTCACGCGGTTTCAAGTAGTAGAGGCTCTTTTGGCGCTTCGTTCAAATTTTGAAACACAAGCATTCACGTTTAGAGTACTCTTGAACTTTGAGGATTGACCTAAATAGACAACGTTAAATTTGACCTTGTATGTTTGAAAACCTCATTAAATTATCCGCTTCTTTTGAAATTTTGACACTTGAAAATCCTATAACTACGATTATTTTGGAATGGAGGAGCTAAATTAGAATCTATTTTGTACACGTCTACATATGCTATTATGTACAAAATCAGAGCAAAGATTGGTGCCCCCATAATTTAGGTGTGATTTACAAACATCATGATATCAAATTCAAATAATTGAATGTACTTCATGTTGAATTCGAATTTTTTTAAAACCACCTTAAGTTGAATTCAAATGTATGCTAGTTCATAGGTAGCTATTTATAATGTTCATTGTGTAACTTTCGTATGTATAATGTCCTTTCACACACAACATGAACTATACTCACGTTTATATTCGATTGCTAAAGCGGATGCATTGTCTGGAGTTCAAAATACTAACTATGTGGATCAATTGTGTTGAATAATAACATAGACATGCTCAAATTCGATAGAATCTAGATGTCTGATGGATCAATGACCGTTCCTTACGCGAATTGCAAATACCATGATCCCATCCTAATATTTGGATACAATTTATATCTTTAATCAATGTGTACAATAGTCTTGTACGTGTAGTTTCACTCTCCATTGGTGGTCTCTCACACATGCCCACACACTCTCTCCCGAGGTGTCTTTCTCGCACACATGCTCTCAATGTAACCCTCCCTCCCTCTCGTAACCATTTACGATTGTTTTCACTAACCTTTATCACAAGCACTCTTCCTCTCACAAGGATACACACGCACAATCCCCATCGACCCTTTCTATATACATAGACCTGCCTACGTGTCTCTTGTACGCACATTATCTTTAGGCATGTCTCTCACGCATTGTCTCACACCTCTATTCCTAATCGACGAGTATGATTCTAGCAGAGAATTCTGTAGGATGCCCCTTAAAGTTAGGTTGGATGAATAGTAATATCAGAGATAAAGGGGTTACCTTAGTACGAGAACCTGTGGTTACAAATCCTAGCCGGCTTTGTCAGTGGACATAGAGTCCTTCACAATTATGCTATCTTTGTCTTGTACGACTAGTCATCCATGGGTCTCCCTAAATGCGTCACGGGCCGACCAAGGTGGCGTAGGACGGAACCGGACGAAGGGCCTCAGCTCGAACCACCGGACCTCACGCGGTGACACACCCTCTGCCCCCACGTCTCGTTATCTTCTCACACCCACGCATACCAACACAGACACCACACACAAAAAAATATATTCTCCTGGTGCCTCTATCCACTCCCCCCTTGCATATACACACTCAAGGGAATCTCTCGCCGTGACGTCATATTCGTCTCTCTCTCTCTAGACCACTCACATTTCTCGTGCTATCTCTTCCACGCCCCCTGTCAGCACCTCTATCCATGCCTTTCTCGAATACGTAATACACACACATACCTCTCTAGGCCCTGCCAAATGCATCAACTACACATTCACACATGTTACATCACGTACCCCATTGATCTAAAAAGCCCTCTCTTCACGTTTATTACGCATACAACATTCCTTTTGAATAAAGTGTGGCCAAAAAATATTTTAGAATTTCTACATATATACAACATTACAAAGTTATATGGAGGAGTATGAACGCTTGCATTGCATGGTGTCCACAATGATATTTATTCCGCACTGTGAATTTGTATATTTTTATACTATATGTAAAGGTAGTCATAATAAAGAGAAAAGAAGAGTATCTCTCTCTCCATAGCATACCCCCCTCTACGCCCCTTTCAGGTACGCACACAAACTATCTCCAGGTCCTCTAAAAGTAAGCCCCCAACACATTCACGCATGTTTCATCTTTCTCTCGCGATATATACAGTGACAATCATTGTATTTGAAGCGAAAGCACGATACGTATATTGGACTTCAGAATCCACTCATTACGGTCACCATTTATGTTTTGTTGTTATTATACAGATCACCGCCTCACCGCATAACTCAGATTTTGCACAAGACATGACTAGTTGACCAGCTTAAACGCTCCACGTGGCACCTCTAGTGTTGCATCACATTATCTCACTACCATCGGGCCCACACAGCCGGCTTGTGTCTACTCTACATCTACACTCTTATAAAATACTAGCAAGATGCCCATGCGTTGCATGGAACATCAAGATGCATTTGTATGAGTAGTTTATCTTGTGGGAGAAAAGGATGAACAAGGGAAGGCCTTATTTGCATGTGTGGAGAGGGGTGTGGGTATCTTTTTGCAAAATTGCCATAGTTTCCTTCCTATCCGTCAGATATAGATTGGACGGCCTATATTGCAGGATGGCAGGCACACGATCATCACCAACTATGCTTTCTATAAGATTAGGCATAAAATACACTCTTATAAAAAACAGAGTTGGTGATGATGGTGTGCCTGCCATCCTGCAATATAGGCCGTCCAATTTATATCTCACGGATAGGAAAGAAGCTATGACAATTTTGCCTAAGATGTACCCACACACCTCTCCACATTTGCAAATAAGGCCTTTTCTCGTTCATCCTTTTCTATCACAACATAAACTAGTCATACAAATGCATCTTGATGTTATGTGCAATGCAGGGGCATCTTGCTAGTAAGAATGAAAACAAACGACAAAAAAATATTGGACGGTGGTTCGAAGTCATGACCGCGGGCACAACGGACAAGGTGACCTTGTATTGGTATGCTGAGCCGTCTGTTTTAACACACAGGAGCTGGTGTGGTGATTATACAAACACGCACACATGCACACGAACTGCATGCACGCAACACTCACACAAACACATGCACCCACGCACGCACGCAACACTCACACGCACACACATGCATGCACACACCAGTACACCACACGACCAACACACACTCTCATGCTCAAGTGCTCAACCTACACGTGCATGCGCACACATCAGGCCCTAACAGACACATACACAACTAGGTGATTCTCGCGCACGGGGTGGAGTCTTGTCGTGCCTGCGTACATTTGTGTTTATCTGAACTTTTCCCTATGTGAACTGACAGGTGGGACCCACAAGGAACATGGTCAATTTAACTAGTCAACATGGTGCCACGCAGACTATTTGGCCGGTCAACAGAGTGCAATCCGATGCTGAACCGTGAGCAAGTATAATCACCGCAAAACGTATATAGTGACCGTAATCAGCTTATTTTGAAGTTCGGTGAACGTATTACCCTTTTCTCTCTGTAGGCCCTCCAAAACTACATCTCTACACGTTCTCGCATGTTACATCTAACAACTACGCAATACAGCACTACTACTACACTCTAACACAATAAATCATCAGTGTTTTTAGTTTTACTAGATATCATATTGTTACTTAATTATTCAGTTTGCATACATTAAAATTGCCTTTGAAATATATGGCCAGTATCATATACCGCGCGGGAAAAATCCCGCCCTTTCCTATTTAATCGGGTTTGTATCGATGGATCGTGCGAAAGCAACAAAAGTATAGTACTATATACGGTACAAGTGGATTCACCGGGCGTCATGTATGTACTCCTCCGTCGTAAGAGTGGAGCGCTCGCTTTCATAAATCTTCTAGTCCCTTTCGCCGACATGTGGGGCATCAAGCTACTGGGTCCACGTGCCATACCGGAATACAGTGCAGAGCAGCCGGGGTGAAGCACCCAGTCATGGCGCCGGCGTAGTAATGAGCAATGAGGCGTCAAATCACAAAGATGCACCTTTCCCGCAGTTAAGTTGGAGGGACGAAGTAATAATGCTAAAAAAAGAAGTTGGAGGGACGAAGCAACCATCATTTCACTCGTTCTTTGAATCCGCTTCTCCCTCATCTTCTTCAAGTTAACCACATGTTGCTTCCGAAGTTGTTACGCCTCATGTGGGAAGCGGATCGGCTGGTAAAGCACCGACACGTGGGACCGCATGTTAGCAAAACCGCCGTGACAACGTCCTCTAAAAATAAGAAACCTCCCCCGCCATCCGCGCGGCAAAATCACCTCCTTTTTACTAATCTTGATTCTATAATTTTTTAGATAATTGAGATTTGTATAGATAGCACACAGGAGCAAAACCAAGTGGTACGGTTAAGGGCATCCACAATGTGTAGCCAAATGTGAAAATAGATTTTGGCATCGTGGGAACCATTGTGGACGATGTTGCCACAGCCAAAAGGATGGAACCGAAGCTCCCTGATTGATTGATTGAAGGAATAGAAAAATGCAACGTCTCTCCACTTTCTCCCGTGCTTGGACGCATGTAAAGTATAGAGGACAGAGTCTACTCCCCTGTTCCTTCTATCACAAATCACAAAGCAGTGAGGCATAAAATCACAAAGCACGGACGAAGCAACCATCATTTCACTCTTCGCTGACTCTGCTTCTCCATCGTCTTCTTCGAGAAACCATCTCACCGCACTAAGCTGGACGGACGACGCTATTGTGTACGAGTAGTACTAGTACATTTACACGTCCTTTGGTTCAGCAGACTTCCTGGATGAAAATAAGGCGGTTGTCTCGACTTGCAGGCGGCACTTGCAAACGACTTACCGTGGTCTCCTTAAATGGTGTTCTCCGTCGAACGCACTTCGCCAAACCAGAACGTTCGAGATATCGTCGACGCCACCGCAATGGGGAAGGAAGTCAAATATAGTTACTACCTCCATTTTTTGTACACAACGCCAGTATATCAAAATTACAATTTGCAGAAGGCCACTAACACTAATCGAGGCAAAATTGATGGGGTTTGCCTCGTACTAGCAACCAAGGACATTAATATCCCCTGCATGCATGCATAAGTGAGAAGGTTGGTTTGCATGGCACTGCATTAGTCAAGCGATGAGGAGTGATATGGTTAGCTCTTTGGGCTTTGGAGAAAAAAAATATGCATTAATTGACACGTGAAACGAGGATTTGTATCAATTAATCCCGCGAAGGAAAACCCCGCCTTTCTTTTTTAACATTAGTATTCCTAGTATGTAGTACTGCGTACTTATCCTGTTTGGGTCTAGGCCTTGCATTGCCATACTTCGCCACACATTTTTGCCAAGCTTGCCTAAAATTTTCAAAATGAAAAGGAGGTACACTTGCGCACGGCTGTCGCGGTCGCACCGCACCCTCACATGGTCGCTCCTACACGCCGCGGTCGCACCGCACCCTCACATGCATAGTCGCTCCTGCGCGCCGCAAACCCAACCAAGGGAACACACCCTCACTGACACGTGCTGTCGCATGTGAACAAACCAAACTCAGCCGTCCTACCACTGACACATAATTTTCGTTCATGGACTATATTTATCCAACCACATGTTGGGGAGTATCCGTACGGCCCGTGCGGTGGTCTGTTGGGGAAGAAGAAGAGGTAAGGAAGAAGGGTTAGGAGACGTAGGATATTCATCCAACCGCCTGAAATGGTAGACTGACCCAAGTCAGGCGACTTGCATAACAATATATGTTTTTACACAACAAAAGATCCATAAAAACAACAACATAAAGAAAAAATTTCACTGCTCGCGGAACGAGACAGCCTCGTCATCTTTGGCTGCCGGCGAGAACCAGCCGTAGCTACCGACGTGTGTGTCCGAAAAACACCGTGGTTGTCCTCGGCCTCGAGCTACTCGTTCACGCGGAGCGTGCGGGCGCTCTGGATGGACGAGAGCACCGCCCGGTTCAAGTTGAGGACGCCCGGTTCTGCCTGCAAGAGGGCCTCGATGGCAGCGCGCTCCGCGTCGAGTCGAGCCTCCGCCGCCCGGTTCTGCCTGCAGGAGGGACTCGAGAGAGCAGCATCGGCGCGCTCCGCGTCGAGTTGAGCCTCTGCCGCCCGGTTCAAGTCCAGGACGTCCGGTTCCGCCTGCAGGAGGGCGTCCATGGTAGCGGCATCCGCGCGCTCCACCTCAAGTTAAGCCTCCGCCACCCGGTTCACATCCATGACATTCGGTTTCGCCTGTAGGAGAGCCTCGATGGCAGTGGCATACGCGCACTCCGCGTCGAGTTGAGCCTCTGCCTCCCGGTCCTCCTTTAGTATCGCCAGGTTGAACCGCTGGTCCGCCTGCACCATGGGGGACTCGGACGCCGGCACGAAGTCGACGTCCATCGTCTCATACCCATCGGGGGCCTTCTGCGCCGCGACCTCCACCATGAACATTGGATTGGCTTCCTCCTCCTCGTAGCTTGGCTCCAGAGATCTCGGGGATTGGCCCGCCGCAAAGCGAGCTTGGGAACGGAGGTCTCTTGCACCGACCACCGCCGCGATTTCTGCATGGCGCTCCGGCATCAGCATCTTGCAGTACGTGATCTTGCGGCGCACCATGGCTTTCCGGTGAACTAGGGGACGCTTGGTGCGGGCTAGGGGATCGAAAGGTGGGGGAAGGGGCTGGATATTAGGTGTGGTTTTAGGGCAGTGGCTGGCGTAGGCCGAGCAGCGAAGGTTCTGGTGTGAATAGTGGTTCCGGTGACGACAGGTCAATCGGTTTTGACTGTACATCGCACTTGTCGCCTTTGCGTTGCAGCCCGGCACGCTGGACCCTCCACGTCGCTCACCGAATGGAATGCGCTTCGTCTTGCATTTTCGCTCGCTTGTGGGACCGCAGTTGAGAGCAAACCGACGTCCTTCCCCCTCCCCCGCCCGCGTCATTTAATGCGGAGTAAATAAAAACAGAGGGAGTATACTACGGATGAGGATCCCCTGACGTGGCCGAACCCATTGAGTAACTGACATGTGGGGCCTAGCAAGCATGGGGTCCGCCAGTAAGTGACCGAAAGGGAGGGTAAAGGCGAGGATACGTATGTGAAAGGATCTTCCAATGATATAATTTTCACATTATACATCTCATGTACTATTGATCTTGTCAATAGTCAAATGTGGTTTTGAAAAACGCATTAGATCATGGTTAATAATATAGCCAGTCGATGGCTATAAGGAACTTCCATGTCATCTATAGCCATCATCTATTATATGCACTCATACAGTAGTGTGGGCTATAAGGTTGGCTATTTCCAGCAAAAAAAATTATAAGGTTGGCTATTGTATTAGTACTTTTTTCCATCTCCTCTCCATCTGTTTCTTCATATTTATTGTACGTATTTAACTAGGAATGCGTATATAGCTAGGCTCTTGCATGAGATCTCACTCCCCTTACTTTTTCACATCTCTCTCCTCCACATAGGCCCTATATAAATGGAAGGAAGGAGTACAACTATGAGCACCTTTGCATACTCTAGTACAGATGTTGTCGTATTACTCCACTAGTACTATTGGACAGGGAGCTTAAAAAGAGTTACTATTGGACTGGCTATACGTGGCGAAATCCTAGTAGGAAGAGCATGCACGAGAACAAGCACATTCACGTGGTTGAAAACAAATTGGAAACCATCTCGAATACAAATCTAGGAGTACATACGAATCTAACAATATTGATTGGGCGTTGTTGAATGTTGATACTTTATTTTATCAAAGTAGAGATACTTTGACTACACGTAAAACTTATATGTAAACTAGAAAGGATAGGAGGGAGTATATTGTACGTTCAAAAACGAAACGAACATTGAATACCCTTTATATATGATTTGCGGATGCTATGATCACCGGTTCAAAATTTTGAATCCTCCTTAGGTATCACACATGCCCCCACTTGTTCTCTCTCGATTTCATCTCGGGGTCCAGAGATCGATTGAAAGAGGACTAGGGTGGGTACAATACGTTCGTTTCGCTTATGAACATAAAATATACTCCCTCTGATCCACACAGACCCCCCCCCCCGCGGGTCATTTCTATCATAGAAACAGACCAAACCTTTATATCCTTGCACGACACGCAATTGATCTCTGAACATCAATCGATCTCGTCAACATGTGTCGGGGCATGTATGGACCGAATGGGATGCCAAAACTAAGACGCGAAGCGACACGTAGTGGAGGCAAAGTGAAACTTCAAACGAATCGTTTGTTTGTATGCATGCCGGACACATTACAAATAAACATTGGAAATACAAGCATGGTCTAGGCCCACATGCGAATGATACTCGACAGAATGTTCAAATGAGGTATGCGGGAGGATGGACTGGACCGGAGGGCGACATGATCGATGGAGAAGAGGGTTGGAGATGAATGAGAAATAAGCAAACGCCACATGATTATACTTGACCGGCTCAAATAAACAATAAGTTGTCTCGCTTGGCCTACATAGTGAAAGGCCTAATGCGCAACGCGGAGCACTAACGCTCGAATATGGACGGGAAAACAGGGAAACCGACATGTGGGGCACACTGTCGGGACGACGTAGCGCAAATTAGTCCAATGGAGGAGCTGGCCCATGACCTCCTCGCCACCGGCAACCATTCATGTCGGTCATGGGGGCCAACAACGTGGCGCAGCTCCAGCACCGCCTCTGGACACGGCGACCGCGGTGAGCGACACGCTCATCGTCGCTAGACACGGCCGGTTTCAGTGTGCCGAGGGTGGCATTAGTGCTGTGGCACGACCAACAGCTAGTATGTTTGGTTTGTGCCCAAGGTTGCCCAATCAAAGCATTGGGTAGCCAAAATTTTGGTTTAGGTTTTGGTTGCCCATGATTTGGCCGACGTCGGCAAGAAAAATGAACAAGAGTTGGCTAGAGTTCATTGGCATGCCAAAAAAATGGCAACCATCCATTTTTGGGTCATGACCAAAACCTAAAAAAAATGGCAACCATCCAAACAAAGACCAATCTTTGGGTCATGACCAAAATTTTGGTAAGGTGCACTTTGGCCACAATCCAAACACACCCCAATACCCGGCTCGTCGAGGATGCACGGGGCGTCGGGACGCGTCCGCGGAGTGGTGTAGCACGGCCAACTGCATCCTCAGGACCTGAGACCATGCCGGGTCGTCTTGCTTTTTCAATGACATGCATCGATCGCATGTGAGCAAAGGGCATCTCCAACATTTCCACGACTGCAGCTGACTACCCAGGCACACCAAAAACCCTCGTCCCTCGCGCCGTCACATGGTGCATTCCCAGCCGGCTCCAGCTGCCCGCATTCATGTCGTCCTTCCGTATGCTGTCGTTAAGAGGCTCGATGCCCGAGGAACAGACTCCGGTGACTTAATGATGCACCAGGACGCTTGGCCTCACCGGAATGCGCTACTTAAAGCGGCAACACCCAGCTAACCTCCACACCATAGCGCATCGTCCTCCTACCTGGCACCGCATCCGCCATGACCGCAAGCGCGAATGCTCTGCAGGAGAGCTTGTCTTTCAGGGATGGAGCTCGAGGTCGCCGCCCTCTGCTACCTCTTGAGCACTGCGTTGGTTTTCCCTTGAAGAGGAAAGGGTGATGCAGCAAAGTAGAGTAAGTATTTCCCTCAGTTTTTGAGAACCAAGGTATCAATCCAGTAGGAGGCCACACACGAGTCCCTCGCACCTACACAAACAAATAAATCCTCGCAACCAACGCGATAAGGGGTTGTCAATCCCTACACGGTCACTTACGAGCGTGAGACCTAATAGATATGATAAGATAATATTTTTGGTATTTTTATGATAAATATGCAAAGTAAAGAAAGTAAAATAAAAACGGCGCAAGAAATATCTTGTTGTCAGGAGATTAATATGATGGAAAATAGACCCGGGGGCCATAGGTTTCACTAGTGGCTTCTCTCAAGAGCGTAAGTATTTACGGTGGGTGAACAAATTACTGTTGAGCAATTGACAGAATTGAGCATAGTTATGAGAATATCTAGGTATGATCATGTATATAGGCATCACGTCTGAGACCAGTAGACCGACTCCTGCCTGCATCTACTACTATTACTCCACACATCGACCGCTATCCAGCATGCATCTAGATATTAAGTTCATAAGAACAGAGTAACGCTTTAAGCAAGATGACATGATGTAGAGGGATAAACTCATGCAATATGATGTAAACCCCATCTTTTTATCCTCGATGGCAACAATACAATACGTGCCTTGCTACCCCTCATCACTTTGGGAAAGGACACCACAAGATTGAACCCAAAGCTAAGCACTTCTCCCGTTGCAAGAAAGATCAATCTAGTAGGCCAAACCAAACTGATAACTCGAAGAGACTTGCAAAGATAACCAATCATACATAAAAGAATTTAGAGGAGATTCAAATATTGTTCATAGATAAACTTGATCATAAACCCACTATTCATAGGTCTCAACAAACACACCGCAAAAGAAGATTACATCGAATAGATCTCCACGAGAGAGGGGGAGAACATTGTATTGAGATCCAAAAAGAGAGAAGAAGCCATCTAGCTAATAACTATGGACCCGAAGGTATGAGGTAAACTACTCACACATCATCGGAGAGGCTATAGTGTTGATGTAGAACCCTTCGTGATCGATGCCCCCTCCGGAAAGGCCCCTAGATGGGACCTCATGGGTACAGAAGGTTGCGGCGGTGGAATTAGGTGTTTGGCTCCGTATCTGGTAGTTTGGCGGTACGTAGGTATATATAGGAGGAAGAAGTACGTCGGTGGAGCAACAGGGGGCCCACAAGGGTAGAGGGCGCGCCCAGGGGCGGGTAGGCGCGCCCACTACCTCGTGCCCTCCTGGTTGATGTCTTGATGTAGGGTGCAAGTCCTCTGGATCACGTTTGTTCCGAAAATCACTTTCCCAAAGGTTTCATTCCGTTTGGACTCCGTTTGATATTCTTTTTCTGCGAAACTACGAAATAGGCAAAAAAACAGCAATTACAATTTGGGCCTCCGGTTAATAGGTTAGTCCCAAAAATAGTATAAAAGTGTATAATACAGCCCAATAATGTCCAAAACAGAATATAATATAGCATGGATCAATAAAAAATTATAGATATGTTGGAGACGTATCAAGCATCCCCAAGCTTAATTCCTGCTCGACCTCGAGTAGGTAAATGATAAAAACAGAATTTTTGATGCGGAATGCT
This sequence comes from Aegilops bicornis, assembly GCA_021605145.1. Classification (NCBI taxonomy): domain Eukaryota; kingdom Viridiplantae; phylum Streptophyta; class Magnoliopsida; order Poales; family Poaceae; genus Aegilops; species Aegilops bicornis. The sequence goes on from CM038672.1 coordinate 88,589,061, forward strand.
ACTTGGCATAATTTCAATGTAATTCTTCTTAATTGTGGTATGAATATTCAGATCCTAAAGATTCAAGATAAAAGTTTAATATTCACATAAAAGGAATAATACTTCAAGCATACTAACTAAGCAATTATGTCTTCTCAAAATAACATGGCCAAAGAAAGTTCATCCCTACAAAATCATATAGTTTAGTCATGCTCCATTTTCGTCACACAAGAATGCTCTCATCATGCACAACCCCAATGACAAGCCAAACAATTGTTTCATACTTTAGTAATCTCAAACCTTTTCAACTTTCACGCAATACATGAGCGTGAGCCATGGATATATCACTATAGGTGGAATAGAATATAATGATGGGGGTTATGTGGAGAAGACAAAAAAGGATAAAGTCTCACATCAATGAGGCTAGTCAATGAGCTATGGAGACGCCCATCGATTGATGTTAATGCAAGGAGTAGGGATTGCCATGCAACGGATGCACTAGAGCTATAAATATATTAAAGCTCAACAAAAGAAACTAAGTGGGTGTGCCTCCAACTTGCTTGCTCACGAAGACCCAGCGCACTTGAGGTGGCCCATCGTTGGAATATACAAGCCAAGTTCTATAATGAAAAATTCCCACTAGTATATGAAAGTGACAAAACAAGAGACTCCCTATCATGAAAATCATGGTGCTAGTTTGAAGCAGAAGTGTGGAAAAAGGATAGTAGCATTGCCCCCTTTTTTTTGGGCCTTCCTTTTTTTATTTGGCCTTACTCTTTTTTTAGGGACAATGCTCTATGAATGATGATCATCACACTTCTATTTATTTACAACTCAATGATTACAACTCGATACTAGAACAAAGTATGAATCTATATGAATGCCTCCGGCAGTGTACCTGGATATGCAATGAACCAAGAGTGACATGTATGAAAAATTATGAACGGTGGCTTTGCCACAAATATGATGTCAACTACATGATCATGCAAAGCAATATGAAAATGATGAACGTGTCATGATAAATGGAATGGTGGAAAGTTGCATGGCAATATATCTCAGAATGGCTAGGGAAATGCTATAATAGGTAGGTATGGTGGCTGTTTTGAGGAAGATATAAGGAGGTTTATGTGCAAAAGAGCGTATGATATCACGGGGTTTGGATGCACCAGCGAAGTTTGCACCAACTCTCAATGTGAGAAAGGGCAATGCACTGTACCGAAGAGGCTAGCAATGGTGGAAAGGTGAGAGTGCGTATAATCCATGGACTCAACATTAGTCATAAAGAACTCACATACTTATTGCAAAAATCTACAAGTCATCAAAAACCAAGCACTACGCGCATACTCCTAGGGGGATAGATTGGTAGGAAAAGACCATCGTTAATTCCCCGACCGCCACTCATAAGGAGGACAATCAAAGAACACCTCATGTTTCAAATTTGTTACATAACGTTTACCATACGTGCATGCTACGAGACTTGCAAACTTCAACACAAGTATTTCTCAAATTCACAACTACTCAACTAGCACAACTGTGATATCACTACCTCCATGTCTCAAAACAACCATCAAGCATCAAACTTCTCTTAGTATTCAACACACTCATAAGAAAGTTTTTACTAGTCTTGAATACCTAACATATTAGGATTATTTAAGAAAATTACCATGCTATTAAGACTCTCAAAATAATCTAAGTGAAACATGAGAGAATAATAGTTTCTATAAAACAAATCCACCACCGTGCTCTAAAAGATATAAGTGAAGTGCTAGAGCAAAAACTATATAACACAAAAGATATAAGTGAAGCACATAGAGTATTCTAATGATTTCCAAATCATGTGTGTTTCTCTCAAAAGTTGTGTACAGAAAGGATGATTGTGGTAAAATAAAAAGCAAATACTCAAATCATACAAGACGCTCCAAGAAAAACACATATCATGTGGTGAATAAAAATATAGCTCCAAGTAAAGTTACCTATGGAAGTAGACGAAAGAGGGGATGCCTTCTGGGTCATCCCCAAGCTTTGGCTTTTTGGTTTCCTTAGATTATCTTGTGGTGACTTGGGCATCCCCAAGCTTAGGCTATTGCCACTCCTTGTTCCATAATCCATCAAATCTTTTACCCAAAACTTGAAAACTTCACAACACAAAACTTAACAAAAATTCTCGTGAGCTCCGTTAGCGAAAGAAAAAAAAACACACCACTTAAAGGTACTGTAATGGACTCATTCTTTATTTATATGGGTGTTAAACCTAATTTATTCCAACTTCTCTATGGTTTATAAACTATTTTACTAGCCATAGACTCATCAAAATAAGCAAACAACACACGAAAAACAGAATCTGTCAAAAACAGAACAGTCTGTAATAATCTGTAACTAATGCAAACTTCTGGAACACCAAAAATTCAGCCAAAATAGGATGACCTAGAAAATTTGTTTATTGATCAGCAGCAATTGGAATAAATATGTTATCACGTTCTGGTGATTTTTAACAATTGTTTTCGTGAACAGAAAGTTTCTGAAATTTACAGCAAGATCAAATAACTACCATCCAAGAAGATCCTATAGGTTTAACTTGGAAAAAACACTAATTAAAACATAAAAAGACATCCAACCAGAGTCTAGAACAAATATTTATTCCTAAACATAAGCAAAAAGCAAAAAACTAAAAATAAAATTGGTTTGCCTCCCAACAAGCACTTTTCTTTAAAGCCTTTTAGCTAGGCATTGGTAATTTTAATGATGCTCGCATGAGAGACAAGAATTGAAGCACAAAGAGAGCATCATGAAAAACGTGAAAAACACATCTAAGTATAACATACTTCCTATGCATAGGCATCTTATAGGCAAACAAATTATCATAGCAAGCAAAAACTAGCATATGCAAGGAAGCGGAAAGAAACAATAGCGATCTCAACATAACGAGAGGTAATTTATTATCATGAAAATTTTTACGACCATATTTTCCTCTCTCATAATAATTACATGTGGGATCATAAGCAAATTCAGCAAAATAGCTATCACATAAAATATTTTCAACACGATCCACATGCATGCAAAGTTGACACTCTTCCGAAATAGTGGGATTAACATTAACTAAAGTCATGACCTCTCCAAACCCACTTTTATCAAAAAATTCGTAAGATTGAGTATTCTCCAAATATGTGGGATCTAAAGTTGACACTCTTACAAACCCAATTTCCATATTATTGCAAACAATATTATCAATATCATATTCATCATGGGGATTAAATAAATTTTCAAGATCATAAGAAGAATCACCCCAATCATGATCATTGCAACAAGTAGTAGACATAGCAATACTAGCATCCCCAAGCTTAGGGTTTTGCATATTATTAGCGCAATTGACATCAAGAGAATTCATAGTAATATCACTGAAATCATGCTTTTCATCGAGGGAACTATCAAGCATGGGTGCAATAGCAATAATCTCATTTTTAACATAAGGAACTATAGCAAATTCGTCTTCATAAATATTGGCATCATGGCCACAAGAATAGCAAGCATCATGTTCATCAAGGGATATTTCAACCAAATCATCGGAATCATCATTATCTATAGATTTATGCATATCATTATTTTCTTCCAAAGCAACGGTCATTCTTTCAATAAATTCTTGGACATAGACATTATGAGCAAAGTTTTCATTGCAATATTTAAGTATGACGAAATTTTCAGATTTGTTGAGAGTAAAATCATACTTTTCAATCAAAGAAGCAACTTCATGGGCACCCTTAAAAATGTCAAATTCTTCAATTGTTCGATATCATAGTAGCTATAAACACCCTTTGCATAAGAAGATAAGATTTCATTATCATTGAACTCACATAGGTAGGGAAGGTGTTTTTAGGGTTCTTAGAGCAACAAGTAAAATCACAAATTTCACAAAGATTCCAAGCATAGCATAGCAAACTATTTATATGATACCATAAGAGTTTCCCTTTTTCAGACAAACGATGATGCACAAAATGAGCATGCTCATCTAGAGATTTCCCATCAACTAGGCTAGTTGGGGTTTCAGCACGAGCGCATAAGGATCGAAGATGATCCAAGTAGAACACTTTAAGTGGATCCATATCAATAGATTTTCAGCAAGCGAAGATGCAAGCATATAGAAGGCACATGGCAACACGAGCAAACAAAAAGCAAGCGAAAAGAGGCGAACGGGAAAAGAGAGGGAGAATAAAACGGCAAGGGTGAAGTGGGGGAGAGGAAAACGAGAGGCAAATGGCAAATAACGTAATGCGGGAGATAAGGGTTTGTGATGGGTACTTGGTATGTTGACTTTTGCGTAGATTCCCCGGCAACGGCGCCAGAAATGGCTCGTTGGCTGGAGTCAAATCTTGACTTGACTTCACGTAGGCCTCCCCGGCAACGGCGCCAAAAATCCTTCTTGCTACCTCTTGAGCACTGCGTTGGTTTTCCCTTGAAGAGGAAAGGGTGATGCAGCAAAGTAGCGTAAGTATTTCCCTCAGTTTTTGAGAACCAAGGTATCAATCCAGTAGGAGGCCACGCACGAGTCCCTCGCACCTACAAAAACAAATAAATCCTAGCAACCAACCTAATAAGGGGTTGTCAATCCCTACACGGTCACTTACGAGAGTGAGATCTAATAGATATGATAAGATAATATTTTTGGTATTTTTATGATAAAGATGCAAAGTAAAGAAAGTAAAATAAAAATGGCACAAGAAATAGCTTGTTGTCGGGAGATTAATATGATGGAAAATAGACCCGGGGGCCATAGGTTTCACTAGTGGCTTCTCTCAAGAGCATAAGTATTTATGGTGGGTGAACAAATTACTGTTGAGAAATTGATAGAATTGAGCATAGTTATGAGAGTATCTAGGTATGATCATGTATATAGGCATCACGTCCGAGACAAGTAGACCGACTCCTGCCTGCATCTACTACTATTACTCCACACATCGACCGCTATCCAGCATGCATCTAGAGTTTTAAGTTCATAAAAACAGAGTAACGCTTTAAGCAAGATGACATGATGTAGAGGGATAAACTCATGCTATATGATATAAACCCCATCTTGTTATCCTCGATGGCAACAATACAATACGTGCCTTGCTGCCCCTACTGTCACTGGGAAAGGACACCGCAAGATTGAACCCGAAGAGACGTGCAAAGATAAACAATCATACATAAAAGAATTTAGAGGAGATTCAAATATTGTTCATAGATAAACTTGATCATAAACCCACAATTCATCGATCTCAACAAACACACCGCAAAAGAAGATTACATCGAATAGATCTCCACGAGAGAGGGGGAGAACATTGTATTGAGATCCAAAAGAGAGAAGAAGCCATCTAGCTAATAACTATGGACCAAGGTCTGAGGTAAACTACTCACACATCATCGGAGAGGCTATGGTGTTGATGTAGAAGCCCTCCGTGATCGATGCCGGCCCCAAGATGGGATCTCACGGGTACAGAAGGTTGCGGTGGTGGAATTAGGTTTTTGGCTGCATATCTGGTAGTTTGGGGGTACATAGGTATATATAGGAGGAAGAAGTACGTCGGTGGAGCAATAGGGGACCCATGAGGGTGGAGGGCGCGCCCCCTACCTCGTGCCCTCCTGGTTGATGTCTTGACGTAGGGTCCAAGTCCTTTGTATCACGTTCGTTCTGAAAATCACGTTCCCGAAGGTTTCATTCCGTTTGGACTCCGTTTGATATTCTTTTTCTTCGAAACTCTGAAATAGGCAAAAAACAACAATTCTGGGCTGGGCCTCTGGTTAATAGGTTAGTCCCAAAAATAGTACAAAAGTGTATAATAAAGCCCAATAATGTCCAAAACAGAATATAATATAGCATGGAGCAATAAAAAATTATAGATACGTTGGAGACGTATCACCCTCGCTCAAGTCGCCGCACAAGCGGTGGCCACGCTGGCGGCCGACGATGGGAGCACCATCAGCCACGCGTCCTACTTGCCGCCGTCCAACGTCCGGCACCGCCGAGGTCGGGGACTCCTCCGAGGATGAGTACGGCATGGGAGGCGGCAGGGCATGGTGTGCCAACTGGCCGGTCCATCTCCTGTGTTCTACTTTTCCTCGCCGGAGACCGCACCTTCACTTCACGGGTCTTGAAGGAGTACTAGTAAGATGCCCGTGCTTTGCATGGAAGATCAAGATCTTGTGGGAGAAAAGGATGAACGAGGGAAGGCCTTATCTGCAAATGCACATTCACGCATTTCACATTTTTCTACATATACGGGAACCTACGAAAGGGTTAACGTAAATTGTCTCTCTCTCTCACCTCCCCTTTTTTTCATGGTGGTGGGCCCCTCCCTCCCCCCAATTCTCACACATTTCACATTATGTTAATTACGTAACTGGGACTACGTAGGTGTAGCATTACTCATCCTAAAAAACCTAACTAAGCCAACCTCCCAGCATATCACGCGGGAAAAGACCGGCTACCGCTTTAGTCGGGATTACCGGATTACTAGTAGTAGTATCGATGGATCGCGAAGCAACAAGTTTTTTTGAGGGGCGAAACACCTAGTTTAAAAGGAAAAAGGCGGTACACTCACAACACCCTGGCGGTCGTGATTGCACCCCACACACGTTCGGTCCTGCACACGGCTCACGCATAAGCGGAACGCGCTTCGCTTGCCTCTTCACCGACACGTGGGACTGCACTTGGAGAAACCGACCATGCGCCAAACTCCCCCCGCCCACCGCTTCAAAATCACCCCCCCACCCAAAAATTCCCCCCAAATCCTAGATTCAACCGCCCTTAGGCCAACTAGCTAATAATATTCCCCAAACCCCCTCCCCCCCGTCCCCTCCACTCCATTCGCTCCGCCAAAGCCGCCCTCCCCGCCACGCTGATACGTCGGCGCCACAGTTCGTCGAGGGGACGCACGGCGATCCTCTCGCTCCCACAGTACGCTATCATAGACTGCCGTCCTCTAGCTGCGCCGCCACCGCTGGCGACGTTCTTGTGGAGGCGCACGGCGGTCAGCGCCGCCACCGCTGGCGATGTTCGTGTGGAGATGCACGGCGGTCAGCTTCTCCCATGGTACACACATTCTAGACTGAGGCTCCGTGCATGTCGGTGTAGCACTGAATGTTAGCTGATAGACATTGTTAATCTCACTGTTTGCCGAAGTAGTTTACAGTCAATATGCTCTGCTTAAGAAGCTTCCTTGCCCTGTTCTGCACTCAATCTACTTAGCTGAGATGGCATGCCAAGGCATATTAGTTGCTAAAATATCCTGCCATATATTTATTGTGACGTAGATTGCCATGGTCTAGTAGCCAATCTGTTAGGTGAAATAGCTCTACACCGTTTTATACTCGATCTTTGTTGCTGCGATGGCCTTCGATAGTTTGATGGCTCTGTGCTCGGCCTCATTGACTGCTGAAACAGCCTGCCATAATTTAGCACTCAAATCTGTTTGCTGAATTAGCTTTACATATATATTTCGTTACCTAGATCTGCTCGCAAATATCTTGCCATAGCTTTAGACATCGACCTAGGTATTTTCTTCTGGATTTCATAAAAATGCATATATGTTTTTCCTGTAATATCTAGTAGAAGAACTAATTTCTATGTCTAACAGATGAACATGACTTGGATAACTTCTGCTCGAAGATTCTCCACTGCATATGTCGAGGGGGTTGAAAACTTCATGAACTTTATCAGAGCTGAGTATGGTGGTCCGAAATCAGATGTGCTCTGCCCGTGTAGCAGTTGTATGAATTCAGTTACAAGACCCCAATCAACTGTGCAAAATCATCTACACTTGTATGGGATGTCGGTCACATATACTAGGTGGGTTCATCATGGTGAAGCTGTGAACGTCAATGTTATTGACTACGTGGAAGCAGCAGATCACCATCTTGATCTGCCTGATGCTCATGTGGAAGAGGAGGAGGAGGTGGTGGCGGAGCCAGTGAGTTTGACCAACATTGAAACAATGCTACGAAATGCTCGTGCATTCCATGAACTTTCACCCGCAGAAGAAAAATTGTGGGCCCGCATGTTGGAACAATCCAACGTGGCTGTCACCTCAGGAAATAAGCTATCAGTATTCTCAGCTATGGTCACCTTTCTTCAGGTTAAGACATCTGAGCGGATGACCAACAAATCATTCAATGCGATGTTGGCTGCTTTCCGCAAAGCTTTCCCAGATGCATCTAAGCTGCCACACACCTACAGTAAAATGAAGAATTTCCTTCGTGCAGTTGGAATCATGTTTGTAAGAATAATTGTGTTATGTCCGGAAGGATTATGCCAACTTAAGTGAATGCCCGAAATGCAAATCATCAAGATGGAAAGATGGCGATGCTGTGAAGAGGATTCCTCATAATGTTCTGAGACATTTTCCAATTACACCAAGATTGCAGAGGTTGTTTCATGATGATGAAACAAGAGAGGATGTACTGTGGCAATCTAGGAACCAGGATTTTAGAGATCAGAATGTAATGAGCCATCCATCTCATGGTAGTGAGTGGAAAAGCTTCAATTAGAAGCATGAAACGTTTGCTGCTGACCAAAGAAACATTAGACTTGGCTTAGCTTCAGATGGATTTAACCCATTTGGCCACCAGAGCGCCACATATAGCATGTGGCCAGTGCTTGTTATCCCTTACAACATGCCTCCAAATGTCTACACCAAAGAATCAAACTACATGATGGCCTTGCTCATCCCAGGTCCAAAAAGTCCTAGAAAGGATTTTGATTTGTTCATGGAGCCTCTTGTGGAGGAACTTCAACAGCTATGGAGGGGTGTTCTCACTTGAGACCTATATAGCAGCCCACCAGCTGATTTCTTTCTACGTGCTATTATAAATTGGTGCATCCATGATTATCCGGCTTTGGGCACTATGTCAGGGCAAACGCCACATGGTTACAATGCATGTGTTCGCTGTGACAGGAATCCGCTGTCATACGCAATACTTAGCAAGATCTGTTACATTGCACACCGCCGTTTCCTTGCCAAGGACAAGCCACATCCTAGAAAATACCGAAGACATGTGTTCAATGCAAAGCATGAAAACCGTGATGCGCCAAAGAGGCTCACCGCCGATGAGTTGCAAGTGGAATTAGGGAAGTTCGGGCATATTAAACCAGGAAACCATCCTGATAGTGGTAGCGGGAAAAGGAAGCGTGGCAGGGCAGAAGAGAGATTATTGTTTACCCGCAGGTCCACTTTGTGGGACTTGAAGTATTGGAAAGATTTGGATTTGCGGCATAATCTTGATGTGATGCACATCGAGAAAAATATATGTGACAGCATTATTGGCACACTTATTAATATTGAAGGCAAGACGAAAGATACCATAAAATCTAGGATTGATTTGACACACAGGTATCGTAAAGGATTTGCGGTGTGCAAGATGAAGGTAAACCACGGGATATGGCACCACCGGTATGCCTTGGACAAGGTAAAAAGAAAAGAATTCTGCAAGGTCACATCACGTGTGAGATTCCCACATGGATTTTCTTCCAACCCTGAAAGGAGAGTCAGTTTAGATGGAGACAAGGTACAAGGGTTGAAAACTCATGACTGCCACGTCCTACTTCAAAGGGTTTTACCTGTTTTCCTTAGAGGATTGGGCCGCCTACGACTTATACAGAGCGATTCGAGTTGGGACACTTCTTCGTGGAACTCTGCGGAGAAATATCAGGATAGATGCTTTGGAGCGTCTTAGAGACAAGATACCAACTATCCTATGTGACCTTGAGAAGATATATCCTCCAAATTTTCTTTGATGTGATGGTGCATTTGGCTGTTCATCTACCCGATGAGGCACTACTTAGTGGTCCAAAGACAAGATGGCTGGATGTACCCTATTGAAAGGCGGCTAGGCACTTTCAAGGGCTATGTTAGGAACAAAGCTAGACCCGAGGGTTCCATTGCAGAGGCCTACATTGCTACGTAAGCATTGACATTCTCGCTCAAAATACATTGAAACTTTGATCACTTAGCAAAGACGTGGATGAAGACAATCCGGGCTCAATGTTTTCGATTATTCTGCTCGAAAGTTACGAGGGAAGAGTTGACAAGAGGACAAACCTAAAGATTTGGATAAAATGGTTTGGTATGTGTTGAATAAGCATCACGAGATACTACCTTATATCAAGTAAGTGCTAAGTACTACAGCTTATACATCATAATCTACTAAACTTGCAACACATTCTTATATATTTAGATGTTTGACGCGATCACTATGTTGTGCAGCATCTACAAAAAGGAGTTACTGCCGCAAAATCCAAGAAACATTGACAAACAGGTTATGGCAGGATTTGCGAAATGGTTCAAGAGCCATGTAAGCTTTTGAATTGCACCGCTTTGTTTTTTAATATATTGAGTACATAAGATGATCAGCTTGTCTATTTTCTAAGCATAGGTTAAGAAGATGCGGAGGATGGGCAGGCAATGATGATGCCCTTTACTCACTAGCAATGGGTCCCGATACTCGGGTAAGACATTATGAATCTTGCGTTGTTGGAGATGTGCGCTACAACACCCTTGCACGAGACGGAGGCAGAAGACATAAAACAAAGGCCATCATGAGCACGGATACATATGACAAAGAGACAACTGAAATGTATGCTAACATAATAGACATTGTTCAGTTGCAGTATATCTCCAGTTTCGAGGATCATCGGTGTGTGGTTCTGTTGTGCTGTCGTTGGTATAACCTATTTTCCAGGATCGCAAAATCCAGAGCTGATGATTATTTCAAATCCATCAATGTCAAGCCGGTGTACCAGACCAACAAGCCTTTTAATTTTGGCAAATCAAGCAACACAGATATTTTTCTTGGAAGACACATTTGCATGTAGCGATGACTGGAGAGCAGTGCAAAGGTTTGAGCAGAGGAATTCATTTAATGAAGTTGCACAACAAGATGATGCTTATCGCTCCCGATGTACAAGATAACACAGATGTTCCTAATATCTTTGAGAACCATCACGTCAATGACGCCGCTAAAAGATTGCACGTCAGGCCGTGTGGACATACAAGAGTTGATCCAGAAGAAGCCAACGTTCGAGGACGTTGAGGACGAAGAAGAAGATGACACCATGGGGAAATACGATTCAGACTGATACACATGGCGAAGATGTTGACGCTGCTGCTGCAGATGATGATTACATTGCTTTTGTCGTATTTTCCTGTCAGAAAACATTTTTTTACCTACTATGTGAAATTGTGTTTGCTATGACAACTGAAACCTGATGAACATTTTGTTTAGTATTTTCCTGAGAGAATATCACTTGTTATGTATGCTGATTTGTGTTTGGTGATTGTATGACGACTAAAACATGATGACATTGTTGTTTAGTTGTACTCATATTTGGCTGTGAAACTTGAATTTGATGACATAGTTTGCTGTTGGACTGCAATTTGCTCGATGTCTTCGAATGAGAACAAAGCTGACCCGACAGGTCCTCTTCTAATTTATTTATTTATTACCAAAAGGGCCTCTGCTATTTATTTATTTATGAGCAAAAGGGGATACCCCCTGATTTCCGTTAATAGAAATCATTAGATGTTCACAACACTACGCCTAGCCTGCTACACAAGTTTCATTCATTACTAGTTTCAGAAAAGTGCTCATGTCATAACCACTGAATACATCACGAGTGCTACATACACTGCAAATAAAGAGACAATCATCCTACAGAGCACATCGATTTTTCCCATTATCTTCACAAGCTCTTTCATCTCCTCATTGCTGTCAAGGCCGTTCAGGAGCTGTTGCTTGGCCATGATTAGAGGAACTACATCTTTAACCTTCTACTCTGCATCTTCCTCTTCTGTCGTTCCTTCAGTTACTTGTCCAACACCCAACCTACTGGTATTGGGATTCCTCGGCTAACCAAATAATCAGCGTAGTTGCACTCCCCCACATCAACAACTTCCCAGAAATACAAATCACATGAATCTTCCCTTTTCTGCACGAATAAAATTGGAAGATCATCAACCAAACTATTAAAAAATCAGCAACTGAAAGCAACAGAACAACACTTAAACATATTATTACCCCATGATTCGGGTATTTGTAGAAGACTCGGCCAGGGTTGAGGATTGTGGTTGAGACGCAACGGATGAATCTGCGTGATTTGCAGCAATGGCACCACACCAACGACAGCGGGTTGTGATGAGCAACCGGCTGTGGTGCGCATGACGGCGGGGGTGTGATGAGACCCACAGGCGATGGTATGGGTGGCGACTTGGCGCATATTTGGTTGTTTCCTGCTGAAGAGCAGGTGGACGAGCAGCCAGCTAACATGGTTGTTGCGGCCATAGCTTCTGATGCTAGGCAGAGTAAGTAGAGAAGAGGAGAAGCGAACGTTGGATATGTCAGTTTCATTACTTGCAGAGTAGCATAGCTTCTGGTTTGGATTCGAACCAGCTACAGGAGCACATCTCTCTTTTTTCTAAAAGTCAGCAACGTCTCTTTACTGGTACACTAGCTTGTTCTATACGCCTTCTCAGGTCTTTGATTCCTCCACCTGACATCTGGGACCCACCGGAAGGGTCTCTGTTTCAGAAAAAACGTGCCCCTCACCGACAAAGTCGGACCCACCAGCTATCTTCGCACGCAAGGAAGTGCCTCCTTATTACGCACAAAAAAATGAATACTCCCCCTGCTAGTTGGGACCCACCTTGGTGGGAGGCTGACTTGTGGGCCTACTAAGTTGATGGGGACGGAGTGCTTTGTCAACTTAGTCAATATGAACAATTCTAGCTCTAGTGACCATACGATGTCCATCCAACGGCCGTAGTGCTTCTTCAACCTCTGGTCTTGTTACTCCAGCTGCCCAAAGCAGCGCCGGTCGTGCCGAATGCTCCTACCTCCCGTGGTCGGCTGTGCTGCCGCGGAGGCCTCACCACCCCCTACTATTCCCACCACTAGCCAGGCTCCTCTACTCACCCACACCCCCTGTTATTCTGCGGCAATGGCAGCCTCACACCATAGTGAACCAGTGAACCCTCGTACTCCTCTATGCGTGGGCATCCACTGCTGCATCTTCCTCGGCTCCACGTCGTCCCCTTCCTAGGCCTCGCCATCGTCCATCGCCCTGGTGCTCTCGGCGCGGCGTGGTCAACGTGGTCAAGGAACGGCTTCCATTGGACGTGGACTTGGTCAAGTGCCTCCTTATTACACGCAAAATAATTATTCCTCCACCTGACAGCGGGGACCACCGGACGGGCTACCGTATTTCGTGAAAAAAAAACATTTCCCCCTGACTGCTGGGACCCACAAGCTACATCTTTGCACGCAAGGAAGTGCGTCTGGGCAAAACAAAACGATTCGCCCCCCCTGATTGCTGGGACCCACCAGCTACATCTTCGCCGGCAAGGAAGTGCCTGATAGTTGGGACCCACCTGGTCGAAACGTACGTAGCGTTGTCATTCTGGTCGTGAACATGTACGTACATACTGGTCGATGTAGGGGCGTGCACGTGTCGTAGTAGAGGCGCGCACGTAGCATGTACATCGCACGCATGCCGCCGCGCAAGAAAGAAAATACGGCCACGTACGTAGATATGGGCAGGGTCTCGAACGCCTACTCACGCATACGTACGGCCAGGGCTCCTGTGTTGGAACAGAGAAACAGAGTCGCCGTCGTGTTCATGGGGAGCCAACCGGCTGGGTCGCAACGGAATGCGTCGCCATGTTCATCGGGAGGGCTTGGACGGAACAACCGATGGAAACAACGCCCGGCGTACCGCAGAACGAAGAAAACGGCCTTGTGTTCAACCGTCCACGTTCGAAACGGGATCCTGTTCATCACGAGGGGTCTGGCGTACCGCAAAACGGAGGAAATAGACCTCCTACGGTCGAAACGGGGGTCCTGTTGATCGGGAGGGGTGTGGCGTACCGCAAAAGAGAGGAAACGGACTTGTGTTGGAGCGCTACGGTCGAAACGGGGGTCATGTTCACCGGGAGGGGCGTGGCGTGCCGCAAAACGAGACTCCACGGGATACTGTTCATCTCCACCATCGACCCCCTCCAGCCTCCACGGCCATCGCTCATCCACCGTCGACCTCCTCCAGCCTCCACCGCGATCGCTCATCCACGGGCTCCTGCTCATCCAGCCTCCACCGTGCGCTTACTCCACCGGCCATCGCTCAGCCACCCCTCTCCACGGGCTCCTGTTCAACCACCCCTCCACGGGCTACTGTTCATCTTGCCCTCCACCGTCTACTGTTCATCCTGCCCTCCACGGGGTGCTCCTGTTCATCCTGCCCTCCACAGGGTCCTGTTCATCCAGCCCCAACCGGCTCGAACGACCGGGGTCCTGTTCATCCACCCCCACTGGGAACTGCTCATCCAAACCCGCCAGCAATGCTCACTGTTCATCCAGGGGCAACGCCACGGGGTCCTGTTCATCCACCCCCATCGGGAACTGTTCATCCATCCCCCCAGCAACGCTCACTGTTCATCCAGAGGCAGCATACAATCGGCTTCAGTTAGCGCAAAGAGCGAAGCGAATCGCCGATCGGGTTCGATTAACGTACCATCGGTCGATCGCTTCGGGTTCAAGAACGCATAGCTCGCGCGTAATAGCTCGGGTTCAGTTAGAGCCCAACGCCTCACACACACGCGCGTACGTACGAGAGAAACGCGCATCACTCAACCCCCGACCACCCACCGTAACCGGGGACTCCCCGATATTTTCCGCACCCTCGCTTCTACCACGGTTTTTTCCGTCATGGACGGCCCAAAGAATGTCATGCAGCTATGTCTCTGGCCCGCCCAGGATGAAAAGCCCATTTTCTGTCATGATTCTTTGTCATAGAAGTAGGACCTCACCACATCTATGATGATACCGGGTTTTGTCACAATTACCGTCATAGAAGTGTCATAAGTATGACAGAAAAGATTTCTGTTCGGCCCAAAATGTCACGTATGTGTCTTTTTTTGTAGTGGTGGAAGGGAACAAATGCCCAAGCTCTTCACGTGCTCCTAGGTAAATGAGAGGAAAGAGATAGAGAGAGTGAAAAAAATATCACTAGCCAGCCAACCCTATGTATGAGTGAATGATATTGGTACCTCTTGATGACATGGCAATCTTATACAGCCAGCTGCTCTAATATGTTCTCTTCTTTTGTAGATAAAAAGGACCCGAAAGTGAAAAATGTGCTGCACTATAACAATCTCATCAAATGCTTTGATCTCCATCTTACATAAATTGATTTAATCGACTACCGAGGCAGCACATCTGAGTTTAAATTGGCCAGGTTCTTTGTTCTGGAGGCAAATGTGCTCAAGGTAATGAGGTTTGGCATTCTCTGGCGCAACAATGAATGGCGTACTTGTCGGTGTACTAAAGTTTGGGCTCCTTTAGCACCCCATACTTGTGCACGGGCAGTTGTAGCCGCACCCGCGGCAAGGCACGAAGAGGGCAATCGGGGACAAATACAAGACAAAGAAAAATAGCCGAGTCAGAGAACAGAGGACAAGTTGAACCCCCAGCAAGATCCTTGCCGGGACGGCTTGCGAGACCCCGGCAAGGTCCTTGCCGGGACGACTTACAGAGCACTAACCAGAACACCACCCTGGTGGTTGAGAGCTCTGACCCCATCGACAACGTTAAGGCCAGGATCCAAGAGCGCGTGCGTAGTGGAGTTCAGATCTTTGTGAAGGCCAGAAGACGAAGCCCCAGCAAGATCCTTGTCGAAGATGCCCACGAGGCCCCAGCGAGATCCCCGTCGAGGATGGCCACGAAGCCCCGGCAAGATCCTTGTCGAGGACGCCCACGAGGCCCCGGCAAGATCCTTGCCGGGGACATCAGCAAGATTGTGGCCAGACTCGGCTGCCCAGTCACCACCCCAGTGCGGAGGCTGACCTGTCAGCCTGGCAGGTGCCTGCGTGGTGGCATGCAGATCTTCGTGAAGACCCTACCACCTCTCCAGTGCAGTAGCTGGTCAGCCAACATGGCACTGCATGCCTCATCGGCATGGACGCGTGTCGAGACGGGGCGGGGCGGAAATGGACGGGACGGGCTCTCTTCCCGTCCCCGATAAAGCTAGAGGGCACGTAAGCAGCACATTTAATGCGCTTGTCCTTAGATGACCAAGATAAGCATGTGTACTGTGGCGGTTTACAGCTCCTGCATACACTGTAGTTACTTTACACCTCCTGTATACCACTGTGGCAGCCCCTTGGCCATATAAAAGGAGGCCCATAGCGTACTGGAGGGGGATTCGGCTTTTTGGACCTCTCGGCCCAGCTTGCATGCGTAGCAATGAGCCGAAGCTCAAGAACACTCAATACACAACCAAGCAGGACTAGGGTTTTACGCACCTCAGCGGCCCAAACCTGGGTAAAGACCCGTGGTGTTGATCACTAGATCTGCTCTTTGCTTAGCCGCCTCTTCCCTGCCAAACCGTAGAAGGGATCCCCATGGTCTCATAGGTGTCGTTCCCCGACATCTTTGGCACGCCAGGTAGGGGGTGGGAGCTTTGCAAACCTGATCTAGCGATTAGCACGTCGTTTCATCGATCACCGTGGCTCCCGAGAAGAAAGGGATTACGGCGATCGGCTCATCTAGAGCCACCCACTCCAAGGGCAGGGCCATGCTGCCCACGGGCAGCGCGACAACCCGTGAGATCGCCTCGCCGCCGCCCGCACGGCGGTCCTCCCAGGTCATGAGCGATGGGTGGTGCCGCGACGTGCGTGACCCCGAATGCCGCCGCGGGAAGAGACCTTAGCATCATTCTCAAGATGCATAGGGCCGGCAAGCACTAATGAGCCGCCAAGGCTCCACACTCCTATTTTCTCTTCTTTCTTTTTTACAAAGGATAGAAGGTCCCCTCGTGTACAAGGTTGCCGGGGGGATAGAGAGTGTGGACGCCAACAGGCGATGCTCGAGGTGGCATCTTGCAAAGAAGAATAGAGCAGCAAAAAGCTAAGTCATGAGACTTCGAGCAAATTTCTTAAATTTATTTTAGTATTGGGTTATTTTCCTCGAATGGTCCTGGTTCTTGTATAAGGAAAACTTGCACGCGAAGGAACCTTGTTGGGATTGGTAGCGCCATTGCTCCGTTTCGAGTCCGCTCAATGGGTCAATCGGCTGCACTAGGAACAGCAAGGTGCCTTGCTGGCAGCGGCACCCCCAGCAGGTTGCTAAGGATCCGTCCTCAAAGCGCTCGCGGCTAGGGTGCACGCGCCTGCAAGCTTCTCCCAGTAATGCGTAGGGTGTGTACCATACAAAGGGGGATCAAACAAGGAAGATAGCATGCATTCAGTTCGAAACATAGCAAGTCATATTTCATAAATAGTTGCCGCGGTTCTAACTTAAGTGGAATTGTTTTTTGGGATGCGGATCAATGGTCGCAAGAAGAAGCAGAGCGCCTAGTCCCGGTGCTTGCCTTCCACCCTCTTGACGCCGTCAATCTGGTTGACGACGGGCGCGACAAGCTCCTCAAGCGCCCTGCGGTCCGCATCCGCTGGCAAGCTGTCTTGGTTGAGGTCTATGCCGGGGTTCCTGTATGCCACCTTGGTGAGCACCTTGAGAAGGGCACCCCGACAAAGCTTCCGGGACTCCTTGGCCAGGTGGGCCACTTGGCCATCGTGGAGTACATTCAAGGCATCGAGGACGGCCTCGAAGAGCATGGTTACCCTGACGCTCTTAGTTATACCGTCGTTGTGGGAGAACCTATAGCTTGGCATGCCCACGGTGGCCAGTTGCGTGGTGAGCCTCTCCGAGACGTCGACGAGGCGCTCGGTCCAGAGATTCACGCCCTTCACAGAGTCGTTGTGCTCAGCGGCAGCACTCTGGAGCAGTAGCCTCTCATCCTCGAGGCTCTTGGCCAAGGTCTTCTCACGAGCCCTGCTACCCGCAAGGGTCTCCTCTAGGGTGGACAGCTTCAGCTTCAGATCGGCAATGGAGTCATTGGCCCCGGAGAGCAGCTTGTTCTTTTCAGATAAGGAGACCTGTAAGCCCGCCAAGGTGTCAATGGTTTTGTCCTTGTCGCTCTTGAGCGTCACGACCTCGTTGTTGTGCTTCTCCAGCTCCACCCCAGCTCCTTCACCATGCCGGCCAGCTCGTTCTTGGCGTCCTCTATGGCTTCAGCGGCGTTGATGGCCTCCTTCAGTTTGCCGGTGGGATCCAGGACCTGAGCGGCGAGTGCATCTTTGTGTTTCTGCTCCAGCTCCTAGGTCTACTGCGCGACGAGCTTCTCCATTTCTTTATCCTTGCCGTAGAGCGTGGCAGAAAGCGCCTTCTCGCGAGCGACAAGTTCCTTCCTGAGCATCGAGCAGGACGCTGCGCTCCCTCAGCGAGCCGTCCTCCTTGGTAGTTCGTGTGGTGGCCTCCCCCTGGGCCTTCTCAATGTGTGACTGCCACAGGAGGGGCTCGTTCCAGCGCTAACTCAGCTGCTCCTGGCTGGTCTTAGATCTTGCCGGGCCTCCGTAAACTAGGTCTGCATCTGCTTGACGCGTTCCTGGAAGCCCGCCTCCGCCGCGTCGACGACCACCATCCTGGAGTCCAGCTTCTCCTTGCGGGCACGGTGAAGCGCCTGAAGCCTCTGGAAGTTGCTTCTCATGGCTTGGAGGAGCTGGTCCTCCTTGGAGCTGCCGCTGCTGGCGCCTGGCTCGTCAACAACCTGGAGCCCGGCGGCAACGATGGCCTCTTTGTCAAAAAACTCCCTCTCGACAGGCGCTCCGGTGCTTGCCGTGCGTGGGATGGCGACGAACAGGTCCTCGCCGATCCTCAGGTATCTGCTCGGGCCGGGGGCTCCGGAGGTGGACGGCTGATCCTCGATCACCGTCTCCCCAGCTGCTGAGGATTCCGGGACCGATGTAGTGTCGGGCGCTCCTGAGGCAGGGACACCATCAGTACGGTCACCGGTCCCCTCGCTGGCCCCCTCTGCAGATCCATTCGCGGCCTCTTCATGTCCCTCCTTGGCGGCCTCGTCGGCGACGACCTTGTCGGCCTCAGCAGTGGCGTCCTTGGCGGTCTCCTCGGTAGTGCCATCGATGTCCATCTGGCCCACTGAGGTGAGCTCTGAAAACCAAGGAGGAGAAAAAGGTGAAATCAGGATCAAAGTTTGAAACAAAAAGAAAGTACACCAAAGAACTGATCAAAATCAGGGGCAGGGCGACTTACCTATGACGAGTTGGGGAGGGGTGTTTCCCCTCCCTGACAACACTCGTTGCCGGGATGGAGCCGCCTGTGCTTGCCGGCTCTGAGGGCTCGCCGGTGGGGGCCCTTGCCGGGGATTTCTCCCTTGGTGATGTGGCCTCGCTGGTGGAAGTCCTTGCCGGGGACCCCTCCCTGGGCGATGTGGTGGTGGATGGAGGAGGCATGTTGGGGGTGGCCCTTGGCGGCTCTTCATGTTGCCGCTCCTCCCCTGCAACCCCAGCAAGATTAATGGTGAAGAGACACACCCCAACGCTCGCCAATGGAAAGTATGTGGTGAACTCACGCTGGGGGCTGAGCCGGGGGCTGCGTCGTGGACTGGGGCCCGGGATGATCGTGATCACCTCTGGCGCTCTTGAGGAGCTTGCCGGGGGCTCGTCGCCCATCAACGTTTTGGCCCTCTTCGCTACCCTCTGCGCCAGTGTCTCCATGTCCTTGCAAAGGCAAAACAAGATCAAATCAAGCATGGTGACTGTTGGTGTCAAAACCGGCGGATCTCGGGTAGGGGGTCCCGAACTGTGCGTCTAGGCGGATGGTAACATGAGACAAGGGACACGATGTTTTACCCAGGTTCGGGCCCTCTTGATGGAGGTAAAACCCTACGTCCCGCTTGATTAATATTGATGATGTGTGTTACAAGAGTGGATCTACCACGAGATCAAGAGGCTAAACCCTAGAAGCTAGCCTATGGTATGATTGTTGTATATATGAGATTGTCTATCGACTAGCCCGGCCTCGGTTTATATAATGCACCGGAGGACTAGGATAACAAGAGTCCTAGCCGAATCGCCGGTGGGGAGGAGTCCTTGTCTTGATCGCCAAGTCTTGTGAAATCTTCCTTGTATGCGGCAACTGTCCGGACTGCCCATGAGTATACGGCCATGGGGATCCTCGGCCCAATCCAACTGATCGGGAGACGACGTGGTGAGTACCCCCTAGTCCAGGACAGCGTCAAGATTCCCTGAACCGGTCTTCAAGTTGGGGGCGGCTCCTCGATTCTTCCGAACTGTTCTTCATCTTCGGTCGTCGGTCTTGAAAACTGGTTCAACAAATCTTCTCATCTTCGATCTTGAGGATCGCCGAAATGCATTCGGCGAGTTTATACGTCGGGTATCCGAGGAGCCCCTTTAAGTTTACGACCTTTATCAATGCCTTGTTATTTTTACGCCACGCCTCGGGTTTGAAGTTATCCCCGGGAGGCAGTGTCCTCTTGCGTCCGAGCTCTAACGCCGGACTGCATTCGAGGTATCTTTGCGTACCGAGCACCAACGTCGGATCGCTTCCAGCTCTATCGCCGGACTATGTATCCGAGCTCCAACGCCGGACGGTATCCGAGCTCCAACGCCGGACTATGTATCTGAAGCTCCAACGCCGGACTGTATCCGAGGTGTCAGAATCACCTTGGTTCAAAGAAGTTTGAAGGAGTTTAGCCGAGCTTAATGCCGGAAATGCCCTCTATGGAGCCAGCCACTAGCGTCCGAGCTTTATCCCGGACTGCTTCTGAGGTGGTGCACCACCCCGAATGTGGGCCAATTTTTGTCAATATTTTTTATAGGTGCAATTTATTCTCTGCCGTGATACATAGCCAGTAGCCCTCAAGGTGGGTATCGGTCTAAAACCCGAGATGCACATGAAGGATGACATAAGACCGCTGATCCTCGTGAGTCACCGAGACTCAAAGTTGATTTGCAAAATCGGTCTGAGGATCAAGTCCTAGTTCGCAGAATACTTCGACACAAAAAGCGGCGTGCTTAGTCCTCAAGACTCAGGTTGGGTGCGGCCGACCAACCCGAGGATCAAAATCTCCTCGAAATCAGATTGCACTTAAAACTTTCTCGCATAGAACAAAGCGATGTAGTAGCCCCGAGACACCGGTCGGGTGGCAACACCAGATCAGGGGATTGATGTGCCCTTTAATATTTGTAAATAATAAGCCCGGGCCAAGTAGCCCCGAGCCTTAATGCGGCACGGGTGGTCAATTAAGGATCGATATCCATCGTAAAATCACAAATTATGTGTAATGACTCTATGTATCCAAGTACTTTATGCCATTAATGCTCGGATCCGCATTGTACAAAACTTTGTTGACCGACCATCGGTTTCAACCTCCTCGGCCAGTAGCCGAGGAGTGCTTGTCCTACTTTATAAAGCCTTTATGAGGGCAAAGATTTACGACAAACAAGGCAATCTGGCCATACGGTTTTATAAACAAAGGTACGTAGAGAGATATGTTATATTACTGTTGAACAGAAGAAATGTCTTCCAAAGAAAACAGTCCCGCTATCGGTTCCTTTCTTTGGGTTTTCATGCTAAGCGTGATCATGAAACCTCAAATCCAATTTAAGAGCAAAAAATCAAGGATTTAGTTTGGGAGGCCAGTTAATAGCCCCCGGTAGTGTTCGGCGACAGTCGAGGTCAAGCCGGAAACACTTCGGCCAATGTTATGAATGGCCCGTCATTTAATATAGTCATCGGATCGCTGACCAGTTTACACCTATTGTGACGGTCAGTTTTCGGCTTTCTCCACTGAGGTGCTTGACCATGCGAGCTGGATGCACAATTGCAGTGGTTCTCCGTTTGCACACCTAGCCGAACAAAGCGGAACGTAGGAGGCAAGCACGGGAGCCAGGCAACCCAACTATTGACCGAAGACACAATTCGAAACTGATGCATATATAGCAATATTCGAGAATGCTTTTGCCGAATCTCTAAAGGTGTCCGGCATTGCACTGCGAGACTTGTACTGAAAACACACAAATGGTTTAAAAGTGCCAAAAGCTGGGAAAACCAGAAAACGTTAGTAAAAACTTGACGTCCGAACAAGATCAAGTGTTCGGTGCAAATAAAAAAATTGGACTTTAGAGAAAAAAAAGTGCTTCTGCCGTGCTTTAACTTTGCAACGACGAAGAAGAAAAACACTTAGTATGAAACGGCTCAAATAAACATAAGAGCCCCCAAGTGACTTGGGTAAAAGTTGACTATATAATGTAAGGTGACATGTAGAATGCCTTCTAGCCGGATTGTAGATCGTTTGTCGTAGCGGACCTTTTCGCTTCAACCTCTGGACCTAATAGTCCGGAGTGTGTCTGAATACCCTCGCGGTTATAAAAACCGGGGCATGCGTGGAGACCAGCGTAGGGGTCATTAGTGCTTTATCGGACAAGTGCCCAACTAGTTATGTTATATTACATGGTTAGTAAGAAACATCTTCCAGGAGAATAATTCTGTTAGGGGTTCCTTTCCACGAGGCATGCCCTAAAGTGCATGTCCGGACTGCAAAAAGAGCAGAAAAACATCCGGGGCAGGTAAATGAATAGGTAAGAAATCATCTTTTAGTTCACCGACCGAGTATTCCCTTAAGAACGCTTAGCTTTCGGCTTCACCCAGTCTGAGGTACACATCCGCTGACCCGGTAGTAACAATCGCAGAGGTGCTCCCTTTACCACCTAGCCGAACAATCGGGAACGAGGGGTAAGCACAGAGCCAGCAACCCATCTTGGCCAAAACTGAAGTCATATCGATGCATATAATGGTGAATAAAAGGTACATGCGGAAGTGTGACACATGTGTTGGGCATAAAGCCCGAATTAATAAGCTTCTGTTAAAGAAGCCCCCAGGTATAATGAGCGCGGGTAGCGCGTCAAGTATGTGCAAACAAAGTATGGAAGATTTTTTTTTACAAGCAACTTTTTTTTCCAAAAAAGTATAATGCTTGGTCGAGCCGAACACAAGTTAAAAATTTAAAACTTTGAGCATGAAGGCAACTTAGCTGGTTAATGTGTTCGGTATTGACGACGCGGTCCGAGCTTGATGCGGACAAGGTTCCATCCCCAAGCCGATCCCGAGGTGGCGGCACAAAAGAGCTCGGCACTCCGAAGTGGTGACATAGCACGGTCAATGCAGGACGGCAGAGTGATGCCGAAGTCCCCTGCATGGGGTAATGAAGTGTTGACAAAGCCCCCCGTCCAGCCGAGGTGACGCCAAAGGATATAGTCTGGCTGAATCATTTTCCTGGTTTATTTGTTGTAGCAATCCGAAGGAAGGTGATTCCCAAAATTGGGACTCGATCCGCGCACCCATTGCCTGGTCGGCTAGTGACGCCGAAGTGTCCGGGGTAGGTTGATGAAGAGATGGCGAAGCCCCCGGTGCAGCCGAGATGTCGAAGTAGGTCGGCGTGATGGACACCAGCTTGAAGAAGCAATAGTGCGGCCCTGCCGATGTAGGTCGTGACGTGGTTGATGCCGGCTTGATGAAGCGACCGTGCGGCGATGCCGGTATTCCCGCTCCGTGTAATCCATGGGGCGGCGATGTTGGTGATGATTTATCCATCGCGATGCCGGACTCTTGTTCGGCTTGCCGAGATGATGATCCGAAGAAGTTGAGCTCGGCTCAACAAAGTGACGATGTGTCTAGCGCAGGTCGGCAGCCATGGAGCAATATTGCCGGTCTGGTTTGACACCAGCATGATATTGAAGATCATGTTCAAAAGATCTTAAAGTTAGTGGGATGTGTTCGGAAACAAAACACTATACCCCATACAAAACTTCCTTCAAAAGGATGTCCAAATCCCGTTCATAAAAATGTCGAACTCGGGTCGGATTCGTTTTCGCGCAGAAAACAGATCCGAAAAGTGATGCACTAATCGGAAGGTTCCCGGAGTTTGGACGGTCGGATCAAGCTGAAATTTGGAGGGGGGGGGGGGTAGATATAGGAATTCCGCAGCCGATCAACGGTTGGATCTTCCAAAGGAAGTCCGAGCTAGAAGCTGGACACCACGCCCTAAACTCGTTCGGATTCCCGTCCAGATTCAATGTGGCTCTGGTATATCGGAGATTGCCAGAGATTCCTCCATCGGAACTCGACGAAATTTTCCAGGGTTGTTGTAAACTCAATTCCGCACAATTCCACCGGAGCAATCATTAAAACGACGCTTGAGGAGGCGGTGGCGGCGGACACAAGTCCGCTGTCCAGAAAAACAGTACGGTCGCCCGAGGGCAATGTTGACGTTGAGCCACCGGGCTCCCTGGATAATTCCTCCATGATCTTGATAGAGATCGGAGTTGATGTTGATGAAAGACCTCATCCGAACATGACGATCGGAGGTAGGTCGTAGTCCTTGGTCGAACCAAGGTGACCAGTCGAGCTGGTGACTAAGATGCCGAAGTCACAGTTGATCTGCAGGCGAGCCATCGACCTTTTGCCGAACACACAGCGGAACTCTCAATGAAAGCACCAATGTCGGTGTCAAAACCGGCGGATCTCGGGTAGGGGTCCCGAATTGTGCGTCTAGGCGGATGGTAACAGGAGACAAGGGACACGATGTTTTACCCAGGTTCGGGCCCTCTTGATGGAGGTAAAACCCTACGTCCTGCTTGATTAATATTGATGATGTGTGTTACAAGAGTGGATCTACCACGAGATCAAAGAGGCTAAACCCTAGAAGCTAGCCTATGGTATGATTGTTGTTCGTCCTATGGAATAAAACCCTCCGGTTTATATAGACACCAAATAGGGTTAGGATTACACAGAGTCGGTTACAATGGTAGGAGATCTTCATATCCGTATCCCCAAGCTTGCCTTCCACGCCAAGGAAAGTCCCATCTGGACACTGGACGAAGTCTTCAATCTTGTATCTTCATAGTCTTGGAGTCCGGCCGATGATGATAGTTCGGCTATCTGGACACCCCCTAGTCCGGAACTCCCTCAGTAGCCCCTGAACCAGGCTTCAATGACGACGAGTCCGGTGCGTATGTTGTTTTCGGCATTGCAAGGCGGGTTCTTCCTCCAAATAATTTATAGAAGATTGTGAACACCAGGATAGTGTCCGGCTCTGCAAAAATAAATTCCACATACCACCGTAGAGAGAATAATATTACACAAGATCAATCTGCTGACGTATTCTGTGGCGTGACGTCGCACCACAGCCAAGCCTTTACTCAAATTGTTTTTATTGTTCCACCTCATTTGCTCGGTGAGCGGTTTCCTTGGCACGTCTTGTCGGGCGGAGATCGTGTTTCCTTATTCCGGATTCCCATCAATACGGACGTGGGTAACCCAACCGCGCCATTGATTGCGGCGCTTGGGAGATAAGCGAAGTTTTACCGGGCCGGTGGGGACACATGTTTTTGTCCGCCCATATAAGGGATAAAGGTCCAACCCTTTACCTGCGCCTTCTTCCTCCTTGGCTTATCCATCTCCGAACTCGAGCTCCATCGCCCAAGTCCGCACTTCATACCTCAACCTTCTCTATCTATGTCCGGAGCGGGAGGCAAGTGGATGGCCTCCTCCGTCACGGAGGGGCAGATCCAGAAGCTACGCGACGCCGGATATTTGTCAAGCAACATCGCGCATCGGCTCCCCGACGAGGGGGAGCTCGTCCCCAACCCCAGGCCCCATGAGAGGGTAGTATTTCTTCCCCATTTCCGCCGCGGACTGGGCTTCCCTTCATCCCTTTGTCCGGGGCTCATGTTCTACTACGGCCTAGATTTCCATGATCTGGCCCCAATTTCATCCTCAACATCTCGGCGTTTATCGTCAGTGTGCGAGGCCTTCCTCTGCATCCAGCCCCACTTCGCTTGTGGCTCAAGACCTTTAGTGTCAAGCCAAGGTTGTGAAGGGCAGCCAAGCGGAGTCTTGAGGCGCCATGGTGGGCAGGATGTCCCACGTTACGTGGCTGGAGGGCACTTTCGTGGAAACCATCAAGGGGTGGCAATCGGGGTGGTTCTACATCACCGAGCCGTGTGACCCTGATTGGGCAGCGGCCCCCGAATTCAGATCTGGCATCCCCACACGGCTCACCTCCTGGAAAGAGAGTGTCCGGATTTGGGGGGATTTGGAGGAGCTGATCGGACTCCAAGCCTATATCCAAAGGCTGGTGGACAAGAAGCTCAAGCTCGTCAACATAGTCCAGGTCATGCTCATCCGCCGGATTCTCCCATGCCAGCGACGGGGCTTCAACATGTGGGAGTTTGATCCGGCGCATCACCAAACCCTGAGCGGGCTCTTCGACACTACGTACGAAGATGTCTGGAAGGTGCTGTTCAAGGGCTCCGAAGCTCCCGCATCTGCTACCGAAGATCGCGGATTCCGCTCGCAGCGTCCAACTGACGAGGTAGGTGATTTCACCACTTGTTTTCCATAGTTTGGCTCTATGCGGGATCTAAACTCCCCTTACCTTTGACATGAATGGCTGGCGAAGGCCGAACAGATTATCTGTCCGCCCCATTGCCGAAGGACCAGACGCCCGCCTAACGGGTTGCTGGCTCCGGCACCCCACGTGGTGCCGTAGAAGAAGGCCAAGAAGACGGCCACGGGACTCGAAGAGTTCCCGTTTTCAGGTGCTCTCGGATGATGAATCAGGCCGACTCCTCCCACCAAGGCGAGGAGGAGAAGAAGAAAGCCTCTCCCCGGTGAAGGAGGAAGAAAAGGAAGGCCTCCCCAACAAGGGAGGCCGAAGGGTCCAAGAAGGGAAAAACTCTTCCCCCGGACTGCTCCGCCAACGCCAGTGACGACGACGAGGACTGGCCTCCAAGGGCCAAGCCCCTGGCGAGATCGTAAGTATCCGGACTCCCGAATAACTTCAAGGTTTTTATTTTCGCCACATAATGTCTTTCTAATGCCGCATACAACCCTGCAGTCCGCCCAAGGATGATCTTCCCGTTTCGTCGAGCGGGTCCTTAGGTGCGTCGGATATGGATTCCCTTCCGACTGCCTCCACCCCCCGTGCCGTGGACGACGCCGAGGTGGGATCCCAGAAAAGGACCCACCAGGAGGAGGAGGCCCCGGAGGTGTCACAGGACACCCTCCCGGACTGTGCACCGGACTCAGCCCCGGAGGCCACAGTGGCTCCGGAGTCCGGCGGGCGACCCCTTCGTAAGAAGGGCAAGACCGCGATGCCGGCTGCCTCCATCCAACCGAAGGTGCCGGATAATTTGCTGGAGGCACTCAACGGCGCCTCCATCAAAGAGGAACACCACACTGTTATGAGTGCGGTGATTCAGAAGGTTCATCTCGCCAAGAGCGGGCTGACCGAAGCCTGCAGTAGCCTTCTAACAGGCTTTGAGGTAAGAATTTCAATATATGTAAAATGGTACCGCATAGACAGTAGCCCTTGATGCTCGGTTCGGTGTTCGGAAAGAAAAGCCGGACTGAGGATCTTTAGAAAGATAAACGCAGGAGTCATAAAAATATGTCAATATGGGATTGCAGGCTGTCTTCTTGACCTCCGCCCGATCAAGCTGGAGGTCAATACTTTGAAGGGAAACCTCGAGCGGTCCGAGAACGAGCTCGGCCATGCCAAGAAGCAGCTCGAGGAAAAAGAAGGTGAGTAATACCTTATAAAAATTGTACCTTCTGAGAAAAGGATTTGGTTGCAAGAAAAATGACAAGGATAACGTGGGTATTGTAGGGGCCACTAACGAGGTGGCGACCCTGAAGGAGGCGGTGGCCGCGGCCGAACGTAATGCGGCCGTGGAGCGCACCAAGCAAGAGAAGCAGGAGGCGCGGGTGGCGGAGGTACAGCAAGAGCTCCAGGATCTCGTGAAAAAACATGAGAACTTGGAGCGTGACTCGAAGACTCGAGAGTCTGAGCTTGCAACGGCTCTTGAGAGTGCCAAAGCCGCTAAGGCCGAAGCCTACAAGGCCCTCCAGGAGATTGAGGCGGTGAAGAAAATAGCAGCGGGTAAGGCATTTTTCATGCAAAGTAAGCATGTGAGAGTTAATTACATGTTGCTTACCGGTCGGAGCTCTCCAGGGGCGTTCGCAGATCTTCCTCGCAGCGTGTCCGATGCTGCCGCATTCTACCGGGCCGAGGAGGGGAGCTCGACGGAGAAGGTCTTCTGGTCTCAGTATGCTGAGGCCGGACATCCGGTGCCCCTTAGCGACCAGCTGAAGCAGCTGGTCGAGCTCCACAAGGCGGCCGAACAGGCCATGAAGGGCCTCATAGTTCGGTTGTGGCCTAAGGAGGCCATGCCTGGGAGCTACTTCGGCCTGGTGCGGCGGCTGATGGATGCGTGCCGTGGGTTGAAGTTATCAAGCATTCCGCTTGTATTGAGGGTGCCCGTCGGGCCTTGCCCGCAAAGGTGCACAGGGCAAGATGGATGCCCGGCTCGTGGACGGACCCGCCACCAGAGGGCAAGGAGCATCGCATCGCCCGAGATGTATTATAAGAGTGTCTTTGAAGGGCGCCCGCACTATTGCGGGTGAGTGCTCCAAAGATGTAATATTTGAGTAGACTCGCATTTTATTATCCCTGTCGCTAAAAACTTAGTTCATATGCGCTAAGAAACGCTTGTTAATTTAAAATATTACCTTCAGGCGGCTGTTTGTCAAACCGAGAGATGGCAAGTCGTCGCTTCAAATTTCACGCCACGAGTCTTTGGGGTGTTCGGGATAAACTTGAGCTCTTGTTCCCATTTATGGGTCCATCTAGGAGGCGCTCAACACAAAGCCGTAACAAGGCAACCGGACTTATAATGCTTGAACACTCTCACTTAGCCATAGAATTCTATAATTTTAAATTTCGCGAAGCCCCTATTCTTCGTAAGGCCTATTTTTGGGCGATATACACGCCTTGGCCGGAAAGTATCCGGCTCCTCGCTCTAAGCGGCATAAGTCTTTAAGGACTCGCAAAAAACCTCTCGAACAGCGACCGGTCTCTCGCCTCATCATGACGGCTAGTTTTATCTTTCTCCACTGAGGCATTAACCGAGCTCAACTGGAGCGGAATCGCAGTGGTTCTCCCAGAGCTACCTTAGCCGATATAATGGAACATAAGGTACCAAAACATGGGAGCCGGGCAAACCCAACTATTGACCCAAGACATGATTCGGAGCCGATGCATATAGTGCTATATGTTCGGGGTGCCGCACTTGTGAAAGTGTTTAGACTCATCACACCATAATGCGGGAAGGATAAGCCCCTGGTGTATATTAGCCGTACCAAAGTGTACGGATGCAACATTCCGTGAATGAACATATGTATGAAAAAGAAATGCAATTATAAGCAAAAAGGTGCTGCATTGTTTTATTCAATAAGTGCTGCTACGAATGCAGAACGATACAAATAGTGCGATAAGCAAGGTATGGGACTGTTAAACATGTCCCCCTCCAGGGGTAGGCTGCAGATTGGTGTATAAAAATGCTCGTAATGGAGACCACCTGTATATTCGTTGTAGCCTTTATCCTTCCCTGGCTGTTGCATCGTGAGTTCGGCAGGTCTGCTGCCGGACAGGGCCTCTGACAAATGGAGTCCTGTGTGAAAAAAGTAAAAGATAAAAAGAAAAGAAAAAGGAACGACACACTTGAGAGCCCCTGGTGTGGTTGAGCCGCAGTATGGGTTTATCGTGGTCGTGCCCCTCTCCCCATGCCCATGGTATCTCCAGAGCGTAATGGTGTATGCGAAGGACCTGCTTTGACGTTTTGCAGGAGCTGGGGTTGGGGCCGCACTGCTACGCGTGCTCGGAACGTGCCAGGTGGTCTTGTTGTAAGTTACTCCGGGTGCGCTTAGCTGTGTCCGGCCGCTTAACGGCCGGACTCGAGAATTGCCTTAAGAGGCTGCATTGCACTTCTGCCGCGAGAGCCGCTGTATGTTCCTCCGTGCGGAAAGAACGTTCAGTGTTTCCGTTGACCGTGATGACTCCTCGAGGGCCTGGCATTTTGAGCTTGAGGTATGTATAGTGCGGCACCACGTTGAACTTTGCAAATGCGGTACGTCCGAGCAAGGCATGATAGCCGCTGCGGAACGGGACTATGTCAAAGATTAACTCCTCGCTTCGGAAGTTATCCGGGGATCCGAAAACCACTTCTAGTGTAATTGAGCCTGTACAATTGGCTTCTACACCTGGTATGACGCCTTTAAAGGTCGTTTTGGTAGGTTTAATCCTTGAGGGTCTATGCCCATTTTGCGACCGTATCACTGGTAAAGCAGGTTCGGCTGCCGCCGTCCATCGTGACTCTTGTTAGGTGAAATCCATCGACGATTGGGTCTAAGACCGGTCTGGCGAATCCGCCGTGGCGGATGCTTTGGTGGGGTGGTCCCTTGGTCAAAAGTGATTGGGCAGGAAGACCATGGATTGAACTGGGCAACTGGCTCCATCGCGTAGACATCCACGAGTGCACGCTTCCGCTCCCTTTTGGGTATGTGCGTTGCGTATATCATGTTCACCGTCCGCACTGTGGGGAAACTCTTCTGTCCTCTATTGTTCGGCGGTTGGGTCTCGTCCTCGTCATCGCTATGCAGCCCCTTGTCATTGTTTTCGGCAATTAACTTGCCTGCCTACTTGAATACCCAACAGTCCTTGTTAGTGTGGTTAGCTGGCTTTCCGGGGGTGCCGTGTATCCGCTGGCGGTCGAGTATTCGGTCCAAATTGACGGACCGGAGTAGTTCTTTTGAATGGCTTTTTCCGCTGACGGGTTTAGAGCCTCTGAATCCGGCATTGATTGCCGTATCCTCAATATTGTCACGATTAATGCGGCCTTTGTTTTTCTTCTGACCACGGCTGCCGATTTGGTCCTTGAAGTCCGGACCGCCGTAATTTTTGCCGAGGTTGTTGCTTTGCGTGCTAGCCACTATCCTCACCCGCACAAAAGCGGGTCATGAGTGATGTGAGGGCTGCCATGATTTCGCTTTTCCTGTCCTAGGTGCCGGGCAAGCCACTCGTCATGGATGTTATGCTTGAAGGTCATGAGGGCCTCCGCATCCGGACGATCGACGATTTGGTTTTTCTTGGTTAAGAACCGTGTCCGTAATTGTTCCGCTGATTCGTCTGCTGCTGAATTATGTGGCTTAGGTCATCAACAGTATGGTGGTCGCACATAAGTGCCACAGGAAGTTGTCGAGGAATGCGGCTTCGTGTCCTCCCAGCTCCCAATTGACTCTCCGGCAAGCTGTTGAGCCAATGCCGGGCTGGTCCTTTAAGCTTGAGGGGAGGTATTTGATGGCGTGAAGATCGTCACCGCGGGCCATGTGGATGTGAAGGAGATAGTCTTCGATCCAAACCGCGGGGTCTGTTGTGCCATCATAGGATTCAATATTGACGGGTTTAAACCCTCCGAGGATTTGATGATCAATTACTTCGTCTGTGAAGCATAGTGGGTGTGCGGCGCCTCTGTCTGGGCGATATCACGACGGATCTCAAAAGAGCTTTGTCTGCATTTTGTTCGCCCGGCTGGACTTATCAGGTCCGGCGCGACGGTTGTCGTCACGTACCGTGGGACGCCCACGCGATCCATAGATCGATCTTGATTGTCTTGCCTTATCCTCCAATATATCTCGCAGGTCCGGAGCGTTCCCCTGTGGCCGTGTGCTTTTTGAGCAATGCCGGGGTACGGTTCTAGTAAAGGGCCTAGAGGCCTCTCTGTCGCGACCACGGGGTGGTCGGTCAGCCGTATTGTCTCCTGGTGATGCGGGTTCGTAAGCCTCCTCCTCTAATCGGGGGAGCAGCTTGCGTTTAGGGTAGCTTTCGGAGGGGTGTTCGAGCTCATGCTCTTCGGCCGCGAGGACTTCAGTCCATCTGTCGGCTAGCAGATCCTGATCAGCTCTAAGTTGTTGCTGCTTTTTCTTGAGGCTGTTCGCCGTGGCCATAAGCCTGCGTTTAAAATGCTCTTGTTCGACGGGATCCTCAGGCACGAAGAATTCATTGTCGTCGAGGCTTGCTTCGTCTTGGGAGGGAGGCATATAATCCTCTACCTCTTCTTCTGCCGCTCTCTCGTGAGGGCTGGCGTCTCCATCCTCCCCGTGTCTTTGGATCTTGCTGGAGTGGATTATCTTTGGCACTGTCCGGTGTATTGTTATCTCCGGTGCCGGAATCTTCATTCTTGCTATGGCGGGATTTAGAGCGGCGCCGCTGACGCCGGCGCTTGGGCTGTTTCTTGGAGGGGTCATCCTCCTCTGTTCCTTCGCCATTCCCATCCTTTGGGATATCCACCATGTATATGTCATATGATGAGGTGGCTTTCCGAGTGCCGTGAGGCGCTGGTTCTTGTTCGTCTCGCATCGCCGTCGTCCATACCGTCGATGTCTTGAGTCGTAGTTTAGCATGTCGGTTAGATCGTCGGCCGCTACAAAGTGGGCGATGGGTGGGCTTTGAATTTCTTCGTTGTCCGCATCCCAACCGCCCCGACAAAGATCCGCCAGGGCTCTCCGGATAAAGAGAGAAACTTTAGTGAATTCAGGATGTCGCCAAAGGCGAGTGCTTGAAAAGATGTCCGCGTCGTGAACTCCATAACGGGCGCCCAATCGGATTCGATTGGCAAGGGCACGGAGGGTTGAGTCCGGAGAGGAGTCCGACACCACAGAGTAAATGTCTTCGCAAAGGATAGTGATGGAGTTCGGCTCGATCGCCGTAGACATTAGAGCCCCCGAGGCGGTGTCCAACCACTCGTCCTCGATCGGGGAATCCGGCTCCTGATTAAGAGTCGGAGCGGATTCTGGTGCGGCCTCCAAGGCACTGTTCGGCTGCAGAGCTAGATCATGCCCATCGAGACAGTGCGGCGCGCTTGGCTGCGGCTCGGATCCGTCAAAGATCAAGTCTCCGCGGATATCGGCCGTATAGTTTAAACTTCCAAATCTGACCTGACGGCCAGGGGCGTAGCTTTCGATCTGCTCCAGACGGCTGCTTAATTGGCCCGCAGTGCAAAGCCGCCGAACACGAAGATCTGTTCGGGGAGAAAAGTCTCACCCTGGACCGCGTTGTTGTTGATGATCAAAGGAGCCATCGAGCCTATCGGTGATGACACAGAGGAACTCTCAATGAAAGCACCAATGTAGGTGTCAAAACCGGTGGATCTCGGGTAGGGGGTCCCAAACCGTGCGTCTAGGCGGATGGTAACAGGAGACAAGGGACACGATGTTTTACCCAGGTTCGGGCCCTCTTGATGGAGGTAAAACCCTACGTCCTGCTTGATTAATGTTGATGATGTGTGTTACAAGAGTGGATCTACCACGAGATCAAAGAGGCTAAACCCTAGAAGCTAGCCTATGGCATGATTGTTGTTCATCCTATGGACTAAAACCCTCCGGTTTATGTAGACACCGGATAGGGTTAGGGTTACACAGAGTCGGTTACAATGGTAGGAGATCTACATATCCGTATCGCCAAGCTTGCCTTCCACGCCAAGGAAAGTCCCATCCGGACACGGGACGAAGTCTTCAATCTTGTATCTTCATAGTCTTGGAGTCCGGCCGATGATGATAGTTCCGCTATCCGGACACCCCCTAGTCCAGAACTCCCTCAGGAACCACGGCCGCCGGCAACTTGAACGGGTTGTCGGCCTTCTCGGCCTTGCTGGCCTTGCCGGCCTTGCTGGTCTTGTCGGCCTTGAGCTGGAACAGCCTTTGACAAAGAGCTGCGTGTTGCATCACCGTGAAATTACGGTTCAGGCCGGGGCGCAGCCTCATGATATCTGCCGCGTTCTGAAACTCTGAGGACGGCCTCCCCTTGTTGGGCAAGGGAGCGATGCGGCGGCAAAGGAAGTCGGCCCCAATCATATCAAGCGTGAGCCCATCGGCTTTAAGATGGTGAATTCTGGTGATGGTGACCGCGAGCTTCGCGTCTTGAGGGTCAAGGTCGCCCGAGTTCTTGCCGTGGACCACTTGTGCTCACCGAGTGGTGCAGAACGGCTGCGGCTCCTTCTCCACAATCCAGCACCACTTGCTCCGCCATTCCTCCCACCTCTCCTTTTGGGCCCCGTTCGGGTACGTGTCCTTGTTCCAGGCCCTCGGGATCCAAGTAACGCAGCTAGACAGGGCCCCTCCTGGCTGGATGCGGCGGAGGAAATAATGGTGGAAGAGCGCCGTGTTGGGGACCACCCCGGCAAAATTCTTGCAGAGGTGGACGAAGATGGCCATGCATGCCACGGCGTTCGGGGTGAAATCCAGAAGGTGAAAGCCGAAGGTATACATAATGTCGATGAAAAAATCCGAAAATGGGGGCAGAGCCCGCAGTAGAAGTAATCGACAAAGAAGGGGGATTATCTGCGGCGGGCTTGGCACAAAGAGCAGGGATGACACAGGTGGCGGGATGCCCCATCGTCTCCCTCCCCCACATGAACATGTACCGATCCCTGAGCGCGCGCGTCTCGAGCGTCGGGGTGAAGACGACGTACTTTCTCCGCACCCCCACCAGCTTGCTCTCCGGTTCTTCTTGTCCCTTGCCCTTCTTGGGCGCCATATCCGCCTGGAAAGGGAGGGGGATTGGGGGCAGTGGGGGGGGGCAGAGGATGGAGGAAGATGCACTAGTCTGGGCTCAAGGAGGAAGAAGGAGATGGTGGTTCCTAGATTGGGGGAAGCAAAGGGGGTAAATGAGCAGCGCCCCTGCACATTCCTCTTTTTATGGGGAAGGCATGTGGCTGCCTCTTTACTATTCGATGCGAAGGCATTGGCGCAGACGCAGGCGTCCTGCAACCGTTACACACATGATCCCCATGCCGCGTACTCAATGGAGATCATTGGGAAGCGCAACAGACGAAAAGATTATGGCAGTTATCCCCTACCATGCGTGCTCGTGCACTATTTGGGCTTGGCCCAATGGCGCTTCGCACCCATGTGTGGCCCAGGCCCGGGGCTCCTGTTGGTGTACTAAAGTTTGGGCTCCTTTAGCACCCCATACTTGTGCACGGGCAGTTGTAGCCGCACCCGCGGCAAGGCACGAAGAGGGCGATCGGGGACAGATACAAGACAAAGAAAAACAGCCAAGTTAGAGAACAAAGGACGAGTTGAACCCCTGGCAAGATCCTTGCCGGGACAGCTTGCGAGACCCTGGCAAGGTCCTTGCCGGGACGACTTACAGAGCACTAACCAGAACAACACCCTGGTGGTTGAGAGCTCTGACATGATCGACAACGTTAAGGCCAGGATCCAAGAGCGTGCGCGTAGTGGCGTGCAAATCTTTGTGAAGGCCAAAAGATGAAGCCCCGGCAAGATCCTTGTCAAGGACGCCCACGAGGCCCCGACGAGATCCTTGTCGAGGATGGCCATGAAGCCCCAACAAGATACTTGTCGAGGACGCCCACGAGGCCCCGACAAGATCCTTGCTGGGGACATCGGCAAGACCGTGGCCAGACTCGGCTGCCCAGTCACCACTCGAGTGCGGAGGCTGACCTGTCAGCCTAGCAGGTGCCTGCATGGTGGCATGCAGATCTTCGTGAAGACCCTGACACCTCTCCAATGCAGCAGTTGGCCAGCCAACTTGGCACTGCATGCCTCATCGGCATGGACGCGTGTCGAGACAGGGCGGGGCGGCAACGGACGGGACACGCTCTCTTCCCGTCCCCGATAAAGCTAGAGGGCACGTAAGCGGCGCATTTAATGCGTTTGTCCTTAGATGACCAAGATAAGCATGTGTACTCTGGCGGTTTACAGCTCCTGCATACACTGTAGTTACTTTACACCTCATGTATGCCATCATGGCAGCCCCTTGGTCATATAAAAGGAGGCCCACGGCGTACTGGAGGGGGATTCGGATTTTTGGACCTCTCCGCCCAGCTTGCATGTGTAGCAACGAGCCGAAGCTCAAGAGCACTCAATACACAGTCAAGCAGGACTAGAGTTTTACACACCTCAGCGGCCCAAACCTGGGTAAATACCTGTGATGTTGATCACTAGATCTGCTCTTTGCTTAGCCGCCTCTTCCCTGCCAAACCTTAGAAGGGATCCACATGTTCTCATAGGTTTCGTTCCCCGACA
This sequence comes from Aegilops bicornis, assembly GCA_021605145.1. Taxonomy (NCBI): domain Eukaryota; kingdom Viridiplantae; phylum Streptophyta; class Magnoliopsida; order Poales; family Poaceae; genus Aegilops; species Aegilops bicornis. Next base: position 88,624,878 of record CM038672.1, read on the forward strand.
GTGCTGATCACCGCAAGCGTGTAAGCCTAAATGACAAAGTCTCCGCAGAAGCTGAATTTGTTTGTTTTTGAAACATCAAGTGGCCAAAGACTCGAAAATTTATTTTGCCATCAGTGACTTGTCAGGGCGTTGGATTTTAGTTTGTACGATAATGTTGCATCCACCTAAAGTAACAAAAGTTCTTACGTAAACTTCCTAGTAATTCCCTCTTCGTAGGTGCAACATTACTCCTAACATTTGCAATATGAGTTTGAAATTTGTAATATTGTCGTGTCCTATTCCAGTGTTTTCGAAATCCTACAAATCAAACAGGTCCTGAGTTGGTGATGATGTCCTGAGCTGGATTGGCATTTTGATCTGCGGAATACAACTGCTTTGACCCAATCCTAGATATGGATGAGGTACTGGAGTTTGTTTCTCCTAGTCATTCCGGAATAGAATGGCTTGACGGACCACAAGGATAAAAGACATCGATAAACGAATGCACACATACTCTTGGTTATCAGCTGATAGAGGATGGTCGGGATACAACTAAAGAGAGCAACTCAAAGGAACATATAATTTTTTGAGTTGTGGATGCATAGATTAGTATGTCGAACCAAGTTCAACAGGTTTCTTCCGGATAACCCATGCAGAGAGGTAGGACTGGCAGATTCACAATATAGAATGGAGAACTCCTCAAGAGTACTCTGATTGTGATCTTTTGGTTCAAAAGAACTTCTGCCATAAATAGTTCATGGCATTTGGAAGAAGGAAATACCACGGACCTCGAGGGCTGTCGCAAGGTTACTAATATCCTAAAGGAACTAGCAAATACTAACAACATGAAGTAGGGTGAATCTCGGGTTCGAGAACCCAGGAATAGAATACCTACTAACCAATAACATCACGGGATGCTTTCGAGAATAATGGCTAGAATCATCACACTGGGGATACAAAAGCATTGCTAAATTGCTAGATGACTTGCTAAACAACTAGGGTCATAATAATAGTTCCAACTTATATGTTGAGGCAGCGGAGTACCTCAACATACTAATTTGTGTGATTAACCTGGTCAAAAGGACATCGAAACGGAAGGAAAATATTTGCAAATGCATCAAACTATTTAGAGACACAGGATGACTCGACAAGATAACGGCTGTAAATGTTCAAAATGATTGGAGACATAATGCAAAATGGTGGCATAGCCACTCAACATCACAATATCAAGGTTCCGAAATCAGCAATTATCATACAGAAATAGTAGGAACTGAACTGGGGCTTAAAACCAACAATCTTAAGGGTCTATGGATTAGTAACACGTCATCCTGATAGATAGATGAGAAGGCCTAGTTCTTAACCCGTAGAAGAGAAGAGGTTGACTCGGATCGTAAGGCCATGAGGTATAAGGAGTAAAAAGAGCCTTACGTTCCCTTCCACAATCAGTTCCCTTACATAACTAAAGCATTTCTAGATTCAACTTCGACCAGTTTGGCTTGGTAATCCTACAGGCAGTCAGGCTCAGATACCAACGCTGTCAGGACCCCGATCCTAAGTCACACCGATCTAGCCTGTAACACATCATATCACTTTGCGTCCTCATGCACGGTATTCCCACGGGTGTCGCCTTACCATGGCCCGGGACCGTTTGCGCCTTTTGGCTCACGTATATGATAGTGTCGCTAGCATCCATATGACAAAGAACCCGGGCCGACATGGCTAGTCGTGAACCCAAAGCGGCGCTAACCTATGGGGACAGGCATCCATGAATCACATCGAGCATGTCAATCATCAACATATAGATTCGGGCTGTAGCACTGGGCTAACAGGACTCCGGTGAACCGGATCAGCGAGCTAAGCAGGACTCGAATAACACCGCGACATTTCCCGAAGGAACGGACATATAGGAACGAAGTGAAACACATGTCGGCCAGTCAAGTGTCCAAGCGGTAGTGCTTTGGGCTATCGGGACTCCGGTGAACCGGTCAGAAGCGGACTACTATCGCTCGGAAGCACGAGACTACATTTCCCCATATGAGAGGCTGCCAAGGATTAACAACTAGTTTGTCGGATCCCACTCATATCAAGCATTTCAATCATACACGCAATATGCTCAATATGTGTAGATACAACATGGCATCACAACATAACTCTACGACTCAAATATTTATCCATTAGGCTCAGGAGGCGAGATATTACAAACATGGGTCTCATGACCCAACACTCGGAAACATACAAGTCGAAGCACAAGCGGAAGCTAAACATGTCTGAGTACAGACAACTATAAATGAAAAAGGCTGAGAAGCCTGACTATCTACTAGATCCTGCCGAGGGCACAAGATCGTAGCTGAGGTAACAAGCTAACCGTCAAAGTCCAAGCGGAACTACTAGCGAGACCGAAGTCTCTCTACAAAACATAAAATAAGCAAACATGAGTACAAACGTACTCAGCAAGACTTACATCAGAACTAGCTACATATGCATCGTTATCAAAGGGGTGGTGGAGTTTGACTGCAGCAAGCCAGCTTTGACTCGGTGGCTATCTGAACTACGCATCGCAAGTAACTCTTTTGAGGTGGCGCACACGAGTCCACATATTCACCATATCAATACACCACTATGGACCCGCCTCCCGTCTCCTCACGAGAACGCCATCCATAGCACTCACGCTTATCTTGCGCATTTTAGAGTATCCACTTTCACTTGTCTATGAACTGGTATAGGCAACCCGAAGTCCTTCTCCATGGACACGGCTATTTGAATAGATCATATTAACCTGCAGGGTGTACTTCTTCACACAAGCTCTCACCACTTACCGCCGTTTACACGACATGTACTCGGCAACCTTCAAGCGGAAGCCCAACGTGGGTGTCGGCCACAGCCTACCTAAACACACAAGTCCCAAGTCCGGGTTTATCGCCTATTCGGGTTCCATCCGCAGGAGTCCGGCGAGGTTTCCCATACAGCCCCGAACGATGTGTACAGGTTCCCGAGACACCAAAGCAGGCGAATCGGTACAGGGCCACGGTGCCCTCTTGCAACACAACCCACCCCTACGGTCAAATGCGTGCTCAAAGATGCTACAAACACGAAACTACTTGTAATTCCCTGCATCGAGAACAAGGGTGGTTAAGAAGCCGAGAGGGTCAATTAAGGATCCCAATGCATGGTAGTAACTGTTTCATGGATCACAAACACAGATCTCAGTTCTTAGGGACGGCTTCAATGAAACAACCCACCATGTACTCCTACATGGCCTCTCATCGGTAACCTTTACCAAAACGTGTTCAACACTTTCACTCTCGAACCCGGCACAACCTTTCACTCCAGTTCATCATCCCGATGAGCCAGACCTGAGACAACTCTAAGCATAGCAAGCATAGTATGGTAGGAAACACAAACATGGCTCAATCAACTCCTACACATACTAGTGGGTTTCATCTAATTCTTGTGGCAATGACAGGTCATGCAAAGGAAGTGGGTTCAACTACCGCAGCACACAACAGTTTGAATCGCGTTGTCTTAATGCAGTAAAACAAGAGCAGAAGCGAGAACATGGGTTTGTATCGGAATGATCAATGGGTTGCTTGCCTGGCACTTCTGAAGATAGTATAGTTCTTCATCGGTGTCATCGAATTCATCGTTGAAACATCGTCTACTGAGAGGGGACAAACACCGGCAACTGAGAAAGAACACAATCAATGCAATGCACATTCACATGAATGACATGTCATGTTAAGGTACTGAATTCACCTAATGCAAAATCTAGCCAAGTTAATTGAAGTGGAATTCAAACAAGGTTAAACTCCAACTCCAAATGCTAGTTCATAATTTACCCTAATCATGATTCATCCTATTCAGTGAGGTTAACTTGTTCAAACATGCATGATCATGGCATAAACAGATTCTTCATATTTTTCTGATCATTTTTCATATATAAATTATTTAATTTGGAAATACAGATTAAAAGTTATGAATATTTGAAGTTTGGGGTATTTTCTAAAATTTCCTGAATTAAAATAATTACGGAAATCATTATTGCGTCAGATTGAGGTCAGCACTGCGTCAGCAGTCAACCTGGGTCAAACCTGACATGTGGGGCCACACGTCAGTGACTAACTAAACTAACCTAGTTTAATTAGCACTAACCTAGGTTAAGTTAAATTAGTTTAAACCTAAACTAGATTAGTTAGCCGGGCGGGGCCCGCATGTCAGTGGCTCCGGGGAAGTCAAACTAGGTCAAACCCGGGTCAACTCGCCGGAGTTGACCCGTGCCTCGTCGCCGGCGGAGCCAGAGACGGCGGAGAGCGTCGGGATTCACCCTTCGGTGACCAAAAGAGCTGCGGAGGGGCTCTGAGTAGCCGGAAGAGCGCCGTCGGGTGGTGCAAGTAGTTGGGCTCGGGTCGCCGGAAAAGGCGCCCGGCGGCGTGTTTGGCGGCCGGGAGCTCGGCGAGCTCGGGCACGTCGCTAGGAGGCACTGGCAGGAGGTGCGGAGGGTGCTGCGGGCTCTGGGAGGCGGCGAACATGGTGGCAGCTCGAGCGCAGCCAGGGTGGCCACAGCCACGGCGGCGCCATGGCCGGCGGAACCGAGCTTGCGGCTCCGGTGGAATCGGTGGCTACATGGTGCAAATAACGTGGGGAAGAGAGGGGTTAGTGGCAGGAGCTCACGGAGGTTTGAACGGGGCGGACGACGTACTCGGGGAGGCGTCGGGGAGGGCACACGGTCGCCGGCGATCTCGGCGGCCGAAGCTTGAAGAAGGGGTCGGGGAGCCGCTGCAGGGCGCGTACGCTCGGGTGGCTTGGCGGGGACGGTGTATAGGTCAGCGGCGGAGCTTTAGAGCTGGTCGGGGAGGCAAGGGAAAGGCGGTGGCCGCGGCAAACGGCGACGGTGGCGACGGCGTGTTCGGTGGCGTCGTGGGGAGCAAGACAGAGGAGGGAACGAGGGAGAGGGAGAGAGCGAGGGGGTCCAGGGGGTCGCGTGGCGCTCGGGGAGGCGTCGAGGCGTCGGGGGGGGTGAAGCGAGTAGGTGGAGGTGGCTGCGCATGGGCGAGCACGTCGGCCACACCTCTCGGCCCCTATTGGCGAGAGGTGGGAGGCAGTGGCGGCTGGTGGGCTGGGCAGCTGGGCCCGGCCTTCTGGTGGGTGGCGGTAGTCATTCTCTCTCTCTCTTTTATTTGTTTCACTTTTCTATTTTTCTGTAATCTTTAGGGCTTTTCTAAAAATACCTAGACCCTTTCAAAATTCACTAAACTGCACATGTCCACTATATAGAATATATCCAACATGGAACATTTCAGTTTAGGAATATTTGGACATTTAAAATATTTTATAGAATTTAAATGTCCAAATTCAAATACTTATTATTTAATTCAAAGATCCAAATGTCATGGAAAAATGTGCAACATCTCTGATTCTTGTTTCCGACATTTTTCCAAAAATGGTGAACATTTTTGAAGGCCATTTGGGTTCACTGAAAAATATTTTTGGTTGAGCCTATTTGAATTCCTTTAATGCTAGGGTTTAGGCAATTCCCATTTCAAATTTCATGAAAATTAAACATGATGCATGGATGCAATGCCACTAACTACATGCAAGCTCTAGGGCTGTGACAGGCTCGCTGCCAGTCCAATCTACGAAATACTACACACATACGCACCCTAACCAAGGGCAAGAGTGATCACTCCAATCACAAGATCAGTTGATTAGAAGCTAGAGCCATGGAGGCGATGAGCGCGAGCATCAGCCGGCTGTGCCAGATGGTCTACGATGCCGGCCTATGGCCTGGCACCAAGGAACATCTCCAGGTCATGCTTGAGGCCGCCAGGGCGAGAGGCCGCTTGGATGACAACTTCATCTCCTTGTTCGACGAGGTCCTCGTCGGCTTCCTCGACAAGTTCACCGTCGTCAAGATGCTCGTGGACGACCTTTTACGTATGCCTCCAGCCCACGCACCCAGGCTCTGTGATGCCCGCGACCCTCAACAGCCTTTATGGTGACAACCTCTTTGATGCACTAGTGGCCCTGCGACTGCCCGCCGTCACGCCGGAGAATGTCCACCTCGAGGTCACGCTCACCGTGCAGTGCCTGGCGCAGCAAGACACCGTCGACATAATCACCCACGTCTACACGCAAATCGTCCACAAGTACTACTACGTGCAAGAGGAGGACGATAGGTCGCTGGCCTTCTTGGACCACAGGGCAACCTTGGACGACATTGTTCAGAAGCACGCTGAGCTCGCCACCAACGCCGCTGCTCCTCACACGTTGGTTGGTGACCCGGCGCACTAGGCCGTGAGGATGTCATTGATGGATCCGTATGCATGTTTATATTTCCGGCAAATCCATGTAGTAGTATATAGTACTACTAGTACTTACCTTACCTTTCACATCAACTTCATAATTTTCATACGTATTCCATGCATGAATCACGCCAGAACCAAACTTCTCATTACTCTTGGAAAAATCGTCATTTCTATCTATCGACCGCGCCATGCAGCAGAACCAAATTTTACAAGTTACAAGTTCAAAAGGAAAAGCCTGCCGTGTTCGCATCGCACCCCCACACGGTTGGTCCGTCACGCCGCTCAAGGGGGAATGCATGCTGTATTGCATTTTCACTTGCAAGTGGGACCACAGTTGAGCAAACCGACTATCGGCAAACCCTCACCGCGCGCACCGCTCGATGGCTGAGAAAATAGGAGGGAGAAGAGATGGTTGTAGCACGGACTCCAAGAAAATTGGTGTCAGATGGGACTCGTGTGGGTGGCGTGTGCCATACTGCTAGACGTGAATGCTAGTTATGGCCCATCCCACCCCACTATATCGAGCCTATATCGAGGTGCTGGTTATGTAGAACAAATTTCCTGGAGTCTGCACTCAGCCCTCCTCTCTCTTTTCAGCCAGCCAGCAGATGCGCGGAGCCCATCGTATGTTTGCTCACATGCGGTCGCTGTCGGATTTCGGGTTCCGGCAGACCCTTGAGGTTCGAACACTGGGGTGCGCGCGGAGATCTTTCCCCTACCAGCTCATGCGTGAACGGATTGCGAGGGATCTAAACTACCAACAATGAACAACACAGAGACACAAGGTTTATACTGGTTCGGGCCACTGTTGTGGTGTAATACCCTACTCCAGTGTGTGGTGTGGTGGATTGCCTCAGGGGCTGATGATGAACAATACAAGGGAAGAATAGCTCGCGAGGGGCTGTTCTTGAGCTAGTGCGATGAACTGCTTGGGTGAGTTTGATTGCCTCTCTCTCTCTCTTTGTGTGATCTCGATCCTTGTCTGCGAGTTTCTTCCAGATGCCTCTACTCTGTGGTGGCTAGTCCTATTTATAGAGGGAGGCCCTGGGCCTCTTCCCAAATAATGAGCAGGAAGGGCGCCAACAATTTGCCATTTTGAAGGGGAACATCTAGTACACTTATCCTTACTAAAGTTGGTCTTCGGCTCCAAAAGACTCTGACAGTGACGCCGTCCTGGGCTCCAGATGACCTCCATCCTGCCGTTCTGTTGGTCTTGGTCTTGTTGCACTGAAGCGGTAACCTTTGCCTGATGCCTTGGCCCGTGCTTGCCTCCTTTGCGCCAAAGGGGAAATGAGGACACTGCGCGGGCTGGCGCCCGCCTGGCCTTGATCGTCATGGCTTGCGTCACAGGGCACCCTCGCGAGGTACCCTGCCTTGATCTCTCCGCCTCCTCGCGAGCCTGCCTGATGAGGCTGCTCCTGTGGGAGGTTCTTGTCATCCGCCCCGCGAGGCTTGGCCCCTCGCGAGGGTCTCGAGCTTGAGCTGATGAAGTTGGGCCGCACTGGGCCCCCACTTGAGCCACGCCCGCGGGCATGGCAGGCAAGTCTGGGGACCCCCGTTCCCAAAACGCTGACAGTAGCCCCTGGGCCCAAGGCGCGCCCGGACTTGGCTTAGCAGAGAAGCGAAGGGGCAAGTGCGAAGCACCACGGGCCCCAACAGCCTGCAGCCTTGGGCGCCGCGTGGCGATTGGTTGGGCGTGGGCGTCTCCACTTCCCCACGATGCCTCAGCGACCGCATGACTTGACAAGTCCCTGCATGCAGAAATGGGTCATGATTACCTGCGATCGTGGAGGCCGACGGTTGGCCTCCTCCGGCTATAAGTACGGAATGGCGCGAGCCCTTCCAGTCCATCTCTTCCTGCTTCTCCTTCTCCATCCTCGCCCTTGCTCCACATTGCGACAATGGCTCCGATCCGCCGGTTCTCTGTAGAAGAGAAAGGAAAGGCCCCCCGAGAGGGTCCCGATTCGCTTCTGCCGAAGAAACGGCTAGCCCTCTGCCGCCGAGATGAGGGCGCCCGGCAGGAGGTGTCGAGGTCCTGGTACGAGCGGCCGCCGCCAGGGTTCCCGCTGCCCTTGTACGCCCGCATTGAGGGCCCTGAAGGAGTAGACGCCGAGCGCCACGGACGGCGCTGCCGTCGGCGCCGGCGGGTCACGGCGGTGCGCGTTGTTCCTCCCGGAGTCCATGCAGAGGGCTCCTCCCGAGAGCTTGTGCTCCACGCCGCCATGTCTCCTCAATCTTGGATTCGCATTCCTCCCTCCTTCGCCTTCGAGATCCCGCAGAGGGGCTCTCTGGAGCTCTGGTTGCAACATGCTGGCTGCAGCACCCCTATGACCGGAGCGGAGGTTGCGGTCGTTGCTCCGGGCAAGGTCTTCATGACCCGAGGCTGGGGCGAGATCACCCGGGTCTGCCGGACGAGGGGCGCCCTCGTGATCCACCTGGAGTACGATGGCGCTTCCTTGATGTTCTTCAAGGTCTTCGATGCGGAAGGACGCCGGCTGGAATGCTGCCCCGAGAAGGGCGGTCGCGGCGCGCCGTCACGAGGACTAGGCCTACTGGTCGCCCCCTCGGCAGCTCCTCGAGCAGCAGCGACGGGACCGGGTGGTCTAGCGCCTCCGCCGAGCTTCTGGCAACTCCGGAGACGAGCGATGACAGCTACGAGCCCCCGAGCTCGCGCCGCGCTCGGAGCCGGGCGGGCGCTTCAGGCTACCTGCGCCGGTGATCTGGATGGGGTTGGCGCTGACGCTTGGCGGCCCACTGTTGATGATGGCGTCCCCAGCGGAGGCTTGCGTAGTAGGCGTTCCTTAGGATTAGCACCTTCTATTTCCTGCAAAGTATCGAAGTAGCACCCCGCGGGGGTATGTAAGGTGCTGGCCATGTTTTTGTGAATATTACGTCCTTATGATGAATCGGTGCGAGATTCTTGTTCTGTCCCAGCTCAGCTCCCCCTTTCTTTCCTCACGAGGGCTTGGTGCTCTGCGCTGACAGGTCCCGGTCCCCAGGTAGGCTTCAGCCATCGCTGGTATGATAGGTCGCGATGCCGTGGGTTAAGGCCAGGAGGTGAGCGGCCCGAGGTGCAGTAAGAGCCACTGAGTCGCGATGACCAGGAGGTCCCCTTTAGCGCTCAAGCAGCCTATGTAGGGCAAGAAAGGCAGGTAGCTTTGCCATGACAGAGTAGCAGTAGGCGAGGGTTTTAGCACTGAGGTAGATCAGTTTTTGGCGTGACTTATCTTGCGAGTTTGGAGCGGCGTTCAATGAGGTGCCGTGTTTGTGTGACGGCAACTGCGGTGTTGCTGGGTCGGGGCCTCGCGAGCTTTTTCCCTCTCCCTCGCGCTTTCTATAATGCTCTAAGTCCTCAGGTCCCGGCCCTCGAGCGAGCTCAGCCGCCGCTGGTATGACAGGTCGCGATGCCGTGGGTCAAGGCCAGGGGGTGAGGGCTGGAGAGCCAGTAAGAGCCCGTGAGTCGCGATGCTCAGGCGCCCCCCTTTTAACGTGCAAGCGGATCGCGCCGGAGAGGAGGTGAGAAGGCTCGTGAGGCCACTAGCGTTAGTCCTGGAGCAGGCCCTGCATACCAATCACAAGGGGAGACATGGTTCGTTGTTACGGTTGCCAGCCAACCATTGGTCGCTCCGAGGGAGTGATCGGGGGCACTGAGGGCCTGGTGAGGTGGCGCCTTGCGGGGCTGCCGCGGCCAGAGCTCAGCCACTCAGATTTATCAGTGTTGCAGGGACGGACCCGTGCGCAAGCACCGTGCCGGAGCGAGCGGCTCCAAAGGTAGGTGTCAATCGAGCAGGCGATTAGGTCAAGCATGTTATGTATAGATAAACAAGTCCAACTAGATAGGTGCGGAGAAAGCATACGCTACTGGGTCTGGCCCGAGCAGCTTGGGGATAATGCAGCCCGAGGGGCGCCCCCAACAAGGTAAGTAAAGAACATAAGCAAAACGGATACATGCCGCAGGGACGGACCCACGCAGCCTGGGAATGATGCAGCCCGAGGGGCGCTCCCAGCTGAAAATGGAACTTGGAAAGGTGTCACCTGATATGGTCGGAGATGGCGGGGTGTTGAGGTAGCGGATGACGCATGACGAGGACGCTGGCCCTCATGAGCCCTCCGGACCTGGAGCCTCGGGAGGCTCCGGGGGTATGGGGGGGTTCCTCGAGAGCCATCTCCATCTCCGCCAGGACCGCGCGCTGCTTGACCTCCTGAGCCTCCAGAGTGCCCCTTAGCAGGCGCTGATGGGCGGCAACCGCGTTTGGCAGGCCTAAAGGTATGCGAACGTAGTTGTGAGGTGGACCCTCGCAACGCCCCACGCGTGAGGGCCAGAGGCGCTCCTGAGACGCGGCTCGGTTGAGCCCTGGTATGTCGATGCAGATTTGCAGCCCAGCATCCTCGCACTGGATCACGGGGCCTCGGCGAAGCAAGCGGCGACAAACTGCGCGCATGACTCTTGACTCTGTAGCTCACAGGTGCTCCTCGCGATGAACTCCTGAGGGTTTGGCCCTCCTTGCCTCATACCTTCCTAAGGGAAACGTGCCTTGAAGCACGCCTCCAAGTGGTGCCCAAGCGCCTCCCTCGTGACTCCAGCTAGGTCAGTGGCTCGCCATGAAAGAGCCCCCGATCCCTGCCTGAGGAGGGCGCCGGGCACGCCTTCCTATGCGCCAGAGGGTGGCGCCCCTTGAACGGGTGCAGGTCCGTTTGCCATGCCTCCGGAGGTGCTTACCCCACGAGGGCTTGGACCAGGTGAAGCCTTCTTCTTCTTGGTGATCGCCTTGGGAAGTATCCCGCTCCTGTGATCTGGGTCTTCGATTGCTGCGGCTTGGAAGGCGCACTCAAGAGAGCACACTGCATCCCTTTCCTGACAAGGCACTGTGATGACTCCTCCGCTTCCTGGCATCTTGAGGACATTGTAGCCATGGTGAGTCACTGCCATGAACTTGGCCAAAGCTGTGTACCCGAGGATGGCATTGTATGGCAGGCGAATGTGGGCGACTTCGAAGTCGATGAGCTCAGTGCGGTAGTTGTTGTGCTGTCCGAAGGTGACAGGAAGGCGGACTTGCCCTATCGAGACGGTGTAACCATTGGTGACTCCAGAGAAAGGCTTGGTCGGCTGAAGCTGATCGTATGGCACTTGGAGATCGTTGAATGTCTCGACATTTAGGACGTTGAGTCCTGCTCCGCCGTCGATGAGGGTCCTGGTGACTTGCACGTTGCTGATGACTAGTGAGCAAAGCATGGGGAGGACTCCGGCCGTTGCCACGCACTTGAGCTGATCCGCTGAACTGAATGTGATAGCGCACGACGACCACCTCAGAGGGCGTGTGGCCTCTGGCTTGGGGACGACTGCAATCACCTCGCGAGCAAACTGCTTGAAAATGCACCGAGAGGCTGGGGCCTGAGCGCCACCCAGGATGCAAGCGATCGTGCGTGGCTCCTGGAAGCCCCCAGCCCCCTCGTCCTGATGATTGTCTTCGTACCTCCTTGGCGGCTGCGGCAGAGGTGGGAGCCCTGCATTGCCTTGAGGGCGATCCTCGCGAGGTTGGTCCCTCCAATGTCCCTCGCGAGGCTGGTCCTGCCAGCGGTCCTCGCGTGGTCTGTCACGCCATCCCTGGCGAGGGCCACGGTCTTCCCAGCGTCCTGCGCCTCTTCCTCTGCCTCGGCCGTAGCCTCGATCACTGCGGTCGGGGCGTCGACCAATTCACCCTTCTCGCACGGCCCTGAGCTCTTGGCATTCGTTGGTGTTGTGGGTGTGAAGATTGTGGTACATGCAGTACCGGCTGCCCTTGGAAGACTCGGGCTGATCCCTGCCTCGCTTGGTGTCTGGTTACGCCATGAAAGCACCGCAACCCTTTGCGCTTCACATCCTTGGCCTTGGGCTTCTTCTCTTCTGGATCGGCAGCTAGAAGCTCGAGGAGGGAGAGGCGCCCTTTCTCAGCCCTGGCGCATTTGGTCGCCAAGTTGAACAGCTCCAGAGATGTGCACAGGTCTTCATGCATCGCCAGCTCCTCCTTCATCTTGACGTCACGCACGCCATCGGAGAAGTCTGAGATGATGGCCTCCTCAGTCACCTTGGAAATCTTGAGGCGTGCGTTGTTGAAGCACTGGATGTACTTCTGCAGGGTCTCTCCTGGCTGCTGCTTAATGCGGCGCATGTCGCTCACGGCAGGAGGCTGGTCTCAAGTGCCTTGGAAGTTGGCGATGAAGCGGGTGCGCATCTCGTCCCAGGAGGAGATCGTGCCGGGAGCCAGGTTCAGGAGCCAGGTTCGGGCTCCGTCCTTCAGCGCCATGGGGAACCAATTCGCCATGACCTTTTCGTCCCGGTTGGCGGCTTTGATGCCCAGCTCGTAGAGCTGAAGGAACTCCGCAGGATCGGCGGTGCCGTCGTAGCGAGGAGACATATCTGGCTTGAACTTGCCGGGCCATGCGACGCTGCGTAGCTCGGTGGTGTAGGCGCGGCAGCCTGCAGTGGCCAACGGGGCTCTTTGCTGATGCGGAGCTTGCTCTTGTGGATTCCCGCGCACCGCTGCCTGGAGCAGCGCAGGGTCTTAACGCGGTGGCGCTGGAGCGTGGTCACGGCGCTCCGGTGCTGGGAGCACGCGAGCACCTTCTTGGGGACGAGGGATCTCCTGGCAGCTTCTTTCTTGGTGCGCGGGCGCCGGGCGCGGAGGGTCTTGGCCCGGGGCCACGCGCCTTGGAGCCAGGGCGCCTTCTTGGGAAGGAGGTGGCGGGGGCACCTCCGACCCCCTGCCTCCCGCGCGTGGTGCGGGGCGAGGCAGTGAGAGGGATGGGCGGGGGAGCCCTCTGCGGCGCGAACGAGCTCGGCGACACGGTCGAGCCACTCCTCGTAGATGTCGTCGATGGGGCGGTAGCACAGGAGCTCGTTTGCCGCAATGAGCGCAGCTCGGGCCTCCATGGGAGCACGGAGCGCACGCGACGAAGAACCAGCAAGGCGAGCGAAGTAGTGGCGGTGCAGCCGTCTTGCCTCACGGATTGATGTGGGGACGAGGCCTGCTGCTCGTTCCCCGCCGGGCCGGTGGCGGCGTTGGCGGCAGGCGACGGGGAACGACGGGGGTGTCCGCCGACGGGAGCCGTCTGGGCGACTCGAGCGGCGCGAGCAGCCCGGCGCTCGGCGCGAGCTCGGCGAGCGTCAGCCATGGACACGACGGAAGATCACACACGACCAGCGGAAGAAAGATTCCGGCGCACCCCTACCTGGCGCGCCAAATGTCGGATTTCCGGTTTCGGCAGACCCTTGAGGTTCGAACATTGGGTGCACACGGAGATCTTTCCCCTACCAGCTCATGCGTGAACGGATTGCGAGGGATCTAAACTACCAGTGATGAACAACACAGAGACACAAGGTTTATACTGGTTCGGGCCACCGTTGTGGTGTAATACCCTACTCAAGTGTGTGGTGTGGTGGATTGCCTCAGGGGCTGATGATGAACAATACGAGGGAAGAACAGCCTCGCGAGGGGCTGTTCTTGAGCTGGTGCGATGAACTGCTTGGTTGAGTTCGATTGCCTCTCTCTCTCTCTCTCTCTCTCTCTCTCTCTCTCTCTCTCTTTGTGTGATATCGATCCTTGTCTGCGAGTTTCTTCCAGATGCCTCTACTCTGTGGTGGCTAGCCCTATTTATAGAGGGAGGCCCTGGGCCTCTTCCCAAATAATGAGCGGGAAGGGCGCCAACAATTGGCCATTTTGAAGGGGAACATCTAGTACACTTATCCTGACTAAAGTTGGTCTTCGGCTGCCAAAGACTCTGACGGTGACGCCGTCCTGGGATCCACGATGACCTCCATCCTGCCGTTCTGCTCGTCTTGGTCTTGTTGCACCGAAGGGGCAACCTTTGCCTGATGCCTTGGCCTATGCTTGCCTCCTTTGCACCAAAGGGGAAATGAGGACACTGCGCAGGCTGGCGCCCGCCTGGCCTTGATCGCCATGGCTTGCGTCACAGAGCACCCTCGCAAGGTACCCTGCCTTGATCTCTCCGCCTCCTCGCGAGCCTGCCTGACGAGGCTGCTCCTGAGGGAGGTTCTTGTCGTCCGCCCCGCGAGGCTTGGCCCCTTGCGAGGGTCTCGAGCATGAGCTGATGAAGCTGGGCCGCACTGGGCCCCCACCTGAGCCACGCCGCAGGCCGCAGGCAGGCAAGTCTGGGGACCCCCGTTCCCAGAACGTCGACAGTCGCACATGTCAATGAAAACGCAAGAGGACCCACTGAACCTGCACATCTTTCACCTCGACGTGCTGGTGATGAAAAACAAATCCAATAAAGATCTTGATGGCAGCTTCCGAGTTACTCAAGAGTAAGATTCTATTTACAGTTTAATCTAAGATGCACATCACATGGCTTCTACTAGCACTCCATTTTCTTGCATGACACGACCTGGATGCTGGATGTCCCACATGTCGGCAAAAGGAGGAAGAACCCGACCAAATCTTCTCCACATTTAGACCGGAGGAGTAGGAAACACGGCAAGCCCTGTGCCTACATCATACTACGTACAAGCCCACCTCACGCAGTCATGCTATCACCATATTTCTCGGCCTCCCTGCGACACCTAGCTCTAGTTGATCTAACTAGGAACTAACTATTGTGCTAGCATATTCCAATATTAGGTTGGCTCTATGTGATGTGGCAACTTCATATAAACGGATGCTGGCTACAATACTGGGGTACTCACACTCCAAGAAGTGAGTCGAAAACCATTCATAAATTGAGTTTACACATGCATATGCAACTGCACCATTCATTACATACAACAAGTCATCAACACACAACGACAACGAGGATACATGTTGGATTATAGATCATTTCCAACAAAATATTCTAGTAAATACTAAATTTTTCATCACACAACAAATGTCCACCGTCCCCCACACGAGCGAAGCCACTTCGCACCCCCACACGGTTGATCCGCCACACCGCTAGGGAAACGCGTGCTGTCTTGCATTTTCACTTAGGCCAACTCTAGTGCGTGAAACTCGGACGCGTGCTTGCCTAGCCCCCTTTCCCTCGACGGCCCCGAGCTACCTAACCATGGCTACATGTTTTGCGCACCCGTCAGCCGGATTTGGAGCAGATTCGGTCGAGCTTAAGCTCGCCCGGCTGTGGGAGGCCACGCCGCGCCATGGACTAGCCAGGCACCGGGCCGAAAGGCCCCGGCAAGGCCGCAAGGCTACATGTAGGTACTGACTCCTCCTCTAGCCGCTCGGATCTACACCACCGGCGGTCCGCCGGCAGATACATGAATGGCGGTCGGCCGGGCTCGGTCCTGGCCCAAAAGCTCATCGGCGCACCGTTGCCACTCATTACGTGCGACTGCCCAAAGAAGGTCTTGCACCGCATGCCTACAACACCGGAACATCCCGGATGGGTGTTCATCAAGTGCTCAACCGATGGGGTATGTGCTACTTTTGCTTCGGTTGTGTAGGATGGACGCAAGTTTTGGTATTGGGAAGACGAGTACATCGATATATTGATAGAGCGCAGTTTAGTAGATGTTCTAGCACTTTTAGCTAGCATAGAGGCTAGAGATGAGACTAGTGCACTTGTTGATAGAATAGAGGCTAGGCATGAGACTAGATGCGAGGAAGCAACGTCTACTTCTTTACACTCGAAGAAGAAATAAGCACGCAAGATCGAGCCTCCGCAGATCAACAATCAATGCATCGAGAAGGCACTAATCCAACTTACAGGGGCAGTTCTGGAAGTTGGATATCTTCTAAAATGTATTCTTGTGGTTCTTGTTTTCTTTGGTCTTGCTTTTATAGTGAAAAAAGATATGTACCAAAAATCAATGATGAAAAAAAAGATATGTGTTTGCAAAGGAAAATGTTCGCGGCGGGGATGCGTCCGCGCATTGGGCGCGTGGCCACCGCATCCGAGAAATGGCCTGGACATGACCCCATTGCCCTACCCAAAGGGACAGAATCTGGGCAAGATAGACATCCGTTTGGGGTCGTGCGTTGAGGTTGGCCTTACAAGTGGGACCACAGTTGAGGAAACCGGCTATCGGCAAACCCCCACCTCGCCCGCCGCACAATGGCTGAGTTAGAGAATCGAGGAGGTTAAAGAGATAGCTGTAGCATGGAATCTAAGAAATATGGTGTCAGATGGAAGTCATGCTGGTGGTGTGTGCCGTACTCCTGGATGTGAATGCTTGTTCTGGCCCATGCGACCCTACTATATAGTATCGAGGATTCGAGGTGCTGGTTACGTACAGCGAACACATTAACATATGGCCCACCTCACAGTGTGGCCAAATTTCCTCGACTTTGTGCTAGGTTAAAAAGTGTTCTTTGTGCGGGTGGATGGCTGGTGTAGAGTTTAAAACTTGTTGTATTACGTATACGTAGACGTAGAGATAGTGCAGCAGTTTTGAAAGTTTGAACCCAAACATCAGAATGCAATTTCTACCGGACTCATCCGAGGACCTACGATGATGGGATTCGCAGCTACAGTAAAAACACCCGCCCGAAGCGCGAAGCATGTGAAGCTAGTACAAATAGTAGTACTATTGTTGATTGGACTCATCCGATAACCTGTTGCAATGCACATACAATTATGTATTCGGAAAATATTTTTTCGCCTCGTTGCAGCACCCGCTCTGAGAAGCGACTCGAAAGCCATTGATAAATTTAGTAAGTTTATCACATGCATATCATTTAGCATTACATACAATAGGTCATCAACCCACAACGACAACGAGGATACATTATAAATACTAAAGTTTTCATCACACAACAAATAACAAGCAATGGAATGAACTTCAGCTCAACCACTCATCGGCATTGGAAACGCTTGCTTTGAACCAGAAGTGATTCTCTGGGAAGGGCTAGCTATTGTCAATCTCGAGACCAACACAGGACTGGTCATCCAGGCTGAAGCGGCCTATATCAGGATGCATATTGTGATAGCCACAGTAGGGAAGCATAGCAATGTCTGAGGTATAGATACAATTGCTTCTCATAAATGGTAGTAACGTTGTGTCAACAACAGCTAGATCGCCTTTCACTATCATTGGATAGTTTTGTCCAAGGTAGAGCGAGTTTCCTTCAAGACTATGAATACTGAACCAGGGAGAAGGTGTTGGTGCTAGCACACTAGTATCCATCCCAAATACCCTGCAACGGATGTTGGTATAGGTTCAGAGAGTGCGACCATGCGAGACAACACCTGCTTCCTTAGTAACATCAAGAAGGCTCAGATACAGACAAGAAGAGGTGACCCATCGGAATAAGTTGCCAGGCGCCACTGATTATATGGGTCCTGCTCGTCCTCATGCTCGTGATCATCAGCATCGTCATCTCCCCCTTGGTTATAAAATTTTTCAAGTATAGGTGGTGGAATGTTCATAGGACCTTGGAAACACAAGAAGGTTAATTAGTAAAGGGAAACTAGCTAACCCGCATCCATGTGGATGAAACAATTATAATTACGGTGGAAGAAAAACGTACCGAAAGCATCAAGATTCCATGCAAAAACAGTGCCACAAGTGGTCGCAGCAAACACAAGACCCTCGTATTGAATTGCATCATAGTACTCATCCGTGTACAAAAATTGATTTTTGAGCAATATCCATCGAGGCGTGGAAGTAAGGACGGCAACAAGCTTGTCGAAAATAGCAACAACTTCATAGTTCGTGTAATCCCAAGAGCGGTTGGGAACTCGACAAATTGCTATCTTCCATAGACGATAGTCACCATGATCGTATTTGAACTCACGTAGAATACCGGTGTGCTCAACCTCTGGGCAGTCTGAGATTTTTGGAAGTGGAACCCGGTGACGAGTGTACACATTCACAAGTTCCCACTTGCAGTTGTACCCAATATAAACAACCCAATCTCCATTTGCGCCTGCCCAAGCCTTACCCTCAAGCGATGGCATCTTAACATCACACGTATCATTATCAAGAGGCATCAACTTGCACAAGGAGAGGCTTCCGTCGTCCGCACGCCAGCCAGCAGGGTCATGGCAAAGAACATAGGGGAGATCAAACCGCTCCTGGACCCTTGGGTTCCTTGTAATGATGTTATTAGTTGAGTCGAGAATGGTCTTGAACTAACCTGCCATGCTAGCCGAGGTGATGACATTGCACCGATCAATGAGTTCCTCCACCACGTCATCTTTCAGATCGGGGCAAGAATAACGGAGTCGTTTCCGGCCTGTTCCCTCCATGGAGAAGACGGTCAAACAATGGCAGAAGGAAGGGTGAAGGCAAATGAAGGAGGGAGGAAGAGCGTGTGACAAGAGTTCCAAATCAAGAGCGAAAGGTGAAGAGGCGGTGAACGGTTGCCACGGTACACGAAGAGGCGCCCCGGCCTACATGGACGTCTGTTCGGAAATTGTACAAAAGGACTCGCCGTGGTCTCACTGACACGTTGGAACGGGACTACATGTCAATGTAACATGGTATGTAATTTCTCATGCAAAATGCGATATGGCCGCGTCGGCCCGAGGTGCTGCATTAGTTATTGACCTTTATTTTTTAATGGTGTGTTGTTCAGTTTTGAAGCACGACTAACTGGTACTGTATGCAGAGAAAATATAAACTAGTCTACCACTACTCCACCTCTAGTACTAGTATCAAAAAGATATATAGGCTGGAGCTTCAGTGCTTTCTTGCTAAGGGCTGCCCACTTGCTTCTCACACTATCACGCTCTCTCCAGATCTCAAAAAGACGGCCTCTCTCTCCCTCCTCACCGGTGGTCTCAGATCCACCGAGGAAGAAAAGGACATGCAACATTGACGCACTCATCATCGGCGAGCGAGGTCACACACTGACGACAAGGCCGTCCTCTCAGACCTAGCGCTCGTGCGGGATGGCCTCCGTCCCCAATCTTGCTGCCATAGTGTGTGCAGAGGACGACGACCACGAGCGAAGCCACTTCCCGCCGACCCTCAGGTATGCTACCTCTTTTCGAACCATACCCTTGTTCTATTGCCCCATCTGCCACGCCGCTGCATGTGGATCTTTTTCCACTCCACCATCTTCCCAATTTGCTATCCTATGCTCTGCTGGTCACGCAGACGAAAACCTTAATTTGCACTATTAAAGGAAACCCTACTTCATGCAGACTAATTCATGTCTGGTTCGAATAAGGAAAGGAAGGGAGAAAGTACTGTCCAAGAGACTAGGCATCGAACCCGCATCTAGGTTGAAAAGGGAAAAATCAGTAGCTAAGGAACGAGTCTCGTGTCTCTTGGTTGAAAAAGGGTGAAAAAGGGTAGAATGGCATGACAACACAATAGAGAATGACCAGGTGATACGTCTCCGTCGTATCTATAATTTTTTATTGTTCCATGCCAATATTCTTCAACTTTCATATACTTTTGGCAACTTTTTATACTATTTTTGGGACTAACATATTGATTCAAAGGCCGGTGCCGATTCTGTTTGTTGCATGTTTTATGTTTCGCAAAAACCCCATATCAAACGGAGTCCAAACAGGATAAAAACGGACGGAGAATTATTTTGGAATATTTATGATTTTTGGGAAGTAAAATCAACGCAAGACGGTGCCCGAGGGGGCCAGGAGATAGGGGGCGCGCCCCAGGGAGGCAGGCGCTCCATGGACTCTCCTGGGCCCCCCGTAAGGGTGTTGATGCTCTTCTTTTGCCGCAAGAAAGCTAATTTTCAGAAAAAAATCACGGCGAAGGTTTCAGTCCAATTGGAGTTACATATCTCAATATATACACGAAATGGTGAAACAGAGCCGAAAGAGAACGCAGAAACAGAGAGAAACAGAGAGATAGATCCAATCTCGGAGGGGCTCTCGCCCCTCCCACGCCATGGGAGCCAAGGAACAGAGGGGAAACCCTTCTCCCATCTAGGAAGAAGGTCAAGGAAGAAGAAGAAGAAGGGGGGCTCTCTCCCCTTGCTTGATGGCCGCCCGGGCTGACTCTTGAGGGCCATCATCATCACCACGATCTTCACCAACACCTCCATCATCTTCACCAACATCTCCATCACCTTCCCGCATCTATATTCAGCAGTCCACTCTCCCGCAACCCGTTGTACCCTCTACTTGAACATGGTGCTTTATGCTTCATATTATTTTCCAATGATGTGTTGCCATCCTATGATGTCTGAGTAGATTTTCGTTGTCCTATCGGTGATTGATGAATTGCTATGATTGGTTTGAGTTGCATGTTTTATTATTGGTGATGTCCTATTGTGCCCTCCGTGTCGCGCAAGCGTGAGGGATCCCCGCTGTAGGGTTTGCAATATACTTATGATTTACTTATGCTGGGTGGCGTGGTGTGAAGCACATACCGAGTAAGTAGGTTGTTTGCATGTATGGGATAAAGGGGACTTGATACTTTAATGCTATGGTTGGGTTTTACCTTAATGAATCTTTAGTAGTTGCGGATGCTTGCTAGAGTTCCAATCATAAGTGCATATGATCCAACTAGAGAAAGTATGTTAGCTTATGCCTCTCCCTCAAATAGAATTGCAATAGTGATTACCGGTCTAGTAACGTAGTCAGTTGCCTAGGGACAATTTCACAACTCCTGCCACCACTTTTCCACACTCGCTATATTTACTTTATTGCATATTTATCTAAACAGCCCCTAGTTTATATTTACGTGTTCCTTACTATCTTGCAAACCTGTCCTATCACACGTACAAAGTACTTCTAGTTTCATACTTGTTCTAGGTAAAGCGAACTCAAGTGTGCGTAGAGTCATATCAGTGGCCGATAGGACTTGAGAGAGTATTGGTTCTACCTTTAGCTCCTCGTTGGGTTCGACACTCTTACTTATCGAAAGAGGCTACAACTATCCCGTATACTTGCGGGTCATCACCAGGTCGATCGGTTTGTTGTCCTCACATAGGAAAAAGGTGGCTAAAGAGAACAAAAATGGGACGTAATCCACAGACGCTGCCTGGATATTTGTTGCTCTGGGCACCACTCTATGCGTCCATGGAGGTACATCGTACTGGTGCGCCCACTGTTCGAATGGGCATCACATGCTCTTATTGCCACTTTTTTGCTGTTAGTATAACGCCAGCGGTAAAGTCAAGCAATACTCCTGCTAAAGTGATGCCACATTTAACTAAGGTCGCACTCAGTCTAATTCCACCGATAATTTTAAGCAATGCCATTCAATGTCAATGGATTATTTCAGGGTTAGCTATTGATTGTGGATGTATTAAAGATTTTTCAGCTAAAGCATTCTAATGTTGTTGCACAGCCAGTATACCAACGATGAGACTTGTTACTATCTTCAGATTTTTGCACTGTTAACGCTTATAGATTACATACATGTTGATTACATACCTGACATCATGATTTAATGTTAAGTCATTTCTTTTTTACAGTGTCACTAAATTGTCAAGGCGGTGATGGCATTTTATTGTAGTTGAACTGCACAAAATATGCTTAAAAGAAGAGAAAAGGTCAGGAATGGTTCACTTTTTCAGGAAAAAACTATATATGCGTTCCTGACATGAGCTGATGTTGCCTTATTTATTCCTTCAAACAGGTGGTTATAAACTGTCTTTCTACCTTTTCCCATTAAGAAATTGGAATGCTTATATTTGTGAGTCTATGCTTCAACTAGTGCCACTTTTATAGTAATCACACTTTCAATATCTATGCAAACAGGGATGCTCGATTTTAGTGGAACTGCACAAAATGTCCAAATGGTTCAACATTAGGAGCATGTTTTCTTCCAAACCTTTATATCCAATTGGTGGCACTATGAGCTGTTCATTACGAAGGTACATGGTTTGCTACTATCTTGCTACTCTTATTGTACTGTCATTAGATAGTAATATTAGTGGTTTGCATGTGAATTTATTGGTAGGGTGGACCTACATTGGAGGTGCATGACATGATTCAATGATTGGATGCTCAATTTCAATTGTATCGATTTCACCTCTTCCATCACTGGAACATGGATATCCTTGGTCTGATGAAGAATAGGTGCTATATTTCTTCTCTGAACCAGTAAATCAATTCAGTACGAAATTGTCCAGGGCCAAACATGACAGTATCAAATTGTCCAGTGCAAAACATGACAGATGCTAAGTGGAAGAGGCGTGTTTAAACCAAAAATACAAGGTGGGGTATATGTTCACTACCTGGTTGATATTTGTGCAGACATATGTCTGCCCGAACAAACAAAGTGACCGCAATTTTGGTGGAATTGCACAAAAGAATAGTATAGTCACTTCATGCAGTGCCATTTGAAAATAGACACATAAAGACTGGATAGTCACTTCATGGACTACACTAAAGTAACTATACTATTTATTGGCCAACACTAGGTGCTTCATTGCTTTGGTCTGATTATACAATGGGCATCATTTTGCCTAAGTTAAAGTTTGTATTCCGAAAATAGTCTCGCCGTGTGATCGAGAGAAGACCAAATCATATTGAAGTGGATGTTCATCCGTCATGTGTGGTTCATTCTCATGGTTCTAGCTATTGGTGAAACCACTTACGTTTGCAAGAGGAGTTGTAGACTTCACAAATAAATTTGTCTTTCACTCTGTACTGAATGTTGGCCCAGAGAAGCATCCATGTTAGTAGGAAGAACATATGTTTTTTCTAGATTTTTGCTTTTGGAGCTACATATTTGTATATGATCTGTGAATCATTGAGATGCATTAAAATGTTACTAGTTGGTTGTGAATTTGGGCTACTAATGTGAACATATTACAATGCCAGGCCTGTGAGTCTCATGTGAACATTTCGAAAGGATCGGCTCTTACTACTGTGCACAACATGATCCTGATTTCTGTGTTCTTGGTACTTACAAGTTACTAGCAGTTCCTTATTTCTGTTCGCTCAGTGTTTATAAGTTACATATCGATCACTAGCTAGCCTACTAATACGCTCCTCGCAGTTTAATTGCGACTCAAGATCCAAAGGTGGCAGTTTTCTGAATAAAAATGCCTATCTTTGAAGAAACTGACAAGCTGTTCTGAAGAAAATGACATGCGAATCTGAAGAAACTGCCAGCAAAAATGTTTGCAAATGCCTTATCTCCCCACGAACTTTCATCAGCTAATGCGATCCCACACATACACTATCCGACCTACTCGATCCTACACGTACACTATCCGACCTACTCGATCCTACACGAATAAATAGCAGATCACACACGTACTACCTCCTTTCCGTTTTACAGGGGTCAATTCAAAAATCTCACCAACCAAGGTAGATGATGAGTGGTGGAATCACTTTTGACAAGGAGGGAGTACCTCATCTAGATGATTCGAGTGCACTCGTTTGACCGTCATGCCGATGTGCGACCCAGCACGGACGGGACGCACCACTAACGGGACGGGACGACACATTAGTTTTTTCAGTTTTCGGCGGTAAGCTGGCATGCTAAGCCAAGCCTTCTTATGCATTGAATTCTGATGACCGTCGCCTTTCCTGCGACATGCTGCTTCGACTACCTTCTGCCTATAATTACTGGTTCCCGGCGTTCTCCGGTAGCACCGTCACCCAACTCGCCCTATCGGATCCCCTCACAACCCCCACGACGTCGCTCGCCACTTGCCCTCGCTCTCGCCACGTCCGTCATGCCCCCGACCGTCCGCAATAGGCAACGCCAGAGGCGCTCACCGCCGGAGCTAGTGTTTGGTTATTCACCGGAAGGAAGATGGAGGGTGGAGGCATTCTATCGGTCTTTAGATGGCGATACGGAGTACGAGGACTTTTCGCAGCATGACCTCCTGGTGGAGGAGCAGCGTATTGCTGATTTGCGCCGCCAACGGGGCATGGAGGAGAAGCGCACTGCTGCTTTGAGTCGCGAGCAGAGCGCCCACGGCTGGGCCGACTATGTGGAGGCCGGCGCCCAACAAATAGCCCTAGAGGCTGTCAGGCATGCACGTGTGCGCGACACAGAATTTTACTACCAGCTTGTCAAGTGGGTTTCCCGCTTAGAAGCCGAAGCTTCGGTGGACCACGCCGGCATGGAAAGGACCAACGCGCGCGAGCAACGCACCCTATCACACCTCCGGCAAGTCCGAGGTGAGGAGGAGGATGTCGGTGCCGGCATTTAGCGTGTACCATAGATGGTGGCCGACATCGTCTAGTTAGCTAGGAGTAAGTCAGTACTTGTACACTAGAGTATTAGTGGGAGTAGATAGTTAACTTGGCAATGATGGTTGTCAACGTGGAAGTTCAGTATTCTATATCTGGTCAGACCTATTACTTTGCTCTATATGTTGAACTTTCCATGTGAACGTATGGAATGGGCTATTATTTTTTTAAATTGGATGTATTTGTCTCCCACGGGTTTGGAGGCTGACTTCTGGGCCTACTAGGTTGATGCGTACACAATCAGGAGATGGTTGTACGTGGAGAGGATGACAGCAGCGACCCACCAGGGTCACGGTAGTATGCAAGCAAGTGTCTCCTTATTTCAAGCCAGAAAAATGGTTCCTCCTAATGGATTTCTGACATCTGGGTCCCATGCCATTGTCGACGTAGTCAATAAACGAGAGAATTGCACAACGAGCGACTGACACGAGGGACCCAGTAGCTTGCCCAGTTTTTTTTGAGGGAGTAGCTTGCCCAGTTATCTTTGTTTTTGAGATGGAAGTAGGGTGTCAACTGGGCTGTGCGGGGCACTCTGGCCTGTCAAGCCAGCCTTTTTTGTATGTTTACCACAAGACCAGCCCAGTAGTTTTTTATTTCTGAAAAAGGCCAGCCTAGTTTTTTTGTTCTTTTGCAGAATACCCAACAGAGGCCTACTTGCTTTCTTAGCTTTGTTGGGCTACAAATCTTTCAAGACGAGAAAATGGGCTATCAGTAATGAGAAATGGCTTGTACATTTTTAAAACAAATCAAACCGGCAATTAGTTTCAAATTTCTTTTTTTTCCATTTCGAGATTTTAAATTCCATTGATTTTTATGCATGGACAATTATTTGGATTTTATATTGATATGAATTTATTTTTCAAATTAGTTTGAATGTGACTGGAAATGTCGGGATTAAAAACAGTTGACCGTACCGAAATATGCAAAATTTCATATAATTTTTAACCGTGGCCACAATTTGGGCTGTAATGCTAACAAAAAGAAGATGGGCTCCAAAAAAATCCTTAAGAATTAGCGAATGGGCTGTAAATTATTAGAAATAATGGTTGATGGGTTATATGCAGTTTTTCACACATTTGAGGCTGACTTGTGCGCCTACTATAGGTTAACGCGTACGCTTTCCTAAAAAAAGGTTGACGCACACGCAACGCAGTGTCAACTTAGTCAAGACACAAGACAGCGACTGTTGGATGTCCATCCAACGGTCATCGTGCTTCTTCAATCTCTGCTCTTCCTGCTCCAGCCGCTCAAACAAGCGCCGGCGGGACTGCCTGCTCCCTCCTCCCGTGGTCCGCTGTCCTGCCGCGCAGGCCTCACTGCCCCACCGTACTTCCATCGCTGGCCTAGCCATCCCTCTACTCACCCACACTTGCAGTTATTCTTCGGCGACGACAGACGAACCAGTAAACCCTCGTACTCCCCTCCGCGTGGGAAACAATTGCCGAGTCTTCCTTGGCTCCGTGCCGCTCCCTTCCTAGGCCTCGCCATCGTCCACCGCCCTGCTGCTCTCGGCGCCGCGTGGTCAACATGGAGAATGAACGACATCCATCGGAAGTGGACTGTATGTGGAGAGGCTGACAGCTGGATCCACAGCCGCACACAAGGAAATGCCTCCTTATTACATGCAGAATAATGATTCCTCAACCTGACAGCTGGGACCCACCGGAAGGGCCTCTGTCTTTTTTGAAAAAAATGTTCCCCCCGCTGACAGCTCGTACCCACCAGCTATATCTTCACGCGCAAGGAAGTGCCTCCTTATTACGCACACAAAAATGAATACTCCCCCTGCTAGCTGGGACCCACCATAGTGAGAGGCTGATTTGTGGGCTTACTAAGTTGGGGCGGACGGAGGGCTTTGTCAACTTAGTCAATATGAATGATTCTAGTTCCAGTGACCATACGATGTCCATCGAAAGGTCGTAGTGCTTCTTAAACCTCTGGTCTTCTTGCTCTAGCCGCCCAAACTAGCGGCGGTTGTGCCGCCTGCTCCTGCCTCCCATGGCCAGCTATGCTGCCGCGGAGGCCTCACTGCCCCCTACTACTCCCACCGCTGACCAGGCCATCTCTCTACTCACCCACACCCCCTGTTATTCTGCGGTGACGGTAGCCTCACACCACAGCCGAACCAGTGAACCCTCGTACTCCTCTCCGCGTGGGCATCCACTACTGCGTCTTCCCTGGCTCCTTGTCGTCCCCTTCCTAGGCCACGCCATCGTCCACCACCTTGGTGCTCTTGGCACGGCATGGTCAATGTAGTCAAGGAACGACTTCCATCGAAATAGTACTGTACGTGGAGAGGATGATAGCGGGGTCCACGGCCGCAGCAAGGAAGTGCCTCCTTATTACGCACAAAATAACGATTGCTCCACCTGACAGCAGGGACCCACCGGACGGGGCACCGTATCTCACGAAAAAAATGTTTTCCCCCTGACTGGTGGGGCCCACCAGCTACATCTTTGCACGCAAGGAAGTGCCTCCTTATCCTCCCTGTCAGTCGGGACCGACCTGGTCAAAGTGTACGTAGCGTTGTCATTCTGGTCGCGAACGTGTACATGCATACTCGTCGATCGGCCTGTCTGCAGGCTGCAGCCATGAACCGTGTCCGAGTAAGGAAGGGCACGTGTTGTAGTAGAGGCGCACACGTAGCATGTCACGCAGTCACATTAATATCGTGTACACGTACGTACAGCCAGGGTGCAAGAAAGTAAATACGGCCACGTACGTACATACGAGCGGGGTCTCGAACGCCTACTCGTGCATATGTATGGCCAGGGCTCGTGTACATGGAGAGGCAGCAATGGCGTCCTGTTCATCGGCAACCAACTGGCTGGGACGGAACATAATGCGTCGTGTTCATCAGGAGGCAACCGGCTTGGACGGAATAGCCTATCGAAACGAGGGCTAGCGTACCACAGAACGGAGGAAACTGCCTTCTGTTTGACCGGCAATGGTCGAAACAGGATTACATTCGCCGAAGTGCAGCGTACCACAAAACAGAGGAAACTGACTTGTGTTTGAGTGCCTACGGTCGAAACGGGGTCCTGTTGATTGGGAGGGGTGTGGCGTATCGCAAAACGGAGGAAACGGAATTGTGTTGGAGCGCTACGGTCAAAACGGGGGTCCTGTTCATCGGGACTCCACGTGCTACTGTTCATCTCGACCGTCGACCTCCTCCAGCCCCCACGGGCTATTGTTCATCCACCGTCGACCTCCTCCAGGCTCCACCTGTGACTATTCATCCACGGGCTCCTGATCATCCAGCCTCCAATGCTGCTCCACTGGCTACTGTTCAACCAGCCTCTCCACGGGGTCCTGTTCAACCACCCCTCCACGGGCTACTGTTCATCCAACCCTCCACCAGCTACTGTTCAACCAGCCCTCCACGGGGTCGTCCTGTTCATCCAGCCCTCCACTAGGGCCTGTTCATCCACCCCCAACCGGCTCGATCGATCGGGGTCCTGTTCATCCAACGGCAACGACCTCTACTACCAAGGGGTCCTGTTCATCCAACCCCCCCACCGGGAACTATTCATCCAACCCCCAAAAACACTCACTGTTCATCAAGGGAAGGAGGCAACAAGTTCGATTGGCTTCAGTTAGCAGCAGTAGCGAAGGAATCGCTCAATCGGGTTCAGTTAACAGCTAGATCGATCGATCGCTCGGGTTGAGTAACGCGTAACCTGTAATGCAATCGCTCGAGTTCAGTTAGATCCCACTGCCTCACACCCACGCCAGCGCAGTAATGAGAGAAAGCAGCATCGCCGCCCCCGACCACCCACCGTAACCGGGAACTCCCCGATATTTTCCTCGCCGTCGCTTCTACCATGGTTTTTTCATCATGGATGCCCCAAAGAATGTCATGCAGCTGCATCTCCAGCCTGCCCAGGATGAAAAGCGCATTTTCTGTCATGATTTTTTTTCTTAGAAGTAGGGCCTACCACATCTATGATGATATCGGTTTTGTCACAATTATCATCATAGAAGTGTCATAAGCATGACAGAAAAAAAATTGTTCGGCCCAAAATGTCACGGATGTGTCTGTTTTTTGTAGTGCAGGAGGTAGTCAATATCTTCCATGCTAAGCGGGTTATTCTCATGATGAGTGTTTATTCACTCGTCCTTGCACGAGAGGAGCGGTAATAGGAATTCCCAGTCAAGAATTCAAAACTACAAATAATGAGGCAAAACTCCCCCATGAATGATGTTGGTATGGACGGTACCTGTGGATTCGGCTAGCCATGGAGTGTGTTTGTTGGTGGAGGGGGAGTAAACCTTTTCTTTTATCGCTTGGGAACCGTGATACATCCATTTTGCATCATGCTTTTATATCGATATTTATTGCATTATGGGCTGTTACTACACGTTATGTCACAATACTTATGCCTATTCTCTATTATTTTACAAGCTTTACATAAGGAGGGAGAATGCCGACAGCTGGAATTCTGGGCTGGAAAAAGAGCAAATATTAGAGACCTATTCTGCACAACTCCAAAAGTCCTGAAACTCCATGAAAGTTATTTTTGGAAATAAAAAAATATTGAGCGGAAGAAGTACACGGAGGGACCCACTGGCCACGAGGGTGGGGGCGCGCCCTACCCCCCAGCGCGCGCCCCCTGCCTCGTGGGCCCCCTGTTGGCTCTCCGGTGGCCATCTTCTGCTATATGAAGTCTTTCATCAAGGAAAAAGTCATAAGCAACCTTTCGGGACGAGACTCTGCCGCCACGAGGCGGAACCAATCTAGGGCTCCGGCAGAGCTGTTCTGCCGGGGACACTTCCCTCCGGGAGGGGGAAATCATCACCATCGTCATCACCAACGCTCCTCTCATCGGGAGAGGGCAATCTCCATCAACATCTTCACCAGCACCATCTCCTCTCAAAACCCTAGTTCATCTCTTGTATCCAATTCTTGTCTCCAAGTCCGTGATTGGTACTAGTAGGTTGCTAGTAGTGTTGATTACTCCTTGTAGTTGATGCTAGTTGGTTTATTTGGTGGAAGATCATATGTTCGGATCCTTTATGCATATTAATACCCCTCGATTATGAACATGAATATGCTTTGTGAGTAGTTACGTTTGTTCCTAAGGACATGGGAGAAGTCTTGCTATTAGTAGTCATGTGAATTTGGTATTATTTCGATATTTTGATGAGATGTATTTTGTCTAGCCTCTAGTGGTGTTATGTGAACATCGAATACATAAAACTTCACCATTATTTGGGCCTAGAGGAAGGCATTGGGAAGTAATAAGTAGATGATGTGTTGCTAGAGTGATGAAGCTTAAACCCTAGTTTAGGCATTGCTTCGTAAAGGGGCTGATTTGGATCCATATGTTTCATGCTATGGTTAGGTTTACCTTAATACTTTTGTTGTAGTTGCGGATGCTTGCAATAGAGGTTAATCATAAGTGGGATGCTTGTTCAAGTAAGAACAACACCGAAGCACCGGTCCACCCACATATCAAATTATTAAAGTACCGAACGCGAATCATATGAACGTGATGAAAACTAGCTTGGCGATAATTCCCATGTGTCCTCGGTAGTGCTTTTCTCCATATCAGAGTTTGTCCAGGCTTGTCCTTTTCTACAAAAAGGATTGGGCCACCTTGCTGCACTTTATTTACTTTTGTTACTTGTTGCTCGTTACAAATTATCTTATCACAAAACTATCTGTTACCACTTATTTCAGTACTTGGAGAGAATACCTTGCTGAAAACCGCTTATCATTTCCTTCTGCTCCTCGTTGGGTTCGACACTCTTACTTATTGAAAGGACTATGATAGATCCCCTATACTTGTGGGTCATCAAACCGCCACTAATGTGTTTAGCATGGAATATAACAATAACTAATGGTCACGAAGTAAATAGGAAGGGTGCATTTCTCAAAAATTCATGTATCTCTGTTTTAAAAACCTAAGCTCTGGCACCACTGCAAATCACTTCTTCCCTCTGCGAAGGGACTATCTATTTACTTTTATGTTGTGTCATCACCTTCTCAAAAAAGCGCAAGAACCTGAGAGCACTATTGTCATCCTCATGCATTGTGTGTAGCTAATGTTGGGTGCATTATGACTGGATCTTTTCTACCATGGATTACAATGTTTAGTCACTGCTTGAACTTTGGAGGTGCTCTGCATTTATGTTTTGTGGTCTGAGAAAGGGCTAGCGAGATACCACTGTTTTCATATTATATCATGATTGTTTTGACAAAGTGTCGTCGTTTGAGATGCTTTATTATTTCTTGCTAGTTGCTTATGCCGTTGATATGAGTTAATATAATTTTTAAGGGTTATTGTTGACATGGTTAGTAATAATCTTTGCTGAAAACCTGGGTGCTACTTAAGCTTATTTATGTAAACAAGAGCAAAAGAGTTCATTAATGTTTTTCTTTTTCACTTTCAGTTTATCAACTGAATTGTTTGAGGAAAAGCAAAGGTTTAAGCTTGGGGGAGTTGATACGTCTCCATCGTATATAGTTTTCCTAAATATTTTACTCTTGTTTTGGACTCTAATCTGCATGATTTGAATGAAACTAACCCGAACTGGCATTGTTTTTAGCAGAACTACCATGGTGTTGTTTTTTGTGTAGAAATAGAAGTTCTCAGAATGGAACGAAACTTTTTGGAGAATTGTTTTACAAATAAAGAAAAATACTGGAGCAAAGAACCACTGGAGGGGGGGCCTGGCTGAGCACAACCCTCTAGGGCGAGCCCCCCTCCTGGTGCGCCCAGGTGGGTTATACCCACCTGGTGGCCCCGTAGACCCTGATTCAGGCTCCATAAATACCTATTTTTCCAGAAAAAAATCAAGGAGAAATAATTATCATGTTTCACAAGATGGAGCCGCCGCCGCCTCCTGTTCTTCATCGAGAGGTCAGATCTGTAGTCCGTTTGGGGCTCCAGAGAGGTGAATCTTCGATCTTCGTCATCACCAGCCCTTTTCCATCGCCAATTCCATGATGCTCCCTACCAGGAGTGAGTAATTCCTTCGTAGGCTCGCTGGTCGGTGAGGGAGTTGGATGAGATTCATCATGTAATTGAGTTAGTTTTGTTAGAGCTTGATCCCTACTATCCATTATGTTTTGAGATTGATGTTTCTATTGTCGATGTAAAAAAGTAGGGGCCCTCCTTGTACCCCTTTACTTGTGCACGGGCAGTCGGAGCCGCACCTGTTGCCACGCTTAGGAGGGCAGAGGAAGGAAGCAAAAGTACAAGACTACCAGAGCAGCGCCAAGACAGAGGCGCAAAAGAGCAAGCAACAAGATGGGCTTCTCCCGGCAAGTCCCTTGCCGGGGCGGCCTACGTAGCCCCGACAAGAGCCTTGCCGGGGCAGCTCACCCAACACCAGCATAGCCGCCACCCTTGAGCCTGAGTTCCGACACCATCGACAACATTGGAACCAAGGCTCGGGAGGCGCCTGCATGGTGGCATACAGATCTTTGTGAAGATAGAAGGGCCTGTGATGCCTAGGCGAGAACCAGAAAACAAGACAACAGCGAGGGTCCTTACCAAGGATGCCCACGAGGCCCCGGCAAGGCTCCTGCCGAATATACCCATGGGCCCCCGGCAAGACTCTTGCCGAGGGCCCTCACAAGGCCCCGGCAAGACCCTTGCCGGGAATATCCGCAAGACCGCGGCAAGGCCTTGCCGCCCCGTCGCCGCCCCAGCTCAGCGGCCGACCCAGCAACTAAGCAAGTACCCACGTGGCACTACGTGGCTCCTGAGCTAACTAGTCAAACACCTGCATGGTGGCATGCAGATCTTCGTGAAGACCCTACCACCACACCAGCTCAGCAGCCTGCCAGCCAACATGGCGTTGCATGCCTCGTTGGCCTAGACGCGTGTCGGAGCAAGGCGAAGCGGCGACGGACGGGACGGGCTTCGTTGCCGTCCCCAATAAAGCAAGGGGACAGCTAAGTAGCGCATTTAATGCGTTTTGTCCTGTGATGTCAGGCGATAAGCTTGTACACTATACGCAACTTTCCACCTCATGTATGCCACTATGGCAGCCCCTTTGACTATAAAAGGAGGCCCGCGGCATACTGAGAGAGGATTTAGACTTTTTGGACCCTGCACGCTTTGTAGATAGTCCAAGAACACCAGATAAACATACACCAAAGCAGGACTAGGGTATTACACATCCACATGGCCCGAACCTAGTTAAAATCTCCTGGTGCTAACTACTAGTCCCGCTCTTTCCATAGCCCCGGGCCCGCCAACCGTAGAAGGGATTCCCCGTGATCCCATAGGTGTCATTTCCACCGACATCTTTGGTGCACCAGGTAGGGGGCGTAGTTGTGAAAATCCGGCCTAGCAGTTAGTATAGCAGTTCTTTATCGCCATGGCTCCCAAGAAGAAGATGATCAGAACGATCGGTTCATCTCGAGCCGAACGTCCCGTACTAGTGCGGGCGGGCGACGGTGCGGTCGCGGATGGGGGCCGAGGCACGGCCCGCAAACACCCACATCGCTCCGGTAGCCAAAGTGTGGCGAGCAGCGTCGTTCGTGCACGAGACGATGAGCCGCACACTGCTAAATCCAAAGATGGATCCATGCCCCCGCAGGTGGCGCGGGGCCCTCGAAGGGCGGAGTCGTGCCGCCTACGGGTGGTGTGGCGACTTCCAAGACGCCTACACCGGTGCCCGCAACACACACTTCCCAGGTCGTGCGCGATGAGCAGTGCCACCATGTTAGTGACCCCAGGCACCGCCGCGGGAAGAGTCCTATGCACCACTCGCGGGACGCACTAGACCAGCATGCACGCCGAGGCACTGGCGAAAATGGCATGTGGCCGCAAGGCCGTGATAGAGCTCCTTCTAACGTGGTTGGAAGTTGGAGAGCCTCACAGTCCATGCAGCTTTCGCCGCCACCCACGCCAGCAGAAGCTTTGGCGCGCGCACAGTTGCTCCACGACTTCCCTCCTACTGCGGAAAAGCTCGACGAGTGGGCGACTACGCCTCGTCAGCATCACCAACAAGGATGAGCCACGACCAGCGGGGCCCTTAGGCCGACGCTCTGTCGAGCCACCGCTGCCAGTGGTGGAAGGACCGGAGGTGCTGCAGTCATGGTGCACTCTCCTCCTCCGCGCCAGCTACCGCGGACGCCGGTCCATCGGGACGACGCTTGCGACAACATTTCCATAGCGTCTTTCGACCCACGGACCCACCACGATTAACGTCAAGTTCTTCGGGAGCGAGCCCATGAAGACGCTCAAACCACCATCGAGCAGCGGCGCGAAGCGCGCCATCAGTCAAATAGGCGAGCAGGGCCCACTATGGAGCACCCAGCACCGGGAGGCTCTGGTGGCCTACCTTACGAGGTGGGTTGCCCAGCCTTTACCCGTGAGCTGCGGCAGTTCTAGTGGCCCACTCACCGCACATTCAAGCCTGATGTCAGCGAGAAGTACAACGGCAAGACTCACCCGTCAGAGTTCCTTAGCATCTACACCATCGCGATGCAAGCTGCCGGAGCTCGCGATGACAAGGTGCTTGCCAATTACTTCCTGTTGGCACTTAAACCCAATGTCATGTCTTGGTTGATGCTTGCCAGTGGATTCTATTTCTTCTTGGTCAGATTTGTTCCATGAGTTTGTTGGAGCCTTTATGGGAGGCCACCAAGCTCATGGCCAGGCAAGCGATTTGCATGTCATCCCCTAGAAAGAAGGCGAAAACCTGTGCAAGTACATACAGAGGTTCAGCCGGGTGCAATACAACATCCCGGATGTTCATCCCCCCGCTGTCATCAGCGCATTCCATCAGAATGCGCATAACTGTAAGATGCGTGAAGAGCTGGCGATGAACAAGGTCAAGGATGTGGCCAAACTTTACGTTCTGGCGGATAGATGTGCTCGAGATGAAGAGGGGAGGAAGTACCCCGGCGAAGACGCCGGTGCGGAAACTGACTCCACAGACGAAGACGCTGTCACCCTGGCAAAGAAGGGCCGACGCCGCAATAGGAAGTGTAAGGGCAAGGCCGTGCTTGTCGTTGAGGGATTCGACGACGCCGGCGCTGCCAAGAAGACCAAGACTGACGACCCCTGTAAGGAAGTTGCCGGGTGCGCCGCCTGCCGGGCCTTGGCGGCCACCGACAAGCAAGGAAGCTCCGACAAGCAGTACTGCAAGATCCATTGCACCAAGGGCCATGACCTCCAGAACTGCCGACAAGTCGAGCATCTTGTAGAGAAGTAGAAAGCCGAATATGAGAGGCGGGACAAGGAGAAGGGCCAAGATGGTGCTGAGGGATCCAAAAAGAAGCATGGCGGCCAAGCTGGTTGCCGCGGCAAAAGATAATCAACAAGAAAGGCCCCCTCGGGGCCGCGACAAGAAGCAGGAAGACAACGATCATGATGAGGACGACCTGTCCGGCGAGCATGAGTTCCAGAAAGCTACGGAGGCCATAAGCGTCGTCGGTGGCGCCTCGCTGCACACCTCTCACCGCCAACTCAAGCAGTGGGTGCGTGAGATCATGGCGACGGAACCGTCGTTCGATGCTCAAAAGCCACTGAAGTGGTCCAGCACGCCTATCATTTTTGACACCGAGGATCACCCTGGTCGCACAACTGCGGTTGGGTGTTTGCCGTTGTTGGTTTAACCAACAATACGCAACCTCAAGGTGACAAAAGTGCTAGTTGACGGCTGGGCCGGTCTGAACTTGATCTCGCCTGTTGTGATCAGAAGGATGCAGATTCCTGATGGAGACGTCAAAGAGACGGGCACGTTTCAAGGGGTCAATCCGGAAAGGAGTCAGCCGAAAGGTAAGATCACACTGCCCGTTACATTTGGAGGTGAACTGAACTATAGAACAGAGAGGATTGTTTTTATGTTGCCGAGATCCCGAGATCCCCTTGCCCTACAACGGGATTCTCGGCCACCCAGCACTAGCCAAGTTCATGGAGGCATCACATTATGCCTACAGCACGCTGAAGATGCCTGGGCTGATGAGCATCATCACCGTACCCTCCAACAAGAAAGACGCGCTGATCTACGCCGACCAACTCTACCAGAGGCGATTGCAAAGAATCGCCGCCAAGGCACTTGCTCCTGCCGCTGAAGCCCCAGGAGGGAAAAAGACCGGCAGGACCTCTCGCACCCACTCCGGCAAGCGCACCTCTTTGGAGTGATGTGCTCCCGTCGAGGACGTGCCAGAGAGCTCCACCGGCAAGAGCAAGAAATCCAGAGCTGCACCACCAGAGACCAAGAAGGTGTCCGTCAAGGAGGATGGCACGGGAGGAGCTTTCACCATAAGCTCCACCCTCGACAGCAAATAGGAAGGCGCGCTTGTCACCTTCCTATGGGCGAATGTAGATGTGTTTGCATGGCAAGCATCCGACATCCTCGGCGTTCCCAGGGAGGTGATTGAGCACCATCTTGCTGTCTGTCGTCATGCGCGGCCCATCAAGCAGAAGGTCAGGAAGCAAGCTTTGGAACGACAAGAGTTCATAACAGAGGAGATCAAGAAGTTGGAAGTGGCAGGCTTGGCCAGAGGAGTGCTCCACCCAACGTGGTTGGCCAATCCGGTAGTAGTGCGCAAGGCAAATGTGAAATGGAGGCTGTGTATTGATTACACATACATAAATAAAGCTTGTCCAAAGGATCCTTTCCCTTTGCTGCGCATTGACCAGATTGTGGACTCCACGGCCGGGGGTGACTTGCTCTTGACGCTTACTCAGGATACCACCAAATCTTTATGATAAGAGAAGATGAAGAGAAGACCGCGTTTATCACCCCATGTGGTACGTATTGTTTTCTACGAATGCCTTTCGGGT
Organism: Aegilops bicornis; assembly: GCA_021605145.1. Classification (NCBI taxonomy): domain Eukaryota; kingdom Viridiplantae; phylum Streptophyta; class Magnoliopsida; order Poales; family Poaceae; genus Aegilops; species Aegilops bicornis. The sequence continues at coordinate 88,660,981 of CM038672.1, forward strand.
TGAAAAGCGCTGGCTCAACATTTGCAAGAGCAGTCCAAATTGGTTTTGAGCCTCAGCTACATAGAATTATGGAAGCTTATATGGATGACATAGTGGTCAAAACCAAGGACAGGGCAACACTCATACAAGACTTAGAAGGAACATTTGCAAATTTGAGCAAGATCAACCTCAAGCTAAACCCTGAGAAGTGTGTCTTTGGTGTGCCGTCCGGCAAGCTTCTCGGTTTCTTTGTGTCACAGTGTGGGATCGAGGCGAACCCCGACAAGATCAAAGCAATTGAGCAGATTGAGGCGCCAAGGCGAGTCAAGGATGTGCGTCGGCTTGCTGGCTGTGTTACTGCCTTGAGCAGGTTTATCTCCAAATCTGCTGAGCATGCCCTTCCCTTTTTCAAAATCCTGAAAAAGGCGGGCCCAATGTAGCGGACCCCAGAGGGCGAAGCAGCGCTGCAAGATTTGAAGAAATACCTCTACTCTATGCCAATACTAGTTGCACCTAAACCACAAGAGCCATTGCTACTGTATCTGGCGGCAACAAATCAAGTGGTCAGCGCTGCACTGGTGGCGGAGAGGGAGGTCGGTGCGGAAGTGGTAGCAATGGCAGAGCTGACGGATGGTGAGGCAGGGACCCCAGCGGAATCTGACGCCGCTGGAGCAGAAGCGGCACAAGAAAATGAAGTGGTGCAGAAGAAGAAGATGATGGAACACCCAGTTTACTTTGTCAGCTCCCTCTTGCTGAGGGCTAGATCAAGGTACTCCGGTGTGCACAAATTGCTCTTCGGCATCCTTATGGCCTCGAGGAAGCTGCGTCATTACTTCCAAGCACACAAGATCACCGTCGTCACCCGCCTCCCGTTGCAACGGATCTTGCACAACCCAGATGCAACCGGGAGGATTGTGGAATGGGCATTGGAGCTGTCGAGCTTTGGTTTGAAGTTTGAGAGTACTTCGACAATCCAGAGTAGAGTCTTGGTAGAGTTCATTGCATAATGGACCTCAACTCCCGACGAAGAGAGTTAGGAGACTACTCTCCTCGGCAAGGAAACAAGTCGCGACTAGATTATGTACTTTGATGGGGCCTTCTCGCTGCAAGGCGCCAGTGCTGGTGTGCTGCTTGTTGCACCCACCGGAGAGCACCTCAAGTATGTAGTCCAGATGCACTTTCCCAGGGAGAGGTCAACGAACAACACTGCCGAGTATGAAGGGCTGCTTGCCGGTCTCAGGATTGTGGCAGACCTCGGAATAAGGAAGCTCATCGTCAGAGGCGACTCATAGCTTGTCGTCAAGCAAGTTAACAAAGATTATCAGAGCCCGTTGATGGAGGCTTACGTAGATGAAGTGAGGAAGTTGGTGGACGTTTTGATGGTCTACAAGCAGAGCATGTTCCTCGAGCAGAGAACAGCATTGCTGACGACCTATCAAAAGCGTCTTTGCCTAAGTTACCTGTGGAACTAGGGACCTTTGTGCTCCAACTAATTCAGCCGTCCGTGGAACCATCGGCAAGGCAAGATAAGCAAAGGAAGTTGAACCTCGGCAAGTACTTTCCCGCCGAGCTCCCAAGAGCCGCTGGCTACGATGTTGCCGGAGACGCTAAGCTGGCCGAGGAGCAACAGTCTCTGGCGGGGCCTCAAGCCCTTGCCAAGGAGATGACCGCTCCCGCAGCAGAAGAGATGCCTTTAGTCCTTGCCGTTAAGCCTCAGGCTCAGGCATGGGCACAACATTCCGTTTGATTTCTCCAAACAGGAGAGCTCCCTGAGGAGCAGGAAGAAGCGGAGAAAGTAGCCCGTCGGTCTGCCATGTACCAGTTCATCGACGCCGTTTCGTACAGAAAAAGACCAAACAGTGTGAAATTGATGTGCATTCCCTGGGAGGACGAACTGGAGCTGTCGGCAGAGATACACGGAGGCATATGTGGCTCCCACATAGGGTTGCCGGCAAGGCTTTCCGGCAAGGTCTCTTCTGGCCCACTGCCCTCCAGGATGCAACGACACTAGTAACCAAGTGTGAAGCGTGTCAGTTCCATTCAAAGAAGCTTCATCAACCAGCTCAAGCTCTCCAAATAATCCCTCTTTCCTGGCCATTCTCGGTCTGGGGGATCGACATACTGGGCCCCTTTCCCCGCGCTATCGGGGGCTTTGAGTACTTGTACGCTGCAATCGAGAAGTTCACAAAGTGGCCGGAGGTGGAAGAAGTGAGAAATGTGACAGCACAATCAGCCGTCATGTTCTTCAAAGGGCTAGTCTGCCGTTTTGGTGTGCCAAACAGAGTCATCACCGACAATGGCACGTAGTTCACAAGCCGCACCTTCATGCAGTACATTCAAAATCTCGGCGGCAAGGACTGTTTTGCTTTTCTTGCATATCCATGGAGCAACGGCCAGGCGGAGAGGGCAAATGCTGAAGTACTACGAGGCCTCCAGACAAAGACTTTTGACATGCTACACAAGTGTGGAAGACGCTGGATTGATGAATTGCCGGCAGTTATTTGGTCAATCATAATGACACCAAATCGAGCCACCAGCCAGACACCCTTCTCCCTTGTTTACGGGGCAGAAGCAGTACTCCCCATGGAACTCACATACGGGTCACCCCGAGTGCTCGCTGTCGGTGTCAAAACCGGCGGATCTCGAGTAGGGGGTCCCGATCTGTGCGTCTTAGGCTGATGGTAACAGGAAGCAAGGGACACAATGTTTACCAAGGTTCGAGCCCTCTCGATGGAGGTAAAACCCTACTTCCTTCTTGATTAATATTGACGATATGAGTAGTACAAGAGTAGATCTACCACGAGATCGTGGAGGCTAAACCCTAGAAGCTAGCCTATGATGATTATGATTGTGATCGTGATCGGCCTTCTAAGGACCAACCTCTCCGGTTTATATATTCATCGGAGAGGGCTAGGGTTTACACGGAGTCAGTTACAAGGAAGGAAATATATTATCTGGATCGCCAAGCTTGTCTTCCACGCAAAGGAGAGTCCCATCCGGACACGGGATGGAGTCTTGAGTCTTGTATCTTCACGCTCCAATAGTCTGGACAAAGTATATAGTCCGGCTGTCCGGATACCCCCTAATCCAGGACTCCCTCAGTAGCCCCTGAACCAGGCTTCAATGACGATGAGTCCGGTGCGCAGTCTTGTCTTCGGCATTGCAAGGCAGGTTCCATCTCCGAATACTCCAAAGTAATTATCGAACACTGGAATCGTGTCCGGATCTACAAAATGATCTTCACACGCCATCGTAGGGGGCATAACATAAATCTGATCTGCTGGAAATTTTCGTACATCGTGCCCCTGCATCGTGGCCCGGCCCAACACGGATTGGTGTTTCTTGGCCCACCTCAACTCGCGTTGTGAGGCGGTTTTATTGGCACGCCCCGCCAAAGCAGAGATCGTGTTTCCTTTATTACGGGATCTTCCATCAATACGGGCGTACGCCACCCCACGACGACTGTAGGTATGACTCCGAGTGTTTTTTAGATAAGTCTCAAGCGGTCACGTGAGGACTCCTGATATTCACCCCCCTTATAAAGGGGTCGAGGCCTATACCTCTTTTCCACCACCCCTGCGCCCTTCTGCATCTCGAGTTCTAGCGCCCGAGACCCAAACTCGAACGCCCCATATCCTCCAATATGTCCGGATCCAACTCTCAGGGCTGGTGGGTGGCCTCCTCGATCAAAGAGGAGGACATTGTGAGGCTTAGGGAGGTCGGATATCTGACTGCCGACATCCAGCACAGGCTTCCTGCTCCAGGGCAGGTCATCCCTACACCCGAGCCCAATGAGAGCGTCGTATTTGTTCCTCACTTCCTCCGCGGTTTGGGCCTCACCCTTGATCCCTTTGTGAGGGGGCTCATGTTCTATTATGGGTTAGATTTTCATGATCTAGCCCTGGACGCTATCCTCCATATCTCGTCGTTCATCATTGTGTGCAAGGCTTTTTTCCATGTCACTCCACACTTCGGCTTATGGCTCAAGACCTTCAATGTGAAGCCGAAGATGATCGAGGGGCGACATGCGGAGTGTGGAGGTGCCATAATAAGCAGGAACGCCGATGCCCCATGGACAGAGGGTTCTTTCCTAGAATTATCCGATGTATGGCAGTGGAGGTGGTTTTACGTCACGGCTCCCAGAGGCACAAAGTGGGTGGCCGCCCCCAAGTTCCGCTCGGGCCCTCCATCACAATTGGCGTCGTGGACCGACGTAGGACGGAATTGGGGGCCCGCTAGTGATGTACCAATACTGCAGAGCCGTATCCGGGAGCTTCTTGAGAAGGACATTAACCTTGTCAGCATAATTCAAGTAATGCTAATCCGATGGATGTTGCCGCGCAAACGCCGGCCTCTACGGATGTGGGAGTTCAATCCGGAGGGTTTGCGGACTATTAAGCACTTCTTCGGCCTGAAGCTCGAAGGGATGTGTAAATTATTCTTCGGACCACAAATAAAGTGTCCGCATACCACCGAGGATGCGGGCCTAAGGTGCAATCGCCTAGATACCCAAGTAAGTAACCTTGAAACCAGACACATCGTTCATATTTGTGATAGTCATTATTCTGAAAATCCTCCATGGCCAGGAATGGCTCAGCAAGGAGGAGAAAATCAGGTGTCCGGCGCCACTTCCTGAAGGCTCGCCTAGCCCAACCATTGCCAAGATGCTTGGCCAGGTTCTCAGCAAAATGCCCTCAGGGAAAGACGAAGGGAAGAACAGAGAAGCCGAACTTCACACACTGTGCATCCAAACCCGGGGAATTGCTACCTCCCCTAAGGAGGATAGTCAGGGAGGGGAGTCTAAAGCCTCCTCCCCGCGCGGGAAGAAGAGGGCCGCCTCCGAAGACTTGGAGACGGAGATGCCCAAGCAAGGGAAAAAGGTATCACCAGGGGGCTCTGCCCCGACGGGCACCCTCATCGCGTCATGTCCGCCAACGGGCCAGTCCTCCAACGAGCTATAAGTTAACCATAAATTCGAAGGTCCTACCTTTCTCCGAGTACACTAACCAGGATCCATTCTTTGCAGTCTGACTAGCAGCTCTTCTCAACAGAGTTCATCTTCGGGGGATCTTCCTCCGGAGATGATGGAGAGTGAGACCCCACCAGCCTCTCCGTCTCTCGAGGCGGGCGACACCGAGGTGTCATCACGGAGGAGTCCGGATTTGCAGCCGAGGTTAATCCGTCCGCCGCCCTGAGCCCGGAGCGTTCGGCTCCCACAGGGGGCGATGAGAAGGGTCCGACACAGTTCGGTGTCGGGCCGGACATACCGACGGGCCTTCTGGAGCGAGCTGCGCTCTCGGAGGAGCACCTCTCATTAATGAGCACGGTGCTCAAGAAGATTTCATCCGCCACAAGCGGTTTGAATGAAGCATTTACGAGCCTGCTCAAAGGCGCTGAGGTATGTAGTGAGAAATACACAATTTTTTGGTTGTGAGGCACGCGCTAGGTGTGCTCCATATGGATAGTAGCCCCTGAGACTCTGGTTGCCCGCCCTAGGTGGCAAACAGAGGATCATATTGTAAGTAATCTTGAGTCTGCTGTACATATGCTTGTATCGAAGGATCCGCCGGCCCGAACAGTCCGTTGAAGTTGCCGAACTAAGGAGGCAAATTGGATCTATTGATGCCGATATCACACTGGTGAACGAGCAATTTGAACGAGTCACAAGGTATGTGCTCTGCTTTCCTTATTATGTTGTATAGGAAAATATGAGAGGGGCATAATCTTAATGCGACATGCTTGGACTGCAGATGGTGCTGCTGCCGTGGAAGCCCTGAGGGCGGAACTTGCCCAAGCCAAGGAACAAGCTCGGGCTAGCGATGCGGCTGCCCTAAAGGCGGCCGAAGAGTTGAGAGCCGAACAGGCTGCTCATCGCCGAAGTGAAGACAAGATAGCCTAAATGGCTGTGGAGTTGAAAAATGCCGCCGACCGGTATGAGCTCCTTGAAAAGGAGAATCAGGTTAATTCGGCTGACCTGAACAAGGCACTTAATGTTGCCAAGGAGATGCAGACCGAGGTTAGGGATGCGCGGGAGGAGCTTCGACAGGCTGGAAAAATCGCGTCTGGGAGTCCCTACTTGTTGCGGATGAAGTTCTTGGATCCGAAGTATGCTCTCCTGGATAGACGCTGGAGTCCTGAAGACGCTTATGCGGACTTGGCGAAAAGTACCGCTGATGCCGCCAAGTTTTTCGAGGATCAAGGTGATAAAGAAGTGGAGAGACTATTCTGGTCCCAATTCAATGCTCCCGCGCGTCCATTGCCGTTGAATGAGAAGATGGCTGCTTTGGCGGAGCTTCATAGGTTGGCCGGGCTTGCCATGCGGTCTATAATAGACCATCTTTGGCCGAAGGGGCCTAAGCCGGACAATTATTTTGGTTTGGTGCAACAATTCCTCGGTGCCGTATCTCAGATCGATGCCATGAGGAGGTCGGCGTGTACAAAGGGTGCACGGATGGCACTTGCCCGCATTAAAGCATATTGGACAGATATGGAGGCCACCCTCATTGCCACCCAGAATCCGACGGGAGGCCAGGATCCGGCGAGCACTACTTGAAGCAGGTAACAGAAGGTGCTCGCTTAATAGAGGCTCAGTGCTCGAAGTCATGTTTGAGTGACAAATCGTGTCATTGTAAAAACAATCTTATTTTGATTATGAGGCTATATTTATACTTTGTGCCCGAAAGTATTATTTGTACCTCCTGTGCAGCCGTTTTTATGTATATATGTAATTCTGAAAGTTAGCAGTCGTTGGCTTCAGCCCCCACGCATACAATGCGGGGGTGTTCACGAAAAATATGCATAATCACACTTGATCCAACGTCTTGGTCCATTAAGGAGGTGATCACACGTCGAACTAGGCAACCGGACTATATAGTTGTAGCACTTTCACTTAGCCATAAGACTTTGACGGTGGGGCTACTATGTAGCCCCTAGTACTTCTGCGTGCATCCGAATACGGGTGCGTGTGTACATGAACGGGAAACGGTCCTTCGTTAATGCGGAGGAATCCTAAAGATTCCGGTAAGTCTTCGAGTGGTTGAACAGTCTCTCGCTATATCATGACAGTCAGTTTTCGGCTTTCTCTACTGAGGTGCTCATCCGGAATAACCAGGGCACAATCGCAGTAGTTCTCCTTTGGCCGCCTTAGCCGATAAGAACGGAACATAAGGCGGCAAACCCAGGAGCCGGGCAAACCCAACATTTGACCAAAGACATGATTCGGAGCTGATGCATATAAGGCCAAACTCGTGACGCCGAACACTCCCGAAGGTATTCGGACTTTATGACAGAAAATAGGCTGAAGAATGCCCTTTCGTTATAAACCCTGTATTTCCAGGTACGTGCATTAGTCTGTCGTGGCGAAATGCCAATAACATCCGTGTCCTCTATGGGTATAGCACCCATGGGATGTGTAAACAACAAGAGGCAATAGAAAAGATTTACACAGGGGCTTAATCTAAAGAGAAACCTTTGAGCCGGGCCCTGCTGCACGTCTGCGCCTTTGTCTCCGTTGTGCCTTGTCCTGAAAGGGTATCGCACGAATGTTGTCTGTAAAAAAGAAAACTCGTGTAAGCATGTGATTGATAGTAGATATGTAAAACATTGGCCTGCCAATAAGGTTGAGCCAAGGGTGGGGTTGTATTAAATATCTATAGCCCCTGGTGTCCTCTATGGGATTACGTACATGGTGCCCTGGATCAGTTTCATCTGGACTGCCGGACTCGTCTAACCGTGTCCGTGGTCTTAATGACCAGTCATGCTTTCTGGTATTGGAGGCCGCTTAGGATCCAACCGCTAGAGCCATCGCGTATTCCTCCGCACGTGAATAGCACTCTGCGTTTCCGTTTACGGTGATGACGCCATGTGGACCGGGCATCTTGAGTGTAAGGTAGGCATAGTGCGGTACAGCGTTGAAGCGGGCGAAGGCCGTTCTTCCAAGTAATGCATGGTAGCCGATTTGGAAGGGTGCGATGGTGAAGAGTAGTTCTTCGCTTCTGGAGTTTCCTGGGGAGCCGAATGTTACCTCCAGTACGAAGGAGCCCCTACCGTAGGCTTCAACGCCTGGTATTACCCATTCAAAGTTGGTGTTGCTTTGGATAATTCTGGATGGATCTATCCCGATCCTGCGGACAATGTCCTGGTATATTAAATTGAGACTACTGCTGCCGTCCATGAGGACGTGGGTAAGATGGTATCCGTCGATTATTGGGTCAAGCACCAAGGCCTCTGATCCTCCACGCCGAATACTAGTCAGGCAGTCCGTGTGATCGAAGGTGATCGGACAACGCAACCAGTAGTTAGGTGTGGGTACGATGGGCTCTATAGCGTACGCGTCTCTGAGCGCGCGTTCGTGCCTTCTCGTGGATGTGTGAGTCGCGTGGATCATGTTTACTATTTTAACCTATGGTGGGATTTTTTTCTGTCCCCCAGTGTTCGGCTGGCGAGGTTCATCCTCGTCTTCACTTGGTGTTTCCCTTCCCTTGTGTTCGACATTTAATTTGCCGGCCTGCTTGAAGACCCAGCACTCTCTGTGAGTGTGGTTCGCGGGTTTGTCGAGGTGCCATGAATTTGGCATACCGATCATCGAGACTGCTCGCACCAGATGGTCCCTCTTTACTGCCTTTAAACGGCTTCTTTTGCTGATCGGGTCGAGAGCCCCTGAATCCGGCGTTGACCGTTGTGTTGTCCGGGCTCTCTTCCTTGTTTTGACGTTTGTTTTTATTACGCCGTGGTTTCCCGTTGCCATCCCTTATCTCGGATGTGCTTGGGTCGCTGGTGCCTTTATGGGCCAACCAGCTATCTTCACCCGCGCAAAAGCGGGTCATAAGGCTTGTTAAGGCTGCCATTGTCCTTGGCTTTTCTTGGCCGAGGTGCCTTGCGAGCCACTCGTCGCGGATGCTGTGCTTGAATGCCGCTAAGGCTTCGGCGTCCGGACAATCGACAATTTGATTCTTCTTAGTGAGGAATCTGTTCCATAGCTTGCGGGCGGACTCTCCGGGCTGTTGGATTATGTGACTTAAATCGTCCGCATCCGGAGGCCAGACATAAGTCCCTTGAAAATTGGCCCTGAAAGCGTCCTCGAGTTCCTTCCAACTCCCAATCGAATTTTCTGGGAGGCTTTTCAACCAGTGTCGGGCTGGTCCCTTCAGCTTGAGGGGAAGGTATTTGATGGCGTGGAGGTCATCCCCACGAGCCATGTGTATATGTAGGATAATATCCTCGATCCAGACCCCTGGGTCTATTGTTCCGTCGTATGCCTCTATGTTCACAGGTTTAAAACCCTATGGAAATTCATGGTCCAGTACTTCTTCGGTGAAGCACAGGGGGTGGGCAGCCCCTCTGTATCTGGATGTGCTGTGGCATGTCGCTGGCTGTTGTTGTGTCCGGTGTTTGTTCCGAACTGGTATCCGATCGGTATGATTGTTTTGGTGACCATGGTCCCACGCCGGGGTGTGTCCTTTAGATCCATAGATGGACCTAGCCGTGCGGGCTTTCTTATCCAGGTGCTCACATAGATCGTGCGCGGTGTCGGTAGCTGCTCTGTCGCGGTTATGAAGTGGTTTGTCCGGCCTCCTGGTCGTGTTGTTCTTTGGTGGAACGGCCTCGTCATCGAATTCTGGCAACAGCTTGCGTTTTGGATAGCTCTTTGTATGGCGATCGTCGTCGTATCTTTCTTCAGTGTCTAGCACTTTATTCCACCTGCGATTGAGTGTTTCCTGTGCGGCCTTTAGCCTTTGCTTATGCTTCTTCAGACTTCTCGTGGTGGCCATAAGCTTTCTGTGGAGGTTATCTCGTTCCGCGCGTGTTTCCGGGACGATGAATGCATCGTCGTCCGGACTATGTTCTTGTCCTGGGGCGGTTTGATGAACTCGTCCCTCGAGATCATTGTGGTCGGGTGTCTGCTCTGAGCTGTGTTCGGCATGACCTGGCTCATCCTGCTCCTTCGCTGGGTCCATGTGGTCGTTGTTGCCTTTAGGGTTGACTGGGGTGTCGATCTTTCTGACGCTCTTGTCGCTATTTTTACTGTTGCTGGACTTGGAGCGGCGTCTGCGCCGTCGTTTTGGTTTTTGCTCTGGGGTTTTATCTTCCGGATTGTCGCCTCGTCCTCCTTAGGCGTATCCACCATGTATATATCGTATGACGGGGTGGCTGTCCACTGCCCAGTGAGTGGCGGTTCCTCTTCTTCTCCTGCATCGTCGTCCATACCATCGATGTCTTCGGAGTAGAAGTCAAGCACGCCGGTTAATTCATCGACCGTGGCAATGAAGTGGGTGGTGGGTGGGCGGCAATTCGCCGTCAGCCGCTTCCCACTCGAGCCGGACATAGTTCGGCCGAGAGTCTCTGTCAAAGAGAGAGATTTTAACGAAGTTCAGCATGTTGCCAAAGGGCGAGTGCCGAATATATCCATGACGGTAAACTCCATTACGGAGCCCAACCAGGCTCGGCGGGCTCGGGGCGCGGACTGGAACCTACAATCGGGTACGAGTCCTGGTTCGTGTTGCGTGCTTCCTTAGAGGTAAGGCCTGGGTTCGGCTCTACCGCCGATGAGTGTACGGCCCGCGGGGCGGGGTCTATCCACCCGTCCTTGGGCCACACAGTCTGCTCCGGATTTAGGTCTGGGGCTACTGCACGGGTGATTTCCCGAGCATTGTCTGACAACAGGTCTAAGGCGTGCTCATCGTGACTGTCTGGCGCTCCTGGCACTGGCCCGATTCCGTCGAAGATCAAGTCTCTGCTGATATCGGCTGTGTAGTTCAGGTTTTCGAACCTGACTCGTGGCTGGCGTGAAGTTGTCGATCTTCTCCGGTTGGCTGCGAATTATTCGCAGCGCCGCCGCCGAACATTTAAGATCTGTCCGGGGAGAAAAGTCTCACCCTGGACCGTTTTGTTGACGATTAAAGGAGCCATCGAGCCTTGCAGCGACGACACAGAGGAATCCAGTTGGCCAAGCGAATTGGCCCGCAGCACGAAGCCGCAGAACACGAAGATCTGTCCGAGGAGAAAAGTCTCACCATGGACCGTGTTGTTGACGATTGAAGGAGCCATCGAGCCTTGCAGCAAGGACACAGAGGAACTCTCAATGAAAGCACCAATGTCTGTGTCAAAACCGGCGGATCTCGAGTAGGGGTTCCCGATCTGTGCGTCTTAGGATGATGGTAACAGGAAGCAAGGGACACAATGTTTACCCAGGTTCGGGCCCTCTCGATGGAGGTAAAACCCTACTTCCTGCTTGATTAATATTGACGATATGAGTAGTACAAGAGTATATCTACCACGAGATCATAGAGGCTAAACCCTAGAAGCTAGCCTATGATGATTATGATTGTGATCGTGATCGGCCTTCTAAGGACCAACCTCTCCGGTTTATACAGACACCAGAGAGGGCTAGGGTTTATACGGAGTCGGTTACAAGGAAGGAAATATATTATCTAGATCGCCAAGATTGTCTTCCATGCAAAGGAGAGTCCCATCCGGACACGGGACGGAGTCTTGAGTCTTGTATCTTCATGCTCCAATAGTCCGGACAAAGTATATAGTCCGGCTGTCCGGATACCCCCTAATCCAGGACTCCCTCACTCGCTTATGATGATCTTGAGCAAGAGCAATTGCGGCTGTCAGATGTGGGGTTCCGGCAAAACCTTAAGGTTCGAACACTGGAGTGCGTTCGAAGTCTTTCCCTCCTACCGATCTACGCCCTAGCTTGCTAAGATCTCGCGGACGAACTCGGCAACTCTCATAACACGTAAAGACACGAGGTTTATACTGGTTCGTGCCACCCTTGTGGTGTAATAACCTACTCCAGTGTGGTGGTGATGGATTGCCTCTAGGGCTGATAATGAACAGTACAAGGGAAGAACAGCCTCCTGAGGTTGAGGTGTCCTTGTGGCTAGGGTAGGCTCTCGATCAGGTTGGATCAAGCTAAGATGAGATGCCCCTACTATGGTGGCTAGGTACTTATATAGGCCCTGGTCCTCTTCCCAAATATCGAGCGGGAAGGGAGCCAACAACGGCAGGCAAATTTGAAGGGGGACAGCTAGTACAAGCTATCCTGACAAAAGCGGTCTTCGCCTGTGGAAAGCTCTGGTGGTGATGCCGTCTTGGGCTCCATGATGATCTCCGTCTTGCCATCCTCCTGGTCCTGGTCTCGTTGCACCAATATAACAACCTTTGCCTGATGCCTCGGTACCCTTCGCCTGCGCTGGCCTCCTTAGCAAAAAAAGAGGAAATAAGGACGCTACGCGCGTTGGCGCCTGCCTGGTGTCCTTCGTCATGGCTCACGTCACGAGAGCCTCGTGAGGTTTTCCCTGCCTAGATATGTCCGCTCCTCGTGAGCCTGCCTGGCTAGGCCACTCAAGAGGAGGTCTTGCGTCGTCCGCCTCTTGAGGCTTGGACCCTCGCGAGGGTCTTGGATGCCTTCTTGATGAAGATGGGCAGTACGGCCTGCTGGCTTAGCCACGCCGTGGGCCGCAGGTAGGCAAGTCTGGGACCCCCGTTCCCAGAACACCGACAGTAGCCCTCAGGCCCAAGGTGCGCTCAGGCTTGGCTTCGCGGCGAAGCCAAGGGTCAAGTTTGAAGCACCGCTGGCCCCAAAAGCCTGTGGCCTTGGTTGACGAGTGGCGGTTGATTGGACGTGGGCGTCGCCGCTTCCCCAAGCTGCCTTTGAATCCGCCTAGCTATGCGGCCCCCACGGCCTACACAGTTATTCCTCCGTCGCCTGCGCCTCGCTTCCCCAATCCCCTTGCTTCCTTGAGACTCTGCTTCCTTTCTCCGATCTGACCTTCCCTCCCCCTGCTTCATTGCCATGGCGCCAAAACAAGCGGACAAGGGGAAGAAGCCAATGTCTCTATCAGGCGCATCTCCGGCAGTCGAGCCGGCGCTAGGCCGATCCCGGGTGCTCAACGACGAGGCCATGGACAAGGTGCGTCCGATGCTTGCTTCCAGCTTCAACGAGTGGGGAGAGACGGTGGCTTGGCCTGCGTCTCGCACTCGCATGGCTCGGGCAGCCACCGAGGTCCCAATCTTCATAGATGCCCTTTGGGCTGGCAAGATTCCTCCCCTCTCTGCCTTCCTCAACGCGGTGCTAGAGCATTACTAGCTCCACATGCTGCATCTTGACCCCCAATTGGTGACTCTTCTTGCTATCTTCGCCTTCGTGTGCGAAGCCATGCTAGGCATCGCTCCTTCGGTGGCCCTCCTCCGTCACTTCTTCTCATTGCACCTGGCCGACCCTCAGCAATGCTCGGGATGCGTGAGCTTCCAGGCCGTGGCTGCGACCGCGGGCGCGGGGATTGACTTCGAGGTCGCTTCATCCACGAGTGAGTTTCGTACGCGATGGGTGTTTGTCGATGCCGGCGTGCTCAGCCCCCTGCTTCGTCTCCCGACGGGGCCTGCTATTCCAAACTCCAGCTGGAGCCACCAGAAGCTCTCGAGCCCCCGCCTTGCTCTCGTCTGGGCCAGGCTGAGGCTGCTGAAGGACCATGGCATGACCGCGCCGATGGTGGTGAAGAAGTTTGTCAAATGCCGGGTTGCTCCGCTTTAGCGCCACTGTCGCCCAATGTGGACCTTGCTCAACAGTCAGGACCACATGAGGTTCCAGGAGTCTGGGCTCCCTCTTGGGACGCCGCAAACAGTGCTCAAGGTCTTAACGGGTGTCCCTTTGCCGGTCGAAATGCCTGGGAAGAATTGCCTGTTGTATCGCTACAAGAACAAGGTTGAGTTTGCAGCGAGCATGCCTTCCATCGACGAATGGGGGCTGGGGCCGATCGGACTGGTGGGGCCCTGCGAGAACCCCGTCGTCGTGGTTCCCTTCTTTGCCGCCGGCGCCGAGCTCACCCCAGGTGAAGGTGCGGGAGAGCGAGCTCCTACGGTGGCCGGTGGCTCGAGTCCTGAGGAACACGTGCCGAGTGGTGATCCTGGGGCGTCATTTTTGGGGGCCTGCGACCCCCCTCCTGAGGCATCTATTATTGAGGAGGTGCAGCATGCAGCTCCTGAGGCCAAGGCTCCAGGAGCCTCGGGAGGTTGTGGTGAGATGGTGCCCGGCTGTTTGCTGCAACCGGGCACCCCTGAAGATATCCTTCTAGGCTCTTCTTCGACCCCACTGCACACCGACCGTCACGTCCAGCGTTTCGGTCGTCTTTGTGTGGACTTCGAGGAGCTTCGCAAGAGGAAATGATCCCCTAGCGTCAGCAACATCTTCGGGACGTTGAAGCGGCGAAAGTACATCGCCATTGACGCATAAGTACCTTGTTGTCACGGCTTCCTGCGTGTAGCCTCCTTATCCTGACGTTAGTTCTCCAGGGCTCCTTCCGTTGAAGTTGTTGCGTCTCCCGAGAAGCGGCCTCCTCCTTCATCAACTCCCCCATCCGCCTTGAGCGTTCCTGGTCTTCCTACCACTCTTGGAGCTGGGTCGATTGGGGGAGCATCTCTGCCTTCACGGCGCGTTGAGCCTGCAGCTTGGCCATCCCTCCCCCACGGTCTAGCGTGGAGCTTGGCGGGCGTGCCCAAGGCTCCTGCTTCGCTCATGGGCAGCAGCTGGTTGGCTTCGATCTTTGGTTCCTTTTCAAGCAGCGAGCCTCGGCCGGCTTGGCCTCCTCGTGAGAACGGGCTGGCGTCAGGTGCAGCGTCAGCCCCCAGCCCCCTGCCGGGGGGTGGCGCGCCGCTCAGCGCCCCGCCCGCAGCCCCCGAGGTGGAGGACGAGGAGGGTCGAGCATTCGAGCTCGAGCGCCGGCGGAGTGTGGTTCGTCACGATCTCTTCCTGGAGGCGATGGGCGCGATGAGCCGACTTGGTGAAGAGCTCGCGGATGTTGACTCGCGCCTTGAGGCCGAAGGTCTCCGGCTGGTGGAGGAGCGGCGCAAGCTGAGGGTGGCCATCAACCTCGGTCGCTTGAGAATGCGAAGGCCGAGGCGTCCCTCAAGATCGCCCATGAAGCCCGCTCGCGAGCCTTGGAAGAGGCTCGAAAGGCTGATCGCCGTCGCGAGGCTGCGGAGGAACGCGCGTGGGAGCTCCAGGCCTGGAGCGCATCCCTTGAGCAGCAGGTGGAGGCGCGCAGGGCCGCTCTTGCATCGCTGAGGGGGACGCCCGCGGAGGATGAGGAGGTCCGGAAGCGCGGTGAGACGCTGGCCCTGGAAGCCGTGGAGCGCAGCCTCGAGCTCGAGCGACTGGAGACGAGGGAACGTCAAGTTGCTCAAGCAGAAGATGTCGTCGGGCTCGCGAGGCCGGAGTTGAGGAGGAGGTTGAGGGAGTCCTGGATTAGGGGGTCCTCGGATAGCCGGACTATATACTTTAGCCGGACTGTTGGACTATGAAGATACAAGATTGAAGACTTCGTCCCGTGTCCGGATGGGACTCTCCTTGGCGTGGAAGGCAAGCTTGGCAATACGGATATGTAGATCTCCTCCCTTGTAACCGACTCAGTGTAACCCTAGCCCCCTCCAGTGTCTATATAAACCAGAGGGTTTAGTCCGTAGGACAACAACAATAATACCATAGGCTAGCTTCTAGGGTTTAGCCTCTACGATCTCGTGGTAGATCAACTCTTGTAATAGTCATATCATCAAGATCAATCAAGCAGGAAGTAGGGTATTACCTCCGTCGAAAGGGCCCGAACCTGGGTAAACATCGTGTCGCCCGCCTCCTGTTACCATCCTCCTTAGACGCACAGTTCGGGACCCCCTACCCGAGATCCACCGGTTTTGACACCGAAAGAGGTGAATCATCGGGTGGCCGAGGTTCGCGCAAACCTGGAGGGTAGGTACGACCTGAAGCTGAAGCTCGCGGGTACGGAGGATGTGGGAAGAGCCGCTGCCTTCAGGCCTAGGTTGGATGAGGCTGAGAGGCACGCGGAGGGCACGGCCGCCGCCCTGGTTACGGCGCAGGCGGACTTGGCCTCCGCCCGCGCCGAGCTGTGCTCCCTTCGTAGGTGGGTTGATGACGCCGAGGCCGTTGCATGGCAGAACACGGAGGAAGTGCTCCAATGACAAACGCTAGAGCGCGAGCATGCTCCTATGCTTCAGGAGCTTCGGAACAGGGCCAACACATACAGGCCATATTTGACGATGGAGGTGCCTGCCCCTCACTCGAATGACTATGCCAGCCATCTGATCTTCTTCACTGAGGTGGTGACGCGCCTGGAGGCTCGATCTGCCAGAGCTCGCCAGCTTGTGGAGGAAAGGGGGCGTGGCCTGCTTGAGCGCGCTTTCTCCCGTGTCTTCAGCCACCTTCTGAATGCCGACCCCAACTTTGATTTCGACGCCGCCATCGCCCCCGTTCCCACGGTCGTCTGGGATGACCTGGCGCGTTGGGTTGAAAACAACATAGACGCGTTGGTCAGGGCCTTCACTTAGGAAGATGACGGGGTGGTGCTCGCCGTAGACAAAGGCGACATGGTTGACGACGGTGTCGTGGGCGTCGCCGGCGGTGGCGACGTCGCCGATGAAGACGATGATGACGCGAGTGACGCATCGGCGGGTGATGTAGCGAGCGACATTTCTGGCTGATCCCATGTTCTCCTGTCGTTTCATCCTGCACACGAAGCTTGGGCATGTCCCTTGGAAAACTTGTAATAACATTTTGGGAGGGGGAGCCCCTCATGTAAGTAAATTGCAGTTTTTACTTTCCTATGCGATGTGAGTTTTTGTCCTCGTGAACTCGTGAATCCGGATGCGAGTTCTCTTTCATGGTTTAACTTAGTCAGCGCCAGCTTTGAGCTGGTTCGCGAGGCGTTGAGTTTCTGAGAACCCTGCGGAGCTCGTCACCCCGTCAGAAGGGGCCCCACAAGAGGTGAGCTCCAGTTGTTGTGCTAGCGCGCACTTGGCGTGTGCGCTTCACGCTGTCCCGCTTGCGAGGAGCTCATGAGGGGAAGGCGACGGACATGAGTCCCAGACAAAACGAGATATAGAAGGCAAGAAATTGCTCGAGCAAGAAAAAGCACCCCCCGTGCGCGACGATAAAAACTCGTATACAAATTAAATCCAGATCCAGAAAGCAAAGCTACATAAAGGGAGATCCAAAGCGAAAGGCCGCGTCCGACACCTAGTCTAGTCTTCCGGTCTTCAAGTCTTCTCACCAGCGCGGAGCTAAGTGCTGCCACTGGGCGTGGGAGGGAGCCCCAAGGCCTGAGGCCGGCACCCCTGAGACTCCGGGGTGTGTACAGCCCCAACTCATTATTACGTGAGAGTGTCACGGGCGGCGAGCTTCACAGGCACTGGGCCTTCTTCATAGGTACCGGCCTTGCTTCATATCGCCAGTCGAGGGCACTGCCTTGCACCACCCTTGATCTCCTTTGAGCCGACCGATCAACAGGATGACACAAAAGAGGGAAAGAGGACGTCAGCGGTGCCCTCGGCGACCACAGGTCCTCTGCCGGGGGAAGGGTTGTCGAGGCCTCCCCGGCAGAAGGCCTACCTCCGGGTGTCGCCAGGCGTCGCGTGAAGCGTGGAGGGGCCTTGCTCCTAGCTCCCTCCTGGCGGCCCCCAGCGTGCTTCCCTTGTTGGAAGGGGTGCCGCCGTGCCAGGGTCATCGATCGACGCTCCAACCTGATTCATCTGCAGCCCGTGGTTAGCATAAGCCTGTTCCTGAGAGATTAGCGGTACCCTGTAGTTGCCGTTGCCGGCGCAATCGTCATGGTTCTCCGTTGATTTTTGGAAGGCTTCGGCCCCTAGCACCCCTTCTCCCCAATTTTCTCCAACGAATGAGCCGGCGTCGTCATCCGGTGCGTACTCCTGGTCCATCATGCGGGGCACATAGGCTTCCGGGGCCGTCACCCCGAACACCTCGCCGTAGTGCCCCACGCTCCATGTTGCTCGGCCCAGGGTGGCGTCCTGAGGATGGTAGCGTGGCATCCGCCAGACCATGGGGGTGACGCATGCGCCCATGCCTGTCGCGGGCGGCATGGGGGCAGCGGAGCCCCCTACGCCGCTGGCCGTGCCGGTGTTGATGAAGCCCCCAGGCGTTGCTGACGGCCTGCGGTTGTGGTGAGGCCTGTCATGTGGCCCTGCGGTGGCCTGAGGAGAAAGTCGATAGCAGAATGGTGGCGCCCCGGACGCTGCCGCATCTAGCAGCTCGGCAACCCGCTCCAGCAGTGCATCCCGGCCACTCTCCATCAGCCTGCATCACAGTAGCTCCCTTGCCACAGTGAGTGCCGCCCGCATGTTAGCTTGCTCCCGCCGTGAGTGCGGTGCCGTTGCCGCGGCATGACTCGCCGCTCTTGCAGCGGCTCGTGCTTTCCGCGGGGTGAGGGTGGACGGCGCCTGGCCGCGCTGTCCGCGCCCAGTGGAGTTTGGCGGCGCTCGCGCCGCCTGGAGCACGGCGTCGAGGTCTTCATGGGCAGGCGGCGCTGCCCGGGCTGGCCAGGCTGCCCAGCGATGGAGCCGGCCCTTGAGTCGCCGGACATCATGGATGTGGAGCGTCGGCGAGCTGGTTGTTCGAGAAGAAGCTCCGGCGCACCCCTACCTGGCGCGCCAAATGTCGGATGTGGGGTTCCGGCAAACCCGTAAGGTTTGAACACTAGGGTGCGCGCGAACTCTTTCCCTCCTACGGATCTACGCCCTAGCTCGCTAAGATCTCACGGACGAACTCGACGAACTCGCAACATAGAAAGACACGAGGTTTATACTGGTTCGGGCCACCGTTGTGTTATAATACCCTACTCCAGTGTGGTAGTGATGGATTGCCTCTAGGGCTGATGATGAACAGTACAAGGGAAGAATAGCCTCCTGAGGTTGAGGTGTTCTTGTGGCTAGGGTAGGCTCTCGATCAGGTTGGATCAAGCTAAGATGAGATGCCCCTACTATGGTGGCTAGCTCTACTTATATAGGCCCTGGTCCTCTTCCCAAATATCGAGCGGGAAGGGAGCCAACAATGGCGGGCAAATTTGAAGGGGGACAGCTAGTACAAGCTATCCCGACAAAAGCGGTCTTCTCCTGCGAAAAGCTCTGGTGGTGACGCTGTCTTGGGCTCCACGATGACCTCCATCTTGCTGTCCTCCTGGTCTTGGTCTTGTTGCACCAATATAGCAACCTTTGCCTGATGCCTCGGTACTCTTCGCCTGCGCTGGCCTCCTTACCACCAAAGAGGAAATAAGGACGCTGCGCGCGCTGGTGCCCGCCTGGTGTCATTCGACATGGCTTACATCACGAGAGCCTCGTGAGGTTCGCCCCGCCTTGATATTTCCGCTCCTCGTGAGCGTGCCTGGCTAGGCCACTCCAGAGGAGGTCTTGCATCGCCCGCCTCGTGAGGCTTGGACCCTCGCGAGGGTCTTGGATGCCTTGTTGATGAAGATGGGCCATACAGCCTACTGGCATAGCCACGCCGTGGGCCGCAGGCAGGCAAGTCTGGGGACCCCCGTTCCCAGAACGTTGACAGCGGCAAGATGATGCAATGCTCTTTGAGGAAGATCGTCTTCGGGCGGCTGTGTGAGCAGCACGCTACAAGCAAAATTTGCGCCGCTACCATAGCCGCAAGGTTCATGCCCAAAGCTTTGAGGAAGGCGACCTTGTTCTTCAGCGCATTCAGTCAGCCAAGAATTCCAAAAAGTTGACACCAAAGTGGGAAGGCCCTTATCGGGTAATACGAGTCACCAGGCCCGGCGCAGTCTGCCTGGAGACCGAAGATGGTATTCAAGTGAGAAACTCCTTGAACTTCGAACATCTTCGCAAGTTTTACCCATAAGGCACGGTTGCCGGGCCCACCAGCAGACCACTTTTTGTACAAGCCTTGCCGGCAAGGCATGTAACCCTTTGTACAAAGCCAGGCGCAGACCCTGAGCATAAACAAATGAAGCGCTGGCGCCCTAAGTTTTAGCATGCATGCTAGGTTGAGTTTCTCTCTTTGTTAGGGTTGATAGTGCTTAGCGGCGACTAACCCCTAGCATAGAGGTGGAGTGTGCATCTCTCTGTCCCTCCTGTCCTTTCTTTTGGTTAACAGGATGCACATGCATTTCTGCTGAGCTATTTGAAGGAAAGGAAACAGGCCGACATCCCAACTCCAGCAAGCCAAGGTTGCCGGGGGCTGAAGATCCAGAGATCCGACCACGGGAAGCCAAGGTTGCCAGGGCTGCAAAATCAGATAAGTCTTTCATCCCCCATTCTACACTTCTGTATGGAACTTGAACGTATGAGGCTTCGCTCACTCGTATAGCACCATGATCCCTCTTTCCCATGTCCAGACACCTTTCTTTGGGCCGGAACTTGGTTGTAGTGTGATGGAAAGGGAGCAAACGAAGGGCCTAATCCTGCTTTGCCCCTACCTCCGTCAAGGGCATGAGTGTAGTCGAGCTATAGAGCAGGAGGACGGCAAGGTCTGCTGCCGGGTGACGATGTTTATCTCAAGATGACAAGGATTCACTCCTTGGTGTGAGCCCCGCTCACGCACAAAAGACCCCGGCAAAACACCCTTCTCTTCATTAATACGTTGTTAGCAAGTACAATTTATATGGAATGTAAACATGAGAAAGGGGATTACAAGGTTTAAATCTGGCAAGTGCCTGTAGGCTTAAAAACTAAAAAGAGATAAGATGCCCGTAATCCCTTTCTTGTCCCTCTCCTCAGGAAATGGAACAAGATGGCAGAAGGGCAAAAGGAGTGCCTAGGTAAGGTACGAGCAGCATAAGACATCAAGAGAACATCCCTGTGGCCGTCCAGAAGAGGGCTGGGGATGCTGGTACCGGGAGAAGAGCCGAAAGATGAGGCAGCAGGCCACCGATGCGAGACGAAGGTGTCGGTGCCATCGTACTCCGACTTGATGGCCTGCCACCCGCCTTCTTCATCTTCTCCGGCCTTCCCACGCCAGCCGCCCAAGGAGGCGACCCCGAGAAGTTCAAGGAGCTGGCCCCACCCCCGGCAAATCACTTCGCCAGGGGAAAAGCCAGGTGCAGTTGGTGGTGGTGTTGCCGGCGTCTCCCGAGGACGGCGTGTCCGACACCTAGTCAGACCCATCCTTGTCGCCCTCCCCGCCAGTGTCCTCCTCGTCACTATCGCTCGAGGATTAGCTTTTGTCATCGGTCGAGCTCTCCGCGCAGCACCCTAATCTGATTCCTGAGCGCTCAAGGACCTTGACGGAGAGCATATCGCTCTCCACTAATTTAAAGAGGAGAACGTGCCCCTTCATCAAGCAGTGGGCATGTGCGAAGGTTTTCCAACCCCGACGGAGGTGAATTACATGAGGAGCGGGGAACCTTGTGTTCACCCACATGTCACCATTGCAAAACCCCTTCATGTGAAGCCTCAACCTCGGTGGCTGGTCAATCTCCAGCACCCTCGCAACGCCTCGGGAAGACGAAGGCAGCTGGCGGTGGCTCATGCAACTGCAGGATGAACTCCAGCACCGTGTCCCCGACATGGCCGCTTGATGAAGCAGGAGGAGATGGTGGAGGAGATGATGACGACACCGGTGTCCCCCTTCCACGCCCACCTCTGTCTCGACCGCCTCGCCGACCGTGACCCTGTCCGGCGCCTCCGCCTCGAGCGTGGCCTTCACCTTGGGCGTCCAGCTCTTCCTTTACCGATGCAGCTCTCTGGCGGGAGGAAGACTTGGTCGCCTCCATGGAAGGACGACCATGACCGCGCCCTCTCGCCATGAAAGGGAAGGAAAGGGATCGAACTGGAAAAGGATGAGTGCGGGAAGGCGTTGTCCCTCTCCCCTTTTTATAGGGGGACGGGGCCAAGCGAGCCTAAGGGCGGCCGCCCCAATCAACCAATCTAGTCGCCGGGGGCGCGAGGAAACAGGACCAACCCGTTGATCCAATCAGCGGCGCTCAGACCCCCGCCCCAGCATTAAAACTCGTCCCCTCTACGTCCACCGCCTGCCCTCCCCGATGCATGGGGACATGTGGTGGGCGGACCAGGATTCAGTTGGCGCGTGGAACGGCCGTTTCGCACCCCGTGATCATGGGGCGCGGGGGCCATGATGGCCACAACCCAAGTCCACTTAGTAAATGAGTCGTGCCCCTGCGGCTTCCTCTATTTTTATGAGGAGGACGCGGACCGCCTCTATACTATTAAAACCGCGGGGTGACGCAAGCATGCGGCGGTCACTCCACGCACGACCCCCACGTCACGCATTCAACACGAGTCCTGGGGAATCACAAATGGTAAGGGAGTTACTGCGGTAAAACTCAACCCCGCGTGTCCGCACACCGTTTTGGGCCTAGCCCAACAATGCGTCGCGCTTATGTGTGGCCCAGGCCCGGGGGCTCCTGTCGGTGTACAAAAGTAGGGGCCCTCTTTGTACCCCTTTACTTGTGCACGGGCAGTCGGAGCTACACCTGTGGCCACACTTAGTAGCGCAGAGGAAGGAAGCAAAAGTACAAGACTACCAGAGCAGCGCCAAGACAGAGGCGCAAAAGAGCAAGCAATAAGATGGGCTTCCCCCGGCAAGACCCTTGCCGAGGTGGCCTACGTAGCCCAGGCAAGAGCCTTGCCAGGGCAGCTCACCCAACACCAGCATAGCCGCCACCCTTGAGCCTGATTTCCGACACCATCGACAACATTGAAACCAAGGCTCGGGAGGCGCCTGCATGGTGGCATATAGATCTTTATGAAGACAGAAGGGCCTGTGATGCCTAGGCAAGAACCAGAAAACAAGACAACAGTGAGGCTCCTTGCCGAGGATGCCCACAAGGCCCCGGCAAGGCTCCTGCCGAATATACCCACGGGCCCCCGGCAAGACTCTTGTCGAGGGTGCTCACAAGGCCCCGGCAAGACCCTTGCTGGGAATATCTGCAAGACCGCGGCAAGGCCTTGCTGCCCCGTCGCCGCCCCAGCTCAGGGCCGACTCACCAACTAAGCAAGTACTCACGTGGCAGTACGTGGCTCCTAAGCCAACTAGTCAAACACCTGCGTGGTGGCATGCAGATCTTCGTGAAGACCGTACCACCACACCAGCTCAGCAGCCTTCCAGCCTACATGGCGCTGCATGCCTCGTTGGCCTGGACACGTGTCGGAGCAAGGCGAAGTGGCGACGGACGGGACGGGCTTCGTTGCCGTCCCCAATAAAGCAAGAGGACACCTAAGTAGCGCATTTAATGTGTTTTGTCATGTGATGTCAGGTGATAAGCTTGTACACGGTACACAACTTTCCACCTCCTGTATGCCACTGTGGCAGCCCCTTTGACTATAAAAGGAGGCCCGCGGTGTACTGAGAGAGGATTCAGACTTTCTGGACCCTGCACGCTTTGTAGCTAGTCCAAGAACACCAGATAAACATACACCAAAGCAGGACTAGGGTATTACGCATCCACGCGGCCCGAAACTGGGTAAAATCTCCTTGTGCTAACTACTAGACCCGCTCTTTCCATAGCCCCGCGCCCGCCGACCGTAGAAGGGATTCCCCGTGATCCCATAGGTGTCATTTCCATCGACGCTATGAGTTTGCGATGCTTAATGCTTGTCACTTTGGGCCCGGGTGCCATGATTTCAGATTTGAACCATTTATGTTATCACCATTATATCTATGTTCTAGATCCGATCTTGCAATTTATAGTCACCTATTACGTGTTATGATCCACAAACCCTGGAGTGACAATAGTCGGGATACTTTCCGGTGATGACCATAGTTTGAGGAGTTCATGTATTCACTACGTGTTAATTGTTGGAGATATGCCCTATAGGCAATCATGTATGATGATATTTCCTATGTGTTTATGAATAAAGATAATCCTTGGACATTATCAATGATGTATATCAGCAAGTACATGACTTGTTTGTGGGACTATGCATTGTATGATTACTGTCCTAAAAGGTCCCTAGTCGAAAGGGCTGTGTGGACGCGCAGCCGACTAGACTAGCATATGACACGATCGATGGCTTGGTCTCACTAGCCATGGAGCATTGGATGTTAACCGGATAATATGGACTTGGAAGGATCTGTTCGGATTCGACATAGTCAGATCTGAGTCGAGATAAGGTCCGAGTCGGACAGACCCAACTATGAGACGCAGCGATATGTCATCTGTGAGTCTCTAGTACAACATACTTTCTATGTCCTAAGACCTGAGCTGGCGCATTTTCTCGGGGATGGTGATAGACCTGCTTTGGGCCGACCAAATGCTACTCCGTGACTGGGTAGTTACAAAGGTAGGTTTCAGGCTTGTCCAGACCCATGCTGCGAGACATGGTCGATCAAGATGGGATTTTCCCCTCCGATCAGGACAGATATACTCTGGGCCCCTCGTGTGATCCGACTAGGCTAAGCATGGCCATGCAACAAAGATTATTAGATAATCCGGTTTGTGGTCGTCATCACTGGAACGAGAAAGAGGTCAGGCTAGCACAAGGATGACAGACTCGCCTTGAGCCCGACAACATATATCGTGTGGCAAAGGGAATAGAAGTGTGACATGTTGTATAGGTTCGCCTAACCAGCTTCATCGAACACTAGGAGTCGGCATGCTTTGCTAGAGGCCGCTACTGACTAGACGAGGCAAATGTGATCTGACTCGCGACCAAGTGAACGAGAACCTAAGGGGTCGCGCGCTTAAGGGAAGGAACCTATGAGGCTGCACACGACTCCATGAGTTCGACGTGATCCTACTTGGGCTCGGATCCAGGCCGCATAGACTTTGGGCTATAGGATCTGTGTGAGGCCCAAGTGTTGAGCTCGCGACAGATGCCTATATAAAGTGGGGGTACGACATACTCATTTGATTGATCGCCTCGGTGCTGTCACTAGGGTTTTCATGTTTTGTGAATAGCCACCTCCACTCGCCGCCGACTGTGTGATCGGACCTAGCAGTCCGCCGCACGGTGTTCCTCCTGGACGCACGGATACCATTAGAGGCGGGGCACCTGCGCCGCTCCGGCGAACTTGTACGTGGGATCGGACGACCGGCTGTTCGAGGGAGATTGGACGAGGAGGAGATGATCCACGCGGACACACAGCCCCAACTCTTCTTCCGCGGCACGGCACTGCGCGTCTAGTGGTAACAATCTGTGATCCATTCCTGTAGCATGTTCCTGAATGTTCTGCGTGTAGGAAAATTTTAATTTGCAGTCAATGCACCCTACCGCAGAATCCAACATTAATGATTTGTTCCGGTTCTCTATTAAAAGGAGGCCTTAATATCCCTTAGTTTCCTTATGGACCCCGCTGCCACGGGAGGGTAGGACAAAATATGCCATGCAAGTTCTTTCCATAAGAACGTATGACTATTTACGGAATACATGCCTACACTATATTTATGAACTGAAGCTAGTGCCATATCGCCCTAGGTTATGACTGCTATATGATGAATATCATCCAACGAATTCACCGATCCAATGCCTACGAATTTTCCATATATTGTTTCCACTAAGTTACTATTGCTATTACTACTGTCACAACTGCTACAAAATCACTGCTATCATTGTTATCGTTGCTGTTACTACTTCTATTAAAACTATCCTATTACTTTGCTATTGATCATCTTGCTATAGATAATTAATCTCCAGGTGTGGTTGAATTGACAACTCAGCTACTAATACTTGCAAATATTCTTTGGCTCCCCTTTTGTCGAATCTATAAATTTGGGTTGAATACTTTACCCTCGAAAACTGTTGCGACCCCCTATACTTGTGGGTTATCAAGCCGCTGAGAAGGATAATTATGCTAAGGATGAAATTCCTAATCTTATTTTATCCTGTCATGATCGTTTGCATGATGTTGCTGTAAATGTAGGTCTTGATCTGGTAGATGACATGGATATGGTTGAGTATAACATCAACCCTATTAAAATAGTGGGAAAAGCTAGAGTGAATTTGAGGGTCACTAACAACAATCAACCTGAGCACATTGTAAAGAATGCATACTTCTTAGCACGAAAAGAATGCATACTTCTTAGCACTAAAAAGTTATAAGTTACTTACAACCACTGGTGGAAAAAATGGGAAGGAGGAGAGTAAAGATCTGGTTCAAAAAGTTATTTAAATAGGGGAACACAATATAGAGGAATTGGTAGGTGAAGATGACGATAGTGAGCTGGATGAGAAAAAATAAGGTTGGGAACATTTTAGATAAATATTTTCCAATAAGAAAGATTGAAATATGAATAGATCCTCCAAAAAATTCTGGGAGGAAATCTATCTTAATCATTAAGAATCTCAAACATTTTTGGAAAATAAAATAAATAAATTGAGAGGGGTTTTCTGGAACATGAGGGGTTTAGGGGGTGATGTTAAAAAGAGATTTCTAAGGGAAATGGTGATGGATATGAAGGTATATTTTCTTAGGTTACAGGAAACAACGAGAGACAAATTTTCTAGGAATGACTTGCAAGAGATTTGTGCTTGGAGGGATTTCCATTGGCATCATGCACTATTGCAGGATGCTGCTAACGCGACACTACAATCAGAGACCCTTCGAGAAACTGTGTGTGATGCCATAATCGCAAACGGTGGTGTATGAAAACTGTCAGAAATGTATAAAACGTTTGCGATGATGGATGCATCAAACACGGTTCAGGTTTTAGTTGCCTGTGCGATGAAGGGCATACGGTTCAGTTCAATTAACTGTTTGCGATGAGGAGGAACAAAAGAAACGGGCAGCCAGATGAAGGTGTGTGCGATACACAACATACAGTTCACTCGGATGAACTGTTTGTGATTAGGCAACACAAAAGAAACGGGCAGCCAGATGAAGGTGGGTGAGATATACAGCATACGGTTCACTCGGATGAACTGTTTGTGATTATGCAAGAGAACAGAAATGGTTCAATATAACAAGATGTGTGTGATACGCGGCAAACATGTCTGTAATTAGAAATATGTGCGAAGACCGATAATAACGCAGTCGATTGCTTCTAATAAGACGTATGTGATATGCTCTGTCTACACAACATCTATTGGCCATTGTGGGACGGGCGGTCATCCAAATACGCCATAAGGATGTGAAGAGGCATTCCTATTAGCAAGGACTAGCTGTTCCACCTATAGCTCATGTAAGAAAACTATCAAGTTAAGTGTGCTTAAGCTGGAGCAGCCATCGGATGGGTGATTGGATGGGAAGTTGTGTCGATGATAAATTAGCTGATGGGATGGGTCATTTCGGTCAAATGACTGAAATGCCCCATTCCCTCAGCTAATTTAACCTCGAGGTCCTTGTTTTTTATTTTTTGACACATGTTAATTAAAGAAGGTCTACCGCATTACTTTTTGACAATGTGCAATACGTGGCATACAGTTGATCCATCCGACCTATTTGTGGTGGAATAGGCCATGTGTGTTGTGGGAAAACGCTTGCTAGTTTTCAACCGTTTGGGATTGATGAATTCATCACCGACAGGTTCCCTAGTGTGGTCTGTCATCATCTGATCATCATCTATGAGTTGTGCTAGCTCGATGCTAAGTTTCCATTAATTGATGGCGTTTTATGAACACGCCACCATTTCCCGCCATTTCCTCACCTGTTTCCCGCCACCCTGCTATATTGTGCATAGGGGGCGCGCGATGCACGGAGGCGACAAGCGTAGCCTGTAGCACATCCACATTTTCCAAGCATGCCAACCTACCAAAGCACCACCTCTGCCATCAACCTTGTTGATGAGGAAAACGAGCAGGCGCCACGGCCCGTCGAGGCCGAGGCGCTCCCCGGCAACGCGATGGACGACGCCGTGATGCGCGTCATAGCCAGGGTTGAGCACACCTTTGGCGCATGTCGCTTGAGTGCTGCGGATCAAGATAGGCATGTCAGTGCCGACAGGCTGCAGCTCGCCGCACAACATGATTGATGGTGCGCCGCAGAGCAAGCTAGGCGCGTCCACGCCGATAGGCTGCGGCTCACCACAAGACGAGCTGTTGGAGCGCCGTAGAGTGAGAGGAGCGGCGCGCCGCACAGCAACAACGGATCCATCGGCGCTTGCCTGCTGTCGACACGGCGTCGCAGATGGGTACACGTCCCGTTAGTACCCCCATTCCTCGCCAGGGGTGGGCATAGGCCCTCAGCACCGTACTTGCACCAGAGGCCGGCCGCAACGTACTTGCACCGAACGCCCGCCGCGCCGTTCGCGTGGGTGCCGCTGTTCGCCTTGTTCGCGGCCCGCTAGATGCCAACGTGCTGGTCCGTAGGCTTGACCGCTTCCTTGGCCCAGGTGTCCACCTGAGTGCAGTAGAGGAACATGGCCGTCGCATCCTCGAGCTGGTGATCTCCGATGAAATAGCCAACTTGGAGCTCGAGATCGCGCTCCAGATGTACCGCGAGCATGTCGACCGCTTGGATGAACGCCTGCACAATTTCAGGCAGAGCCAAGAGCTACCCTAGGCAAGGGCTGCTGGTCATGGTCTCATGGACGCGTTTTATTTTGGAAAGTCGTTTCGACGTGGATAGCTATGTATTCACAACAATCATATTATTGCTCTTTTTATTGCTCTGTTTCAATGTGTGTACTCTGTTTTCCATTCTTATATGTTCTGTTTCAATGTGTGTATATGCGCTTTCCATTCTGTATATGTGGATGATAACAACTAGATTCAAATTAGTATACAAAAACAGATAGAAAATCGAATTCATAATATATATATATATATATATATATATTAATTGTTCATTAGATCATCATAGAATATGTATATATATATAATATCATCACATATACGTGATGATTCTTAACTACTAAGTACAATGCATAAAATTGAAAACAAACAATACTAAAACTAATAATCCCTCCTGGGCCGATGATTCGCAGCCCTCGCCAAAGAGCTCCACAGTGCGCTGGCGTCTTCCTGTATGGAGGCGGTACTCCGACTCCTCCGCCTCGCAGTGCTTGACATACCGATCTGCCTCTTGCTGTTGGACGCGCGTGGCCAATCTTGCCATTTCGTTGGGCGCCCACGGGAGCTCCTCGTCGGTGGCACGCTAGAGCTTATCGACCCACCTCCACGCAGCGACGAGGCGCCCAGCGCCTATGACCTTCCTCGTGAAGTACCCATCTTTGTACACCTCCTCGGCACGACGATGCGCCCGCCCCCAAAGCTCCGCCGCCTCCTTTTTCCAGGCGGCATCACGGGCTTCACATGCTGCCTGGTACCTGGCTTCCTCCTACGCCATCTCCTTCTTGAACGCCAATTGCCTGGCTTTCTCAGCCGGCGGCAGCGACTTCCACAGAAAAGATTGTACTGGCCCCAAAACCAATCCAAAGTTGGGGGGGTCCAGTGCAACCTCGTCAGGCTGCGCGTAGGGGTCCTTGTCGCTGCTAATCGAGTGAGCGTCCTCGGGGGGCGGTGACTCCTCGTCGGCGCATGGGCAGACCGGCGGCGCCATGGGAGAGATTTGTGAGAGATTTGAGAGAGAGAAAGAGAGAGAGAGAGAGGGCGAGCGAGGGGAGGATGTAGATGAGAATGCAGGCGGCACGATGTGAGCAAAGGTAGTATTTATTGGCGGCCGGAATCTAAATCGACGGAGACAGTACACACGCCGGTCGCTGGAATTTACGAGTACTGTAGTTTGAGTTACACACAATTCCCGCAGCTAATCCGCGTGTGAACATTACAGCTGACGGTTTCCAATACAAAACCGTGTCTGATTAATGATCCCCACCAATCACCTACCAAACCTCGAGCCTCGAGATAGAGTGCCAATTGTGTGGGGGCCGGTTGTCTTGCCAGATCTTTACATTTTCTTTTTTGAACACCAGATATTTACATCATGTGATGATTTTTTAACTCGCACACAAGTACACAAAAATATGACTTTTCAAACCGTTTTGGTTAGGCGTTGCATGTAGATATAGTTTAAATTTGAATTACGGTCATTAAATGGTTAGAAAATCACTTAAATGTCTTTAAAAGGTCAAATGACCCCTGAAAATTTCCAAATTTTCACATGACACTTGTATTAGTGCACTTTAAACGTAGGAAAAAATTTGAAGGCCGTGAGAGGAAGCTATCTCCCGTCCGTCAGCTAACATGCATTGTTCCCTCTCGGAACCATGAACCTTCTAATGAGTTGCTCAGGTTTGTGAGGGGTGTGTGTCCAAACATTCGTCAAATAGGCCAATTTTTTTACCACATCATCTTGGTGGCATGACATTAAATCAAGCAAGGTTTCATGTTTTTCTGATCATTTTCTAATTTTTTGGAAATAAAATGCCATGGCAAGCACTCCATGCATGTGCCCATGCCTTGACACCAATATGTTTGAAAATTCCTTCAAATTTACTGCACATGGAATTAACTCGCACACAAGTACACAAAAATATGATTTTTCAAACCGTTTTGGTTAGGCGTTGCATGTAGATGTTGTTCAAATTTTAATTACGGTCATTAAATGGTTAGAAAATCACATAAATGTATTTAGAAGGTCAAATGACCCCTGAAATTTACCAAATTTTCACATGACTGTTACACATTAAACGTAGGAAAAAGTTTGAAGGCCGTAAGAGGAAGCTATCTCCCGTTCGTTATCAGACATGCATTGTTCCCTCTCGAACGCATTTAACCTTCTAGCGAGTTGCTCCGGTTGTGAGGCGTGTGTCCAAACGTTCGTCAAACATGCCAATTTCTTTACCACATCATCTTGGTGGCATGACATTACATCAACAAAGGTTTCATGTCTTTCTGATCATATTTCTATATTTTTTGAATTAAAATGCCATGTCACTCCATGCATACGTATGCATGTGTCCATGTCGTGAGACCAATATGTTTGAAAATTCCTTCTAATTTACTGCACATGGAATTAACTCGCACACAAGTACACAGATATGATTTTTCAAATAGTTTTGGTTAGGCGTTGCATGTTGATGTAGTTCAAATTTGAATTACGGTCATTAAATGGTTAGAAAATCACTTAAATGTCCTCTAAAGGTCAAATGACCCCTTGAATTTTCCAAAATTTCACATTACAGTTGTAGTAGTGCAGGTTAGATGTAGAAAAAATTTGAAGGCCATAAGAGGAAGCTATCTCTCGTTCATCATCAAACATGCATTGTTCCCTCTCGGAACCACGAACCTTCTAGCAAGTTGCTCCGGTTTGTGAGGGGTGTGTGTCCAAACTTTCATCAAACATGCCAAATTCTTTACCACATCATCTTGGTGGCATGACATTAAATCAAGCAAGGTTTCATGTGTTTATGATCATTTTTTATGTTTTTGGAATTAAAATGCCATGTCATGCACTCCATGCATGTGCCCATGCCCTGACACCAATATGTTTGAAAATTCCTTCTAATTTACTGCACATGGAATTAACTCATCCACAAGTACACGAAAATATTATTTTTCAAACCGTTATGGTTAGGCGTTGCATGTAGATGTAGTTCAAATTTCAATTACGGTCATTAAATGGTTAGAAAATCACTTAAATTTCTTTAAAAGGTTAAATGACCCCTGAAATTTACCAAATTTTTACATGACAGTTGTATTAGTGCACGTTAAACATAGGAAAAAAAATTCTAAGGCCGTAAGAGGAAGCTATCTCCCGTTCGTCATCAAACATGCATTGTTCCCTCTCAGAACCACGAACCTTCTAGCGAGTTGCTCCGGTTTGTGAGGGGTGTGTGTCCAAACGTTCGTCAAACATGCCAATTTCTTTACCACATCATCTTGGTGGCATGACATTACATCAACCAAGGTTTCATGTGTTTCTGATCGTTTTTCTTTTTTTTTTGACTTAAAATGCCATGTCACTCCATGCATACGTATGCATGTGTCCATGTCGTGAGACCAATATGTTTGAATATTCCTTCTAATTTACTGCACATGGAATAAACTCCCACACAAGCACACAGATATGATTTTTCAAACCGTTTTGGTTAGGCGTTGCATGTAGATGTAGTTCAAATTTGAATTACAGTCATTAAATGGTTAGAAAATCACTTAAATGTCTTTAAAAGGTCAAATGACCCCTAGAATTTTCCAAAATTTCACATTACAATTGTAGTAGTGCACGTTAGGCGTAGAAAAAATTTGAAGGCCGTAAGTGGAAGCTATCTCCCGTTCGTCATCAAACATGCATTGTTCCGTCTCGGAACCACGAACCTTCTAACGAGTTGCTCCGGTTTGTGAGGGGTGTGTGTCCAAACTTTCATCAAACATGCCAATTTCTTTACCACATCATATCGGTGGCATGACATTACATCAACCAAGGTTTCATGTGTTTATGATTTTTTTTTGAAATTAAAATGACATGCCACTCCATGCATACGTATTCATGCATATGTGTCCAGGTCGTAATACAAATATGTTTGAAAATTCCTTCTTGTTTACTGAACATGGAATTAACTCGCACACAAGTAAACACATATGATTTTTCAAACCATTTTGGTTACGCGTTGCATGTAGATGTAGTTCAAATTTGAATTATAGTCATTAAATGGCTAGAAAATCACTTAAATGTCTTTAAAAGGTCAAATGACCCCTAGAATTTTCAAAAATTTCACATTACAGTTGTACTAGTGCACATTAGACGTAGAAAAAATTGAAGGTCGTAAGCGGAAGTTATCTCCCGTTCGTCATCAAACATGCATTGTTCCCTCTCGGAACCACGAGCCTTCTAATGAGTTTCTCCAGTTTGTGAGGGGTGTGTGTCCAAACTTTCGTCGAACATGCCAATTTTTTTACCGCATCATCTTGGTGCTATGACATTACATCAACCAAGGTTTCATGTGTTTCTGATTTTTTTATTTTTTGGAATTAAAATGCCATGTCACTCCATGCTTAATTGTGTCATAGCCGTTAGACCAATATGTTTGAAAATTCCTTCCAATTTACTTCACATGGAATTAAAATCGCACACAAGTACACGAAATTTGAGTTTTCAAACCGTTATGGTTAGCTGTTGCATGTACATGTAGTTCAAATTTCAATTACGGTCATTAAATGGCTAGAAAATCACTTAAATGTCTTAGAAGGTCAAATGACCCTGAAATTTTCCAAAATTTACATGACAGTTGTATTAGTACTACAAAATCTCTCGTTCATTTAAAACACCATCCCATGGGACTTTATTCGAAATTCGTCTTTCACAGCTAATAAAAGATATCTACAACATCACACACAGTTGTTTTTTAGGAACCATTTGCGACGAAAATATCTGGGTCTATTTAAGTCTCCCTCCTGAAGCTTCGCCGGCTTGTCTGCTCTAGTGCTGACAACCCCCCGAATCCACGAATCCGGATCCCCATTCCCGCGTCCCCTTCTTGCAAAGATGACGTCGTGGAAACGCTTCGTGAAGGCCCGTACGATGGTCGCGTCCCCCCTGAGCGCCGCCGCCTACGCCGAGAGCGCGGCTGCCTACGCCGAGAGTGCTGCCGCATCTTCATTGAGCGCGGCCGCTTCTGCTGAGAGGGCGTCTGTGGCAGCCGACAGGGCAGCTGTAGCAGCTGAGACGGCTGAAGCTGCTGCTGTGACGGCGGCTGCAAACGCCGGGAGTGCTCGAGCCACTGTCTGTACCGCTGATGTCGCCCTGGCCCGGGTCAAGGCCATCCACGCCAAGATCGAGGATGCACACGCGAAGATATTCCAGGCCACCTCGGACTCCAGCATGCAACCCACGTCTGAAAAGGCGGTGGTGGCCATGGAGCACCTGCCACCTCATGAGGTCGCCGAGCAGGAGCTGGAGATGCAGGAGGCGGCGGAGATCGAGGAGCGCCGGGAGGAGGAGTTGCGCATGGCCGAGGTCGAGGTAGAGAAGAGTCTGACCGTTGAGGAATCGGCGGTGGAGTACCAACGCGAGCTCTGGCACAACCACTACTACGAGTACTACAACCTTGAGGGCGGCTCCGAGGATGAGGATGAGGACGAGGAAGAGGACGCGGTCGACTTCAGCAGGGGGACGCGGAGTCCACCAATGGCGGCATCTCGCCAGGACAAGTCATCGACGTCTCATCTCACACCGGCGATGCATAGGCCGGCGCGGCGGCGGATTTTTAAATATGCGTACTTAGGCTTTGTTTTTAATGTTGGTCTTTTGTTAGAGCAAAGTTCAGGTCAACTGGCTTTGTGTAATTACTAAAATTGCTCGATTCAGTAAGTTTGGTCTGTCTGCTATACGCTCTTTTGTGTGCCCAACTTAGCAAGCGATGTTAAATTATGCAATGACGTACAGGGGAAATTTCCACCAAAATTTGAATTATCAAACTCATCCCATGCGCGTAAAGTAGAAGAATCATTTGCAATGCACACGATCGTTCAAAGTGAATGGTCCGGCGGCACCGCGCGCGTTCAAAGTGAATGTGCCCATGCCTTGAGACCAAAATTTGAATTATCAAACTCATCACATGCGTGTAAAGCAGAAGAATCGTTTGCAATGCACACAATCGTTCAAAGTGAATGGACCGGCGGCACCGCGCGCAAAGTTTCCCCTCCACATTTCCAAAATTTTGGCCTACCGCCAAAATATCTACCCCCGCCCCCCTTCCCCACCCCATTTTCTCCCAGACCACAAGTCACATTTCCCCTGTTTCCTCCTTCCTTCCTTCTTTGCTAAGCTATAGTCGGTTCCTCACTCTCGCCGTCTCGCATCCTACCGCCGAGGTCGCCATGGTTTTCTTCAAAGACATCTCCGGCGGTTCCTCCTCCGGCGACTACTCCTTCACCACCCGGGTATGCCTCTCTTCTCTCTCTCTCAGGCTATGACTTGGAATGAAGGATTTTTACCCGGAGGTCGACTTGAGTCGTTTCTTCCTCTTGTAGCTCCCTAAGACCATCAGTGGTAAGGAATGGAGCGGGGTGGCTGAAGATTTATCTGCTCGTTGTCACCATCAATCTCCATGCGTGAAGCTACTTGCGTTTGATTCTGTGGACACTGGGAGGAAATTTCTGGCATGTGCAGAGAAGGTTAGACCCTCTTCCGTTGTTACAAATCATTTGTTCGATGTGATTCAGACACTTTCATGGTCCCAACCCATTCATACCACACCTTCAACCAAACGCATCCTAAGATAGTGTCACAGTTTGTACCTAGTATATTAAATTGTTGCCATCTCATCAGCGGTGCCATTAGAAAATTATTTGGCACCGCCTCAGCAGTTTGTGCAGCCAACTTTGGTCCACACATCCGAGCAGCCAAGCAGTAAAATACTAAATCTTTATGGCACGAAGGAACTGGGCATCGGAGCAACTACGTGCTCCGGAGTCCGGGTCCCTGATTTTTTTTCCGCTGCATCGGCTCGCCAGTGCAGGGCACCGGTCCCAGATGTAGCAACAGTTGTCTTTACCCCAGTTTTGGGCTACATAGTGGACGGCCTTAGTGCTATTAGTTCTATGTTACTAAATTTGTGCATGTACACACTGTTAGTATCAATTTGTCATCAACCAAACAACTGCCGCTATCTTTGTTGCAGTTATATTTACCTTCCTCATAGAATATTCAATTTGTTATTTATTGTACATGAGTAAGAACTTGTAGCGTCGTTGTAGTTAACTATAGCTTCTGATGTTCCAGATTTTGGTTGTTGTCTTAGTACCAATTATTTCATTTGCACATTGATCTTTTTGAGAAGATATGTCATAATTAACATGTTTCTTCAGTTTTCCAAAATAAGCATTGGTGATTTTCTATGTTGCTATAAACCCATTTCCCCTACAATTGTTACTGATCTAGTTTTATAATATTATAGGGTGAACCGAAGTGTTCTTACTTGGAGTGGGTTGACCAAGAGTGGCCAGAGTCTTTGAAGTGGTGCCTAACGAAGCTCTGGAGCATGTATGAGGAAGTGAACACACCTAGGCTTACAGAAAGTCTTGTCAACGCTGAAGCATATTTCAAGATGCAGGATAAAAAGTTGAAGGTGGAGAATGAGCTCAAATTTTTTAAATCAGACTTTGCTAAGATGGTGTTGGCGAAGGAGGAGGCACTTTCCCAGTTGGCCCATGCAAAACGGGTTCTTACTGAACTGAAAGTAGAGGTGGATAAGACGAGCCTGGATGATTCTTGATTAGGGGAATGAATATATTTTTCTTATGAAGTTGAACTAGCTATATGTTGTACTGTGCTATTTTCATGTAGCTACCGTACAGTTTTCTTCATATTACTAGATAAGAAATTGGCAAACAGTTGTTCGGTATGAAATGTGAACTTGCATAATAATAGAATTATTAATTGTACACTAATAAACCTGCTAAATGTGTCATGGACCTTTGCAAATGGTTCTAGCAGTAAAAGCGCTTGCGATGGATAGCCCAATGCCACACAATTTTCTTCATCAAATTGTGTGTGATATAGTTGATAAAAGCAAACAGTTAAACAAGGAAGACCGTGTGTGATAGTTACACCTTTCACACACAAGCCTACACATAAAACTTTGTGGGATTTATGTCCGAACGAAAACGTTTTCCCTGGATTGACTATGTGGGAAGTACATAAGAACGGAAACCTATTCCTTGGATTGATTGTGTGTGATATACATACGAACGGAAATGTTTTTCTGGGATTCAACGTGTGGGATGTACATACCTACGGAAATGATTTTCTCGGATTATCGTGTGGGATGTACATACCTACGGAAATGATTGGGTTTCGATGCCTCGCCCGATCGCACATGGCCCCAGCCTGGGTCCCAGGAGGGCCTATCCCCGACGATTTCTGGGCCATGTGGGAAGGACACCCTATCGCACACACTCAATTGGCGACGGTTCCAAATGTCGTCGCGGAAAGGGGTTAAAAACCGTTTGTTTAGGACCGACGCGCACCAGTGGTCTCCTTGCTAGGGGGGATCTGGTGGTTTACTTATGGGGGTTAATTATAGAACTTTATATGTGATTTCACAAGGAGAGGGAGATTACTTCATTAAAATGACTGTGCAGGATGTTAAAAATAATTTCTTTGGGATCTGGTAGTGATCTATGGGGATGCGCGTCCTGCTAACAAAGCTAAATTCTTAGCTGAGCTGTCTAGGGTTTTCCAAGATAGTGTTAACCCCATCCTCATAGGATGGGACTTTAATATTATCAAAAATGCATCTGATAAAAGAAAACCTGGTAGCAAGGACACCGAAGCTTTCTTTCTAATGCCATTCTTGAACAAGATGGGGTGAGAGAGTTTGAGATGCATGGTAGGAAATTTACTTGGCGCAATAAATTGTCACAACCTACTCTTGGAAAAGTAGATAGGATTTTATGTAGTGTGTAATGGGAGGGAAATTATCCTTTGACAGAGGTTGCCCCTGATCAAAAAGAAATTTGATCATGTTCCCTTATTGCTTGATATTGGGGATGTGGTTAAGATTGACTCAGTTTCTAGATTTGAAAATTCTTGCTTTCTTAGGGAAGGGCTTGATGATCTTGTGACTGAGGTGTGGAATAACCCATGCTTAAGTGGTCCTAATATTGATAGACGGAAAACATTAAGAGGGCTTAGACCAAAACTGAAAGGATGTAAACAAAATATGAATGCTTGGTATAGAGAATTAAAAAAAGACATTCTTATGGAACTTGGCAGACTGGACAAATATTGTGAGATTCATGGATTGTCTGATGCATACAGAGTGGAACAGATGTAACTTAGGGCCCAACTTGACAGGCTTTTAAGTCATGAGTAGGCTAAGTGGAAATAGAGAGCAAAAATAGATGAGATTTTGGAAAGGGATGGCAATACTAGATACTTCTGTGGAAAAGCCAATGGAAGACATAGGAGAAATGAAATTAGTAGTCTAGATCAAGATGAGGGCAAGATAGATAGGGACACAAAATAACGGGATTATATCACCAATTTTTTTTTTAAAAATAGGACACCTCGAAGTTGCTCAAATTTCTTTGAATATTTATGATCATGCTACTGTTCATATTTCTGTTAAGGAAAATCTAGTTAATATTTTTCTATAGAGGAAATTAAAAGTGAAGTGTTTCAAATGGCTCATAATAAATCACCTGACCAAGACGGGTTCACTGCTGAATTTTATTAGCACTTCTCAGACTTGATTAAACATGATTTGAAATCTACCTTTGATGATTTTCGTAAAGTAAAGTTAGATATTAGAAGGCTCAACTATGGGATTATCACTTTACTGCCTAAAAGTGAAGATGCTAATCAGATACAGAAATATAAACCTATCAGCCATCTGATTGTTAAATTCAAAATGTTTACAAAAGCATTGATGAACAGGTTAAATGGGGTTGCTAGAGATGTTGTATCTCCCATTCAAACTGCTATCATCAAGGGAAGATGTATTATGGAGGGGGTCCTTGTTCTACATGAAGCTTTGGATAGTGTTCATACAAAAAAAAGATGTTTTGTTGTTTAATGTGATTTCAAAAAAGCCTAGGCTAAGGTTAAGTGTCCTTTTCTCTTTCAAATGCTGATTTCTTGACAAGTGGAATGACTGGATTTTGGGGACCATTACAGAGAGAAATGTTTTTATTAAAGTAAATTATAATTTTGGACCATACTTTCCTACTAAAATGGTTGAGGCATGTAGATTCTTTGTCTCATCTGATCTTTAATCTAGTAGGAGATGCTTTGGCAGAGTTGATGGATAATACTAGGAAAGATGATGTGATCAAATGTTTATTGACAGAAAATTTGGAGGGTGGTGTTAATATGTTGTAATATGCAGATGACACTAGTTTTCTCTTGCAGGATGATTATGATAGTGCTGATAACCTGAAATATATATTTTGTTTGTTTGAACAAGTGTCTGGACTGAAATTTATTTTTCATAAAAAGTGAATTGTTCCTTTTTGGAAAATCTCTTGATAAAAAAGACGACTATTAAAAAAAATTACTTTTCCTATGGGGGAGCTCCCTTTGAAATATTTAGGTCATCCCATAGATAAAAAAGAATTAGGAATAAACACTGGAAAACTCTAGAAGAAAAATGGAGAAAAAGTGTGGTACATGGCAGGGGAGGCTACTGGCTAGTGCCGGTAGGATTACTTTGATCCAATCTTCACTAACTGGTATACCTTATTTCGTCATGTCCTTCTATAGATTCCTTGTGAATAAAAGAACGAAATTTTTAGGGCTAGATGAAAGCACAAGTGCTCCCTGGGTGATTTTGGTAATTAATGTCAACATATCTTTTGTTGGACTAATATTTTCATCTAGTATATTTCAGATGAGTTCACCAGTGGAGTGGCATGGACAAGAGGATGTGGAACCCTTTCAAGATGCTAAGGACAGAAGATTGGCAAAATCTCAAAAGCTCAAGACTCTACACTTTCATTTTAGTGATCCAAGATCACATTGAGTCCATAGGAAAGCCAATACTATTAAAAGGGGATGAGGTGTTGCTTAATGGCTTGCTTGCTCAAAGTACTTAGTGATATGCTCCAAAGCCCTCAACCACTTTCTAATATCCACATATGTTCTAAACCTAAAGTCAAACTCGGCCCCACCGATTTGATCTATCCAACACCACCGAGTTCACTTGACATAGCCACTGCCAGAAACCCTAATCAGTTCGCTCTCACCAATGGGATCTCGGTCTCAGCGAGATGGGCTTGCAAACTCTCTGTTGCCTGTTGCAACTATTTCGAACTCACCGAGATATGCAATCAGTCCCATCGAGTTTGCTTGACCAATTCTCTGTTTTGCTTATTACCAAAATCGGTCTCACCGAGTTTGTGTAACCGGTCAAACGGAGTTGAGGTCTTACCCTAACCCTTGCACATCGGTCCCACCGAGTTGATCATATCGGTCCCACCAAAAACTCTAAGATTCACATTTTGAACCATATCGGTCTCACCGAGTTTCACTATTCGGTCCCACCTAGTTTGGTAAATTGTGTGTAACAGCTAGATTTTGTGTGGAGGCTATATATATACCCCTCCACCCATCCTTCATTCGTAAAGAGAGCCATCAGAATGTGCCTACACTTCCAGCATTCATTTTCTGAGAGATAACCACCTACTCATGTGTTAAGACCAAGATATTCCAATCCAACCATAAGAACCTTGATCTCTAACCTTCCCCAAGTTGCTTTTCACTCAAATCATCTTTCCACCAAATCTAAATCTGTGATAGAGAGTTGAATGTTGGGGAGACTATCATTTGAAGCACAAGAGCAAGGAGTTCATCATCAATGCACCATCTATTACCTTTTGGAAAGTGGTGTCTCCTAGATTGGTTAGGTGTTACTTGGGAGCCTCCGTCAAGATTGTGGAGTTGAACCAAGGAGTTTGTAGGGGCAAGGAGATTGCCTACTTCGTGAAGATCTACCCTAGTGAGGCAAGTCCTTCGTGGGAGATGGCCATGGTGGGATAGACAAGGTTGCTTCTTTGTGGACCCTTCATGGGTGGAGCCCTCCGTGGACTCGCGCAACCATTACCCTTCGTGGGTTGAAGTCTCCATCAACGTGGATGTACGATAGCACCACCTATTGGAACCACGGGAAAAATCCTCATGTCTCCAATTGCGTTTCCACACTCCAATCCCATCCCTTTACATTCTTGCAAGTTGCATGCTTTACTTTCCGCTGCTCATATACACTTGCCATGCTTGCTTGAAATGTATTGTGAATATTTAAATTTGTGCTAAAACTCCACCTTAACTTGAAGAAATTAAAAACTTCTACTTTTCTTTGTTGAGGGTCTAATCACCCCCTTCTAGACACCTCTTCTCAATCCTTTCAATCAGTATCAGAGCTTTGGTCTCCATTGCTTTGGTTTAATCACCATTGGAGGAAGATGGATGAATCTATGTTGGGGAGTCTTAGACGTAGAGTGCCTATACTTGAGGGAGAGTTCTTTCATGAGTGAAAAATGAGATGCTTGAGATTTTCAATGAATATCATTTGAACAAGTACATTACTACTCCTTCTGTGCCCCCTGTTGATCCCTTGCATCCTACTCCTGATGAGCCTATTGACATGATCCGCAACCTTAGAACTGTTAATCTTATCACTAGAGGTTTGCCTAGAAACTTGATTGGTAGCTTGCCTACTCTTGATTGTGCCTACACTATATGGAGGTTTCTTGAGGAATGATTTCCAAACTATTCCTTGCTAAATCTAGAAGTGATTCTTCATAAGTCAATTGCCTTAAGTAAGATGAATTCCAATGATCCTAAGTTTGATGATTGCTTGTTTGAGCTTCATGACCTTATGCATGCCAAAGGAGATGTTGGAATCATTAGCAATATCATCTCCGAAGCCATTAGAATTCATAAAGATGAACATTGTGATGATCACTTATCTAATGAATCATTCTCTCTAGGAAATGATCAATCACAAGACTATGTTGAACATGGATACTATGATGAGGATGATGATAGTGACTTTGATCTCGATGAGTCTATGAGACACTTTGGTCTTATGGAAATCTTCGCGGCTACATGGCTGGAGGAAAGGAATGGGTCCTTGATAGTGGATGTACCGATCACATGACCGGAGACAAGGATATGTTCCGTGAGCTAGCTGAAAACAACGACCCTCGAAAGTATGTCAGTTTTGGTGATAACTCAAAGCGTAAGGTGGTCGGCCTTGGTAAGGTGGCCATCTCACATGATAGCTCCATGAAAAATGTTATGCTCGTTGAATCTCTTGGCTACAATTTACTTTCCGTATCTAGACTAGCTGACTTTGGCTTCAATGTCCTATTTACTGAAGTAGATTTCCAAGTGTTTCGAAGAGATAATCACAATATGGTCTCTAGCGGTATACGTAGAGGTGATCTTTACATTATTCATTTCACTAAAAAGGCTCAACCTAGAACTTGCTTAATTGCTAAATCTTCTAAAGGTTGGTTGTGGCATAGAAGGTTAGGTCATGTGGGCATGTAAAATCTTGATAAGCTTATTAAAGGTAATCATATCCTTGGAGTGAAAGAGGTTATATTTGACAAGGATAGATTGTGCAGTGCTTGTCAAGAAGCAAAACAAGTTGGAGGAATCCACCCCATGAAGAACATCATGACCATGAGAAGACTGCTCGAGCTACTTCATATGGATCTCTTTGATCCAAACACCTATAAGAGTCTCGGTGGAAAATCGTTTGGTTTAGTCATAGTAGATGATTTTTCAAGATTTACGTGGGTTTTCTTTCTTGATGATAAATCGCAGGCCCAAAAGATCTTCAAGAACTTCGCTAGGAAGGCCCAAAATCAATTTGAAGTGAAGATCAAGAAGGTTCATAGCGACAATGGAATGGAGTTCAAGAACGCAAATGTGGATACCTTTCTTGACGAAGAAGGGATTTCCAATGAGTTCTCAGCTACGTACGCGCCTCAACAAAATGGAGTTGTTGAGAGGAAGAACCGGACTCTTATTGAGATGGCAAGAACGATGCTTGATGAGTACAAGACGCGAGAACACTTTCGGGCAAAATCGGTTGAGACAGATTGTCATGCAACAAATCGTCTATATCTTCATAAGCTACTCGGCAAGACAGCATACGAGCTTCTCACCAGTAACAAACCCCAAGTTGGATACTTTCGGGTATTCGGCTCAAAGTCCTATATTCTTGATAAGCATCGTCGTTCTAAATTTGCTCCTAAATCTCATGAGGGTTTCCTACTCGGTTATGGCTCAAACTCTCACACTTACCGTGTCTACAAGTATTTCACCCGAGAGGTTGAAGAGATGGTAGATGTGAAGTTTGATGAATCTAACGACTCTCAAGTAGAGCAATTGCCAATTGATGTAGGATACAAAGATCCTTCGGAAGCAATCCAAGATTTGTCTATTGGCAAGATTCGTCCAACGGAGGTGAAGGAGAGTACCTCGTCCATCCAAGTGGAAGCTTCTACCTCATGACAAGGTGAACCAACAGTTGGCACGGAGGCATCCACAAGTGGGACATGCCAAGATGAAGAAAACAATGAAGAACACCAAGATGAACCTCATCAACCTGCTTCTCCACCTCGACAAGAGAATGACAACGTCAACAACAAAGAAGGCCAAGAGGAAAAACAAGATGGTGAAGAAGATGTTCCACCCCGACCCAAACAAAAGCTCTCATGAGTTAGAGAAAGAGTTTCATGAGACCATCCCGTCAAGCAAATCTTCAATGATATCCAAATCGGAGAATCACTCGCTATAAAACTCGTTTGGATAATTTTGTGAACATTATTCATTCATCTCCAGCATTGAACCTATGAAGGTTGAAAAAGCATTGGATGATCCGGATTGGATAAATGCCATGCACGAAGAGCTACACAAATTTGAGAGGAACCAAGTGTGGACATTGGTCGAGAAGCCCGACAACAACCACAACATCATGGGTACCAAATGGGTGTTTCGCAACAAGCAAGACGAATATGGACAAGTCGTTCGCAACAAAGCACGTCTCGTCGCCCAAGGCTACACTCAAGTCGAAGATATGGACTATGGTGAGACATACGCTCCCATTGCTAAACTTGAGTCCATCCACATCTTACTTGCCTATGCATATCAGCATGATATTACCTTGTACAAAATGGACATTAAAAGTGCTTTTCTAAATGGTGAAATTGAGGAGGAATTTTATGTTAAACAACTGTCAGATTACGGGTTCCGGCAAAACCCTTGAGGTTCGAACACTGGGGTGCGCACGAAGATCTCTCTCCCCCCTAGATAACACTCTCACAACGATCTCAAGACCAAGCACGCCGAACCCAAAGAACAAGGGACACAAGAGTTTATACTGGTTCGGGCCACCGATGTGGTGTAATACCCTACTCCAGTGTGGTCTGGTGGATTTTCTTGTAGGCTCAGGATGAACAAGTACAAGGGAAGAACAACCTCCTGAGTAGAGGTGTTCTTGACCTCAGGGAGCTTGTGATTTGGCCTTCCCGGAATGAGTCCAATCCAAAATCAGGTGCCTCCCCATGGTGGTGGCTAGTCCTATTTATAGAGGCCTTAGTCCTCTTCCCAAATATCAGGCGCGAAGGGATCCCACAATGGCCAATTTGAAGGGGGACAGCTAGTACAAGCTATCCTGACAAAAGATGGTCTTCGCCTGCCAAAGGCTCCGGTGGTGACGCCGTCGTGGGCTCCACGGTGACCTCCATCCTACCGTCCTGCTGGTCTTGGTCTCGTTGCACCAATATGGAAACCTTTCCCTAATGCCTCAGGACTCCTCGCTTGCACCTGCCCCCTTAGCACCAAAGAGGAAACCAGTTCTCTGTGCCCGCTGGCACCCACCTGGCCTTGGTCGTCATGGCTCACGTCACGGGAACCTCATGAGGTGCCCATCGCCTTGACCTCTCCGCTCCTCGTGAGCCATCCTAGTGAGGCTGCCCCTGAGGAGGTCTTGTGTCGTCCGCCTCGCGAGGCTTGGCCCCTCACGTGGGTCTTGTGCGTTTGCTGATGTAGGTGGGCCATACCAGGCCGTTAGAGGAGCCACGCCCAGGGCCGCAGGCAGGCAAGTCCGGGTACCCCCGTTCCCACGACGCCGACAGTAGCCCCCGGGCCAAAGGCTTGCTCAGACTTGGCTTTGAGGCGACACCAAGGGTCAAGTGCGGAGCGCCGCGGGCCGACCTC
The DNA here is from genome assembly GCA_021605145.1 of Aegilops bicornis. NCBI lineage: Eukaryota > Viridiplantae > Streptophyta > Magnoliopsida > Poales > Poaceae > Aegilops > Aegilops bicornis. The sequence goes on from CM038672.1 coordinate 88,705,262, forward strand.
CTCCACGCCTTGCCTGATGACGACGACGCCGACGACCACCTGGTGAGGGAAGCCCTGCCCCTGCTGGAGTCACCATGAGATCCAGGGTCTCCCCTTCGAAGAAGCCGCCGCCTGGCGTCCCGACGAAGAGCAGATTGGCGCTGATCTCTCGGGGTGATGCCTCCATTGTGCCGCCGCCCAGGGGCTCCATAGCCTTGTCGACTCCCGGGGGCCGCGCGCCAGCGCCCCAGGCTATGAGGCTCCCAGGCTCCGCACTTCTGAAGAGTCGGCGGGACCACACCGTCGTGGACCAGTGAGTATCCTGTCCTGACCTTGCCCTTGCTCCCGCTTCTGCTGCAGCTTCCTGATATTCCATCCTTGTAATGCTAGGCCAGCGTCGTCATCGAAGAAGAAGGAGGGGGCAGCCACATCCTCGAGGACCCAGCAGCCTGGTGCGGCGACACCTCCTCCATCGTAGAAGGGCAGCAATGGCGCCCTGTCGGTGTCAAAACCGGCGGATCTCGGGTAGGGGGTCCCGAACTGTGCGTCTAGGCGGATGGTAACATGAGACAAGGGACACGATGTTTTTACCCATGTTCGGGCCCTCTCGTTGGAGGTAAAACCCTACTCCTACTTGATTAATATTGATGATATGGGTAGTACAAGAGTAGATCTACCACGAGATCAGAGAGGCTAAACCCTAGAAGCTAGCCTATGGTATGATGGTTGTTCGTCCTCTGGACTAAAACCCTCCGGTTTATATAGACACCAAGAGGGTTAGGGTTACACAGTCGATTACAATGGTAGGAGATCTACATATCTGCTTTCGCCAAGCTTGCCTTCCACGCCAAGGAAAGTCCCATCCGGACACGGGACGAAGTCTTCAATCTTGTATCTTCATAGTCCAGAGTCCGCCAAAGGTCATAGTCCGCTATCCGGACACCCCCTAATCCAGACTCCCTCAAGAGCTCCACGAACCAGGCTTCAATGACGAGTCCAGTCCAAATAGCATATTGTCTTCGGCATTGCAAGGCGGGTTCCTCCTCCGAATTCTTCATAGAAGATTTTGAACACAAGGATAGTGTCCGGCTCTGCAAAATAGGTTCCACATACCACCGTAGAGAGGATAATATTTACACAAATTCAATCTGCTGACGTATTCCGCAGCGTGACATCACACCACGGCCAAGCCTTTATTCAATCGCTTTTCTTGTCCCTCATCGGTAGCGTTTAGCGAGGCGGTTTCCTTGGCACGTCTTGTCAAAGCAGAGATCGTGTCCCCTTATTCCGGGATTCTCATCAATACGGGCGTGGTTAACCCAACCGCGGCATTGATTACGGCGCTTGGGAGATAAGTGAGTTTTATCAGGCTGGTGGGGACACATAGCTTTGTCCGTCCATATAAGGGGATAAGGATCCACTTTTTCACCTATGCCTTCTTCCTCCTTTGCTCATCCATTTCCGTGTACTCGAGCTCCAGCGCCCAAGTCCGCACATCCCACCTCAACCTTCTCCAGCCATGTCCGGAGCGGGAGGCAAGTGGATGGCCTCCTCCGTCACGGAGGGGCACATCAAAAGGCTGCGGAAGGCCGGATATTTGTCCAGCGACATCGCGCACCGGCTCCCCGACAAGGGGCAGCTCATCTCCACCCCCAGGCCCCATGAGAGGGTGGTGTTCCTCACCCATTTCCTCTACGGACTAGGTTTTCCACTTCACCCATTTGTCCGGGGGCTCATGTTCTACTACGGCCTAGATTTCCATGACCTGGCCCCGAATTGCATCCTCAACATCTCGGCGTTCATCATCGTGTGCGAGGCCTTCCTTTGCATCCAGCCCCACTCCGGCTTATGGCTGAAGACCTTCAATGTCAAGCCGAAGGTAGTGGGCGGCCGCCAAGCTGAGTGCGGAGGTGCCATGGTGGGCAAGATGGCCAACGTCCTATGGCTCGAGGGCTCCTTTGTGGAGACCATAAAGGGGTGGCAATCGGGGTGGTTCTACATCACCGAGCCGCGCGACCCTAAATGGGCAGCGGCCCCCGAAGTCCGATCTGGCTTCCCTACACGGCTCACCTCATGGAAAGAGACGGGCCTGACGTGGGGTAATTCGAAAGAGCTGACCGGACACCAAACCCGCGTCCGAAACCTGGTGGACAAGAAGCTCAAGCTTGTCAATGTAGTCCAGGTCATGCTCATCCGCCGGATCCTCCCATGCCAACAACGGGCCTTCAACTTGTGGGAGTTTGAACCAGCACAACACCAAACCCTGAGCAGGCTCTTCAACACTACATACGAAGATTCCTGGAAGGTGCTGTTCAAGGGCGCCGAGGCTCCTGCATCCGCTACCGAAGATCACGGATTCAGCTCGCAGCGTCAAGCCAGCGAGGTAAGCTATTTTACCCTGTACGGGACTCTTGTTTTTCATAGTTTGACTCTATGCGGGATCTAAACTCCCTTACCTTTGACAGGATTGGCAGAAGACGTCCGGGCAGGTTGACTGTCCGGCTCCCTTGCCAGAAGACCCAGCGGACGCCTGATTGACGGGGCTGCTGGTTTCGGCACCTTAAGTGGTGCCGGAGAAGAAGGCCAAGAAGAAGGCCAGGGGAACTCGAAGGAGTTCCCGATGCCAGGTGTTGTCGGACTCATCGTCCGATGACTCCGAGGCAGACTCCTCCCGCGAAGACAAGGAGGAGGAAAAAGATGCCTCTCCTCCAGCGGGGCGAGAGAAGGAAAGGAAGGCCGCCCCAACTGGGGAGGCCGGAGGGTCCAAGAAGGGAAGGACCCTTCCTCCGGACTACACCACCAACGCCGATGACGGCGAAGAGGAGTGGCCACTGAGGGCCAAGCCCCTGGCGAAATCGTAAGTATCCGCACACCAGAATAACTCATGGCGTTCCCTTCGTCGCACAGTATCTTCTAACGCCGAATATAACCATGCAGCCCGCCCAAGGTCGGGCTCGACGCTTCGACGAGCGGCTCCCTGGATTCGTCGGATGTGAATAGCACCTCACTTCCGACCGCCTCGTCTCCTCCCTCCGTGGATGACGCCGAGGTGGAGTCCCAAAAGGGGCCTAGGCAGGAGGAGGTGGCCCTGGAGGCGCCACAAGGCGACCTCCCGGACTCCGGGCGCAAAGGGGATAAAACCCCGAAGGGCTTTATGTCCGGCCCTGTGCCGGACTCCATACCGGAACCTTCAGTGGTTCCGGAGTTCGGCAGGCGACCCCTTCATAAGAAGGGCAAGACTGCGACGCCGGTGACCTCCATCCAACCAGAGGCACCGGATAATTTGATGGAGGCGCTTAACGGCGCTTCCATCGACGAGGAGCACCGCACTATTATGAGTGTGGTGATCCAGAAATTTTAGTCCGCCAAGAGCGGGCTGACTGAAGCCTGTGCCAGCCTTCTAACAGGCTTTGAGGTATGTATTTAAGATATGTAAAACTATTACCGCCTAGACAGTAGCCCCTGATGCTCAGTTCGGTGTTCGGACAGGAAATCCGAACTGAGGATCTAAAAGATGTACGCAGGAGTCTAACATAGGTATGTCAATATGGGAATGCAGTCGAGCTGGCCGACCTCCAGACCGATCATGTGAGGTCAATGCATTGAAGCAGAGCCTCGAGCGGTCCGAGAACGAGCTCGGCCTTGCCAAGAAGCAGCTCGAGGACAAGGAAGGTAAGTAATACCTTGTGGAAGTATATAAAAGATGTGGTTGGAAAAAATGACAGGAATTACGTGAGTATTACAGGGGCCACGAACAAGGTGGCGACCCTGAAGGAAGCGCTTTCCAAGGCCGAAAGCAATGCGGCCACGGAGCGCACCGAGCGAGAGAAGCAGGAGGCGCGGGTGGCGGTGGTGCGGCGAGAGCTCCAGGCTGAAAAAACACGAGAGTTTGGAGTGTGACTCAAAGACTCGAGAGTCCGAGCTCGCCTCGGCCCTTGAGAGCGCCAAAGCCGCTAAGGCCGAAGCCCAAAAAGCCCTCCAGGAAATTGAGGCGATGAAGAAGATAGCGGCGGGTAAGGCATTCTTTATGCAAAGCAAGCACGTGAAAGTGAATTACTTGTTACTTACCCGAATCCGGAGCTCTCCAGGAGCATTCGCAGATCTGCCCTGTGCGTCCGATGCTGCCGCATTCTACCGGGCCGAGGAGGGGAGCTCGACAAAGAAGGTGTTCTGGTCTCAGTATGCTGAGGCCGAACACCCGGTTCCCTTGAGCGACCAGCTGAAGCAGCTGGTCGAGCTCCATAAGGTGGCCGAACAGGCCATGAGGGGCCTCATAGTTCGGCTGTGGCCTAAGGAAGCCATGCCTAGGAGCTACTTCGGGCTGGTGAGGCGGCTGGTGGACGCCTGTCCATGGATTGAAGTCGTCAAGCGCTCCGTCTGCCTCGAAGGTGCCCGTAGGGCCCTTGCCTGTGCTAAGGTGCAATGGGGCAAGATGGACACTGAGAAGCTTGTGACGGACGGGCCACCACCGGGAAAGGAGCATCGCAAGCCCGAGATGTATTATGAGGGCGTCCTGAAGGGTGCCCGCCTTATAGCGGGTGAATGCTCCAAAGATCTAATTTTGAGTAAACTCGCATTGGTTATCCTGTACGCTGAAAACTTGTTCATGTGCGTTAAGCAACGCTTTTGAATTTAAAATATTACCTTCTGTGCGGCCGTTTATTAAATTTGAGAGATGGCGAGTCGTCGGCTTCTGCCCCCATGCCACGAGTCTTTGGGGTGCTCGGATAAACTTGAGCGCTTTTTTCCCATTCTTGGGTCCTTCGAGGAGGCGCTCAACGCATACGAACAAGGCAATCGGACTATAATGCTTGAACACTCTCACTTAGCCATAGAATTCTATAATTTTAAATTTCGCAAGCTCCTAGTATTCGGAAGACCAAGTTCGGGCGCTATCCATGCCTAGGCCGGACGGTTTACTCTTCGCTCTAAGCGGCGTAAGTCTTTAGGGACTCCAAAACCTCTCGAACAGCGACCGGCTCTCGCCCTAACAAGACGTTCAGTATTAGATATCTCCACTGAGCTGCTAAACCCAGCTCAACCGGGGCCAAATCGCAGTGGTTCTCCCAGCGCTCCATTAGCCGATATAATCGGAACGTAAGGTACCAAAACATGGGAGCCGGGCAAACCCAACTATTGACCCAAGACATGATTCGGAGTCGATGCATATAATGCTATAAGTTCGGGGTGCCGCACTTGTGAAAGTGTTCGTACTTAAGCCCCTGGTGTATTTGGCCGTACCAAAGTGTACGGGTGCAACATGTCATAAATGAACATATATTGATAAAAAAAGGAATGCAATAATAGGCAGAAGCTATGTATTGTTTATTCAAGAAGGCTGCGGTAAAAGAAGAACGATACAAATAGTGCGATTAGAAAGGGGCGGGACTATTTGACATGTCCCCATCCAGGGGTGAGCTGCGGGATGGTATGTAAAACAGGTATACTGCTCATAATAGAGACCACCTGGACACTTGACGTAGCTTTCTGCTTCCCTGGCTGTTGCATCGTGTGTTCGGCTATTCTAATGCCGGACAGGGCTTCTGGAGAACGGAGTCCTGAAAGTAAGAAAAAAAAGAATGACACAATCGGGAGCCCCTAGTGCGGTTGAGCCGCATTCTGGGCATGCCGTGGTCGTGCTCCTCCCCCTATGCCCATCGTATTTCCATAGCGTAATTATGTACGTGTAGTACTGGTTTCGCAATTTCGCAAGAGATGGGGTTGGGACCGCATTGCTACGCGTGCTCGGAACGTGCCAGGCGGTCTTGTTGTAGGCTACTCCAGGCGCGCTTGACGGCGTTCGGACGTTTAATAGCCGGACTGGAGAATTGCCTTGAGAGGCTGCTTTGTACTTCCGCCGCGAGGGCCGCCGTATGCTCCTCCGTTCGGAGAGAGCGTTCGGTGTTTCCGTTGACCGTAATGACTCCTCGAGGGCCTGGCATCTTGAGCTTTAGATATGCGTAGTGCGGCACCGCATTGAACTTTGCGAATGCGGTTCGTCCGAGTAGTGCGTGATAGCCACTGCGGAACGAAACTATGTCGAAGATTAACTCCTCGCTTCGGAAGTTATCCGGGGATCCGAAGACCACTTCGAGTGTAACTGAGCCTGTACAGTTGGCCTCTACACCTGGTATGACGCCTTTAAAGGTCGCGTCTTTGTGGGTTTAATCATTGAGGGTCTATGCCCATTTTGTGCAATCGTATCCCGATAAAGCGAGTTCAGGCTGCTGCCGCCGTCCATCAGGACTCTAGTGAGGTGAAATCCATCAATAATTGGGTCTAGAACCAATGCGGCGAATCCGCCATGGCGGATGCTAGTGGGGTGGTCCCTTCGATCAAAAGTGATCGGGCAGGCGGACCACGGGTTGAACTGTGGGGCGACTGGCTCCATCGCATATACGTCCCTTAGTGCAGGCTTCCGCTCCCTTTTGGGTATGTGGGTTGCGTATATCATGTTCACCGTCCGCACTTGTGGGAGGAAGCCCTTCTGTCCTCTATTGTTCGGCAGCCGGGGCTCCTCCTCGTCATCGCTATGCAGCCCCTTGTCATTGTTTTCGACATTTAACTTGCCTGCCTGCTTGAACACCCAACAATCCCTGTTGGTGTGGTTGGCTGGTTTTTCGGGGGTGCCGTGTATCTGGCACGAGCGATCGACTATTCGGTCCAAATTGGATGGGCCCTGAGTATTTCTTTTAAATGGATTTTCCGCTGACCGGGTTTAGAGCCTCTGAATCCGGCATTGACTGCCGTATCCTCGGCATTATCACCGCACGCGCGGCGCTTGTGCTTGTTGCGACGCCGACCGCCATTGCTGTCCTTGGTATCCGAATTACCAGGGCTCTTGGTCATGTTGTTACTACGAAGCTAGCTAATCGTCCTCTCCCGCACAAAAGCGGGTCATGAGTGTTGTGAGGGCTGCCATGGATTTCGCTTTTCCTGTCCTAGGTGTCGGGCAAGCCACTCATCGCGGATGTTATGTTTGAAGGCTGCAAGGGCCTCTGCATCCGGACAGTCGACGATTTGATTTTTCTTGGTTAGGAATCGTGTCCAGAATTGTCTGGCCGATTCCTCTGGCTGCTGAATTATGTGGCTTAGGTCATCAGCGTCCGGTGGTCGCACATAGGTGCCCTGGAAATTGTCGAGGAATGCGGCTTCTAGGTCTTCCCAACATCCAATTGACTCTGCTGGCAAGCTGTTAAGCCAATGCCGAGCTGGTCCTTTAAGCTTGAGTGGGAGGTATTTGATGGCGTGTAGATCATCACCGCGGGCCATGTGGATGTGACGGAGATAGTCCTCGATCCAAACCGCAGGATCTGTTGTGCCATCGTATGATTCAATGTTTACGAGTTTGAAACCCTCAGGGATTTGATGATCCATCACTTCGTCTGTGAAGAATAGTGGGTGTGCAGCGCCTCTGTATTGGGCTATATCACGACGCAGCTCAAATGAGCTTTGTCTCATCAGATTCAGCCCGCCGAATTGCCATATCCGGCGTGAAGGTTATCGTCACGTGTCGTGGGCGCCCACGCCGATCCGTAGATCGATCTTGTTTGCCTTGCCTTGTCCTCCAATATATCTCACAGGTCTGGCGCATTTCCCCGCGCCTTGGTATTTTTTGAGCGGCGCCAGGGTGCGGCTTGAGTTGAGGGCCGAGAGGCCTCTCTGTCGCGGCCACGAGGTGGCCTGTCGGCCGTATCATGCGCTGGTGATGTAGGTTTGGGTGCTTCCTCCTCTAATCAGGGTAGCAGCCTACGTTTTGGGTAGCTCTTGGAGGGGCGCTCGAGTTTATACTCTTCGACCGCAAGGACTTCAGTCCATCTGTCAGCTAGCAAGTCTTGGTCAGCTCTAAGATGTTGCTGCTTTTTCTTGAGGCTGCTTTGTAACACCCCAAAAATTTGACCATGTTTTAATTATTAAAATTTTGACAGGAGTTTAAAAATTTTGCTTTCTGGATTTTCTGTTGATTTCAGAACCACTTTTCTTTAATATTGAGGAGTTTTACCCCAAGTGGAAACTTTCCAAAAATGTATTGGACTTCTATGCTCTCTCAATATAACAATTCTTAATCAGTAGATTTATTTACATAATTATTTTCTCTCTGAGCTTTATCCCTTAAAGTGACTTATCTTTAGTTTTGGAGCTCTTTTTGAACTACAACCATTTGAGAAATCTATATAAAATTCCAACCAAAATTTGGGGATGTCATGTGATGTCTTTAAATCACTTTTATGCAAAAATATATTTCATTCATTGAATATTTTGAGTTCAACACCTAATTTTCAAATCTGGTCCAGTGGGCAGTTTTGCACTACAACCTATTTAAATACTTTAAAACTTCCACCAAAATTGTGGGATGTTAACAGGAGTATATTAATTAACTTTACGCAAAAACTTAGCTATGTTCTTGGAAAAATTTGAGTGAATCAACCTCTTTTCCATTCTGGTCCAACTTGATGATTTGTACATCAACCACATTTTAAGTTGCTCCTTTATCCATGATTCCTTTTCCTACTTGTAGTCCTCCCTGCTAAACCCTTAAGACCAGGAGCATGAACCCATTGGAATATTTTTGGCCCATGAAATGATAGCCTTTAGTTTCTGCCAAAAACTGTTTTTCCCAAATATTTGCACTAGCAAGTTTCTTCCCTTGACAAACTAACCTGGCCACCACCACCTTCACCTAAAGAGACCCCAATCTGGAGATTATGACAACTCCAAGAATTGCCTAGGTGCCCTTGGCATTTTGCCAAACACCTTGTGTGCATGGCCAGTTTTGACATGGTTTTTAGTTAGCATTGCAAGCTTGGTCTCCTGGCCTAACCCACATGTCCATTTGCTTTCTTACAAACCCTAGCCTTGTCCTGTTAGTTGCCAGCCTCACCCGAGCGCTCTAGATCACCTTGGCATTCTGTCAAACATGTCACGTGCGTGCTCTGGGCGTGCCCAGAGTGCACGTTTTGCACGCGCGTGCACCGAGCCGCCGCGTCACGCCCCTGACTTTTCCTCGCCCTGCAGAGTCGCGCCCCACCCTCGACCACTCACCAGAATGCGCCAACCTGCCCCTGGTGCCCTACAACACCGCCGTCAGAGCCCCTTGGCGGCATGCTGACGTCCGTAGTGAGCCCCTGCCACGGTCAGCGCCGCCCGAGCCACACGCGCGCGCCAGCTCACCCCTTGAGCAGTGTGGAGTCCGTCGGAGTGCGCCAACCAGCTCCAACCGCCTCCACATCGTCCCTAGCTACAGAATGATAGTTCACCGGTGATCATATCCCCGGCCGCCGCGGAACCGCCTTGACTCGCCTATTAAGGCTCCCGTAGCCAGCAATCGCCCTGGGAAGGCCTCCTTCCCCGTCTCCGGCCAGTTTGGATACCGCCGCCTCCCGGCTCCGTTCGTCACAACCAGAGCCTCCCCGGCCCTCCCAACACCACCAACCGACTCCACTTCATCTTGCGAAGCCAACCAACACCTCAGCCGCGACGGAGAGCCACTGTAGCCCCAAGTTCACTTTGCTCCCGAAGCTCCCGGCCGCCGCAAAACTCGTCGACGGCGACTCCCTCCACCCCCATCGACCAAACCACCACCGGGAGGACCGCCCCAGTCTGGCAGATCCATCCCCACCCTTGGTTTCTCGAACGACACCGCCCGTTACGGCGAAAGGCCGCCGAGTCTCGCCCGCCGGGGCAGAGGAAGAGGAGGGAAGGGAGAGTAGTCAAACCTGACCAGTGGGCCCCCCGGACCCACTGTCAGTGGCACATGCCTATCCACACAGGATAAGTGGAGACGTAAAACCAGAGTACGTGTTCGATGTGTACGTATATTCGAATTGTTTTCTTTTCTTTTCTGTTTTATTTAAAACCAGAGATTTGACTAAACTTTGACTGGCTATATCTTTTTAAATAAAACTCCAAATGAGTTGATTCTTTTTCCTACCTCTCTCAAATATTATCTAGTTTATTTTAATATTTATTTCAAAAAAATACAGACAACTTTTTGGTACTATTTTTAAACTATATATTGATTCAGAATATTTTAAATAGGATTTTTGGAGAGAGGAGAAAGCCTTCAAGAGTTTTGGAATGCACCCTGCCTCCCCACGACTTGAAGGGAAGCATTGAACCCTGGCATAATATTGTGTGTGTTATTTAACACGGTGACAACACCACCTCGACACGGGGTATACGTCATTTTGTGTGATGATATGTTCCTACTCATGAGTGCATATTGATGATTTCATGCTATTGGAGTTTGATATGGTTGTGGTGGTAATCACCGTCATATGCCTTTCATGCATACCGGAAGGGAATCCGAGAAAGCCTCTGTCTTGGGTAGACACGGTCTTGTCCCTAGTCCTCCATCGAGACGGTCGTGTCCGGTATGGCATGATGGGGTATGTCGCGTGCTGATTCTGTCTGTTGGTTGAAGTATATATTGGTATGCTAATCATGCAGGGAATATTTAAACCTCCTGAGTCGACCATAGATCGAGTCTTGTTCCGTTAACCCCCATACTTGTTTCGTGCTGCCACTTGTCCCTGCCATTGGTAGGGTACGGTTAAGTAAGTTGTCAACCCCTTTTCCTAGCACACACTATACAGAGAGGCCATGGTGGAAGATACCGGAGGCATCCGGTAGGCATGCCACCTGGTCCGGGAGCATGGGTGTTTCGGTTGTAGCCGAAGGGGCAGCTCCCCTAGTTTGTGCGCGGTATAAATTTTGTGATCCCATGTTACGTCGAGGTTGTAGCCTCCCCTCTTAGAGTTTCGCTTAACGTGTGTCGTGGGTGATTCCAGACACCAGTAAGTTAGGTCGGTGTGTGCGGATAGGTGTGTTTTCAATTGAAAGGCCGTAGACGGAATTAGTCCCGATGGACTAAAGGAATACGTTACTCGTGGGTAAAGAGTACACCCTCTGCAGAGATTAAATCTACTCGAATAGCCGTGTCCATGGTAAAGGACTACAGTCTGGGATGGGTCAAGTGTCGGTCTTAGTGTCGGTCTTCGGAGGAGAAACTGTTAAACCAGAACTGGGATCATGACTTGTGACTTGTGATGATCATGATTATTTGTTGTGGACTAACCCGTTATATTATTGGAATTATCGAGTATCCCTGGGATGATTCTACCTCCTGGATATTCACGATTATTTATAAGCCCTTTTTGTGGTGTCGCTAAGACGCCCGACTGTGGCATGCTTATTATTTATTTACTTTATAAGCCCTTTATGTGGTGTCGCTAAGACGCCCGACTGTGGCATGCTTATTATTTATTTACTTTATAAGCCCTTTATGTGGTGTCGCTAAGACGCCCAACTGTGGCATGCTTATTATTTATTTAATTTATAAGCCCTTTATATGGTGTCGCTGAGACGCTTGACTGTGGCATGCTTGTTATTTATTTACTTTATAAGCCCTTTATGTGGTGTCGCTCAGACGCCCGACTGAGGCATGCTCGTTGTCTACTAACCTTTCGAGGCGTCGCTTCGGACACCCGATCGGTGCATTTTATTACTACGCTGTTATTGCATACTCATGTATATAAATAACCTGCTTGCATGCATCAGAGATTTTATTTTTGTGACTGACATTATGATCATAAAATATTTCAGAGCATGATTATCGTTTGTTATATTATACCCGTGTTCATCATGTTTGCGAGTACATTCAAAGTACTCACTGGCTTGTCCCTGGCTATTGTCTTGGCCAGATTGCTTGCATGGAGAGGAGCGATGCGATGACAGCCCCGGAACCTACGCCAAGATGATAGCAGCCTCGCGAAGATAGGAGTTATCCTAGTCAGCTGTTCGTGTGGGAAATGGAGTCCCATAGACGCAATTGATCCATAAACTGCTTCCGCCATCGACCACTAGAAACCATTTGTTGTACTCACAGGCCAGAATGGTCTTGTACTACATATTTTGTATTTTTCTTGGAATTTCTGTATGAAGTTGGTGCCTCATCAGCTAACAGTAATCCTGGGGCTGGTGAGCACAAGGGCCATTTCCTGGGAAATCAATACGCGGAAAACCGGTCGCGACAAACTTGGTATCAGAGCCAGGCTGACCATTGGCTAATCCTATCTTAGCCAGGTCGAAAAACATAGGTTAACCAAACCACCAGACCTTAACCAAACCCCGGTCAAGCTTCTCGTGCAAGATAGCCACACAGTGAGCCTGACACCTTTTGACAGTCGGTGCCCAACCTATCAACTTAGCACATCGATCACGCCGCCGATGACCGACGCCTAATATGTCCCATTCGCAAGCGTGCGAAGGAAGACTCCGTCCCATTTTCTATAAAAAGGGCACGCTAGCCTCAACCCAGCACAGCACAGCCTCTCCCCCGAACCAAGCCATAATGCCTGGCAACGTAGTGCATAATGAGACCACAGCAACCAACCTTGGAGGTTTTGTGACCATACTCGCAAACCTCACCCGTCGCGCCTATGCGTTAGAAGAGCCCCCAGAATATGTTGTGTACCAAGGACCCATGAGCAGTGAGATCCGTCAATTCTGGGCCACTATGCACATCTACGGTAGGGGTGCATGGCGAAACGCCCTACGGTGTTCACCGGAAGGACAACTTCCTTCGAGCCACAAGCCATCCAAATTTAGCTGCTCGAGAGGCTATAGTTCAATTCTGGCAGTTGTCGCCCGTAGTTAATCGTCGCCGTGCTACTACTACCCTGCACGTGAAGGGTATGGTAGACCACCCCAAGTTGCCAACGGAGATCACGAGACGGATCCTGCATTGTTGCACCTAGTGCGCTATGTAGGTGCACTAGAGGAACTGTTCGATCAAATCACCATTGATCTAATCGCAGCTCGTGGAGAGCTGGTTCGCCGAGCCCGGCAAGCAGGGAAGACGAGCCCGACGCCGAAAACCCAGTCGTGCTGTTCGGACACCCGTTCGAGACCCTGAGATCAGCCCCAGCCATCAACCAAGGTGCTTTGATGACCCCAGAAGTGCTTCGTCGCCTTTTGGGAGCACACTCCAACGGGATTGTGGCCAACAATCCCCGCGATGGTCATCATCGCCACCCCGACCCTGCAGTCCCTCAACCACCTAAAGCTAATCCCGACGGTGAGACCCGAGGAGAAGCCTCGACATCCACAAGGCAAGCCCGCTTGGATATAAACGAGGTAGACTAAGTCACCCGAGTAGTGCCGAGTCTCAGTGTATCCTCACATTGTAATCATGTGACCTTGTAAATAAATGCAGCCTGTGGTTGTGCCTCTGTTTTTAATAATAACCTTGCATAAATATGTCAGCCTGCAGTTGCATTTTTATTCCGGGCACAGCTACCAACAACCAACCCCGACGACAACCACAGTACCACGTCACTCTTGTGAGATATGAGTATCTGTGGCTTTGACCCCGACCCTTGGAGCTGAACTGGCAAATTTATTACCTTTCACCACGGTAAAACGACCCAGCTCCAGTGCTATAAAAAGGCCACCTCGTGACCTTGCCAAGCACCCCTCGCCTTGTGCGCCATTTCTTTCCATGCCGAGCCCTAGTATTTATCTAAGAAACCCAGATGCAACCACGTGTAGTTTTGTCAAAATATTGTGGGATTTTACCTGCAGTACCATGGGTTCTACCCAGCCACCCCAGTACGAGCTGTTCAAATCAAGAATCACCCCTTCCACCTCGAAATATTGGGCAGCAGTACACATCCCTCTCGTAAACTCAAACCAAGACCCAACAGAGGTCTCCTTCGTGGGGAAATCTATGCTAACCCCACATATGGCCATAGAAGTTGCTGCTTACGAAGCGCTTGCTCGCCTTCGATTCGCGGTACCCTATGCCAGCGAATGAGGGTATTATTACTTTCCGAGCCGCAAAGACCCGAGAAGTAATATCTTTTCCCGGTGGACGATTTGAGAGAGACCCAGTACTGGCCAACCTTGTTGAGTACGTCATCGCTCAAGAATGTTTGAACCAGCAAGTAATGGGTTATCTCCAGAGTCTCGCTGATTTGAATCCTCAGATTGCCATCGGCAGACCACTGAGGCCCGACCAGGAGAGACACATACATCGACTTGTTAATCCACTTCCCCCGATAGAAGAGGAAGTGTGTCCCAGTACCAGAGACATTATCGCGGGACCCCGTCCAGTTACCGTTTTCATTATAGACGTCACTGCTGTGTTTATTATTGCAACATTTATTTATGCGTTGTAACTTATGCGTGGTGCCTTGAGTTTGCACGACGAGTCAATTATTTGGTTTCTACTAATATGAGTAGTCTTTGTTGTGGTTTAATTTTTTTCCTATTAACTATTGTTCCCCGCGAAATATCCTGGAGTGAGATTTCCTTTCCCTAAGTTGCTGCATCGTATATCTTCTCACGGCATGGAGTTTTTATTCATGCAGCACCACGGCAGCAGACCGACAACCACAACCACTCGAACACATACACTGCTTGCAAAAAACACGTAACCGTGTTGCATCTCACCAACCACCTCCCTAAACGCACCACAACCTTTGAAGGAGAGATTAGTGGATAATCATCCGGGTACAAGTTACCTCCGACACACCAACACCAGTTAACACCCGGCGTCACACCTAATCTTCTTGAACACCGCCACCGCGGAGAGCCAACACCCGAGCGGCAGCATCGCGAATATCATCGAGGATCATCGCGCACAGGAGCACGGAAAGCCCCAAAGATCGCTGCCAGCCCTCCGCACACACCGTGATCACGCATCAGCCCGGCACCACGCCCGCCATTGGAGCCTCGCCTCGAGCTTCGCAAACGGGAACAGAGGAGAAGGAAGGAGAAGGAGGAACGAGGCCAGGTGTGAGGAAAAGAAAGGAGCACCCGGTCGCTTTTATAGCTCAAGATCGGTGTACGGTGGCGAGGTCCACCAGCGCCGCTCGTCGCTCGACCGCCCGGTGTTGAGGCGAACCCATGAAAGCAGTGCCGACAGCGCCTGCCCGCGAGGTGAGTGCACGTTACACCGGCAGCTAGCACGCCACAAGACTACCGCAAGAGACGGCCTAGATGCCCTACGCGCTAGACGTCGCCGGTGGAGAAAGCGTGGAAAAGCGCGTGGAAGAAGAGAGAGCCAGAGGAAGAAGAAGAGTCTGACAGTGGGCCCCGGGTCCACCTGTCAGCCAGAGGGAGCACTGTGCTCCCGGGTAAGGCCAGCATATTGTAGAATTTAGAATTTATTCTAAATTTACTACGTCCAACGTAGAAATCACACGTTTTTTCCTAAAATGTGGATTTCTCCACACAGCGCCAGTGCCCCACACTGTAGTTTCTACGCCACCCATTTCCCTCTCACTGTAGCCATAGTTTACCACTTAAGTAATGTAATTGTTTCGATTTGGTAAGAGTAATATTTTCAAAAAACAATCCTTAACAAATCTCGAGGACGAGATTTTTTCTTAAGGGGGGTAGTATTGTAACACCCCAAAAATTTGACCATGTTTTAATTATTAAAATTTTGACAGGAGTTTAAAAATTTTGCTTTCTGGATTTTCTGTTGATTTCAGAACCACTTTTCTTTAATATTGAGGAGTTTTACCCCAAGTGGAAACTTTCCAAAATGTATTGGACTTCTATGCTCTCTCAATATAACAATTCTTAATCAGTAGATTTATTTACATAATTATTTTCTCTCTGAGCTTTATCCCTTAAAGTGATTTATCTTTAGTTTTGGAGCTCTTTTTGAACTACAACCATTTGAGAAATCTAAATGTCCTCTATGGAGCCAGCCACTAGCGCCTGAGCTTTATGCCGGACTGCTTCCGAGGTGGTGCACCACCCGAATGTGGGCCGATTTTTGTCAATATTTTTGATTGGTGCAATTTATTCTCTGCCGAGATACATAGCCAGTAGCCCTCAAGGTGGGTATCGGTCTAAAACCCGAGATGCACATGAAGGATGACATAAGACCGCTGATCCCCGTAGCCGCTGTGACTCTGGTGATTTGCAAAATCGGTTTGAGGATCAAGTCCTAGGTCGGCAGAATACTTTGGGACACGAAAAGCGGCGTGCTCAGTCCTCAAGACTCTGGTTGGGTGCGGCCGACCAACATGAGGATAAAAATCTCCTTGGAAACTGTATTGCACTTAAAATTTTCTGCATAGAACTGGCAATGCAGTAGCCCCCGAGACATTGGTCGGGTGGCAACACCAGATCAGGGGATCGATGTGCCCCTTTAATATTTGTAAATAATAAGCCCGAAGCCCAGTAGCCCCCGAGCCTTAACACGGGCACGGGTGGCTGAATTAAGGATCGCTATCCATAGTAAAATCACAAATTATGTGTAATGACTCAATGTATCCAAGTACTTTATGTCATTAATGCTCGGATCCGCATTGTACAAAACTTTGTTGACCGACCATCGGCTTCAACCTCCTCGGCCAGTAGTCGAGGAGTGTTTGTCCTACTTTATAAAGCCTTTATGAGGGCAAAGATTTACGACAAACAAGGCAATCTGGCCATACGGTTTTATAAACAAAGGTACGCAAAGAGATATGTTATATTATCGTTTAATGTAAGAAATGTCTTCCAAAGAAAATAGTCCCGCTATCGGTTCCTTTCTTTGGGTTGTCATGCTAAGCATGATCATGAAACCTCAGCTCCAATGTAAGAGCAAAATATTGAGGATTTAGTTTGGGAGGCCAGTTACTAGCCCCCGGTAGTGTTCGGCGACAGTCGAGGTCAAGCCGGAAACACTTCAGCCATCCGATGACACCAGTTTACGCTGACCATTCACCGTCGTTTAACACCGTCATCGGATCGCTGACCAGTTTATGCTTATTGTGATAGTCAGTTTTCGGGTTTCTCCACTGAGGTGCTTAACCATGTGAGCTGGAAGCACAATCGCAGTGGTTCTCCCTTTGCACACCTGGCCGAACAAAGCGGAACGTAGGAGGCAAGCGCAGGAGCCGGGCAACCCAACTATTGACCGAAGACACAATTCAAAACCGATGCATATATAGCAATATCCGAGAATGCTTTTGCCGAATCTCTAAAGGTGTCCGGAGGTGCACTGCGAGACTTGTGCTGAAAGCACACAAATAGTTTAAAAGTGCCATAAGCTTGGAAAACCAAAAAACATCAGTAAAAACTTGACGTCCGAACAAGATCAAGTGTTCGGTGCCAATCCGAAAATTGGTCTTAGCAAAAGAAGTGCTTCAGTGCTTTAACATGATACATCCTATCTCAAGACTTCAAGCGGGTCAGCCCTCGGCTTCAACCTCCTATCCCGAGGGCGGAGTACTTCTCATTAGGCCAGTTTAGCAAACTAAACTCTAGCAACTTTGAGAGAGAAATTAGGCTCCCCGGCTAGTGACCACACGCTCGTGTCGAAAAAAGGTGTGATAGATAATAATAATAATAATAATAATAATAATAATAATAATAATAATAATAATAATAATAATAATAATAATAATAATAATAATAAAACTTCGCAACAACTAAGAAGAAGAACACTTATCATAAAACGGCTCATATAAATTTAAGAGCCCCCAAGTGACTTGGGTAAAAGAATGATTGCATGTACCGAAGTACTTATATCATATCTATGTTCAACCGAACTTTAAACGCATCTTAACCAACCGTAGGCTTCTCCCTCTTCAGTCAAGGACCGAAAAGTGTTATGTACTGCATCTGTCGAGAATATCGACGGTGTTTCCAGTAACCAGGCAATCAGGCCATAAAGGCATGAATCGACAAAAGCGCGCTCGAGGAACTTATGCTATATTACTGCGAAGTGTAAGAAGCATCTTCAAAGAAAATAGTACCCCCACCGATACCTTTCTTGGTGCTCATTGTTATTATGAGACTTGTGCAATAGATTTTTGTACTCATGAGTTCCGTTGTGTGCCGACCATCATTGAAAACTATAAGAGCGCTTAGCTTTAGGCTTCACCAGTCGAGGTCCGGCTCGGATGACCCGATCGTGACAATCACAGAGGTGCTCCCTTTACTCCCTAGCCGAACAATCGGGAACGTGAGGGTAAACACAGATGTGAGGCAACCCAGCTTGCAAATCGCTTAAGTCAATAGGGTGCATATTGTGGCGTAATACACGAACAAGGAACGAAGCCATACAAGTATAATCATATGCAAGAGGAAAAGCTTCATGAAGGAAGCCCCCAAATGAATTGGGTATTTGAATTTATGCCTCACAAACAAAGTTTGGACAAGAAATTTTTTTACAAGCAACATTTTTCCAAAAAAGTATAATGCTTGGTCGAACCGAACACAAGTTAGAAATTAAAGCTTTGAGCATGAAAGAGACTTAGCTGGTTAATGTGTTCGGTATTGATGACGCGGTCCGAGCTTGATACGGGACAAGGTTCCATCCCCCAAGCCGGTCCCGAGGTGGCGGAATAGAGAGCTCGACACGCCGAAGTGGTGACGGTCAATGCAGACCAGCAGAGTGACGCGAAGTCCCCGGATCATTTTCCTGTGCACAAAAAATAGTGCAAACCGGAGATAATAGTAATAATGATAATTAAAAAAACGTTGCATAATAAATAATTTCTGCAAAGTGAGTAATAAAAGAAATATGGACTGGCGCCGAAGTCAATGTCGATGCAGGGCGTCGGCGCGAGGCGGTAAAGGTGTGGCAAAGCCTGAATTCACAGGTCGGTCCGAGCTCCGGATGCGGCGTTCGCTGGACTATGTACGGAAAATGACCGAACCACCATGCGACTGTCGTTAATGCGGCCACCATTTGATAGACCTATGTACATATGTACATATGATGGATAAACCAGAGTAATAATTCCTTGGGAAAAATGAACCCAAACAAGCAAAAAATACTGGGATTAATAGCACCTGATTTATTTGTTGTAGCAATCCGAAGGAAGGTGATTCCCAAAATTGGGACTCGATCCGCGCACCCATTGCTTGATGGGCGATAAAACGACGGCATGGCAAAGCTGGCAAAGGTTGGCTTGCCAAGGCAAAGCCCTCGGTCCATCTAACGTGACAAAGCTGGTCGGCTAGTGACGCCGAAGTGTCCAGAGTAGGTTGATGAAGAGATGGCGAAGCCCCCGGTCCAGCTGAGATGTCGAAGTAGGTCGGCGTGATGGACACCAGCTTGAAGAAGCAATAGTGCGGCCCTGCCGATGCAGGTCGTGACGTGGTCGATGCCGGCTTGATGAAGCGACCGTGCGGTGATGCCGGTATACCCGCTCCGTGTAATCCGTGGGGCGGCGATGTTGGTGATGATTTATCCTTCGCGATGCCGGACTCTTGTTCGGCTTGCCGAGATGATGATCCGAAGAAGTTGAGCTCGGCTCAACAAAGTGACGACGTGTCTAGCGCAGGTCGGCAGCCGTGGAGCAGTATTGCCGGACTGGTTTGACACCAGAATGATGTTGAAGATCATGTTTAGAAGATCTTAAAGTTAGTGGGATGTGTTCGGAAACAAAACACAACACCCCATACAAAACTTCCTTCAAAAAGGGTGTCCGAAATCCCGTTCATAAAAAAGACGAACTCGGGTCGGATACGTTTTCACGCAGAAAACAGATCCGAAAAGTGATGCACTAATCGGAAGGTTCCCAGAGTTTGGACGGTCGGATCGAGCTGAAATTTTGAGGTGTGGTAGATATAGGAATTCCGCAGCCGATCAATGTTTGGATCTTCCAAAGGAAGTCCAAACTAGAAGCTGGACACCACGCCCTAAACTCGTCCGGATTCTCGTCCAGATTCAATGCGGCTCCGGTATACCGGAGATTGCCAGAGATTGCTCCATCGGAACTCGACGAAATTTTCCAAGGTTGTTGTAGACTCAATTCCGCACAATTCTACCGAATCAATCGTTAAAACGACACTTGAGGAGGCAGTGGTGGTGGACACAAGTCCGCTGTCCAGAAAAACAGTACGGTTGCCCGAGGGCAATGTTGACGTTGAGCCCCCGGGCTCCCTGGATGATTCCTCCATGATCTTGATAGAGATCGGAGTTGATGTTGATGAAGGCCATCATCCGAACATGATGATCGGAGGTAGGGCGCAGCCCTTGGTCGAACCAAGGTGACCAGTTGAGCTGGGAAGAAGATGCCAAAGTCGCATTTGATCTGCAGGCGAGCCATCGACCTTTTGCCGAACACACAGCGGAACTCTCAATGAAAGCACCAATGTCGGTGTCAAAACCAGCGGATCTCGGGTAGGGGGTCCCGAACTGTGCGTCTAGGCGGATGGTAACAGGAGACAAGGGACACGGTGTTTTTACCCAGGTTTGGGCCCTCTCGATGGAGATAAAACCCTACTCCTGCTTGCTTAATATTGATGATATGGGTAGTACAAGAGTAGATCTACCACGAGATCAGAGAGGCTAAACCCTAGAAGCTAGCCTATGGTATGATGGTTGTTCGTCCTATGGACTAAAACCCTCCGGTTTATATAGACACCGAAGAGGGTTAGGGTTACACAGAGTCGGTTACAATGGTAGGAGATCTACATATCCAGACGCCAAGCTTGCCTTCCACGCCAAGGAAAGTCCCATCCGGACACGGGACGAAGTCTTCAATCTTGTATCTTCATAGTCCAGGAGTCCGGCCAAAGGTCATAGTCCAGCTATCCGGACACCCCCTAATCCAGGACTCCCTCACGCCTGCACCTCTCCGGCCCAGTCATCCTTGCGAGGCCCAGAAGAGCGTCTCCAAGAGGGGGCGACCCCCAAGGACTCATCGGCTCCTGAGGCGCTCGTCCCCAGCTTACTGGCCGGGGCCCAGCAGGCTCCGGAGCCCCTGACTTCTTCCTCCGCCACCATCAACCTGCAGGTCTTGGCGATAATGCCGCCTTATTCTTCCGCCTTACCACCAGTTCATGATCCTTCTGCCTCAGCCGACATCCTAGAGCACGCCCTTTCTACGCTGACCCTGCTGCGGGATGATCTTCAAGGCACCGACCGCCGCCTGATGGCTGGGCGCCTGGAGCTGATCTCTGGCTGGCTCCATTCTGATGCGTCCGTCCGGGCGGCGCTGAGCCAGGTTGTGGCGGCCTCCGAGGAGGACACGCAGGCTGCCGTCCAAGTCGGGGCTGCCAGCGAGGTGGAGCTGAAGGACGCCGAGGCTGCCAAAGGGCGCTGCCAGTCGATGGAGGCCGAGCTGGAGGACATGCGCAACGAGCGAGCGGCCGATGCTCGAGACCGCAAGGCAGAGGAGGAGAAGATGAAGGCCCGAGAGGACGCCGTCAGAGGTCGCGACGCCAAGCTGGAGCAGTTGGCGAGGGCACAGGCCATGGAGCACAGCCGACTGGAGAAGCTGGAGCAGAAGATGGAGGCGGAGAAGGCCGAGCTGGAAGCCAAAGCGAAGATCCTGGCTGAGGATCGCGTGGCGTTCAAGTCCCTTGAGGAGAGATCCCGCTAGGGGCTGCGGGCACTTTACGAGAAGGGCTTGGAGAAGCCGCTGGCGAAGGACGACGAAGGACCCGCCCTGCTGCTCCCCCATATTGTCATGACGCTCGAGGATGTCGTTGACGGGATCAGCCCCATGGTGGAGGGGGAAGCCCGTGCGCTCTTCTCATCTGCCCCGATGCGTGTCTTCATCCACCTCCATCTTCGCAATCCTGATGCCGACCTTCGTAAGCTGCTCGAGCATGTGGACGGGGAGCGATGTGTAGCTGCCGCCAAAGCTATGAACGGCCAGGTGGAGGCCTTGTTGAAGAAGTTCCTTGCCGTGGACCCCGCGCCCTCAGCTGGTGGTACTGCCGAACCTACGACTCAGGCTGGCGGCACTGGTGGGGCAACATTGTCGTCGAAGGGGCATCCCTTGCGAGTGACGGTGGTGCCCAAGGCTGACGAGGGGGCTTGCTGGCGACTCCTTTTCCTGCTTTATCTCTGCAACATGCACCATGCCTCATGGAGGCGTTTAGACTTGCGTTTGGTATTTGGAGAACGGTATGCTCTGTAATATTTGCTTAAGATTCCGTGCTTTCCTTTCCATTCATTTGGAGTTCTACGTAAGTGAGGCCCGACCCGGCGCGTACCTCAGCTGCCATTGGGTCGTTCGGATCGCCAGGACGAGGCCAAGGGGTGAGGGGCTACGTGGCCAGTTAGGCTCCTGACTCGCGATGCTCAGGAGTCCCCCTTGACGTGCAAACAACTTACGGAAAGGAGATACGAGAGTAGGCCTTAGTGTTCTACGTCGGTAGGGCCCGACCTCGCGCATACCTCGACCGCCGTTGGGCCATCCAGATCACCAGGACGGAACCAAGGAGTGAGGTGCTTCGTGGACAGTTAGGCTCCTGAGTCACGATGATCCAGAGTCCCCTTGACACTCAAATGACCTTCATACCTTTTCCTTCACCGAGGCTCTGCTCGGGAGGGACACGTGACGACAAGGTCCGAAGGACCTGGCAGGGTGGCGTACGCTCGGGCGTGACCCGGACGCAGCCCCCATGCCCAGCCCCCTCGCGCGACTCTCCCGAGGAGAGGTGTTGCGATGAGGTGAACACCGAGCCCGGGCTCCACGAGGTTGAATGCGGCCTGGGGCGCCCTCGGTTGTTTATCACCGGTATGAAGCATAGCGCTTCCGCACTTGCAGGCATAGCCGCTCCTCGACCGTGTCGACCGCCAGACGGAGCATGGTGCTTCCATCGGCGTGGGTGAGGGCTCCCTATGAGTGGAGCCCCGGGCGTGCAGCCCCGCCGACACGTGGCTTGCGGCAGGGCTGGAAGCGAGGTGTGTATGGGCGCCAGAGCGGCGTAGGACTCACGAGGCCCTACCTCAAGGCGGGTTGCGCCTGGTCTTGATTCTTGACTGTTGTGGTGGTCCTGCGAGATGGTTCGGCAACCTGCGCTGGACGAATCTCCTGAGGCAATCACATGAGACGGATAGACACCAACGACCCCAGGAGGTGACGTGAATGGGGCTGGCCCGCCAGACAGAGCTCGGTCGTTGGATTTATCGATGCTGCAGGGACGGACCCGAGCACAGACGCCGTGCCTAGTCTTCTCATGCGAAGGATCCTGAAGAAAGACGCCCGACGCGCGGCTCCGTGGTGGTAAGACACCGGGTCGCGCGCCCTAGCCTGTCCGCCCATGATTAGCTCATGTGAGAACAAGGCACCTAGGGCCATTTTGGGAGGTGATGTACACGGGAACGGGCCTGCGAGCCAGAGCTCAGCCTCTTGGGTTTGGCGACGCTGCAGGGACGGACCCAAGCACAGACGCCGTGCCTGTCCTTAATCATGAGGCGGTCATGGGCGGGCCTACAAGGGTGCACGACGTTCATGGCATCGAAGTACTGGGCAGGCAGGTTGTAATTTTAAGTAACCCATGCAAAGGAATGAGCTAGTTCGAATGGATGCGAGAACGATACATGCCACCGGGACGGACCCGAGCGGCGCGGGGAAGATGCAGCCCGAGGGGCGCTCCTAGCAGAGTAAATTAAAGATGCAGAAAGATACATACCATAGGGACAGGCCCGTGCAGCCTGGGAATGATGCAGCCCGAGGGGCGCTCCCAGCTGAGTAAACCGGAAAATGTCACCTGGTACCGTTGTCAAAGGGATGTTGGGGTAGCTGAAGATGCACGCTGGTGGAGTCGTTCCTCACGAGCCGCCAGGGCCCTGGGCCTCAGGAGGCTCTGGGGGCTCGGGTGGTTCCTTGAGGACCATCGCCATCTCCGTCAGGACTGCATGGTGCCTAGCATCCTGAGCCGCCAGGATGCTCCGTAAGCAACGCTGGAATGTAACAGCCGTGTTCGACAGGCCAAAGGCCATCCGAACGTAGCGGTGAGGTGGGCCTTCTCACCGGCCAACACGTGAAGGCCAGAAGAACTCTTGGGTTGTGGCCTTGTTGAGCCCCGGGATGCCGATGCAGACGCGTAGCCCGCCGTCCTCGCCAGGAAGGGGAGCTACGCCGGGTGGTTGGCGGCGGCCGCCACGTATGGTTCATGCCTCTTGAAGCTCCTGGGTCGCCTTGTCGATGAACTCCTAAGCACCGGGCGCACCTTGCCCAGTGCCCCTTTGGGGGAAACGTGAGGCGAAGCACGCCTCCACATGGTGCCCGAGCGCCTCCCTCGTGATGTTGGTTAGGTCTGAGGCCCTCCAGAAGGGATCCCCCGAGCCTTGCCCGAGGAGGGCGCCAGGCGCGCCTTCCTATGCGAGGGAGGGAGGTGCCCCAACTGCGGGCATGGATCCTGAGGTGGTTACACCGGAGGCGCCGTTCTCCTGAGGCCCTGGGTGGAGTAGCTGCTTCTTCTTGTTGGGGCTGGCCTCGGGAGGATACAGGGTGCCTTCTTTGTTGGGGTCTCCGATCGCTACAGCTTGGAAGGCGCGCTCAAGGGAGCACAACACATTTTTTCCGCAGGGGACTGTGATGACTCTGCCGCTCCCTGGCATCTTGAGGACGTTGTAGCCATGGTGGGTCGCTGCCATAAACATGGCCAATGCTGGGTACCGAGGATGGCGTTGTACGGCAGACGGATCTCGGCGACGTCGAATCAATGAGCTCGGTATGGTAGTTGTTTCGCTGGCCAAAGGTGACAGGGAGGTGGACCTGCCCTATCGGGGTGGTGGAGCCATCGGTCACTCCTGAGAAGGGCTTGGTAGGCTGCAGCTGGTCGTAATGTACTTGAGGCTATCGAATGTCTCGATGGACAGGACATTGAGCCCTACGCTGCCGTCGATGAGGGTCTTGGTGACTTGGACGTTACTGATGAAGGGCGAGTAAAGCATTGGGAGGGCGCCAGAGGTTGCTGCAGACTTGAGCTGGTCCGATGAGCTGAAGGTGATGACGTACTTGGACCACCTGAGTGGGCGCGTGGCCTCGAGCCTGGGAAGGGCCGCGTTCACCTCATGAGCAAACCGCTTGAAGATGCACTGAGAAGCTGGGGCCTGAGCACCGCCCGAGATGTAGGCGATAGCGCGCGGCTCCTGGAAGCCCCCAGGCCCCTCATCCTGATGATGGTCTTCCTTCCTTCTTGGTGGTGGCGGCAATGGAGGGAGGCCAGCATTGCCCTGATGACGGTCCTCACGAGGCTGGTCCCTCCAAGCGCCCTCATGAGGCTGGTCCTGCCATTGGTCCTCGCAGGGCTGGTCGCGTCACTCCTGACAGGGGCCGCGGTAGTCCCAGCATCCTCCACTTCGCCTCGGCCGTAGCCCCGGTCTCTACGCTCAGGGCATCGACCGAAGCGTCCATCTTGAATGGCCCTGAGCTCTTGGCAGTCGCTAGTGTTGTGGTTGTGCATGTTGTGGAAGGCGCAGAACGGACGGCTGCTCTTGGACGACTCGGGGTGGTCCCGGCAGCGCTTTGTATCTGGCTCTGCTGCGAGTACGGCTACTCCCTTGCGCTTCACGTCCTTGGCCTTGGCTTTCCTCTCTTCTGGGTCGGCAGCAGGGAGCTCGAGGAGGGAGAGGCGTCCCTCCTCAGCTCTTGCGCACTTGGTCGCCATGTTGAACATCTCAAAAGCCGTGCAAAACTCCTCGTGGATGGCGAGCTCCTCCTTCATCTTGATGTCGCGGACGCCATCAAAGAACGCTGAAATGATGGCCTCGTCCATCACCTTGGGGATCTTGAGGAGAAGACTGTTGAAGCGCTGGATGTACTTCTGCAGGGTCTCTCATGGCTGCTGCTTGATGCGGCGTAGGTCACCCGTAGCAGGCGGGCGGTCGCGAGTGCCCTGGAAGCTGGCGACGAAGCGGTCGCGCATCTCACCCCAAGAGGAGATCGACCCCGAGGGCAAGTTTAGGAGCCACGAGCGAGCACCATCCTTGAGAGCCATGGGAAACCAGTTCACCATGACTTTCTCATCGCCGTTGGTCGCCTCGATGCTCAGCTCGTAGAGCTGCAAGAACTCCGTAGTGTCGGGAGTGTTGCCGCAGCGCGGGGGCAGGTCCAGCTTGAACTTGCCTGTCCAGACGATGTTATGCAGCTCCGGAGTAAAGACACGGCAGCCTGTTGTGGCCATCGGGGCCCATCGCAAGGGCGGAGCCTGATCTTGATGCCCATGCACCGCCGCCACAGGCGGCACGCGATCTTGATGTGGCGGCACCGGGAGTGCAGGAGCATTTTCTCGTGGTCGAAGGACATCTTGGCAGCTACCTTCTTCGCGCGCAGGCACCCGGCACGGCGGGTCGCGCCGAGGGGCCTCGCGTCTTGGGGCTAGGATGCTGTCTTGGTGCGGAGGTGGCGGAGGCGCCCCGTGAGCTACGTCGCTCGCGGCTTGAGGAGGGCAAGGCAGCGAGAGAGATGGCACAGGGGAGCCCCCAGCAGTGCTAACGAGCTCGGCGATGTAGTCCAGCCAGTCCTCGTAGAGATCGTCGACTGGGCGGTAGTGCAAGTGCTCGCGTTCCATGAGCAATGTGTCCTACGCGTCCGTGGGTGCGCGACGAGCGTGGGACGATGAGCCGGCCGGAGTCAGTGACGGGGTGGCGGTGCGGCCGTCCCGCCGCAAAGAGGGGTGCAACGATGATGCTTGCTGCTCGTTTCCCGCCGGGCCGGTGGTGGCGTTGGCGGCAGGGATGGAGAACGACGAGGAGGCCCGCCGACGGGAGCTGTCTGAGCGACACGAGAGGCCAGGGCGGCCCGGCACTCGGCGCAGGCTCCGCGTGGGTCCGCCATGGACGCTGTGGAGCAGCGGAGCATGGATCGACGGAAGAAAAGCTTCAGCGCACCCATACCTGGCGCGCCAAATGTCAGATTACGGGTTACGGCAAAACCCTTGAGGTTCGAACACTGGGGTGCACAGGAAGATCTCTCTCCCCCTGGCTAACACTCTTGCAACAATCTCAAGGACAAGCATGCCGAACCCAAAGAACAAGGGACACAAGAGTTTATACTGGTTCGGGCCACCGATGTGGTGTAATACCCTACTCCATTGTGGTGTGGTGGATTGCCTAGTAGGCTGAGGATTAACAAGTACAAGGGAAGAACAGCCTCCTGAGGAGAGCTGTTCTTGAGCTCATGGAGCTTGCGAGTTGGCCTTGGCGGAATGATTCCAATCCAAAATCAGGTGCCTCCCCATGGTGGTGGCTAGTCCTATTTATAGAGGGCCCTATCCTCTTCCCAAATATCAGGCAGGAAGGGATCCCACAATGGCCAATTTGAAGGGGGACAACTAGTACAAGCTATCCTGACAAAAGGTGGTCCTCGCCTGCCAAAGGCTCCGGTGGTGACGCCGATGTGGGCTCCGCGATGACCTCCGTCCTGCCGTACTGCTGGTCTTGGTCTCATTGCACCGATATGGAAACCTGCCCCCTTAGCACCAAAGAGGAAACCAGTACTCTACGCCCGCTCGTGCCCGCCGGGGCCCTGTTAGAGTAATGGGCCACGGGTAGCCTAACCCGAGTCCCTGAACCTTTCAAGAAATCGGGGCCGGCTGCGCCCCTCAGGACATCAAAGATGAAGCGCCGCCTTCTGATGGCCGGCCAGCCCAAGCGGCCGGCTGCCACTAGGCGGCTAAGCTCCAGAAGGCGGCACAAAGACGGGCTGACTCCTTGCTGGCGGCCTCCAGAGACGCAGGCTTCTAGCAGGCAGCCCACAGCGCCCTCAGAGTTTGCACCCCCATTAAGAAGACAAGACAGGGTAAGGCTACAGTGTGGCCCATCACCCCCGTATCTAGGGCCGGGTGTGGCCACAGTTCTTCGTACAGGCGGAGATCTCCGCCCGGCGCGACACTGTCGCCACTCCACCCCTGACGTCACTTCTGGCAGGCAGAGCCCTGTTCCCATGACGGCCTGGCGGTACGGCCTGCAGGCGGCGATTCCTACCAGGCAGCGAGAGCCCGGAAGGCGGCGGAAGCCTGACCAGTCAGACCTAAGGGAAGCCGGCTTCAAGCAGGCGGCCCGTTCCTTCCTCGGGGCCCGTGCACCATTAACCAGATGAGACACGGTGTGGCTACAGTAATCTCCCACCAGGCGGTGGGACTGTAGCCATGCTCCCTTGACCAATACTGCATCATTAGCATCGCGGCCACAGTACCAGAGCAGTCGGCGGGGCCCACCAAGCAGCGGGCCCCAGCTGCCGGCGGAGAAGCCGGCGACCAGTGACATTGACAGCCGGGTCCTACACCCGGCTAGATTACCATTGTACCCCTGGGCGGGTAAGTCTATATAAACCCCCCAAGGCACCCATGCAAGGGGTTCCCAACCTGTTAGAACTAGACTCACACATAGAGAGAGGAGAAGGTGAGCCCTGCTTTCTTCCACCTCTAGCATACAGCTCGAGGAGCACCGTTGTACTCACTAGTGCCTTAGTGATCATGCAGATACCCCACAGAGCAGGACTAGGGGTGTTATCTCCTAGGAGAGCCCCGAACCTGGGTAAAGTGCTCCGGCGTTCGTGGCTACACGTCATCCCGCTTCCAGGCACCGGCGACGTTCTACTCGCTCCGACCATGAGAAGCCATCCATTGGTATATGTCGCACCCAACCCCCGACATTTGGCGCCCACCGCGGGGCGAGGTGCACCGTCTCCCGGAGACCTGTTCTGGACGATAACCTTGTTCCTTCCCGACGAGCGCAGCCAGCCCAGCACGCCAGACGGCGTCTGTGCCGACGCGCTGCACGGTGCAGAGGTCTCCTGCGCGGTGAGCTGCCTCGCCGATCTTGTTGGCGAGATTCGCCTCTCCGACGAGCCCGCGTCTGATGAGGGCACAAAGGGCCCTAAGAGACGCCTCATCAGCCTCCTCGATCAACTCCACATCGCCAGCAAGCCTGCTGTGGACTTGGAGTCGGTTGGCGCATTTCCCACCAACATGGTGGTCTACGACGCACCGCTCCCTCGCGCGGAAAGCGGTGGCCAGGATCCGTTGTAGGCGGTGCTGCAAGACCTGACCGCGCCCATCCCAGAAGACGTCGACGCTGAGACGCTGGAGGCACTCCGTGTCGGCAAATTTTGTCGAAGCGCCAACCGTCAAGGCTAGCATGAGACTCCTTCGGAGGCCTACCAGCAATGAGAGATAGACCGCGTTGCCGTCGCACGCCGCTCGTGGGCCTAGCCACATTGGCCTGAGCCGGCAGCGTGGCGCGACCATCGCCAGCATGTTCGGGACAGATCGTCCCGTCTACGCCACGCCTGCAGAGAACATACGAGCTGCCCAGGCGGCAGCAGACGAGCTAGACAAGCTCGAGGGCGACGAGCGTCGCCACATGACGGAGCGCATCCAGCAGCTCTTTGACGCGGCTGCTGAGAAGCAAGAGGCCAGGTGCCGCACTGAAGCGCCCAATCAGCGAAACGACGACCCGCCTCCTTGCCGAGACCAAGGCGCGATATCCCGGATGCCGACTGGTGCCGTCCGCGGTAGAAGAGACAAGGAGCCGGCTGCCAGCCGCAACAGGACTCGCATCACCATCGAGCGCGACCAAGACGGCCGCCCAAGAGCAGTGGAATGACGGGACGACTATCTTCCTCCTCCTCCTCCTTGCAGGGAGAGGCGCGCTTCCCCACCGCCTTTTGATCAGACGACACTCGGCGACCGCCTTGGCCGCCGAGAAGAAGTCGGAGAGAACGATGCCCGCCACCGGATCGACCGCCTCAACCTATCCCTGGCGCTGGAAGAAGAAGATGAGCTGGGTCCGCCTTGCTTTGGCCCCCGCATCCGAGATGAGCCCTTCCCCAAAGGGTTCACACTCCCGAGAGATACGCCCAAGTACACCGGCTCCGTGAAGCCGGAAGACTGGCTGGTCGACTACTCCACAGCCGTTAGCATCGCGAATGGCAACAAGCGCATTGCCATGAAGTACGTTCCGCTCATGCTCCAGGGCACAGCCCGGACATGGTTGAATAGTCTGAAGCCCCGTATCATCAACAGCTGGGTTGATTTCACCGGAGCCTTCATCCGCAACTTGACCAGCATGTACAAGCGGCCGCCCAAGACTCGCGACTACCTCACACGCTGGGCCGAGCTGCACAACTCTTGCGAGGGTGTGCACGAGGTGCAGGCCATCGAGTACTTCACTGCCGGGTGCCGAGAAGGCACCCTCCTCAAGCACCGTCTTCTCTAGGACGAGCCGGCGACCCTCGATGAACTGCTGATCATAGCAGACAAGTACGCCATGGCCGACTCCTCCATGAAGGCGGAAATCCAAGTTGACGCATCTGGCAAAGTGGCTCCTCAAGCTCCTCGGACTCCGGCTGGAGACACTAGTCGGCATCAGCAACCGAACGACAACAAGTGGAAGGCCATGCAGCCGGCTTCCACAAGCCGGCAGGTGGCGACATTCGAAGATCAACAGCTAGAAGGGCAGCCTCCACCCAAGCGTCAGATGGGCGTCAAGCCCAACTGGTTTCCCGCCTTCTCGTATGAGCAGACTCTTGATGCACCCTGCAAGTTCCATAGTGGCACGAAGCCGTCCAACCACACCACTCGGAAATGCCACTGGCTCACTAGGATCGCCAAGGGTGATGGACTCCTGCCTCCTCCGCCTGCCGGCCCACCGCCTCCTCCTCCCCAGCAGTCGGTGGTTCGGCCAGTCGGTGCAATACAAGATGAATACCCTGAAGAGCATGGAGCTTATGTTGTGTTCACCAGCGTGGCCGATGATAGGCACAGAAGACGGCAGTGACAACAAGAAGTAAATGCAGTAGCATCAAAGACCCCCCGAGTTCATGCATTGGTCTAAGAAGCCCATCAGATGGAGCAGAGCTGACCACCCGGAGGTGATGCCGAATCCCGGTTCTTATGCCCTGGTTTTGGATGCCACTTTCGCCACAGAGAGGCGGGCTGCTCGCTTCTCCCGAGTCCTGATAGATGGCGGCAGCAGCATCAACATCCTGTACCGAGACACTATGGAGAAGTTAGGAATCAAGCAGAAGCAGCTTCAGCCCAGTCGGACTGTATTCCATGACATAGTTCCTGGCCTTTCCTGCTCACCAATCGGCAAGACTCAAATTGACGTCCTCTTCGGAGACAAAGAACACTTTTGTCGAGAGCCAGTCTGGTTTGAGGTAGTGGACCTTGAGAGCCCTTATCATGCACTGCTTGTCCCGCCTGCTCTGGCCAAGATCATGGCGGTCCCCCACTATGCCTAACTCAAGATGAAGATGCCAAGCACCAAGGGAATTCTAACCTTAACTGTGGACTACAAGAAGTCCTCTGCCTGTGCAGCAGACAGCAGCCGGCTAGCCGAGTCTTTCGTGATCGCGGCTGAAAAACGGCTCCTTGACCGGGTTGTGGCAATGGCAGGCAAGCAGCCGGAAATGTCGCCCAACCCCAAGGAGTCGGAAGATGAGGGCTCGTTTAAGCCGGCAAAAGAAACAAAGAAGATACCCTTGGACCCGGAGCACCCGGAGAGGCTCGCTATCATAGGTGCAAACCTCGACAGCAAATAGGAAAGCAAGCTCGTCGATTTCCTCCGTGAGAATCGGGACATCTTTGCATGGTCTCCCAAGGACATGTCGGGTGTTCCGACGGATTTCGCCGAGCACAAGCTACAGGTCCGACCTGATGCCAAGCCAGCTAGGCAGCCTTTGCGCCGCCTGTCAGAAGAGAAGAGAAGAGTTGTTGGAGAGGAGATAGCCCGACTTCTAGCAGCCGGATTCATCATGGAAGTGTTCTTTCCAGAATGGTTAGCCAACCCAGTCCTTGTACTGAAGAAGAATCAGCAGTGGCGCATGTGTATCGATTATACCAGCCTCAACAAAGCTTGCCCCAAAGATCCCTTTGCCCTGCCAAGAATTGACCAAGTGATAGACTCCACAGTCGGATGCGAGCTGTTGAGCTTTTTGGACGCATACTCAGGGTATCATCAGATCAAGCTGAACCCGGCCGACAGGCGGAAGACCGCCTTGATCACACCATTCGGAGCCTTCTGCTACCTAACCATGACGTTCGGCTTGAGAAATGCCGGCGCCATGTTTCAGCGTTGCATGCAGAAGTGTCTCCTAAAGCAACTCGGAAGAAACGTCCACGTCTATGTGGACAATGTTGTGGTGAATCCGGAGAAGCGTGGAACGCTGTTAGAAGACCTCAAGGAGACCTTTGAAAACTTGCGCCGATTTCAGATCAAGCTCAACCCGGAGAAATGCGTCTTTGGAGTACCGGCCGGCCAGCTTCTTGGCTTCCTGGTCTTAGAGCGCGGCATAGAGTGCAACCCTGTGAAGATCAAGGCCATCGAGAGGATGGAGGTGCCCAGCCGACTGCTGGACATGCAAAAATTCACCGGCTGCTTGGCATCCATCAGTCGTTTCATCAGTCGGCTGGGCGAGAAGGCTCTTCCCCTGTACCAGCTCATGAAAAGACCACTTTTTTTGAGTGGAACAACAAGGTGGATGAAGCTTTTCTCCTGCTCAAAAGATGTTGACCACCCCACCTGTCCTGGTGGCTCCGACTCCTAAGGAGCCCATGCTTCTCTACATCGCCGCCACTAGCCGGGTGGTTAGTACAATCATAGTTGTGGAACGTAGGGAAGGCAAAGCACTACCAGTCCAGAGCCCGGTGTACTACCCGAGTGAAGTGATGTCCGACTCCAAGAAGAACTACCCCACTATCAGAAGATGTGCTACGACATGCACTTCGCCGCCAAGAAACTGAAGCCGTACTTTCAAGAGCACCCAATCACTATGGTCTGCACTGCTCCACTTGCCGAGATCATTGGAAGCCAAGATGCTTCAGGCCGAGTAGCCAAATGGGCAATAGATTTGGCCCCCTACACCATCTACTACCAGCCTCACACCGCCATCAAGTCACAAGCATCGCCGATTTCGCCGACCGGGCCGAGACCAGCATACCGCCGGCCAGCCAGACTCCGCCCATTGGCGTATGCACTTTCATGGTTCCAAGATGCGCACCGGTTTGGGAGCCGGCATCGTCCTCACCTCTCCCAAAGGCGGCAAGCTCAGATATGTGCTGCAAATCCACTTTGCCGCCTCCAACACCGTTGCTGAATACGAAGCACTCCTTCACGGGCTCCGGCTTGCCAAGGAACTCGACATTCGCCGGATCCTGTGCTCTGGTGCTTCCAACTTGGTGGTCCAGCAGTCGTCTGGCAACTGGGACGCCAAGGATGCAAATATGGTGAACTACCGCGTCCTCATACAGAAACTTAGTGGATACTTCGAGGGGTGCGAGTTCCTCCATGTGCCAAGAAATGACAACGAGCAAGCAGATGCCTTGGCACGGATCGGCTCCACCTGGCAAGCAATACCAGCCGGCGTCGCCCTGCAGCGCCTCCTCAAGCCGTTTGTCAAGCCGTCACTAGAATCAGACTCCATCTTCGTGCCGGCTCCTCCTGAAGCAGTCCGATCCGACTTGACGACCCTAGCAACCGGCACGGGAACTTCGGCAGGCGGCTCGGGGACTACAATAGCCGCACCCAGCCCGGGGACATCAAAACTTAGCCCGGGGACTGCAGCAGTCGGCCCGGGGACTTCGTCGACTCAGCAAGCGGCAGCCAACTCCAACCCGCCGCCTCCCGGCCCAAACGCCCTTGTATAAATTGCAATCCTGGCAGTTGAAGAAACAGAAGCACCTTCATGGGCTCAGCCCATCCTCAACTTTCTGGTGAATAAAGAGCTGCCGACTGATGAGACCTCGGCTCGACCGATTACGCGTCGGCAAGTGTACACCATTGTCAATAGAGAACTTGTGAGGCGCAGTGTCACTGGTGTGTACCAGCGCTGCGTGGAGCCGCAGCAAGGCCAAGCAATCCTCAAAGATATCCACCAAGGCGAATGTGGCCACCACGCGGCTGCAAGAGCACTTGTTGCCAAAGCTTTCCGCCATGGGTTTTTCTGGCCGACTGCTCTAGAAGACGCCAAAGACTTGGTCCAGAAATGCAAAGGGTGCCAGAAGTTCTGCTCCAAGCCACATCAGTCGGCTTCTGCACTCAAGACCATCCCCATTGCCTGGCCCTTTGCTGTCTGGGGGCTGGATATGGTGGGACCAATCAAGACAGCACGCGGCGGCATGACTCATCTGCTTGTCGCGGTGGACAAGTTCACCAAGTGGATAGAAGCAAAACCAATCAAGAAGTTGAATGGTCCGACTGCTGTGACTTTCATCGCTGACATCACCATCTGGTATGGCATACCACACAGCATCATCACCGACAACGGCACAAACTTTGCCAAAGGCGCTCTGGCCCGTTTTTGCATGACGCAGGGCATCCGACTAGACCTAGCGTCTGTTGCCCATCCGCAGTCAAACGGCCAGGAGGAGCGAGAAAACGGCCTCATTTTGTCCGGCATCAAGCCCCGACTGGTCGAGCCCCTAGAGTGTTCGGCTGGCTGTTGGCTCGACGAGCTGCTAGCTATCCACTGGAGCCTGCGCACAACTCCAAACAAGTCAACCGGCTTCACGCCCTTCTTCCTCGTCTACGGTGCCGAAGTCGTCATCCCGACGGATATAGAATTTGACTCCCCTCGAGTCACCATGTACACTGAAGAGGAGGCAAAAGAAGCACGAGAAGACGGCATCGATCTGCTGGAAGAGGGCCGGCTGTTGCCCCTCAGTTGGTCCACCATCTACCAGCAGAGCCTGCGCCGATACTACAATCGGAAGGTTAAGCCAAGATCCTTCCAAGAGGGAGACCTTGTGCTCCGGCTGATCCAGCGAACAGCCAGCCGGCACAAGCTCTCGGAACCTTGGGAAGGTCCCTTCATCATCAGAAAAGTTCTGGGCAACGACTCCTACTACCTGATCGACGCTCAGAAGCCCAGAGCACGCAAAAGAGACGACTCCGGCAAGGAGACAGAGCGACCATGGAATGCAAATCTCCTTCAGAGATTTTACAGTTGATGCACGAGATGTACCACGCTACCTTTTGTATTAAGTATGAAGACTCCGGATCCCCCGAGAAGAGCTCGGGGACTGCCCTCTTTTATCTATATGATAAGTATTATGCCTATGAATGTGTTATTTCATTATTCCGCCTGGCACCGGGTTTGACCAGTCGGCCCGGGGCTCGCCGCCTTGTACTATGTAGTGCTTCCTGCAGCCGTACAAGTAGTGTGTTGGCACTTAAACCTTCTCCTGCAAAGGACGCAGCTCACAGAGCAACTGTCTAGCAGGCAGGGGTTAAAGGCTGAAAAGGGTGCCCACATGAAAAATGGCTAACGACCCAAAAGCATGTACATAGTTCAAGCCGGCTTCTTGCCTCACCGGCCGGCTTCTACTTAACTTGCTAAATGCTCTAATCGGCTAAGTACTTGCCTTCCCGAAAGTGGCTAAGTACTTGACCCAGCCACAGTCCACAGAGCGGCTGTTCGGCTGGCAAGATGCAACTGAGGGAAGGCGGCAAAGGAAAAACGCCAAAGAGAAGAAAGCAAGAAGAGATAGAACTTGGCAAAAATATTTACATATCAAAAGGCCCTTGGCCAGCATTCAACAGAGTTTGAAATACACCCCGCGGGTGGAATTGTGCGAAGTTAACAAAGTTTGTCAAGACTGATAAGCAGGTAAAAACAAAAGATAAGTTAGCAGCCTAGGGAGCAGCAGGCGGGTTCGGCGGAACGGTGGAGTCGGTGGTGCTGGTTGGTGGAGCGACCGGCTGGTCAGTCTCCGCTTGATCGCCTTCAGTAGCACTCGGCTCGCTCGGGCGTGGCTCGTTGCTGGAGGCGCGGTCGAGCTGAGGCTGGCCGTTCGCTTCAACCTCTAGAGCTTCCTCTTCAGCTTCCTTGTTCTCCTCGTCTTCTCCCTCGTCACTGGAGTCGATCACTTCGGCCGAGTCCTTGCCATCCTCCGGGTTCAGCCCGAGTCACTCTGGTGGCGCTTCGGTACTATTCTCAGCCAGCTCCGGGACGAAGATGCTAGTGTTGGTGTACTCGGCGATCGTCGCCGCCCGCTTGACAAGATCACGCTCCACCGCCACCAGCTCCTCCTGGGCCTCCTGTCGGAACATGGTCAACTGGGCTAGATTTAGCCTAGGGTACCACGCCTTGACGAACTCCAAGGCCCGGCGTGCTCCAGCCCGGGCTGAGGAGCCATTCCAGGCCTCAAGACGGTCGGATGCAACCTCCAGCCAGTCGGAAGTCCGGCTGGGAGTGCGCGGAGCCGGCATGTCTAGCCAGAGGGCGGAGATGGTCTGCACGCTGACGTGCTGAAGACGGCGCATCATCTGATGAGCCGGCCGAAGACGGGCCTGGATACTGGGAAGTTGTTCGCTGAGGGTTCAGGGGGCATTGGCAGCAATCTGCGCACCTTCTGCCCTCCGCTCTTCACGGTCAGCCTCAATCTGATTGGTGGTGTCAGAGTGACCAGGGAAGAAGTATGCTCAAACAGAAAGGAAAAGAGCCAAAGTTAGAAGCAAGAAGCCAGCTCAATCAGCAACCAGCGGCTCAAGGAAAGAAAAAAGCTTACCGTCAACCATGTCTTCAATCTTGCCGAAGCCGGAAGTCACCAATGCCTCCTTTTAGGTCCAGGCGGAGTGCTCGGTCTCGAACTTGGCGAGAAGATTGGAATCCTTCATCTCCGCCTCCTTCTGGGCTTTCTTGAGAAGCTCCGCCTGCTCTGCCAGTTGCGTGGTCAGCCTGTCGCACTCCACCTCTTTGGCGTGCAAGGCGGTGTTGGCTTCACCCAGCTGCTACTGCAGGACGGCGTTGGCCTCTGCAAAACTAGAGGAAGAAAAAACATTAACAATCAACAAGGAAGAAGTACAGTTGCCAGGGAGATCCGACCTGACTGCTCAGTAGTCGGCCTGAATCTCTGGGACTACAGCCCGCGGGTGCGCTGTCGCGCCCCTGCCGAGAAAGAAGTTATCAACAATCAGCAAAGAGGAAGAACAGTTGATGGGGAGATCCGGCCCGACTGCTCAGCAGTCGGCCCGAATCTCGGGGACTACAACCCGCGGGTGCGCCAGCGCGCCCCCGCAGAGAAAGAAAACAAAGACTTACTCCAGTTTTCTGACAAGTCGGCAGCCTGTCGGTCCAGCTCTCAGACGTTAGAGTTGAAGGCGACTGCGCAGAGGTTGTGATAGTCCTATAATGAAGATAGGAGATTAAGTTAGTACTCGGAGCTCACCAATTAAAGTTCCGAGCCACCTGCTCAGTAGCAGGCTCGAAACTCGGGGACTACACCCAGTGGGTGCGCTGGTGCAACCCCACAGAGAAGTATAAGAAATACAAAAATTAAAGATGAGGAAGCAAGAAGTATACCCGGATGGCTGCTCGTGGCTCCAAGAACGCCTGGTTGCACCGCTTCAGGGCATAGGCTTTGGCTCAAAGTTTTCCTTGGATGTCCAGGATCGCCTGGTTCAAAGGGCCCGTACTGCCTCCCCGCACCCAATCAGCGGGCGTGTCACTGGTCGCCTCGGTGTCTGGGATCAAAGAGCTCGCGGCACCGAATTCCAGCAGGCGTGGCGCCGAAGCCGCCTTTGCAAACCGGCGGCATGATGGTGTGCGGACCTCGGGAGTCGGGCCCGTCACCATCTCGCCTTTGGGTGGTGGCAATGGCGGGTCTGCCGGCTGCTTGTCCCACGCTCCCTCAGACGGCGGTGGTGGAGGCACGACTATGTCCGGCATGACGATGTCGCCGCCTTCCCTCTCCATGATCGGGTGCTCATCGTCGGCACCCTCAATCGGCGCCACAAACTCTGGCGGTGGCGGCACGGAGTTCAGAGGGACGACGAATAGCGGCTCCTGGCGGTGCGCGGCTTCTTCAAGCTGTTTCTTCACTGCGGCGTCAGCCTCAGCCTCCGCCAGCTTCTTCAGCGCGGCGGCCTCCGCCTTGTCTGCCTCCACCTTCTCCAGACGGGCGGCTTCCTGCTCCTCGCGCGCCTCCCGCGCGTTTCGCTCCTGCACCTCCCAGAGGTCGGCGGCCGGATCGATTCGCCAGGTGGTGGTGGAGGTGTCCGCCGACCCAATGACGAAGGCGGCGGCCGACTTCTCAAGAGAGAGTGGGGCCCTAAGTCAAGAAAAGTAAAGCAAAGAAACTCAGACATAATTCGCAAGGAAGAAAAGCATGAGAAAATATACTTACGCCGACACCATGGGACGTGCCTTCAGGAGCTTCTGAAATTTGGCCGCCTTCGCAGCGGCCTCCTTCTGCCTAGTCGCGGTGGTCGGGTTCTTGGCCTTCTTCGGCGCGCTGCCGAACAAGGCGGCACCCTGTTTATGCTTTCGCGTGCCGCCTCGAGCGGTCGGCTCGGCGGAGGGGCCCGCGTCCGCCTTGCCGGCGCCCCGCGTAGGGCGCGGCTCCTCTTCCTCATCGTCATCATCAGGCCAAGTCTCGATGCCACCTTCTTCGATGCCGCCTGCTACATCGCCGCCGCCTATGGCATCGTCCTCTAGGGAGGCCACCCCCAAGTCAGGGTCGTCTACGTCGCTCTCCTCCCGGTCCGGCTGGTAGTTACCACCCGGCCCTACGACGGCGGCCATCGCCGGGGACATAAAGATCTGCGTCTCAAAGATCGACTGTTCAAGACCAGGATCAAGACCAAGACAAGTACCAAAAGGAAAGAGTTGAAAAATTACCGCATGCGGCGGGTCGGGGCGAGAGTATGGCCGCTTGCCAAACCGCCATGATCCCTCCGACAGCTTGAGGTCGGCAATCTCGTTCACCATCCGGGCCACCTCGACAGTCGGCATGTCCCTCGTGCACATCCGGCTCGGGTCGCGGTGCCCGCTCATCCGATAGATCAGATGAGGCCGGCCTTGGAGCGGGAGGACCCGACGCTTGACGAAGGCGACCAGCAGGTCGGATGCCACGAGGCCCTCCGCCTCTATCAGCACCCGGAGCCGGTTGATGGCGGCAGTGGCGTCGGCTGATAAGGGCTTCAACTTATAGCACCAGTTGGCCCGAGGCTCGGCTGGGGGGCCGGCTTCGTAGGGCGGCAGGTTGATGAAGTCGATAGCCGGGTCGACGTTCTCCACATAAAAATATGATTTCTGCCATAGTTTCACCAACGGCGATAGCTTGATGGCGGGGAAGACGTTCTTCGGCGACGGCCGGCGCACCGCGAAGAAGGCGCCGCACTGGGCTGCCACCTCCCGGACGGAGGTGCCCAGTTTGGTGTAGAAGTAGGCTCCCCACAACTTGAGCTTGGGGAGGATGCCGCTGGTAGCCTCGTGACGCCAGCTGTGACAAAGCGTGCGTACAGCAGCGCGTCACATGTCTTTGGCGTCAAGTGATGCGGCTGAAGATGGTAAAACTCCATGAAGGAGCGGAGAAAGCCACTCGCCGGCAGCCCGAAGCTGCGGAGGAAATGCGAGCGGAAGATGACCCGCTCGCCTCCTCTTGGCACCGGCGAGATTTCCTTCTCCGGTGGCACGCGCACCTTGACAAAGCCAGGGCCGGGCAGCCGCCGTGTCGCGCAGAGGAAGGTGAGGTGGTTGTCAATCACCACCGAGCCATCCCAGTCCCCTCCCTTCTCGCACGTCATGGAGACCGAGCAGGATCGAGCAAGAAGCTTGGGGCGTGGAAGCCTAGCGGCGGCAGGCTGCGGCGGCGGCTCGGCGGAGCACGAAGGTGTGGCGGCAGTGAGGGGAAGAAGAAGAAATTGATGAGGATGGGGCAGGAGGGCGTGCGTGCTCCGCCGCTCCCCCTCCTCCCCCTACTTATAGCCGGCGGGCTATGAAGCCGAGGCGGCGAGGCGTGGGATCGTGGGATTAACTGTGTGCATGAACCCACGTCCCCGTGTTTACCGTGCGAGTTATTGCGAGCAGTAACTCCGCGAATAAGCTCAACCGCCTACCTCGGCCGTAGCGGATCCGCTCGCGTGCCGAGGCCCAGTGTTCACGGGCCCAACCTGCTGTCACATCCCATCGCGCGCGTGGGCTAGCAGGTTGGCCCGGCTGGCTGATGCCATGTGGCGTGCCCACGACGGGCGGCGGGCCTGGAGGCTTAGCTAGCACGCCACCTAGTTCCCGCCATTGCATTCACAGTTTCAAACAAATCCGGCTGGACGTGGCCGACTCCCACCAGGCGGCTTGCCAGGAGGCGGATGAAGCTTCTGTCCAGAGCACCCGGGGAAAGAAACTGTTGAGGCTCCTCGGCTCTCAACTGTGGCGTGTCACCAGCTTCGGGGACTACTGTCGGAGTAATGGGCCACGGGTAGCCTAACTCGAGTCCCTAAACCTGTCAAGACAGCAGGGCCGGCTGCGCCCCTCAGGACATCAAGATGAATTGCCGCCTTCTGATGACCGGCTGGCCCAAGCGGCCGGCTGCTAGAAGGCGGCTAAGCTCTAGAAGACGGCACCAAGACGGACCGACTCCTTGCAGGCGGCCTCCAGAGAGGCCGGTGTCGGTGTCAAAACCGGCGGATCTCGGGTAGGGGGTCCCGATCTGTGCGTCTTAGGCTGATGGTAACAGGAAGCAAGGGACACAATGTTTACCCAGGTTCGGGCCCTCTCGATGGAGGTAAAACCCTACTTCCTGCTTGATTAATATTGAAGATATGTGTAGTACAAGAGTAGATCTACCACGAGATCGTAGAGGCTAAACCCTAGAAGCTAGCCTATGATGGTATAATTGTAATTGTGATCGGCCTTCTAAGGACCAACCTCTCCGGTTTATATAGGCACCGGAGAGGTCTAGGGTTTACATGGAGTCGGTTACAAGGAAGGAAATACAATATCCGGATCGCGAAGCTTGCCTTCCACGCCAAGGAGAGTTCCATCCGGACATGGGTCGAAGTCTTGAGTCTAGTATCTTCACGCTTCAATAGTCCGGACGATGTATACAGTCCGGCTGTCCGGATACCCCCTAATCCAGGACTCCCTCAGTAGCCCCTGAACCAGGCTTCAATGACGATGAGTCCGTGGCGCGATCTTGTCTTCGGCATTGCAGGGCGGGTTCCTTCTCCGAGTACTCCAAAGTAATTATCGAACACTTGAACCGTGTCCGGATACACAAAATGATCTTCACATGCCACCGTAGAGAGAATGGTATTTCACAAATGCAATCTGCTGGCAAACTTTTAGACAAGGCGACGTGCAATTATGGTCGGGTCACTATCCGAACCGTTTTCCCACAACCAGCCACTGCGCATACTGCGAGGCGGTTTCCTTGACACGTCTTGTCAAAGCAGAGATCGTGTCCCCTTATTACGGGATCTTCATAAATACCGGTATCGGTAATCAAACCGCGTCGCTAATCATAGCGAGTGGGGAACGAGCGGGTTCCACCAGGCAAGTGGGGAGGCGCAAAAAGCTTTTGCCGTCTCTATAAAGAGACAAGGTCTCTTCCTCCTTACCCACGCCTTCTCATTTTTTAACCCATTCCCCTCTGTCCGAGCCCTAACGCCCAGGCATTCTCCTTTTCCATCAAAGAGAGATTTTCCAAAGATGTCCGGATCTGGAGCAGGAGGCAAATGGATGGACTCTACCGTCCAGGAGAAGGATATCAAGAAGCTTCGGGAAGCCAGGTATCTGCCAAAGAAGATCGGCCACCATTTCCCACCGGCGGGACAGGCCGTCCCTACTCCGGAGTCCCACGAGAGAGTCGTGTTCCTTCCCCACTTCGTCCGCGGGCTCGGGTTTCCCCTTCACCCATTTGTTCGCGGATTCATGTATTACTATGGAATTGATTTTCATGATCTTTCCCCTAATTCTTTCCTCAATATCTTGACGTTCGTCGTTGTGTGCGAGGCCTTTCTCCGGATTTCGCCTCACTTCGGCCTATGGTTGAAGATTTTCATTGTGAAGCCCAAGGTGGTGAGCGGCGAACACGCCGAATGCGGCGGCGCCATGGTGAGCAAGATGCCCAAGGCCGTTTGGCTGAAAGGTGCCTTCAAGGACTCCGTCAAGGAGTGGCAGCAGCAGTGGTTCTATTTTACTGAACCACACGGCAAAAAGTGGGCCGCTGCTCCGGAGTTCAGATCCGGAGCCCCACTGCGGCTCACGTCCTGGCCCAAGAAGGGCCCGAATTGGTCCTCGTCCGATGAGCTGTCTCTACTCCAGACGCGCGTCGAGAGCATGGTCATCAAGGACGTCAAGCTTGTCGACGTAGTCCAGGTGATGCTAGTTCGCCTGGTTCTCCCTTGCTAGCGCCGAGCTTGCAACTTGTGGGAGTATGACCCAACCGAGCACCAAACCCTCCGGGAGCTCTATGATTCCTCCCACGAGGATATCTGGAAGGTGATCTTCAAGTCCGGCAAATCATGGCCGGGCTCCTCCAAGGACCGCGGGTATCAATTGTCCCATTTTGTAAGCCCGGTAAGTTATTGTTGTGCTCTGTCCATTCGTGCATCGGTTGGCATGTCCTAGGGGATCCATTCTAATCATGCTTAGTCCCAACCCCAGGGATGGATAAAAAAGGTGGAGCGGATATATTGTCCGGCTCCGCTGCCGGAGGAACTGGCCGGACCTCTTCTGACGAAGATGCTGGTCCCTACGCCTTACGAGGCGCCAAAGAAAGAGGCCTCCAAGAAGGCCAAAAAGACCCGGAGTGGCCTCCGTCGTCGCGAGGATTTCGACACCAAATCCAAAGACTCCAGTGACGATCTTTCTTCTGAAGACAAAGAGAAGGAAGCAGAGGAGGACGAGCCTCACTCTGGAGGTGGGAAGAAAAGGATGGCCTCCTCATCCCTGGAGGCCAAACCGCCCAAGAGGGGAAAAAGTTCCCTCCCAGATGCATCCACCACAGCTGCCGATAGCAGGCCGGAGTGGGATCCCAGGGCCCAGCCCCTGGAAAAGTCATAAGTATACGGAATCCGAACACGCATATGCGTCCGGGTTTGTTTGGGTATAGCAGTTTTAACTATTGCCATGTTTTTTACATGCCGTCGAGGTCTCACGCCGGTCAACCCTCATTGGGGGATTCGCTGGGCTCAGACGTCTTGGCGAGCAAGACGCCTCCAAAGGCCCCTTTCCCAAAGTCCAGGTGTGACACTGAGGTGTCATCCCAACGGGACTCGGACCAGGGGGGCATATCTCTGGAGTTGGACACACGGGAGCGATGGATCTCAAGCGTGTCGACGGCGGGGGCGATCTCGGGTTCGGACCAC
This sequence comes from Aegilops bicornis, assembly GCA_021605145.1. NCBI lineage: Eukaryota > Viridiplantae > Streptophyta > Magnoliopsida > Poales > Poaceae > Aegilops > Aegilops bicornis. The sequence continues at coordinate 88,748,040 of CM038672.1, forward strand.
AGCCGGAAACGGCTCTGGAGGCTTTTAAGGCTCCGAGATCGAGCGGCAGCCACCTTCGATGGTGGGAGGCTTGCCTACTCCGCCAGCAACCTCTGATCAGGCAGGGCTGCCGAGCGGTCTATCGACAACATTGAAGAACGCGTCTGTTGTCGATGAGCATCGGACCCTCATGGGTGCGGTGGTTGAAAAGATTCAGTCCGCCGAGAGCGGGCTGAATGAGTCCTGCCTTGGCCTTATAAAGGCTTTTGAGGTATGTTTCCTAAGAAACTTTCAAGGAATCGTCATGATATAAGTAGCAGCCCCTGAGACACTGTCCGGCAAAAGAGAGAGCCGGGCAGGGGATCAAAACCCTCTGTTTGTGTTGGAGCCTATGTGAATGACGTATACCCCTATATGTGAAAACAGGCGTCTGCGGAGAGGACGGCCGCTCATAATGCGGAAGTGTCCGGACTGAAGCAGAGCCTTGCACGGTCCGAGGAGGAACTTGGCCGTGTGAAGAAGCAATTGGAAGACAAGCAAGGTATGTTGAAAACATTTGTCTTTAAGTTGGCACGAATGAGTAATTGTCCCTAGTGAAAAGTTTCTGTATTGTATGCTCCAGGAGCGAGTGCTGAATTCGAGGCACTAAAGAAGGTTGTGGCTGATGCCAACGAGAAGGCTGCCGCCGAACAGGCGCTTCATGAGAAACACGAGGCTAGAGTCATCGCAGCTAAGCGAGAGCTCCAGGAGGCTGTAAAGAAAAGCGAGGGCTTGGAGCAGAGTCTAGTAGGGAAAGAATCTGAACTCGCCCAAGCTCTCCAAGCCGTGGAAGATGCTCGGGAAGAAGCCCGAGGTGCGATACGGGACATTCAGGAGGCCTGGAAAGTTGCAACTGGTAAGGCATGTTGTATTCATGGCCATTTTTACATGATAGTGGGGAGAACTCTTAAGCGACAAGCTGAATTCTTGATTTTCCAGGGGCTTTTGCGAATCTTCCTCGCAGCATATCAGATGCCGCCCAATTCTACCGAACCAAGGAGAAGAAGTCTGCGGAGAGGGACTTCTGGTCGCAGTATTTGGCACCGAACTATCCGGTGCCTTTTATCGATCAGCTGAAGTAGCTGGTCGAACTGCACCAGGTGGCCGAACTAGCCATGAAGGACTTAGTTGTCCGGCTGTGGCCTGTGGAGCCAATTCCAAGCAGTTACTTCGGACTCGTGAAGCGGATTGTGGGCGCCTGTCCTCGGCTTGATCCTATCAAGCGATCAGTCTGTATAGAAGGTGCGCGCATGGCGTTTGCCCGTGAAAAAGTGCATTGGGGGAAGCTTGACGCGGAGAAGCTGATGACTGAGCGGCCGCCAGAGGGTAAGGATCATCGCAAGCCCGAACTGTACTATGAAGGTGTACTGAAAGGGGCCTGCCTTGCGGTGGATAAGTGTGCCAAAGACATTATATTTCCATGAGGGCATTCGTGTCGCTTTTTGTAATGAATGATAATGGATTATATATTGCCTGTTTTGTTTGAACATATGTTCTTCCTGATCGGCTGTTTATTGTATGTAAATCCTGAGAATTGGCGAGTCATCGTCTTCTGCCCCCACGTAAAAAGAATACGGGGGTGTTCCGGTTATATCTGAACACTCTTTATCCCATAGTTGGGTCCTTTTAAGGAGGTGTTTCTCTCCACGAACCAGGCAATCGGACTATAAGGCTTTATTACTCTCACTTAGCCATAGGAATTTGAGTATGGTCCGCGCAGCCCCTAGTGTTCGGAAGGCCGAACTAGGGGCTCTATTGGCACCTGATCAGAAGACCGATCCGTCGCACTCTGCATTTATAATGGCGTTGTGCGGAATAAATCTTTAAGGATTTTACAACCTCTCAAACAGCTGACCAGCTCTTGCTGCATCATGACAGTCGGTTTTCGGCTTTCTCTATTGAGGTGCTCGTCCGGCAGAACCGGGACACAATAGCAGTAGTTCTCCCAGCGCTACCTTAGCCGATAGAACGGAACGTAAGGTACCAAAAGATGGGAGCCGGGCAAACCCAACCAATGGCCCAAGACATGATTCGTAGCTGATGCATATAATGCTATAAGTTCGGTGTGCCGAGCGACCGAAAAGGTTGGTCGGACTTTATTGCCGTATTGTGAAGCCCCTGGCATAACCAGGCGTAACATGAAGCGTGGCTGCCGTTTTTTATTTTGGCAAAGAGGCATCGGTGATAAACGACGGCCGGTAGGTGTTAATTAAGTCTACGCATTGTAGTAGGATGATATGCCTATGCATATGAGTACGATGTATGATTATGAAAAGAGGTGTTTTTTGGAGGAACCTGTGATGGCCAGACTGGAGGGAGTTGTGAGCGGATCAAGATTGAATCCGGAGTGCCTTCTTTTAGGGGGGCTCCTTGTGTGTCCTGGCCGATTCCACGTCACCAATCCTGTTCCGCGTCAAAGTTAGTTTGTAAAGGCAAATACTTGGAGGTAGCTGAGCGTCCTCTTGTGGTTGGTCCGAGGGCTCCTGATCGGACCCTGGTAAACACAGCCGTTATACCGTTAATAGCACGGACTCCTCAGTTGGTGTCCGGATAGTTGGCTGTCATATCAAAATTTTGATAGGCATGCGCGACTCGCTACTCCGACAGCTGTGTGATTCCCGCTCTAAGGGCGGGGTTCGGCCTTGCCCATAGGTGTGATTGCATCACACAGTGTTGGCCTGAGTGATTTACCACATGGAATCTAGTCAACGTGGTTTATCCCGTTAGCATACGGTAAACTACCGCATGGCGGGAAGGTGCCGAAGATTTATTCCTTGGCGTAGCATTTTTTGGTGATCCGAAGACCACCGTTAGAGTGGTGGGCCAATAAAACTTGGCCCTTGCGCATGTTATTTGTGGCTTCATAGCCGCGGGGGCTTTATGTGTTATGGAGCCCCCGGACTACTAGGTCTAGAGGTACTGCAATTGAATTGTTGTAGTTGATGTGATCATGGGCGATCGGCCTTACTTTTATGCCCTGGGGGGGCTCTTGACTAGACGCCTCCCCCTATTGTTTCCGGCACACGACCAGCCGCTTTGTTTTGAGGATCCGGCATTCTCTATTGGTATGCTTTGCTGTCCTTCTAGGAGTACCATGAATTTCACATTGTTGATCGAGTATGTTGCTCGGGCCGGATAGGTTTGAGTTTTTCTTTGTCCGTTGACCGGAATGAGAGTTGCTGGACTTGGCACCAGTTTCCCTGACTTTACGTCTATGACCGTTTCGCCGAGGCTTGATGATGCCTCTTCGTGTATCCTTCTTACTGTCTTGTAACGTAGTTATTTGTTGGCGTCGGGGTGTGTGCCTTTGGTTCTCCTGCTTAGGTTGAGGTAGCCAGTTGTGCCGCGTATGCCCCTTATTAGGGTGGTCGAGTCCGTACTTTTCGGTGGCCAGGATCTTGGTCCACCTATCCACTAGCAGATCTTGGTCAGCTTTAAGCTGCTCTTGCTTCCTTTGTAGGCTCCTTGCCGTGGCCATAAGCCGTCGCTTGAAGCGAACTTGTTCCACTAGATCTTCAGGCACGCCGAACTCATCATTGTCGAGGCTTACCTCGTCTTCGGAGGGCGGCGTATAGTTGTCCCTCTCCAAGTATCCCACAATGGCCAGTCCGGCCTTCTTAAAGGCAGGCCGACTAGGGTTATATTCATCTTCGGCACCATCCGGATTGTTTTCGTCTTCTGGGCCGGTATTGCTATGGTGGGGATTGGAGCGGCGCCGATGACGCCCATGCTTTGCTTTTCTCCCTGAGGGATTATCCTCCGTTGCCTCATCACCATTGGTTTCCTTCGGAGGGCGAGGCGGCTGTCCACCGCCCAGTGAGCGGTGGTTCATGTTCTTCTCCTACATCGTCGTCTATACCGTCGATGTCTTCAGAGTTGAAGTCTAGTACGCCGGTTAAATCATCGACTGGGGCAACGAAGTGGGTGGTGGGTGGGCAACGAATTCCTTCATCGCCTGCTTCCCACTCGAGCCGGACATAGTTCGTCCAAGAGCCTTCTGACAAAGAGAGAGACTTTAATAAGTCCAGCATGTCGCCGAAGGGCGAGTGCTGGAAGATATCCGTAGCGGTGAACTCCATTACTGGAGCCCAACCTGGCTCGACTGGCTCGGGAGTGCGAGGACTGGAACCAACATCCGGATACGAATCCGGGGGTCCGGAGTCACAGACCACCACAGAGGTAAGGCCTGTGTTCGGCTCCACCGGCGATGAGTGTGCGACCTGCGGGGCGGGGTCCAGCCCCCCGTTCTTAGGCAACGCAGCCTGCTCCGAATTTAGGTCCGAGGCTACTGCGGGGGTGATACCCCGAGCTTTGTCTGACGTTAGGTCTAAGCCGTACTCGTCATAACTGTCCGGTGCTCTTGACATAGGCCTGAATCCGTCAAAGATCCAGTCTCCGCGGATGTCCGCCGTGTAGTTCAGGTTTCCGATCCTGATCTGGTGGCTAGGGGCGTAGCTATCGATCTGCACCAGATGGCCAAGCGAATTGGCCCACAGGGCGAAGCCGCCGAACATGAAGATCTGTCCGGGGAGAAAGGTCTCACCCGGGACCGTGTTGTTAACGATGGTTGAGGGAGCCATCGAGCCCTGTAGCGATGACACAGAGGAACTCTCAATGAAAGCACCAATGTCAGTGTCAAAACCGGCGGATCTTGGGTAGGGGGTCCCGATCTGTGCGTCTTAGGCTGATGGTAACAGGAAGCAAGGGACACAATGTTTACCCAGGTTCGGGCCCTCTTGATGGAGGTAAAACCCTACTTCCTGCTTGATTAATATTGAAGATATGGGTAGTACAAGAGTAGATCTACCACGAGATCGTAGAGGCTAAACCCTAGAAGCTAGCCTATGATGGTATGATTGTAATTGTGATCGGCCTTCTAGGACCAACCTCTTTGGTTTATATAGGCACCGGAGAGGGCTAGGGTTTACATGGATTCGGTTACAAGGAAGGAAATACAATATCCGGATCGCCAAGCTTGCCTTCCACGCCAAGGAGAGTCCCATCCGGACACGGGTCGAAGTCTTGAGTCTAGTATCTTCACGCTTCAATAGTCCGGATGATGTATACAATCCGGCTGTCCGAATACCCCCTAATCCAGGACTCCCTCAGCCGGCTTCTAGCAGGCGGCCCACAGCGCCCTTAGAATCTGCGCCCCCATTAAGAAGACAAGACAGGCTAAGGCTATAGTGTAGCCCATCACCCTCGTATCCAGGGCGGGGCATGGCCACAGTGCTCTGTACAGGCGGAGATCTCCGCCCGGCGAGGCACTGTCGCCACTCCGCCCCTGACGTCACTGCTGGCAGGCGAAGCCCTGTTCCCACGACGGCCTGTCGGTACGGCCTGCAGGCGGCGGGCCCTACCAGGCAGCGAGAGCCCGGAAGACGGCGGAAGCCTGACCAGTCGGACCTAAGGGAAGCCGGCTTCCAGCAGGCGGCCCGTTCCTTCCTCGGGGCCCATGCACCATTAACCAGATGAGACACGGTGTGGCTACAGTGATCTCCCACCAGGCGGCGGGACTGTAGCCATGCTCCCTTGACCAAGACTGCATCATTAGCATCACGGCCACAGTAATCAGCCGCCGGCAAGACCCGCGAGCGGCGGGAGCGGCCTGTCGGCTCCGTGCAGACCATTGGCAGGCCCACGGTAGCGGCAGCCCCAGCGTGAGCAGAGACAGCGACAGCCGGGTCCTACACCCGGCCAGATTACCATTGTACCCCTAGGGGGTAGGCCTATATAAACCCCCCAGGCACCCATGCAAGGGGTTCCCAACCTATTAGAACTAGACTCACACATAGAGAGAGGAGAAGGCAAGCCCTGCTTTCTTCCACCTCTAGCATACAGCCCGAGGAGCACCGTTGTACTCACTAGTGCCTTAGTGATCATGCGGAGACCCCGCAGAGCAGGACTAGGGGTGTTATCTCCTAGGAGAGCCCCGAACCTGGGTAAAGTGCACCGGCGTTCGTGTCTACGCCTCATCCCTCTTCCAGGCACTGGCGACGTTCTACTCGCGCCCACCATGATAAGCCATCCATTGGCATATGTCGCACCCAACCCCCGACAGCGCCCGCCTGGGCTTCGTCGTCATGGCTCAGGTCATGGGAACCTCATGAGGTGCCCCTCGCCTTGATCTCTCTGCTCCTTGCGAGCCAGCCTAGTGAGGCCGCCCCTGAGGAGGTCTTGTGTCGTCCGCCTCACGAGGCTTGGCCCCTCGCGAGGGTCTTGTGCGTTTGTTGATGAAGGTGGGCCGTACCAGGCCGTTAGAGGAGCCACGCCCTGGGCCACATGCAGGCAAGTCTGGGTACCCCTGTTCCTAGGACGCCGACAACAACCTCCCGGCTTTGTTAATCCTAAGAAACCCGACCATGTTTACAAACTTCACAAAGCCCTTTATGGTCTTAAATAAGCTCCTAGAGCATGGTATAAATGCTTAACCAAGTTCCTTATTGAAAAAGGCTTTGAGATTAGAAAAATTGTTTCTACTTTTTTTACTAAAAGATTTAGTGGAGAATTATTTGTGTGCCAAATTTATGTTGATGATAGAGTATTTGGTTTGACTAACCCTCATTTTAGTGAAAATTTTGGAAAGCTAATGTCGAAGAAGTTTGAGATGTCTATGTTGTGTGAACTCAAGTTCTTTCTTGGTTTGCAAATCAAGCAAACTAAGGAGGGAACCTTTGTTTCTCAAACAAAGTATACCAAGGACTTATTCAAGAAGTTCAACATGCAAGAAACCAAAGGTATGAGACACCCATGCCTACTATTGGACATCTTGACTTGACTAAGGATGGCAAACCGGTTGACCAGAAGGTTTACTGCTCTATGATTGGTTTATTGTTATATCTATGTCCCTCCCATCCCGATATTATGCTAAGTGTGTGCAAGTGCGCACGATATCAAGCAGCCCCCAAAGAATGTCATCTTAAGGTTGTGAAAAGGATAGTGATATACTTAATTCACACACCAAATTTTGGCATTTGGTATCCTAGGAGGTCTTCTTTTGATCTTGTTGGCTACTCCAATTCGGACTATGCCGGTGACAAGGTTGATAGAAAGTCCACTTCAGGTACATGTCAATTTCTTGGCAGATCTCTTGTGTCTTGGTCCTCCAAGAAACAAAACTTGGTATCCTTATGCACCGCCGAAGCGGAATACATCGCCGCCGGTTCATGTTGTGCTCAACTACTTTGGATGACCCAAACTCTTCAAATTATGGGATCAATGTGAAACATGTTCCATTGCTATGTGACAATGAAACTGTTATTAAGATTGCTCATAATGCAGGGCAACATTCTCGAACTAAGCATATTGAAGTTCGTCATCATTTCATTCGAGATCATGTTGCTAAAGGAGATATTGATCTTAAGCATGTTCGTACCAATAAGCAATTGGCGGATATATTCACCAAACCGCTTGATGAGAAAGTATTTTGCCGTTTGAGAGGTGCATTCAACATCACTGATGCTTCAAACTTGGAGTAGAAACTCCATTTGGATACACATGCAAGGCATGAGCCTTTGAGTAATCCTTGATATTTCTCTTATGATGATGATCATATGTCTTGGATATATATTTGCACCATTGCATGCTATCTAACCCTTGTAGGTACTTGGATGAATCTAAATCTATGAGATTGCAAAACAAAACAATTACTTTACTTAGACGGTAAAACAATTACTTTACTTAGACGGTAAAAAGCGGCTACAGTGAGAGGGCAATAAGTGGGGTGAAACCATAGTGTGGGACATTGGCGCTGTGTGGAGAGATCCACGTTTTAGGGAAAAACGAGCGATTTCTACGCTGGACGTAGTAAATTTAGAATAGATTCTAAATTCTAAAATACGCTGGTCGTACCCAAGAGCACCTGATGCTCCCTCGGGTGACAGTGGACCCAGGGCCCTTGTGGAGTCTCTCCTCCTTCCTCTGACTCTCTCTTCGTCCTCTCTTCCACGCGCCTTCCCGCGCTTTCTCCAAGGGTGATGTCTAGCTCGTAGGGCATCTAGGTCGTACTGCGGTAGTGCGCGGCGTGCTTGCTGCCGGTGCAACGTGCACTCACCTCGCGGGCCAGTGCGCTATCGGCACTGCTCGCGGATTCGCCTCCGAACACCGGCGATCGGGCGACGAGCGGTGCTGGTGGACCTCGCCCATCGTACACCCATCTCGAGCTATAAAACGACTGCGGTGCTCTTTCTTCTTCCTCACACCTGGCCTCGCTCCTCCTCCTCCTCCTCCTCCATAGCTGCATATTGGATCTCGAGACGAGGCTCTAATGGCGGAGGTGATGCCGGACTGGTATGTGATCTTGGTGTGCGGAGGGCTGGCGGCAGTGCTGGGGATCTCCGTGCTCCTGTGCGCGATGATCCTCGATGATCGCCGTGATGCTGCCGCTCGGGTGCTGGCTCTCCGCGGTGGCGGTGATCACGAGGACTAGGTGCGATGCCGGGTGTTAACTATTGTCGGTGTGCCGGAGGTGACTAGTATCCAGATGATTATCCGCTAATCTCCCTTTGGAGGCTGTGGTGCGCTTAGGGAGGGGTCGGTAAGATGTAACACGGTTACGTGTCTTTGCAAACAGTGTAAGAGTCCGAGTGGTTGTGGGTCTGCTGTCATGGTGCCGCATGAAAAAAATAATCCATATCGTGAGAAGATAAATGATGCAGCAACTCAGGGATAAGAAATCTCACTCCAGGATTTTTCGCAGGGACAATGGTTAACTTGAAGAAAATAAATCACAAAGAAAACTACTCATATTAGTAGAAACCAAATAATCGACTCGTCGCACAAACTTAGGGTACCATGCATAAGTTACAACAAAATAACAAATGTTGCAAATAATAAACACAGCAGTGACGTCTAAGATGAAGACGGTAACTGGACAGGGTCTCGCGAAAATGTCTCTGCATCGGGACACATTCTTCTTCTATTGGAGGAAGTGGATTGACCAGTCGATGTATGTGTCTCTCCTAGTCGGACCTCGATGGTGCGCCGATGGCAATCCGAGGATTCAAATCAGCGAGACTCTGGAGATAACCCATTACTCGCTGGTTCAAACGTTCTTGAGTGATGATGTACTGGACAAGGTTGGCCAGTACTGGGTCTCTCTCAAATCGTCCACCGGGAAAAGATATTACTTCTCCGGGTGCTGCACGGCACGGAAAGTAATAATACCCTCGTTCCCTGGCATAGGGTACCGCGAATCGAAGACGAGCAATCGCTTCGTACGCAGCAACTTCTATGGCCATATGTACGGTTGGCATAGATTTCCCCACGAAGGAGACCTTAGTTGGGTCTTGGTTGGAGTCCACGGGAGGGATGTGTACTACTGCCCAATATTTCGAGGTGGAAGGGGCGATTCCCGATTTGTACAGCTCGTACTGGGGTGGCTGGGTAGAACCCATGGTACTGCAGGTAAAGTCCCACAATATTTTGACAAAGCTACCCGGGGTTGCATCTGGGGTTTTCAGATAAATACTAGGGCTCGGCATGGCAAGGAATGGTTGTGAGGGTGGTGCACAAGGGGAGGGGTGCTTTGCAAGGTCACGAGGTGGCCTTCTTATATAGCATCCGGGCTGGGTTATTTACCAAGGTGAAAGGTAAGAAATTTGCTAGATCAGCTCCAAGGGTCGCGGTCAGAGCCACAGATACACATATCTCACAAAAGGGACGTGTTAGTGTGGGTGTCGTCGGGGTTGATTTTGGAAGCGGTGCCTGAAATAAAAAATGCAACTGCAGGCTGACACAATTATGCAAGGTTACTATTAAAACAGAGGCACAACAACAGGCTGTGTTTATTTACAAGGTCACACGATTACAAAGCGAGGATACACTAGAATTCGGCACTACTCAGGAGACTTAGTCTACCTCGTTTATGTCCAAACGGGCGTGCCTTGTGGATGTCGAGGCTTCACCACGGGTCTCACCGTCGGAATTAGCTGGAGGTGGTTGAGGGACTGCAGGGTTGGGGTGGTGATGATGACCATCGCGGGGATTGTTGGCCACAATCCCGTTGGAGTGTGCTCCCAAAATGAGATGAAGCACTTCTGGGGTCATCAAGGCACCTTGGTTGATGGCTGGGGCTGACCTCAGGGTCTCGATCGGGTGTCCGAACAGCACGACTGGGTTGTCGACGTCGGGCTCGTCTTCCCTGCTTGCTGGGCTCAGCGAACCAGCTGTCCACGAGCTGCGATCAGATCAACGGTGATTTGATTGAACAGTGCCTCTAGTGCACCTACATAGCGCACTAGGTGCAACAACGCAGGTTCCTTCTCGTGATCTCCGTTGGCAACTTGGGGTGGTCTACCATACCCTTCACGCCTGGGGTAGTAGTAGAACGAGCGACAGTTAACTCTGGGCGACAACTGTCGGAGTTGAACTATAGCCTCTCGAGCAGCTAGCTGGATGGCTTGTGGCTCGAAGGAAGTTGTCCTTCCGGTGAACCTGTAGGGGCGTTCTGGCGACAGACCCCTACCGTAGATGTGCACAGTGGCCCAGAATTGACGGCTCTCACCGCTCATGGTTCCTTGGTACACAACATATTCTGGGGGCTCTTCTAATGCATAGGCACGACGGGTGAGGTTTGCGAGTATGGTCACAAAACCTCCAAGGTTGGTTGCTGTGGTCTCATTGTGCACTACGGGGCCGGGCATTATGGCTTGGTTCGGGGAAGAGGCTGTGCTGTGCTGGGTTGAGGCTAGCGTGCCCTTTTTATAGAAAAGGGGATGGAGTCTTCCTTTGCACGCTTGCGGATGGGACATATTGGGCGTCGGTCACTGGCGCGTGATCGACAGGCTAAGATGATAGGTTGGGCACCAACTGTCAAAAGTGTCGGGGTCACTGTGTGGCTATCTTGCACGAGAAGCTTGGTCGGGGTTTGGTTAAGGTCGGATGGGTTGGTTTACCTAGGTTTTTCGACCTGGCTAAGATAGGATTAGCCAATGGTCAGCCTGGCTCTGATACCAAGTTTGTGACGACCGGTGTTCCGGGTATTAATTTCCAGAAAATGGCCCTTGTGCTCACCAGCCCCAGGATTACTGTTAGCTGATGAGGCACCAACTTGATATAGAAATTCCAAGAAAAATACAAAATATGTAGTACAAGACCATTCTGGCCTGTGAGTACAACAAATGGTTTCTAGTGGTTGATGGCGGAAGCGGTTTGTGGTTCATCAGTGTCTATGGGACTCCATTTCCCATAGGAACAGCTGACCAGGATAACTCCTATCTTCGCGAGGCTGCTATCACCATTGCTTAGGTTCCGGGGCTGTCATCACGCTCGCTCCTCTCCATGCAAGAAATCTGGCCAAGACAATAGCCAGGGACAAGCCAGTGAGTACTTTTGAATGTACTCACAAACATTATGAACACGGGTATAATATAACAACGATAATCATGCTCTGAAAATATTTTAAGGTCATGACGTCAGTCACAAAAATAAAATCTCTGATGCATGCAAGCAGATTATTTATGGATATGCAATAACATAGTAGTAATAAAATGCACCGATCGGGTGTCTGGAGCGACACCTTGAAAGGTTTGTAAACAAAGAGAAATGCCTCAGTCGGGCGTCTGAGCGACACCACATAAAGGGCTTATAAAATAAATAAATAACAAGCATGCCACAGTCGCGCGTCTCAGCGACACCACATAAAGGGCTTATAAAGAAAGTAGATAACAAGCATGCCACAGTCGGGCGTCTTAGCGACACCACATAAAGGGGTTATAAAGAAAATAAATAACAAGCATGCCACACTCGGGCGTCTTAGCGACACCACATAAAGGGCTTATAAAGAAAATAAATAACAAGCATGCCACAGTCGGGCGTCTCAGCGACACCACATAAAGGGCTTATAAAGAAAGTAGATAACAAGCATGCCACAGTCGGGCGTCTTAGAGACACCACATAAAGGGCTTATAAATAATCACAGTGAATATCCAGGAGGTAGGACCATCCCAGGGATATTCGATAATTCCAATAATATAACGGGTTAGTCCACAACAAAATAATAATCATAACCATCACAAGTCTCAAGTCGTGATCCCAGTTCTGGTTTAACAGTTTCTCCTCCGAAGACCGACACTAAGACCGACACTAAACCCATCTAGACTGTAATCCTCAACCATGGACATGGCTATTCGAATAGGTTTAATCTCTGCAGAGAGTGTACTCTTTACCCACGAGTAACGAATTCCTTTAGTCCATCGTGACTAATTCCGTCTACGGCCTTTTAAATGAAAACACACCTATCCGCACTCACCAGCCTAACTTACAAGTGTCTGGAATCACCCACGACACCCGTTAAGCAAAACTCTAAGTGGGGAGGCTACAACCTCGACATAACATGGGATCACAAAATTTATACCGCGCGAACTAGGGGAGCTACCCCTTCGGCTACAACCAAAACACCTATACTCCCGGACCAGGTGGCATGCCTACCGGATGCCTCCGGTATCTTCCACCAAGGCCTCTCTGTATGGTGTGTGCTAGGAAAGGGGTTGACATCTTACTGAACCACACCCTACCTATGGCAGGAACATGTGGCAGCACGAAACAAGTATGGGGGTTACCGGAAGAAGACTCGATCTATGGTCGACTCAGGAGGTTTAGATATTCCCTGCATGATTAGCATAACAATATATACATCAACCAACAGACTGAATCGTCTCGCGACGTACCCCCTCATGCCATACCGGACACGACCGTCTCGACGGAGGGCTAGGGACAAGACCTTGTCTACCCAAGACAGAGGCTTTCCCGGATTCCCTTCCGGTATGCATGAAAGGCATATGACGGTGATTACCATCACAACCATATCAAACTCCATTAGCATGAAATCAAAAATATGCACTCATGAGTACAAACACATCATCACATAAAATGACGTATGCCTGTGTCGGGGTGGTGTTGTCACTGTGTCAAATAACACACACAATATTGTGGCAGGGTTCAGAATGCTTGCCTTCAATTCGTGGGGAGGCAGGGTGCATTCCAAAACTCTTGAAAGCTTTCTCCTCTCTCCACAAATCCTATAAAAATATTTTTGAATCATTATATAGTTTAAAAAACAGTAGCAAAAATTTGTCTGAATTTTTTTGAAATAAATCTTAAAATAAACTAGACAATAATTGAAAGAGGTAGGAAAAAGAATCAACTCATTTGGAGTTATATTTAAAAAGTTATAGCTAGTCACATTTTGGTAAGAATCTGTATTTAATAAAAACAGAAAAAGAGAACGTTTCAAACGATATTACGCTTTCGGTCAGAGGAGGCGTACCTGGGGTTTTACGCCTCCACTTATCCAGCGTGGACCTTGCGGGGAGTCGCTGACAGTGGGTCCAGGGGGCCCACTAGTCATGTTTGACTGGTCTCCCCTCCCTCTTCTTCTTGAAAGCAGAGGCGGGACTCGGCGACCCTCGCCCGTGAACGGCGGTTCCTCGGGAGCTGAGGGTGGGGATGGATCCATGGATCGAGGCGGTCCTTCCGGTGGTTGTAGGGTCGTCGGAGGTGGAGGGAATCGCCGGCGGCGAGCTCTGCGGCGGAGGAAAGCTTCGGTGGATTTGGGGGCTCGGACTAGGGTGATGCTCCGTCGTCGTTTGGGGTCTGGGCGGCTCCGCAAGACGATGTGGAGCAGACTGGTGGTGATGGAAGGGTGGGGGAGGCTCTGGTGGTGCCGTGGTGAACCGGAACGAGGCGGCGGCCGAGCTGGCTGGAGAGGTTGAAGACGGCCTGTTCCTGTTCAATCGATGGCAACGGGGCACTAGGAGGACGGCGTGAGGCTGCCTGAGTGATCAGGGGAGCTCGGGGGCTTCCTTTTATAGCGCCTCCATGTCGGTTCGCGGCAGCCGTGGATCGGCTCATCGGTGGACCGCCCTACTGTGCTGCAGGGCAACGTGGCGGTGCCTGGCTAGCTCCAGGGGCTAACGACGACCACTCCACTGTCGAAGGAGACGAGCTGGCGCGCTGTGGTGGTTTGGGCGGTGCTGCTCATGGCGGTGGCGGATGCGGCCGCGAGCGTGCCGCCAAGCGGCTGGCTGGCGACGCTGCAGGGGGCGAGGGGGCGGTCGGGGCTCTTGGCGTGGCATGGCGAGAGGGAGAGGATTTGGATGAGCTCAGGGAAACTTATCCAGGGGGGGTGTTGGCTCGGACGCGAGCACGTGCAAAACGCGTGCTCTGCTCGCGCTTTGGGCATGCACGGCACTCATTCGACGAAATGCCAGGGCGACCAAAGTTGTTAGAGAGCCACTACAAATCCACAGGCCTAGGTTAGAGACATATAGAAAGCTACTAGACAACTTGGTTTGGGACAAGGGGAAAGTTCACAACACAAAACCTTCAACCATGCCAAATCTGTCTATGCACACAGGGTGCTTGACAAAATGCCAGAGGCATCTAGGCATTACTTGGGGTGGTCAAATCTTCCAGAGTGGGGTCTCTTTAGATGCATGAGAGGGTGGTGAGGTTAGTTTGCCAAATGAAGAAACTTGTTAGTGCAAGCTTTGGAAAACTTCAATTCTGGACAGGTGGTAAATGGCATCATTCCATGAACCAAAAGTGTCCCAAAGGGTGCATGCTCCTGGACTTAGGGGTTTTGCAGGGTTGACTACAAGCAGGTGAAAGCACAAGGTCACTAGAGCAAAAATAATTAGGGTTGCAGTAGAAATCACAAGCCTGGACCAGAATGAAAAAGAGGTTGATTCACTCAATTTTTCCAAAGAACAACACTAGGTTTTTGCATAAAGTTGGATTGCATGCTACTACTGACATCCCATAATTTTAGTGGAGGCTTTAAAGAAATATTTAAATATGCTGTAGTGCAAAACTGCCCACTGGACCAGATTTGAAAATTAGGTGTAGAACTCAAAATATACAATGAATGAAAAATATTTTTGCATAAAAGTGATTTAGAAACATCACATGACATCTCCAAATTTTGGTTGGAATTTTAGTTAAATTTATCAAATGGTTGTAGTTCAAAAAGAGCTCCAAAACTAATGGAAGTCATTTTACGAAATAAAACTCAGAGAGAAATAATTAAGTAAATAAATGCACTGATTAAGAATTTGTTATATTGAGAGAGCATAGAAGTCCAATACATTTTTGGAAAGTTTCCACTTGGGAAAAACTCCTCAATATGAAAGAGAAGGGGTTCTGAGATCAACAACAAATCCATAAAGCCAAAATTTTAGAACTCCTGGAAATTTTTTTAATAATCAAAATATGGTTAAATTTTTGGGGTGTTGCAAAACCCTAATAAGTTCGGTCTCACCGATGGGATCTTGGTCTCATCGCGATGGGCTTGCAAACTCTCTGTTGCCTGTTGCAACTATTTCGGTCTCACCAAGATATGCAATCGGTCCCATCGAGTTTGCTTGACCAATTCCTTGTGGGAGAGGGGGACGAGGCGGCGTGATGCCCGTGCCTCCGCCGGTGATGCCGCCCGTGATGGAGGGCCATGTCGGGGACCAGCATCGATAGTTCTTCATCAGGCTGTGCCGGCCACCGCGTCATCGTCTCTGTCTCCCTACCCCCTTCGCTCGGGAAATGGAGCTCGACCTGCCCCAGACCCTCAGATTGCACATGAGGGGCTCCGGGAACGCCGGCACGTAGGTCGACGTCGACTTCCCCGCTCCTCATGTTATGTACCTCCGTCGCGGGTGGAAGACATTTGCCCACATCCATAGCCTGACGGCGGGGCTCGTCCTCTACTTCAAGTTAATGGAGGGCGGCCTCCTCTCCGTCAAGATCATCGGAGATCTTGGAACTCGCCTAAAGTGCTGCATGGAGAGCTCCTCCGACGATGAAGATTCCTCCTCGAGCAGGAGTGACAAGGAGGACAGCAACAACGACGATGAGGAAGTCGAGCGGCAGGATGCCGACCCCGACTTCGACTGACCGTGCGGCCCCTCCCTCGGCCTCGCGCCCTGCTGAGGGCCTTCGTCACCAGCTCTCCATCGGGGCGCTCCCTGTTGTCTCCTTGGGCGGCTGGCGTAGGAGGGCCGGAGAAGGCGAAGAAGGCGGGTGGCGGCCGTCAAGTCGGAGTACGCGGGCACCGACGCCTTCATCGCGTATTGCCGGCCCGCTGCCTCGTTTTCCCGCTCCTTTCCCGGCACCAAGATGTTCTCTTGGTGCCTTCTCCTCCTCGCACCTTGCCTAGGTGCCCCTTTTGCCCTCCTGCTGTCTTGTTCCACCTTGTGAGGAGAGGGAAAAGAAAGGGATTACCGGCACCTTATCTCTTTTTAGTTTGTAAGCCTGCGGGCACTTGTTAGATTTAAAACTTCTAATCCCCTTGTTCATGTTTTTATTCCATGCGAACTGTACCTATATGGGACGTTTTTAATGAAAAAGGATGCTTGCCGGGTTCTTTGTGCGTGAGCGAGGCCCATGCCAAGGAACGAGTCCTTGTTATTTCTAAGATAAACATTGTCGCCCGGCAATAGGCCTTGTCGTTCCCCTACTTCAGTCGACCATTCTCGCGCTCTTGGCGGAGGCACGGGCGAAGTAGAGTTAGGCCCCTCGTATATCTCCTGGCCACCGCATCGGTGACCCGGTTCTGTCCCAGTGGCTTGGGTACAAGAAGAAGGGGGAGCATGGTGGTTTTGGAGTGGAACGAGGTCTCATTTGTCCCAGTTCCATACGGAAATGCACAACAGGGGATGAAAGACTTATCTGAAACCGCAGCCCCCGGCAACCTTTGCTTGCCGTGGTTGGATCCTTGTATCTCCAGCCCCCGGCAGTCTTGGCTTGCCGGGGCCAGAGCGCCGGTCCGTTCTCTTTCACCCAAGCAGCTCAGTAGAAGTGTCCACGTGCCCTGCGAACCAAAGCAGACAGAAAGACGCACACTCGACCTCTAGGCTAGGGGTTAGTCGCCGCTAAGCACTATCAACCCTAACTGAGGGAGAGACTTAACCTAGCATGCATGCTATAACTTTGGGCGCCAGCGCTTCGTTTATTTATGCTTAGGGTCTGCGCCTGGCTTTGTATAGAGGGTTACATGCCTTGTCGGCAAAGCTTGTACAAAAGGTGGCTTGCCGGGAGGCCCGGCAAGCCGCGCCTTTTGGGTAAAACTTGCGAAGATGCTCGATGTTCCAGGAGTTGCTCACTGGGACAACATCTTCGGTCTCCAGGAGAATTGCGCCGGGCCTGGTGACTCGTATTACCCGATAAGGGCCTTCCCACTTTGTCGTCAACTTGTTAGAATTCTTGGTCGACTGAACGCGCCGAAGAACAAGTTTGCCTTCCTCAAAGCTTCGGTCATGAACCTTGTGGCTATGGTAGCGGCACAAGGCTTGTTGGTAGAGTGCTGCTCTCACAGCCGCCCGAAGAAATCTTCTTCCTCAAGGAGCGTTGCGTCATCTTGCCGCAATTTCTCTTGCTCAAGCTCATCGTAAGCGAGCACTCGAGGTGACCCGTATATGAGTTCCGTGGGGAGAACTGCTTCTGCCCCGTATGCCAGGGCAAAGGGTGTCTGGCCGGTGGCTCGATTTGGCGTCATCTTGATCGACCAAAGAACCGCCGGCAACTCATCAATCCAGCGCCTTCTGCTCTTCTGCAGCCTGTCAAAAGTCTTTGTCCTCAGGCCACGCAACACTTCAGCATTTGCCCTCTCTGCCCGGCCGTTGCTCCGTGGGTGTGCCACGGAAGCGAAACAGACCTTGTTGCCGAGGTCTTGGATGTATTGCATGAAGGTGTGTATTGAGAACTGCATGCCGTAATCGGCGATGCCACTATTTGGCACACCAAAACGGCAGACTAGTCCCTTGAAGAACTTGACGGCTGACTGTGTTATCACCTTCCTCACTGTTTCCACCTCCGGCCACTTTGTGAACTTGTCGATTGCAACGTACAAGTACTCAAAGTCCCAGACAACACGGGGGAAGGGGCCCTGTATGTCGAGCCCCCAAACCGAAAATGGCCAGGAGAGAGGGATTGTTTCAAGGGCTTGGGCTGGTTTATGAAGCTTCTTTGAATGGAACTGACACGCTTCACACTTGGTTACTAGTGCCATTGCATCCTAGAGGGCAGTGGGCCAGAAGAAACCCTGCCAGAACGCCTTGCCGGCAAGGGCCCTCGACCCTATGTGGGAGCCACATATGCCTCCGTGTATCTCCACCAACAACTCCAGTCCTTCCTCCCGGGAATGCACTTCAATTTCACACTGTTCAGTCTCCTCCTGTACAGGACGTCATCCACGAACTGATACATATCAGACCGACGGGCTACCTTCTCCGCTTCTTCCTGCTCCTCAGAAAGCTCCCCTGTTTGGAGGAATCGAACGGTATGTTGTGCCCATGCCAGAGCCTGGGGCTCGACGGCAAGGACCAAAGGAATTTCTTCTGCCATGGGAGCAGTTGTCTCCACGACCAGGGCTTGACGGCCTGCCGGAGTCGGTCGCTCCTCGGCAGGCTCAGTGTCCACGGCAACACCCTTGCCGGTGGCCCCTGGGGGCTCAGTGGGAAAGTACTTGTCGGGGCCTGATTTCCTCCGCTTGTTCTGCTCCGTTGATGGTTCGACGGATGGCTGAGTTAACCGAAGCAAAAAGGTACCTGGTTCCACAGGTAACTTGAATGCAGCGCGCTTTGACAGGTAGTCGGCGATGTCGTTCTCCTCTCGGGGAACGTGCTCCGCTTGTATACCATCAAAGCACTCCTCCAGCTTCCTCGCCTCATCTACGTAGTCCTCCATCAACAGGCTCTGATAATCTTTGTTGACTTGTCTGACAACAAGCTGCAAATCACCCCTGACAATGAGCTTTTTAACCCCGAGGTTTGCCGCGATCCTGAGACCGGCAAGCAACCCCTCGTACTCAGTGGTGTTGTTGGTGGACATCTCCTTGGGAAATTGCATCTGGATTACATACTTGAGGTGCTCTCCGCTGGGTGCGACGAGCAGCACACCAGCACCAGCGCCTTGCAGTGAGAAAGCTCCGTCAAAGTACATAATCCAGTCGCGAGCTATTTCCTTGCTGGGGAGAGTGGTCTCCTGGATCTCTTCATTAGGCGTTGAGGGCCATTCTGCAATGAACTCCGCCAGGACTCTACTCTGGATTGTTGAAGTACTTTCAAACTTCAGCCCAAAGCTTGACAACTCCAAGGCCCACTCCACAATCCTTCCGGTTGTGTCTGGGTTGTGCAGTATCCGTTGCAATAGGAGGCGGGTGACGACAGTGATCTCGTGGGCATGGA
Source organism: Aegilops bicornis (assembly GCA_021605145.1). Classification (NCBI taxonomy): domain Eukaryota; kingdom Viridiplantae; phylum Streptophyta; class Magnoliopsida; order Poales; family Poaceae; genus Aegilops; species Aegilops bicornis. The sequence continues at coordinate 88,767,233 of CM038672.1, forward strand.
AGTAATGACGCAGCTTCCTTGAGGCCATAAGGAGGCCGAAGAGCAATTTCTGCACACTGGAATATCTTGACCTAGCCCCCGGCAAGAGGGAGCTGACAAAGTAAACTGAGTGTTGCATCTTCTTCCTCTGCACCACTCCACTTGACTGCGCGGGCTCTATCCTGATGGCGTCAAACTCTGCTGGGAGCCTTGCCTTGCCGGCACCAGGCCCTGCCGGGGGAGTCTCTGACTTGCCGGCTGCCGGTCCTACCGTTGCCACTGCCTCTTTTTCGTCAACCTCACTCTGCACCACTAGCGCGGCACTAACCAATTGATTCGTCGCCGCCAGATACATCAGCAACGGCTCTTGTGGCTTAGGCGCAACTAGTATCGGTGTAGAGCAAATGTATCTCTTCAGGTCTTGCAATGCCGCCTCGGCCTCTGGGGTCCACTCCATTGGGCCCGCCTTCTTTAAGATCTTGAAAAAGGGAAGTGCGCACTCGGCAGACTTGGAGTGTCAGGACCCCGATTCCAAGTCACATCGATCTAGCTGGTAACACCACACATCACTTTGCGGCCTCACGCACGGTATTCCCACGGGTGTCGCCTTACCATGGCCCGGGACCGTTTGTGCCTTTTGGCTCACGTATATGATAGTGTCGCTAGCATCCATATGACAGAGAACCCGGGCCGACATGACTAGTCATGAACCCAAAGTAGCACTAACTTACGGGGACAGGCATACATGAATCAACATCAAGCATGTCGTTCAGCAGCGTGCGAATCCGGGCTGTAGCACTGGGCTAACAGGACTCCGATGAACCAGGATGTAGCAGGCTAGGCAGGACTCCTGATGTCACCGCGTGACATTTCCCCGAAGGGACAGACATAGGAACAAAGTGAATCACATGCCGGCCAGTCAAGTGTTCCGGAGCAGTAGTGCTGGGCTAGCAGGACTCCGATGAACTGGGCTGTAGCGGACTACTATGGCTCATGGGAGCACAAGACTACATTTCCCCATAAGGGAGGCTACCAAGGATAAACAACTAGGTTGTTGGATCCCACACATACCAAGCATTTCAATCATACACACAATACTCTCGATATGTGCAAATACAACATGGCATCACAACAAGACTCTATGAGTGAGAGTACTTATTCATTAGGCTGTGAGGAGCCAAGTATTACAAACATGGGTCTCATGACCCAACATACATAGCATACAAGCAACAAGCACATGCGGAAGCTTAACTTGTCTGAGTACAGACAACTACAAATGAAAAAGGCTGAGAAGCATGACTAACTACAAGATCCTCCCAAGGTATAAGCTCGTAGCTGAGGTTACAAGCTAAACATCGAAGTCCACGCGAAACTACTAGCGAGACTGAAGCGTCTCTGCAAAAACATATATTAAGAAAACGTGAGAACAAATGTACCCAGCAAGACTTACATCAGAACTAACTACATATACATCGGTATCAACAAGGGGGGTGGTGGAGTTTAACTGCAGCAAGCCAGCTTTTACTGAGTGGCTATCCTATATTACGACAGCAAGTAACTCTTTGAGGTGGCGCACACGAGTCCACATATTCACCATATCAATACGCCACTATGGATCCGCTCCCGTCTCCATACGAGAACGCCATCCATAGCACTCATGCTTATCTTGCGCATTTTAGAGTATCCACTTTCACTTGTCTATGAACTGCATAGGCAACCCAGAGGTCCTTTACCGTGGACGCGGCTATTCGAATAGATGATGTTAACCCAGCAGGGGTGTACTTCTTCACACACACTCTCACCACTTACCGCCGTTTACACGACATGTACTCGGCAACTGTCGGTGTCAAAACCGGCGGATCTCGGGTAGGGGGTCCCGAACTGTGCGTCTAGGCGGATGGTAACAGGAGACAAGGGACACGATGTTTTACCCAGGTTCGGGCCCTCTTGATGGAGGTAAAACCCTACGTCTGCTTGATTAATATTGATGATGTGTGTTACAAGAGTGGATCTACCACGAGATCAAAGAGGCTAAACCCTAGAAGCTAGCTTATGGTATGATTGTTGTTCGTCCTATGGACTAAAGCCCTCCGGTTTATATAGACACCGAAGAGGGCTAGGGTTACACAGAGTCGGTTACAATGGTAGGAGATCTACATATCCGTATCGCCAAGCTTGCCTTCCGCGCCAAGGAAAGTCCCATCCGGACATGGGACGAAGTCTTCAATCTTGTATCTTCATAGTCTTGGAGTCCGCCGATGATGATAGTTCGCTATCCGGACACCCCCTAGTCCGAACTCCTCGGTAGCCCCCGAACCGGGCTTCAGCGACGACGAGTCCGGCGCGTATATTGTCTTCGGCGTTGCAAGGCGGGTTCTCCTTCAAACTTTATGTTCCCGTCGAATAGTGTCCGGCTTCCTTATAAATGTTGCGCTCCTTGGCTTCTACGCCCAATAATGGCCTTCTTCCACGTGTCGTACGAATGCGAAAGGCTGGGGTATTTTTACATTTTACCCCCTAGCCGTGCGAGCGAGCCGCCTATCGAGAGGCGAGGATCTAGATCCAGCTCACACCATCCTCCATCCACAAGTTCTCATCAAGCGCCTCGACAAAAATCCATTCCATCATGGATAGCCGACGCTGCTCCTCCTCTCGCGCTCCCAGCCCTAAGCCAGAGATTGGGGAGATGCTCAGTTCCACACTGCGAGCTAGTGGCACTCCAAACCGAGGGATATCTTCCCCCAGCTTTCATGGTTCCGGTTCGAGCCGGACTAGCCACCTACAAGGGTGGAAAGCAGGCGGAGAGCTTCCCCAACCCTTCCAAAGGGGAGCGGGTATGCTTTGTCCCCTATCTAATAAGGGGACTCGGATTTCCCATACATCCGTTTCTCCGGGGGCTCCTAGAGTTCTACGGTCTCCAACTTCACCACCTCACGCCCGCCTCCATATTGCACATCGCGGGCTTCGTAGCTTTTTGCGAGCTGTTCTTGGGCATCGAGCCCCATTTTGCACTGTGGAAGAGATTGTTTTCTCTCGTACCCCGTTCTCATGAGGGGTCGATATATCAAGTGGGCGGAGCCAAAATATGGCGCATCGCCGGGACCAGATATCTATCCGCACCCGTGAAGGCGTCCAAGACTGGCCTTGGAATGGTTCTACATGGAGGACGCCCTTTGCCGGATCCAGTTCGGATGGGCCTCCGGAGTTCAATAATGCTCCCTTGAAGAAAGCGCTGAGTTGGCGCCCGGAGCCCTCAACGGGAAGATGATAGGAGCGTCCATTATCTGATGGGCCGGATTAGGTTACTGGCCCACTCCGGATTGACCAAGATTGGAGTCATGGCCACGTGCATTATGCGAGGGGTGCAGCCACTCCAATATAGTGGCCACCCTATGTGGAATTTCAACGGGGAAGATGACGCCACCCGTCATGGCCGCAAAGGGCGGACTTCGGCCGATCCGGCAAAGATCCTGTCCGGCTTGTACAAGGGAGAGGAGGAGGACTTCCTCCGCAAGAATCCATTGAATGGATTTTCTATGAATAACCCTCGGAGCTGGGTAAGCGGATGTTCATCTACCCGATCTATACTTTTTTAAAGTCAAGTATCTTACTCTGTGATTTCGACGCAGGAGCTGCGCCGGGACGTGGAGGGCATACGAAGCCTAATTCCACAGCCCGAGGATCCGGAATGATCCCTTGATCCGACCTCCGAAGAGGATTCGGACATAAAGGTGGAGCTGATTGACGGGGTGTTCCACCAACGTAGCATAGACAATGCCCTAGTCGCCATTACGGCTGACTACCCCGGTTTGTTTTCGGCCTCCCAGGTGACTACGACCGAGGTCCTGACACCATCATTTGATCCAAGGCTCAATTCTGACCATCCCATACCGATGGTGCATCGCAGGAAGTGCCTTTAAGGCGGAAGCCGAACCAGCGGCGGCCGACCAACAAGGGTCGATCCGCCCAACAGCGGAAGAGGAGCGCAGCGTGAACCGAACGTCACTGCAACGGCATGCGAGCACCGCTATTTTTAAGGGAAGGATCCCGTGAGGTATATTAATGCTCAAAACTTTTCCAGAAAGAGCGCTCGCCGGACAGTGTCCGGAGAGGTTGCCAATCAAGCCTCCGCCAGCCATACTCCAACGCATGGTCCGGGAGGGGAGGCGAATACAAGGCATGAGCCGGACGCTCCTCCGAAGGAGGATGCCGACAGGCTGTCCGCCACCCGGTCTGAGGTGGAGAGCACCATGAATCACAGGCGTTGCCGGACAGTTCTTCGTGACGCGTGTTTCTCCCCGGAGGCGTTAAATGCCTTTAATGCGGGAAACGCGCACCTCCGTGCTGCTCAAGATAGGTTAACCAGAGCCACGGAGCAGTATGTGAAAGACATACGGGTAAGTAATTTTAATAGTTGTATATGCCAGTAGCCCCCGAGACTTAAAATAGTTGAAATAACTGCTTTAAGGATCAATTATGATGCAGGATCTTACGGAGAAGAATACCCATCTGTCCCAGGAGCTCCAAGAGTGCAAGGCCCAACTTGAGGCCGCCTTGGCGTACAGGGGAGCCATAGAGACCCCCATCGGTAAGACGATACTTTGAAAAGATAATATTTTAACAAAGTGCGGTGTAAATCTGACAATAATATTGCGGAGGGCGCTGGACTAGATCCGGACAAGCAACAGCTACTGCGTCGACTAAAGGCAGCGAGAGGGTGCTTATGAAGGTGCAGCGGGGAGAAACAAGCTCCAAGATGCCCACACCCAGCGGAGAAGAGCTGAAAGGTGTTCGCCCAACTGCAGCTCCGTGAAGGAGAATCGGTAACCGTTCATGCATTTATAGTAAGTGCTTGAACAAATTCCTTTGAAAAGAAGAATTCGGCGAGGAAGTCGATTGACAGAAATATGTCTTTAGGTGTGCTCACAGGTCGCCCTGCGGAGGAAATGCCTGAGTCAACGGGTGACCAACTTCCCGAGCTGGTGCAATTGCTCGAACGTGTTCGGCAGGCGATGAGTGGCGTCGTTCATGCTTTATGGCCATCCGTCTCCCTACCCGAGGGCCTTTGTGAGCTTGCTAAGAAGCTTCAGGGAGCACAGCGACGCCTCCGTTTGTGGATGATATCGGCCTACCGTCAGGGCGCCAGGGAGGCCTGGGCCATGGTGAAGACACGTTACCCGAAGGTTGACCCAAACCACATGGCCGAGGTCGGACCTGCGGGGCCTGATGGGTAGGAGTTCGCTATGAGATTGATGTACGGCCAAGTAGAACTGGCGCGAAATATTCCCAACAGGATCAAATTAGACAGCCCGTTAGATGGGATTGAGGAGCGATACAATCACCGGTTTGACGATGTAAATTGAAATGACATATAAAATGCCTTCTAGCCGGATTGTAGATCGTTTGTCTTTGCGGACCGTTTCGCTTCAACCTCGGGACCCAACAGTCCGGAGTGTGTCAGAATACCCTTACGGTTATAAAAGAACCGGGGCTTGCATGGAGACAAGGCGTCGGGGTCATAATTGCTTTATCAGACAAGTGCCCAACTAGTTATGTTATATTACATGGTTAGTAAGAAACATCTTCCAGGGAGAATAGTTCCGTTAAGGGTTCCTTTCCACAGGAGGCATGCCCTAAAGTGCAATGCCGGACTGCGAAAATAGCAGAAAAAGCATCTGGGGGCAGATAAATAAGTAAGTAATAAATCATCTTTCAAGTCACCGACCGAATATTCTCTTAAGAACGCTAGCTTCCGGCTTCACCCATTCTGAGGTACACATCCGGCTGACCCTGCAGTAACAATCGCAGAGGTGCTCCCTTTACCTCCTAGCCGAACAATCAGGAACGTAGGGGTAAGCACAGGAGCCAGGCAACCCAGCTTGGCCAAAACTTAAGTCATATCGATGCATATAATGGTTAATAAAAGGTACATGCGGAAGTATGACACATGTATTGGGCATGAAGCCCGTATGAATAAGCTTCTGTTAAAGAAGCCCCCAGGTATAATGAGTGCCAGGAGCACATCAAGTGTATGCGAACAAAGCGCAAATCAGCCTATAAAAGGTATTGAAAAAAAAAGGTGGGAAGAAGGAGGGGGACAAGAGACAGTAAAAAATATAAAAAGGTGGACGGGGGAGTGAGACGAACTTGGAGTCCAGCGTTAGGCGTAGAATCTTCGGAGACGGGCTGCGTTCCATGGGTTCGACTCGAGTCGGTTGTCAGATGCGTTACGTAGACGGTAAGCTCCGCCGGTCAGGACTTGGTCGATGATGAAGGGACCTTCCCACTTGGGCTTAAGTTTGTCCTTTTTCTTGTCCGCGAGCGTAGAACAAGTTCGCCAACATTGTAAGTTTTGGCCCGTACTTCTCTTCTTTGATATCTTCGAGCCTGCTGCTGATAAAATGCCGAACGAGCCTTTGCCACGTCCCGCTCCTCCTCCAAGGCGTCCAAACTGTCCTGCCGATCCAACTCGGCTTCTCTTTCTTCGTACATGCGCACACGAGGTGAGTCATGAATTATATCGCAGGGCAGAACTGCCTTTGCGCCGTATACCATAAAAAATGGTGTGAATCCAGTAGTTCGGTTTGGCGTGGTCCGCAGCCCTAAGAGTACGGCGTCGAGCTCCTCTACCCAGTGCATGTTAGATTCCTTGAGGGACCGCACTAGTCTGGGTTTGATGCCGCTCATGATTAGACCATTTGCTCGCTCGACTTGACCGTTAGTTTGGGGGTGATAGACTGAAGCGTAATCGAGCTTGATGCCCATCTTTTTGCACCGTAGTTTAACCTCGTCGGCCATGAAGTTCGTGCGTTATCGGTGATGATGCTATGGGGACACCAAAGCGGTGTACTACCCGGATATGAAGTCTATCACCGGTCCGGATTCTGCCGTTTTAACCGGCTTGGCCTCAATCCATTTGGTGAATTTGTCCACCATGACCAATAAGTATTTGTGCTTGTGGGTTCCCCTTTAAGGGGTCCAACCATGTCAAGCCCCAGACCCATGACGGCGGGTAATGGGTATAGTTTTGAGGGCGGTGTGTGGCATGTGGCTCGATTAGCAAAGAGCTGGCAACCGACGCATCGTTGGACTAAGTCCTGAGCATCTTCCGGGCTGTCGGCCAATAAAATCCTGTCTGGAAGGCCTTGCCTACAAGGGCCCAGCTGCAGCGTGGTGCCCGCCGAGTCCGGCGTGAATTTCAGCCAGGAGATTTCGCCCTTCCTCTTCGGAGATACACCTTTGAAGGACTCTGGTTGTGCTTTTCTTATAAAGTTCTCCCTCATGGACCTTGTAGGCTTCAGATTGCCGAACTATGCAGCGGGCCTCATTTTGGTCTTCGGGAAGTTCCTGCCGCATTAAGTAGGCTAGGAATGGTTCTGTCCATGGGGCAATTACTGCCATTATTTCGTGAGCTGAAGGTGTTATTTCATTGGCTGAGTCGCCGATCGTGTCGAGAATGGTCTGAGTTAGGTGATGCAGCTCCGGATTGTTATTTCCGGACTCCTCTTCCCATAATCTGAGATGACTTAAAGAGCCGTTCGGGAAGATGTTTGGGGGGACGGCGTCGTTTAGCGCCGATGCGTGCTAACACGTCTGCTTTGGTTATTATCCGGGCTACATGGTGGAATTCGAGTCCTTGAACCGAGCTGACATTTTTAGGACGGCGTTGCGGTAAGCTGCCATTTTGGATCTTTGGCGTCAAAGTCTCCATTTACTTGGGATATTGCAAGGTTTGAATCGCGCACCTCTAGGCGTTGAATGCCCATGGAGATTGCCATCCGGAGGCCATGTAGAAGGGCCTCGTATCCGGCTGCGTTGTTGGAGTCCATGTACATTATTTGAAGTACGTATTGGATTGTGTCTCCAGTTGGGGACGTTAGGACGACGCCAGCCCCCAAGCCAGCCAACATTTTGGATTCGTCGAAATGCATGATCCAGTTGGAGTACGCGCCGTACTCTTTAGGGAGTTCGGTTTCGGTCCATTCGGCGACGAAGTCAGCGTAACTCGCGACTTTATAGCTCGTCGTGGTTTGTAGGTTATGTCAAATGGTAAGAGCTCGATAGCCCATTTTGCAATCCTGCCTGTTCGCGTCGCGATTGTTTATAATATCGTTGAGAGGTACTTGAGGCCACCGTTATTGAGCACTCTTGAAAGTAGTGTCGCAGCTTCCGGATGCCATGAACACCGTGACACGCTTATCTTTTGATATTGTGGGTACCGGGATTTGCATGGAGTTAGAACAGTGGATAAGTAGTACACTGGTTTTTGAAGAGGGAATCTGTGCCCTTCTGTTTCTCGTTCAACGACGAGTACCGCGCTGACAATTTGATGTGTTGTAGCGATATATATAACATAGGTTCGCCCTGGTTGGGCGCGGACAGAACCGGATTTGTTGCCAGTATGGCCTTTATTTCTTCGAGTACGGCTGTGGCAGCATCCGTCCATTCGAAATGTTCGGTGCGCCGGAGGAGGCGGTAGAGAGGCAAAGCCTTTTCTCCCAAACGGGAGATCAAGCGACTTAAGGCCGCTACGCATCCGGTTAGTTTTTGTATCTTCTTGAGGTCTTTTGGAATATCCAATTGTGACAGAGCTCAGATTTTGGCCGGGTTTGCTTCAATTCTTCTACCGGATATGATGAAGCCCAAGAGCTTTCCGGCTGGTACGCCAAAGACGCATTTTTCCGGATTGAGCTTAATGTCATATGCTCAGAGGTTGTCGAATGTCACCCTCAGGTCTTCTACTAGAGTTCCGACGTGTTTGGTCTTGACGACCACATCGTCTACGTATGCCTCTACTGTTTTGCCTATCTGGGTAGCCAGACATGTTTGAATCATGCTGATATGTTGCGTGGCGTTTTTTCAGTCCGAAGGGCATTGTGTTGAAGTAGAATGGCCCATATGGAGTAATGAATGCCGTTGCGGCCTGATCTTTTCCGCCATCTTGATTTGATGGTATCCGGAGTATCGTCGAGGAAGCACAATGAATCGTGCCCTGCGGTAGCATCGATGATTTGGTCGATGCGAGGGAGGGAAAGGGTCCTTTGGATAGGCCTTGTTAAGGTCTTTAAAATCGACGCAGAGGCGCCGTGGATTTGTCCTTTTTGGTACCATTACTAGATTGGCTAGCCAGTCCGGATGTTTTATATCTCTCGATGAATCCGGCTTCTAAGAGTTTGGCTAACTCCTCTCCCATTGCCTGTCTTTTGGGTTCGAAAATCGCCAAGAGCTTGTTTGATCGGGCTTGAATCCTTTTAGGATATTTAGGCTGTGCTCTGCCAAACTGCATGGGATTCCTGGCATATCTCGAAGGGTGCCGTGAAAAATGTCCCAATTTTCCGAAGGAATTCTCGTAGTCTTGACTTCGACATCAGGACTTAATTGTGCCCCAATGGAGGCCGTCTTTGTGGGGTCCGTTGGATGGACCTGAAATTTGACTATTTCTGCCGCTGGTTTAAAAGAGGTGGACTTGGACCTCTTATCGAGTATCACATCGTCCCTATCCACCGTGGAGCACAGCGTAGTTAGTTCCTCTACCGCTAGGGCTTCGGACAATGCCTCTAGGGCCAGTGCGGCTGTCTTATTTTCAGCGTGGAGTGCTGTATCTGGATCACTAGCGAGAGTGATTATCCCATTGAGTCCGAGAATTTTGAGCTTCATGTACCCGTAGTGGGGTATAGCTTGGAAGATTGTGAATGCCTCTCGCCCTAACAAAGCGTGATATCCGATGCCAAATGGGGCCACTTGGAACGTGACCTCCTCGGACCTGTAATTGACCGGTGAGCCGAACACTACATCTAGTGTGATTTTTCCTTTGCAGCGTACTTCTCGACTAGGGATTATCCCTCTGAAGGTTGTGCTCCTGCGCTCAATGCGGCTCCAGTCAATTTCCATTTTTTGAAGGGTTTCCTCATAGATGAGGTTTAGTCCGCTGCCGCCATCCATGAGTACTTTAGTAAGACGGAAACCGTCCACTATCGGACTGAGGACCAATGCGGCTGGTGCTCTAGTTGTTCGGAATTTAGGTTCGTCATTTGGCGTTGAAGGTGATAGCCGTGTCGCTCCATGGATTTGTTGTTGCTACCTGGTAGACTTCGCGAGGCTGCGGATTGTTCGTTTCCGCATGTTATTTGATGCAAAAGTCTCAAGACTGTTAATATCGTCTTTATTCTTTCTTGGGTTGGTTGCCCGGGGCTAAAAATCCTACGCCACTTTTGGCCACCTGCCGTAGTATCCAACACGCTCGAAGGCTGTGTGTTGGAGTGGCGCCCTCCGTACTGTGGATTTTGCAGGCTCCGTTGAGCCAACCCTCCAGTACGGTTCCGTACCCTTTAGGGGATTTTGGTTTTTTGGTATTCAACCCGGGTGCTTGATAATGATGCACCCTTTTGTTTCAGACTAGGGATGTATTCGGGGCCGGATTATCCCAAAATTTACTTTCGGTTTTCCAGGCGCTCTCCATCGCACAGTACTTTTGTACTATGGTCACCAAGTCATCAAAGCGTGTAATTTCGCGACGACTTATGGCGTTTAGGATTCCCTTGTCCGTGCAATTATTGCAGAAAATTGGGATTGCGTCCTCCTCTCGGCAGTCCTTTATCATGTTCATAACCAGGAGGAATCTGGCCCAGTAATGATGTACTGTTTCAGCGGGCTCTTGCCGAATTCGAGAGAGATCGCTAAAGTTTGGGTGGGCGGGTGGAACTAGATCCGGAACCCCGTCCAATTTAGGACTCGAGGACCGAGAAGTTTCCGAACTTGGAAGTTTGGATTTTTGAGTGTTATCCAATGAGTCCAACCCGCCGCCTGACTTTAATTCAGGGCTTGATCGACATTCGTCCCTCTGCGGGAATCCGGCTTGGAGGGATCGGGAATCCAGACGTAACTAGTCCTTAAGATACAGGAAGAGTCGCCGCATTGCTGCTCTATCACAGCAACATGATGGGTAGCCTGGGGAGAGTTGATATCTCTCATATCGGTTTTAGGCCCGATCCGGTCGTAGTCTGTGGCGACTCCCAGGGCGGCGATGCGATCCAAGAGCTCGTTTATGGAGGAGAGCTCGATCGGATCTAACTGTTCGGCAAGTTCCGAACTAACCTGGAGATTGGTTTCGATGACTCGAGAGGTCATCGTCGGTGCGGTGGTCGGGCTGGCGGTCATAAGGAAACCACCTAGTGAAGAGTCGGCGGTGGCCGAGCTCCTTTGGTGATAGTATCGTCTTTAAAGGCGAGATGAGGCATCCTACGATGGCGGCGACACGGAAGGAACTCTCAATGAAAGCACCAATGTCGGTGTCAAAACCGCGGATCTCGGGTAGGGGGTCCCGAACTGCGTCTAGGCGGATGGTAACAGGAAACAAGGGACACGATGTTTTACCCAGGTTCGGGCCCTCTTGATGGAGGTAAAACCCTACGTCCTGCTTGATTAATATTGATGTTGTGTGTTACAAGAGTGGATCTACCACGAGATCAAAGAGGCTAAACCCTAGAAGCTAGCCTATGGTATGATTGTTGTTCGTCCTATGGACTAAAGCCCTCCGGTTTATATAGACACCGGAGAGGGCTAGGGTTACACAGAGTCGGTTACAATGGTAGGAGATCTACATATCCGTATCGCCAAGCTTGCCTTCCACGCCAAGGAAAGTCCCATCCGGACACGGGACGAAGTCTTCAATCTTGTATCTTCATAGTCTTGGAGTCCGGCCGATGATGATAGTTCGGCTATCCGGACACCCCCTAGTCCGGAACTCCCTCAGCAAACTTCAAAAGGAAGCCCAGCAAGGGTGTCAGCCACGGCCTACCTAAACACTCAAGTCTCTAGTCCAGGTTTATCGCCTATTCAGGTTCCATCCGCAGGGAGTCCGACCGAGGTTTCCACATACGGCCCCGAACGATGTGTAGAGGGTTCCGCGACACCAAAGCAGGCGCTGGCATACCCGGCCACGTGCCTACCGTGATCACAGCCCACCCCTCGGGTCAGCCAAGCCACGGCCTCCAAAGATACTACAAACACCAGAAACTACTTGCAACTCCTGGACAGAGGACAAGGGTGGTTATGAAGCCGAGAGGGTCCATTGGTTTTGGGCCCAATGCATGGTAGTAGTTGTTCATGGATTACAAACACAGATCTCAGTTCCTGAGGACGGCTTCAATGAGACAACCCACCATTTACTCTACATGGCCTCTCATCGCTACTTTTACCAAATCGTGTTCACAAACTTAGCTCACACACAGCAGGACATGTTCATCACCATTCCAATTCATCCCCGATGAATCAGACCTGACCCAACTCTAAGCAGTAGCAGGCATGACAAACAAGCATGAATGAGTAGGCACATCAGGGCTCAAACAACTCCTACTCATGCTAGTGGGTTTCATCTATTTACTGTGGCAATGACAGGTCATGCAGAGGAAAGGGGTTCAACTACCGCAGCATGTAACAGTTGAATTGTTGTTGTCCTAATGCAGTAAAAGAGAGCATGAGCGAGAGAGTGGGATTGTATCGGAATGAACAAGAGGGGTTTTCTTGCCTGGCACTTCTGAAGATAGTATAGCTCTTCATCGGTGTCATCGAACTCATCGTCGGAACACGTCTACTGACAGGGGAAAAATACCGGCAACACAGAAGGAAACACAATCCATGCAATGCACAATACGATGCATGATCATGACATGGAAATATGAGTGTGTTGGCCTAATGCAACTACAACCAGATGGGTTTGAGTTATTGTGAACCCAAGGTTCAAGTTAAAACTCAAACTATGACTTTATAAAGTACATTATCATGTTTTGAATTAAACAGTGAGGTTAAGTTGTTCAAACATGCATGAAACCAGTACAGATGGATAGATTGGATTTTCTGATCATTTTTCATATATAACTTATTTCATTCTGAGTTACGGTTGATTTTCTATGATTTTTAGAAGTTTAGGCAATTTTTTGGATTTTCTAATTATTTAGAAATGAACTAATTCCAGAAAATGCATTACTGCGTCAGCACTACGTCAGCATGACGTAAGCGAGTCAACGGGGCAGCCCAGGTCAAACTGACCAGTGGGGCCCGCGTGTCAGTGGCTAACTAAACTAACCTAGTTTAATTAGCACTAACCTAGGTTAAACTAATTAAGTTTAAACCTAAACTAGATTAATTAGCCGGGCGGGCCCCGCATGTCATAGACCCAGGGGAGGTCAAATCCCTTGGTCAACCGGGGCTAAATCACCGGCGGTCAAAGCGGTCAACCCGCCGGCATTTAGCCACCGGCGAGGCCGAACGCGGCGGAGGGCATCGGGAATCGCCAACAGGTGACCATTTGCGCGGCGGAGAGGCTCTACGTGACGAGGAGACTCATCCGCGTCCAGTGGTGCTCACAGCAGCAGCTCTAGTGGCCTAAAACGACGGTGGCGGCGACTTGCGCGGTGGCCGGAGTTCGGTCGTCGAGCGAATCGGCATTGCAGGGAACGGCAGGAGCCGCGGGTGGTCGTGGTCGACTCCTGGGAACGTGCTGAGCACGGTGGTATACGCGGGCGGCATGGCCGGCGGCGGTGAGGTCTCGGACTCGGCGGCCGACTTAGCTACGGCGTGCGAACGACGAAACGAAGCGGGGGAAACGACGACGGTGCTCACAGAGGATCCGGCGGAGCCGTCAGCAAGCTCGGGGAAGGTCCAACGCGGGCAAAACGGCGACGGCGATCTCCGGTGCTGGAGGTTGAAGACGACGGCGATGGCGGCTCCACAGGGCCTCCGCGTTAGCTTTCTTCGATGAAGAGGCGTGGTGCGAGGTGGCGGAGCTGCTGGACTGATCAGGGAGGCAAGGCATCAGCGGTGGGTGCGGCAGGAACGAGCCGCGGTGACGGAGAGAGAGAGAGGGAGCAGAGGGGAGGATGGCCTTGGGGAAGAGTGAGAGGGGTCGCGGGTGCGTGTCGACGTCCAGGGCGTCCAGAGCGATGTCGGGAGGCGGCGAGAAGAAGGAGGTGGCCGAGGCGTGTGGCCGCGCGCAAGGGGCACACGCCCAGCGTCCTTCTGTCCCAAGGAAGGGGCCGACTGGCACGGCCAGATGGACTCGGCCGTGCTGGGCCGGACCAGTGGGCGCCAGGTCAGTTCTCTCTCTCTCTCTCTATTAATAATTTTTTCTGCTTTTCTATTTTTTTATTTAGTTTATAGCCCAAATCATTTTAATAAATCCTGAAAATAATTGTGGGCATTAAATGAATTATTATAGAGGCCCTTAACTATTTTTAGAATTGTTGGAGCATTTAAAAATATTAATAGTATTTAAATGCCCTAATTCAAATACAATACGGGTTATTCAAAAATTCAGAATGGCCTAAAAATATTGGCATCATATTTGGTAGAGGTTTTCACCTTTATCAAAAATCATGAACATTTTCGAAGGGCATTTTGGGTTTTTTGAAATATTGTTTATTTGAACCTAGTTGAATTCATTTAGTGCTAGGGTTTCAACATCCCCATTTCAAGTTTCTTATAGAAATAAACATGATGACATGATGAGCAAGCAAAGTCAAACAAGAGCTGATCTGAGGCTGTGACAGCTCACCCCCACTAAACAAGAATCTCGTCCCGAGATTCAGGACATGATGTAAGAAGACAGAGGGGACACAAGGCTATCACAAACTTCTCGATCCGACTGTCCTCATCGAAGATATTGATTCATTGCATCATCTTGATCTTGACATCCTTGCTTTCGAGATCTTCACCAAACACATTGACGACAAAAGAAATTCTATAGGAATCGATCTTCTCAAAGATCAAGCAACTCAAGATCAACTCACGGAGTGAGATATAAAAGAAACATCTCTTGAGCTAGGACACGAAACACACATCAGGGGTGATGGAAGAAAAAACGGATGACAAAGGTTCAAATTGGTATGTAACAATTCCACGCTTAGATAAGATGGTGCATGGGTTGCAAAGTAGTGGGGAGTTAAGTGCCATGATTCCATAACGAGGCACCTTAGGGAAGGTGACTCATAGAATTATTCCCTTAAGTGGCAAAAAGAATTACTTTTGATACGGAGATCATTGAAATTCTCTATACCAGCCTGAGGCAATCATAATCGATCATTTGAAGGAGTTCCAAAGAATGACATAGTCGGACTTGGTTGGATGATGTGGACTACCTTGTTGGAGACAACGCAATGGATTATTCTTGCCTATCATCAGAATTGGATGGGACCCATGGTAAGCCCACTTTTGAAGGTGATCCTGACCAGAAATTACCGAGAAGGGTAGTCCATGGTTGAATGTCACAATGGCGGTGCAAGCTAGGAACAATATGCTAATGCTGAGAATGATTCTAGTAACTGGGAGAAACTCAACAGTAGAGTGTGATTCCACTGTTAGAAAGGTTATGGCATAATCCAAGAAACTGATAGCGGATCCCAATTAATGCCGATGATAAATCCTAGTGCTTGCGCGTGCTCTCAAGAACTTGAGAATTTCCATATTCATCAAAGTTTTACCAATACCCTGTCAAGGATCCTGGCAACACAACATACTACCATGATGAATAGTGATGGACGATGCAGATGCAATGGAAGATAACATCTTCTCAGATTTCACCTTAGCGAGGCCAAGGAATCAAAATTCGGATGATTGACCGAGAGACATTTAGCACTCCGCTTCTAATGTTCTCCTTGATGTACTAACGTAACCCATTTATTGATATGGTTTGGTATCTAGAACATTAGGTAGAAGGTAGGACTTCGGGAGCGCAAGAATCCATAAGGAATAACTATGGAAGTAAATCCTACGGAATCCTTGAGGAAGGTGGCCAATTTTCTCAATCAAGATACTAC
The DNA here is from genome assembly GCA_021605145.1 of Aegilops bicornis. Taxonomy (NCBI): domain Eukaryota; kingdom Viridiplantae; phylum Streptophyta; class Magnoliopsida; order Poales; family Poaceae; genus Aegilops; species Aegilops bicornis. The sequence goes on from CM038672.1 coordinate 88,783,024, forward strand.
AATAATGGGTCTTTCGGCTAGGTGTATTGGCCACGATATCCACTTTACCGGGTTACAGAGAGACCAATATTATAGTTCTTGTGAAACGTTCCAACCATCACACCTGCCTAAGATTCAGAACTGGTTGGTGTCAGGATAATCCAGACTCATCCAGTCTAGAGAGAAAAATGAAAGTTTGGAACACAAATTGACGAGATGATGTTGCAAGATTCTCGGGAGATGAACTACGATAGCGAGCTCCAAAACATGAGCTGGTTCTGCTACATACCTGTGAACACACTATCCTAGACAAGCATGACCACATGCTAGTCTTATAATAAAACACTACCGAAGTTACGTTAGGAACCATCATCATGGATAACTTGTAAGTCCTTGGATAAGTCATATGATTAGCTCTTATGAAGGAACTTCCTCTCCTTGAACAAATCAGTTAGTGGCTTGGTGTGCTAGGGATACATATAGAATGAAGGTTGCAAGTCTCCAAACCACAAAATACTTCGCACGTATGCATGACCGATTTGGGATGATTCCAGAGAAAGCAATATTGACTTTCTCGAATTCACGGTGGCAACTTGAAAGTGCAACTATCCCTAGGTGGTTTTGGTAATTCATAACAACATATAGCTCATTGAGCTAATGCTATTCCAAGATGAACATTTCAGGAAAGCTCAATGAATGGCATGGCATGGATGATGAAAGTGGAACCCTCAAAATGCTAATGACAAAAGGATTGGCTCAAGCTCAAAAGCTCAAGACTCTTCATTTTATATTTTAGTGATTCAAGATCACATTGAGTCTATAGGAAAATCCAATACTATCAAGGAGGGATGAGGTGTTGCTTAATGAGCCTCTTTCTTCATGTGCTTAGTGATATGCTCCAAAACCCTCAACTACTTTCCCACATCCACATATGACCTAAACCTAAAGCCAAAATCGGTCTCACCGATTCTTCCTATCCGGCGCCACCGATTCCAAATGTCATATCCACTGCCACAAACCCTAGGCAAATCGGTTCTAATGATACGTATCTCGTTCTCAACGAGATGGGATTGTAATCTCTTTGTTTCCTTTTCGTAAATTTTCGGTCTCACCGAAAGAGCGGATCGGTCCCACCGAGATTGCAATGTAAACTTTCTGTTTCCCTTTCGTAATGTTTCGGTCTCACCAAAAGAGCGAATCGGTCCCACCGAGTTTACCTGACCAACTCCCTGGTTAGCTAATTACCAAAATCGGTCTCACCGAGTTTGTGTAATCGGTCTCACCGAGATTACGTTATGCCCTAACCCTAACCATATCGGTCCTACCGAGATGCAAGTCGATCCACCAAAAACCCTAACGGTCACTAGGTTTACTAAAATCGGTCCGACCGAGTTTGTTGATTCGGTCCCACCGAGATTGGTAAATTGTGTGTAACGGTTAGATTTTGTGTGGAGGCTATATATACCCCTCCACCTCCTCTTCATTCGTCGAGAGAGCCATCAGAACAAACCTACACTTCCAACTTACCATTTCTGAGAGAGAACCACCTACTCATGTGTTGAGACCAAGATATTCCATTCCTACCATATGAATCTTGATCTCTAGCCTTTCCCAAGTTGCTTTCCACTCAAATCTTCTTTCCACCAGATCCAAATCCTATGAGAGAGAGTTGAGTGTTGGGGAGACTATCATTTGAAGCACAAGAGCAAGGAGTTCAACATCAACGCACCATTTGTTACTTCTTGGAGAGTGGTGTCTCCTAGATTGGCTAGGTGTCACTTGGGAGCCTCCGACAAGATTGTGGAGTTGAACCAAGGAGTTTGTAAGGGCAAGGAGATCGCCTACTTCGTGAAGATCTACCGCTAGTGAGGCAAGTCCTTCATGGGCGACGGCCATGGTGGGATAGACAAGGTTGCTACTTCGTGCACCCTTCGTGGGTGGAGCCCTCCGTGGACTCGCGCAACCGTTACCCTTCATGGGTTGAAGTCTCCATCAACGTGGAGGTACGATAGCACCACCTATCGGAACCACGCCAAAAACATCCGTATGTCCAATTGCGTTTGAATCCTCCAAACCCTTCCCTTTACTTTCTTGCAAGTTGCATGCTTTAATTTCCGCTGCTCATACACTCTTTGCATGCTTGCTTGAATTGTGTGATGATTGCTTGACTTGTCCTAAGATAGCTAAAATCTGCCAAACTCTAAAACTAGGAAAAGGCTAAGTTTTTAATTGGTCAAGTAGTCTAATCACCTCCCCTCTAGACATACTTCAAGGTCCTACAAGTGGTATCGAGCTTGGTCTCCATTTGCTTTGATTTCCATAGCTTTTGGTGGTCATAGCCTTGGTTTCACAACCTAGGACAAGATGGCGTCTAGCGAGGAAATTATCACCGTAGAGGTCCTTACTTTGATGGTACTAATTTTGCTAGTTGGAAGCATAAGATGAAAATGCATATTCTCGAACATAACCCCGCCGTTTGGGCAATTATTTGTATTGGCTTGCAAGGTGAATTCTTTGATGGGAGAGAGCCGAACCGTGAAGCTAATGCGGAAGAATTGAAGATGCTGCAATACAACGCTCAAGCTTGTGATATCATCTTCAACGGATTGTGCCCCGAAGAATTCAAAAAAATCAGCCGTCTTGAGAATGCAAAGGAAATTTGGGATACTTTGATTGATATGCATGAAGGTACCGAATCCGTCAAGGAATCCAAGTTGGATGTGCTCCAAAGTTAGCTTGACAAGTTCAAAATGAAGTATGATGAAGGTGTCCCTGAAATGTACTCTAGGCTTGCACTTATCACAAATGAGATTGCCGGCTTAGAGAGTGAAGAGATGACTGACAGATTCATCATCAATAAGATCCTAAGAGCATTGGATTGAAAGTATGATACCGTGTGCACATTGATTCAAATGATGCCAAACTACAAAGATCTCAAGCCAACAGAAGTCATTGGAAGAATTGTTGCTCATGAGATGTCACTTAAGGATAAGGAGGAACTTCACAACAAGTCAAGTGGTGCTTACAAAGCCTCAAGTGAAGCCCCACATCATCAAGTGAGAAACACACCTTCAATGAAGAATTGAGCTTAATGGTGAAGAACTTCAACAAATTCTACAAGAGTAGAAGCAAAGAAAGAAGCTCCAAGTCAAGGTCTTACAATGAGAAAAGATCTTCTAGTCGAGAGCGAAATTGCTACAATTGTGGGAGACCCGGACACTATTCCAATCAGTGTACGGCACCCTACAAAAGAAGAGAAGACTCTCCAAAAAGAAGAAGTAGAAGAGAAGAATCACCACCAAGAGAGAGGAGGAGTAGAGATGATCGTTATGAACGAAGACCCTCAAGGAGAAGCAAGGATTCGGAAAGGAAGGACAAGTCATCAAAGAGCTACATAAAACGAAGACATCAAGATCATGTTGGTGAATGGGTATCCAGCTCCGACTGCGACAATCACTCCGAGAGAAGCTATCACTCCGACTCCGAATATACTCAAGATGAAGGTGTTGCCGGTCTAGCACTTGTGTCAACCAACTCCCACGACATATTTGAGTCACCAAATGAAGGAATTGGAAGATGCTTCATGGCCAAAGGTCCAAAGGTAACACATCCTGAGTATGTTGATTTCAATAGTGATGAAGATGACTTGCTTGTGGATGATGATTTACTTGTTGACAACTCAAGTGATGAATACTATGATGAAAAATCAATTAATCATGCTAATCAAGATAAAACGAATGACAATGATAAGGAGAAGATTGAGCGTCTAACTAAAGAACTAAACTCTCTTTAGTTAGCTCATGAAACTATCTTCGAAGATCACCAAGAACTTTTAAGGGCTCATGAGAAGTTGCGCTTTGAAAAGCTCAATCTTGAGAAAGAGCATGAGTTCTTAAAAGCAATCAATGATGATCTCCGTAAGAAAAGTTCTTCTTACATTGCCAAGCGTTTACTCTTATCTACTTACATGCCTCAAGTCAAGTCTAGTAACAAGATCAAGAAATATTCTTCCTCTAGTAGTAACAATAATAATGTTAAATCCAATATTGTTGCTTCTAGTAGTTCTCTTGATTCCACTAATGATTCTCTTAGCCAAGTTACACTTGAGCAAGAAAATAGCTTATTGAAGGGAATTATAGAGAAAGGTGTATACAAGAGCCTTGCCGGGAGTAAGCAATTTGAGGAAATTATACGCAAGCAAGGAAGGCACCGGAAGAATCAAGGTGTTGGTTTTGAACGAAAGTTCAATGCCAATGGAGTTGAGTGGGAAGAAGATCAATACCCCAAGACGAAGTTTGTTCCTCAACAAGAGAATTATGATCCTACTTCCTTCAAGGGAACACAAGCACAAGATGATCTTCCACCACAAGACCACAAGAAAAAAGGCAAGGACAAGCTTCAAGAAGAGATTGATGCATTTGAAGAGGCACCCAAGGTCTCGGTCAAGTGGATTCCCAAGACTACCGTCAAGGTCTACCTCATCAAGTATGTCGGATTTCGGGTTCCGGTAGTCCCTTAAGGTTCGAACTCTGGGGTGCGCGCGGAGATCCAACCCTCCACCGTCTCGTACCTCGCCGAATCGCAGGGACCTTACCTACTAAGAAGAACAACACAAGAGACACGAGATTTATACTAGTTCGGGCCATTGTTGTGGTGTAATACCCTACTCTAGTTTGTGGTGTGGTGGATTGCCTCTTGGGCTGATGAGGAACAGTACAGGGAAGAACAACCTCGCGAGGGCCTGTTCTTTGTGAGTGTGATGAACTGCTAGGTGGTGTCCCGTCGCTCTAGCTTGAGGATCGGGTCTCTATCTCTCTCTCTCTCTCGGATTCCAAATGCCGGCCCCTTTACTTTGGTGGCTAGCTCTACTTATATAGACGAAGGCCCTGGGCCTCTCCCCAAATATTGAGCGGGAAGGGCGCCAACAATTGGCCATTTTGAAGGGGAACAACGGGTACACTTATCCTGACTAAAGTTGGTCCTCGCCTGCCAAAGGCTCTGGTGATGACGCCTGCTTGGGCTCCACAATGACTCCCTTCCGGCCGTTGAGGCTGGTCTTGGTCTTGTTGCAATCGAAGCAGATGCCTTTGCTTGATGCTCTCGCTACGCTTGCTCCCTTTGCACCAAAGAGGAAAGGAGGGCGTTCTATGCGGGCTGGCGCCCTTGATCGTCATGGCTTGCGTCATGGGCACCTCGCGAGGTACCCTGCCTCGAACTCTCCGCCTCCTCATGAGCCAGCCTGACGAGGCCGTGCCTGAGGAAGCTCCTGGTCGTCAGCCCTGCGAGGCTTGGCCCCTCGCGAGGGTCTGTAGCTTGCGTTGATGAAGACGGGCTGTCCTGGGCCTCCTTTGAGCCACGCCGCGGCCGCAGGCAGGCATGTCTGGGGACCCCCGTTCCCAGAACTCCGACAGCAGCCCCCGGGCCCACGGCGCGCCCGAACTTGGCCGAGTAGTGAGGCGAAAGGGCAAGTGCGAAGCGTCGCGGGCCCTAACAGCTTGCGGCCTTGGGCAACGCGTGGCGGTTGATTGGACGTGGGCGGCACTGTTCCCCCACGCCTCCTTATTTCGTGCCTTGCTAGGCGGACACGCTGCTGTACACATCTGATCTCCTCTCTGCTGCTTGTGCGCTCCTGTCCTTCCCTATCTCGAACTCCAGCTTCCATTTTCAATCCAATCCCGAATCTCCCCCTCCCCCTTTCAATCGCCATGGCTCCGACGAAGAGGGGGAAAGGGAAGAAACCTGTGCCTGCGCCTCGCTCGCCGGCGGCCTCCAGATTGATCGGTCGATCATACTCAATCTAGAGGGCTTGGGCAAGGTTAGCTCGGCTCTGGCTACCTCCTTCAACGAATGCGGGAGGACGACGGCTTGGCCCTCGTCCCACTTCTCCATCGACAGGATAGTCACCGAGGTCCGGTATTTCGCTGACGCCCTGTGGGCGGGACTGGTTCCCCCCTTCTCTGATTTCTTCAATGTCGTGCTTTCCCACTATCAGATCCACATGATGCATCTGGGTCCTGAGTCCATTACTCTCCTCTCAGTCTTCGCCTTCGTTTGTGAGGCAATGATGGGCATCCTTCCCTCGGTTGCCTTGCTGCACCACTTCTTCTCTCTGCGCCTTGTCGACCCCACTCAATGCTCGGCGTGCGTGAGCTTCGTCGCCGTGCATGAGACCGCGGCCTCAGGGATTGACTTCAGCTTGCCTCCGCCCGCGGTTGAATTCCGTGAGAGGTGGCTGTACCTGGATGTGGGGGTGCCCAGCCCCCTGCTATCGGAGCCAACCTCGCCTGCTGTCCCCAATTCAGGCTGGGGCCAGGAGACGCTTTCAAGCCCTCGGCTCATCTTTGTCTGGCGCCGCTTCGCGTTCCTGAGGTCGCTTGCTGTGACAGCGCCCAAGGTGGTGAAGGAGTTCCTGATGCGCCGCATTGCTCCTCTCCAACGCCATTCCCACCGGATGTGGGCCTTCAGCGGGCCTGGCGATCGTATGAGGCTCCAGGAAGAAGACCTGACGCCTGAAGCGCTAAGGAAAGTGCTCCTGGTCCTGACTGGCGACCCTAACCCCGGTGGCATCCGGCATCAAGGGGCCTTGCTGTACCTCTGCCAGAACAGGGGTGGTTTGGTGAACCAGATGCCTATCTTCGACGAATGGGGCGCGCCCATGGTCTCCGTGGGGCCTCGGGAGAATCCAGTGGTGGTGACAGCCCTTCCAGTCGGCCAAGGCGGCTCCTCCTCAAGTGGCGGAGCAGGGAGGCACGAGCCGCCAGAGGCCGAAGGGACTCCCGTCGGGGTGACAGCGTCGGGCAATGCTCGTGAGGGGGCAGCTCCTGAGGCTCATGCCGCTGCGGCTGAGGGCGGTAGGCAGCCGCCCGCAGCGCCCGCGGATGGAGCCCCCGAGGCCCCTGCTGCTTCTCTTGGTGAGGCGACTAGCAGCGCGCGTCAGGCAGACGCCCCTGACGCAAGCCGCCTTGATGCTTCTCCCTCGCTGCAGGCTGATCCCTGCGCTCAGATCTTGGGTCGTTTCCGCGTGAACTTCGAGGCCCTCCGGAAGAGAAGGGAGGCCCTGGGCGCTGATTACCCTTGTCTCCTGCTGAGCGTAGGAAGTACTTCGCCACTGATGAGTAAGCCTTCTCCTTCTCCAGCTCCTGATTCTTCTGCTGCTCGTACTGATCCTTGCCTTGCAGGCCCCTTCCTGCCGAGCTCACGGAGACGGGTGAGGAGCCGTCCTCCCCGGCTTCGCCCCCTCCCCAATCCTCGAGTGCTCCAAGCAGTGGAGCCCTTGTGGTGAGGGCGACCGGGGAGGTGAGCCGTCCCGTGGCGCGCCGTGGCCCTGCGCGCCTCGCGATCCGTCCTCGTGAGCCTTCCCGTGGCATAGCTAGCCTGCCGTGGGCTTCTCGCCTGGTCGTGGACGGCGATTGGCTGAGGCGCTTCCTGCGCCCCTCGTCTGGGGATGGGCTGGCTCCAGGCCGGGCTTCGGGCGCAGCGCGCCTCGCCGCCGCGAGGGTGCCAGCCTCAGCCCCTGCCGGAGGGAAGTGTTGATTCGCGGATCCGACGCCCTTTGGGCGGTTGATGGTGTGGAGGACGCGTCTGTGGCCTTTCCAGGAGCGCCGCGCCCTTCGCCAAGGATTTCTTCGAAGGGCGGCCGACGCGGTGAGCCTTCTTGGTGAAAAGCTTGCTGACGAAGACGCGCGCCTTGAGGCCGAGGGCCTGCGCCTGGCCGCAGAGAGGCGCGAGCTGGAGGGTGCTGCCGCCATTGCGCGCCGCCAGCGCGATCTTGATGATGAAGAGGCCAAGGCGTCGCTGGCAGCGTCTCGGGAGGCCTGTTCTCGGGCTGTCGAGGAGGCCCGGGTAGCTAACAGGCGGAGAGAGGTGGAGGAGGAGCGGGCACGGGAGCTCCTGGCCCGGTGTCACTCGTTCGAGGAGCAAGTGGAGCTGCATGAGGCAGCCCTTGCGTCGATGAAGGTGGCCTCCGGCGACTCGGCGGAGCTGCAGAAGCGTGAGGAGGCGCTGACGCTTGAAGCCGCCGAACGCGCGCGAGTACGAGCGCTTGGAGACAAGGGAGCGCTTGGCGACGCGGGCAGAGGATGAGGTCGCTGCACGGGAAGCCCGCGTCCTGGAGGAGGTCGGACGCCGAGTGGCGGCGGCGCGCTCGAGCCTCGAGCGCGAGTTTGAGGAGCGGCTGGAGTTGATCAAGGCCGAGGCTGAGGCGTGACTGCTGCCTTGAGGGCCAAGCTGGAGGAGGCGACGCGGTGGGCCGATGCTCTTCGGGCCGCCCTTGAGGTGGCGCAGAGGGAGTCCACCACCTCTCAGGCCGAGGCGCTCCTTCTTCGCCAACGGGTGGAGGAGGCCGACGCCGTCGCGGGCTAGAACGCGGACGAGATGCGTCAGCGGCGAATCCTGGAGCATGAGGACGGTCCCATGCTCGCCACGCTCCGGGAAAGAGCTAACGCAGCCTTGGATAATATCTGCGAGGCGGTAGTAGGCGCGCCGCACGCGGTTAACTACGCCGGCAACCTCCAGTTCTTCACTGACGTGGTGGCGCAGCTGGAGGCGAGGTCGGTCAGGGCCAACAGGTTGGTGGAGGAGAGGAGCCGCGTGCTGCTCGGGCGCGCCTTCTCTCGTGTCTTCAGCCATCTCCGGGACATGGACCCCCACTTCGATTTTGACGCAGCCATCGCCCCAGTACCCCAGGCCGTCCAAGGCGACCTGGCGCACTGGGTGGAAGACAACGTGGGTGCCCTCGTCCGGGCCTTCTCTTCGGACGACGACGGCGTGGTCGTGGCCGCCGATGAGGGCGGCATGGTGAACGGCCCAGACGCTGCCGACGGTCACGCGGACAGCGACGACGAGGCCGGCGACACCAGCAACAGCTCGGGAGGTGCTCCTGAGGATGCATTGGGGGATTTATCCGACTGATCATGTATTGTCCTAGTTCCATTACCCTGCATGAATAGAACTCAGGTTTTGACCTGATGGAGGTGAGAGCATTTTGGGAGGGGGAGCCCCTCATGTAAAACTTGTATTCTCCGTATTAGCAGGTGTTACATTGCCCATACGCCCGCGCCAAGTGGTTGGCTAAGCGACGTGCTAGTTGGATGGTTTACCTTTGTTTCGTATGAGCCCCGAGATAGCCTGTGGGAGGCTGAGGCGATCTGAGTGTCTACTGATCGAATCCGTAGGACCTGCAGTAAAAACCCTCCGGAGAGGACGCGGCGGCGACAGGCTGGGCTGCGCGCAAGCCTGGCCTGGCCCGGCTCATGAGGGGCTCGCGAGGGGAGGCAGCTGAGGCGGAGTTGTAACCGAAACGCGAGAGATTTGCTCGAACGAGACTAAGCACCCCTTCCCCGAACACACGCAAATCTCAAATTCGAATCCAATGTAAATCCAGCGGGGGAAAGCGACAACCAAATGGAAGGCAAAGAAAGCAGAAGAAAAGCCGCGTCCGGCACCTAGTCTCGTCTTGGACGTCTTCTCACCAGCGCGGAGCTAAGTGCTGCCACTAGGCGTGGGAGGGAGCCCCAGGGCCTGAGGCCAGCACCCCTGAGACTCCGGGGCGTGTACAACCCCACTCATTATTACGTGAGAATGTCACGGGGCGGCGAGCTTCACAGGCACTGGGCCTACTTCACAGGTACTGGCCTTGCTTCATATCGCCAGACGAGGGCCCCGCCTTGCGCCACACTCTAGTGCCACCAACGACGACCGGAAACCAGGACGCCGCCGGTGGGGTAGAGCGGTCGCCAGCGGTTCCCCTGACGACCACGGGTCCTCCGCCAGGTAGGCCCTGAGGCACCTCCCCAGCAGAGGGCCTACCTCCCGAGAACGCTTTGTTCAACGCCAGTGGTAATGTCGGATCTCTGCCCCTCCGCAGCCCCTGCGCCCCCTCCCGAGGGGTAGGAGGCTGAGGAGCGGGCAGCCGCTCGTCGTGGCGACCTGTACCTCCTGCGACCTATGGTTAGCATATGTTTGATCTTGAGGAAGTAGCGGTACCCGATAATCGTCGCCCCCGGCGTGACCAGTGGGACCGTCTCGAGGCTCCTGGAAGAGCGCGGCTTCTGGCGCCTCATCCCCCCAGCTTGGGCTGAGGAGCGAGTCTTATTCTCCCTCATGCGGGTGCCCTTGGTCCATCATGTGGGGCACGTATTCTTCCGGCGCCGTCATCCCGAAGGCCACGCCGTAGTGCTGAGCGTGCCTTGCTGCTCTGCTCGATGTGCCCACCGTGGGGTGGTTGGAGGCTCTTGCTGCCGACCGCGCCTGCCGCGGTGTGAGAGCCGTCGAAGCCTATCCGCCCGCAGCGCCCTGCGGACATGGCCTGGGCACGGGTCGCCCGAGGCGAAGCGGGCTCATGGGCGGGCCACGCCGCCAAGGATCTGGTTGCCCGCTTGGTCGCGGACATGGTGATGACGATGCGACGGGACACGAGGTGTCGGGCGGATTCCGTGCACTCCCTACCGGGCGCGCCAAATGTCGGAATTGGTCCCCGGACCCTTAAGGTTCGAACTACAGGTGCGCGCAGAGATCCAACACTCCACCGTCTCGTACCTCGCCGAATCGTAGGGACCTAAACTACTAAGAAGAACAACACAAGAGACACGAGATTTATACTAGTTCGGGCTACCGTTGTGGTGTAATACCCTACTCTAGTTCGTGGTGTGGTGGATTGCCTCTTGGGCTGATGAGGAACAGTACAGGGAAGAACAGCCTCGCGAGGGTCCGTTCTTGGTGGGTGTGATGAACTGCTAGGTGGTGTCCCGTCGCTCTAGCTTGAGGATCGGGTCTCTATCTCTCTCTCTCTCTCTCTCGGATTCCAAATGTCGGCCCCTTTAATTTGGTGGCTAGCTCTACTGATATAGACGAAGGCCCTGGGCCTCTCCCCAAATATTGAGCGGGAAGGGCGCCAACAATTGGCCATTTTGAAGGGGAACAGCGGGTACACTTATCCTGACTAAAGTTGGTCCTCGCCGCCAAAGGCTCTGGTGATGACGCCTTTGCTTGGGCTCCACGATGACTCCCTTCCAGCCGTTGGGGCTGGCTTGGTCTTGTTGCACCGAAGCGGATGCCTTTGCTTGATGCTCTCGCTGCGCTTGCTCCCTTTGCACCAAAGAGGAAAGGAGGACGTTGGCGCCCGACTGGCGCCCTTGATCGTCATGGCTTGCGTCATGGGCACCTCGCGAGGTACCCTGCCTTGAACTCTCCGCCTCCTCATGAGCCAGCCTGACGAGGCTGTGCCTGAGGAAGCTCCTGGTCGTCCGCCCCGCGAGGCTTGGCCCCTCGCGAGGGTCTTGAGCTTGCGTTGATGAAGATGGGTTGTCCTGGGCCTCCTTTGAGCCACGCCGCGGGCTGCAGGCAGGCAAGTCTGGGGACCCCCGTTCCCAGAACGCCGACAAAGTACAACTACAACTCCAAGGATTCCCATCAAGATGATGTGGATCCCGAAGAAGAAGAACTAGACAGTTCTTGAGGGTGACTCCGCCAACATATTTCACTCATATCATTATGGCAAGGACAAGTGCAATCAACTTCCATATCTTGCACTAGTTCAAGGAGTCACAAACCCTCATGTTAGTAAGGCAAGTGACTAGGTAACCTAATGATTGCATGGACATCATTTTGTGTGTGCACCACTCTATGTCTATGGACATACTTGTTTGTTCCTTGTGGGACTAACTCATGTAGGTATTGAAAGTGTAACTCACTCCAAAGGATTGCACCAAAACATCCACATCTTCAACACCTACATGAAGTCAACATCGACAAAACCGAGGGTTAGTTCATCCCTCTTAGGGGGGATCTCACATCTAGGGGGAGCTTAACTCTAAGAATTGATTCAAAGCAACTCTAATGATGTGAACACATAAATGCTTTATGTAAAAGTGGTAACCCCACTTGAGCTTAAACGATGAGTATGACCTATGATCAAATGTCTATCATTTGACTCCTAAGTCAATATACTCATATATAGATGACATAGTCATAGCCAATTGTTTGATAGATGCTAGAATTGGTTGTGCATGCTTTGCCACATATTTCATTTGCCATCTTATTGTGTGAGCATGTTGGTTGCATACTTTACTCATTCGAGGACATCCACTTGTTGTTTTGATTGATTGTCTTCTATTTCTTTGGCCAAGTGGATGAACAAGAATGCCTAAGAACCTTCTCTAGCTATCTATGCTTTTCTCGTCTCAAACTCTATTCATGCTACATCACAAAATTTGATCAAGTCAGATTCGAACCACTCTATGTGAGGAGCACTCGGAGTCCCCGATTCGTCATAGACTTAAACTTCCAAAACTTCTTTGTGATTCTCGGTCTGACCGATTCCTCCATTTCGGTCTTACCGAGATCACTAAGTCGATCTAGGTTTTCAATCGTGGTGCAACCGATTTGAACTCTTCGGTCACACCGAGTTGCAATAACTGTACACAGTTTTGCATCTCGGTGCCACCGAGTTGTTCCACTCGGTCACACCGACAGGGTCGGGCTATATATAGTCATGGGCAAAAATTTGGAAATTTCTCCAAACATCTTCGCCCGCGCAATAGCTCGCTCTGCCTCCGTGGTCTCCGGATCGTCTCCTTGTTGCCAACCGCCTCTTGTCGCTGGTCTCCGCCGCTGTCAACAGAATTCGACCCCGCCGTTGCCGCCGTAGTGAGTCTCCGCCGAACTAGGGTATGGACTCGATCACATTGCTTTCCTCGTCCGATTCTCAGCACATTGTGTTCTTATTGATTCTTGCCACGAGTGAAACACTCCTATCCAGTCAATGCAATCCTTAGAATAGTTTTGATTCAAAAATTTAGGGTTAGGTTTCACGAAACCATCTCGGACCCACCGAGCTGAAAAACTCGGTCCCACCGATTTGGCTTATGTCATTGCACTAGTGAGACTCGGTCTGACCGAGAATTGCTAATCGGTGAGACCGATTTTAGGACTTTGTGAAACCCTAGCAGTCTCAGTGCCACTAAAGCTGTGACTCGGTCGACCGAGTTCATCGCTTTAGGTTCCAAAACTGCTTGGTATCACCGACTTTGAAAATCGGTTGATCCGAAATTCTTTTCATGGAAAACTAAAACTGAATTTTTGAGTCATTCTTTTGCAAAAATCTCTGCATTTTGTGATGCTCATCCACTCTACCACATCTATAACTCTTCACAGTGGTCAGCATCGGTGTTTGCAAGATGTCGCACTGCAGTGACAATGTAACAGTCGAGGAGCAGGTGAACATGAGTGAGGGCACTAGTCCCTCCAGCTCTTCAGATGAAGGTAGCAGGAGCACCCCAAGCAATTTGCCTAAAGCCGCCAGCAGGCAAAGGAAGAAGAAAACCTCAGATTCTGAAGATGAGGATTATAGGGCAGAAGAGGATGAGGCAACCTCCAAGAAGGCAGTGCTCAAAAAGGAGTATGGCTCAGCACATAGCACAAAGCTCGACTCAATAGGAAGGTTCCTGCCAAGAGGACACCTACGCCAAAGGTCGAGCATCAACTCAAATTCCTGAAAAGCCTGATCCCAAAGAGCCAATTTCTTGAAGGAAAGAAAAGGAAAGAAAGGGTCAAGAAGACCACAATCAGAGTTATTGGGAAGCCTTCCATGATGGAAGAGGAAGAAGAGATTGCTGGACCATCACCCAAGGCACCAAAGCTTATGGGTGATGCTATAAGATCAGGGGCTGCCACATCTAAGCCCAAGGAAGCACCCAAAGCTGCCCCCAAGGCCAAGTCTGCACCAAAGAGGAATACCAGGAGTATTCCAGCTGCTAAAAAGAACAAGGCCCCAGTGCCTGAGGTTGCTGATGAAGAAGATCAAGAAGGACAAGTTCTAAGGAAGCTCAAGCCCAAGATACCAGACCACAATGATGCCCATCCTGTGGCTGAGGACATGAAGATCAGAAGAGACAATGGGTTGAGGCTATGGAGGATGACAGATCGATATGCCACAAGGAGAAGAACTGTTGTGCACTACAGGTTCCACACCAAGGAACAACAGGACTTTTATGAGACTATTCTGCTGGATAAGAAGCCCATAGTGTGTGATATGAGGTGGGTCAAGTGGACCTACATGAAAGAAAATGTAGAGCACTATCCTGGAGTGCAAGACAGTTTTGTTGCTGTTGGAGTTGCGGACTTCATTGGGTAAAAGCTCACCAACTGGAACGATGAACTTATCATGCAGTTCTACTCCACAAAGACACTTTTATCCGCATCGTGATAGTGTGGATGTCGGAAGGTACAAGGTACCAGTCAACTATTGAGGAGTGGGCAAAGCTGATAAATGCCCCAAAGGAGAATGAAGATGACCTGGATGTATATGCCAAGAAGAAAATGGACCACAATTCCATGGCACACATGTACAAGGAGATCACAGACACGCCCATTGAGACACATAAGTTTGGATCAGTCCACTTCCTTCCTGGGGCTGCCAACTATCAACTGCATCTTAAGGCATACTCTACTGCCTTAGTCTGGTGACCTCAACATGATTAGAGGGCATGCAATCAACATGTTGCATTTGTTTGATGTTCCACAGAAATTCAAAGTCATGAGCCTTATGGTTGAAACCATTAAGAGAACTGCAGCAGACCAGAAAAGAAGTTGTGGATATGCTCCTCAGATCCAGGAATTGATTAACTCAAAGATGGCCACAGGCAAATATCTATTGGATAAAGAACATTTTCCATTTTATCCAGACTTTGAGGACAATGAGGTTGTCATGAATGAGAATGATCCATCATCAGTTCAAGCACAAGAGAAGAAGGAGAAGGCAAGGAAGGAGAAGGCTGCCAGGATGCCAACTCAAGAGGAGGCATCTGAGTATCTCTTGAAGAACAAGCAGGAGCAGCTTGGATACTTAATAGCATCAACACCGAGGATTGAGAAGGATTGGCCACCCTCACTCAAAATCAGGAGAGCTTGGAAAGAATCATGGAACAAAAGTTCTATGACTTAGATGTGAAAGTAATTGAGATTCAATCTGCTATGGAGCAACTACATGATGACATGCAGGAGAGGAAGGGCAAAACAACAACTGATGCATTTGCCAGAGTGCCTAGAGCCCAGAGGTCATCTGCTGTGCCAGTTCCTGACACCAGAGCCACTTCATCTGCACCAGCTACAACCTCAAGGCCACCAGCTCCAAAGACCTACACCAGCTCTAGCTCCATCTACTTCAACTGAAGCCTTCGTCCTTGGCGCTATCCGGACACCACCACCTGAAGATCAAGCCTGAGAGTCGATCTAGCACTATTCATTTTCTATGATCTTAACTTGTTGCCAAAGGGGGAGAAAAATGTATAGATCATAGGCTTCGAGAGAGAGAGAGTGTTGCTTTTGTTCTCTCTTGATTTGGTGGTTTTTAAACTTGTTTGCTTTTGATTTCTTGAGATACTATGTTTGTGAGACATTGATGATCCTGTGTTTGATCATAAGCTACACTTATGCATGTTTGATGATATTATCTTATCTATCCTATGTGATCATTCACTGTGCTTGGTGATGAGTGCATGTATTCAATCCATTATCATTTTGAGCGCTCCACCAAGACGTATGTGACATGGAAGAGTAACCCATGAGCCTAATTCCTTGTGCATTTGCAGTCCAAAGCAAATCGTAAACTATGCACAAATTTAGGGGGAGCTCGTGCTTATCACATACTTCTCAAAGCGACGATGTTTTTCAATCTTATTATCATTTGTCGAAGCTTTGATCTATATGTTGTCATCAATTACCAAAAAGGGGGAGATTGAAAGTGCAACTATCCCTAGGTGGTTTTGGTAATTCATAACAAGATATAGCTCATTGAGCTAATGCTATTCCAAGATGAACATTTCATGAAAGCTCAATGAATGGCATGGCATGGATGATGAAAGTGGATGCCTCAAAATGCTAATGACAAAGGATTGTCTCAAGCTCAAAAGCTCAAGACTCTTCATTTTATATTTTAGTGATTCAAGATCACATTGAGTCTATAGGAAAAGCCAATACTATCGAGGAGGGATGAGGTGTTGCTTAATGAGCCTCTTGCTTCATGTGCTTAGTGATATGCTCCAAAACCCTCAACTACTTTCCCACATCCACATATGACCTAAACCTAAAGCCAAAACCGATCTCACCGATTCTTCCTATCCGGCGCCACCGATTCCAAATGTCATAGCCACTGCCACAAACCCTAGGCAAATCGGTTCTACCGATAGGGATCTCGGTCTCACCGAGATGGGATTGTAATCTCTCTGTTTCCTTTTCGTAACTTTTCGGTCTCACCGAAAGAGCAGATCGGTCCCACCGAGATTGCAATGTAAACTTTCTGTTACCCTTTCGTCACGTTTCGGTCGCACTGAAAGAGCGAATCAGTCCCATCGAGTTTACCTGACCAACTCTCTAGTTAGCTAATTACCAAAATCGGTCTCACCGAGTTTGTGTAATCGGTCTCACTGAGATTACGTTATGCCCTAACCCTAACCATATCGGTCCTACCGAGATGCAAGTCGATCCACCAAAACCCTAACGGTCACTAGGTTTCCTAAAATCGGTCTGACCGAGTTTGTTGATTCGGTCCCACTGAGATTGGTAAATTGTGTGTAACGGTTAGATTTTGTGTGGAGGCTATATATACCCCTCCACCTCCTCTTCATTCGTGGAGAGGAGCCATCAGAACAAACCTACACTTCCAACTTACCATTTCTGAGAGAGAACCACTTACTCATGTGTTGAGACCAAGATATTCCATTCCTTCCATATGAATCTTGATCTCTAGCCTTTCCCAAGTTGCTTTCCACTCAAATCTTCTTTCCACCAGATCCAAATCCTATGAAAGAGAGTTGAGTGTTGGGGAGACTATCATTTGAAGCACAAGAGCAAGGAGTTCATCATCAACGCACCATTTGTTACTTCTTGGAGAGTGGTGTCTCCGAGATTGGCTAGGTGTCACTTGGGAGCCTCCGACAAGATTGTGGAGTTGAACCAAGGAGTTTGTAAGGGCAAGGAGATCGCCTACTTCGTGAAGATCTACCGCTAGTGAGGCAAGTCCTTCGTGGGCGACGACCATGGTGGGATAGACAAGGTTGCTACTTCATGGACCCTTTGTGGGTGGAGCCCTCCATGGACTCGCGCAACCGTTACCCTTCGTGGGTTGAAGTCTCCATCAACGTGGAGGTACGATAGCACCACCTATCGGAACCACGCTAAAAACATCCGTGTCTCCAATTGCGTTTGAATCCTCCAAACCCTTCCCTTTACTTTCTTGCAAGTTGCATGCTTTAATTTCCGCTGCTCATACACTCTTTGCATGCTTGCTTGAATTGTGTGATGATTGCTTGACTTGTCCTAAGATAGCTAAAATCTGCCAAACTCTAAAACTGGGAAAAGGCTAAGTTTTTAATTGGTCAAGTAGTCTAATCATCCCCCCTCTAGACATACTTCAAGGTCCTACACAACCTGCATCAAATGCACATGAATTAGAGGAAGTCACTTCTTCCATCCAAGCATAAGCTTCATGAACGGAACACGAAGGCATTGCTTACAAAGTTTCCAACACTAGGTTGATGTTCAACATGAATCATTGGGGGAGACAAAATGCTGCTGATGGCCTCAATAGCAACTCATCGGAATTTCCATATCACTCGACTTCCACCATCATGTGAACACGGTGATAGCATTGGTCAGACCAAAAGATGTAATGGTGTATGCTCGAGGGATCAACCACGAGTAAGACAACATTACGAACATCGTTGGTTCTGATTTGACTCTATGATAGCCCATACTCAAGTCAAAGTTTTGACAAGGCAATAGATCCAACAACTGATCACGAGGACCAATTGGTGAAGATATCATCTTTCTTCAACTTACACACACAAACACAAAGATATCGCTTCAGAAAGAACCAAATTCGGCAAAGCTTTTTATCTTCCATCTCTCCAAGTTGTTGTTTAGCTTAACCAACTAGCTCAGGGGTATCCAACACAGATTCTTGGAGAAGGGGTGGTTTATAAGAAACCAACTTGATCAGGAACTCAACATAGCGGTTAGGTGACAACCTGGTTATACTTCCGAGAAGATATACGGAAAATCATGAACCACCAAGATGTCTCTAAGCTCGAGAACAATCTTGCTTTTCAGGCAAGACGATATGATAAAATAAGCAAGGATTGACACTATCCTAACTCATTGATCGAAAAGTGCGCCGGAAATAAGGTCTAGGTAGCACGATAAACCTTAGGGTGATGATTCAATAATCAACACGCTAAGGATAAGATTATTGTCCATTAACTACCAAGCAACACAGTTGCTAGGAGTATTGATTTCACACATCACGTTTCACTTGTCGGCATACCGGTTGCGAAAACACGAAACCGAGGTATGAATAATGATGGCGAGAAGTATCACTGCAACAAGAATTCATAAGAGCTGATGCAATTCTTATGACATTCTTGACATAAAGATTGTAACACTCCAAGGTAGAACAGAGCAAAAGCTGGATTGGCATTTTGATCTGCGGAATACAACTACTTTGACCCAATCCTAGAAATGGACGAGGCACTGGAGTTTGTTTCTCCTAGACTCCTAGTCATTCCGGAATAGAATGGCTTGACAGACCACAAGAATATGAGGCATCGATGAGCATGAATGCATGACATGCTCTTGACTATCAAATGATAGACGGAGATCAGGATACAACTAAAGAGAGGAACAACTCAAAGGAACATATATATTTCTGAGTTGTGGATGCATAGATTAGTATGTCGAGCAAAGTTCAACATTTCTTCCGGATAACCCATGCAGAAAGGTAGAACTGGCAGATTCACAATGTAGAATGGAGAACTCATCAAGAGCACTCTGGTTGTGATCTTTTGGTTCAAAAGAACTTCTGCCATAAGCAGTTCATGGTATTTGGAAGAAAGAAATACCACGGACCTCGAGGAGTATCTCAAAGGTTACTAATATCCTAAAGGAACGAGCAACACTATCTACACGAATTAAGTAGAGTGAATCTTGGGTTCAAGAACCTAGAAAAAGAAGGCCTACTAACTAAATGGCATCACAGGATGCTTTCGAGAATAATGGTAGCCAGAATCATCACACTGAGAACACAAAACATGGCTAGATTACTAGGTGACTCCCTAAAACACCTAGGGTCATAATAATAGCTCCAACATATATGTCGAGGCAATAGAGTACCTCAACTCACCGATTAGTGTGGTTGAATTGGCCCAAAGGAACATTGGAACAGAAAGATGGGATTTGCAAATGCATCAGACTATTTAGAAACCTGGGATGACTCGGATAGCATAACGATTGTAAATGCTCAAAATATTTGGGACATCCTGCAAAATGGTGGCATAACCACTCAACATCACAATATCAAGGTTCCGTAATCAACGGTCAACACAAGGAAGTAGTAGGAACTGAAATGAGGCTTCTAACCATCAATCCAGTAAGTCTACGGATTAGTAACACGTGATCCTGATAGAAAGATGAGAAGCCTAGTTCTTAATCCCCGTAGAAGAGAAGAGGATGACTTAGATCAGAAGGCCATAGGGTAAAGAAGTAAAAAGAGCCTTATGTTCCCTTCCACAATCAATTCCCTTATATAAGTAAAGCATTTCTAGACTCAACTTCGACCAGTTTGGCTTGGTAATCCTACAAGCAGTCAGGCTCTGATACCAAAGCTGTCAGGACCCTGATTCCAAGTCACATCGATCTAGCCGGTAACACCTCATATCACTTTGCGGCCTCACACACGGTATTCCCACGGGTGTCGCCTTACCATGGCCCGTGACCGTTTGCGCCTTTTGGCTCACGTATACGACAGTGTCGCTAGCATCCATATTACAGGGAACCCGCATCGACATGACTAGTCGTGAACCCAAAGTAGCACTAACTTATGGGGACATGCATACATGAATCAACATCGAGCATGTCGGTCAGCAGCGTGCAAATCCGGGTTGTAGCACTGGGCTAACAGGACTCCTGTGAAGAGGGCTGTAGCAGGCTAGGCAGGACTCCGGATGTCACCGCGTGACATTTCCCCGAAGGGACAGACACATGAACGAAGTGAATCACATGCCGGCCAGTCAAGTGTTCCGGAGCAGTAGTGTTGGGCTAGCAGGACTCCGGTGAACCGGGCTGTAGAGGACAACTATGGATCATGGGAGCACAAGACTACATTTCCCCATAAGAGAGGCTACCAAGGATAAACAACTAGGTTGTCAGATCCCACAAATACCAAGTATTTCAATCATACACACAATATGCTCGATATGTGCAAATACAACATGACATCACAACAAGACTCTATGACTCAGAGTATCTATTCATTAGGCTCCGAGGAGCCAAGTATTACAAACATGGGTCTCATGACCCAACATACAAAGCATACAAGCAACAAGCACATGCGGAAGCTTAACTTGTCTGTGTACAGACAACTACAAATGAAAAAGGCTGAGAAGCCTGACTAACTACAAGACCCTCCCATGGTACAGGCTCGTAGCTGAGGTTACAAGCTAAACGTCGAAGTCCATGCGGAACTACTAGCAAGACTGAAGTCTCTTTGCAAAAGCATAAATTAAGAAAACGTGAGTACAAATTTACCCGGCAAGACTTACATCAGAACTAACTACATATGCATCGGTATCAACAAGGGGGTGGTGGAGTTTAACTGCAGCAAGCCAGATTTGACTCAGTGGCTATCCTATACTACGAACGCAAGTAACTCTTTGAGGTGGCGCACACGAGTCCACATATTCACCATATCAATACACCACTATGGATCCACTCCCGTCTCCCTACGAGAATGCCATCCATAGCACTCACGCTTATCTTGCGCATTTTAGAGTATCCACTTTCACTTGTCTATGAACTGTATAGGCAACCCAGAGGTCGTTTACCGTGGACGCGGCTATTCGAATAGATGATGTTAACCCTGCAGGGGTGTACTTCTTCACACACGCTCTCACCACTTACCGTCGTTTACACGACATGTACTCGATAACCTTCAAGCGGAAGCCCAATGAGGGTGGCGGCCACGGCCTACCTAAACACTCAAGTCTCTAGTCCAGGTTTATCGCCGATTCAGGTTCCATCCGCAGGGAGTCCGACCGAGGTTTCCACATACGGCCCCGAACGATCTGTACAGGGTTCCGCGACACAAAACGGGCGCCCGACATACCCGGCCACGTGCCTACCGCATCACATCCCACCCCTCGGGTCAGCGCTGCGCGCGCCCTCCAGCATACTACACACACCAGAAACTACTTGCAACTCCTAGACAGAGTACAAGGGTGGTTATGAAGCCGAGAGGGTCCATTGGTTTCGGGCCCAATGCATGGTAGTAGCTGTTCATGGATCACAAACACAGATCTCAGTTCTTGAGGGCGGCTTCAATGAGACAACCCACCATGTACTCCTACATGGCCTCTCACCGCTACCTTTACCAAATCATGTTCACACACTTAGCTCACACACAGCAGGACATGTTCATCACCATTCCAATTCATCACCGATGAATCAGACATGACTCAACTCTAAGCAGTAGAAGGAATGACAAACAAGCATGAATGAGTAGGCACATCAGGGCTCAAACAACTCCTACGCATGCTACTGGGTTTCATCTATTTACTGTGGCAATGACAGGTCATGCAGAGGAAAGGGGTTCAACCGACGCATCATGTAATAGTTGAATCGTTGTTGTCCTAATGCAGTAAAAGAGAGCAGGAGCGAGAGAGTGGGATTGTATTGGAATGAACAAGGGGGTTTTGCTTGCCTGGCACTTCCGAAGATAGTATAGCTCTTCATCAGTGTCATCGAACTCATCGTCGGAACACGTCTACTGAGAGGGGACAAATACCGGCAACACAGAAGGAAACACAATCAATGCAATGCACAATATGATGCATGATCACGACATGGAAATATGAGTGTGTTTGCCTAATGCAACAACAACCAGATGGGTTTCAGTTATTTGAACCCAAGGTTCAAGTTCAAACTCAAACTATGACTTTATAAAGTGCATTATCATGTTTTGAACTAAACAGTGAGTTTAAGATGTTAAAACATGCATGAAACCAGTACAGATGGATATATTGGATTTTTCTGATCATTTTTCATATATAACTTATTTCATTCCGAGTTACGGTTGATTTTCTATGATTTTTAGAAGTTTAGGCAATTTTCTGGATTTTCTAATTATTTAGAAATGAACTAATTCCAGAAAATGCATTACTGCGTCAGCACTACGTCAGCATGACGTAAGCGAGTCAACGGGGCAGCCCAGGTCAAACTGACCAGTGGGGCCCGCGTGTCAGTGGCTAACTAAACTAACCTAGTTTAATTAGCACTAACCTAGGTTAAACTAATTAAGTTTAAACCTAAACTAGATTAATTAGGCAGGCGGGGCCCGCATGTCATAGACCTAGGGGAGGTCAAATCCCCTGGTCAACCGGGGCTAAACCATCGGCGGTCAAAGCGGTCAAACCGCCGGCGAGGCCGAACGCGGTGGAGGGCATCGGGAATCGCCCACAGGCGACCATTTCCGCGGAGGAGAGGCTCTACGTGACGAGGAGACTCGTCCGCGTCCAGTGGTGCTCACAGCAGCAGCTCTAGTGGCCTAAAACGACGGCAGAGGCTACTTGCGAGGGCCGGAGTTTGGGCGTCGAGCGAATCGGTGTTGCAGGGAACGGCAGGAGCCGCAGCTGGTCGCGGTCGACTCCTGGGAATGTGCTAAGCACGGTGGTGTACGCGGGCGCGAGCTGCGGTGGCTAGAGCAACGGCGGCGACATGGCTTGCGGCGGTGAGGTCTCGGCGTCGGCGGCTGACTTAGCTACGGCGTGCGAACGACGAAACGAAGCGGGGGAAACGACGGCGGTGCTCACAGCGGATCTGGCGGAGGCATCAGCGAGCTCGGGGAATGTCCAACGCGGTCATAACGGTCACGGCGATCTCCGGTGCTGGAGGTTTAAGACGACGGCGATGGTTGCTGCACAAGGCCTCCGCGTTAGCTTTCTTCGATGGAGAGGCATGGTGCGAGGTGGCGGATGTGCTGGACTGATCAGGGAGGCAAGGCATCGGCAGTGGGCGCGGCAGCAACGAGCCGCGGCGACGGTGGCGCTCGGGTTCGGGCGAGAGAGAGGGAGCAGAGGGGAGGAGGGCCTTGGGGAAGAGTGAGAAGGGTCGGGGGTGCGTGTCAACGTCCAGGGCGTCCATAGCGAAATCAGGGAGGCAGCGGGAAGCAGGAGGTTGCCGAGGCGCTGCGGGTCATGAAAGCAAGGCACACGCCCGGCGCCCTTCTCGTCTCCCAAGGAAGGGGACGATCGGCACGACTGCATGGATCGGGCCGTGCCGGGCCGACCAAGGCGCCTGTGTCAGTTCTCTGTCTCTTTATTAGTAATTTGTTCTGCTTTTCTATTTTTGTTATTTTGTTTTGATTTAGTTTATAGCCCGAATCGTTTTAATAAATCCTGAAAATAATTGTGGGCATTAAATGAATTACTACAGAGGCCCTTAACTGTTTTCAGAATTGTTGGAGCATTTAAAAATATTAATAGTATTTAAATGCCCCAATTCAAATACAATATGGGTTATTCAAAAATCCAGAATGGCCTAAAAATATTGGCATCATTTTTGGTAGAGGTTTTCACATTTATCAAAAATCATGAACATTTTCAAAGGGCATTTTGGGTTTATTGAAAATATTGTTTATTTGAACCTAGTTGAATGCATTTAGTGCTAGGGTTTCTACATCCCCATTTCAAGTTTCTTTTGGAAATAAACATGATGACATGATGAGCAAGAAAAGTCAAACAAGAGCTTATCTGAGGCTGTGACATGGAGATGAATCGGCTCATGGCGGCAATGCAGCCAGTGAGCCGACGCACATCCTTGATCCGCTTGGGCGCCTCAATCTGCTCGATAGCCTTGATCTTGTCTGGGTTTTCCTCGATCCCACACTGCGACACAAAGAACCCGAGAAGTTTGCCAGGCGGAACGCCAAAGACACACTTCTCAGGGTTCAGCTTGAGGTTGATCTTGCGCAGGTTGGGAAACGTCTCTTCTATGTCTTCTACAAGAGTTGCCCTGTCCTTGGTTTTGACCACTATGTCAGCCATGTTGGCTTTCATGGTTCTATGTAGCCGGGGTTCAAAACCAATTTGGACTGCCCTTGAAAATGTTGAACCATCACTCTTCAACCCTAAAGGCATCTGTAAAAAGCAATACATACCACGCGGAATGATGAATGATGTCTTCTCTTCGTCCTCTCTTGTCATGAAGATCTGGTGGTAGCCCGAGTAGGCATCCAGGAATAATAATAGATCACACCCAGCCGTGCAGTCAACAATCTGGTTGTAGATGTACAAAAGAAGGGGCGCACCTTTGTACCCCTTTACCTGTGCACTGACAGTCGGAGCCGCGCCCGCGGCCACACCAAGCAGAGCAGGGGAGGTAAACCAAGGTAAAACCAAAGCTCAAGACGGCCAGAGCAACGCCAAGATCAGGACCACAAAGAGCAGAGGGCTAGCAAGACCCTTGCCGGGGCAGCCTCAGTGGCCCTGGCAAGACCCTTGCCAGGGCAGCTAGCCCACACCAGCAGAGTGAGCCACCCTCGAGCCCACGGGTTCCATCTCAGCCAACCACGTTGGAACTAGGGCTCGGGAGGCACCTCCATGGTGGCATGCAGATCTTTGTGAAGACAAGGAATGTTCAAGATCAGATGAGGATTGGAAGACAACGATCCTCGGCGAGATCCTTGCCGAGGAAAGCCACAAGAACCCCGGCAAGATCCTTGCCGGGGACGACAGCACGCCACGGAAAGACCCTTGCCGGGCCACACGGCAAGGCCCTGGCAAAAGACGCTAGCGGGGCCACCTCCAGGCCCGCACCAACCAAGTCTCCACCGCCGTTCGCATGCAGCTGCCAGCCCAACCAGCTGGGCAGGCACCTGCGTGGCAACATGCGGCTTCCAGGCCAACTCAGCACACGCCTGCGTGGCGGCATGCAAATCTTCGTGAAGGCTCCACCACCACGCTGTCGGATTTCGGGTTCTGGCAGACCCTCTAGGTTCGAACACTGGGGTGCGCACAGAGATCTCGCCCTCTACCTACCTGCACCTCGCCACCTCGCTAGGATCTAAACTATGAAAGGAACAACACAAGAGACACAGGGTTTATACTAGTTTGGGCCACCATTGTGGTGTAATACCCTACTCTAGTTTGTGATGTGGTGGATTGCCTCTTGGGCTGATGATGAACAATACAAGGAAGAACAGCCTCGCGAGGGTCTGTTCTTGGCTGGTGCGATGAACTACTAGGGGGAGTTCAGTCGCTCTCTCTCTTCTTGGATCCTCTTCTGGATTCCGGATCAAGCTGCCCCTATCCTGCGGGTGGCTAGTCCTATTTATAGCGAAGGCCCTGGGCCTCTTCCCAAATATTGAGCGGGAAGGGCGCCAACAATTGGCCATTTTGAAGGGGAACATCTAGTACACTTATCCTGACTAAAGTTGGTCCTCGCCTGTCAAAGGCTCTGGTGGTGACGCCGGCCTGGGCTCCACAATGACTTCCATCCTGCCGTTGCGACGGTCTTGGTCTTGTTGCGCCGAAACGGATGACTTTGCTTGAACTATTGCCTGCGCTTGCCCCCTTTGCACCAAAGAGGAAAGGAGGACTGTCGGTTTCAAAACTGACGGATCTCGGGTAGGGGGTCCCGAACTGTGCGTCTAGGCGGATGGTAACAGGTGACAAGGGACACAATGTTTTTACCGAGGTTCGGGCCCTCTCGATGGAGGTAAAACCCTACTCCTGCTTGATTAATATTGATGATATGGGTAGTACAAGAGTGGATCTACCACGAGATCAGAGATGCTAAAGCCTAGAAGCTAGCCTATGGTATGATTGTTGTTCGTCCTACGGACTAAAACCCTCCGGTTTATATAGGCACCGAATAGGGTTAGGGTTACACAGAGTCGGTTACAATGGTAGGAGATCTACATATCCGTATCGCCAAGCTTGCCTTCCACGCCAAGGAAAGTCCCATCCGGACACATGACGAAGTCTTCAATCTTGTATCTTCATAGTCCAGAGTCCGCCAACGGTGATAGTTCGCTATCCCGGACACCCCTAATCCAGACTCCTCAAGAGCCCTGAACCAGTCTTCAATGGCGATGAGTCCGGCACGTAGATTGTCTTCGGCATTGCGAGGCGGGTTCTTCTCCAAATTCCATATACTTGTCGAATAGTGTCCGGCTTCTGATAAATGCTGCGCTCCTTGGCTTTCACGCCCAATAATGGCCATCTTCCATGTGTTGAATGAATGCGAAAAGCCAGGGTATTTTTACACTTATCCCCCTAGCTACGGAAATGAGCTGTCTATAAAAGGGACGAGGATCTAGATCCGAGTCACACCATCCTCCCTCCGCGAGCTTTCATCGGAGCGCCTCTGACAAAAATCCATTCCATCATGGTCAGTCGACGCGACTCCTCCTCTCGCGCTCCCAGCCCTCCGCCTGGAAATTGGGAGAGATGCTCAGTCCCGCATAGCGAGCTAGTGACACTCCAACCCAAGGGATTTCTTCCCCCGACCTTCATGGTTCCGGTTCGAGCCGGACTCGCCACCTATAAGGGCGGAAAGGAAGCGGAGAGTGTCCCCGATCCCTCCAAAGGAGAGCGGGTATGCTTTATCTCTTATCTAGTAAGAGGACTCGGATTTCCAATTCATCCATTTCTCCGAGGGCTCTTGGACTTCTACGGCCTCCAGTTGCACCACCTTACGCCTGCCTCCATTTTGCACATCGCGGGCTTCGTGGCCCTTGCTTGAACTGTTCTTGGGCGCCGAGGCTCATTTTGCGCTGTGGAAGAGATTATTCTGCCTTGTACCCGTTTTCATGAGGGGTCAATATATCAAGTGGGCGGAGCCGAAGTGGTGCATCGCCGGGACCGGATATCTATCCGGAACCCGAAGAAGGCGTCCAAGACTGGCCTTCAAATGGTTTTATACTGAAGACGTCCGCTGTCGGATCCTGTTCGGATCAGTCTCCGGAGTTCAAGCAATGCTCCTTTGAAGAAACGCCTGAGTTGGCGCCATGAGCCCCTGTGAGGGAAGACGACAGGAACGTCCTTTACCCGATGAGCCGAATAAGATTGTTAGCTCATTCCGGACTGACCATGATCGGTGTCATGGCCACATGTATTATGCGGGGGGTGAAGCCGCTCCAGTATAGGGGCCACCCCATGTGGGATTTCAATGGGGAGGACGATGCCACCCGTTGGCCGTAAGGGGCCAGGATCGGTCACCGATCTGGTGAAGATCTTGTTCGCGCTGTACAAGGGAGAAGAGGAGGATTTTCTCCGCGTCAGTCCATTGAACGGATTTTCTATGAACAATCCTCGAAGCTGGGTAAGCGGACATTTCTTTTTTGCACATCCGATCCGTATTCCCATGGTTAGGTATCTCATTTTGTGATTTTGACGCAGGAACTGCGCCAGGCCGTGAAAGACATAAACATCCTGCCTCCACAACCCGAGGATCCGGAACGGCTCCTCGATCCGGCCTCCCAAGAGGATCCGGACATATAGGTGGAGCTTATTGATGGGGTATTTCACCAACTGAGCATCGACAATGCCTTGGTTGCCATTACGGCCGGTTACCCCGGAATACTTCCAAATTTCACAGTAATCGAGACCGAGGTCCCAATACTCTGGTAATGACCCATCCGTGCTTATTTTTTATCACCGTATACCAATGGTGTTTCACAGGGGGTGCCTTCGAGGCAGGAGGCCGAGCCCGCGGCGGCTAGCCAACAAGGGGCAGCACGGCCCCGCAGTCTAAAAAGAAGTGCGGTCCGGATCGAAATGCCGCCGTAACGGTATGGCGCGTCACCATATTCCCAGGATTGATTCCTGGAAGGCGTACTAACGCTGGTGCTCTTTTCAGGATAAAGAGCGCTTGCCGGACTGTGTCCGGAGAGGTTGCCAATCGAGGCTCCGCCAGCCAGGCTCCAAAGCCGGGTCCAGAAGCGGAGGCGAGCATGAGGCGTGCGTCGGATGCTCCTCCCGATAGAGGATGCCGACAGATTGTCCGCCACCAACTCCGAGGTGGAGAGTGCCATGAATCATAGGCGCCGCCGGACAGTTCTTCGTGACGCATGTTTCTCCCAATAGGCATTGAATGCCTTCAATTCTGGAGATGCGCACCTCCGTGCCGCTCAAGATGGTCTAGCCAGAGCCACGGAGCAGTATGTAAAGGACATACGGGTGAGGAAATTTGACAGTTATATATGCCAGTAGCCCCCGAGACTTAAAATAGTTAGAATAACTGATTTAAGGATCATTTGTTACGCAGGATCTTACAAAAAAGAATACCCGACTGTCCCAGGAGCTTGAAGAATGCAAGGCCCAACTTGAGGTCAAGACTAGCAGCTACAGGGGAGCCACAAAGACTCCCTCCGTAATATATGCTTCAAAAGATAAGTAGTTTGTGAAGTGCGGCGTGTGTGTAAATCTGACAATAATATTGCAGATGGCGCCGGACTAGATCCAGACAAGCAACAGCTCTTGCGCCGGTTGAAGGCCGGCGAGAATGTGCTTACAAGGGTGAGGAAAGAGAAAAATAATCTCCAAGATGCCAACACCCAGCTGGGTGAGGAACTAAATGATGTTCGTGCCCACCTGTCTGACTCCGTGAAGGAGAATCGGCAACTTCGTCGCGGCATTTATAGTAAGTGCTTGAGTGAACTTTGAAAAAGAGTTCGGCGAGGAAGTCAACTAACAGAGTTATGTCTGTAGGTATGCTCACGGGTCGTCCTGCAGAGGAAATGCCCGGTTCTACGGGTGACCTTCTTCCCGAGCTATTGCAACTGCACGAACGAGTTCGGCAGATGATGAAAGGCGTCGCCCAGGCCTTGTGGCCATCTATCTCCCTGCCCGAAGGCCTTGGAGATCTTGCAGAGAAGCTTCAGGGAGCACGGCGGCGCTTTCGACTATGGAAGATATCAGCATGTCGTCAAGGCGCCAGGGAGGCCTGGGCCATGGTGAAGACGCGGTACATGAAGGCGGACCCAAACCACATCGCCGAGGTCGGACCTGTGGGGCCCGACAGGAAGGAGATCCCTGTGAGCTTAGTGTATGACCAAGTAGAGTTGGCCGCAAAGTATTCCCAGCAGGACTGTAAACTAGACAGCCTATTAGATGTCATTGAAGAGGAATACAATCAGTCAATTTGACTATGTAATTTAAAACGACATGTAAAATGCCTTCTAGCCGGATTGTAGATCGTTTGTCGCAGCGGACCTTTTCGCTTCAACCTTGGGACCCAATAGTCTGGAGTGTGTTCGAATACCCTCGCGGTTATGTAAAAACCGGGGCATGCGTGGAGACCAGGCGTAGGGGTCATGAGTGCTTTATCAGACAAGTGCCCAACTAGTTATGTTATATTACATGGTTAGTAAGAAACATCTTCTAGGGAGAATAGTTCCGTAAGGGGTTCCTTTCCCTGGGAGGCATGCCCTAAAGTGCATGTCCGGACTATGAAAAAGTAGAAAAGCATCTGGGGGCAGATAAATGAAAAATAAAAAATCGTCTTTTAGTTCACCGACCGAATATTCCCTTAAGAACGCTAGCTTTCGGCTTCACCTAGTCTGAGGTACACGTCCGGCTAACCCGGCGGTAACAATCGCAGAGGTGCTCCCTTTACCACCTAGCCTAACAATCGGGAATGTAGGGCTAAGCACAGGAGCCAGGCAACCCAGCTTGGCCAAAACTTAAGTCATATCAATGCATATAATGGTGAATAAAAGGTTCATGCGGAAGTGTGACACATGTGTTGGGCATAAAGCCCGTATAAATAAGCTTCTGTTAAAGAAGCCCCTGTGTATAATGAGCGCAGCTAAGCGCCAAGTGTGTGCGAACAATGCGCAAACGAGCCTTTTAACGGCTTCGTAAAAAGGAGGAAGACGGAGAGAAATAAAAGACAGCTTAAAGTATAAAATATAGACGGAGGAAGGAGGCGAACTCAGAATCCGACGCTAGGCGTAGAATCTTCGGAGACGGGCTGCGTTCCATGGGTTCGGCTCGAGTCGATTATCCGATGCATTTCGCAGACGGTACGCTCCGCCGGTCAGGACTTGGTCGGTGATGAAGGGACCCTCCCATTTGGGCTTGAGTTTGTCCTTTTTCTTGTCCGGCAGGCGTAGAACTAGTTCGCCAACACTGTAAGATTTGGTCCGTACTTCCCTGCTTTGATATCTTCGAGCCTGTTGTTGATAGAATGCGGAACGAGATTTTGCCACGTCACGCTCCTCCTCCAAGGCGTCCAAACTGTCCTGCCGATCGAGCTCGGCTTCTCTTTCTTCGTACATGCGCACGCGAGGTGAGTCATGAATTATGTCGCAGGGCAAAACTGCCTCTGAGCCGTATACCATAAAATGGTGTGAATCCGGTAGTGCGATTCGGCGTGGTCCGCAGCCCCCAGAGTACGTAGTCGAGCTCCTCTACCCAAAGGCGTGTTAGATTCTTGAGGGACCGCACTAGTCTGGGTTTAATGCCGCTCATGATTAGACCATTTGCTCGCTCGACTTGACCGTTAGTTTGGGGGTGATCGACTGAAGCGTAGTCGAGCTTGATGCCCATGTTTATGCACCAGAGTTTGACCTCGTCGGCCGTGAAGTTCGTGCCGTTATCAGTGATGATGCTATGGGGGACGTTGTAACGGTGTACTACCCCTGATATGAAGTCTATCACCGGTCCGGATTCGACCGTCTTTACTTGCTTGGCCTCTATCAATTTGGTGAATTTATCCACCATGACCAATAGGTATTTTTGCTTATGGGTTCCTCCTTTAAGGGGTCCAACCATGTCAAGCCCCTGCACTGAAAGGGCCAGGTGATGGGTATAGTTTTGAGGGCGGTGGGTGGCATGTGGCTTTGATTAGCAAAGAGCTGGCAACCGACGCATCGTTGGACTAAGTCCTGAGCATCTGCCCGGGCCGTCGGCCAATAAAATCATGTACAGAAGGCCTTGCCTACAAGGGCCCGGGCTGCGGCATGGTGCCCACCTAGTCCGGCATGAATTCCAGCGAGGAGATTCCGCCCTTCCTCTTCGGAGATACACCTTTGCAGGACTCCGGTTGTGCTTTTCTCATAAAGCTCTCCCCCATGGACCTTACTTTAGACCGCCGCACTATGCAGCGGGCTTCGTTTTGGTCCTCGGGAAGTTCCTGCCTAGTTAGGGAGGCTAGGAATGTTCGGTGTGGGGCAGTGTGGTTGGGTCCGGGTTGTTATTTCCGGACTCTCCCTCCCATAATACGTATGGCTTGAAAAGCCTCTCTAGGAAGATGTTGGGGGGGACGGCATCGCGCTTTGCGCCAATGCGTGCCAACACGTCTGCTGCCTCGTTGTTATCCCGGGCTATATGGTGAAATTCGAGCCCCTCAAACCGAGCTGACATTTTTAGGACGACATTGCGATAAGCTACCATTTTCGGATCCTTGGCATCAAAGTCCCCATTTATTTGGGATATCGAGAGGTTCGAATCCCCGCGCACCTCTAGGCGTTGAATGCCCATGGAGACTGCCATCCGGAGACCATGTAGAAGGGCCTCGTATTCAGCTGCGTTGTTGGAGTCCGTGTACATTATTTGAAGTACGTATTGGACTGTATCTCTTATTGGGGACGTCAGAACGACGCCAGCCCCTAGGCCGGCCAACATTTTGGAGCCGTCGAAGTGCATGATCCAGTTGGAATGTGCGCCGTACTCTTTAGGGAGTTCGGCTTCAGTCCATTCAGCGATGAAGTCAGCCAAAACTTGCGACTTAATAGCTCGCTGTGGCTTGTAGGTTATGTCGAACGGGAGGAGCTCAATGGCCCATTTAGCAATCCGCCCGCTAAGGCCGCGGTTGTTTATAATGTCATTAAGAGGTACTTGAGGCTATCCGTTATCGAACACTCTTGGAAGTAGTGTCGCAGCTTCCGGATGCCATGAACACCGTGTATGCTATCTTTT
Source organism: Aegilops bicornis (assembly GCA_021605145.1). Taxonomy (NCBI): domain Eukaryota; kingdom Viridiplantae; phylum Streptophyta; class Magnoliopsida; order Poales; family Poaceae; genus Aegilops; species Aegilops bicornis. Next base: position 88,814,973 of record CM038672.1, read on the forward strand.
GATAATGCGGGTACCGTGACTTGCATGGAGTTAGGACAAGGACACGTAGTAAACTGGTTTGAGAGGGAACTTGTGTCCGTCCGTTTCTCGTTCGACAACGAGCACCGCGCTTACAACTTGATGGGTTGCTGCGATGTATAATAGCATTGGTTCGCCCATGTTGGGCGCGGCCAGGACCGGATTTTTTGCCAATATGGCTTTGATTTCTTCGAGTCCGGCCGTGGGAGCATCCGTCCACTCGAAGTGTTCGGTGCGCCGGAGGAGGCGATAAAGGGGTAATGCCTTTTCTCCTAAGCGAGAGATAAAGCGGCTTAGAGCCGCCACGCATCCATTCAATTTTTGTATTTGTGTGAGGTCTTTGGGGATATCCAATTGTGACAGAGCTCGGATCTTGGCTGGGTTTGCTTCAATTCCTCTACCGGATACAATGAAGCCCAAGAGCTTTCCGGCTGGTACGCCGAAAATGCATTTTTCCGGGTTGAGCTTGATGTCATATGTTCAAAGATTATCGAATGTGAGTCTCAAGTCGTCGACTAGGGCTTCGACATGCTTGGATTTGACGACCACATCGCTCACGTATGCCTCCACCGCTTTGCTGATCTGGTTTGCCGCACATGTCGAATCATGCGCCGATATGTTGCGCCGGCGTTTTGAGCCCAAAGGGCATTGTGTTGAAGCGAGAATGGGCCGTATGGAGTGATGAATGCTGTTATGGCTTGGTGCAGCTCGCCATCTTAATTTGGTGGTAGCCGGAGTATGCGTCGAGGAAACACAATGAATCGTATCCTATGGTAGCGTTGATAATTTGATCGATGCGGGGGAGGGGAAAGGGATCCTTTGGGCAATCCTTGTTAAGGTCCTTAAAATCGACACATAGGCGCCATGAGTTGTCCTTCTTTGGTACCATTACCGGGTTTGCTAGCCAGTCCGGATGTTTAATATCTCTGATGAATCTGGCCTCCAATAGTTTGGCTAGCTCCTCTCCCATGGCCTGTCTCTTGGGTTCGGAGAAACGCCGAAGAGCTTGTTTGATCGGGCTTGAATCCTTTTAGGATATTTAGGATGTGCTCGGCCACCGGCGTGGGATTCCCGACATGTCTCGAAGGGTGCCGTGCAAAAATGTCCCAATTTTCGCGTAGGAATTCTCGTAGTGCGGCGTCCACATCAGGGTTTAATTGTGCCCCGATGGAGGCCGTCTTTGTAGGGTCCGTTGGGTGGACTTGGAATTTGACTATTTCGTCTGCCGGTTTAAAAGAGGTCGACTTGGATCTCTTATCGAGTATCACATCGTCCCTGTTCACCGTGGAGCGCAGCGCAGTGAGTTCCTCTGCCGCTAGGGCTTCGGATAGTGCCTCGAGGGCAAGTGCGGCTGTTTTATTTTTGAGCTGGAGCGCTATGTCCCGTCACTAGCGAGAGTGATAATTCCGTTGGGTCCGGCATTTTGAGCTTCATGTACCCGTAATGGGGTATAGCTTGAAAATTGTGATGCCTCCCGCCCTAATAGAGCGTGGTATCCGCTGCTGAACGGGCCACTTGAATGTGACCTCCTCGGACATAAAATTGTCCCGTGGTTTAACACCACATCCAAGTGTGATCTTTCCTCAGACAAAGCATGCTTCCCGACTGGGGATTATTCCTCTAAAGGTTGTGCTGCTTTGCTCAATGCGGCTCCAGTCTATTTCAATTTTTCGAAGGGTTTCCTTGTAGATGAGGTTTAATCCACTGCCGCCATCCATGAGTACCTTGGTAAGGAGAAAGCCTTCCACTATTGGACTGAGGACCAATGCGGCTGGTGCTCGGGCTGTTCGGAATTTAGGTTCGTCACTGGCGTTAAAGGTAATAGCCGTGTCACTCCATGGATTTATTGTTGCTATCTGGTAGACTTCGGCAAGGCTGCGGAGTGTTCAAGCTTTCCGCATATTATTTGATGCGAAAGTCTCAAGATCTAATACCGTCTTGATATTGCTGGGCTGGTGCTCGAGCTAAGAGCTCTTCGCCACTTTTGGCCACCTGCCGTAGTATCCAACATGCTCTAAGGCTATGAGTTGGAGTGGCGCCCTCTGTGCTATGAATTTTGCAGGTCCATTGAGCCATCCCTCCAAAGACGGTTCCATGCCCTTTGGGGGTTTTTGCTTTTGTTATGTAACCCTGTGCCTGGTGATGATGCACTCTTTTATTTCGGACTAGGGTCGTATTCGGGGCCGGATTATCCCAAAATTTGATTTCGGTTTTCCAGGCGCTCTCCATCGCGCAGTACTTTCGTACTATGGATGCCAAGTTAGGGAATCATGTAATTTCACGACGACTTATGGCGTTTAGGATTCCCTTGTTCGTGCAATTATTGTAGAAGAATGAGATTGCGTCCTCCTCGCGACAATCCTTTATCCTGTCCATAACCAGGAGGAATCGCCCAAGAATGATGTGTCAAGCTTTCACCGGGCTCTTGCCGGATTTGGGATAGATCGCTTATGTTTGGGTGGGCGGGTGGAATTAAATTCCGAACCCCGTCCGATCTAAGACTCAGGGGCCAAGAAGTTTCCGAACTTGGAAGCTTGGGGTCTTGGAGGTTTTCCAATGAATGTAGCCCGCTGCCTGACTTTAAGTTCAGGTCTTGAGTGCTGTCCTCCCCTCCACGGGAATCCGGCATGGAGGGGTCAGGAATCCGGACATAGCTAGTCCTTAAGGTAGGAGAAGAGTCGCCGTATTGTTCCTCTACCACAGCAACGTGGTGGGTAGCCTGGGGAGAGTTGATCTCTCTCGGATTGGTTTTAGGCCAAATTTGATCGTAGTCTGTAGCGACTCCCAGGGCGGCGATGCGATCCAAGAGCTCGTTTAAGGAAGAGAGCTCCATTGGATCTAACTTCTCAAGTAGTTCGAAGTTAACGTGAAGATTGCTTTCGATGACCCGAGAAGTCATCGCCGCCATGTGGCCAAACAGACATCATAAGAAAAACCGCTTAGTCAAGAGTTTGGCCAGTGGCCAAAGCTCCTTTAGCAACGGTGCCGTCTTTAAAGACGGGATGAGGCATCCTTCCTGACAGTGATGGGACAGAGGAACTCTCAATGAAAGCACCAATGTCGTTGTCAAAACCGGCGGATCTCGGGTAGGGGGTCCCGAACTGTGCGTCTAGGCGGATGGTAACAGGAGACAAGGGACACGATGTTTTTACCCAGGTTCGGGCTCTCTTGATGGAGGTAAAACCCTACTCATGCTTGATTAATATTGATGATATGGGTAGTACAAGAGTGGATCTACCACGAGATCAGAGAGGCTAAACCCTAGAAGCTAGCCTATGGTATGGTTGTTGTTCGTCCTACGGACTAAAACCCTCCGGTTTATATAGGCACCGAATAGGGTTAGGGTTACATGTAGTCGGTTACAATGGTAGGAGATCTACATATCCAGACGCCAAGCTTGCCTTCCACGCCAAGGAAAGTCCCATCCGGACACAGGACGAAGTCTTCAATCTTGTATCCTCATAGTCCAGGAGTCCGGCCAACGGTGATAGTTCGGCTATCCGGACACCCCCTAATCCAGGACTCCCTCAAGGACACTGTGCGGGCTGGCGCCCGCCTTGCACCCTTGGTCGTCATGGCTTGCGTCATGGGCACCTCGTGAGGTACCCCGCCTTGATCTTTCCGCCTCCTCGCGAGCCACCGACGAGGCCGTGCTCGAGGAGGCTTCGTCAGACGCCCATGAGGCTTGGCCTCGCGAGGGTCTTGAGCTTGTGTTGATGAAGATGGGCCTTGATGGGCCACCCCTTGAGCCACGCCGCAGGCCGCAGGCAGGCAAGTCTGGGTACCCCCATTCCCAGAACGCCGACAGTAGCCCCCGGGTCCAAGGCGCGCGTGGACTTGGCTGAGTAGAGAAGCGAAGGGGCAAGGGTGAAGCGCCGCGGGCCCTAACAGCCTGCGGCCTCGGGCGCCGCGTGGCGGTTGGTTGGACGTGGGCGCCCTAGCAACTGCGCAAATTGACAAAAGAGCGGCATCTGTCTAGGCTTTGCTTCCTTCGGTCATTGCTCAGATCCCTTTTCTGGCGCCTTTCCCTCCTGCCTACGAAATCTCCAGATCTACTTCGACCGCCTGCCCTAGCAAGACATGGCGCCTCGCCAGACCCCGGCCGGAGCTTGGTACTCAGCAGCCTTGGACTCGCCGAATGTGTCGGAGGAGGGCCTTGCCCGGGTGCGCCGGATGGTGGCGGCGCAAGGCATCGACGGGGCAGAGGTGATCAAGGCTGGCTCCGCCCTTTTCGAGGGCCAAGGAAGCACCTTCTATCCGCTCTTCGTGAGCGCCATTGCTGCCGGTCTGGTGCCTCCCTTTTCTGAGTTCTTCTTCTCCGTCCTCCGCCACTACAAACCGCAAGCTCGCACCTCCACCCCTACTGTTCTTCTTCCGCGATCTTCGCCTACTATTGTGAGGCTCACGTCGGGTGCAGCCCTCAGTGGCCTTGCTGCGCCACTACTTCTCCCTCCGACCTCTCATGGTCCCGTCTCGCGTCGCTGAAGCTTTGTTGCGTATGGAAGCTCCAACGCCATCTCGAAGCCCGGGAAGAGGATTGAGGGCTTCAGGAGCAAGTGGGTCATGGTAGATGCTGAGCGCATCCACCCTCGGCTGATTCTGCCCACGGAGCATCCTGCGAGCTCCGATGATTGGTCTCGCGTGGAACTCGTGGATCCCCGTGCGAAGCCGGTGCTGGAGAAGATGGACACGAATATGCGGCCGAGCAACATGGCGGCGGCGAAGCTGACTGGTGCGTCGCTCCTGAGGGAGTTCCTGGAGCATCAGGTGGCCCCGCTTCGTTAGTACTCGCTTCCGCTATGGAGGCCCCGCCCGAGCCCCGCAGTCTTGGCCGACGAAGATCTGGCCGCGGTCCTCAAATCTTTGGTCGGGGGAGACGTGCCGAGGCTGGAGGGCACTCCTGTGCCCCTGTTCCTTCGAGATGATTGGGAGCAGGCGGTGGAATCCATGCCCGTCTTCAATGGGGACGGCCCGTGCCCGGAGGTTCCCGAGGACCCGCGGCCTGGCGGACAGTGGAACGTGTCCTCCGGCAACTCCAGCGAAGAGGAGGAAGAAGAAGAGGAGCGGGAAGCGGGGCCTGACTCCGAGGCAACCGACGGGGAGTCGAGAGCGCCCCTCCCCCGGTGCAGGTCCCGCGCTCTCCGCCTCTTCCGAGCAATGATGACGAGGATGGCGACGAGCGGGGCGGCGAGAGCTTGCCCCGATCCCGAAAAAGAACAGGACTGGGCTGGTCCCCCGCGGGTCTGCCCCGGCTCTGAGGCGATCCGCAGACGTGCCTCCTGCTCCCGTGCCTCTTGAGGCTGATCCCTACAGCCGGCTCTTGGGCTTCAAGTATGGCCGGAGGTTGCTCGAGCTCGCGAGCGATGACCAGTAAGTGCTTGATTCTTGTTTGATTCCTTGCTTTGTCGCTGAGGCTTGATATTTGTATCTCCCGGCTAGGCTGGCGCCTGCGGTGAAGAAGCTGAAGGGAGCTCCTGAGGCTCCGTCTAGGGCATCGCGTCTGCCCGTGAAGGAAGGCGACGGCAAGACACGGGCCTCTCCTGCCATGTCATCCCCGTGAGGCCTGGCGGAGCTGGCTGGGGCGAGCTCAGCCCCCATGGCCCAAGCGACTCCTGAGGTGTCCTTGCCTGATGCCACCGCCACAGCTGTTGGGGCGCAGCAGGTCCCGCCTCAGGATACTGTGGTTACGCTGCCGTCCTCTCCTCCTACTCCACCAACTGCTGTCTCTCCGACTCCTCCCACTGTCCTGGATCATGCTGATGCTGAATTGGACCGGCTGCAGCAAGATCTTCTGGGCACCGACCCTCGCCAGTGGCCGGGCGCTTGAGCCGGCCTCCGCTGGATTCGGCCTCGATGCTTCGATTCGAGCGGCGCTGGTTCAGGCCTCGGCGGCTTCTGCACGAGGAGAAGCAGGCCGCCCTTGGGGCGGCGGCTGCTCGCAACGCCGACTTGGGGGAGGTGGCCGATGTCCGAGGTCGCTGCAAAGTATTTGGAGAGCGAAGCTGCAGGCTCAAGGGACCAGCTTGCCAAGGAGGCCCGCATTCACCAAGAGAAGGAGGAAGACATGAAGGCTCACGAGGCGGCCGTCAAGGACCAGGACGCCAAGCATAAGAAGCGCCGTGACCGCCTGAGCGCGCTGGAGGAAGAGTTGAAGGCAAAGAAAGTCGAGCTGGACGGCAAGGCGCGGGTTCTTGCCGAGGACCGCGAGGCCTTCACGGAGATGGAGGTGAAGGCTCGCACCTTGCTGAGGACGCTTTATGACAGCGGCCTGGAAAGCCCGCTGGCCGGCGCCAAGGACGGCCCCGCCAAGCTGCTTCCCTTCCTGATCCGTGCTCTTGAAGATGTCACCCTTGGCCTTGGCCCTACGGCTGAGGCCGAGGCGCGTGTCTTGTCTTCTGGAGCGCTGACGCGGGTCCTTACCCACGTCTACCTTCATGATCCCGACGTCGACCTCGACAGCCTGCTGGAGCCAGCGAGCAGCAAGCTTTCCGCTGCCACTGCTAAGGCCGTGAAGGGTCGAGCGGAGGCTCTGCTGTTGAAGTTCCGGGCCTTCAGGACCAAGCCGAAGCGAGGCGCTGCCGGTCCTGGGGCTTTACCAGGCGAACCCGCTCCGCGCAGCTCCGCCGCCAACAAGTGACTCCGTCGTGGCTCCTGTTCTGCTTTCAACTCCTGCAACATGCATCATGCCTCGGGGAGGCATTTAAACTTGTGTTTGGTGTTGCGATAACAGTTATGGACTGTAATATTTGCTTTTGAATTCCTTGAGATTTGCGCTTTTCCTTCCTACTTGCTTATGTTCTACGCCGGCAGAGCCGGCCCTCACAAGATACCTCAGCCACTGCTAGCCCCGGACCGAAACCAGGACGGGACCAAGGAGTGAGGGGCTACGTGACAAGTTAGGCTCCTGAGTCGCGATGCTCAGGAGTCCCCCTTGGCGCACGAACAGCAAGTAGGGAGGTGAGATGTGTGGTTGAATCTACCATTCTACGTCTGCAGAGCCCGGCCCCGCACATACCTCAACTGTCGTTAGCCTTTCGGAACTAAGGAGTGAGGGGCTATGTGACCAGTTAGGCTCCTGAGTCGCGATGCTCAGGAGTCCCCCTTGACGCTCAAACGGCCTTCGTACCTTGGCTCCGCTCGGGGAGAGATGTGCGTCGAACCAGGCCCGAGGGGCCTGGCTGGGTGGCGTGCGTCTAGGCGTGACCAGCGTAGCCCCGTGCCCAGCCTCGCGGCACTCCCGAGGGGAGGCGCTGCGATGAGTCCGCATACACCGAGCTCTGGGCTCACTGAGGTTGATGCGCCGGGGCCACCCTTAGTTGTTTATCACCAGACGGAGCATAGCGCTCCGTATGTGTCTGTGCATAGCCGCTCCTCGGCAGATCGCCGTCTAGCGCTGGCATGGTCCTTCCACTGGTGCGTGGGAGGGGTCCCCTCCGGGAGGAGCCCAGGCGTGTACAACCCCGCCCTGACACGTGGCTGGCACGGTAGGGCCTGACGAGGTGTATCTGGGCACCCGTGAGCCAGCGCGGGACTCACGGGGCCCTACCTCAAGGCGGGTTGCGCCTGACACTGGGCCTTAACTTGTGATGTGTTCCTTCAAATTTGGTTAGATGCCGACGCTCTACGTCCTCGGGTCCCGGCCCTCGAGCTGGTCTCAGCCGTCGCTGGTATGCCAGGTCGCGATGCCGTGGACAAGGCCAGAGGGTGAGGGCTGGAGAGCCAGGAGGAGCCCTAAGTCACGATCCTCAGGTACCCCCCCCCCCTTTTAACGTGCAAGCTGCCGACATGAAGGAAGAAGGAGTGCCGTGGACAGGCATCAAATAACAATCATGATGGGTCGAACACATGACCCGAAATAAACGCAAGAGGGGTACATGCCGCTAGGTCTGGCCCAAGCGACTCGGGGATGATGCAGCCCGACGGGCGCCCCCAACAAAGTAAGCTAGGAACATGAAGTAAAGGGGATACACGCCGCAGGGACGGACCCACGCGGCCTGGGAATAATGCAGCCCTAGGGGGCGCTCCCAACTAGAAATGGAACTTGAAGGATGTCACCAGATAACGTTGAAGACGAAACGATGTTGAAGTAGCGGACGTCGTGTGCTGCGGAAGCCGATCTTCACGAGCCCCCAGGCCCAGGATCCTCGGGAGGCTCCAGAGGCGCTAGTGGCTCCTCGTGGACCATCTCCATCTCCGCCAGGACTGCGGAACACCTGGCCTCTTGAGCCTCCAGGATGCTCCTCATGAGGCGCTGGTACGTGGCGGCCGCGTTCGGCAGGCCGTAAGGCATGCGAACGTAGCTGTGGGGTGGATCTTCGCAGCGCCCCACGCATGAGGGCCAGAAGCGCTCCTGAGAGGCGGCTCGGTTGAGCCCTAGGATGTCGATGCAGACGCGCTGCCCACCATCCTCGCCTCGATGGGGAGCTGCGACGGGTAAGCGGCGGCTGCCACTCATGACTCTTGACTCCTGCAACTCCTGCGTGATATGACGAACTCCTGAGGGTTTGGCCCTCTTTGCCTTGCTCCTTCCCGAGGGAAACGTGCTTTGAAGCACGCCTCCAAGTGGTGCCCAAGCGCCTCCCTCGTGACCTTAGCAAGGTCGGTGGCCCTCCAGGAGAGAGCCCCCGAGCCTTGCTTGAGGAGGGCGCCGGGCGCGCCTTCCTATGCGACGGAAGGAGGTGCCCCCTGAAAGCAGCGCAGACCACGAGGGGCCTGGCTCCCAGGGTCGGCCTGGCGATGTCTTCTTCTTCTTGGGAGCGGTCTCAGGGAGTCTCACGCTCCTGCGATCTGGGTCTTCAAGTGATGCGGCTTGAAAGGTTTGCTCCAGGGAGCACACTGTGTCTCTCTCTTCATAAGGCACCGTGATGACTCCACCGCTTCCTGGCATCTTGAGGACGTTGTAGCCGTGATGAGTCACGGCCATGAACTTGGCCAGAGCTGGGTACCCGAGGATGGCGTTGTATGGCAGGCGAATGTGGGCGACATCGAAGTCGATGAGCTCAGTGCGGTAGTTGTCGCGCGCCAAGAAGGTGACATGGAGGCGAACCTGCCCAATCAGAACTGTGGAGCCATCGGTGACTCCGGAGAAAGGCTTGGTTGGCTGAAGCTGATTGTAAGGCACTTGGAGATTGTTGAATGTCTCTACGGACAGGACGTTGAGCCCTGCTCCGCCGTCGATGAGGGTCCTGGTGACTTGCACGTTGCTGATGATTGGGGAACAAAGCATCGGGAGGACTCCGGCTGTGGCCGCGCACTTGAGCTGATCTGCTGAACTGAACGTGATGGCGCACGCTGCCCACCTGAGAGGGCGTGTGGCTTCGAGCTTGGGGAGGACTGCATTCACTTCACGGGCGAACTGCTTGAAGATGCGTTGAGAGCCTGGGGCTTGAGCTCCGCCCAGGATGCAAGCGGTCGTGCGCGGCTCCTGGAAGCCCCCAGCCCCCTCGTCCTGATGATGGTCCTCGTTTCTCCTTGGACTGCGGCGGCAGAGGAGGGAGGCCTGCGTTTCCTTGCGGGCGATCCTCGCGAAGCTGATCCCTCCAGTCTCCCTCGCAAGGCTGATCCTGCCAGCGATCCTCGCGAGGTCGATTGCGCCACCATTGGCGAAGGCCACGGTCTTCCCAGAATCCTGCGTTCCTTCCTCCTCCTCGGCCGTAGCCTCGATTGTTGCGGTCGGGGCGTCGGCCGATCCTCCCTTCTCGCACGGCCCGGAGCTCTTGGCATTCGTTGGTGTTGTGGGTGTGGAGGTTGTGGTACACACAGTACCGGCTGCCCTTGGAAGACTCGGGCAGAACTCTGCCCCGCTTGGTGTCTGGTTCTGCCGCGAGCACGGCGTGCGCTTCACGTCCTTGGCCTTGGATTTCTTCTCTTCTGGGTCTGCGGCTGGCAGCTCGAGGAGGGAAAGGTGCCCTTCCTCAGCCATGGCGCACTTGGTCGCCAGGTTGAACATCTCCAAGGAAGTGCACAAATCTTCATGCATCGCCAGCTCCGCCTTCATCTTGACGTCACGCACACCGTCGGAGAAGGCAGAGATGATGGCCTCCTCGGTCACCTTGGGAATCTTGAAGCGTGCGTTGTTGAAGCGCTGGATGTACTTCTGCAGGGTCTCCCCTGGCTGCTGCTTGATGCGGCGCATGTCGCTCACGGCAGGAGGCCGGCCGCGAGTACCTTGGAAGGTTGCGATGAAGCGGGTGCGCATCTCGTCCCAAGAGGAGCTCGTGCCAGGAGCCAGGTTCAGGAGCCAGGTGCGGGATCCATCCTTGAGTGCCATGGGAAACCAGTTCGCCATGACCTTCTCGTCCCCGTGGCGGCTTCGATGCCCAGCTCGTAAAGCTGGAGGAACTCCGCAGGGTCGGCCGTGCCGTCGTAGCGAGGAGGCAGGTCTGGCTTGAACTTGTCGGGCCACGCGACGCTGCGCAGCTTGGTGGTGAAGCCGCGGCAGCCTGCTGTGCCCACGAGAGGCCTTTGGTGACGAAGAGCCTGTTCTTGCGGGTCCCCAGGCGCGGGGTCTTGGCGTGCTGGAGCAGGAGCGTGGTCGTGACGAGCCGGTGTAGGGAGCACTCGGGCAGCTTCTTGGGGGCGAGGGACCTCTTGACAACTCTGCTCTTGCTGCGCTGGCGCCGGACGGAGTGGGTTCCGCCCAGGGGCCACGCGCCTTGGGGCCAGGGCGCCTTCTTGAGGGGGAGGCGGCCGAGGCGCCCCCGGAGCTTCATCGCCCGCGCAGGGCGGGCGCTGCAGCCGTAAGGACGGCGCTGGGGAGCCTTCGCGGCGCGGACGAGCTCGGCGACGCGGTCGAGCCACTCTTGTAGACGTCGTCGACAGGGCGGTAGCACAGGAGCTCGTTTGCCGCGATGAGCGTAGCTCGAGCCTCCATGGGCGTGCGGAGCGCGCGAGATGAAGAACCAGCTGGGGCGAGTGAAGGAGTGGTGGTGCGGCCGTCTCGCCTCACGGACGGATGCTGGGACGATGCTTGCTGCTCGTTTCGCCGGGCCGTTGGCGGCGTTGTCGGCAGCGACGGGAACGGCAGGGCGGCCGCCGACGGGGCCATCTGGCGACGCGAAGCGAGAGCGGCTTGAGGCCGCGCGCCCGATGTGCTTCTGACATGGATGCGGTGGTCGGCGAAGAACAGGGTGGCAGAAGACGAATTCCGGCGCACCCCTACCTGGCGCGCCAAATGTCGGATTTCGGGTTCCGGCAGACCCTCTAGGATGGAACACTGGGGTGCGCGCGGAGATCTCGCCCTCTACCTACCTGCACCTCGCCGCCTCGCTAGGATCTAAACTATGAAAGGAACAACACAAGAGACACAGGGTTTATACTAGTTCGGGCCACCATTATGGTGTAATACCCTACTCTAGTTTGTGGTGTGGTGGATTGCCTCTTGGGATGATGATGAACAATACAAGGAAGAACAGCCTCACGAGGGTCTGTTCTTGGCTGGTGCGATGAACTGCTAGGGGGAGTTCAGTCGCTCTCTCTCTCTTCTTGGATCCTCTTCTGGATTCCGGATCAAGCTGCCCCTATCCTGTGGGTGGCTAGTCCTAATTATAGGCAAAGGCCCTGGGCCTCTTCCCAAATATTGACCGGGAAGGGTGCCAACAATTGGCCATTTTGAAGGGGAACATCTAGTACGCTTATCCTGACTAAAGTTGGTCCTCGCCTGTCAAAGGCTCTGGTGGTGACGCCGGCTTGGGCTCCACAATGACTTCCTTCCTGCCATTGCGACGGTCTTGGTCTTTTTGCACCGAAACGGATGCCTTTGCTTGATACTCTTGCCTACGCTTGCCCCCTTTGCACCAAATAGGAAAGCAGGACCTCAGGCGGGCCGGGCGCTCACCGGGCGCCTCTTTGGTCGTCATGGCTTGCGTCATGGGCACCTCGTGAGATACCCCGCCTTGATCTCTCCACCTCCTCGCGAGCCAGCCTGACGAGGCCGTGCCTGAGGAGGCTTCCTGTCGTCCGCCCCGTGAGGCTTGGCCCCTCGCGAGGGTCTTGAGCTTGTGCTGATGAAGATGGACCTTGATGGGCCACCCATTGAGCCACGCCGCAGGCCGCAGGCAGGCAAGTCTGGGTACCCCCGTTCCCAGAACACCGACACGCTCCACCTCAGCTGCCTGCCTTCCTACATGGCGCCACATGCATCCCTGGCCAGGGCGCATGTCGAAGTGAGGAGGAGCTGGGACGGACGGGACATGCCTCACCTTCATCCCCCATAAAGCTAGTGGACACCTCAGCGGCGCATTAAATGCGTCTTGTCCTGTAATACGAGCGATAACCTCGCAATACTGTGCGCCTTTCCACCTCCGGTATGCCACTGTGGCAGCCCCTTTCGACTATAAAAGGAGGCCCATGCCATATTGGAGAAGGATTCGGCTCTTTCGAACCACGCACTCACCATAGCTAGTTCGAGAGCTCAAGAACTCTCTGAAATACACCCACCAAAGCAGGACTAGGGTTTTACGCATCCTCGCGGCCCAAACCTGGGTAAGCGATCCTCGTGCTGGTTATTAATCCTGCTCTTCTCGCAACCCTGCGCCCCGGCAACCGTAGTAGGGATTCTTGTGATCCCATAGGTGTTGTTGCACACTGACATCTATGGCGCGCCAGGTAGGGGGTGCAATTGTGAGAATCTGGTCTAGTAGTTAGCCTAGCGGTTATTCGTCGCCATGGCTCCCAAGAAGGAGAAGGCCAGGAGAAAAGTGTGCCGCCTGCGAACGCGAGTGACGCCAGCGCGGCAACAGAAAAGCTAAGTCGTTCAGAGCCTTGAGTTATTTCCTCTTATATATAAGGTTATCATCCTCGAAGATCTTTCCTATGTATGAGAAACATGCATGCAAAAGGGACCCCCCCCCCCACAATGGGCAACACCCTCGTTCTGTTTCGAGTCCGCTCAACAGCTCGAGCGGCTACGTCGAGAGTGGCGGGGTAGCCTTCTGCACTTGGCAACGCTCTCGGTTCTGACTCGAGTCCGGCTCCACAGTTCGGGCGGCCGCGCTAAGGGCGGTAAGGTGGTTCACTCGGCAGCACGCACACCCGGCAGGCCAATGGGGATCCGTCCCCAAGACGCCGCCCTGGGTTTACGCGCCGGCAAACCTACCCAGTTAACGTAGGGTGGACATACAAAGGGAAATCGAACAGGAAAATAACATGCATAATCTCAAAGTACTGCAGAGTTATATTACATCGATTGTTGCTGCGGTTCTAACTAAAGAGAGGAATTGTCTTGGCCATGAACCTGCAGCGACGACAAGAAATGGGGAGCCTAGTTCCGGCACTGGCCCTCGACCCTCAGAATTCCGCCGACACCGCTGATGATGGGCTTGATACGCTCCCTGAGCGGCGCGAGGCCAAGATCCTCCCAAGAAGCTCTCCAAAGGCGCGTTGAAGTCGAGGTCGGGGTACCAGTATGCCAACTTTGGTGAGAACCTTGGTCATGGCACCCTAGCAAAGCCTCCAGGCCTCGCTTCGCCACAACCGAGGTTGCCCGGCTGGCGTGAAGCTGCCCAGAGGCCCGAGAACGCACTCAAGAACAAGGTCAGCTTAGCAGGGTCCTGGCTGGCCTGGGCGACTTCACGCTTGACATCCTAATGGTAGCCAGCTGCGCGCAGATCCTACCGGCAATGTCCTCGAGGCGGCCGATCCAGCGGTTCATGCCCTCCATGAAATCCTTATGCTCGGCGGCCTCGTTCTTCTACAGCTGCTTCTCGGTCTCCAGCTCCTTGGCCAAGATCCCCTCCCGGGTTTTGGCCTCCGTGAGCATCCCCTCGAGGCCCTCCAGCTTCAACGTGAGGTCCTTGATGGACTTGTTGGCCTCAGAGAGCTCCCCAGCCTTGCTGATGGCCGCGCCCTGCGCCCCCGACAGGGCGCCGTTGAGCGTGTCCTTCTCCTGGGAGAGTTTCAGGGCCTGCTCCTTCAGCTCGTCCCGCTCCACCTCCAGCTCCTTCACCTTGCCGGCATGCACCTGGGACTGGGCATCGAGTGCCTCTTTGTGCCTCTGCTCCAGCTCACGGGTCCGCTGCAAGACAAGCTTCTCCACCTCCCCGTCCTTGGCGCGAAGTTTGGCGTCGAGGTCTGCCTCGCGCTTAGCGAGGTCCTCCTCCTGGGTGTTCAGTGCGGCCTGGTGCGGGTCCATAGGTGTGGGTCGCGCTGCCCATTTACTGCGATGTGACGCATGCGTGCGGGAACCGCCGCACGCATGCCGCCCACATCACGCACACCCCACCACGTCGCGCGCAGGCCGTGGGAAGCGCCGCGCATGAAAAGTTTCACCACGGTAAAAACCGCCCCACCTGCCCGCACACTGTTTTGGCCTGGCCCAACAACGTATCGCGCTTATGTGTGGCCCAGGCCCGGGGGCTCCTGTCGGTGTACAAAAGAAGGGGCGCACCTTTGTACCCCTTTACCTGTGCACGGACAGTCGGAGCCGCGCCCACAGCCACACCAAGCAGAGTAGGGGAGGTAAACCGAGGTAATACCAAAGCTCAAGACGGCCAGAGCAACGCCAAGATCAGGACCACAAAGAGCAGAGGGACGAAGTAGGTTCCCCCAGCAAGACCCTTGCCGGGGTAGCTCACCCACACCAGCGGAGTGAGCCACCCTTGAGCCCACGGGTTCCAACTCAGCCAACCATGTTGGAACTAGGGCTCGGGAGGCACCTCCATGGTGGCATGCAGATCTTTGTGAAGACAAGGAATGTTCAAGATTATATGAGGATTGGAAGACAACGATCCTCGGCGAGATCCTTGCCGAGGAAAGGCACAAGACCCCCGGCAAGATCCTTGTCGGGGACGACAACACGCCACGGCAAGACCCTTGCCGGGCCACCCGGCAAGGCCCTCGCAAAAAGGCACCATCGGGGCCACCTCCAGGCCCGCACCAACCAAGTCTCCACCGCCAGCCAAGATGCAAATGCCAGCCCAACCAGTCAAGGTGCACTGCGTGGCAACATGCGGCTTCGAGGCCAACTCAGCACACACCTCCATGGCGGCATGCAGATCTTCGTGAAGGCTGCACCACAGCGCCACCTCAGCTGCTTGCCTGCCTACATGGCGCTGCACGCATCGTTGGCCAGGGCGCGTGTCGGAGCGAGGAGGAGCGGCGACGGAGGGGACGAGCCTCGCCCCTGTCCCCGATAAAGCTAGGGGACACCTCAGCGGCACATTAAATGCGTCTTGTCTTGTAATACGAGCGATAAGCTCGCACTACTGTGCACCTTTCCACCTCCTGTATGCCACTATGGCATCCCGTTTCGAGTATAAAAGGAGGCCCATGGCATACTGGAGAAGGATTCGGCTCTCTGAAATACACCCACCAAAGCAGGACTAGGGTTTTACGCATCCTCGCGGCCCGAACCTGGGTAAACGATCCTCGTGCTGGTTACTAATCCTGCTCTTCTCGCAACCCTGCGCCCCGGCAACCGTAGTAGGGATTCTTGTGATCCCATAGGCGTCGTTCCACACCGACACTAGTCGATGCGCGGAAACGGGAAGGGGTCCTTAGGACAAGCCTTATTGATATCTGTGTAGTCAATACACAGCCTCCACTTCCCGTTTGCATTGCGCACCACCACCGGATTGGCCAACCATGTCGGATGGAGCACTCCCCTCACCAAGCTTGCTGCTTCCAACTTTCTGATCTCCTCTGTGATGAATTCCTGCCGTTCCAAAGCTAGCTTCCTGACCTTCTGCTTGACGGGTCGCGTATGGGGATAGACAGCAAGATGGTGCTCAATCACTTCCCTGGGAACGCTGGGGATGTCAGATGCTGGCCACGCAAACACATCGACATTCGCCCGCAGGAAAGTGACGAGCGCGCTTTCCTATTTGCTGTCAAGGGTGGAGCTTATGGTGAAAGCCACTTCCGTACCATCCTCCTTGACGGACACCTTCTTGGTGTCTGGTGGCGCAGCTCTGGATTTCTTGCTCTTGCCGGTGGAGCTCTCTGGCACGTCCTCGACGGTAGCACAACACTCCGAAGAGGTGCGCTTGCCGGAGTCGGTGCGAGAGGTCTTACCGGTCTTCTTCTTCCCTCCCGGGGCTTCAGCGGCAGGAGCAAGTGCCTTGGCGGCGGCTGCTGCAACTGCTTCCCGGTAGAGTAGGTCGGCACAAATCAGCGCGTCCTTCTTGTCGGAGGGGACGGTGATGATGTTCACCATGGAGGCGTAGTGCGACGCTGCCATGAACTTGGCTAGTGCCGGGCGGCCGAGGATCCCATTGTAGGGCAAGGGGATCTCGTCTACATCAAAGACAATCCTCTCCGTCCTGTAATTCAACTCGCCTCCAAACGTCGCAGGCAATGTGACCTTCCCCTTCGGCTGGCTCCTTCCTGGGTTGACCCCTTGAAACATGCCCGTTTCCTCGAGGTCTCCGTCAGGAATTTGCAGCCTTTTGATCACAATGGGCGAGATCAAGTTCAGATCGGCCCCGCAGTCGACCAGCATCTTGTTCACCTTGAGGTTGCGTATCGTTGGTGAGACCAACAATGGAAAACACCCAATCGCAGTTGTGCGGTCAGGGTGGTCCTCGGTGTCAAAGATGAGGGGCGTGCTGGACCACTTCAGCGGCTTCTGAGCATCGAACAAGGGCTCCGCTGCTGTGATCGCATGTGCCCACTTTTTAAGCTGGCGGTGAGAAGTATGCAGCGAGGCGCCTCCATCGACGCACATGGCCTCTGTAGCCTTCTGAAACTCTTGTTCGCCGGACTCGTCGTCCTCGTCATGATTGTCGTCTTCTTGCTTCCTGTCGCGGCCTCGGGCGGGCCTCTCTTGCTGGTTATCCTTGCCGCGGCGACCTCCTTGGCCGCGACGCTTCTTGCCGGATCCCTCGGCACCATCCTGGCCCTTCTCCTTGTCCCGCCTCTCATACTCAGCTTTTTGCTTCTCGGCAAGCAGCTCGACTTGCCGGCAGTTCTGGAGGTCGTGGCCCTTGGTGCGATGGGTCTTGCAATACTGCTTGTCGGAGCCCCCCGGCTTGTCGGCAGCCGCCAAGGCCCGGAAAGCGGCGCACCCGGCAATTTCCTTCCCGGGATCGTCTGCCTTAGCTTTCTTGGCGGCGCCGGTGCTGTCGGATCCCTCGACGGCAAGCACGGTCTTCCTCTTGCGTTTCCTGTTGCGACGCCGGCCCTTCTTCGTTGGGGCGGCGGTGTCTTCATCAGTAGAGTCGGTTTCCGTGCCAGCATCCTCGCCGAGGTACTTCCTTCCCTCTTCAGCCCGGGCGCACCTATCAGCCAGAACATAAAGTTCGGCCACATCCTTAACCTTGTTTATCGCCAGCTCTTCGTGCATCTTGCAGTTGCACATGTTCTGATGGAACGCGCTAATCATGGCGGTGGGATGAACATCGGGGATGTTGTATTGCACTCGGCCGAACCTCTGGATGTACTTGCGCAGGGTTTCCCCTTCCTTCTAGGGAATGATATGCAAATCACTGGCCTGGCCATGAGCTTGGCGGCCTCCGGTGAAGGCACCAACGAACTCATGGCACAGATTCGACCAAGAAGAAATGGAATCCGCCGGGAAGTGCATCAACCAAGACATGACGTTGGGCTTCTGTGCCAACGAGAAGTAATTGGCAAGCACCTTGTCGTGGCGAGCTCCGGCAGCTTGCATTGCGATGGTGTAGATGCTGAGGAACTCTGACGGATGGGTCTTGCCGTTGTACTTCTCGCTGACGTCGGGCTTTAACGTGCGGTGGGATGGCCACTGGAACTGCCGCAGCTCATGGGTAAAGGCTGGGCAACCCACCTCGTAAGGTAGGCCGCCGGAGCCCCCCGGTGCTGGGTGGTCCATAGCGGGTCCTGCCCGCTTATCCGACTGGTGGCGTGTATCGCGCTGGCGCTCGATGGTGGTTCGAGCGTCTTCGTGGGCTCGTTCCCGAAGGACTTGGCGCTGGTCGCGGTGGGTCCGTTGGTCGGACGACGCTATGGAAATGTTATCACAAGCGTCATCGCGACGGACCGACACCCGCGGTGGCTGGCGTGGAGGAGGAGAGTGCACCGTGGCCGCAGCACCCTCGGCCCCTCCACCGCTGGCATACGGTGGTTCGACGGAGCACTGGCCCGAGGGCCCCGCCGGTCGCAGATCATCTTTATTGGCGACAGCGACGAGGCTCCGGATGGTGGCTCTCCACTCCTCGAGCTTCTCCGCAGCAGGGGGGAAGTCGAGGAGCAGCTGCACGCGCCAAAGCTTCTACTGGCGTGGGTGGTGGAGATCGCTACGTGGACCGTGGCACGCTTCGACTACTAACCACGTTAGAAGGAGCTCTATCACGGCCCAGCGGCGGCGCGCCATTTTTGCCAGCACTTCGGCGGGCATGCTGGACTCCTTCGTCCCGCAGATGATGCACAGGACTCTTCCCACGGTGGCGTCCGGGGTCTCCAGCGTGATGGCGCTGCTCATCGCGCGCACCCTGGGAAGAGCGGGTTGTGGGTGCCGGCGTAGGCGTCTTGGAGGTCGCTGCGCCGCCCGTGGGTGGCACAGCGACACTGCTAGAGGGCCCCGCACCACCTGCGGGGGGCCCGACCCCGTCTTTGGATTTGGCGATGCGCGACCTGTCGTCTGGTGCACGAACGATGCCGGTCGCGAGTCTCTGACTGCCAGAGCGATGCTGGTGCTCGCGGGCCGCGGCTCGGGTTCTGTCCGCAACCGGTCCGCTGATCATCCGCACTAGCACGGGCCGTTCGGCTCCCGACGAGCCGATCGCCGTGATCGTCTTCTTCTTGGGAGCCATGGCGATGAAGAACCGCTAGGCTAACTTCTAGTCAGATTCTCACGACTGCGCCCCTACCTGGCGCGCCAAAGATGTCGGTGGAAAACGACACCTATGGGATCACAAGAATCCCTACTACGGTTGGCGAGCGCGGGGTCGTGAGAAGAGCAGGTCTAACAAGAAGCACACGGGTTGTTTACCCAGGTTCGGGCCGCGAAGATGCGTAATACCCTAGTCCTACATTGGTGGATGTACTGAGTGTTCTTGTGTTCTTGAGCTAGCTACAGGGTGTAACTTGCCCAAAAGAGCCGAATCCCTCTCCTGGTCGCCTCGGGCCTCCTTTTATAGGCAAAATGGGTCGCCACAGTGGCACATACGAGGTGGAAAGGTGTACAGCACTGCGAGCTTATCGCCCGTATTACAGGACAAGACGCATTTAATGCATCGCTTAGGTGTGCCTTAGCTTTATTAGGGACGGGAACGAGGACCATCCCGTCCGTCGCCGCCTCGCCTTGCTTCGACACGCGCCAGGCCAGCGATGCATGCGGCGCCATGTAGGCAGGCAGGGAGCTGAGGTGGCGTGGTGGCAGGGCCTTCCCGAAGATCTGCATGCCACCACGCAGGTGCTTGCTGAGTTGGCGTAGAGGCTGCCCGTTGCCACGCAGGTGCCTGCCCAGCTGGTTGAGCTAGCAGCTGCTTGGGGATGGCGGTGGAGTCTTGGCTAGTAGGGCCTGGCAGTTGGCCCGCTGATGCCCTCGGCAAGGGTCTTGCCGAGGCCCCAGCAAGGGTCTTGCCGTGGCGTTGCAGTTGTCCCGGCAAGGCGCTTGCTGGGGGTCATGTGGATCTCCTCGGCTAGGATCCCGCCGAGGGTCGCCGTCTTCCGGTCCTCATCTGATCTTGTGTGTTCGTGATCTTGACGAAGATCTGCATGCCACCACAGAGGCGCCTCCCGAGCCCTGGTTCCAATGTATTTGGTTGGCTGGATTTGGAACCCACGGGCTCAAGGGTGGCCTGCTCTGCTAGCATCGGGCAAGTTGCCCCGGCAAGGTTCTTGCCGGGGCCGCGGAGGCCGCCCCGACAAGGGTCTTGCCGGGGGAGTCCACCTCACCCTTTTGCTCTCCTGTGTTTCTGGTCTTGGCGTTTCCTTGACCGTCTTGCGCTTCGGCTTCTCTCCGGCTTCCCTCTTCTGCCTTGCTAGGTGTGGTCGTGCTGCTGCTCGATCGCTTGTGCACAAGTAAAGGGGTCAAAAAGAGAGCCCCTGATTTTGTACACCGACAGGACCCTTCATGGGTGGAGCCCTCCATGGACTCACGCAACCGTTAAGCTTCATGGGTTGAAGTCTCCATCAACGTGGATGTACGGTAGCACCACCTATCGGAATCACGGGAAAAATCTCCGTGTCTCCAATTGCGTTTTCACACTCCAATCCCATCCCTTTACATTTTGGCAAGTTGCATGCTTTACTTTCCGCTGCTCATATACTCTTGCCATGCTTGCTTGAAATGTATTGTCAATGTTTAAACTTGTGCTAAAACTCCACCTTAAATTGAAGAAATTAAGAACTACTACTTTTCTTTGTTGAGGGTCTAATCACCCCCCTCTAGACACCTCTTCTCGATCCTTTCACTAGACTACTATGGCATGAAAATATTGATAAGAAATAATATCATTTTTATCATTTATGCCACCGGTTGTGTCCCACTACTCAATTTTGCCACTAGGAATTTCAACTGCTCAAAAATGCCATCGCTTCGTTAGACACATGCTAAAAATGCCACTGGACACCATTATTGTGATCTCAAATCTCGTTTGCCATGTTGTAATGACATAAATACCTATGAACCAACATGCCAGGTCTCCCTCTATCTCACTACAATAAAGTGTGGGGCCCACTTGATCCCAACAGCGTTCTTATTTTCCTATAAAATTATTCGCTAGGTTACTCCTGACAAGTGGGGCCACACTTATCATTGGGAGATAGAGAGAGCTGACATGTGGGTCTAGGCTTATTTTTGTCAGATAACATGGTCAACAGGTTTGACGTGAAAATAACATTGTCTAATGGCATTTTTGAGCAAACATCTAGCGGAACGATGTCATGTTTGAGATATCTAATGGCATCTTTGAGCAAGCTTCTCACAGATCGATGGCATTTTTGAGTAGTTGTAACTTCTAATGGAAAAACTGAGTAGTGGGACACAACTAGTGGCATAAATGATAAAAACCCATAGGTTAAATTGCCCAAAGTGTGTAAACCTAAATACATGGGGGGTTTGGGGTTTAGAATTTGTCTTTGATGAACAAAGCCTTGTTAAGTAAATCGTGGTGGAAAATTTTCAACACAGAAGGGCTCTGGTAGAAATTGCTTCGTAATAAATATGTTGAAATGGTTGTATTACTAGCATAAAACATAAAGTGAGAGACTCACAGTTTTGGCCTGAGCTTTTAGAACACATATAGTTCTTCTTCTCTGTGTGCAGATTTTGTGTAGGGAATGGGAGAAATGTTAGATTTTGGGAAGATTGGTGGATAGGGCCCAAATCTTGAAAGATAGCTTCCCCGGGGTGTATAATGTTAGTTTTTATCAAAATAAATAAGTGGCAAATGTTTTTTGGGAGGGTTTTGATGTTTAGTACGCAAGCTTCTTCTAGTAGATTCTTGTTGGGCCTCCAAGCGCAGAGTTTTGTAGGACAGTAGCAATTTTCCCTCAAGTGGATGACCTAAGTTTTTCAATCTGTGGGAGGCGTAGGATGAAGATGGTCTCTCTCAAACAACCCTGCAATCAAATACAATAAATCTCTCGTGTACCCAACACACCCAATACAATGGCAAATCGTATAGGTGCACCTGCTCGTGAAGAGATGGTGAAACAAGTGTAGTATGGATAGTAGATATAGGTTTTTGTAATATGAAAATATAAAAACATCAAGGTGCAAGTAACAAAAGTGAGCAAAAACGGTATTGCAATGCTTGATAACAAGGCCTAGGGTTCATACTTTCACTAGCGCAATCTCTCAACGTTGATAGCATAGTTGAACCATATAACAATCCCTCAATGTGCGACAAAGAATCACTCCAAAGTTCTTATGTAACGAAGAACATAAGATGAAATTGTTGTAGGGTACGAATCCACCTCAAAGTTATTGATACATCTCCAATGTATCTATAATTTTATGAAGTATTCATGCCATGTTTGCAACAATTTTATATGGTTTTGGTATGTTTTGATTAGAACTAACCCGGACTAACGTTGTTTTCAGTAGAACTACCGTGGTGTCGTTTGTTGTGTAGAAATAAAAGTTCTCGGAATGGGCAAAAATTTACGATGTTTTTTTATGGAACAAAAGAGACCCCCGAAGCACCGGAGCTAGGCCAGGAAGTGACCGAGGAGGCTACAATCCTAGGATTCCCCCTAGGGCGTGCCTCTCCGGCTTGTGGGCCCCTCGAGAACCTCCTTGACGTGAGACCGTCGCAAAAAATTCCTATAATACCAAAACCTCCGAAAATAACCCTAGATGAGAAGTTCCGCCGCCGCAAGCTTCTGTAGCCACGAAAAACCAATCGGGACCCCGTTCCGGCACCCTGCCAGAGGGGGAAATCATCAATGGAGGACATCTTCATCATCCTGGCGGTCTCCATGATGAGGAGGGAGTAGTTCACCCTCAGGGCCAAGGGTATGTACCAGTAGCTATGTGTTTGATCTCTCTCTCTCTCTCTCTCTCGTGTTCTTGATTTGGCACGATATTGATGTATCACAAGCTTTATTATTATTAGTTGGATCATATGGTGTTTGCCCCCTCTCTATCTCATTGTGATGAATTGAGTTTTACCTTTGAGGTTTCACTTTACCAGATTGAATACTTTTATGGACTTGAGAACACTGGATGTATGTCTTGCATGGGATACCCGTGATGACAATGGGGTGTTCTATTGATTCACTTGATGTATGTTTTGGCACTCAACTCGCGGATTCCCGAGGTTACATTGGGGTAATCTATGCATAGGGGTTGATGCATGTTTTTGTCCTTGTTTCTCCTTTAGAAATCTTGGGGCACTCTTTGAAGTTGTTTGTGTTGGATTGAATATTATGAATTTGAAGTTGTTTGATGCATATCGTTTCATTAACCCAGGGATACTTATGGTGACATTAGAGTATCTAGGTGACATCAGGGTTGACTGATGTGTATCATATGGTGTTATTTTACTACAAACTCTAGGGCTGTTTGTGACACTTATACGAATAGCTCAATGGATTTATCAGAAAGAATAATTTTGAGGTGGTTTTGAACCCTACAAGAAATTTCATCTTATATTCTCCGTGATAGGAACTTTGGAGTGATTCTTTGTTGCATGTTGAGGGATTTCCATATGATTTAATTATGATAACATTGTTGAGAGATTGCACTAGTGAAAGTGTGAACCCTAGGCCTTGTTTTTAAGCATTGCAATACCGTTTTTGCTCACTTTTGTTACTTGCTACCTTGCTGTTTTTACATTTTTAGATTACAAAAACCTATATCTACTATCCATACTACACTTGTATCACCATCTCTTCGCTGAACTAGTGCATCTATACAATTTGGCATTGTATTGGGTGTGTTGGGGACAGAACAGATTTCTTGTATTTGGTTGTAGGGTTGTTTGAGAGAGACCACATTCATCCTATGCCTCTCATGGACTGACAAACCTTAGGTCATCCACTTGAGGGAAATTTTCTATTGTCCTATAAAACTCTGCACTTGGAGGCCCAACAACGCCGGCAAGAAGAAAGGTTGCGTAGTAGATATCAAGCTCTTTTTTGCCGTTGCCGGGAGGTTAGTGCTTGAAGGTATATCTTTAGATCTTGCGATTGAATCTTCTAGTTTCTTGTTTTATCACTAGTTTGGTTTATAAAAGAAAACTACAAAAAAATGGAATTGAGGTTGCCACATATTATTCATCTTTGTAATGTCTTTCTTGAAAATGATGGATCGGAAAATTTTGCTCAATTGATGGAAGAAGAATTGAATAAAATGTGTGGCATAAAAACTTCGATTGATGAGCATGATTGCAATGATGTTAGTATGAATTCTTTGAATATCCATGATGCTAAATATATGCAAAGCCACAAGCTTGGGGATGCTATGTTTGATGAAGATGATATTTTTAGTTCCCCAAGGTTTGATGAGCAAATTTATTATGATGAAAGCATGCCTCCTATTTATGATGATTACATTGATGAGTGTGTGTTTGGAAGTGTCAACTCTAGTTAATTATCCCACTATTTTGGAGGGTGTTGAATCTTGTTACAATATTGGTAAAAGTGGATCTGGAGAGGTCATGACTTTATTTAGTGATGAATCAACTATTTTGGAAGAGGTTTCAATTGATTATGAGAACAAAGTTGCTATCTATGATGATTATTGTGATGACATGTATGATATAAAGAATAATGATAACCATGGAATTTTTCATCATGATTTTAGTGCTCAAATTGATAATGTAAATCAAGTATCTTATGATAGTTATTTTGTTGAGTTTGCTTCGACTATTATGAATGAGAAGAAATTTGCTTGTGTGGAGAGTAATAAAATTTCTATGCTTGTAGATCATGAAAATAATGATTTATGTGATAGTTATATTGTTGAATTCATTCATGATGCTACTGAAAATTATTATGAGGGAAGAATATACGCTTGTAGGAATTGCAATAATATCAAGTTTCCTCTCTATGTGGTTAAAGTTTTGAAGTCATGCTTGTTGTGCCTTCCTATCCTAGTTGATTCTTGTTCCTATGAATTGTTTGTTCACAAAATCCCTATGCATAGGAAGTGGGTTAGTCTTAAATGTGCTAGTCATATGCTTCATGATGCTCCCGTTATGTTTCAATTCTTTACTTTTATGTGAGCATCATTGAATTCATCATGCCTAACTAAAAAAGGCATTAAAGAAATGCTTGTTGGGAGGCAACCAAATGTTATTTTTGTTTTTCGTGCTTTTCTTTTGGTTTTAAATTATGCTACTCTTATGATTGTGCTTAAGAGTTTTAATTAGTGTTTGTGCCAAGTAGAGCCTTTGGGATGATCTATGGTGATAGTTGATTTGATTTTGCTGAAAAACAGAAACTTTTGCCCTCATTGTTGGAATTTTGAAAATTCACAGAAGCATGATTTTGATATGAATTATTTACACAAGACTTATATGCAAATTTACCAGGTTGTCCTCATTTTTCATAAGTTTTAGAGTTACATAAGTATATAAAGTTTCCAGATTGCTACAGACTGTTCTGTTTTTGAAAGATTCTGTTTCTTTGTGTTGTTTGCTTATTTTGATGAATATATTGGTAGTATTGTGGGGTATTAACCATGGAGAAGCTGGAATACAGTAATATAACACCAATATAATTTTAGAATGAGTTCACAACAGTACCTAAGTGGTGATTTTCTTTATTATACTAACGGAGCTTACGAGTTCTCTATTGAGTTTTGTGTTGTGAAGTTTTCAAGTTTTGAGTAAAGTTTTGATGGACTACAGAATAAGGAGCGGCAGGAGCCTAAGATTTGGGATTCCCAAGGCACCCCCAAGGTAATAATCAAGGACAACCAAGCATCTAAGCTTGGGGATGCCCCGGAGGGCATCCCCTCTTTCATCTTTAATCCATCGGTAAAATAACTTGAGGCTACATTTTTATTCACCACATGATATATGTTTTCCTTGGAGCGTCTTGTATGATATGAGTCTTTGCTTTTTACTTTGACACAATCATCCTTGATGTACACACCTTTTGATAGGGACACGCATTAATCGTGAATTTGTTAGAATACTCTATGTGCTTCACTTATATCTTTGGAGCTAGGCAGTTGCTCTAGTGCTTCACTTATATCTTTTTAGAGCACGGCGATGGTTCTATTTTATATAAATTGATGAACTCTCATGCTTCACGTATATTACTTTTAGAGTCTTAAAAATAGTATGGCAATTTTCTTAGGTTATGCATTTAGTCATAATATGATGGGTATCCAAGAGGGATATAATAAAACTTTCATAAAGAGCATTGGATAGTATGAGAAGTTTGATTCCTTGCATTTGTTTTGAGATATAAAGATGGTAATATTAGAGCCATGCTAGTGAGTAATTTTGGATTGGTAGAAATACTTGTGTCAAGGTTTGTGATTCTCATATCATGCACGTATGGTGGACCGTTATGTGATGAAGTCGGAGCATGATTTATTTTCTGATTGTCTTCCTTCTGAGTGGCAGTCGGGGACGAGCGATGGTATTTTCCTACCAATCTATCCCCCTAGGAGCATGCGTATTAGTACTTTGCTTTGATGGCTAATAAACTTTTGCAATTAGTATGTGAGTTCTTTATGACTAATGTTGAGTCCATGGATTATACGCACTCTCACTCTTCCACCTTTGCTAGCCTCTCTAGTACCGCGCAACTTTTGCCAGTGCATTTAACCCACCATATACCTTCCTCAAAACAGCCACCATACCTACCTATTATAACATTTCCATTGCCATTCCGAGATATATTGCCATGCAACTTCCACCATTTCGATTTATTATGACATACACCATCATTGTCATATTGTTCTCATATGCATGAGGCATTCATATAGAGTCATATATTTGTTCTAGTATCGAGTTGTAATTATTGGGTTGTTAGTAAATAAAAGTGTGACGATCATCATTATTAGAGTATTGTCCCATGTGAGGAAAGGATGATGGAGACTATGATTCCCCCACAAGTCGGGATGAGACTCCGTACTTGAAATAAAAAAGAGGCCAAAGAGCCCAAAATAAAAAAAGAGATGCCAAAGAGCCCAAAAAGAAAAAATGAAAAAATGAGAGAAAAAGAGAGAGGTACAATGTTACTATCCTTTTTCCACACTTGTGCTTCAAAGTAGCACCATGATATTCATGGTATAGAGTCTCCTATTTTATCACTTTCATATACTAGTGGGAATTTTTAATTATAGGGACATTTACATCTATGCCCTTAACTCGAACCCACTACTTAGTTTTGCCCCTAATTTTTAGGTATGCTCAGTTTTGCCCCTCCGTCGTTAGTGTAACAGTGCAAAAGGGCATTTCTATAAGTGATACTGTAGGCGGAGGGGCAAAACTGAGCATACCTAAAAATTAGGGGCAAAACTGAGTAGTGGGTTCGAGTTAGGGGCAGAACTGGAATTGGCCCTTAATTATATAACTTGGCTTGTATATTCCAATGATGGGCTTCCTCAAATTATATAAAATAGGAGAAATTAAGCTTGGGGATGTTGATACATCTCCAACGTATCTACAACTTATGAAGTATTCATGCCATTTTTGCAAGAATTTTATATGGTTTTGGTATGATTTGATTAGAACTAACCCAGACTGACGTTATTTTCAACAGAACTACCGTGGTGTCATTTTTTTGTGCAGAAATAAAAGTTCTCAGAACGGGCAACGGTAGTTCTGCTGAAACCAGCGTCAGTCCAGGTTAGTTCTAATCAAATCATACCAAAACCATATAAGATTGTTGTAAACATGGCATGAATACTTCATAAATTATAGATACGTTGGGGACGTATCTGCATCCCCAAGCTTAATTCCTGCTCGTCCTCAAGTAGGTAAATGATAAAAGAAATAATTTATGAAGTGTGAATGCTAGCATAGTGCATAAATTTGATCAATGATAGTTCCAAACACTTTTTATAGCATCATTATACATCATAAACAGTAGCCCATCCCATAAAAATTCTCATGATCAAGTACCAAGCTATTCACATGTTAAAGCATAGACCATAAACTTTCTTGAAAACTAACAAACTATGTTCTCAGTCATCAAACAATTGCAATTCATCTTATTTTCTGGAAGGGTCTATGTAATAGCTTTGATTTAGAAAATTCCACATACTCAACTATCATATAGTCTTCCATGATTGCTGACACTCAAAGAATATTTTTAGAACAAATAGCATCCATCGAACACGGGGAAAAATAGGGGCTTAATGTTTCGCCTCCCAACTTATTTATCATATATATAATCGTCAACAATAATAGTTCATGATCAAATATATTTGAATGGCCATATATGCTTGGGTCTTTCCCCACCACATGATACTCGCCAACTAAATAATAATTGAGGTTGAAATGAGAAGGAATACTATCGAATCTTGCATAAAAGTAAAAGATAGGCCCTTCGCAAAGGGAAGTAGGGATTTGCAGAGGTGCCAGAGGTCAAAGCTTTTAAGACAAAGATGAATATAATTATGAGAGTATGCTTTCATTGTCAATGTAACAACTGAGAGTTCCGTATATCTTCCATGCTAGACACATTATAGGCGGTTCCCAAACAGAAAGGTAAAGTTTTTAGCCCCCCTCCACCAACAAACACAAGCCATGGCGAGCCGAATCCTCGGGTGCCCTGCATACCAACAACAATCCGGGGGAGTTTTGTTTTATTATTATATTTTGATTTTGATCATAGGACTGGGCATCCAAATTACCAGCCACTTCTCGTGAATGACAAGCGAATAAACACTCATCGTGAGAATAACCCACCTAGAATGGAAGATATTGACCGCTTCCCGTTGCTCCATGAGCGATTTGGGCATAAAAAACAGATTATTATTTGAAGATTTATAGTTTGGCACATGCAAATTTACTTGGAACGGCAGGTAAATACCACATATAGGTAGGTATGGTGGACTCATATGGAATAACTTTGGGTTTAAGGATGTGGATGCCCAAGCAGTATTCCAGCTTAGTACAAGTGAAGGCTAGCAAAGGATCCTATGCAAGCACCACATGTTGGAGGATCCATAACAATATAACTTATATTCAAATATACCCAAACATAACTCATTATGTTGTCTTCCTTGTTCAACTTCAACTAATTTGCTCAAGTTTGAAAATAATTAATGGGGCTCACAATCATAGAAGATGTACAAGATAGTATATTTATATGTGAAATCGCTCTTCCTTCAATATTTTTTCATGAATTGTTCAAGTGACCAATGTTGTGTTTGCTAACTTCCAATAAATTTTACCACCTATACTTATTATAAGAGAAGTCATTACTCCCCATGGGATAAGCATATGAAACATATATAATTTCAGATTTATGATATTCAATTCGTTCAACCATTTACTCTTAGGATATAACTGAAGCACACGAGTAAATGAGAAACTACTCCAAAAAGATATAAGTGAAGATCAATGAGTAGTCAAATAATTAAGTAGCTATGTGAAGACTCTCTCTCATCTAAGAATTTCAGATCTTAAGTATTTTATTCAAACAACAATCAAATCCTAACAAAATAAAATGATGCTCCAAGCAAAACACATATCATGTGACGAATAAAAATATAGCTCCAAGTGAGGTTACCAATAATCTTGGCGACGAAAGAGGGGATGCCTTCCGGGGCATCCCCAAGCTTAGTTGCATGGGTATTCCTTGAATATTACCTTTGGGTGCGTTGGGCAACCCCAAGCTTAGGGTCTTGACACTCCTTATTCTCCTCATATTGATATCTCAACCAAAACTTGAAAACCTCAGTCACACAAAACTTAATGGAACTTCGTGAGATATGTTAGTATAGTAAAGCAAATCATTCACTTAGGTACCATCAAAGACAAGATTCACAATTGTTCCCACACAATGCCTAATGTACCTTATCATTTACACAATTTATATCACTTAATATAAGTTATGGAAACACTAAAACAAGCAAACTATGCATTGAAAACAAAATATGTCAGAAACGGATCACCAGAATGATCCGTAAATGACCATACTTCTGCAACTCTAAAAATTCTTAAAAATTAGGACAACGTAGGCAATTTGATATCAATCCTATGTAAAAAATTCAAAGCAAAACCATGTTCCTATGAATTAAAAAATTCCAGAATTGGGCGTAAAAGTTTCTATTTTTTTCACAGAATCCAGTCAACTATCATCCACACTATCCTAAAGGCTTTACTTGGCACTTTATTGAAACAAAAGCTATAAAAAATGATTACTATAGTAGCTTAATCATGTGAACACACAAAAACAGTAGGTAAAAATATTAGGTTGTCTCCTAACAAGCGCTTTTCTTTATTGGCCTTTTAGCTAGGCATGATGATTTCAATGATGCTCACATAAAAGATAAGAATTGAAACATAATGGGAGCATCATGAAGCATATGACTAGAAAATGGAATTCTAATCCACTTCCTATGCATAGGAATTTTGTGAGCAAACAATTCATGGGAACAAGAATCAACTAGCATAGGAAGGGAAAACAAGCATGACTTCAAAACTTTCAACACATGGAGAGGAAACTTGATATTATTGCAATACCTACAAGCATATGTTCCTCAATCACAATAATTTTCAGTAGCATCATGAATGAATTCAACAATATAACTATCACATCAAGAATTCTTTTCATGATCCACAAGCATAGAAAATTTGTTACTCTTCACATAAGCAAATTTCTTCTCATTCATAATAGTGGGATCAAACTCAACAAAATAACTATCATGTGATACCTGATTGGCATAATCCAATTGAAAATGAAAATCATGATGACAACTTTCATGGTTATCATTGTTCTTTATAGCATACATGCCATCACCATAGCCATCATATATAGCAACTTTGTTGTCATAATCAATTAGAACCTCTTCCAAAATAGTGGATTCATCCATAAATAAAGTCATGACCTCTCGAAATCCACTTTCATAATTATTACAATAAGATTTAACGCCCTCCAAAATAGTGGGAACATTATTGCATAAAGTTGACACTCTTCCAAACCCACTTTCACCAATATAATTGATACATCTCCATCGTATCTACTTTGCCAAACTCTTTTGCCCTTGTTTTGGACTCTAATTTGCATGATTTGAATGGAAGTAACTCGGACTGACGTTGTTTTCAGCTGAATTTCCATGGTGTTATTTTTGTGCAGAAATGAAAGTTCTCGAATTGACCAGAAAATTTACGGAGAATGTTTTTGGAATATGTAAAAAATACTGGCGCAAGAATCATCCAGAGGGGGCCCACCCAGAGGCCATAAGCCCTGGGGGCGCGCCCCCCTAGGGCGCGCTCTACAGGCTTGTGGGGCGCCTGGACCTCCCCCGACCCTAACTCCAACTCTATATATTCACATTTGGAGAGAAAAAATCAGAGAGAAGAGTGCATCATGTTTTATGATACGGAGCTGCAGCCACCTCCTGATCTCCACCGGGAGGGCTGATCTGGAGCCTGTTTTGAGCTCCACAGAGGGGGATTCGTCTCCATCATCATCACCAACCTTCCTCCATCACTAATTTCATGATGATCACCACCGTGCGTGAGTAATTCCATCGTAGGCTTGCTCGACGGTGATGGGTTGGATGAGATTTATCATGTAATCGATTTAGTTTTGTTAGAGTTTGATCCCTAGTATCCACTATGTTCTGAGATTGATGTTGCTATGACTTTGCTATTCTTAATGCATGCTTGTCACTTGGGCCCGAGTGCCATGATTTCAGATCTGAACCTATTATGTTTTCATAAATATATTTGTGTTCTTGATCCTATCTTGCAAGTGTTATGATCCGCATACCCCAAGGTGACAATAATTGGGATTCTTTTCGGTGATTACCGTAGTTTGAGGAGTTCATGTATTTACTAAGTGTAATGCGTTGGTCCACTTCTCTATTATAACAAGGCCTTAATATCCCTTAGTTTCCATTCGGACCCCGCTGCCACGGGAGGGTGGGACAAAAGATTTCATGCAAGTTCTTTTCCATAAGCATGTATGACTGCATACGGAATACATGCCTACATTATATTGATGAATTGGAGCTAGTTCTGTGTCACCCTAGGTTATAACTGTTTCATGATGAATGCCTTCCGACACAATTATCATTGCCGATCCATTGCCTACGAGCTTTTCACAAATTGATCTTTGCTAAGTTACTTACGTTGCTACTGCTGTTACAATCACTACAAAACTGCTACTGTTACTTTTTCCACTATTACCGCTACTTCCATATTACTTTGCTACCAAACACTTTGCTGCAGATATTAAGTCTTTCAGGTGTGGATGAATTGACAACTCAGCTGATAATACTTGAGAATATTCTTTGGCTCCCCGTGTGTCAAATCAATAAATTTGGGTTGAATATTCTACCCTCGAAAACTGTTGTGATCCCCTATACTTGTGGGTTATCATGACCTTTTTCTAGCGCCGTTGCCGAGGAGCATAGCTCTATTCTTTGAGTCACTTGGGATTTATATTTTTTGATCACCATGAGGAATTTGAAAGATACTAGAACCAAGATTTTTCCCTCTACTGCTAGGGGACGTAAGGAACTGCCATCTAGCTCTGCACTCGATTCACCTTTTGTTTTGAGTAAACTTGCGACACCTACACCTGCTATTGATTCCGATATGCCGCATGTTATTGATGATGCTACTTCTACTATGAGTGATTCTTATGATTGATACATCTCCAACGTATCTATATTTTTTCATTGTTCCATGCTGTTTTATTATCAATCTTGGATGTTTTATAACCATTTTATAGTCATGTTATATCATTTTTTGGTACTAACCTATTGACATAGTGCCAACTGCCAGTTGCTATTTTTCCATGTTTTTACATCGCATGAAATCAATATCAAACAGAGTCCAAATGCCACGAAACTCCACGATGATTTTTTATGGGCCAGAAGGAAGGCAATGGGCCCTAGTTGCACCTGGGGGGTGCCCCGAGGGGGGCAAAACCCACCAGGGCGCGCCAGGAGGCCCAGGCGTGCCCTAGTGGATTGTGCCCCCCGGACCGCCTCTTTTCTCCATAAATGCCACAAAAATCCACAAACCCTAAGGGAGTCGACGAAATATTCATCCAGCCGCCGTAGAGTCCAGAACCACCAGATCCAATCTAGACACCATCACGGAGGGGTTCACCACTTCCATTGGTGCCTCTCTGATGATGCATGAGTAGTTCTTTGTAGACCTTCGGGTCCGTAGTTAGTAGCTAGATGGCTTTCTCTCTCTCGCTGAATTCTCAATACAATGGTCTGTTGGAGATCTATATGATGTAACTCATTTTGTGGTGTGTTTGTTGGGATTTGATGAACTTCGAGTTTATGATCAGTTATATGTTTTTATATCCATGAAAGTTATTTGAGTTTCTTTGATCTCTTATATGCATGATCTCTTATAGCCTCGTATTTCTTCTCCGATATTTGGGTTTTGTTTGGCCAACTTAATCTATTTGTCTTGCAATGGGAAGAGGTGCCCAGTAGTGGGTTCGATCTTACGGTGCTTGATCCCAGTGACAGAAAGGGAACCGACATGTATGTATCATTGCTACTAAGGATAAAAAGATGAGATCTATATCTACCGCCATATAGATAAACGGATCTTGTCTACATCATGTCATCGTTCTTAATGCATTACTCCGTTTTCCATGAACTTAATACACTAGATGCATGCTGGATAGCAGTCGATGTGTGGAGTAATAGTAGTAGATGCACGAAGGAGTCGGTCTACTAATCTTGGATGTGATGCCTATGTAATGATCATTGCCTGGATATCGTCATGATTATTTGAAGTTCTATGAATTTCCCAACAGTAATTTGTTTACCCATTGTTTGCTATTTTTCTCGAGAGAAGCCACTATTGAAACCTACGGCCCCCGGGTCTTCTTTCTCATATATTTGCCTTCCGATCTATTTTTCCTTTGCATTTTTATTCAGATCTATTAAACTAAAAATACAAAAATATCTTGCTGCACTTTATTTTATTGGCGATCTATTATTTTAATCTATTATAATTTTTCCTGTCTTCGTGCCTTCTGGCACCATTACCGGAAAGGGATTGACAACCCCTTTAACACGTCGGGTTGCGAGTGGCTGTTATTTGTGTGCAGGGGCTGTTTACATTGTGTTGCTTGGTTCTCCTACTGGTTTGATACCTTAGTTTCATTACTGAGGGAAATACCTACCGTTGTTGTGCTACATCATCCTCTCCTCTTGAGGGAAACACCGACGTAGTCTTAGCAAACATCATCAAGGGAATTTCTGGCGCCGTTGCCGGGGAGGATCTTCAACATAATCAGGTTCGTAATCACAAATCTCATCTCCTGCAATTTACATTATTTGCCATTTGCCTCTCATTTTCCTCTCCCCCACTTCACAAAAAATTGCCGCTTAATTTGCCTCTCTTTTCCCGTCGCCGTTTTCTTGCCGGATCTGTTTTTGAGTGCGATCTTGTTGTGTGGTCATCATGACTCAAGAGAATACCAAATTATGTGATTTCTCAAATACCAACAACAACGATTTTATTGGAACTCCGCTGACTCCTCCCGCCACTAGTGCGAAGACTTGTGATATTAATACTACTTTGCTGAATCTTGTTATGAAAGACCAATTTTCCGGTACTCCTAATGAGGATGCTGCGTCCCATCTTAATAACTTCGTGGAATTATGTGATATGCAAAAGAAAAAAGATGTGGACAATGATGTGGTCAAGATGAAATTATTTCCGTTTTCTTTGCGTGATTCTGCAAAAAAATGGTTCTCCTCTTTGCCTCGCAATAATATCGATTCTTGGAACAAGTACAAAGATGCTTTTATCACCAAGTATTTTCCGCGCACAAAAATTATTTCCCTTAGAACCAAGATCATTAATTTCAAGCAACTTGAACATGAACATGTTGCACAATCTTGGGAAAGAATGAAATTGATGCTAATGAATTTCCCAACTCATGGTTAAATCTTTGGATGATCATACAAAAAATTTATGCGGGGTTGAATTTTGTTTCTCGTAATCTTTTAGATTTCGCCGTGGGTGGAACTTTTATGGAAATTACTTTGGGTGAAGCCGCCAAATTTCTTGATAATATCATGGCAAATTATTCACAATGGCATACCGAAAGAGCGCCTACTAGTAAAAAAGTTAATTCGGTTGAAGAAATTTCTTCTTTGAGTGATAAAGTTGATTCTCTTATGAAATTGGTTGCTAATAAAAGTGCTCCTATGATTTTAATGATATGCCATTGTCTACTTTGATTGAGAAAAATAGTGATGCCATTGATGTGAATTTTATCTCTCGCAATAATTTCAACAACAATACTTATAGAGGTAATTGAAATCCTAGGCCTTTTCCTAGTAATTCCTCTAATAATTATGGTAATTCCTATGGAAATCAATCTTACAATAATAATAGGAATACCTCTGATCTTGAGAATAATATTAAAGAATTTATCAACATGCAAAAAGTTTTCAACACTTCCATAGAGGAAAAGTTGAATAAGATTGATGATTTGTCTAGAAGTGTTGATAGAATTGCTCATGATGTGGAAAATCTCAATATGAAAATGTGTGTGCCTAAAGTTGATGAATCAATTAGAGCTCTTTATGTTTCTATGGATGAAAGTAAGAAAAGAACTACTATGCTTAGAGCTAAAAGAGAATTTTTAGAGAAAGCTTCTTCTAGTGATTATTCTTGCAAAAATGATGAAGATCTTAAAATGATTGGTGTTTCTTATATTGATTCCTTGTTTAGTAAAATTAATAAATATGAAAAAGGGACTGGATAAAAGTCAACTTTAGGTAGAAGGCATCCCAATATTTTAGAGGGTGAAAATCTTGTTGAGAAAATTGACGAAAGTGGGTTTGGAGAGGTCAAAACTTTAGCTAGTGATGCACCCACTATTTTGGATTACAAAGACTTTAATTATGATAGTTACTCTTTGATTGATTGTATTTCTTTGTTGCAATCCATGCTAAATTCACCCCATGCTTATGAACAAAACAAAGCTTTTACTAAACATATTGTTGATGCTATGATGAAAGCTTTGGAAGAAAAGTTGGAATTAGAAGTTTCAATTCATGGAAAATTGCATGATGAGTGGGAACCAACTATCAAAGTCAAGATTAAAAATTATGAATGTTTTGCTTTGTGTGACTTGGGTTCTAGTGTTTCTACAATTCCGTAATCTCTATGTGATGTGCTTGGTCTTACCAATCTTGAAGAATGTTCCTTGAATTTGCACTTGGCGGATTCTACTATTAAAAAGCCTATGGGAAGAATTAATGATGTTCTTACTCTTGCAAATAGGAATTATTTTTCCCATAGATTTTATTGTTCTTGATATTGATTGCAATCCGTCTTGTCCAATTATTCTTGGTAGACCATTTTTACGCACTATCGGTGCATGATTGATATGAAAGAAGGCAATATTAAGTTCCAATTTCCTTTGAGGAAAGGTATGGAACACTTTCCTAGAACAAAAATCAGGCCACCTTATGAATCAATCATGAGGGCATCTTATGGATCTCGAACCAAAGATGACAAAACTTAGATCCTTGCTTTACGCCTAGCTAAGGGCGTAAAACTATAGCGCTTGTTGGGAGGCAACCCAATGAATATTTTTTTTCTCTTTTCTTTCTGTTCTTGTGTGTTTACACAATTATGATACTGGTATGATTGTGTTTTTTGTGTTTTAATTAGTGTTTGTTCCAAGTAAAGCCTATAGGATCTTCTTGGATGATAGCTGTTTGATCTTGTTGAAAAAGATAGAAACTTTGTGCTCACGAAAATAGTTTTAATAAATCACAGAAACGAGATTTTGCCCTGATTATTTTTTCTGAAGATTAATATACAAATTACCCTGGTCTTCCTATTTTGGTAGAATTTTTGGAGTTACAGAAGTGTTCGCCAAAGTCAGATTACTCCAGACTGTTCTGTTTTGACATATTCTGTTTTCTTTGTGTTGTGTGCTTATTTTGATGGATCTATGGTTTTCTTTGATGAGTTTTTGCCATAGAAAAGTTGGAATACAGTAGATATAATACAAAAACAAAATATGAATTGGTTTTATACAGCACTTATAGTAGTGGTTTGCTTTCTTATACTAACGGATCTCACAAAAGTTTTGTTGAGTTTTGTGTGATTGAAGTTTTCAAGTTTTGGGTTATCTTACGATGGATGAAGGAAGGATGTAAGAGCCTATGCTTGGGGATGCCCCAGAATCCCAAGCTATTATCCAAGAATGAGCAACCAACTAAGTTTGGGGATGCCCCCGAGTGGCATCCCCGCTTTCTTCCAACAACTATCGGTATTTTACTCGAGGCTATATTTTTATTCGTCACATGATATGTGTTTTGCTTGGAGCGTCTTGTATGATATGTGTCTTTGCTTGTTTTATTTTGTGTCTTAAGTCATCAATCCTTGCTGGACACAGTTATTTGAGAGAGCCAAAATTATATCATGAATTGATAGAATTGCTCTCTATGCTTCAATTAAATCTTTTATGAGCTAGGACTTGCTTTAGTGCTTCACTTATATCTTTTTGAGCACGGCGTGCTTAGTATTTTTGAAGAAATTCTCTCCTACTTCACTTAGATTTATTTGAGAGTTAGTAAAATTTTGAAGAAATTCTCTCTTGCTTCACTTAAATTATTTTGAGAGAAAGAAAATTTGTTATGCTCATGATCTTCACTTATATTTGTTTGAGCTTATGAAAAGCAACACATGAAAGTTAGTCCCAAAGTGATAGATATCCAAGAAGGATAAAGAAAAGAAAAATGTCATGAAGATCATCGGACAAAATAAACTTGATTCTTAGTAATAGTTTTGAGATATGATGATGTGATATGTGAGTTATGTTGATGAGTAATTGTGCTCTAGTAAGAATATTTGTGTTAAGGTTTGTGATTCCCTATGCATGCACGGAAGTCAATAATCATGCAATGAAAATTATATCCTACTTGTGCATCCAAAATCATGCAATGAAAATTATGACCTCTACTTGTGCATCCAAAATCCTTTAAACCAGTTTTGCCACATGAGTCAACTATACCTACCTATAGGTGGTATTCTTTTGCCGTTCTAAGCAAATTTGCATCTGCCATCTCTAATTTTCAAAATAAACTTCTCTTTTGTGTGTTAGTTTCGAACGCGGAACGGTAACACTAAAAAAATACACTTCCGTGATGATACTTGTTTGTCACATTAGGTCACGTTTTCTGTCATGCATGTACATACATGACAAATTTATGACAGAATCAAGATAGTCATACCTGTACTGTCGTAGAAGTGTTCCATGACATTACCAAAATTATCATCACAGAAGTGTCCACTTCCATGACGATAAATCGTGCGTCATAGAAGTGCTTTCGTCAATGGTGACTGACACATGGCATCCACCGTAACGGGATGCCGTTAAGCTATCGGGTCCGGTTTTGGATCCGACAACCCGTTAACTGCCTGGACCAATGGGAATTTTCCACGTGTAAAATTCTCATTGGTCGGAGGAAAGACGTGTAGGCTCGACGTTCGGACAGATGTCATCCACTCATTGGACAGGAGGCGCCTATGATACGTCGACACGTGGCACGGCCCAACAAAGGCCCACATAGGTTAAAAAGGCCGGCCCAGTCAAACGCCTGTAGTACTTACTCAGGTACTAGTGGGCCAGCCCAATAACGGCATGTTTAATAAAGGCCCACTTATGGCCAGAAGCCAGATCTGGCCCGTTAATTGTTCAATGAATATTTGGGCCCAATTACAGCCCAGTGACTTTCAGCCTGATAGAGCCTCGATGTAGACATGGGCCCATTTCAGCCCGGTGTGTCTTTCGCCCTGGGAATGACCCGTGCTGCCCATGGGCCATATATGGTCTGACGTGACATCCAGCCCACAAACGGCCCGTGATAAAGTGGCAGCAGTTAATTGAGGCCCAACATATATTTGGGCCTGCTAAAGGCCCATGGTTTCTTCTGGGTCATAACAGGCCTACAGAATATTCAGCCTGTTAATGGCCCAACACTACATGGGCCAAACTAAGCGCTACGTCCACAAAAGTCCCAACTAAAATTTGGGTCTAATATAGGCCGGAGTAAGTAGTGGGCCTGGCGCAAAGTGTGAAGGCCCCAATGGCCATTCGGGCCTAAGAAAGGTGCAGGCCGGCCCAATTGGCCAGCTAAAAACCAGGCCCGTTAGAGGTGAACGTTTCAGCCCGGTTGCCTACATCAGATTTTTTTCAGATAGCGAATGATGGCAGTAACTAGTAGGAATTAAGAACAAACCTACTCTATACAATAAAGAACTTACGACATAGTAACTTAAAATAAACCTACACTATACAATAAAGGATTTATGGTATATTACATCCACTAGGCATCGAAGTTCGCCACCAGTGATCATAAAGCGCAACGAAGAAGCAGATTGCAAAAAGTGGGCACCATTGCAGCGTAACAAAATAATACTAAACCGAGACCACTTCCAAGACAGTTCAAGAATTGTTAGGCTTGCGCGGGAACTGCTGTGCAAGCTGCTGAGCAAGGCTATGAGACAGGCCTAGCATGTTGGTCATAGCTTCCAGATGTAGCTGTTTAGCAATGAGGTTCTCATTGGTGTTCTCCGCAATCTTTCTTAGAGATAGGACTTCAAGTCGAAGTTGAGTTACAGAATGCCTTTCTGCTAGAACTTGGTACTGAAGAAGTCGAACTGATTCAGACAACAAATTCTGTGAGCTTGTCTGACA
This sequence comes from Aegilops bicornis, assembly GCA_021605145.1. Taxonomy (NCBI): domain Eukaryota; kingdom Viridiplantae; phylum Streptophyta; class Magnoliopsida; order Poales; family Poaceae; genus Aegilops; species Aegilops bicornis. The sequence continues at coordinate 88,854,201 of CM038672.1, forward strand.
GCTAGTCTCAAGTAACTTGAACAGTGCATCAAGACATGACTTTGGGGTTGTCTCGCTATCTTCAAGATGTTTTGCCTTCTTTGCTACAATATATGTTGGGTTTGTCTCACAGCCTTCAACAGACTTGTTCATGCCATCAAGCATATCACCCTGAAACAAGCAGAGAGATGACAGGTTTTGCACATGTATAAACAAAGATGATAACTGTGTTGTCAATTCCATCTAATTTGAAATTAGAAAATAAAGAGTAAGTTCAAAATATCAATAGCATAATTTGGCATTGTTCATAATGCGGGGAGCTTCCCTACACTCTTTGGATTACCATGTCCACATAACAAGCATAGATGAAGGGCAAAGACAATCATTGTATCTATTGTGGTTAATGTGCATGGCATGTTGTTCATATCATCAGCCACATCAGTAAGATAAAACAGGAGATGACAAGGTGCAAATGTGGGCTGCTTCACCACACAATGGATTATAGATCCGCAAAAACAAGCGTACATATAGGGAGTATTGAGTAATGTGTATGGTATGAATAAGGAATTTGGTTTTACAAAATTGGAACTTGCGGTTCTTGCGAACATGCATTTTGATAGAAACAACAAACTAAACAGCAGTAAACGATAGGGAGTATGAGAAAATTAAACAGCAGTTTAGGATAAAGGCTTTAGAAGGGCTAACTTACATTAACAGTTAACATCGGCTTTATAATGCCCTTCTCCATGTCAAGGGAAGGATGCCTCAAGAATTTCAGCACGGAATCTTCTTCATAAGCATTGCATGTACTCTACATTTTGTAGAGTGTCACATCCCTAGCTTCTGGCATTGCACTAGGCTAACTTCAGGTGTGCATCATGTTTAAACTTTGAAAGAAACTTGAAGTGGGGATTGCCAAAACCCCTAGCATCAAAGGAATTCACTAGGTTCACCTAAAATATTTTTAGTAATCCAAATGGTTTTCAAAAATGTTCATCATTTATGGAAAATGCTGTAAACAGTACCAGAGGTGATGCACATTTTTCCATGACATATTTGGGCTCTGAATTAAATCATACTTTATTTGTATTTGGGCATTTAAATTTTATATATTATTTTAAATGTCCAAATATTCATGAACTGAAATGTTTGCTGTTGGAAATATTCCAAACAGTGACATTGACCAGTTTCATGATTTTTGGAAATGCCCTGGCATTTTTATTAAAGCCAAACACAATTACAGAAAATAGAAAATAGAAACAATTTAAAAAGAGAGAGAGAGTAACCTTACCTGACGCTTACCTCAGGCCCACTCACCTGGTGGCCCAGCAGATTCGGCCCAGCCCACCTGGGGCGCCTTGGTCTTCTTCCACCTCTGCCAGTAGGCAGAGGCGTGTCGACGCCAGTGGGCCCGAGGCCTCCACCTCCTCCCTCCCATCCTGCCTGGCTCCTCCTCGATGCCCCAGGCGACGCCACGCAACCCTTGGCCCCTCTCCTCTCTCCCTGGACCTCTCTCCTCCTCTCTAGTCCCTCCTCATAGACCACCGGGCGCAGCTGTCGCCGCCGCTCGTCGTTGGCGCGACCACCGCCGTCCCCTCGTCCCATGACCATGTCCAGGAGCTCCGAAATCGAGCACCCCATCCCCACGCCGAAGGAAATGAGCCGGAGGGCTCTGCTCCGTCGCCATCGACCCGTCTTCAACCTCGGGACACCGGATTTCGTCATCGCCGTTCCGTCGCCTCTGAGCCGTCCCCGAGCGCGCTGAGCCCCCCTACGACATCACCGTGAGCCCCTGAGCTTTTCCCCTCACCTCCCCCTCTCGCTAGCTTCCTCTAGCCACCGCCCCCACGAGCTCCCGAGGTCACCGTCCGCCATGGCCGACCTCCTGCTCACCGCTGAGCTTACCACGCCCAGCTGTGCTGTCCACCGTGCTCCTAGGGCCCCCTAGATGCGGCCTAGCTACCTGGTTCCCTCGAGGGCGAGGCGTAGCCCTGCGCCAGTGCACCACCGAGCTCGGCCACCACACTTGTCGCCGCTGTTGCCGCCACGGGCCGCCCTAGCCATCGCTTGCCAGCTTTCGCCGATGCGGACGAGCACGGGCAACGCGTAGATGCCCTCCGACGCGCTTTTGGTGGCCGGAGGAGCGAACCCAAGCCCCTCCGCCGCACCTATCGTCGCCGGCGTCGAGCCGCCGACGAGTTATCCTCAGTTGACCAGGGGGTTGACCTCCCCTGGGTCCATGACATGCGGGCCCCGCCCGGCTAACTAATCTAGTTTAGGTTTAAACTAAATTAGCTTAACCTAGGTTAGTGCTAATTAAACTAGGTTAGTTTAGTTAGTCACTGACATGCAGGACCCACGCGTCAGGTTTGACCTGGACCGGGTCTGTTGACCTGCTGAGGTCAGCATGACGCAATGCTGATGCAGTAATAGGTTTTTCTGGATTTAATTTAATTCAGGAAATTTCAGAAAATACCCTAAACTTCTAAAAATCATAGAAATTAAACCGTAACTCCAAATGAAATAATTTATATATGAAAAATGATCAGAAAAATCCAATCTATCCATCTGTAAATTTTTCATGCATGTTAGAACAACTTATAGCTGCTGTTTAGAACAAATCTTATAAAGGGCATTTAAACCATCACATCTGGAGTTTGAATTTGAAGCTTTGATTCAAGCCAACTTCATTTAACCTGTTGCTAGTTGCATTAGCTCAAATCACAGCATATTGACATGTCATGATCATGCATCATATTGTGCATTGCATTGATTGTGTTCTTCCTTGTTTGCCGGTATTTGCCCCCTCTCCGATAGACGTGGTTTCGACGATGAGTTCAATGACACCGATGAAGAACTATGTTATCTTCAGAAGTGCTGTGCAAGCAAAACCCCTTGTTCATTCCAATACAATCCCACTCTCTCGCCTCCTGCTCTCTTTTACTGCATTAGGACAACAACGATTCATCTGTTACTTGCTGCGGTAGCTGAACCCCTTTATCCTTTGCATGACCTGTCATTCCACAGTAATTAGATGAAACCCACTAGCATGAGTAGGAGTTGTTTGAGCCTTGATGTGCCTACTCATTCATGCTTGTTTGTCATGCCTGCTATTGCTTAGAGTTGTGTCAGGTCTGATTCATCGGGAATGAATTGGAAAGTGGTGAACATGTCCTACTCTTGAGAGCTAAGTGTGTGAACACGATTTGGTAAAGGTAGCGGTGAGAGGCCATGTAGGAGTACATGGTGGGTTGTCTCATTGCAGCCTTCCTCAGGAACTGAGTTCTGTGTTTGTGATCCATGAACAGTTACTACCACACATTGGGCTCCGGCGCCCAAGCTCTCGACTTATTAATCAACTTGATCTCTGTCCGGGAGTTGCAACTAGTTTCGGTGTTTGTAGGTAGTGTTAGTAGTCTACCAAGTGGAACCCAGACAGTGGGCTTGGGACAGACTAGGCACAGTGGCACGGTGTACCAAGTGGCACCAGGTTGGTGGGCTTGGGAACCCTGCTCACATCGTTTGGGGCCGTGAGCGACACCCCGGCCGGATCTCCTTGCGGATGGAACCCGAATAGGCGATAAACCTGGACTAGAGACTTGTGTGGTTAGTCAAGTCATGGCCGACTCCCTCGCCAGGCTTCCACTTGAAGGTTGCCGAGATACACAAGGTGTACAGGGCGGTAAGTGGCGAGAGCGTGTGTGAAGAAGTAAACCCCTGCAGGGTTAATATGATGAATTCGAATAGCCGTGTCCGCGGTAAAGGACTTCTGGGTTGCCTATAACAGTTCATAGAAAAGTGAAAGTGGATACTCTAAAACTCGCAAGATAAGCGTGAGTGCTATGGATGGCGTTCTCGTAGGGAGACGGGAGCGGATCCATAGTGGTGTATCGATATGGTGAATATGTGGACTCGTAGCGCCACCTCAAAAGAGTTACTTGCAAATGTAGTTTAGGATAGCCACCGAGTCAAAGCTGGTTTGCTGCAGTCAAACTCCACCACCCCCTTTGTTGATAATGATGCATATGTAGATAGTTCTGATGTAAGTCTTGCTGAGTACGTTTGTACTCACGTTTGCTTATTTTATGTTTTGCAGAGAGACGTCAGTCTTGCTAGTAGTCCACTTGGACTTCGACGTTTAGCTTGTTACCTCAGCTACGATCTTGTGCCCTCGGCAGGATCTGGTAGATAGTCAGGCTTCTCAGCCTTTTTCATTTATAGTTGTCTGTACTCAGACATGTTTAGCTTCCGTTTGTGTTTTGACTTGTATGCTCTGAGTGTTTGGTCATGAGACCCATGTTTGTAATATCTCGCTCCTCGGAGCCTAATGAATAAATACTTTGAGTCGTAGAGTTATGTTGTGATGCCATGTTGTATATACACATATTGAGCATATTGTGTGTATGTTTCAAATGCTTGGTATGTGTGGGAGCCGACAATGTAGTTGTTTATCCTTGGCAGCCTCTCTTATGGGGAAATGTAGTCTAGTGCTTCCTGAGCGATAGTAGTCCGCTACAGCCCGGTTCACTGGAGTCCTGCTAGCCCAGCACTACTGCTCTGGACACTTGACTGGCCGGCATGTGTTTCACTTTGTTCCTGTGTCTATCCCTTCGGGGAAATGTCACGCGGTGACATCCGGAGTCCTGCCTAGCCTGCTACAGCCCAGGTTACGGGAGTCCTGTTAGCCCAGTGCTACAGCCCGGATTCACACGTTGATGACCGACATGCTCGATGTGATTCATGTATGCCTGTCCCCATGGGTTAGCGCCGCTTTGGGTTCACGACTAGCCATATCTGCCCGGGTTCTCTGCCATATGGATGCTAGCGACACCATCATATACGTGAGCCAAAAGGCGCAAACGGTCCCGGGGCATGGTAAGGCGACACCCGTGGGAATACCGCGCGTGAGGCCGCAAAGTGATATGAGGTGTTACCGGCTAGATCGATGTGACTTGGAATCGGGTCCCGACAGCTTTGGTATCGAGCCTGACCGCTCAGAGGATTACCAAGCCAAACCGGTCAAAGTTGTGTCTAGAAATGCTTTAGTTATATAAGGGAATTGATTGTGGAAGGGAACGTAAGGCTCTTTTTACTCCTTATACCTCATGGCCTTCTAATCTGAGTCATCCTCTTCTCTTCTACGGGGTTTAAGAACTAGGCTTCTCATCTATCTATCAGGATGACGTGTTACTAATCCATAGACTTTTAAGATTGTTGGTTTTACGCCCCAGTTCAGTTTCTACTATTTCTGTATGTTAACTGTTGATCTCGGAACCTTGATATGATGATATTGAGTGGCTATGCCACCATTTTGCATGATGTCTCAAATCTTTTTGAGCATTTACAGCCGTTATGCTGTCCGAGTCATCCCAGGTTTCTAAACTATCTGATACATTTGCAAATTCTTCCTTCCTGTTCACGGTGTCCTTTTGGTCAGAATAATCACACTAATCGGCTGTTGAGGTACTCCTTGCCTTGACATATATGTTGGAACTAGAATTATGACCCTAGGTGTTTAGGAAGTCACCTAGCAATTTAGCAATGCTTTTGTATCCCCAGTGTGATGATTCTGGCCATTATTCTTGAAAGCATCCCGTGATGTTATTAGTTAGTAGGCATTCTATTCCTGGGTTTCTTGAACCCGAGATTCACCTACCTCATGTTGTTAGTTTTTGCTAGTTCCTTTAGGATATTAGTAACCTTGCATTAGTCCTCGAGGTCCGTGGTATTTCCTTCTTCCAAATGCTATGAACCGCTTATGGCAGAAGTCCCTCGCTGAACTGAAGGATCACCATCAGAGTACTCTTGAGGAGTTCTCCATTCATAATGGTGAATCTGCCAGTTCTACTTTCCTGCATGGGTTATCCGGAAGAACCCTGTTGAACCTGATTCGACATACTAACCTATGCATCCACAACTCAGAAAGTTATATGCTCCTCGAGTTGTTCCTCCTTAGTTGTATTCTGACCCCCGCCTGTCAATTGATAACCAAGAGTATGTGTGCATTTGTGTTCATCGATGCCCTTTTACTCTTGTGGTCCGTCAAACCATTCTATCCGGAATGACTAGGAGAAACAAACTCCAGTACCCCGTCCATTTCTAGGATTGGGTCAAAGTAGTTGTATTCCACAGATTAAATTGCCAATCCAGCTTTTGTCTGTTCTACCTTGGAGTGTTACCATCTTTATGTCTAGAGTGTCATGAGAACTGCACCAACTCTCATGAATTTTTGACGTAGTGATACTTCTCACCATCATCATTCATTCCTCGGTCCTCGTGTTGTTGTAACCGGAATGCCGACAAGTCAATTGTGATGTGTGAAATCAATACTCCGAGCAACTCGTTGCTTGGTAGCTAATGGACAATATCCTCATTCTTAGCGTGTTGGTTATTAAATCATCATCCTAAGATTGATCGTGCTACCTAGTCCATTTTTCCGGGTGCACTCATCGACCAAGGAGTTAGGATTGTGACAATCCCTCACTCCTTGATCACATCGTCTTGCCCTGAAAAGCAAGATTGTTCTCGAGCTTAGTAACATATCGGTGGTTCGTGATGTTCCAAAAATCTTCTCAGAAGTGTTACCAGGTTGTCACCTGACCGCTATGTTGAGTTCGTGATCATATTGGTTTTCCTCTAAACCACCTATTCTCCAAGAATCTGTGTTGGATGTCCCTAAGCTAGTTGGTTGAGCTAGACAACAACTTGGAGAGTTGGAAGATAAAGCTTCGCTTAACTTAGTTCATTTCTAAGGGATATCTTCCGTGTGTGTGTGCGTTGAAGAAAGATGATATCTCCATTGATTGGTCCTCGTGATCAGTTGTTGGATCTATTGCCTTGTCAAACTTTGACTTGAGTATGGGCTATTGTCAAGTCAAATCAGAACCAATGATGTTCGTAATGTTGTATTACTCGTGGTTGATTCCTCGAGCATACACCATTACATCCTTTGGTCTGACCAATGCTATTACTGTGCTCACATGATGGTGGAAGTCCAGTGATATGGAAATTCCGATGAGTTGCCGTTGAGCCCACCAAAGCAGATCTTGTCCCTCCCCCATGATTCATGTTGAACATCAACCTAGTGTTGGAAACTTTGTAAGCATTACCTTCGTGTTTCGTTCATGAAGCCTATGTTTGGATGAAAGAAGTGACTTCCTCTAATTCACATGCATTTGATGTAAGTTGTTGCCGTGGATCCGAGAAAGTTGTTTTTGCTTCCTCTGGAATCATCCCAAGTCAGTCATGCATGTGCGAAGTACTTTATGGTTTGATAGGTTGGCCGCCTCCATTCTATATGTGTTTCCTAGCACACCAAGCCGCTAACTGACTTGTTCATGGAGAAGAAATTCCTTCTTAAGAGCATGCCTTATGCAAGGACTTCGTGATCCTTGATGATGGTTCCCCACCTGAACTCGGTAGTGTTTTATTGTAAGACTACTCTGTGATCATGCTTGTCTTGGACATCATGTTCACATGATTGTAGTAGAACCCGCTCATGTTTTGGAGCTTGCTACCTTAGTTCATCCCTCGAGAATCTCGCAACGACATCTCGTTGGTTTGTGTTGCAAACTTTCTTTCCGCATATACCGTCTCTAAATATCCTGTTTTCAACCAGATCTGAATCTCAGTGCATATGATGGTTGGAACATTTCCAACAGTTGCATCTTGTTCCCAGCTTGCACCGCCATTGTGCCAATCCCACATGGGCTGCCTTTCTCGGTAGTTGCTGTCCAATATTGTCTTCAAAAGTGGACTTACCATGGGTCCCATCCATGTCCGGTGATAAGCAAAAGGCATCCATTGCGTTGTCTTCAACAAGGTAGTCCACATCATCCATCCTAGTCCGGGTATGCCATTCCTTCGAACTCTTTCAACGATCAATTATAAATTTCCTTAAGCTGGTATGAAGAGTGTCAATGATCTATGGATCAAAAGTAATTCTTTTTGCCACTTAAGGGAGCAGTTCTTCGAGTCACCTTTTTCAAAGTGCCCCGTTACGGGATCGTGGCAATTATTTCCTCGCCATCTTGACACCATCCACCATCTTTCTAAGCGTGGAATTGTTGCCCACCAAATCAAACCCCGTCGTTGTTCCTCCATCCCTCTCGATGTGTTTTGTGTCTCAACTCGAGATGTTTCAACATCTCATTCCACGAGTTGATCTTGAGTGCTCGATCTCCGAGGAGATCGTTTCCTATAGAGTATTCTTTTTGTCGCCATCGTGTTGGATGAAGATCTCGAAAGCAAGGACGTCAAGTTCAATTGGAGCAATGAACGAACACCTTCGGGAAGGGCAATTGGATCGACAAGTTCGTGTTAGCCAGTATTCCCTCTATCTTCTTACCTCACGTCTTGAATCTCAGGACGAGATTCTTGTTTAGTGGGGGTGAGTTGTCACATCCCTAGCTTCTGGCATTGCACTAGGCTAACTTCAGGTGTGCATCATGTTTAAACTTTGAAAGAAACTGTAAGTGGGGATTGCCTAAACCCCTAGCATCAAAGGAATTCACTAGGTTCACCTAAAATATTTTCAGTAATCCAAATGGTTTTAAAAAATGTTCATCATTTATGGAAAATGTCAGAACAAAGCATTGCAGGTGATGCACATTTTTCCATGACATATTTGGGCTTTGAATTAAATCATACTTTATTTGTATTTGGGCATTTAAATTTTATATATTATTTTAAATGTCCAAATATTCATGAACTGAAATGTTTGCTGTTGGAAATATTCCAAACAGTGACATTGACCAGTTTCATGATTTTTGGAAATGCCCTGGAATTTTTATTAAAGCCAAACACAATTACAGAAAATAGAAAACAGAAACAATTTGGAAAAGAGAGAGAGAGTAACCTTACCTGACGCTTACCTGAGGCCCACTCACCTGGTGGCCCAAAGTGATTCGGCCCAGCCACCGTGGGCGCCTTGGTCTTCTTCCACCTCTGCCAGTAGGCAGAGGCGTGTCGACGCCAGCGCGCCCGAGGCCTCCACCTCCTCCCTCCCAGCCTGCCTGGCTCCTCCTCGATGCCCCAGGCGACGCCACGCAACCCTTGGCCCCTCTCCTCTCTCGCTGGACCTCTCTCCTCCTCTCTAGTCCCTCCCCGCAGCACCACCGGGCGCAGCTGTCGCCGCCGCTCGTCGTTGGCGCGACCACCGCCGTCCCCTCGTCCCATGACCATGTCCAGCAGCTCCAAAATCGAGCACCCCATCCCCACGCCGAAGGAAATGAGCCGGAGGGCTCTCCTCGGTAGCCATCGACCCGTCTTCAACCTCGGGACACCGGAGATCGTCATCGTCGTTCCGTCGCCTCTGAGCCGTCCCCGAGCGCGCTGAGCCTCCCTACGACATCACCGTGAGCCCCTGAGCTTTTCCCCTCACCTCCCCCTCTCGCTAGCTTCCTCTAGCCACCGCCCCCACGAGCTCCCGAGGCCGCCGTCCGCCATGGCCGACCTCCTGCTCACCGCTGAGCTTACCACGCCCAGCTGTGCTGTCCACCGTGCTCCTAGGGCCCCCTAGATGCGGCCTAGCTACCTGGTTCCCTCGAGGGCGAGCCGTAGCCCTGCGCTCGTGCACCACCGAGCTCCGGCCACCACACTTGTCACCGTTGCCGTCGCAACGGGCCGCCCTAGCCATTGCTGCTTGCACTGCTCGATGCGGACGAGCACGGGCAACGCGTAGATGCCCTCCGCCGCGGTTTTGGTGGCCGGAGGAGCGAAACCGAGCCCCTCCGCCGCACCTATCATCGCCGGGGTCGAGCCGCCAGCGAGTAAGCCTCAGTTGACCAGGGGGTTGACATCCCCTGGATCCATGACATGCGGGCCCCGCCCGGCTAACTAATCTAGTTTAGGTTTAAACTAAATTAGCTTAACCTAGGTTAGTGCTAATTAAACTAGGTTAGTTTAGTTAGTCACTGACATGCAGGACCCACGCCAGGTTTGACCTGGACCGGTCTGTTGACCTGCCGAGGTCAAGATGACGAATGTCGACGCAGTAATAGGTTTCTCTGGATTTAATTTAATTCAGGAAATTTCAGAAAATACCCTAAACTTCTAAAAATCATAGAAATTAAACCGTAACTCCAAATGAAATAATTTATATATGAAAAATGATCAGAAAAATCCAACCTATCCATCTGTACCATTTTAATGCATGTTAGAACAACTTATAGCTGCTGTTTAGAACAAATCATATAAAGGGCATTTAAATCATCACATATGGAGTTTGAATTTGAATATTTGATTCAAGCCAACTTCATTTAACCTGTTGCTAGTTGCATTAGCTCAAATTACAGCATATTGACATGTCATGATCATGCATCATATTGCGCATTGCATTGATTGTGTTCTTCCTTGTTTGCCGGTATTTGCCCCCTCTCCGATAGACGTGGTTTCGACGATGAGTTCGATGACACCGATGAAGAACTATGTTATCTTCGTGTGCGCTGCAAGCAAAACCCCTTGTTCATTCCGATACAATCCCACTCTCTCGCTCCTGCTCTCTTTTTACTGCATTAGGACAACAACGATTCATCTCACATTTGTCATGTAGCTGAACCCCTTTCTCCTCTCGCATGACCTGTCATTCCACAAGAATTAGATGAAACCCACTAGCATGAGTAGGAGTTGTTTGAGCCCTGATGTGCCTACTCATTCATGGTTGTTTGTCATGCCTGCTATTGCTTAGAGTTGTGTCAGGTCTGATTCATCGAGAATGAATTGGAAAGTGGTGAACATGTCCTACTGTTGAGAGCTAAGTGTGTGAACACGATTTGGTAAAGGTAGCGGTGAGAGGCCATGTAGGAGTACATGGTGGGTTGTCTCATTGCAGTCGTCCTCAGGAACTGAGTTCTGTGTTTGTGATCCATGAACAGTTACTACCACACATTGGGCTCCGGGCGCTCCAAGCTCTCTCGACTTATTAATCAACTTGATCTCTGTCCAGGCGTTGCAACTAGTTTCTGGTGTTTGTAGGTAGTGTTAGTAGTCTACCAAGTGGCACCCGGTACAGGTGGGCTTGGGACAGACTAGGCACAGTGGCACGGTGTACCAAGTGGCACCCGGTTGGTGGGCTTGGGAACCCTGCTCACATCGTTTGGGGCCGTGAGCGACACCCCGGCCGGATCTCCTTGCGGATGGAACCCGAATAGGCGATAAACCTGGACTGGAGACTTGTGTGGTTGGTCAGGTCGTGGCCGACTCCCACGCCAGGCTTCCGGTTGAAGGTTGCCGAGATACACAAGGTGTACATGGCGGTAAGTGGCGAGAGCGTGTGTGAAGAAGTACACCCCTGCAGGGTTAATATGATCTATTCGAATAGCCGTGTCCGTGGTAAAGGACTTCTCGGTTGCCTATAACAGTTCATAGACAAGTGAAAGTGGATACTCTAAAACTCGCAAGATAAGCGTGAGTGCTATGGATGGCGTTCTCGTAGGGAGACGGGAGCGGATCCATACTGGTGTATCGATATGGTGAATATGTGGACTCGTGTGCGCCACCTCAAAAGAGTTACTTGCAAATGTAGTTCAGGATAGCCACCGAGTCAAAGCTGGCTTGCTACAACCAAACTCCACCACCCCTTTGTTGATAATGATGCATATGTAGATAGTTCGATGTAAGTCTTGCTGAGTACGCTTGTACTCACGTTTGCTTATTTTATGTTTTGCGTAGAGACGTCGGTCTCGCTTAGTAGTTCCGCTTTGGACTTGACGTTTAGCTTGTTACCTCAGCTACGATCTTGTGCCCTCGGCAGATCTGGTTGATAGTCGTGCTTCTCAGCCTTTTTCATTTATAGTTGTCTGTACTCGGACATGTTTAGCTTTCGCTTGTGTTTTGACTTGTATGTTTCGAGTGTTGGGTCATGAGACCCATGTTTGTAATATCTCGCTCCTCGGAGCCTAATGAATAAATACTTTGAGTCGTAGAGTTATGTTGTGATGCCATGTTGTATTTACACATATTGAGCATATTGTGTGTATGTTTGAAATGCTTGGTATGTGTGGGATCCGACAATCTGGTTGTTTATCCTTGGCAGCCTCTCTTATGGGGAAATGTAGTCTAGTGCTTCCTGAGCGATAGTAGTCCGCTACAGCCCGGTTCACCGGAGTCCTGCTAGCCCAAAGACTACCGCTCTGGACACTTGATCGGCCGGCATGTGTTTCACTTCGCTCGTGGTTCTGCTCTTCGGGAAATGTCACGCGGTGACATCCGGAGTCCTGCCTAGCCTGCTACAGCCGGGTTACCGGAGTCCTGTTAGCCAGTGCTACAGCCCGGATTCACACGTTGATGACCGACATGCTCGATGTGATTCATGTATGCCTGTCCCCATGGGTTAAGCGCCGCTTTGGTTTCACGACTAGCCATGTCGGCCGGTTCTTCGCCATATGGATGCTAGCGACACCATCATATACGTGAGCCAAAAGGCGCAAACGGTCCCGGGGCATGGTAAGGCGACACCCGTGGGAATACCGTGCGTGAGGCCGCAAAGTGATATGAGGTGTTACTGGCTAGATCGATGTGACTTGGAATCGGGGTCCTCACATAGAGAGTAACTATAGATATGATAATACTGGAAGGGATAGAGGATAATGAAGATAAAATGCAGATTGATGCTACATAATCAACTACCAATCCCTAGAAGTACAAGCGTTACAGGACAAAATGTACTGGCAATATCAATGTGCTACACTTCTGCACTGGCATTGTATGTGTATTCAACTTTTTGGTAAGATTGAATATGGTCCTGATATTTTTTAGTAAATGGTGGGCGAGGAAGATAAGATGCAGAATGCTACAAAATGAACCAGTCCCTCTTCCCATAATTCAAGAGTGCTTTGAACACTGGTGTACTATACAAAACATTCTTATATTATGGGACGGAGGGAGTAGCTATTAATGTAAGTATAGTGGTAGATGATGTTTAGTCCTTACAAGAGGACTGCAGAGCTAAACCTCTTCAAAAGCATTGGGTTGATTCTAAATTTATGTAAGAGTCCATACGGATTTTATAATGTCCACCAAATGGACGATAACAAGGCTAACATGTGCAGTGATGCTACATAATCAAACAGCTATGGAAGTAAGTATGGTCATACAGGGAAGAGGTACTCACAAGAGCAAGACAGTGTGCAGTATAGTTGCGAGATTCTGTGGTCCCTTGAGAATGAGTGTTCTTCTGTTAACATTTTTCGTACAAGTGAGACTTTAAGGCAAATGCAGAAATGTAGTTCAAATTGTGATGTGATACAATAGACAGTACCTTACGCTGCAGACAAGACCAATGTGTTACAAGATTATTCCAGTCACTGTCTGATAAATGTAGCACCAGAGACTTTAGAGAAATTTCGTTTAGAGGCTTGCCATTGAAGTGTGCTTGCCTCAGGTAGGAACGATACTTCATCAATGAGTGCTTGAAAAGCGCAACCAACCCTTGCTCGTCTTGACAATCCAGTTTGGTCCTCGCCTATTTAAAAGAATGAAATCTTGTGTCTTCTGTCAGCAGAAACATATGCAGTAATTACCATGAATAATATTAGTACATTACTTACGCGTAAGTTGCGGAGGAAGTCTGGAAATTGTTTTGTGTCTGTGGTATAATCTTTCCATGAAGGAAAGATGCGCACAAAGTCCCTGACAACAATATAAGCTTCGTCTTCTAAACTGGGAAGAAATGGAACAGGGGTCCTATTTTCTCTCTGGTTCGAAAATGGATTTGGCAACTGGATTTGGTGTACTCTTTGCTGGAATGGGGGTTTTGCATCGTAGAGCTGGTGCTATGTCAACTGGCATCATCATACTGTTTGCTGCAGTTGGGGTCTGCTGAGTTGGGGCATCACAAATGACCAAAGGTAGTAGGGCTAGAGTCTGCTAGAGTTGGGGTGTTTTGTGGGTCAGGTGATATTGCAACTACACCTAATGGGCTATTTGATTTATCAGGTGTCACTACCTTTTCCATATACTTTGCTCGTGCTCCTCCGCGATCAGTAACCCCATCTTCCTTTTGAACGTCTGATACACAAGAACAACATTTCAATGGATAAATATGGTATGATGAAAGATGGAATATGTACTAAAAATGGATAGGCAGGGCGTATTCACAAACACGATGTGTAAACTAAGCTAATGGCAGTGCAACAAAGTAGAACCAATGAAAAGCATCAGTTGCAAGATATGTGCGACCAATATAACCTTGCAAAGTTAGAGCAAGCACCTTGATGGGTGAATAAGATAGGGCATCTGCCTCTGACTCCTCCACTAGGGAGCTACATTGACTTAGGTCTCCCTCTAGCTCAAAGTCATTGTTAGGATCATATTCTGAGCATGAATCTGTAGGTGGAGAGCGTTTGCATTGCATTGCATCCAGACTTGCTTTCAGTCCCTTAATGCCAAGTTTGATAGCCATGGCATTGTTCTGCTTTATTCTTTTCATGCACGCAAGCTCATAATCATTATGATGTTGTTCAGAATCTAAGATTCATGAAAACCTAAAAAGTAGTCAGATTATCTATGGAATGCATTGCGGATTCAACTTGAAGAGTGTCTCCCTAAAAAACCCTGCATATGCAAAGTTCACCCCCAACCGTGCTGACCAGACCACACAGAAATACAAACCTCTTATGTCTCTATAACAGGAAGACACACATTTCAAAGCTGAAGTAGGAACATTAGAATCATATCAAATTCGTATTTGAACAAATAAACTAAGGAATCATGAGTGGCATAATGTTTAGCTTCAAGGGTGTAGTGCTGGTAGTGCGACGCATAGCAAGTAGGCAGATTGTATTCCATGTAAAAGATTGTAGTCTATGTAAAATCTAGAAATGACACTTTCTTTCTATACAATGCATGTTCGTTGCCCACATGTGACGCCCCCGATTCAATCGTACACTAATCATGCACGCAAATTTGTATGATCAAGATCAGGGACTCACGGGAAGAGATCACAACACAACTCTACAAATAAAAATAAGTCATACAAGCATCATAATACAAGCCAGGGGCCTCGAGGGCTCGAATACAAGTGCTCGATCATAGACGAAGTCAATGAAGCAACAATATCTGAGTACGTACATAAGTTAAACAAGTTGCCATAAGATGGCTAACACAAACCGATACTGAGGATCGAAGAGGCGCATGCCTCCCCGCTCGATCCTCCCAACTACTCCAGTGTCGTCGCCGCCGGGCTGCACGTAGTAGTAGGCACCTCCGGGTAGTAGTTGTCATCGACGGTGGCGTCGCTCTCGGGCTCCATCGTCTGTCGCAGAACCGAGTAGAGATAGGGGAAAAGGGGAACAAGGCAACCGTGAGTACTCATCCAAAGTACTCGCAAGCAAGGAGCTACACTACATATGCATGGATATATGTGTAAAGGACCATATCAGCGGACTGAACTACAGAATGCCAGAATAAGAGGGGGATATCTAATCCTATCGAAGACTACGCTTCTGGCAGCCTCCATCTTGCAACAGGTAGAAGGGAGTGGGCTGAAGTCCTCCAAGTAGCATCACATAGCAATAATCCTACCCGGCGATCCCCTCCTCATTGACCTGAGAGAGAGGGACCACCGGTTGTATCTGGCACTTGGAAGGTGTGTTTTATTAAGTATCCGGTTCTAGTTGTCATAAGGTCAAGGTACAACTCCAAGTCGTCCTGTTACCGAGGATCACGGCTATTCGAATAGATTAACTTCCCTGCAGGGGTGCACCACATAACCCAACACGCTTGATCCCATTTGGCCGGACACACTTTCTTGGGTCATGCCCGGCCGCGGAAGATCAACACGTTGCAGCCCCACCTAGGCTCAACAGAGAGGTCAGCACGCCGGTCTAAACCTAGGCGCCCAGGGGTCTGGGCCCATCACCCTGAGCACACCTGCACGTTGCGAGGGCGGCCGAAAGCAGACCTAGCCTAGTGGCGTTCCAGTCCAATTCGGCGCGCGCCGCTCAGTCGCTGACGTCACGAAGTGCTTCGGCTGATACCACGACGCCGAGTGCCCATATCTCTCCCACATAGTTGGTTAGTGCGTATAGGCTCGTAGCCAACTCAGATCAAATACCAAGATCTCGTTAAGCGTGTTAAGTATCCGCGAACGCCGAACAGGGCCAGGCCCACCTCTCTCCTATTCGGTCTCAACCTACCCTGTCGCTCCGCCACAAAGATCCACTCGCGGGTGCTCCACCAAATTTAATTCGACTTTAGTCTCCACATGTATCATGTATAAAGTATATAGTATATACCCGTGATCACCTCCCGAGTGATCACGGCCCGATAGTATAGCACAGCAGACGGACAAGAATGTAGGGCCACAGATGGAAATACTAGCATCCTATACTAAGCATATAGGATTGCAGGTAAATGTAACAACAGTAGTAGCAAGGACAGGCTATGCATCAGGATAGGTATAACAGAAAGCAGTATAGAGTAGAATAGGCGATATCTGGTGATCAAGGGGGGGGGCTTGCCTGGTTGCTTTGGCAAGAGAGAGGGGTCGTCAACTCCGTAGTCGAACTGGGCAGCAGCAGCGTCGGTCTCGGTGTCTAGCGGAAGAAGAGGGGGGAAGAAACAATGAATATTTAAGCAAACAGATGCATGACGATGCATGACAAAGCAAAGCGTGATGCTAGGCGTGCCCTAACGCGGTATGAGGTGATACCGGTGAAGGGGGGAAACAACCGGGAAAGTATCCCCGGTGTTTCGCGTTTTCGTGCAGAGGAGCCGGAGGGGGAAAGTTGCGAGTTCGATAGGTTAGGGGTGTGTGGCAGATGAACGGAATGCATATCCGGATTCGTCTCATCGTTCTGAGCAACTTTCATGTTGAAAATATTTTAATCCGAGTTACGACTAAAAGATAGGATTTTCTAAAGATTTTATTAATTTCTGGAATTTAATTAATTATTTAATTAATTCAGAAAACAGATTAATGACATCAGCAGGATGTCATGCGGACATCAGCAGTCAACAGAGTTGACTTGGTCAACCTGACATGTGGGTCCAGGGGGACCCACCTGTCATCCTCTATTTAGGTTAATTATGGTTTAGGTTAATTAGTTAGCTTAATTAACGGTTTAGTTTAATTAGTGATTAGGTTAATCTAATCAGGATTAATTAACTTAATTAATTAATTAATTAACTAATTAATATTTTAATTATTTTAATTATTATTTATTTATTTATTTAATATTTTCTTTTAATTCCTTTTTTTTAAACGTTCTGGGTGGGCCCCCTACTCAGTGGCCCGGGGGCCTTAGCGGGCACAAGGCGGTGCGTGGTGGCGTGAGCCCGATCTGAGCACCGGGCGCCAGGTTCGAGGCCACCGCAGCGAGGGCGCAAGGCCCAGCCTGCCGGGCGGCCTCGCTCGACAGCGCAGGAGGCGAGCAGGGGGCCCCAGACGGTGACGGCTCAGGCGCGCCAGAGCCGCGGGAAGGAGGCGGTGGTGGCAGGCGGGCAGCACCAAGGGGAGCGGGAGGGCCGGCGTCGCCGAGGGGAGAGGAGGCCGAGTGCGGTCACGCACCGGGCGCGGACGGGCGAGCAGCAAGGAGTCATGCGGAGACGGGCGCGCCGCTCCCAGCGTGATTCGGCTCGGCCACCAGTGGGGGGGAAGGGGGATCGGCGGGCGACGGATCCGGCGAGGGGCGGTGATGGTGCGGGCCACGGCAGGCGCGAGCGCGGAGTGCGGTGACCACGGCGACGGACGAGGAGAGGGGGAGCTCACAGGGGGAGTAGGGCACGGGCAGCGGGCGTGACGGCGGTCGGGGAGGTCCGACGAGGAAGGGGTCGAGGTGGCGGCAGTCCGGCGACGATGGGGAGGCAGCTCCGGCGGGTGGCGCTCTTGGCGTGGGGCGGGCGCCGAGCGGCGCTGGTGGGGCTGCCCACGGGCGTAGGGGACGGCGGGTCCGAGGCGCGGCGTGGCGGTTGAGGCGGCGGGCGGTCCCGGGCGTGGGGCGCAGGGGGGCGATAGTTCGTTCCCCGATCCGATCTGGATCGGGAGGAGGGAGAGCGAGTGGGGGCGAGTGGAGTGGCGGACTGCTAGGGTTCCGGTCGGGGTGGGGTTAAGGGAGGCCTGTGGGCTGTGGGCCGGCTGGCCGTGAGCTGGGCCGTCTGGCCCATTGGCTCTGAGGCCTTTTTTCTTTTAGTTTTGTTTTGCCTTTTGCTTTTGTATTTTCTTTTCTTTTATTTCTTTTCCTATTCTGTTTTATTTAAATTAGAACACTTAGGTATTTTATAAAAATGGGTTTGTTGCACCATAATTAACTTTGTAATATCTAGTACAATCCAAACATTTTTGTTTTAATTTTTGAAAACTTTTATTGTTATCATTAATTTGGATTTTGAAATTTGGACCGGTTTTGTCCTAACGATAGATTAGCAGCAGTAACCGTGGTGACGTGGCACCATTAGCGTGGGATCACTGTAGCTTAATTATCCGGGCGTCACAATTCTCCTCCACTACAAGAAATCTCGTCCCGAGATTTAAAGAGGGGAGTAAGGGGGAAAGTTCTGGTTACGATATTCTAACGGATCTTCTCGAAGAAGTTAATCCCTTTCGTTGATGTCTTCAATTCTTTATTCCGATGCATCATGATAAACTTGTCATCATTTCTTCGGGAACTCCATCGTACTTACGAAAGGATAAGGGGCAGCTCACTACGACATAATGCTTTCGAGGGAAACAATCTGGGGTTAACTCATGAATTAGTATAAGAGTATCTCTTGAGTTGAACATATAAAATACCTCGAGAGTAAGGTACGAAGGTACAATAAGAGGTCCCAAGCAGATAGATAGTTGCTCGAAGTCTGAACCTGAGTTAGAAAGGGGTTCAGAGTAGCGAGAGTAAGTACTGCGTCTGATACCAGAATAGAGCACTAGGAAGGTGGCACATGAATTAAATACGAAGCCAAGCCTGGAGAATAACCATTAGAAACAGGGTTGTACAGGAGAGTCAGGTTTCGATCCTGTGAAACTGTGGGTTATGGGCCCACCATGTGGTTAAAAGTAGGAAGGTCGGTGACATCTTGCGGACCAATAGGCAAGGTTGTCATCCATCGGCGGTTACCGAAATGTCATCAACAATAGAAACAGGGTCTCACTGGCAGAGTTGTACACCGAGGTGTTTACATAAGCAGTGAATTATTACTGCTTAGATTATATAGATCACAAGAAAGCTCAAACAAACCAATGGAAAGGAAAATGTGATCATCAGGTTAAACAGAACAATGGAAAGGAAATTTAAACACATCACTCAGGGGTATATCCTTCCCAAGGACAAGGAGAGCATGATATCCATGACAAGATATTATGAAGAAAACTCCTCAGGTAGGGGAGAGAAATTTCATGACATTGCCCATACAACGGTGTTTGCATAATTGATAAATAAAATTTAGCATCGTGCTTCAAATGTTCCTGTTGAAAATCGGAGTACCATTGACATGCTTCGGGATAGCATTGACATGGTCTTCAGGTGAAGATCAGACTTTGGAAACACGAAGGATCCATCAGAATAACTTGTAGAATAAGTCTTACAATTTCCTCATGGATGAATGGATAACCTTGCTGAAAAGGAATCTATAATGATAGGTCCTCCGGTAGGGGGGTGCTAGGCATGACATCATGTTACCGGGTCATCAAAGGATCAACATCATATCTCTTGGAAAGTTGTCCCAACCATCATATCGACCGAGATTCATATCCAATTGGTGTCATGATACCTCAAACTCGGGGGTCCAAGAGGAAAAGGTGCAACACAAATCGATTTAAATGACATTGCAAGATTCTCGAGAAATGAACTATGGGAGCGGGTTTACGAAGCAATAGTTCATCATTAAACCAAGGAGGGGATGAGAAGGTGGCTGATGGGCTCAGCGACAATTCATCGAGAATTCCAAAAGATGGATTTCCACAATTAAGTGAACAAGGAGATAACATTTGTCAGATCAAATGATATAATGTTGTATGCTCGAGGAAAGCATACACCATTAATCATTAGTTGAAAGGTGTGCCCGAAATATGACCTTAGGCAGCAAGATCACTGTTAGAGTGACGATTCAATAACCAACAGTCTAAAAACGAACTGTCGATCGTTAACTTCAAAGTAATAGGGTTGCTAGAAGTACATAATCCAAGTAGCATCATTCCCTTGTTGGAATGCCGGTTAGAATCAACACAGGGAACAAGAAGGAATGGTGATGGTGAGAAGTATCACTTGTATCAAGAATTCTCAAGACGTGGTGAAATTACCACGACATTTTTCACATAAAAGATGGTAATATTCCAAGCTAAAGGAGAACAAACGTTGGATAGCAAGGAACTCAAGGTATAAAACAAAACACGAACAAGTTTTGTGTTGAACGGAAGCCAATAAAGTGGTCATTGATATCACAAATCATCGAGGGCAAGGATGGTATTACTCAACATGAATTCAACTGATATCCTGGAAGTGCTCAGAATGCTGATGATGATCACGACACATTTGTCGAGAGATTTCATGAAGATGTAATCGATCGGTGATAACATCAAGTCAAAGGAATTATGAAGCAAAAGGTTATTGGAACCGTAAATGCGACACAAACTCAAAATCAAGCTTGTTGTCCAAAGCGAAATGATATGATGAGGAAGATCGACGTAAGCTTAGCTCATCGTCAAAAATTATGCTCGGGAAGAGGACCAGTAGCAGCTTAAAATCGACACGACAAGGATATAGCCAAACAGGCTAGGAATGACGTGATTGAGTTCAAACTCGTAAGTAATGAAGGTTACCAAGAGTTGCTTAATCGCGATGCGGACTCGAGTCAGTTATCGGTGTCTTTGAGTGTTTAATAACTCGAGCCCGTGAAAATTGGAATCAGTGGGAATGTAGCACTTGATGAAGAACTCATAAGAAGATATGCAGTTCCATGATATTCTCGAGATACCAACGGGGTAATACTCTATGACACATCAAAGTAGAATTTGGACTGGGGTATTGCTCTCATCAGAGACAAGTGCTTAAACTTGCACGAGAAATGGTATCTCAAAGAGAACATGGTCGGAACCACGATTGCAAAAGGCCAGATCCCGGATATAAGATGAACTTATACCAAAGGAATAATTAATTTAAGAGAAGCTTTAATGATAAGATCTACATCATGTCCATGGGCATGAACACAAAGTTCAAGGTCGACTCCCACTTCTCCAATGCATAACCTTTCATTCACTTCTCACCTTCGAGGAAGTTGTAGTGTTGAAATTTTATCCGCAAAATACCGTAAGTGTATGACTCATGAAAACCGCCGAGTTCACACATATTAAGGAAGGCATATGTTCAACCCATCAGGGTATCGTGGAAATATATATCACAAGGTTCAATAGAAATACCACCAGCTCGAAAGCTGAGCAGGGCTGAGAAAGCAGAGGATACAATTTACCAAAGGCAATATGTATCGGAGAAAGAACTCACAAAGTGATTAATTATGATGGACACTGTCGGATAACAATCCAACAAAGGACTTGATGGTCCACAAAGGATCTGATATGAGTATCGTTACTCAACCAGAAGAGGAAGGCATGCAAATGCAACGGAGTTATGGAAGCATCTGAATAATTCGCAGCTTAAATGCAAAGGAATTATGATTTCCAAAACAAAGGATCGTAAGGCACGCTCGATCAAGGATGGATCAATTGAATATACCAGAGGCACAATCGACGACAGATAGTTTGGTCGAGAACCAGCTCATGTTCAAAATGATGTCTGAGCCGGAAATATATTTTAGAAGGGTTGATAGATGATTGTGTGCATTCACACACATGTTAAACCAATAGGATCAAAATGACGGTGTCAAAAGATACTAGTGAATATTGCCAGATATATGGGAAGCACCCATAATGCAAGTAGACAAGTATTTGCAGAGCAATAAAGCGGTTAAGGATTTTCGGAGGATTGAATAGTAGTTCAAAGACTTTTGTGAAACACCTGAACAACTGGGGATGAGCGGATACTCGGAAAGTGCGAGAAATTATTCTTAGGGGTATTCAGGTGGCAAAGAACTGCAAGGCAGTAGGTGCAAAGTTATCTCGGAACTTTAGAGGAATTTCGTGGTATCTTGTAATAACAAGATTAATCGGGAACAAAAGTAAGAACGACAGCGTAAGTATTTATCCATAGGGATCTTTCAAGGTTGGGAATTGCAAAAGCGACAGGCACAAGGTCTCGAGAGAATATCGTAGAGTATCTTCAAATTCTTCCGGTTCACGAGCAATCACCGTAGTGAGGGGTTCTCCGGGAGGAAGTAGTAACGAGATCCTAAAGTTAGATTTTAGTAAAAATCGTTTAACCCGAATAGAAGAGAGTTCAGAATCCCAGAGTAAAGATCGAGGAGTAAAAGATCCTAATACTACCCAATGGCGATGTGGGCCCGTAAGGCACACAGCCAAGTTAGTAAAAGTTTTTTGCAATGTCTAGACTCGACTTCGGCCAAGGAGTGTGGAAGGATTCCTACAGCAATGGGCTCGATACCAACACTTGTGACGCCCCGATTCAATCGTACACTAATCATGCACGCAAATGTGTACGATCAAGATCGAGGACTCACGGAAGATATCACAACACAACTCTACAAATAAAAATAAGTCATACAAGCATCATAATACAAGCCGAGGGCCTCGAGGGCTCGAATACAAGTGCTCAATCATAGACGAAGTCAGCGGAAGCAACAATATCTCGAGTAATCTTGACATAAGTTAAACAAGTTGCCATAAGATGGCTAGCACAAACTGGGATACAGATCGAAGAGGCGCATGCCTCCTGCTCATGATCCTCCCAACTACTCTGTGTCGCCGCCGGGCTGCACGTAGTAGTAGGCACCTCCGGGGTAGTAGTCGCCATCGACGGTGGCGTCGCCTCTGGGCTCCATCGTCTGAGTCGCAAGAACCGAGTAGAGATAGGGGAAAAGGGGAACAAGGCAACCGTGAGTACTCATCCAAAGTACTTCAAGCAAGGAGCTACACTAGATATGCATGGATATATGTGTAAAGGACCATATCAGTGTCTTGAGCTGCAGAATGCCGTAATAAGAGGGGATATCTAATCACAGTCAAGACTACGCTCGCAGCCTCCATCTTGCAACATGTATAAGGGAGTAGACTGAAGTCCTCCAAGTAGCATCACATAGGAATAATCCTACCCGGCGATCCCCTCCTCATTGCCCTGAGAGAGAGCGACCACCGGTAGTATCTGGCACTTGGAAGGGTGTGTTTTATTAAGTATCCGGTTCTAGTTGTCATAAGGTCAAGGTACAACTCCAAGTCGTCCTGTTACCGAGGATCACGGCTATTCAATAGATTAACTTCCACTGCAGGGTGCACCACATAACCCAACACGCTTGATCCCATTTGGCCGACACACTTTCCGGGTCATGCCCGGCCGCGGAAGATCAACACGTCGCAGCCCCACCTAGGCTCAACAGAGAGGTCAAGACGCCGGGTATAAACCTAGGCGCCAGTGGTCTGGGCCCATCACCCCGAGCACACACAAGACGCTATGCAGGGCGGCCGAAAGCACCTAGCCTAGTGGCTGCCCGTCCAATTCGGCCAGCGCTGCCGCTGACGTCACGAAGTGCTTCGGCTGATACCACGACGCCGAGTGCCCATATCTCTCCCACGTAGTTGGTTAGTGCGTATCGGCTCATAGCCAACTCAGATCAAATACCAAGATCTCGTTAAGCGTGTTAAGTATCCGCGAACACCGAATAGGGCCAGGCCCACCTTTCTCCTAGGCGGTCTCAACCTGCCCTGTCGCTCCGCCACAAAGATCCACTCATGGGTGCTCCACCAAATTTAATTCGACTTTTAGTCTCCACATGTATCATGTATAAAGTATATAGTATATACCCGTGATCACCTCCCGAGTGATCACGACCCGATAGTATAGCACAAACAGCATTTAACAAGAATGTAGGGCCACAGATGGAAATACTAGCATCCTATATTAAGCATATAGGATTGCGGTAAAGGTAACAACAAGAGTAACAAGGACAGTGTGCATCAGGATAGGTATAACGGAAAGCAAGAACATGCTACACTACTCTAATGCAAGCAGATAGAGTAGAATAGGCGATATCCGTGATCAAGGGGGGCTTGCCTGGTTGCTCTAGCAAGAGAGAGGGTCGTCAACTCCGTAGTCGAACCGGGCAGCAGCGTCGGTCTCAAAGGTTCAGCGGAAGAAGAGGGGAAGAAACAATAAATATTTAAGCAAACAGATGCATGACGATGCATGACAAAGCAAAGCGTGATGCTAGGCGTGCCCTAACGCGGTATGAGGTGATACAGTGAAGGGAAACAACCGGAAAGTATCCCTTGTTTCGCTGCATAGGAGCCGGAGGGGGAAAGTTGCGAGTTCGATAGGTTAGGTGTGTGGCGGACGAACGGACTGCGTGCGGATTCGCCTCGCTGCTCGAGCAACTTTCATGTTGAAAATATTTTAATCTGAGTTACGGTTTAAAAGATATGATTTTCTAAAGATTTTATTAATTTCTGGAAGTTAATTAATGATTTAATTAATTCGGAAAACAGATTAATGACATCAGCATGATGTCATGCTGACATCAGCAGTCAACAGAGTTGACTTGGTCAACTGACATGTGGGTCCAGGGGACCCACCGCCATCCTCTATTTAGGTTAATTATGGTTTAGGTTAATTAGTTAGCTTAATTAACGGTTTAGTTTAATCAGTGATTAGGTTAATCTAATCAGTATTAATTAACTTAATTAATTACTTAATTAACTAATTAACATTTTAATTATTTTAATTATTATTTATTTACTTATTTAATATTTTCTTTTAATTCCTTTTTTTTAACGTTCTGGGGTGGGCCCCCTACTCAGTGGCCCGGGGGCCTTAGCGGGCACAGGGCGGTGCGGGTGCGGGCGTGAGCCCGACTGGGCACTGGGCGCCCGTGCCCGAGGCCACCGCAGCGAGGGCGCAAGGCCCAGCTGCCGGGCGGCCTCGCTCGACAATGGCGGGCAGGAGGCGGGAGCAGGAGGGCCCCGGACGGGCGACGGTGGCCAAGTGCGGCTAGGAGCCGCGGGAAGGAGGCGGTGGTGGCCGGTCGGGCAGCACCAAGGGGGAGTGGGGAGGGGCCGGCGTCGCCGGAGGGAGAGGAGGCCGGGGTGCGGTCACGCACCGGGCGCGACGGGCGAAGTTGCGCTGGCGGGAGCCTGGAGACGGGCGCCTGTCAGACCCCGATTCTAAGTCACATCGACCTAGCCGGTAACACCTCATATCACTTTGCGGCCTCACGCACGGTATTCCCACGGTGTCGCCTTACCATGGCCCGGACCGCTTATGCGCTTTTGGCTCACGTATATGACAGTGTCGCTAGCACCCACATGACAAAGAACCCGGGCCGACATGGCTAGTCGTGAACCCAAAGCGGCGCTAACCTATGGGGACAAGCATACATGAATCACATCGAGCATGTCGGTCATCAACGTTTAAATTCGGGCTGTAGCTCAGGCTAACAGGACTCCAAAGATCGGGCTGTAGCAGGCTAGGCGCAGGACTCCGAATAACACCGCGTGACATTTCCCGAAGGACGGACATAGGAACGAAGTGAAACACATGCCGGCCAGTCAAGGGTCCAAGCAGTAGTCTTTGGGCTAGCGAGGACTCCGGTGAACCGGCTGTAGCGGACTACTATCGCTCGTAAGCACGAGACTACATTTCCCCATATGAAAGGCTGCCAAGGATAAACAACTAGTTTGTCGGATCCCACACATACCAAGCATTTCAAACATACACACAATATGCTCAATATGTGTAGATACAACATGGCATCACAACATAACTCTACGACTCAAATATTTATTCATTAGGCTCCGAGGAGCGAGATATTACAAACATGGGTCTCATGACCCAACACTAAGATCATACAAGTCAAAGCACAAGCGGAAGCTAAACATGTCTGAGTACAGACAACTATAAATGAAAAAGGCTGAGAAGCCTGACTATCTACCAGATCCTGCCGAGGGCACAAGATCGTAGCTGAGGTAACAAGCTAAACGTCGAAGTCCACGTGGAACTACTAGCAAGACTGACGTCTCTCTGCAAAACATAAAATAAGAAAACGTGAGTACAAACGCATTTCAAAGCAAGACTTACATCGTAACTAACTACATATGCATCATTATCAAAAGGGGTGGTGGAGTTTGACCGCAGCAAGCCAGCTTTGACTTGGTGGCTATCCTGAACTACGATCGCAAGTAACTCTTTTGAGGTGGCGCTACGAGTCCACATATTCACCATATCAATACACCACTATGGACCCGCCTCCGCCTCCTCACGAGAACGCCATCCATAGCACTCACGCTTATCTTGCACATTTTAGGGTATCCACTTTCACTTGTCTATGAACTGGTATAGGCAACCTAGAAGTCCTTCTCCGTGGTCACGGCTATTCGAATAGATCATATTAACCCTGCAGGGGTGTACTTCTTCACACACGCTCTCACCACTTACCGCCGTTTACACGACATGTACTCGGCAACCTTCAAGCGGAAGCCCAACGTGGGTGTCGGCCACGACCTACCTAAACACTCAAGTCCCTAGTCCAGGTTTATCGCCTATTCGGGTTCCATCCGCAGGGAGTCCGCCCGAGGTTTCCTATACAGCCCGGAATGATGTGTGCAAGGTTCCCGAGACACCAAACGGGCGAATCGGTACACCGGGCCACGATGCCTACCGCAACACAACCACTACGGTCAGCGTTGCGTGCGGCCCCCAGCATGCTACAAACACCAGAAACTACTTGCAACTCCCGGACTGGGAACAAGGGTGGTTAAGAAGCCGAGAGGGTCCATTGGTTTCGAGCCCAATGCGTGGTAGTAACTGCTTCATGGATCACAAACACGTAACTCAGTTCCCGAGGACGGCTGCAATGAGACAACCCACCATGTACTCCTACATGGCCTCTCACCGCTACCTTTACCAAATCGTGTCCATACACTTAGCTCACACAAGAGGACATGTTCACACAACCATTCCAATTCATTCCCATGAATCGCACCTGACTCAACTCTAAGCAAGAGTGTGCACGACAGTGCATGAATGAGTAGGCACAACATGGCTCAACAACTCCTACTCATGCTAGTGGGTTTCATCTAATTACCGTGGAATGACAGTCATGCAGAGGATAAAGGGGTTCAGCTACCGCAGCAAGTAACACATGAGTCGTTGTTGTCCTAATGCAGTAAAATAGAGCAGGAGCGAGAGTGGGATTATATCGGAATGAACAAGGGGTTTTGCTTGCCCGGCACTTCCGAAGATAATATAGTTCTTCATCGGTGTCATCAATTCATCGTCAGACGCTGCCTAACGAGAGGGGACAATTACCGGCAAGCAAGAGAGAACACAATCAATGCAATGCACATTCACATGAATGACATGTCATGTTAAGGTACTGAATTCACCTAATGCAATATCTAGCCAAGTTAATTGAAGTGGAATTCAAACAAGAATAAATTCCAACTCCAAATGTTATTTCATAATTTGCCCTAATCATGATTCATCCTATTCAGTGATGTTAACTTGTTCAAACATGCATGATCATGGCATAAACATATTCTTCATATTTTCTGATCATTTTTCATATATAACTTATTTAATTTGGAGTTACAGATTAAAAGTTATGAATATTTGAAGTTTGAACTATATTCTGGAATTTCCTGAATTATAATAAATCCAGAAAAGGTATTATCGTCACCGACGTCGTCGGTGTAGCGTCGTGATCAACGGGACACGGTCCGGTCAAACCTGACAGTGGGTCCCGCGTGTCAGTATAATTAGCTTAACTAAATTTAATTAAAACTAATCCTAAATAGTTAACAGGGCTGGGGCCCACCTGTCATTGACTCAGGAGAGTCAACCAGGGCCCACCCGTGGTCAAAGTCAAAGTCGGCTGCCGGCGTCTAGCCGCCGGCGAGCCCGACGCGGCGGTGAGAGTGGTTTTGGCCACTCCGGCGACCAAATGGGCCTTGGAGGGCATCTAGGAGGAGCTGGGGACATGCCGCAGCTTTTGGTGGGGTTAGCTGGGGTTGGGGTGGCCGGAATCGGCGCCGGCGACGACCTAGGCGGCCGCCGGAGCTCGGGCGAGCTCGGGCTCGGCCAGTGCACTAGAGGGGAAACGAAAGGGCGCTGCGGGCTCTGGGAGGGCGGCGAACTTGGTAACATGCTCGGCGCAGCCGGGTGGCCCTGTCCACTTGGGCGCCATGGCCGTGGCGAGGAGCAATCGGCTCCGGTGGAATTGGCGTTAAGTAGAGGAAAGAGCCAGGGAGAGAGGGATCGACGCAGCAGCTCACAATGGATCGAACGAAGGGGTTGGCGAGCTCGGGAGGCTTCTGCGACGGTGAATTGATTTGCGGCGATCCTCGGTGGCCGAGGAGGGGAACGGCGGAGCTAAGCGGCAACCAGGCGTCCCGCGCCTTTTGTCCTGGGTGAGGGAGAAGAGGGGGCGAGGAGGAGCTTCTGGGCGCATAGGCGGGAGGTGGCTGTGGTCATGTGAACAGCGTCGGTGGCGGCGAGCTCCGCCAGTGGTCTGTGAGAGGGGAGCAGAGGAGGGATGGGGTCCAGGAGAGAGGGAGAGGACGAGGGGTCCGGGGTGTGCGTGGCACCCACGGGTGCCTCCAGCCAAGCAGCAGGAGGTGGCAAGGCGTCGTCGGCGCGCGCCACGCCTTGCCTCTGCCTACTGGCAGAGGAAGACGATGAGCGGCGTGGGAGGTGGGCTGGGCTGGCGTTGCCCAGTCGGGCTGCTACAGAGGTGGGCCGGTTGGGGCGCCAGGTAAGTTTTTCTAAACTGTGTTTCTTTTTCTATTATTCTGCAACTTTGTGGAGTTTTTAAAAATACCAAAACAGTTTCAAAAATCACCAAACTGCTCCTGGTCCATTGTTGGAATATTTCCAACATGAAACATTTTGGTTTGGCAATATTTGGGCATTTGAAATATTTTATATAATTTGAAATGATCAAACTCAAATACCTATGATTTAATTCAAAGACCTTTGGATGACCTAGAAAATGGTGCACCACTTTTGGCAAGAGGCTCACGAACCAAAGCAAAGGTGATGAGCATTTTTGAAGGGCGTTCAGGTTCATTGAAAATATTTTAGGTTGAACCTATTTGAATTCCATTTGGTGCTAGGGTTTTGGACATCCCCATTTCAAGTTTCATGAAAATTAAACATGATGCATGGATGCAATGCCACTAGTTACAAGCAAGCTCTAGGGCTGTGACAACTCACCCCCACTAAACAAGAATCTCGCCCCGAGATTCAAGACGTGAGGTAAGAGGAAAAGGGAGGTCACAAAGCTATCACAATCTCCATGATCCATTTGCCCTTCTCGAAGATGTTGATTCACTCCATCATCTTGGTCTTGACGTCTTTGCTTTCGAGAACTTCATCCAACACGACAACAACAAAGAGGAACTCTGCAGGAATCGTTCTTCTCGGAGATCGAGCACTCAAGATTAATTCATGGAATGAGATGTTGAGACATCTCGAGTTGAGACCCAAAACACATCGAGAGGGATGCAGGAACGACGACGGGGTTTGATTTGGTGGGCAACAATTCCACGCTTCGAAAGATGGTGGAATGGTGGATGGTGTCAAGGTGGCGAGGAAAAATTTACCAAGATCCCATAACGGGGTACCTTGGAAAAAGTGACGCAAAGAACTATTCCCTTAAGTGGCAAAAAGAATTACTTTTGATCCATAGATCATTGACAATCCTCGTACCAGCTTAAGGCAATTTACAATTGATCGTTGAAAGAGTTCAAGGAATGGCATACCCAGACTAGGATGGATGATGTGGACTACCTTGTTGAAGACAACGCAATGGATGATTTTGCTTGTCATTGGAGGTGGAGGGAACCAATGGTAGGACCATTTTTAAGGATGATCTTGAACAGAAATTACTAAGAAGGCAGCTCATAGTGAAATGGCATAAGGATGGTGCAAGCTGGGAACGAAATGCAACTGTTGGAATGTTCCAACCATCATATCTGCCTGAGATTCAGATCCGATTGGTGATAGGATACTTCAGACCCAGCATGTCCGAAAGAAAGGTTGTAACACAAAACCGACGAGATGACGCTATGAGATTCTCGGGAGTGAACTATGATAGCAAGCTCCAAGACATGTGCTGGTTCTGCTACAAACCCATGAACACGCTGTCCAAGACAAGCATGACCACGTAGTAGTCTTATGATAAAAATACTACCGAAGTTCAGGTTGGGAACCATCATCGAGGATAATGAAGTCCTAACATAAGTCATGAGTAGTTGTTATGAAGGAACTCCTTCTCCTTGAACAAATCAATCAGTGGCTTGGTGTGCTAGGAACACATATGGAGTGGAGGCGGCCAACCTATCAAACCATAGGGCACTTCGCACGTGCATGACTAACTTGGGACGATTCCAGAGGAAGCAAAACAAGCTTTCTCAAATTCACGGCGGCAACTTGCATCAGATGCACATGAATTAGAGGAAGTCACTACTTTCATCCAAACATATGCTTCATGAACAAAACACGAAGAAATGCTTACACAAATTTCCAACACTAGGTTGATGTTCAACATGACTCATGGGGAGACAAGATGTTGCTGATGGGCTCAACAACAACTCATCGAAATTTCCATATCACTGGACTTCCACCATCATGTGAACACGGTGATAGCATTGGTCAGACCAAAAGATGTAATGGTGTATGCTCAAGGGATCAACCACGAGTAGGACAACATTAAGAGCATTGTTGGTACTGATTTGATTTGGCGATAGCCCACACTCAAATCAAAGGATTGATAAGACAATAGGTCCAAAGAATCGATCACAGGGACCAACCGATGAAGATATCATCTTTCTTCAACACACACTACACAGAATATCCCTTTGGAACGAACTAAGTTAGGCAAGCTTTTATCTTCCAATTCTCCATGTTGTTGTCTAGCTTAACCAACTAGCTCGGGGATATCCAACACAGATTCTTAGAGAAAGGGTGGTTCACAAGAAACCAACTTGATCACGAGCTCAACATAACAAATGTCGGGGACAACCTGGTAATACTTCCGAGAAGATATTCGGAAAATCACAAACCACCGATATGTTACTAAGCTCGAGAACAACCTTGCTTTTCAGGCAAGATGATATGAACAATAAGCAAGGGATTGAATAATCCTAACTCATTGTTCGGAGAGTGCACCGGAAATAAGGATTAGGTAGCATGATCAATCTTAGTATGATGATTTAATAACCAACACACTAAGAATGAGAATATTGTCCATTAACTACCAAACAACGAGGTTGCTAGGAGTATCGATTTCACACATCACAATTCACTTGTCGGCATTCCGGTTGCATCAACACGGGACCGAGGAATGAATGATGATGGCGAGAAGTATTACTATGTCAAGAATTCATAAGAGGTGGAGCAATTCTCATGACACTCTTGACATAAAGAGGGCAACACTCCAAGGTCGAACAGAACAAAAGCTGAATTGGCATTTTGACCTGCGGAATACAACTTCTTTGACCCAATCCTGTATATGGATGAGGTACTGGAGTTTGTTTCTCCTAGTCATTTCGGAATAGAATGGCTTGACGGACCACAAGGATAATAGGCATCGACAAACACGATCGCACACATACTCTTGACTATCAATTGATAGACGAGAGTCAGAGTACAACTAAAGAGAGCAACTCAAAGGAACATATAATTTTCTGAGTTGTGGATGCATAGATTAGTATGTCGAGCAAAGCTCAACATTTCTTCCAGATAATCCATGCAGAGAAGGTAGAACATGCAGAGTCACAATATAGAATGGAGTACTCCTCAAGAGTACTCTGACTGTGATCCTTCGGTTCAGCGAGGAACTTCTGCCATAAGCGGCTCATGGTATTTGGAAGAAGGAAATACCACGGACCTCGAGGACTATCGCAAAATTACTAATATCCTAAAGGAACTAGCAAATACTAACAACATGAGGTAGGGTGAATCTCGGGTTCAAGAGCCCAGGAATAGAATGCCTACTACTAAATGGCATCACGGGATGCTTTCAAGAATAATGGCCAAATTCATCACACTGGGGATACAAAAGCATTGCTAAATTGCTAGGCGACTTCCTAACACCTAGGGTCATAATAATAGTTCCAACATCTACGCTGAGGCAACAAAGTACCTCAACTTACCGATTAGTGTGCTTATTCTGACCAAAAGGACATCGGGAACGGAAGGAAAGGATTTGCAAATGCATCAGACTATTTAGAGACCTGGGATGACTCGGACAGCATAACGGCTGTAATTGCTCAAAATGATTTGAGACATCCTGCAAAAATGATGGCATAACCACTCAACATCACAATATCAAGGTTCCGAGATCAACAATTATCATACAGAAATAGTAGGAACTGAACTGGGGCTTAAAATCAACAATCTTAAAGGTCTATGGATTAGTAACACGTCATCCTGATAGATATGTGAGAAGGCCTAGTTCTTAACCCCAGAGAAGAGAAGAGGTTGACTCAGATCAGAAGGCCATGAGATATAAGGAGTAAAAAGAGCCTTACGTTCCCTCCCACAATCAATTCCCTTACATAACTAAAGCATTTCTAGACTCAACTTCGACCAGTTTGGCTTGGTAATCCTACAGGCAGTCAGGCTCTTATACCAACGCTGTCAGGACCCCGATTCTAAGTCACATCGACCTAGCCGGTAACACCTCATATCACTTTGCGGCCTCACGCACGGTATTCCCACGGGTGTCGCCTTACCATGGCCCGGGACCGTTTGCGCCTTTTGGCTCACGTATACGACAGTGTCGCTAGCATCCACATGACAAAGAACTCGGGCCGACATAGCTAGTCGTGAACCCAAAGAGGCGCTAACCTATGGGGACAGGCATACATGAATCACATCGAGCATGTCGGTCATCAACGTATAAATTTGGGCTGTAGCACTGGCTATGAGGACTCCGGTATCCCGGGCTGTAGCAGGCTAAGCGGGACTCCGAATAACACCGCGTGACATTTCCCGAAGGCGATGTATATAAGGAACGAAGTGAAACACATGCCGGCCAGTCAAGTGTCCAAGCAGTAGTGCTGGGCTAGCAGGACTCCGGTGAACCGGGCTGTAGCGGACTACTATCGCTCAGAAGCACGAGACTACATTTCCCCATATGAAAGGCTGCCAAGGATAAACAACTAGTTTGTCGGATCCCACACATACCAAGCATTTCAAACATACACACAATATGCTCAATATGTGTAGATACAACATGGCATCACAACATAACTCTCGACTCAAATATTTATTCATTAGGCTCCGAGGAGCGAGATATTACAAACATGGGTCTCATGACCCAACACTCGTGAGCATACAAGTCAAAGCACAAGGGGAAGCTAAACATGTCTGAGTACAGACAACTATAAATGAAAAAGGCTGAGAAGCCTGACTATCTACCAGATCCTGCCGAGGGCACAAGATCGTAGCTGAGGTAACAAGCTAAACGTCGAAGTCCACGTGTAACTACTAGCGAGACTGAAATCTCTCTACAAAACATAAAATAAGCAAACGTGAGTACAAACGTACTCAGCAAGACTTACATCAGAACTAACTACATATGCATCATTATCAAAAGGGGGTCAGCTTTCACTCGGTGACTATCCTGAACTACGACTGCAAGTAACTCTTTTGAGGTGGCGCACACGAGTCCACATATTCACCATATCAATACACCACTATGGACCCGCTCCCGTCTCCCTACGAGAACGCCATCCATAGCACTCACGCTTATCTTGCGCATTTTAGGGTATCCACTTTCACTTGTCTATGAACTGGTATAGGCAACCCGAAGTCCTTCTCCGTGGACACGGCTATTCAATAGATCATATTAACCCTGCAGGGTGTACTTCTTCACACACGCTCACCACTTACCGCCGTTTACGACATGTACTCGGCAACCTTCAAGCGGAAGCCCAACGTGGGTGTCGGCCATGACCTACCTAAACACTCAAGTCCCTAGTTCAGGTTTATCGCCTATTCGGTTCAATCCAGGAGTCCGGCCGAGGTTTCCCATACAGCCCCGAACGATGTGTGCAGGGTTCCCGAGACACCAAACGGGCGAATCGGTACATCGGGCCATTTGCCTACTGCAACACAACCCACCCCTACGGTCGGTGTTGCGTCCGCCCCAAAGATGCTACAAACACCAGAAACTACTTGCAACTCCCGGACTGGGAACAAGGGTGGTTAAGAAGCCGAGAGGGTCCATTTGTTTTGGGCCCAATGCGTGGTAGTAACTGTTCATGGATCACAAACACAGAACTCAGTTCCTGAGGACGGCTGCAATGAGACAACCCACCATGTACTCCTACATGGCCTCTCACCGCTACCTTTACCAAATCGTGTTCATACACTTAGCTCACACAGTAGGACATGTTCACACAACCATTCCAATTTATTCCCGATGAATCAGACCTGACTCAACTCTAAGCAGTAGCAGGCACGACAACAGGCATGAATGAGTAGGCACAACATGGCTCAACAACTCCTACTCATGCTAGTGGGTTTCATCTAATTACTGTGGAATGACAGGTCATGCAGAGGATAAAGGGGTTTAGCTACCGCAGCAAGTAACACATGAGTCGTTGCTGTCCTAATGCAGTAAAATAGAGCAGGAGCGAGAGAGTGGGATTATATCGGAATGAACAAGGGGTTTTGCTTGCACAGCACTTCCGAAGATAATATAGTTCTTCATCGGTGTCATCGAATTCATCGTCAGACGTCGTCTCATCGAGAGGGACAATTACCGCAAGCAAGAGAGAACACAATCAATGCAATGCACATTCACATGAATGACATGTCATGTTAAGGTACTGAATTCACCTAATGCAATATCTAGCCAAGTTAATTGAAGTGGAATTCAAACAAGAATAAATTCCAACTCCAAATGTTATTTCATAATTTGCCCTAATCATGATTCATCCTATTCAGTGAGGTTAACTTGTTCAAACATGCATGATCAAGGCATAAACATATTCTTCATATTTTTCTGATCATTTTTCATATATAACTTATTTAATTTGGAGTTACAGATTAAAAGTTATGAATATTTGAAGTTTGAACTATATTCTGGAATTTCCTGAATTATAATAAATCCAGAAAAGGTATTACTGCGTCACCCTGACGTCAGTGTGACGTCAGCGGTCAACGGGACACGGTCCGGGTCAAACCTGACAGTGGGTCCCGCGTGTCATAATAATTAGCTTAACTAAATTTAATTAAAACTAATCCTAAATAGTTAACAGGGCTGGGGCCCACCTGTCATTGACTCAGGAGGGTCAACCAGGGCCCACCCGTGGTCAAAGTCAAAGTCGGCTGCTGGCGTCTAGCCGGCGAAGCCAGCCAAGCGGCGAGTGGTTTTGGCCACTCCGTCGACCAAATGGGCCGCGGAGGGCATCTAGGAGGAGCTGGGGACATGCCGCAGCTTTTGGTGGGGTTAGCTGGGGTTGGGGTGGCCGGAATCGACGCCGGCGACGACCTAGGCGGCTGCCGGAGCTCGGGCGAGCTCGGGCTCGACGCTGCAGTGCACTAGAGGGGAAACGAAAGGGCGCCATGGCCTCGGGAGGGCGGCGAACTTGGTAACATGCTCGGGCAAGAAGCTGGGTGGCCTCACACGGAGGCGCCATGGCCGGCGGCGAGGAGCAATCGGCTCCGGTGGAATTGGCGTTAGCGAGAGGAAAAGAGCCAGGGGAGAGAGGGGATCGACGCAG
Source organism: Aegilops bicornis (assembly GCA_021605145.1). Classification (NCBI taxonomy): domain Eukaryota; kingdom Viridiplantae; phylum Streptophyta; class Magnoliopsida; order Poales; family Poaceae; genus Aegilops; species Aegilops bicornis. Next base: position 88,889,968 of record CM038672.1, read on the forward strand.
CAGCTCACAGCGGATCGAACGAAGGGGTTGGCGAGCTCGGGGAGGCTTCTGCGACGGTGAATTGACGGCGGCGAGGAGGGGAACGGCGGAGCTAGCGGCAACCAGGGGCGTCCGGCGCCTTTTGTCTGGGTGAGGGAGAAGAGGGGGGCGAGGCGGAGCTTCCTGGGGCGTTGGCGAGGCGGGGAGGTGGCTGTGGCCGCGGTGAACGGCGTCGGTGGCGACGAGCTCCGCTCAGTGGTGCGCGCGAGAGGGGAGCAGAGGAGGGGATGGGGTCCAGGGAGAGAGGGGAGAGGACGAGGGGGTCGGGGGGTGTGCGTGGCACCCACGGGTGCCTCCAGCGGCGAGCAGGAGGTGGCAAGGCGTCGTCGGCGCGCGCCACGCCTCGCCTCTGCCTACTGGCAGAGGAAGACGATGAGCGGCGTGGGAGGTGGGCTGGGCTGGCGTTGCCCAGTCGGGCTGCTATAGAGGTGGGCCGGTTGGGGCGCCAGGTAAGTTTTTCTAAACTGTTTTTCTTTTTCTATTATTCTGCAACTTCGTGGAGTTTTTAAAATACCAAAACAGTTTCAAAAATCACCAAACTGCTCCTGGTCCATTGTTGGAATATTTCCAACATGAAACATTTTGGTTTGGCAATATTCGGGCATTTGAAATATTTTATATAATTTGAAATGCTCAAACTCAAATACCTATGATTTAATTCAAAGACCTTTGGATGACCTAGAAAATGGTGCACCGCTTTTGGCAGAGGCTCTCAACCAAAGCAAAGGTGATGAGCATTTTTGAAGGGCATTTCAGGTTCATTGAAAATATTTTTAGGTTGAACCTATTTGAAAAAGAATCAAATATGAGGAGAACTGGGTGCATTGGTAAACGGCTCCGCCATAGCTTGTACGACTTCTGAATTCCATTTGGTGCTAGGGTTTTGGACATCCCCATTTCATGTTTCATGAAAAGTAAACATGATGCATGGATGCAATGCCACTAGTTACAAGCAAGCTCTAGGGCTGTGACACGCGCGCTCGGCGCCCGCGCGTGATTTGGCTCGGCCACCAGTGGGGGAAGGGGATCGTGAGGCGACGGATCCGGCGAGGGGCGGTGATGGTGCGGGCCACGGCAAGCGCGAGCGCGGAGTGCGGTGACCACGGCGACGGACGAGGAGAGGGGGAGCTCACTGGGGGAGTAGGGCACGGGCAGCGGGTGTGACGGCGGTCGGGGAGGTCCGACGAGGAAGGGGTCGAGGTGGCAGAAGTCCGTTGACGATGGGGAGGCAGCTCCGGCGGGGTGGCATCTTGGCGTGGGGCAGGCGTCGAGCGGCGTCGGCGGGGTCGTCCACGGGCGCAGGGGACGGCGGGTCCGAGGCGCGGCGTGCGGTTGAGGCGACCGGCGCGGTCCCGGCGGCGTGGGGCGCAGGGGGGGCGATGGGGTTCGTTTCCCTGATCCGATCTGGATCGGGGAGGAGGGAGGAGAGCGAGTGGGGGGAGGGAGGGGCGAGTGGAGTGGCGGACCGGCTAGGGTTCCGGTCGGGGTGGGGTTAAGGGAGGCCGGTGGGCCGGGTGGGCGGCCTGGCAGTGAGCTGGGCCGTCTGGCCCTGTTGGCCTGGGGGCCTTTTTTTCTTTTAGTTTTGTTTTGCCTTTTGCTTTTGTATTTTTCTTTTCTTTTATTTCTTTTCCTATTTTGTTTTATTTAATTTAGAACACTTAGGTATTTTATAAAAATAGGTTTGTTGCACCATAATTAACTTTGTAATATCTAGTACAATCCAAACATTTTTGTTTTAATTTTTGAAAACTTTTATTGTTATCATTAATTTGGATTTTGAAATTTGGACCGGTTTTGTCCTAACGATAGATTAGCAGCAGTAACCGTGGTGACGTGGCACCATTAGCGTGTGATCATTGTAGCTTAATTACCCGGGCATCACACCACACATGATGGAAGAGATCACACAGAGAAATACTATTCACTCATGTCTACGGTTCCAGTATTTTGAAACAGGGTGGTCCACCCTAAAAGAATATTGACAACAAATATGACAAGGCAAGCATAGATGTAGTGAATCAATCATTTACTTGTGAGCTTACTAGGACAAGTATGCAGAATCGTAATTGTAGTAAGAGACCGTCCAAAATCTAAATCAAGAAGTTTGTCTAGCACTTATTGTTTGCACCTAATCGACGTGAATAATTGGATATCATATCGAATGAGTAAGGAAGACAAGTAAAATTGTCAACAACCTGGCCTGCAGTAGTAATCTGGGTCAATGTCACTACGACCAACAATCCAAGATGACTAGTGTCTGTTCCTAGGGCCAGAATTTTGAAACCCTGTGAACTTTACAGGTACTAAAGATTACTGAAATACATCTGAACCATTAAGTGTAGGTAGCACTCAGCACACAACAAACCCTAATGACAGTCCTGCCTAATGAGTAATGATTCAATTAGAAAATGGGTGATGAGGAGTGGCTGCTAAGTGTATCGGACATATCTCAGGATAAATCGGGTTGGCTTAGTGGGTGCTACACGCCTGAGCCCTGAACGGATAGGGAAGGTAGGCACGGCGGTGCGCCCTGGCAGCGGTGACGCTGTTGGGCGAGCCGCTCCTGACCTCCTATTAGTCCGGCGTCTCCTCCTAGAGTCATGTCGTCCGGGGACGGCAAGTCGTCGGCGAGGCAAAGCGGGGCGCAGTAGAGATCGGAAGCGTGGCGTAACGTAGAGGAATCGGGGCCTGGGCCGACCCAAAATCCCAGGGTGGGCCACGACCCACCGTGGGCACCCTATAGAAATACACACCAAAGTGTTCTTCTGCTAGCATTTTTTCAAGCAAAAGAGGGTTTCCCCTCCGATTACTATTAAAGAAAGGGATAATTAGATTTATGCCCCTAGTTGTGTCCCGTCTGTTTTACCCCTAATTCCCAGAAGTCACCGGTTCTGTCCAAATCACTTTGCTCCTCTTATGCTTTTGCCCTTTGACCGTTTGACCGTCAGTTTGAAAACTTCATAACTAATTCATACTAAATCAGAAAAATGCAAATAAGATACCAAAATGTTCAGAAAAACATCACCTATATGTCAGTGTCATTTGCATTCATGAAAAATGTGTTGGAAAGTGCCCATCCGAGTTTTAGCTCTTATGCTACCACCATGAATAGTAAAATCTAAAAAAGTTCAAAAAAATTCAAAAATAATTTGGTGGGAAAGAATGACAAATGTTTTAAGTGTCTGCCAAGTTTCATCAGGGAATAACATTCGTGGGTGCCGCGGCAAAAAAACAATCAACACTCCAAAATAGATTATGTATTTTCCACGACTTGCACGAATGCCGTTCCCTAATGAAACTTGGCAAGCACTTAGAACACTTGTCGTTCTTTTCCACCATATTTTTTTGAATTTTTTGAATTTTTTTAGAGTTTACTATTCATGGTGGTATCAAAAGAGCTAAAACTCGTATGTGCACTTGCCAACACTTTTTTCATGAATGCAAATTACACTGACATATAGGCGATGTTTTTCTGAACATTTTGGTATCTTATTTGCATTTTTTTGATTTTGTATGAATTAGTTATGAAGTTTTCAAACTGACGGTCAAACGGTCAAAGGGCAAAAGCATAAGAGGATCAAAGTGACTTGGACAGAACCGGTGAATTTTGGGAATTAGGGGTAAAACAGACGAATGGGACACAACTAGGGGCATACATCTAATTATCCCTTAAAGAAACCACCACGGAACCAACATGATCAATTAAACCCTAAGCATGATCAATTAAACCCTATTATAATTCTGCCATGGTAGATTTAAAGCTGCAAATCAGAGAAATGCTATTTAGCATCCATTGTTTGCTTCGAACTAAGAACTAAATTCTAAGATCTGAAAAGAAAGTACAGTAACCAAGTTACGATCTATTTTCTGGTTGAGATCAAAAAGTTGAGGAGATATGAAGTACCACCTCTCTTGCGGCACCGTGTAGGCATCGGGGGTGTGATGGTTGTCGGTGGCGTTGAAGCGGATCTGCGAGCGTAGACGGGTGCATCGGGGGATAAGTCCCGTTGCGGTGGAAGAGAAGGTCGTGTGAGCGGTCCCGGCAAAGAGGACGACGGCGCCGATGAAGCGAGAGGACGTGATGCAAGGCTCTTGGTCCGTCTCCGTGGATGAGAAACGTCCATCTCTAGCAGTGGACGACGCAGTCTTGGTAGGCGCTCCGGCATGGTGGAGGACGATGGCGATGGATGGGGTGGAGGACGGCAGCGATGGATGGGGTGGCGGAAGGAGGAGGCTGGTGTGGGGATGGTGTCACACCCTGATTTTCATGGCACAACACTTAAGATGATAAATCATGATAAAATATGGGTTGACAAAAACTTTTGTGTGTTTTGGACTTTGCCTTGATTGGATTTTGTCTGTTATTTGCAAGTGCTCTAAAAATCAAATAAACCCTCCAACTCTTATACTCCTTCTCCTTGATCCAAAACTTCTGCCCAATGATCATGCCATGTGTAAAGTACAGTATAGAATTTTCTTACAAAAATAATTTGGCCAAAAAGTATTTTCTAAATTTAGTTTTCCAAAAACCCCTGAATTGAGGTTTGCACTACAAGTACTTGATTTGGGGTATGAAAAATATTTCAAAGAGTATATTTGAGACCTATTAGATAAATGAATCCCATAAACCACACAAATATAATTTTAAAAGTTATTTTCCTATTTTATTTAAAAGCTTTTTCTTAAGGCCAAAATGGTCTTTAATAGGTTAATTTTTTTTATGATATAAAAATATTTGTGAAAATTTAGGGAAACTAAGTGGACATATATTGTCCATATATAAGAGTTTCAACACATGGTCATGTTCAAAATATTGGTCAAATCCCTCAAAAACCCTTTCTAGATATTTCAAGCTTTTGAAATATTTACAAAGGAAATATTCTCCAAAAATTCCAAGAAAATGCTGGCATGTCACATATGACATGTTTGATGATCTTGACAAGTATCATGTCATGGAGAATAGTATAACCCCATGAAATCCCCTCAAAACCAATTATGTCCATTTTGAAGTTTGAGCAACTTTACATTGCCAAACATGTCTAAATGCTCTCAAATCTTGTGTACATTCTCAACTGGTCTAATCATTCATCTAGACCAAATGGCACAAGTTGGAGAACAAGTTAACTTGATCAAAGTGCCCCAAAACCTTTCCTGTCCAGAACCAAATTTGAACAACTCTACATTGCCAAGTGTGTCCTTTTGATCTGAATTTTTGTGGACCTGTTCAAATCCTCAAATTATGACACTACACCAAGTGGTGCATCAAGGAGAATATATTTGCATGACTAAATCTTGGTAAAGCCATTTTTGCTGATTTCTAGGGTTTACCAAAGTTACATTGACAACTTTCTTCAAATGGACTCAAACTTGGCGGTAAACCTCAATTATGTGTGACACTTGATCCTGTTAATTCTCATGTCAAGTGGAGTTCATCTTCTTGCCCAAACCACCATCAAACACCTTCTGGCAGAAACTAAAAATGTATGTTTTGTCCACTTCCACTAATCTCCATGAGCTCTCCTTTTTACCACAGCCCCTCCTAGTCCCCGTCTACCTCTGGAGTGCTTCCCTGCCCGAGAGGCAATGACGAAGGGGGGCAGGGACCCATTCTTCTTCTCTAGACAGCCACTTTGCCCTCCCTTTCTCATCTCTCTCTCACTCCTGGCAAGTCCCAGAGCATCCAAAGCCTCCACCCCTCTTGTTTATTCCTCCTGCATACGCCAAACACAAGTGGACGCACGAGTGCGCGCGGAAAAGCCGCGGATGCCAGCCAAAGATGCGCTCTGGAGCACTTCAGCGTGCTCCCGACCGTTGACGCCGCGTCCCCCGACCACCTCGAGCCTCCCCCTCGCGCTAGTCGAGGTGCCTCGACGTCCGCAACACGCCACCGTGCAGGCCCCCTCGTCTCTCCCTCTCACCTCCTGCAGTGCGTGCCCAGAGCCGCCCGGCTCGGCCAATGCCGGCCTCGCGCTGAGCACCGTGGCCTCGCCCCGCTCCCTCTCTCCTCTCCTCTCGGCCTGGACCACGACCACGAGCACCCCAGGCACGCACCAGAACGCCCTTTTGGCCTCTAGCAACGCCACGGGCCGTGGTCGTGCGCCCCGCCTACGGCACCTTCCGGCCGCGGACGTATAAGGCCACCCCGAGCCCTCTCTGTTCTCCGTTTGCTCTCCCCCCCCCCCCCCGTGCAGCCCCTAGACCAACCTACCTCTCCCTCTCGTGCCCTACGCCCACCTCCATGGCCGGAGCCATGTCGTCGGCCTCCTCCTATATTCGCGCTCTGTGGGTCTCCCCTCTCCTTTAGATTCCACCAGAACATCACCAACCTCCCCAAGGACATCTCCCGAGCCCCATTTCTTCCTCTCCACGGCTGCAGCGTCGTGTCCCACCCTCACCATCGCCGCCGTCCGCCGCGGGTGATGCACTGCTCGCGTACGACCACCCCAGCGATCGTGGCGCACCTCTACAGATGTGGCACGCTCTCCTGAGCACGCCGGTGTGCTGGGCTTCGACGGAGGTGGCTGGTGCCGCCGGGGAGAGCGCCGGTGCCTCTCGGCCTCGCCTCTGTTTCCCGTCGCGCCGCGCGGGAGGTTGAAGGCGACCTGCCACAGGGGCCCGCCCGTTTAAGTGGAGACGGCTTCCGCCTTTACCGCCTCTCCCGCGTGAAGGCGTATTCCCGGGAAGCCGCCTCCGACGTGGCCCATCTTGTAGCGTCTTGGCCGAGCCACTGGGCCGCCCTGTGGCGTCTGCTAAACCTCGCAAGGCGCCTCTTAAGGGTAAAGCCCTTATGCATTTCTTTCCTTTCCTTTTTCCAGAAACTTGTAAAATCTCCCAAGTAATTCAAATAGACTCCAAATTTGATGATTCAAATTTCCAGAGACTCCATAAATCAATTCCTATTTAGTAGGCCATAGTGGACATTTTTGTTGTCCTTGGTTTTCACTAAACCTTTTAAAATGGTCATTTATCCACATAAGTCCACTTCAAAAATCCATATTATATTCATTTCAACTCCAAATCCAGTGAAACCAATTTCTAAATGTTTCAAAAATCATGGCCGAATTAATGGGTACTTTTACTCATTTTTATAAAATGGCATTCTATGGACAACTTGTGGATCCATCAAATCCATTGATTCCATCATATTGAAATGTTCAGAAATATCCACTGATCCAAATCCAATGAAACAACTCTGGTTATTTTTCATATAACCAGAGAAGTCCAATAAAAGTCAAATTAATATTTTTAGAGCACTTTTATTTTCTGCCTTTATGTGTTGCTTATTATGGTTGCTTTCACCGATAGTTGATGAAGTAGACGAAATGCTTGGAGTTGGACCAGGGATATTTGAAGACCTCGAAGACTTTTGTTAAAACAGGCAAGCAGCCCTTTAACCATGACACCCCTCTTGTTCATCGGTACCCTTTTTCCGATTGCATGATGATGAAGTATGACGGTGGTAAACTTGTTGTGAACCACCACATGATGCATACCCCTACTCATTACCTTACCTTGTTCATGATTGCATTTTCAAGAGACTATTCGATGCACAATGATGCATGTGTACCATGAACTCTTCATGGTTACATTCTTTCGAAAACCCCATCGGGTGCCCCTAATGCCCTTGGGAGATGTTGATCTAAGGTCACCACTTGAGGAAGAAGTGGTGTACCGGAGAGAGATTTTGGTGTGTGTGTGTAAAATGATGGATTAGATTTATGTGTGATTACCGTCCCAACCAAACATGTGCAACCACTCTACCCTTTCATGGGATGGGGCATTATTGATTACCTAGGCCGATACTAGCTTGGAGCCCGCATTACTAGTGACGGGGGAGAGTTGGTGCTCTCTCTCGGGGACGGGTCGTGCTGTAGGGCGGCCATGACTGTTTTCACAGGCACCGGACACACCATTGGTCCCTTCGTATGCGTAATAATGTGAAAAGGGCAGAGTCCCACGATCTTTTGCTTATACACGAGGGCCGTGTATGAACGAAAGTGGACTCCTTGTTAGTGTCGCCTAGGGAAAGATAGTGATCGGGTGCTTCCCGAGTACTTGAGGTATCAAGGATCGTGGATGACACGAAGCTTCCCGGATCTTGTGGGTAAAGTGTGCAACCTCTGCAGAGTGTCAAACTATTCGAATAGCCGTGTCCACGGTCATGGACAGTTGGGAGGTGCTACTTAAACTATGTCCAGAAATTTTACAAATCATGATGCGTGTGTGTGGAAAGGAACTATTTGTGTCAAGGTGGAGACTTGACATGTTGAATGACATGACATTGATTCAACTCTATTTATGTTGATATCCGTAACCTGTTCTCGAGGTTACCCATGTTTTATTGATGCATATCTCACAAGTTGATAGGACAACTTAACTAGCTTGAAGCTAGGCTGCTTACTCGTTGTACAATTGCATTGTTACTTTGAACCAAATCATGGGTTGCTTGCGAGTACATTCAAAGTACTCATTGGCTTGCCACTGGTTATTTTATTGGCCAGGCATGAAAGAACAAGATATATCGAAGAGTTCCTTGGTGACGATCGTGCGAGTTAGGACGCTTTCCCAGTCAGAATGCCTGTAGGGTTAAGGCAGATGGCATGGGTCCAAGTTATCGACAAAGATTTCCGCTGCGATGATATACTCAAGACTTGACCATAATGGTCCTACTTGTGTAAAACGGTATGTATGGATGTAAGACTCTTGTTATTCAGCTTCTGTGTGTTCAGTGAGCATTGATCTCTGGGATCACTGTACACGTGCATTCAGTGATCACGACTTATGAGTCGGGGTCCTCACAGAGTTGGTATCAGAGCCATCCTGACAGTAGGAAGCCTTAGTTAGCATGGTCGTTAGTTAGGGTAAAACTATTTCCAAAACTACTACTTGTTTTCAAAACTATCTATACTTCTCTTCCCTTCTCAGATTTCTGAGAACTAAGGTATACTTTCCTTATTGATCTCTTCCCCTTCAAAACCTTTGGTCGCTAGAACCCTTATGCCCCTGACCACTGGATTCTTTGTAATTCTCGTGGATAATCTAGAAGGAAGATGCCTTGCCAGACATTCACCCACATCTCCTGAACACAAGATTGGCGACACCACAACAAGACGACACCAACATCAGATACATCCTCGAGGAATGAGGACATGAAGACCCAGGAGATGGTGACACCCTTGACACTGCCCCAAGATGATGCAACCTTAGCCTACGATGATCAGGGCATAGGATATGCAAGATCATGATATACATCGCTAATAGGGTAACCCTGTCACTACCGTTGTTGTATCGGCAACCACCGGTGGATGAGAACCTAGCCATTTGGTCCGCCTCACTATAGTGAGCAGGAAAACGGTTCTCTTCATCCCCCGCTCTCGGTGACGATATTGTCAACAATGTGTCCGACGGGTTGGACCACTATTATGCCTTGATAATGTTATTGCATAAAGGATTGCCTACCTGGTACCATCGACGGCTTAGAAAGCAAAAACGATCATCATGATTAAGAAGACAAGAGAAGACCAAGTCAAAGACAGCCACGAGGAGCCACCATCACCCCATCACCCCATCAGGCGAGAAGTTGTCAAAGATTCTTCCGGCTCAACCCAGATCGTTTCATCAAACAAGAGACGTAGCAACACCTGAGGAAAAACTCAGGAGACTGCATGAGGCACAAGGCACGACTACTGAGTCCGAGAATGTAACGCCCCGGATTCGATGCGCCAGGTGTTTGCCAGTTATTCGCCGTCGTTGCCATGTCATGTGCTTGCGTGTTGCACTTTGCCATGTCATCATCTGCATTTTATATCATGTCATCATGTGCATTTCATTTTGCATACGTGTTCGTCTCATGCATCCGAGCATTTTCCCGTTGTCCGTTTTCCAATCCGACACTCCTATGTCTCCTGGCGCCCCCTTTTACCTCTTTTCGTGTGCGGGTGTTAAAGGTCTCGGAATAGATCGAGGTTTGCCAAGCGGCCTTGGTATAGCACCGGTAGACCGCCTGTCAAGTTTCGTGCCATTTGGAGGTCGTTTGATACTCCAACGGTTAACCGGGTAACCGTAAAAGCCCTCTTTGTCTTGCAGCCTAACACCAATTCAAAGTGGCCCAAAACCCAGAAAACTCCCTTCCATGCTCTCGTTCGTTCGATCACGATCGTGTGGGCGAAAACCGTGCTCCATTTGGACTCTCCTAGCTCCCTCTACCTATAAAACTAAACCTCCCCCGAAATTTTCGGGTCATTCTACCCCAAACCCTAGATTTTTCCCCTCCGCTTGCGGACATGTCCGTCCCTCGGCGGACACGTCCGCCCACTCCCGTCTAATCGGAGGTCGCGGCGTGGCGACCGCCGCCGCCCGCCCTGGCCAGGCGGCCCGTCCCAACCCGCCCGGCCCCGCGCCGCCCGCCTCTCGCCGCCCGCCGCGCCCGCCCAGCCGCCCGCTCACCGCCCGCCGCCGCCCGCCCGCCCGCCTCCGCCACGACCCGGCGCCTCCCTCGCGTCGCCCGGCCTCGCCCGCCTGGCCGCCCGGCCGCCGCCCGGCTTCCGTCCAGCGCCGTCCGCCTCGCCCGTGCCTCGCCTCGCCGAAGCTCACGCCGAGGCCGGCGCCCCTCGCCGGCAGATCCGGCGCCCTTGGCGCCCGCGTCGACCCCGACCGGATCCGTCTTCCCCGAGCTCCGGCCACCTCCTCTCCATCTCCGGCGAGTTCTTCCTCGACTCCGGTGGGATTCCGGCGAGATCCACCGAAGGTTGACTTTTCCCCTCCGAAAATTCTGCCCAAGTCCCGAGATTTTTGTCATTATCATGCCATGTTCATCAGGCCATAACTTGCTCCATACTGCTCCGTTTCATGCGTGTAATACGTCAAAATGTTCGCTATGAGACGCTCTACACTTCATTCCATTGCATCGTGTTCATTTTAGGTCATCTTGATGCCCTAATCTTTGTTGTAAGAGTGCTATATGATGTTAACCTGCTGAAACTGTTATAACATGCTCTTTTGTCATTTTTTCCATGATTGATGTGTGCATCCTATGAGGTTGATGTCTACATGTGTTTTGTACTATGCCATGCCATCTTTACAGGGGTGCTTGCCTTGTATTTTTGTGAGTCGTGTAGTGAGTGCATCAAGCTTGTTAAGTAGGGTACTTGCTGTTACTGTTTTGCATGTCTGAATCTGCTATATCATGATGCTATGTTAACCTGCTGCTACAAGTTACATCTCCAGACTATGCATAATCTGGAGATGTTAACTAAATATGTTTTGATCTACATGTCTTACTCAATCCATCCATTCCCCTGGTTGCAATTATAGCCTGCTGTAACTTGTTGTAATCTTGCTCTCAACTTGCTAAATAATGTTGATGTCAACCTGTTAACTTTAAGTTCAGTTTTTCCATGAGCTTTGCTAGTGATCCATGCATGCTATGAACTTTATCTTGCCATGCTTAGCTTCATAAACGTGTCTTCTTACTGTGGGTTGCCTTAACATGCCATGTATTGCTCTGTGGTGAGTGGTTCAAGCTCACCAACATGCCTACTTATTGTTGTTCCTGCCATGTATGAATCTGTCATATAACTTGCCATGTTTATATGGGTGCCATCATATTTTCTGTGCCCTTTTGGCTCATGGTCAGTAAAGGACATTTGATCTATGCAATTAGTAGGTTCATGCCATGCCTTTGTTTGCCATGATAAGTTCCTGTAACATGTTGTTTGATAGCTCTAAACTTTGCAACCTGATGTTATTTTCTACAAAGTCTGAAACTGTTATTAGTTGCAATCTTGCCATGTGCGTTTGAGCATGTTCTAGTGATTTATGGAGATAGCTCAGTGTTCATGTTTTGTCATGCTTTACCTGTAAATCATGCCCATGCCTTTTGTTTTCATATTGAGGTGCTGTAGAATGTTGTTTTGACGCTTGCAATATGCCTAGTTGCTGTTTTGGACAGATTGTTGTCATGACTTGTATAGGGTGTATGTGTTGAACCGTTGCTCCGTTTTGAGTGTGCTCTATATGAAACTTGCTTGATTTTGCATGTAGTTTCATATTATCATGTTGCATACTTGTTTTGAGGTTTTTGCTTGATGTTTGAATGCATTTTGCATCAATGCCATGTTTATCTTGTTTTGCTCATATCTTCTAGACCGTAGCTCCGAATTTAATGAACTTTATATGTAACTTGACTACAATTCCGTGTAGATCATCGTGGTGCATCTTAACTTGCTGTTTAACAACTTGAACATAAGGGTTATTCAGATCTGAACCAATTTCGAAATTTACATATGAGGACTTACCGGAATTGTTATATGTTGTTCCCGGCCTCATTTAAACTTGCTTTGATGTGTTGCTCTTGTTTGCATCATCTCTTGCCATGAGTAGCCTCGTCTATGCTTGTCATGCATCATGCTTGTTGTGCATCATGTCTTGTCTATGTGTGGTGTGTTTACTATGTTGTGTGCTTCTTCTCGATAGTTCCCGTTTCGTTGCGATCGTGAGGATTCGTTAAATCTCACGCTTGGTTCGTCTTCGTGGCTTCATCTTCTTCATAGACTCGTTCTTCTTCCTTGCGGGATTTCAGGCAAGATGACCGCTACCCTGGATCTCACTACTATCATTGCTATGCTAGTTGCTTCGTTCTATCGCTATGCTGCGTTACCTACCACTTGCTGCTCAAGCCGCCCTAATTGCCATGAAACTCTAACCTTTGTCACCCTTCCTAGCAAGCCGTTGTTTGGCTATGTTACCGCTTTGCTCAGCCCCTCTTATAGCATTGCTAGTTGCAGGTGAAGTTGAAGATTGCTCAATGGTGGACATGATTTTGTTGGGATATCACAATATCTCTTATATTATTAATGCATTTATATACTTGGTAAAGGGTGGAAGGCTCGGCCTTATGCCTGGTGTTTTGTTCCACTCTTGCCACCCTAGTTTCCGTCATATCGGTATTATGTTCCCGGATTTTGCGTCCCTAACGCGGTCGGGTGATTTATGGGACCCCTTGACAGTTCGCTTTGAATAAGACTCCTCCAGCAAGGCCCAACCTTGGTTTTATCATTTGCCTCACCACCACCTATTTTCCCTTGGGAGTAATTAACCCAAGGATCATCTTTATTCAGCCCCCGGGCCAATGCTTGTCTAAGTGTTGGTCCAAACCAGAGCCACTTGCGGCGCCGCCCCTAGGCAACTTGGGGTATCGTCGGTTGCCGTACGTAGTGTTCATCCGATGTTGCCCTGAGAACGAGATATGTGCAGCTCCTATCGGGATTGTCGGCGCATCGGGCGGCTTTGCTGATCTTGTTTTATTACTGTCGAAATGTCTTGTAGCCGGGATTTCGAGACTGATCGGGTCTTCCCAGGGAGAAGGAATATCCTTCGTTGATCGCGAGAGCTTATCATGGGCTAAGTTGGGACACCCCTGCAGGGTATAAACTTTCGAGAGCCGTGCCCGCGGTTATGTGGCAGATGGGAATTTGTTAATGTCCGGTTGTAGTAAACTTGAAGTAAACTCTTCTAAAATACACCAACCCTCAGCGTAACCGTGAGTGTCTCTTTTCGGGGTTGATCGAGAGGAGAACACGGTTTTTGGGTTATGTCTGACGTAAGTAGGAGTTCAGGATCACTTCTTGATCATTACTAGTTGACGACCATTCCTTTGTTTCTCTTCTCGCTCTCAATTGCGTATGTTAGCCACCATATATGCTTAGCCGCTGCTGCAACCTCACCACTTTACCCCTTCCTTTCCCTTTAAGCTTTGCTAGTCTTGATACCCATGGTAATGGGATTGCTGAGTCCTCGTGGCTCACAGATTACTACAACAACGATTCTGCGAGTACAGGTTGTGCGATGATCATGACGCGAGAGCGATGTTTGCTTGTTTGGAGTTCTTCTTCTGCTTCTTCCTCGATCAGGGGATAGGTTCCAGGTCGGCAGCCTGGGCTAGCAGGGTGGATATTGTTTGAGTTTTTGTTTATGTTTCATCCGTAGTCGGATGTTGATGTTGTATGATGTATTGTTGTATTCTTGTGGCATTTGTGCCTTATGTATGTATCCCCATCTATTATGTAATGTTGATGTAATGATATCCACCTTGCAAAAGCGTCTTCAAGATGCTCTTCTATCCTTAGTGGGACCTTCGAGTTCCTTTTGGATAGGGTCACATCTTCGGCGTGACAGAGAACCCCTAGGGTAGGATGAGTCGTGTACCCCCTATGCGCAGTCGAGTCCGTATGATGGTTCGAATAGAACCATAATTGTGTGTTTCTTGTTTTTATTTGTTTGTGTTTCGATATAGGTCGCACTTTTGCCCTAGGCGACAAGTATGCGACTATATCACCTTCCTTACCTTGCCTCTTCTGTTTGGCCCTTTTTGCACCTGTTTGTTTGCACTTGCACTATAGAACCCCCTTTAGGCATTCCCCTCCTTTATGCTACCTCTCCCTCTCATCTCTCCTCAACTGAAGGCTAGCAAGACAAGATACACCAAGGATTCTACTTTGGCAACCAACCAGCACTGAAGACTTTTGCTACAACCTCCTCGACCAAGTGCAACCCCGTAGAGTTATGTTTACCTCTCAAGACTGTAAACCCATCACTATACCCTTCGAGACTTCACGAGATACCCCAGCTCGAATCCTTAACCAAATGCTTAACCCACGGAATTACAAGTGGACCAGTTAAGCCTCTATAACCTCACATAGCACTGGGTTCATTATGGAACTAGTGGACATAGCGAACGAGCACATTATCATCCTAAGATAGCACCAAAACTGATGATGCCATAGGAGAGACCAATTTGGGGATATAGGAACGGAGGACAAATGACTCGATGAGTTTATATTAGAGACCCTGAGGAATTGACTGAGACTTTGGTAGATCTTGAGGCTTTCATGTTGGTAGATGAACTTGGTGGAATAATGATTATAGATTAGCATAGCTTCCATTATCCCTGAGTAAATTGGATTTATAGGACAACTATGATCGCAAGCTGAAACTCCTGGAAGTGCAAGGATTTGACTTGATCAGATGATATTGATAGGAGATAGTTGATATTACGTAAATAACTTGAGGGAGACATGTAGGATTCCTCGTTGGACATGAGATTTGGATTAAATAGGTTACCCTAGTGGAGTATGGATGCGAGTAATTTTACATGGTTTGGAGTAAATTGGATTTAGACTGATGATCTTGATCATGATACCATGTTTCTCGGTGGACCATAACTAGGAGATTGGAATAATTGTCAGAGTTTATTTAGGGATCTATATATGCTTGACCTTGGAGTTTACATGATCATGATAATGGGAATTGGTGGACTGACTATAGCAAGGTAGCCCTTTCAAGTATTTGGTGATTATAGGACATTAGAAGATCATGTGGGACACCATAGACATTGGATTTGTAGAATTAATGAATTATGTAGCTAATGGGCTTTTGGAGTTGACCTATGCGAGATGATACTTTCGGAGGTATAAGGTGATCTGTTTGGAGGACTAGATAGAACAATTGGCATCTCAGGAACTGTGCTCAAGGATGGGATGATGAACATTCACTCGCACACTAGAATCCTTGAAACCCTTACGCCCTACCAAGCCACAACATGGCCGGATCCTGACCTTGGGATTTGGCTCTAGATCGATAAGACCTTGGCCAATACTCAACCGTGACCATCACCAAAGCCTAGGCCCACTTTACGCACCCCATAGACTTCATGGAGTGCTTGGACAAGTTAGTTGTCATCTTTCTTTGATGACATACTCGTCTACCCGAAGACGGAAGAAGAATCGTTGAGCTGGTCAAGGAACATCTGAAGACCGTCATGTCTAAGAGGAAGAACTACACCAACCACCATCTTCAAGAAGTATACTTCCGCGTCAAAGACCATGTGTATCTGCAAGCCACTCCTATCTAAGGAACCAAGCATTTCCATGACAAGGAGACCCACACCAAGATTCATCGGCCCTCTTCGAGATCACTCCAAGAAATAACAACCCCCTCTGAGATCAGTATGAGACGAAGAGAAGACAGTTACCAGCTGGAGTTGCCACCTGAGTTACCTGATGTGCACAACGCTTTCCATGCATCACAACTCCGGAAGTGTTTCCAACTTCCTAACTTGCCCGGTCTCTAATAGGGCAATGACCATCGAGCCATCGACCCCTAGCCCAATCTAACCTACCGCGAGCTACCCATTAGCAACCTGGACCAAGTAGAACATTATATACGAAGCCACACCATCAAGTACTTCAAGGATCAAAGGAGCACTGCTCGGAAGCAGGAACAGTATGAGGACGTGAAGACCACCCCACATCAAAGTTTTTGTATCCCTTTCCGCGCCTAGTTTGGGAATCTCGGGAACAAGATTCTTGTAAGGGGGGTAGGTCTGTCACACCCTGATTTTCATGGCACAACACTTAAGATGATAAATCATGATAAAATATGGTTTGACAAAAACTTCTGTGTGTTTTGGACTTTGCCTTGATTGGATTTTGTCTGTTATTTGCAAGTGCTCTAAAAATCAAATAAATCCTCCAACTCTTATACTCCTTCTCCTTGATCCAAAACTTCTGCCCAATGATCATGC
Organism: Aegilops bicornis; assembly: GCA_021605145.1. Lineage (NCBI taxonomy): Eukaryota > Viridiplantae > Streptophyta > Magnoliopsida > Poales > Poaceae > Aegilops > Aegilops bicornis. The sequence continues at coordinate 88,906,589 of CM038672.1, forward strand.
CATGTGTAAAGTACAGTATAGAATTTTCTTACAAAAATAATTTGGCCAAAAAGTATTTTCTAAATTTAGTTTTCCAAAAACCCCTGAATTGAGGTTTGCACTGCAAGTACTTGATTTGGGGTATGAAAAATATTTCAAAGAGTATATTTGAGACCTATTAGATAAAGGAATCCCATAAACCACACAAATATAATTTTAAAAGTTATTTTCCTATTTTATTCAAAAGCTTTTTCTTAAGGCCAAAATGGTCTTTAATAAGTTAATTTTTTTATGATTTAAAAATATTTGTGAAAATTTAGGGAAACTAAGTGGACATATATTGTCCATATATAAGAGTTTCAACACATGGTCATGTTCAAAATATTGCTCAAATCCCTCAAAAACTCTTTCTAGATATTTCAAGCTTTTGAAATATTTACAAAGGAAATATTCTCCAAAAATTCCAAGAAAATGCTAGCATGTCACATATGACATGTTTGATGATCTTGAAAAGTATCATGTCATGGAGAATAGTATAACCCCATGAAATCCCCTCAAAACCAATTCTGTCCATTTTGAAGTTTGAGCAACTTTACATTACCAAACATGTCCAAATGCTCTAAAATCTTGTGTACATTCTCAACTGGTCTAATCATTCATCTAGACCAAATCGCACAAGTTGCAGAACAAGTTAACTTGATCAAAGTGCCCCAAAACCCTTCCTATCCAGAACCAAATTTGAACAACTCTACATTGCCAAGTGTGTCCTTTTGATCTGAATTTTTGTGGACATGTTCAAATCCTCAAATGATGACACTACACCAAGTGGTGCATAAAGGAGAATAGATTTGCATGCCTAAATCTTGGTAAAGCCATTTCTGCTGATTTCTAGGGTTTACCAAAGTTACATTGGCAACTTTCTTCAAATGGACTCAAACTTGGTGGTAAACCTCAATTATGTGTGACACTTGATCCTGTTAATTCTCATGTCAAGTGGAGTTCATCTTCTTGCCCAAACCACCATCAAACACCTTCTGGCAGAAATTAAAAATGTATGTTTTGTCCACTTCCACTAATCTCCATTAGCTCTCCTTTTTACCACAGCCCCTCCTAGTCCCCCTCTACCTCTGGTGTGCTTCCCTGCCCGAGAGGCAATGATGAAGGGGGGCAGGGACCCATTTTTCTTCTCTGTACAGCCACTTTCCACTCCCTTTCTCATCTCTCTCTCACTCCTGGCAAGTCCCAGAGCATCCAAAGCCTCCACAACTCTTGTTTATTCCTCCTGCATACGCCAGACACAAGTGGACGCGCGAGTGCGCGCGGAAAAGCCGCGGATGCCGGCCAAAGACACGCTCTGGAGCACGTCAGCGTGCTCCCGACCGTTGACGCCGCGTTCCCCGACCACCTCGAGCCAGTCGAGCTGCCTCGACATCCGCAACACGCCACCGTGCAGGCCCCCTCGTCTCTCCCTCTCTCTCACCTCCTGTGGTGCGTGCCCAGAGCCGCCCGGCTCGGCCAATGTCCGGCCTCGCACGCGTGAGCACCAGGGCCTCGCCCCGCTCCCTCTCTCCTCTCCTCTCGGCCTCGACCACGACCACGAGCACCCCAGGCACGCACCAGAACGCCCTTTTGGCCTCTGGCAACGCCACGGGCCGTGGCCGTGCACCCCGCCTACGGCACCTCCCGGCCGCGCCCATATAAGGCCACCCCGAGCCCTCTCTGTTCTCCGTTTGCTCTCTCCCCTCCCCTGCAGCCCCTAGACCAACCTACCTCTCCCTCTCTTGCCCTCCGCCCACGTCCATGGCCGGAGCCATGTCGTCGGCCTCCTCCTAAATTCGCGCTCTGTGGCCTCTCCCCTCTCCTTTAGATTCCACCAGAACATCACCAACCTCCCCAAGGACATCTCCCGAGCCCCATTTCTTCCTCTCCGCAGCTGCAGCGTCGTGTCCCACCCTCACCATCGCCACCGTCCGCCGCGGGCGATGCACTGCTCACGTACGACCACCCCAGCGATCATGGTGCACCTCTACGGATGCAGCACGCTCTCCTGAGCACGTCGGTGTGCTGGGCGTCGACGGAGGTGGCCGGTGCCGCCGGGGAGAGCGCCGGCGCCGCTCGGCCTCGCCTCCTCTGTTTCCCGTCGCGCCGCGCAGGAGGTTGAAGGCGACCTGCCACTGGGGCCCACCCGTTTAAGTGGAGACGGCTTCCGCCGTTACCGCCTCTCCTGCGCGAAGGCGTACTCCCGGGAAGCCACCTCCGATATGGCCCATGCGCGCGTGCGGCCGAGCCGCTGGGCCGGCCCTGTGGCGTCCTGCTGCTAAACCTCGCCCTGTGCGCCTCTTAAGGGTAAAGCCCTTGTCTGTTTCTTTCCTTTTTCTTTTTCCAGAAACTTGTAAAATCTCCCAAGTAATTCAAATAGACACCAAATTTGATGATTCAAATTTCCAGAGACTCCATAAATCAATTCCTATTTACTAGGCCATAGTGGACATTTTTGTTGTCCTTGGTTTTCACTGAACCTTTTAAAAAGGTCATTTATCCACATAAGTCCACTTCAAAAATCCATATTATATTCATTCCAACTCCAAATCCAGTGAAACCAATTTCTAAATGTTTCAAAAATCATGCCTGAATTAATGGGTACTTTTACTCATTTTTATAAAATGGCATTCTATGGACAACTTGTGGATCCATCAAATCCATTGATTCCATCATATTGAAATGTTCAGAAATATCCACTTATCCAAATCCAATGAAACCACTCTGGTTATTTTTCATATAACCAGAGAAGTCCTACAAAAGTCAAATTAATATTTTTAGAGCACTTTCATTTTCTGCCTTTTTGTGTTGCTTATTATGGTTGCTTTCACCGATAGTTGTTGAAGTAGACGAAATGCTTGGAGTTGGACCAGGGATATTTGAAGACCTCGAAGGCTTTTGTTAAAACAGGAAAGCATCCCTTTGACCATGACACCCCTCTTGTTCATCGGTACCCTTTTTCCGATTGCATGATGATGAAGTATGACGGTGGTAAACTTGTTGTGAACCACCACATGATGCATACCCCTACTCATGACATTACCTTGTTCATGATTGCATTTTCAAGAGACTATTTGATGCATAATGATGCATGTGTACCATGAACTCTTCATGGTTACATTCTTTCGAAAACCCCATCGGGTGCCCCTAATGCCCTTGGGAGATGTTAATCTAAGGTCACCACTTGAGGAAGAGTGGTGTACCGGAGAGAGATTTTGGTGTGTGTGTGTGTAAAATGATGGATTAGATTTATGTGTGATTACCGTCCCAACCAAACATGTGCAACCACTCTACCCCTTTATGGGATGGGGCATTATTAATTACCTAGGCCGATACTAGCTTGGAGCCCGCATTACTAGTGACGGGGGAGAGTTGGTGCTCTCTCTCGGGGCAGGGTCGTGCCAGGTAGGGCGGCCATGACTGTTTTCACAGGGCACCGGACACACCGTTGGTCCCTTCGTGTATGCGTAATAACGTGAAAAGGGCAGAGTCCCATGATCTTTTGCTTATACACGAGGGCCGTGTATGAACGAGTGGACTCCTTGTTAGTGTCGTCTAGGGAAAGATAGTGATTGGGTGCTTCCCCCGAGTACTTGAGGTACTGCGGGATCGTGGATGACACGAAAGCTTCCCGGATCTTGTGGGTGAAGTGTGCAACCTCTGCAGAGTGTCAAACTATTCGAATAGCCGTGTCCACGGTCATGGACAATTGGGAGGTGCTACTTAAACTATGTCCATAAATTTTACAAATCATGATGCATGTGTGCGAGTACATTCAAAGTACTCATTGGCTTGCCACTGGTTATTTTATTGGCCAGGCATGAAAGAACAAGATATATCGAAGAGTTCCTTGGTGACGATCGTGCGAGTTAGGACGCTTTCCTACCGTAATGCCCGTAGGGTTAAGGCGGATGGCATGGGTCCAAGATATCGACAAAGATTTCCGCTGCGATGATATACTCAAGACTTGACCATAATGGTCCTACTTGTGTAAACGGTATGTATGGATGTAAGACTCTTGTTATTCAGCTTCTGTGTGTTCAGTGAGCATTGATCTCTGGGATCACTGTACACGTGCATTCGGTGATCACGACTTATGAGTCGGGGTCCCCACAGATGGTGTTCTAGCATGGACGGTGTATGAATGGGAAAATTTAGGGAGAGGTACGAGGAACCATGTTTTTGGGACGTGCCTGTCTGAAATATGGGAAAGTTACGAACTTAGCCGCCGTTTAAAATTTGGACGCCCCGTCGGTTGGGGATAGGACGGTAATCTCGCATCTCGCCAATATTTGCTCAAAGCGATTTCTGGCGAGGAGAGGGTGTTTTGGCGCCCATGCTTGGCACCCATGGTGTATGAACGGGGCTGACAGGTAGGGCAGTAGTGTCACATCTGAGTGAAGTTACAAACCTGCCCCTATCAAAAATATTTGCCTACATCAATATCGGCCGAGGCGAGTTTGTTTTGCCGCCCACCGTGTATGAATGGGGAAATGGAGGGAGAAACAGAGGTCTTCCGGACAAGCTTGAATCAAATGTGTTTTTCCGCCCATGTTTGGCGCCCACCGTGTCGGAATAGGCTCAGAGGCGGTTGTGTCACGTCTAATTTAAGTTACTAACCTACCCCTATTGAGAGCAGTGGAAATCGGGCCGATGGATTGTCCGTGTAAGGGGTAGACTGTAATTTCCATCTCCCAAACACTTAGCTTCGGGCAACCAACGTGGGAGCGGACATTTTGCCGTTTCTTTCGAATTTTGCGACAATAATCATCCACGTTTAACCTGTCAACTAAATTCGAATCCATTTTGTATTCCTATGTGAATCTTTATAAATCATTCTATGTGTTTTTATATATCTTCAAAAGCACGACAAAGATGTATTCCACTGTCATATATGAATATGATTTACAAATTCCGATACTCGAATTCAGAAGCTAGAATCCAGTTTAAGGTGAATTCAAATATTTGGAACACTTTATGTCCAACTCAAATGTCACATGCAGCATAATGTGTACTTCCATTTAGATATGTACACAAGCGATGTATCAAGATTCAAATACGAGTCAATCAACCAAGAATGTACAAAACTAACAGACATATAAACACTTATAGATATGGATCAATAATATCAACTAACTTACATAAGCCAGGCCGCTGCATTTTTTTCTTCTAGAAGAGCATCCTTTTTCTAGCGAAGCTAGTACATCATCTTGGCCCTTTCCAATGCGTGCCACTTATGGTCCATGTATACTACTATTATTTCTGAATGCACATTCAGCCCGATTGGCATATTTGTAGGTCTGGCACATCAATCAAAATGAAATTTCTCCGAGTCTTATCAATTAATACAGACTTGTTCTCAAATAAAATTACAAACCAAAAAACAAAAAAAATTATTACATGATCTCTAAAACAAATGGTTTGATCGATTACATGAACGAACAACCCAAAGGTTATTCAATGATGGAAAGAACATTTCACCTATGATTTACCAAGTGGGAATTTAATTTCCTTTTTTCCTTCAGGACCTTAACAATGTGGTCAGTCTCAGCTTGCGTCATTTTGAAATCTACCAAATATTTGATGGTTGTCTTGAGTACTTCTTGTGATTGTGCTGTTTGCTTCCTCAACATGTCAACTTCATCTCTAAGTGCAGAAGCAGAATCTATTTCTAGCACTAGTTTAGCCTCTAGAACATCAGCAGTTGGCAATTCATGATGCACGATTGGGACGGTGCCACTGTTGTGGGATGATACAACGTCCATGGGGACCTCGCTCTTTGATGTTGGGCTAACCTGTTTTGCCATTAAAGTTCCGATTGGATTCCGAAAAGTTTAAGTTAGCAAAACATCTCAACTGGGAGTTATAACAACAAACCAATTAAACAAACAAGGAATTAAAGAGTTTCAATTGGCTGCTGAGAAGTAGTTATTAACATCATTGTAACCGGTTGTTGCAGCAGCAAAGCAGTTAAACAAACAAGTTTTCCAAAAGGTACCTGTTGTGGCATTGGAGTTTCTCTTGGATCTTAAAAAGTTGAGTAGCCAGTAACATGATTAGAGCAACCGGTTGCAGCAGCAAAGTAGTTAAACAAACAAGTTTTGCAAAAGGAACCTGTTGTGGCATTGGAGTTTCTCTTGGATCCTGAAAAGTTGGTAGTCAGTAACTTGATTAGAGCAACAAGTTACAAAGAAGAAACCTGTTACACAAATATATTTTTGAAAATGTACCTGTTGTGCAATTGGACTTCCAATTGGATCCTGAAAAATTGAAGTTGGTAAGATGATTACAACAACAAGTTACAGCAGCAAACCAGGTAAACAAGGAATTTTCTGAAAACATATTTGTTGTGCCAACGGAGTTTCAGTTGGATCCTGCAAACTTGGCAACATTTTGCAAGAGCCATAAGAAACTAACATCAAACTAGTAAAACTAACCAGTTTTGGCAACGTATTTAATTACACATGAACTAGTAAAACTAACAAGTTCTTGGCAACGTATTTAATTACACATGAACTAGTAAAACTAACAAGTTCTTGGCAACATATTAAAGTAACAAGTCGGTACTTATTACTAGCAACACAACCATCTGTAAATTTCTTTGATGTAAGCAAAATGATTCCAACACATATATAAGTTAAAAATATGGTGCCCCTCATATAAACCTGACAATTGTCTATCTATGAACATGCACACATTACTAGTGCAAGAAGTCATAACAGCAAACCATTTAAACAAACAGGGTATCAGAACATAAATTACACGTGAATTCTGCTGCACCCTAGAAGTACATATGACCAGCTATCTACGTGCTTAAGTAGCTATTTAAGTTCAGGCAAAGAGGTAATTCTTAACAGTAAGTATCAAACACATAGATATGCGCAGTCTATAATAGGATTAACAGGCTATGGCATTATCTAATCAGTAGCAAACTAAATTAAGCCAAGCAACAGAATTGAACAATTTTGCAATAAATGGATAACTAAAATTCCGAGAAGCGGGTAACTGAACTTACGCTAGTTCTTTATACAGGCACATTGCAACTTCTTTTTTGCTTATAAGGTTCTACGAAGGAGTCCATGGCATCAATTGCTTGGATACGCAGTCACAATACTTCTTTTTTCCCACACTGCATTGGTAAGTCGAATGGTTAATCTGGTAAGATGGTGCGTCCTTGATATGTTATATGAGGACGTGTACTCAGACTAGTTGTAGCCACACACATCACACTGGCTTTTACTGTATATTTCACACGATTACATTTGACATATCGAGATCTAAGCAATCTACAATAGGATGAAAAGACTGGCATCCTTCACATTATTGGCGAACTCGGTTCATAGAAACAAGCAATTCAACCATTCTGTGTGTAAATCAAAAGCGCCACTGGAATATTTTTCACTACCCCAATCATACACGCAAAAAGGGGCGACGCCACCATAGGGGCTGGTATGGGCGGCCGCCTCGGGTGGCTGGAAAGTGCGCACCTAGTTTGAGTCGTCCAGGTTGGCCCAGGCTAGTTTTGTTCGTCAAAGCACGAGCAGGCAATGTAAAAAATGAAGAAAAACATTTCAATTTGGATGGGCCAATAACATAAGTGCAAGGCAGGCCTCAGAGCAGGCTCATGCCCAAACGAGCGCCTCCCATATCGATCGACAGCAGGAAAAATCCCAATTCGTTCGCTCCAGCCTCCAGACCGACATAGCACTTCCTAGTCTGGTTCGCTCCAAACCTAGCCGCCGCTGGACAGACCGACATAGCACTTCCTCACGCCCTCGTTGGAGGGCGGTCGCCGAGCTTCAAGCAAATGGAAGGACAAGAAGATGAAGATCCAACCACAGGTGTAGCTCAATGGGAGGCAGCGGCGGCAGCACGGGCATGACATCGAGCTTGCGCAAACGGACGGTTGCAGCTTGCAATAGCCGCATGCGCAACGAGCAGGTACATCACATCCCTGATTATATCTAATTCAACAGTTCAATTTCTGGCCAATAGTTAAACCTGACGGTGTTGTAAAACTACTTGTATGTAGGGAATCTATGAGAAAATGAAACCAATTTCTGCTTATCTTATAACTCCCCCAATCAATACTAGACTGACTGAATCTGATGTATCTAATCAAGTTTCCGGTGCAAACATACAAGCTCATGTTGTTCTTGAGCCTGAAGTGTCTAGTGAATGCATCGCTAATGAAGGATTTGACGCAAACATTTTACATGCTCCTGGTGATGAACATATAGTGTCTAACGAGGGGTCTAATGCAAGCATTTTGCAAGCTCCCATTGAAGGATTTAGTGTCTAATGATGATCTGCTATGTTGAGAGAGACATAGAGATTTGCAGGCATTGATGAGAAGCAAATTATAGTACATTTTCATGGCTTGAGGAAACGTTGAGGCCATCTACCAGAAAGTCCCTGTATCATGACAACATAGCATAAATAATTTTCTAATCTGTTGTTTGAAACTATTGGCATACTTGTGCAGGATAGATATATTGATATGCAGTTTGCGCACTGGTTATAGGTGCAATTACACTTCGATATTTTCAGCCAGAGAACGAATAATTCAAGTAGGTACAGACCATGTTAGTAATCCTCGTACACCATGTTGCATTTTGTGTTTTTTGGTGATTACATCATTTAGTGTTTTATAATTTGAACTACTTTGCATCATTAGCTGGTTTTCAAAGTGCATGTAGCTTCACATTTATAAAGTTATGCTGATTTCCGGAGTTCAAGTGCCTTCATATTCTTTAAGTTAAATGTTCGTCCCTGGTAACTTGAATTCGTGGATCCGCCACTACACACAAATCATACACACATGCCAGTATGAATTAAATGAAATGCAGGGACTTACGCTAGCTCGTAGTACAGGCTCACTTCAGCTCTGCTTGCGCTTGGAATGTTCCATGTACAAGTCCATGTTACCACTTGCTTGGATGTGCAGGCCTTGTGCTCCTTGCATCCCCCACTGCATTTTTGACACGGCGAATGGTTGATCAAATAAGAGGAATCGACCTTGCTGTTGTACCGGAGGGCAGATACTTACAAGGTTATATGGGTGTGCAGGTTGTGTACCATATCCCGTAGCGCCGTCATGCTTCGCTAAAAATGGTTTTGCTTGTTTCAGATGATATCTCCAGAAGAAATAAGAGTTAAAGTCAGAGTTGCATAGGCGTGTAAGCTAAGAGAGCCGCGAAAGGATATCCAAACATCGTAGGAACAGTGCACAAGGGAGTGATGTGTGGATACCTAGTTCGGGCCGGCGTTTGGGCATGCTCCCCTAGCTAGAGTGCGGGTCACTTCAGAGCCGTTGAGGGTGATGCGCTGGCGTTTTCTGGCCACGCACGGATGCATATCTTGAGTGGCTGCGGAGTGCTATGATGCGGTGGACGAGACCGTTGGTGAAGCCCCAACAGCCTCGGGGGGGGGGGGGGGAGGTGCGACGATGTGCTCGGTGAAGTAGCCCCGGTGAGGTGGGAGATGGCGTCGGTGAAGCACACCTGATCCGGTGGAAGTCGGTGTCTGTGAGGCACGTCGGTTGCGGCGGCCGATGTTGTCGGTGGACGAGCCGGTGCGGTGGACGAGGGCGTAGATGAGGTAGCTCTGGTGCGGTGGTAAAGCGTGACCGTTGTCTTTGTCATCGTCGTCCAGCACAGAGGTGGGGAAAGAGACAAGATGAGGGGCAATTCAAACTTTGCTTGGGTTGGCGGCGAATTAGGGATTTGAGCAATCTGGGCACGAAAGGGGACGGTGGAGAAGGGAGATTTTGCTAGGGGCCGCCAGATATTTCAATCCGAAACATGGAAGCGCGAATTAATTTTGGGGAGGGAGGGGGTAGGTTACTGGGTGCTAAGCGTCCGTACGACACACGCGACCACCACAACATGACCCTGGTCTGCCTGGTGCGCCTACATTTGAGAATGCAAACGAATCTTCTTTCATTTGCAAACAAATATGTATGTATTACCATGCCCGTGTTTTTCTTGCACATAATTAGTCATTTGAAACGAGATACTATAAATTAATTAATGAGGAGTTATTTGAAAAAAAATCAAAACGGTATCCACGCTAACGTGGATTAGAGTGTGTGTCACATAATTAGTTATTTCAATTAGAGTGTGTGTCACATAGCGATCTCCAATTCTAACGTGGATTGCGCATTTCACGGTATCCACGCTACTTTTTTAATAAAAATTCATATGTATATGTTGAACACCATGGTAGTGAGAAAACTTTGGATGGATTCAAACATATGACCTAATATCTACTCTTACTAGTAAGGTACACGTGCATTGCACGCATGAGATTTGGTAACCAAATTATGAATAAATACCACTAGCATGTAAGCTTTGATTCATATATGCATGATGCAGATGTTCGTTTAATTCTTATAGTTCATCTCTTCCAAAATCAATTAGTTTTATAAAAAAAATCTATTTTAGGATTCATGGAATTGTGCATTGTAAAGCATAAAGTAAAAACAAAAAGTGACAATTCATTTAGAAAAAAAAGTTTGGGCAATTAAGATATGGAAGATTCTAGAGAACAAAGGAGAAGTGCTTGTGTTTTGAGGTTTGTGCATTATGCTTAAGTTCAACCATGGAGTCTTCTAGATTGTACATGGGGCAGAATCTGGTGGAATGTAGATGATATCCAACGGCCAGTAGTGCTCGGATTGTCCATCTCTGTACCATCGCATTGGCTTCATCTAACGACCAACTTTCAAAGTTATTCGCACACTATATAGGGGTATAGATAAAAAACGAGTTGGTGATGATGGTGTGCCTGCCATCTTGCAATATAGACCGTCCGATCTATATCTCACGGATAGAAAGCAAACTATGACAATTTTGCAAAAAGATACCCGCACCCCTCTCCACATTTGCAGATAAGGACTTCCCTCGTTCATCTTCGTCTCCCACGAGATAAACAGCTCGTATAAATGCATCTTGATGCTCCATGCAACGCATTGGCCTCTTACTAGTAAATAGCACAACAATCGAGTCAATGTCAACTTCTCCAAACCTAGTATGGCACGAATTCGAAATAATTACCCATAAGCATGGTCCTCAGTTCAAATCTTACAATGTACACCAAATTGAAACATAGTTATTAAGTCTCGTACTATCTACATTCAAATGCTGTTTTTAGCCCCAACCTCCCCCCCCCCACGGCACACACGCTACATACTTCCTGTATCGGTCAATCTTCCTCTCCTAACCATATTAGGAAGCTATCGGTTTCCGACACACGTTAATTCTTTCTCTCCATGTTTCGGTCTCTAACTCTCTCAACTACGCAACCCCTTTTTATACTCTATTACCAAATGTATTTACCTCACGCACCCGCCATTGCATCCCATGCTAAGCTCTCTCTCTCTCTCTCCCTCCCACCCTCTCTCGCTAGATACATGCATTGCCTATATAGCCCCCCAATCTCTCGTGCGCACGCACGCATGTTGTCTATCTAGGTCACTCCCTCGATACTGTCTCACTCTTTCTTATGCACAGCGGGCCACACTCGCTAAATCTCGCTCTCTTTATCTCAGTCTCGATTAACCTCGTTTTCTTTCACACACAAATGATATATCTCCATGTCCGGGCCTCGATCGACACACTCTATACTCTCTCATGCAGATTGTCTATCTAGGTCAGTCCATCCAAGCCGCCCCCGCTCTTTCGACCTAATGGCGGGCCACGCTCGCTCAATCTTTCTCTCTCTCTTCCCTCTCTCTCTCTCTCTCTCTGTGTGTGTGTGTGTGTGTATGTCTCGATTGACCTCGCTCTTTCTCGGACACAAACGATATAACTGCATGTTTGAGCCCAATTCAACATATTCATATTGTATACTCTCTCACTCACATTGTCTATCTAGGTCACTCTCTCCAACCCGTCTCACTCTTTCGATCGCACGACGACCCACACTCGCTCCATCTCTCTCCCTTTATGTATGTAACCGATTGACCTTGCTTCCTCCCACGCACAAAATATATCTACATGTCTGTGACTGGATCATCTCTCAAGTTCTATCTTACAGCCCTCACTCTTCCCAAAAGCTCAATCGGACAATATCTCCCCAGAGCATATATATATTTTCAATGAATGTCGGACCACACTCACTTTGTCTCTCTATCTATATGTCTCTTGATTGACCTCCCTTTCTCACGCTGTATCTTCCACACATTAAAGCTACCTCTCCATCCCTCACAAAGCCGGAGCTATTTACATTGCGAGGGGGACTCCATCCTTGGATTAATTTGTGTAGGCATTTATTCCGGTGGGTTTAGATTATATTTTCGTAGCATTCAGCCCACAACTACTCCAAACACCGTCGCAACCACCGCACCTCCCCCAATTGATTTCCCTCTGGCTCGGTCATCGCTCTCTCGCACGTCCTTTCTCGCCTTCAACGTTGCACCACGGTATTATTGCAAAAAACTCTGTTGTTCTCTTTAATTATTACAAATAAGCTACAAAACTACACATTGATAGTCCACCTGGAATGGAACAAATTTCGACCCACAAATTAAAGTGCTACAAACTACACACCGAGGGGCCCACTTTTCATGAAACAAATTTGGACCCATATACAAACTAAAAAATAAAGGACGAGGACCAAACATGCGACCAGGGCCTTCAAGCCGCACATCAATAGGCAACATACGTAGAACAGCAATGTTTGTTGTACCCCCCTTTGTTCATATAATGTTTTTATATTACCACAGCCTATTTAATGGATAACATGTAATATTATTTTTAGTACATTAGTGGGACCGGCTCGTTAGCACGTACTATTTGCCTTGACTTACTGGTGGGTTCCATGTGTGCTCTCTCTCTCTCTCTCCTCCTCCTCTTCTGCATTTAGACGCACGGGCAAACACGAAGAACTCGCGGGCGATGTTGCCGTTGACTATATCTGGACGCGTTCACAAGTTACGGCACCCGTTTCATGTACTAGTAGTACTAGTCAATGTGTACGTGCAATGCACGTTAATTTGGAAGTATATTAAGTGCATGCGGATATTAAGTAGGATATTATTTGAGTGTTATTATGTGATTAGCACTATTTTTGGCATGAAATTAACTGCACGCTAAACATGTTGAGCGTTCGACATTGAAGTAGTCTAGGTCGTTGGATGAGAAGGAACATGTGGCTTGATGATGTTCTATATTTAATTTGATATGGCTCTAGCAGAACATTCAATCGATCAAACCTTAGAATTCATTCAGTCTGACTCCGACTTTAAATTCATACGACGATCGATCTAAAATAAATGGAAATGATAAACGTTCAGATTTTAAGCATAGCAATCCGAACGTTTTCATGGCAAATTTATATTACGTGGCGGCGGCGGGGGCGTCTTGCGGTGGGAAGCGACTCCTCTGCCGTGCTCTATGTGTCGTCCGGCCACTGACCGACGACGATGGCGACAACGGTGTCTTGCGTCATTGCTGGCGTACTCCTGGACGTTGGCCCTAGCTTCAAGGAAGGACACAATGTTCTAGACTTCGGTCTCCAGGAGCGAGTCAACTGGCGGGAGGAGGCGACTGGCGTTGGTGCAAGGAAGTGACCGACGGCGGCCATCCATGCCCGTGAGGGGGGCACTGGCACCAGTGCAGGGACAGGCGCTGGCAACAGCGCGGTGGAGACATTCGTGTGCTCGAGCACCCGGCCAAGCGCCGCGTCGATTAGCGCAAGCATCTTGTTGGCAGTGCACGAGCAGCACGGGCGTGTGCATCAGTGCATGCACAGACGCATGTGTTGTAGGTGCGCGGGCGCGTGAAAGTCAGCGGGGACCTCGTGGAACCCCATGGCATCAAGATCGGCGACAATGTGCGGCTCCCAGCCCATCAATGCCACGAGGATGGGCGCTAGCGCAGACGGGGTGACGGGAGCTGGAACGGGAGCGGGGACAGGCACGGTGTCTTCCCGCAAGGCCGGTTGAAGCTCGTCCCACAGCGCCTTATGTTCTTGAGACTCCGCCTAGGTGTCTTCCTCAGGAAACTGGAAGACTAAGGGCAGACCATCATGACGCGGCATGGCGTACGGTTAGGTCAGGCGGGTTGGAGGTAGACGATAGGAGAATCGGAGGGGAAGAGAGAAGATTTTAGTGATAACGGATAGAGCGGGGTTGATTTTAAACTGTGGCGCCTGCGACATTAAAACTGTGGCTCCCGGTGAGCCTGCGCGGCGGTCTGCTCATACGCGTCCCTGTCAGCCGGTGCAGCGGTCTGCTTGCACGCCTCCCGTCGACTCACACGCTTGCTTGAACGGCACCTGCCGATGAGAAGCGGGACTCGTGGTGGCATGTAAACACCCACGGTTTCAATAGTGAAAGTGTTCGCCTTAACGTGACAGGTCGTTGTTCGAAAATACCTTGGCTCTTCATTTTTGCAACTTCTCATAAGCAGCTTGTCTCAAATTCAAGAAAAAACTACGTAGGAATATTTGTGCCATATCACGTGACCATGCTCAGTTTCATGAATTTTTGGTCACTTCTGTATTTTCTGAAATTTAAAATCCAGGATTCGAAACAATATCATAACCTGCATCATGCAGTAAATTTTCAAGCGATACATCTTTCCTGTTGTATTTCTTAAGAAAGGATTTGGTCAAACATTTTTCCTAGTCAGACTTCAGACAAGTTATATATATAGAGGAAAAGGATAATCCCTCCGTACCAGTGCATTGTCTGGTATATTAACTCAAGTTTTTTTAGGGGTATATATTAACTCAAGTACTAGTAGGCACGAACAAACGGGCTCAATTCTGTGCTCATCCTGGTGTAGTAGTAGTACTAGGCAATGCAGTTGACGGGTGACCTTGGTAGCGGCGACCGAGGGAATTGAACCATGCTCGGAACGGTAGGTAACATTGTCTAGTTACTAAAGCATCCCTCCATTGTTCATCGGTAGTCATTATGGACCGGCGACATGAGAGGAATTTCCTAGGGCTGGAATTCTGGCCGCCAGATATTTCGACTCGAAACGAGGAGGATCGACTGGTTGGGGTTGGCTAATGTACCTACCACGCACGCCACCAGAAGGACACAACCCCATTTTACACGAGCCAAGGTCTGGCTGGTACGCCGTTGGTCCTACTTTTGAGAATATGAAAGGATCCCTAAAATACAATACGAAAGGATCCCTAAAAAATGAATACAAAAGGAATCTTTTAAATTGCCGAACGAATCTATGTGTATTACAATGCCCTTATTTTCCTTGCAAATAGTAATCTCAACGTGGTAATTGATTTATGACGAGTTCTTGAATTAGAGTGAGTTTGTGATATAGTGATCTCAACGTGGATTTCACATTTCATGGTATCCCTAGTAAGTTTTTCATTGCAAATTCAAATTTAAAAGATGAATGGTATGGTGGTGAGAAAAGTTTGTATATATCAAGCATACGACCACACACACACACACACACACGCGCGCGCGCACGAACACACACGAACACAACAGCAATCCAGTAAGTATAGTGCATCTATTTTTCCAAACCATGCATGTATGAAACGAATTCAAAAATACTCCTTCTGTTCCTAAATATTAGTCTTTTAGAGATTTCAACAAGTGACTACGTACAGAGCAAAATGAGTGAATCTACACTCTAAAATATGTCTATATACACCCATATGTGGCAGTCCATTTGAAATCTATAAAAAGACTAATATTTAGGAACGAAGGGAGTAAAATGAAAGACATGCATGGTCCTCAATTCAATATTTAAAATGAACATGAAACTGAATCATCAATATTAAGTCTAGTACTACTACAGTACATGCAAATGTTGTGTTTAGGCGGAGCTATGTAGATTGTCAGGGTTAACCCCTCGACCCTAGATAAAATTGTGAAGCTATGTTTAGGATTGTTTAGATTATATTTGTCCCCACCCTCCCAAACACTGATTGGTTGTGCACCCCACCCCCTCCCCGGGAGAATATCATGTGGCCCCACACCTTAGATGCTATATGCTGATACGAGTTGCTTGGAGCTAGTTGATCTGAAATATAGAAGCTCACATGATGTCTTAATATTTTTACAGGAAACCTTAATGAGTTTGAGAATTTCACACAATTTGTACAAAAACTACTCAGATGCCCTTGGATCCCATATCCAATGACCTCAAAGCTCGTATCACCGTAGCATCTAAGATGAAGGAGAACATCATATTCTCATGTATGTAAGAATATCATGTGCTAGCACACCTTAGATGCTTTGGTGATACAAGCTCTTCGGAGCCGTTGGATTTGTGACACAACAACTCCTCGTTGGTTCGAATGTTTTTTTGCAGAAAATCCCCCAAAGAGTTTGGCCATGCTTCCAAACACAAAGACTGCTCAGATGCCATTGGATCTCAGATCAAACGACCTCGAAGCTCGTATCACCATACCATCCAAGCTGCGAGAGCACCCGATGTTTTCTCACACGGGAGAATTTGAGGTGCTCCCGCACCGTAGATTCTATGGTGATAAGAGTTCATGGAGATCCAATGGCTCGCAGTAGGAGGTTTGAATGTTTTTGCAATATACACCTAAGAGAGTTTGGGAATTGCGTAGAAAGTACAAGTACTACGCATGTGGCATCTGATCACAGATCATACGACCTAGATGCTCGTATCACCGTAGCGGCTAATTAAGCTACGGGGAGCGCCTAATATTAGCAATGGGGAGCCATTGGATCCAAGATGCAGCGGCAAACATGAGGCATGAATGTTTTATTTGCAAAAAAAACCTTGGAGAGTTTGGAAATTGCGCATAATTACATAGACTACTCCCAATCCATTGGGTCTCAGTTCCAACGATCTAAAAACTCGTATCACCATATCATCTAAGCTGTGGGGTGGATGTGATATTCTATGCCGCTGTCATTTTTGTTTGTAAACTTGCAAAATACGTGTAACTCGTGCCATTACTTGTCTAACCGCGCAAAGTTTTTGTTCAAAAAACCATCTTACACTGAAATATCGGAACAACACACGGGAGTCCCACTTGTCATTGATCAAATTTGGATCTAAAACTAACAAATCTGAAAGACGAGATTCAAACTGGCAACCTGGACTACAAAGCGTAAGTCGATAGGCTGAAACAACAATGGTTGTTGGCTTTGTCCCATAACTTGATTTTATATAGTATTACGTTGAGTAGATTAGAGGGAGTGCCTCGTCAACACGTGCATGACCATTGACTCACTTACTCGTGGGTCCCAGGTCTGCGATCTCTCTATCCTCTCCATCGTCTAACCTTTAGACGCACGGGCACAGACAAAGAGCGGCGCTAGCTTGCCGTGGTGTTATTATAACTAAAAAATAAGCTTGGAAAATAGAAGAATCGCCTAGGACAAGAGACATTGTGGCTGGTCGAGATGGAGCTAACCACACCTATCCTCCGTGCCACGTTAGCATGATGAAGATGTGTGGCTAGTGGGGTGTTTTCGACCGATTGGCTGGGTCCTAAGGTCGAACCATAGGTACTACTACGTCTGATACAGTATATTTTTACACGCACATTTTTCCTCCGTGTCGAGACGTGGCACACCCTACCGCGCGGTTTCGGGGTCCTCCCGGGTGGTGCACGCATATATTATTCCTTGCCAAGACGTGGGACGCCCTACCGCGTGTTTTCTGGGTCCTCCTCGGTCGTAGCGCCGAAGCAAGTAAATGATTCGTCAAATCACGAAAGACCACCTTTCCCGCCAAGTACATCAGTGAAGCATGGTGGCTAGCTAGTTGGGCTAGTGCAACTGATTAGCTAGGCCGCCGCCACATTTGTTTTTTCACCCTTTTTTATCTCCTTGCCAGCAGGTAAATTTAAATATACACCGCGGCGTTGCTCTAGTCTTTGTGTGCGGTAGGCGTGGCGGGATTTTTAAGTTTTTGATTGAGGGGAGCAGGCGCGGCAGGATTTTTAATTTTTTGATTGACGGGAGCAGGCGCGGCAGTAATTAGTCACGACGACTCCGCCTGTAAAACCCACTGCTCCCTGATGTGAGAAGTCGTCGACTGGTGTTTTCCCATGGTGAAAACCTAAAGATTCCCCGCTCCTCGGCTGGCACCCTCCGCCTTCCCGTAGATTGCATTGCCTTTCAGCCGTTTCGCCCCCTTTGCTTCCTCTCCCCATTTCTTCTACTTGGTGCCATGGCGGCGCAGCATATCACGGAGTCTAAGGTGAGGCGCCTGACACAGGAGCTCCAGGCCAAGGATGCGGAGCTCAGGGCAAAGGACGTGGAGCTCCGTGAGCTCAAGGAGGAGAGGAGTGCCATGCTCCTCCGTTATGTGCGGGAGTTCACGGAGCTTCAAAAGCGGCAGGCGTCCAACGCAAAGATGCTCGAGGCGTCGACAGCGTTGTAGCAGAAAGCGGGAGATACGATAGGCCGTCAGGTGAGGCGGCTGGAGAGCAAGCGGGCCGATCGTGACGAGGTCCAGGATAGCCTCAGACACTTGGTGGACCAAGTTGCCATGCACGTGTTGCGGCTGCGCAATGCCTACTGTAGTGCCAGCGCGACCATGCCGGCCGTCGGGCTAAACCCGTTCGACCACCCCGTCGACTTCAACGAGCTGTGGCTTCCTGGCCTGGTCTCCTTCTTCACCTATATATCTGAGGAGCTGAGCCGTCTCCGCGCCATGGTGGGGGCGGAGCTGGACAAGGAGGTGTTGCGGGTTGTCGTCGTTGTTGTCGGGCGAATCCTCTCAGGGCTCTGTCACCGGAAGCCATTCGTGCCATTGGATGCCGTATTTGACGATCTGGCTCCCGTCGACCGGGAGCGGGCTCTGCGGGCCGTTGCACCCTGCATCACCAACGTCATGCGCGTCGAGAAGCAGAGGGACTTCGGTGGTGTTTAGGCGTCCTCTGCATGGGCATCTCCATGTCTCGGTGCAACATGACCGTTGTATCAAACTCAGACGATGCAGATCAGTCACTGTAGCACAAAGCGTGTGCGTGTGTTTGGTTGCATTCTCATCTCAATATAGTTATTCCCTCTTCGTGTATTTGTGGTAATCTACTAGTGTGGACTCATGCACTCCCCAAACACCCAAAAGTTGGTCGAGAAGGGAATTTTTGCTCCCATCCCGTGTACCCTTCATATACCCTGGATAAACACTGAGTCGTGCTTCATATGGTTTATGTTTCATGGAGTACTATAGCACCGTACACTCCGTGCGCTGTAGACCTAGTTCTGTTAACATTGATCTCACCGTTCATTCTCGACTGGACAGTCGAAAAAGTGGTACTATGTTACATTACTGTTCATATAGTTGACATGCGCACAACATCATTTGTTATCGTCATATCTTACTACACTAGCAACAAGCTTATGTAGTACTGACGTATGAACCACTGCACATGCCTAGTAGTAGGAGCACTGTGTATGTTCAAGTGGCTACCGTGTTTTGCACTCCTCCGTCGTAATAGTAGAAACGCTTGTTGTAATCATTTTTTCCTTCAGAAAAAAACAACGGACTCGCTCTACCGTGCGGATCCTCCTCGACGGTCGTCGGGAACCTTGCTACTCACTTTCGCCGACGTGTGGGACAACCAGCATGGGGGTCCACCAGCCATGTACTAAATTACTCCATAGTAGAGTGCCCAACTGCACGGTAGACTACCCCGATCGAAGCGCCGCAGTAATGCCCAATGAGCCGTCAAATCACAAAACCCCCTCCTTTCCAGCAGTAAGTTGGACGGACGAAGCAACCATCATTTCACTCTTCTCTCTCAGCTTCCTCTCTACCCGACCTCGCTTCTCCCTCATATTGTTCCTCATTTCTTCAAGAAAACCCTGACCTGCTTCTGCCATTGTTCTTCTCTCCCAAAGAAGGAAAAGTGAACGCATCAATGGTGTTGATTCTGGCCAAGGCCCGGTCTTGCTACCCGGAGACTGATCCTATAAATCCCTCTCTGTTCTTATTTTGGGTTTGTGATTATGGTTTCTTTTCTTTTATTTCTATTTGAAAGTTTCTTGATGGACATTGGAGCACCGGCCGAAGTGATGTCTATGGCTCTGGCCAAAACCGTCGAGGCTCATGGTATGAAGAAGTGCAAGCACCCCGCCGAGACTATCGCAGACAAGCTCAAAGCCATCGCCCTGTCCAAGCCCCCCCTCTCCGGGATCCCTCATTAAGCAAGTCCGGGTAATATCTCTTCTTGACGATCTTTTTCTCGATCTTGATCGTGTTTTTTCATCTAACACACAGTACTAGTACAAGTAGTAAAACTTTCTGGGTGATCTTGCATGTGATTTTTGTGTGCCAAATGACGGTTCTAAATTCCTCCTTTGACCAAAACATGCGAGAGGTTGACACTGATTTCTTATAGATTACTTTCAACTACTTTGTGAACATCAATGCTACCTTTGAAGAGGGTATATTTGCATCAGTAACTTGTGTTATGGATATTCCAAGTAATCCCTCTGCTCTCATGCCTCTGAAGACATGTTCTAGGGCCAGTTCTTTTAGGAGATTCTCCCAGAATTGCCCCCCTCCCAAAATTCTCCCAGAATTGTCACTTCATATATTTTTTACAATCCTAGCTAATTAGACCTTAACTAGATAGGATTGTAAAAAATATATATTGTGGCGATTCTGCGAGAAGCTATGGAGGGGGGCGATCCTCGGAGAATCGCCCAAAAGAACTGGCCCCTAGTGTCTTTTTTCACTCATTTATGTGCGTATATGTAGTCATATATGGAGTAAAATATCGAATATCATCTTATATTTCTGAACGAAGGTAGTAATAAAATATTTGGTTTCTGTTTGAATTAGAACCACGTCCGAGGTGGAGATGAAGTTCTCAAAGTCATGCCATGTGAACTGGTAGACCTGAGGATGAGTTATATTACAAACTATCCAGCTGATGTGTCCTTGTCGCCACGTGTCCTGAACTAGTATTTTCCTGTAGCATTGTTGTCAGGCGTGTTCTCGAGGCTGTACTTGACCACAGCAATTTCCTAGTTGTGCCTTCGATTACGAAGGGTGTGGTTCTTGTAAAGCTTCCCGACAAATCTGATGCGGCCTGTCTTCATCGTCATGTTTATGAGTGGAAAGACCACTCTTTTAGGTTCTCCAAGGTTGAGGAGATGGTGATGGTGCCGGTAGACATCTCTCACGAAGTCCATGGCCTAGTCAGTTATGCGGGGTTCATCCCGTAGGTCGGTGGCAAGAAATAATCTGCACAGTTTAATTAGTGCAACTTTGCTTGTGTGTAGTAAGTACTATTGTTCAGTACTTGATTTGTTTTTGTGAACAATGTATTGTTTAGTACTGCCGCTTTTGGTGTGTGGTGAGTCCTGAGAACAGTCTATGTTAATGTCTGTCCACTCAATTTAGTTTGTATATTTTGAAGTATCCAGATCATATTTTTTGTGAGGACGGTTTATCAATTATGGTTACACTCCAATATCTGTATGCATTGCAGGGTTTATCGCACCCACCAGGATTTCCAGCCCCGTGGATGTTTGGTCCATATGATTTGTCATGACCTTTGGACTGTCCTGCTTGTGGGAGTAGGCTGGGGCCCTGCATGCCATGCGTGGTTGGATGACCAATCTTCTGTTTAGTACTTCAACTTAGTGATTTCCTGGTAAGGATTCACTCATGTCACATCAAGTAAATCTTATTGATTTATTGTCTAAATCTTATTGAATTAATGTCATGTTTTCTTTCTTTTGCTGCAATTTTACGATGCAGGTTTTCCCATGTGACATTCATCACAGAATAAACCGTTTGGTTTGCTCTACAATGGATATTTTTGCAGGTTTCACTTCTTATGTCGTGTCAGTAACAAAGGCACTGTCCATCACTTATATTATTGGAAAAAAAATTGGATCATTCTGTTGTCTGAGTACAAGCTGAATCTGTAGCGACCCGACCTCAGATTGTCATGTCTCTGTGCTTCAGTGTCATCCCTGGATCAATAATGCTGACACACATAGTACTCGAAGGATTTATAACAGAGTAGCAATCACACACTAATTATTACATCGAATGTCTCAAAAGAGAACTTATTACAATAATATGGCTTAAGGCCATCTAATGCGATAATAGCGGAAGGCTTGGAAGATAAAGTGAGTCCATCAACTCCAACGGCATAGCTGAGCTGTACGGCAACGACCTAACGAACCTTACTCCTCGTCTGAAAAGTCTGCAACATAATACGTTGCAGCCCGAAAACGGGTAAGCACATGGAATATGCTGGCAATATAACACAGTAGAGCAAGAACAGGATAATACTATCACTACATGCATATTTGGCTGATGGAAAGCTCTAAGGTTATAGTTTTACGAAAAGCCAATTTTTCCCTACAACAAAGGAATAGATTTTAATTTAACTATCATGGTGGTAGAAACATTGAGAAGGTATAACCCCAACTCAATCCCAATTAAAGTAATTAACAACCCAACAATATTAATTAAGAGTGGTGGGATACATGTGATAACCCAAGTACTAGATACTCAAGATTGTCCATAACCGGGGACACGGCTAACCATAATTAGATTGTACACTCTACAGAGGTTCGCGCACTTTTCCCCACAAGACTCGATCGCTTCCGTTGGATTTCTCGCACTGCACGGTGTTTGAGAAACGGCTGACCGAGACATAGTCTTTCAGAAACATTGACTCCCTACTCCGGGTAGACCATACCAAACCTACAAAACCCACTACCTGCTGATCTACCTCTTCAAGAGCTTCACGTAACTTACTCAACTATGCTAGAGCCCATAATAGCTTGTGTCTGCACACGGAAGTTTCTAGCATGAATCATCTCAGTTCCCTTTAAGCCTGGGTGGCGGTCCATAGGAAGATCACACGGGTACCCCGGGATTCCCAAAAAAACAGACAACACTGGGTTCCCAAGGTGCCTCAATCCACCCAGATGTTAATTTTGAGTTGCCACCTTAAGTTGAACCATTAATTAACAATCTCACATCTGTCATGGATTCACTCAAACCCAAACCACGTCTCTGAGCATAGCATAGCAATATAAACAGCAGCGTGAAGTAACTCCCAAGGGTTTGATAGTAACAGGCAATAGGTTCTACCACAACAACTACTTCCCAACCCCAAATTAATGACATCCTAATCATGCAATGTTTGAGGATTGAACTAATGCATAAAAACTGGGTATGAAAAGAGTATGATCAATGTGTTACTTGCCTTGCTGACGATCCACGAATCCTAGAGACTTGTAGTAACACGCTTCGCACTCCGTGAATTCTATCGCAAATAAACAATAGCATACATAAGAAACAAGCAAAAAATGCACAAGCAAAACTCAAATATAAGAGGTTGACCAGAAAATTCAACTTAAGAACTCCGGGTTGCAAAAAGAATCAAATCAAACGGAGCAACAAAATTCAAACGGCGAAAGAAACAAGATCCGTTTACTAATCTGAACTAAGGTCAAATTTTATAGTAACAAAATCTTGTTTAAGTTGATTAAACAGAAAGAGGGTCTCGAGACAAAACTCTAGGCGTTTGAATCGCCTAATTCCGACTAACGAGCGAAAAGATAAGCAAAAACTAAGATCGGATCAGAAATCGCCATCGAAAATAATCGCGGATAAATCCGATAAAAGAAAACTGACGAACAGACTAACGAATGAGCGTTCGTTATCTCTAACTAACGGAAGAAAACCGTTCTTTTAAACGAACGTATGGAAGAACGTCCTCTAATTAGAAGAACCGAGAAAAACCGGCAAACCGATCCAAAAAAACCGAACTAGGGTTTCTAAAATAACCGGCGGCTCGGATCCGTGGTACCTCCGTGAGGGCTCGGTGAGGCGGGTTAGGTAATGGCGGCGGCTTGCCGGCGGCGGCTCAGCGGCTGGGCAGCGGCGGGCCAGGGAGGCGCGCCTTCAGGCGAACTCTTGGCGGCGGTGGTTGGTGGTGGTGGGGGCTCGGGGAGGGAGTATATAAGGAGGGGGGCGCGGCTTGGAGGAGGGGCCAAGGCGGCGGTGGTGGAGTCCGGCTCGGACTCCTCATCCGAGTCGGCGGCGGCGGCGCGCGCGAGGTAGGCGGCGGAGTCGCTGGGAGTTGGGCCGGCCCGACTGGGTTTCGGCCCAGTCAGTGCCCGAAGTTTTTTTTAAAATAATTTTTCCGAACAGAAAATAAATCCTATAGAATAAAATAAAAATCTGAAAATGCCAAAACAAATTTTCACCGTCTAAATGAAATATTTAGAACGAGATGAACATTTTCTTGGCCCTAAAATGCAACTTTGAAAACGTGCAATTTTTCTAATGGAAATAAAATCAAATAAATGATTTTAACATTTTTCCTCCAATATTTCAATTGTTTTGGAGAAGTCATATTATCTCCTCTCATGTATGTTCAATATGAAATATTTTTCGGAGAGAAAAATAATTAAAATCAAAGTCCTCGTTTCATTATTTGATAAAAATCAAATATGAAAACCCGGAAATCCAACTCTCTGAGGGTCCTTGAGTTGCTTAGGATTTCGAGGATTGCAGAACGAAAATGCATTAAAATATGATGTGCAAGAATGACCTATGTATAACATTCCAAATTGAAAATTTGGGATGTTACAAACCTACCCCCCTTAAGATGAATCTCGTCCTCGAGATTCGGGTTGGCTAGAAAATAGGTGTGGGTGGGCTTTGTGAAGATCATCCTCTCGTTCCCAGGTGGCTTCATCCTCGGTATGGTGGCTCCACTGAACCTTGCAAAACTTAATAACCTTGCTGCAGGTGACTCGGCTGGCAAACTCATGAATCTTCACTGGCTTCTCCTCATAAGTGAAATCACTGTCCAGCTGAATTGCCTCCAAGGGTAATGTATCTCTTATCGGTATATCGGCCATCTCAGCATGAGACTTCTTCAACTGTGAAACGTGGAACACATCATGAACTCCTGACAATCCCTCTGGTAATTTCAGCTTGTAGGCAACTTCTCCCATCCGTTCCAAAACACGATACGGTCCTACAAATTTCGGGGCTAACTTTCCCTTAACTCCAAAACGTTTCACTCCTCACAAGGGTGATACTCGTAGATATGCTCTATCTCCAATTTCATAGGTTACCTCCTTGCGTTTCGAGTCTGCATAACTCTTACATGCAGGTGAGCAATCTTCAGTCTATCTTGAATCAGCTTAACCTTCTCTTCAGACTCCTTGATCAGGTCTGGTCCAAACAGCTGTCGGTCTCCTACCTCATTCCACATCAACGGCGTTCTGCACCTCCGTCCATACAGGGCTTCGAACGGTCCCATCTTCAAACTGGCTTGGTAGCTATTGTTGTATGAGAACTCTGCGTAAGGCAAATTGTCATCCCAACTAGATCCATAATCTAGCGCGCAGGCTCTTAACATATCTTCCAGTATCTCATTGACTCTCTCGGTCTGCCCATCCGTCTGCGGGATGGAATGATGTACTGAACTCCAATCTCGTTCCCAAAGTCTGGTGTAGTTGATGCCAAAACTTTGAGGTAAACTATGTTCCTCTATCTGATACGATGGTCCTCGAAACTCCATGCAGACATACGATCATGGACATATATATCTTGGCCAACTTCGCACTTGTATAGGTGGTTTTCACTGGGATAAAGTGAGCCACTTTGGTCAAGCGATCAACCACTACCCATATTGAATCATATCCTGCTTTCGTCCTAGGTAGTCTGGTGATAAAGTCCATGCCAAGTTTATCCCACTTCCATTCGGGTATCGGCATAGGCTGTATGATCATCTTTGGCTTCGATGCTCTGCCTTCACTCTCTAACATACATCACATACGGATACATACTCGGCGATATCCTTCTTCATACCAGCCCACCAGAAACGTTCCTTCAAATCCAAATACATCTTGGTGTTTCCGGGGTGTATCGAGTATGGTGAGTCATGAGCCTCCTGAAGTATTAACTTCCTGATTTCTGGGTTATTGCGCACATAAACACGGTCCTCAAACCATAAGGTATCATGCTCATCATCACGAAAACCTTTGGCCTTTCCTTTGCTCATCTTCTCTTTTATCTCGGCAATCTCTTTGTCATCTTTCTGAGCTTCTGGAATCTTTTCCAACAATGTAGAGTGAACTTCCATTGTTGCAACGAAACCTCTTGGAACAATCTCCAATCGAAGTTCCATGATATCCTCGGCTAACTCCTTCAGCAATCCCTTACTTTCAAGGATATTGGCATAACTCTTCCGGCTCAAAGCGTGCCTTTCTGACATTGGCCTTTCCTGGATGATAGTGTAGCTTCATATCGTAATCCTTTATAAGATCCAACCATCTCCTTTGCCTAAGGTTCAGCTCCTTTTGGGTGAAAATGTACTTCAAACTCTTATGATCCGTGTACACATCACAACGGTTTCCAATAAGATAATGTCTCCAAGTCTTCAACGCATGCACTACGGCTGCTAGCTCCAAATCATGCGTGGCATAGTTCAACTCATGGGGTTTTAGTTGTCGTGAGGCATACGAAACAACTCTTCCGTCCTGCATAAGCACACATCCAAGTCCCAAGCGAGAGGCGTCGCAATACACTTGAAACTCCTTATGTATATCTGGCAGTGTTAGCACTGGAGCTGTAGCCAAACGTTTCTTCAACTCCTGAAAACTTGCCTCACAATCTTCTTTCCATTTAAACTTAGTATCCTTCTTTAATAATTCAGTCATTGGTTTTGCAATCTTGGAAAAATTCTCAATGAATCTCCGATAGTATCTTGTGATTCCAAGGAAACTGCGGATCTCCCTAACTGAAGTGGGTGCCAACCATTCGGTGGATGGCCCGAACCTTCTTTGGGGTCTCTTGCTATACCTTCTCCTGATATAACATGCCCAAGGCATCCAACTTCCTTCAACCAAAACTCGCACTTGCTGAACTTGGCGTATAACTGGTGTTCCCTGAGTTTCTCGAGAACCAAACGCAAATGCTCCTAGTGCTCCTCTTCATTCTTCGAGTATATCATGATATCATCGATAAACACCACCACAAACTTGTCCAAATACTCCATGAACACCTTGTTCATCATGCTCATGAAATAGGCAGGGGCGTTAGTCAGTCCAAACGACATGACCGTATACTCGTATAATCCATACCGCGTGGTGAACGCTGTCTTCGGTATATCCTTCTCTCGGATCTTCAACTGATGGTATCCCGATCATAGATCAATCTTTGAAAACACCGTAGCTCCTTGCAGTTGATCAAACAGATCATTGATCATCGGTAGTGGGTACTTGTTCTTAATCGTTACCTCATTCCAGGCTCGATAATCAACAACCATCCTTAGTGATTTATCCTTCTTTTCAACCAAAAGTACTGGAGCTCCCCAAGGTGATGAACTCCTTCGAATGTAACCTTTCTCCAATAACTCCTTGATTTGTTTCTTAATTTCCTCCAGATCATCTGCGGGCATCCGATAGGGTCTCTTGGATATTGGCCATGTTCCTGACAATAGTTCTATCAAAAACTCGATGTCTCGATCCGGTGGCATGCCTGGTAACTCTTCTGGGAAAACATCCGGGTAATCCTTTACTACAGGCACTTCCTCCTGCACAACTCCGGTGAGGGTATTCACTTGGCTCCTCCTAGGCACATGCCTAGATACATACTTAATCCTTTTTCCCTCCGGGGTGGTGAGATAAATCGACTTACTCGCACAGTCAGTACTTCCTCCATACTTTCACATCCAGTCCATACCTAATATCACATCAAATCCTTGTGACTACAAGATAATTAGGTAAGACGGAAAAACATGGGTACCAATGGTTAGGGGTATCTGGTTGCACCATCGGCTAGCCATATACTCTGCTCCAGGCGAGCTCACAAGAAGAGAGGTCCTAAGGGTTTGGGGTTGGTAGTTTAAACTTATCCACGAATCCCCTTGATATGTATGAATGCGATGCACTAGTATCGAAAAGAACAAGAGCGGTAAATGACTTAACCAAAAACTTAGCTATTACCGCATCCGGCTGCTCTTCAACCTCCTCCACGTTAACGTGGTTCACTTGTCATTTGTTGAATGGATTAGGCTTCTTCCCAGCGCTCTCATTTCCGTTTCCATTCCTTCCTTCAGGGCAATCGTTGGTATAGTGCCCTGTCTTCCCGCACTTAAAGCAAGTAACTTGACTTAGGTCTCTTTTGGCGGGTGTGGCTGGATTGGAGCGGTTGTGATTGTTGTTAGCTCCGTTCCCATTCTTAGCACCATTGTGGTTATGCGATCCTCCCCCAGTGTGGGTGTGACCTCCATGGTTATGAACAAGTCCTCCCGAATTTGGGGTTAAGCGAGGCTTCTGTTGAGCTCCTGAATTATACTTCCCTTGTCCATACTTCCTCTTACGACTTTCAATCTGCCGATGCTTCCCTTCAATCATAAGAGCCTTATCTACCATCTCCTGGTAGTTGTTCAAGGTTGCTACCATCAACTGCATGCTCATCTCATCATTCAGCCCTTCCATAAACTTCTCCTGTTTCGCAGCATCTGTGGCCACATCATCAGGGGCATAGAGTGATAGCTTGCTAAAGTCATCCACGTACTGAGCCACAGTACGGTTCCCCTGGCGTAAGTTGTGGAACTCCCGCTTCTTCATCTGCATAGCTCCAGTTGAGACATGGGTTGTGCGGAAAGCTTCTTGGCCCGGTCCCAAGTGACATTGGCTATAGGAAAAGTAGCCGTGTAATTCTCCCACCATGAGGCTGCTGGTCCGTCCAATTGGTGTGCGGCAAAGCGCACCTTCTCAGTATCTGTGCAACTTGCGGTGGTCAACTCCCTTCCAATACGGCGTAGCCAATCATCAGCAACTATTGGCTCGGTGCTACTGGAAAACACCGGCAGCTGTAACCTTAGAAAACGGGCTAGGTTGTCCACTGGCGGCGGGTTATTATTGTTACCCTGGTTCTGAACTAGCAATTGTATCAAAGCATTCTGCTACTGGATCAATTGGGTGAGCTCCGGTGGAAAAGCAAAACCAGTGTCACGTCTCGGAGGCATCTGATGGGTTTAGATGGAAGAGATTAGAATAGAAAAAGGTTTAACGAGAAAGGACTACCCATATGCTCATGAGACAAACACAATCATTTCACTCAATCAATCAAGCAAGGGCATACAAACGGTCTAGAACTATCGCAAAAGTGCTCAACTACTACTAAATAGATGGGGAAATACTACTAATATATGGTGGTCCTCTAGAAATTTTGATCGGTGGAAGACTCCATGATGTCTGCTCCAGCTTCGTCTTCAAAGTCATCATCACTAGGATCGAGAATCAGTGTAAATGCGATGATGATGTAGTTATGCAGGCAAGTGGGGTCGTTGTCTTCTTCTCCCAAAGTCTTTGGTCCTCCCATGAATACTACGATCTTCTTAACCAGGTCGTCATTCTTCTCCAGTAGTGTCTTGATTTCCTCCTCATATCCATCGCGTGTAAACTTGAGTTCTTCCTCCAGCTTGATGATTCTAGTCTTCGCCTTCTTCAACTCCATCATGTCTGCGCACATCTGGTTCTCCTGACGTCGAATGTGCTGGTTTAGCTCCTGGATGAAAGCTGCAACGGATCTATCCTTCCTGGTGCTGATTACTTCCCATTGCTCGTCTCGGCGCCCACATATTTGATAGATAGTGTCCTTAAGTTCCCTATTGTAGACTTCTCCAATGCGTCCCATGGTAATGTGAGCTGCCATGCTCTTGCCTAGACTCCAGGTGGGTGCTTCGAAAGAAAATTCTATGGATTTAGAAGTTGGCGAGAACGTCCTTCCTGGAACTTGTACTTGAATTATCCAGCGCTCCTCTTCGGGTAAGGTGGCGTTATACGTTCCGGTGAAACTTGGTATTCCAATATTCAAGTACCTAGTGACTTCCTTCAAGTGGCGTCCAAAAGGTGTGTCTTCATCCGGTTGCGCAAACTTGTTCTTCATCTCCGTCATCCTAAAGAGTGGAAAATTGGAGAGGAGTCAGAAATGAGTAGAGAAGAGTGACCTATGGTTTATCTTAGTGGTCGTGTCCTACACTCAGCGTGTGCTCTGATAAGATCTTGTAGCGACCCGACCTCAGATGGTCAAGTCTACGTGCCGGTGTCATCCACGGATCGCATGTCTTTGACACACACGATTACTCGAAGGATTTATAACAGTAGCAATCACACACTTATTACATCGAATTTCTCAAAATAGAAATTATTACAATAATATGGCTTAAGGCCATCTAATGCGATAACAGCTGAAGGCTTGTAAGATAAACTGAGTGCATCAAATCCAACTGCATAGCTGAAATGTCTGTACAACGACCTAACGAACCTTACTCCTCGTCTGAAAAGTCTGCAACATAATACGTTGCAGCCCGAAAACGGGTCAGCACATGGAATATGTTGGCAATATAACACAGTAGAGCAAGAACAGGATAATACTGTCACTACATGCACATTTGGCTGATGGAAAGCTCTAAGGTTATAGTTTTGCGAAAAGCCAATTTTTTCCCTACAACAAAGGAATAGATTTTAATTTAACTATCATGGTGGTTGAAACATTGAGAAGGTATAACCCCAACTCAATCCCAATAAAAGTAATTAACAGCCCAACAATATTAAATAAGAGTGATGAGATACATGTGATAACCCAAGTACTAGATACTCAAAATTGTCCATAACCGGGGACACGGCTAACCATGATTAGATTGTACACTCTGCAGAGGTTTGCGCACTTTTCCCCACAAGACTCGATCGCTTAGTTGGATTTCTCGCCTTTGCACGGTGTTTGAGAAACGGATGACCGAGACATAGTCTTCCAGAAACATTAACTCCCTACTCCGGGTAGACCATACCAAACCTACAAAACCCACTACCTGCTGATCTACCTCTTCAAGAGCTTCACGTAACTTACTCAACTATGCGAGAGCCCATAATAGCTTGTGGCTGCACGGAAGTTTCTAGCATGAATCATTTCAGTTCCCTTTAAGCACAGGTGGCGGTCCATAGGAAGATCACACGGGTACCCGGGATTTCAAAAAACAGACAACACTGGGTTCCCCAGGTGCCTCAATCCACACAGATGTTAATTTAAGTTGCCACCTTAAGTTGAACCACTAATTAACAATCTCACAGCTGTCATGGATTCACTCAAACCCAAACCACGTCTACGAGCATAGCATAGCAATATAAGCAACGAGTAGAAGTAACTCCCAAGGGTTTGATAGTAACAGGGCAATAGGTTCTACTTCAACAACTACTTCCCAACCCACAAATTAATGACATCTTAATCATGCAATGTTTCAAGATTGAACTAATGCATAAAAACTGGGTATGAAAAGAGTATGATCAATGTGTTACTTGCCTTGCTGACGATCCGCGAATCCTAGAGACTCGTAGTAACACGCTTCGCACTCCGCGAATTCTATCGCAAACAAAAAATAACATACATAAGCAACAAGCAACAAATGCAAAAGCAAAACTCAAATAAAAGAGGTTGACCAGAAAGTTCAACTTAAGAACTCCGGCTCGCAAAAATAATCAAATCAAACGGAGCAACGAAATTCAAACGGCGAAAGAAACAAGATCCGTTTACTAATCTGAACTAAGGTCAAATTTTACAGTACCAAAATCTTGTTTCAGTTGATTAAACAGAAAGAGGGTCTCGAAACGAAACTCTAGGCATTTGAATCGCCTGATTCCGACTAACCAGCGAAAAGATAAGCAGAAACTTAGATCGGATCAGAAATCACGATCGAAAATAATCGCGGATAAATCCGATAAAAGAAAACTGACGAACAGACTAACGAACGAGCGTTCGTTAGCTGTAACTAACGGAAGAAAACCGTTCGTTTAAACAAACATACGGACGAACGTCCGCTAATTAGAAGAACCGAGAAAAACCGGTGAACCGATCTAAAAAAACCGAACTAGGGCTTCTAAAAAACCGAACGTTTTTTTTAAAACCGGTGGCTCCGGTCCGGCGTGGTACCTCCGGCGAGGGCCTCTGGCGAGGCGGGGTTGGGCGGCAGCGGCTTCTTGGGCGGCGGGGCTCGGCGGCGCTGGCGGCAAGCGGTTGGCGGCGGTACTGTGCAGTGGCCAGCGGCGGGAGGCGGCGGCAGCGGCTGACTCAGGCGGGCTCTTGGCGGCGGTGGTGGTTGGTGGTGGTGGGGGCTCGGAGGAGTATATAAGGAGGCGGCGGCTTGGAGGTGGGGCCAAGGCGGCGGCGGTGGAGTCCGGCTCGGACTCCTCGTCCGAAGTCGGCGGCGGCGGAGGCGGCCTTGAGGAAGGCGGCGGCGCGGGGAGTTGGGCCGGCCTGGCTGAGTTTTGGCCCAGTCGGTGCCTGAAGTTTTTTTAAAATAATTTCGCCGAACAGAAAATAAATCCTACAAAATAATATAAAAAATCTAAAAATGCCAAAACAAATTTTCACCGTCTAAATGAAATATTTAGAACGAGATCAACATTTTCTTGGCCCTAACTGCAATTTTGAAAACGTGCAATTTTTCTAATGCAAATAAAATCAAATAAAATCAAATAAATGATTTTAACATTTTTCTCCAATATTTCAATTGTTTTGGAGAAGTCATATTATCTCCTCTCATCTATGTTCAATATAAAACATTTTTCGGAGAGTGACGATGTCCTGGACTAGGGGGTACTCACCACGTCGTCTCCCGATCAGTTGGATTGGGCCGAGGATCCCCATGGCCGTATACTCATGGGCCAGTCCGGACAGTTGCCGCATACAAGGAAGGTTCCACAAGACTTGGCGATCAACACAAGGACTCCTCCCCCACCGGCGTATTCGGCTAGGACTCTTGTTATCTTAGGCCTCTGGTGCATTATATAAACCGAGGCCAGGCTAGTCGATAGATATATACAACAATCATACCATAGGCTAGCTTCTAGGGTTTAGCCTCCTTGATCTCGTGGTAGATCTACTCTTGTACTACCCATATCATCAATATTAATCAAGCGGAGTAGGGTATTACCTCCATCGAGAGGGCCCGAACACAGTTAAAAACATCGTGTCCCTTGTCTCCTGTTACCATCCGCCTAGACGCACAGTTCGGGACCCCTACCGAGATCCGCCGGTTTTGACACACCGACATTGGTGCTTTCATTGAGAGTTCCGCTGTGTGTTCGGCAAAAGGTCGATGGCTCCCCTGCAGATCAACTGCGAATTCGGCATCTTCGTCACCAGCTCAACTGGTCACCTTGGTTCGACCAAGGACTGCGCCCTACTTCCGATTGTCATGTTCGGATGAGGGCCTTCATCAACATCAACTCCGATCTCTATCAAGATCATGGAGGAATCATCCAGGGAGCCCGGGGGCTCAACGCCAACATTGCCCTCGGGCGATCGTACTGTTTTCTGGACAGAGGACTTGTGTCCGCCGTCACCGCCCCCTCAAGCGTCGTTTTAACGATTTCTTAGATAGAATTGTGCGGAATTGAGTCTACAACAACCCTGGAAAATTTCGTCGAGTTCCGATGGAGGAATCTCTGGCAATCTCCGGTATACCGGAACCGCATTAAATCTGGACGAGAATCCGGACGAGTTTAGGGCGTGGTGTCCAGCTTCTAGATCGGACTTCCTTTGGAAGATCCAACCGTTGATCGGCTGTGGAATTCCTATATCTACCACCCCTCAAAATTTTAGCTCAATCCGACCGTCCAAACTCCGGTAACCTTCTGATTAGTGCATCACTTTTCGGATCTGTTTTTACGTGCGGCAGAATCCGACCGAGTTCGTCTTTTTTATGAGCAGGATTTTGGACATCCTTTCTGAAGGAAGTTTTGTATGGGGTATTGTGTTTTGTTTCTGAACACATCCCACTAGCTTTAAGATCTTTTGAACATGATCTTCAACATCATGCTGATGTCAAACCAGTCCGGCAATATTGCTCCACGGCTGCCGACCTGCGCTAGACACGTCGTCACTTTGTTGAGCCGAGTTCAACTTCTCCGGATCATCATCTCGGCAAGCCGAACAAGAGTCCGGCATCGCGAAGGATAAATCATCACCAACATCGCCGCCCCACGGATTACACGGAGAGGGCATACCGGCATCGCCGCACGGTCGCTTCATCAAGCCGGCATCGACAACGTCACGACCTGCATCGGCAGGGCCGCACTATTGCTTCTTCAAGCTGGTGTCCATCACGCCGACCTACTTCGACATCTCGGCTGGACCGGGGGCTTCGCCATCTCTTCATCAACCAACTCCGGACACTTCGGCGTCACTAGCCGACCAGGCAATGGGTGCGGGGATCGAGACCCAGTTTTGGGAATCACCTTCCTTCGGATTGCTACAACAAATAAACCAGGTGCTATTAATCCTAGTATTTCTTTTTGCTTGTTTGGGTTAATTTTTCCCAAAGAATTATTACTCTGGTTTGTCCATCATATGTACACAGGTCTATCAAATGGTGGTCGCATTATCGACGGTCGCATGATGGTTCGGTCAGTTTCCGTACATAGTCCGCTGAACGCCGCATCCGGAACTCGGACCGACCTGTGAATCCAGGCTTTGCCACGCCTTTATTGCATTACGCCGACGACCTGCATCGACATTGAGTTCGGCGCCAGGCCATATTTATTTTATTACTCACTTTGCATAAATTATTTATTATGCAACTTTTTTTATTTCCTATTATTACTATTATCCCCGGTCTGCACTATTTTTTGTGCACAGGAAAATGATCCAGCCGGACTATATCCTTTGGCGTCACCTCGGCTGGACGGGGGGCTTCGTCAACACTTCATTACCCCATGCAAGGGACTTCGGCATCACTTTGTCTTCCTGCATTGACCGTGCTATGTCACCACTTCGGAGTGCCGAGCTCTTTGCTCCGCCACCTCGGGATTGGCTTGGGGGATGGAACCTTGTCCCGCATCAAGCTCGGACCGTGTCGTCAATGCCGAACACATCAACAAGCTAAGTTGCCTTCATGCTCAAAGTTTTAAATTTTTAGCTTGTGTTCGGCTCGACCAAGCATTATACTTTTTTGGAAAAAAGTTGCTTGTAAATTTTTTTCCTTGTCCAAACTTTGTTCTCACACACTTGACGCCG
The DNA here is from genome assembly GCA_021605145.1 of Aegilops bicornis. Lineage (NCBI taxonomy): Eukaryota > Viridiplantae > Streptophyta > Magnoliopsida > Poales > Poaceae > Aegilops > Aegilops bicornis. The sequence goes on from CM038672.1 coordinate 88,941,601, forward strand.
CTACCAGCGCTCATTATACTGGGGGCTTCTTTAATGAAGCTTATTAATACGGGCTTCATGCCCAACACATGTGTCACACTTCCGCATGTACCTTTTATTCACCATTATATGCATCGATATGACTTAAGTTTTGGCCAAGCTGGGTTGCTGGCTCTGTGCTTACCCCTCGTTCCCGATTGTTCGGCTAGGTGGTAAAGGGAGCACCTCTGCGATTATTCTTGCTGGTCACCGGATGTGTACCTCGGACCGGGTGAAGCCGAAAGCTAGCGTTCTTAAGGGAATACTCGGTCGGTGAACTAAAAGATGATTTCTTACCTATTCATTACCTGCCCCAGATGTTTTTACGCTCTTTTCGCAGTCCGGACATGCACTTTAGGGCATGCCTCCCGAGAAAAGGAACCCCTAACGGAACTATTCTCCTGGAAGATGTTTCTCACTAACCATGTAATATAACATAACTAGTTGGGCACTTATGCGATGAAGCACTAATGACCCCTACGCTTTGGTCTCCACGCATGCCCGGTTTTTATAACCGCGGCGTGTTGGACACACTCAGGACTATTGGGTCCAGAGGTTGAAGCGAAAAGGTCCGCTATGACAAAGCGATCTACAATCCGGCTAGAAGGCATTTTACATGTCACCTTACATTATATAGTCAACTTTTACCCAAGTCACTTGGGGGCTCTTATGTTTATTTGAGTCGTTTTATAATAAGTGTTTTTCTTCTTAGTCGTTGCAGAGTTTTTATTATTATTTATCACTCCTTTTCTCGACAAGAGTGTGCGGTCACTAGCCGGGGAGCCTAATTTCTCTCTCAAAACCGCTAGAGTTTAGTTTTCTAAAATGGCCTAATGAGAAGTACTACGCCTTAGGGATGGGAGAGACCGTGAGGCTGACCCGCTTGAAGTCTTGAGATAGGATGTGTCATGTTAAAGCACGGCAGAAGCACCTTTTTTTTAAAAAGTCCAATTTTCGGATTGGCACCGAACACTTGATTTTGTTCGGACGTCATGTTTTTCATGACGTTTTTTGGTTTTCCAAGCTTTTGGCACTTTTAAACTATTTGTGTGTTTTCAGCACAAGTCTCATGATGCAATGCGGACACCTTTAGAGATTCGGCAAAAACATTCTCGGATATTGCTATATATGCATCAGTTTAATTGTGTCTCCTGTCAATAGTTGGGTCGCCTGGCTCCAGCTTGCCTCCTACGTTCCGCTTTGTTCGGCTAGGTGTGCAATGGGAGAACCACTGCGATTGTGCTTCCAGCTCGCATGGTCAAGCACCTCAGTGGAGAAAGCCAAAAACTGACTGTCACAATAGGTGTAAACTAGTCAGCGATCCGATGACTATATTAAATAACGGGCCAATCATAACATTGGCCGAAGTGTTTCCGGCTTGACCTCGACTGTCGCCGAACACTACCGGGGGCTAGTAACTGGCCTCCCAAAGTAAATCCTCAATATTTTGCTATTACATTGGAGCTGAGGTTTCATGATCATGCTTAGCATGACAACCCAAAGAAAGGAACCGATAGCGGGACTATTCTCTTTGGAAGACACTTCTTCTGTTAAATAGTAATATAACATATCTCTCTACGTACCTTTGTTTATAAAACCGTATGGCCAGATTGCCTTGTTTATCGTAAATCTTTGCCCTCATAAAGGCTTTATAAAGTAGGACAAACACTCCTCGACTACTGGCCGAGGAGGTTGAAGCCGATGGTCGGTCAACAAAGTTTTGTACAATGCGGATCCGAGCATTAATGACATAAAGTACTTGGATACATTGAGTCATTACACATAATTTGTGATTTTACTATGGATATCGATCCTTAATTGACCACCCGTGCCCGCATTAAGGCTCGGGGGCTACTGGGCTTCGGGCTTATTATTTACAAATATTAAAGGGGCACATCAATCCCCTGATCTGGTGTTGCCACCCGACTAGTGTCTCGGGGGCTACTGCATAGCCTGTTCTATGTAGAAAATTTTAAGTGCAATACAGTTTCCAAGGAGATTTTGATCCTCAGGTTGGTCGGCCGCACCCAACCCGAGTCTCGAGGACTGAGCACGCTGCTTTTTGTGTCCCGACGTATTCTGCCGAGCTAGGACTTGATCCTCATACCGATTTTGCAAATCAACCTGAGTCTCAGCAGCTATGGGGATCAGCGGTCTTATGTCATCCTTAATGTGCATCTCGGGTTTTAGACCGATACACACCTTGTGGGCTACTGGCTATGTATCTCGGCAGAGAATAAATTGCACCAATCAAAAATATTGACAAAAATCGGCCCACATTCGGGGTGGTGCACCACCTCAGAAGCAGTCCGGCCTAAAGCTCGGATGCTAGTGGCTGGCTCCATAGAGGGCATTTCCGGCATTAAGCTCGGCTAAACTCCTTCAAACTTCTTTGAACCAAGGTGATTTACGACACCTCAGATACAGTCCGGCGTTGGAGCTCGGATACATAGTCCGGCGTTGGAGCTCGGATACAGTCCGGCGTTGGAGCTCGGATACATAGTCCGGCGTTGGACCTCGGATACATTCCGGCGTTAGAGCTGGGAAGCAGTCCGGCGTTGGTGCTCGGCTGCAAAAGATACCTCGAATGCAGTCCAGCGTTAGAGCTCGGACGCAAGAGGACACTGCCTCCCGGGAATAACTTCAAACCCGAGGCGTGGCATAAAAATAACAAGGCATTGATAAAGGCCGTAAAATTAAAGGGGCTCCTCGGATACCCGACGTGTAAACTTGTCGAATGCATTTCGGCGATCCTCAAGATCAAAGATGAGAAGATTTGTTGAACCAGTTTTCAAGATCGACGACCGAAGATGAAGAACAGTTCGGAAGAATCGAGGAGCGTCCCTAACTTGAAGACCGGTTCAGGGGGCTACTGACGGTGTCCTGGACTAGGGGGTACTCACCACGTCGTCTCCCGATCAGTTGGATTGGGCCGAGGATCCCCATGGCCGTATACTCATGGGCCAGTCCGGACAGTTGCCGCATACAAGGAAGGTTCGACAAGACTTGGCGATCAAGACAAGGACTCCTCCCTCACCGGCGTATTCAGCTAGGACTCTTGTTATCTTAGGCCTCTGGTGAATTATATAAACCGAGGCCAGGCTAGTCGATAGATATATACAACAATCATACCATAGGCTAGCTTCTAGGGTTTAGCCTCCTTGATCTCATGGTAGATCTACTCTTGTACTACCCATATCATCAATATTAATCAAGCAGGAGTAGGGTATTACCTCCATCGAGAGGGCCCGAACCTGGGTAAAAACATCGTGTCCCTTGTCTCCTGTTACCATCCGCCTAGATGCACAGTTCGGGACCCCCTACCCGAGATCCGCCGGTTTTGACACCGATAGAGAGAAAAATAATTAAAATGAAAATCCTTGTTTCATTATTTGATAAAAATCAAATATGAAAACCCGGAAATCCCCAACTCTCTCCGAGGGTCCTTGAGTTGCTTAGGATTCCGAGGATTGCGGAACGAAAATGCATTAAAATATGATGTGCAAGAATGACCTATGTATAACATTCCAAATTGAAAATTTGGGATGTTAAAAAATCCCTATGATGAACTACAGTTTGGTTTAGCAAACACGCCACAATTAGTCCTTCTCGCGTTTAAAAGAAATGAAGAAAAAGAATGGATCACGGTCATGGAGCCTAGTCAAGTTAGAAAGCTGATCATAGCAGACCCGACACGATCGCTGCTGTCTCGCACATCGGTACCACCTTCAGCAACGAATCTAGCACCGGCAGTTGCTCTTGACCTGAGAGTGACAGCAGCTTAGTCTAATCCAGCTGAGGATTGGGCACCGACCGCGCCAGCGGATCTACCTGAGGATCGGGCATCGACACCAGCACCTGCTCCGACACCGGCACCAGCTCTATAAGGAGCACCATCTCTGGCAGCAGCAACGGCACTACCAGTCGCACCGGCACAGGCACCAACAATGGCTTCGGCTCCTGCACCAACACTTGCACTTGTATCTGCTCCGGCCCGTGCAGCGGCAACGGAACTAGCAGTTGCACCGGCAACAGACTGGGCTGCAGTTCGCACTTCATATACCAAAGTCCTTAGAAAAACAGACATGTTCACCTTCTTGGTAAGCTTTGGCCGCCCAAGTGCTTCGTTCTTTTTTCTTTCCATGTTGTTTCACATGATTCACTGTGTTGATCTAACTATTTGTGTATGTCTTCTTGTTTGCAAACAGAGAATTCCTAGAGCAATGAGGGAGTCGTTCAACAATCCGGGTGACCGTGGCCAAGTTTCTCTTACCATGCGCAGCCTTGGTGTGAATGAACCTGCTCAATATACCGTAAGTACAAAGGATGGTCGCATGATGATTGATGCTAAAGGATGGTCAAGGTTCAAATCTAAATCATATCTTGCGGTAGGGGATGATGTCAAATCGAACTTTCTCGGCAAGGAGAGCTAGTTCAAATCAACTTTGAAATTCTTCAAGAGTAGTACGCATATCGCCGAACTGATCTATCCTCCGAGAGATTTTGATGTAATACTCTGGCATGGTGAAACAAGTGTCCTGTTGAAAGTGCAACTATCCCTGGGTGGTTTTGGTAATGATTAACAACATATAGCTCGATAAGCTAACACTATTTCAAGATAAATATTTCAAGAAAGCTCAATGATTGGCATGGCATGGATTAGAAAGTTGTCGGTGTACAAAAGAAGGGGCGCACCTTTGTACCCCTTTACCTATGCATGGACAGTCGGAGCCGCGCCCGCGGCCACACCAAGCAGAGCAGAGGGACGAAGTAGGTTCCCCCGGCAAGACCCTTGCCGGGGCAGCTCGCCCACACCGGTGGAGTGAGCCACCCTCGAGCCCACGGGGTCCAAATCAGCCAACCACGTAGGAACTAGGGCTCGGGAGGCACCTCCATGGTGGCATGCAGATCTTTGTGAAGACAAGGAATGTTCAAGATCAGATGAGGATTGGAAGACAACGATCCTTGGTGAGATACTTGCCAAGGGAAGCCACAAGACCCCCGACAAGATCCTTGCCGAGGACAACAACACGCCACGGCAAGACCCTTGCTGGGCCACCTGGCAAGGCCCTCACCAAAGACGCCAGCGGGGCCACCTCCAGGCCCGCACCAACCAAGTCTCACCCACTGTTCGCATGCAGCTGCCAGCCCAACCAGCTGGACAGGTGCCTGCGTGGCAACATGCGGCTTCCAGGCCAACTCACCAAGCGCCTACATGGTGGCATGCAGATCTTCGTGAAGGCTCCACCACCGCGCAACCTCAGCTGCCTGCCTACCTACATGGCGCCGCACGCATCACTAGCCAGGGCGCGTGTCAAAGCGAGGAGGAGCGGCGATGGACGGGACGGGCCTCGCCCCCGTCCCGGATAAAGCTAGGGGACACCTCAGCGGCACATTAAATGCATCTTGTCCTGTAATACGAGCGATAAGCTCATAATACTGTACGCCTTTCCACCTCCTGTATGCCACTGTGGCAGCCCCTTTCGACTATAAAAGGAGGCCCATGGCATACTGGAGAAGTATTCGGCTTTTTGGGACCACGCACCCACCATAGCTAGTTCGAGAGATCAAGAACAGTCCGAAATAAACCCACCAAAGCAGGACTAGAGTTTTACGCATCCTCGCAGCCCAAACCTGGGTAAACGATCCTTGTGCTGATTACTTGTCCCGCTCTTCTCGCAACCCTGCGCCCCGGCAACCGTAGTAGGGATTCTTGTGATCCCATAGGTGTCATTCCACACCGACAAAAGTGGACCCCTCAAAATGCTAAGGACAAAAGATTGGCTCAAGCTCAAAGCACAAGACTCTACATTTTTTTAGTGATCCAAGATCACATTGAGTCCATAGGAAAAGCCAATACTATCAAAAGGTGGTGAGGTGTTGCTTAATGAGTTACTTGCTCAAAATTCTTAGTGATATGCTCCAAAAACCCTCAACTACTTTCTCATATCCACATGTGTCCCAAACCAAAAGTCAAACTCGGCCCCACCGAAACTTTCTATCTAGCGCCACCGAGTTCTCTTGACATAGCCACTGCCACAAACCCTAGTCACTTCGGTCTCACCGATAGGGGTCTCGGTCTCACCGAGATGGGATTGAAAACTCTCTGTTTCCCTTCGCAACGTTTCGGTCTAACCGAGATGAGCGATCGGTCCCATCGAGTCTGCAATGCAATCTCTCTGTTTCCTTTTCGTAACGCTTCGGTCCCACAGAGACGAGTGAATCGGTCCCGCCGAGTTTGCCTAACCAACTCTCTGTTAGCTTATTACCAAAATCGGTCCCACCGAGTTTGAGTAATCGGCCCAACTGAGATTATGTTGTGCCCTAACCCTAATGAAATCGGTCCCACCGAGTTGACATGTCGGTCCCACGAAATGCCTAACGGTCACATTATGAACCAAAATGGTCCGACCGAATTTTCTAATTCGGTCCCACAGAGTTTGGTCATTTGTGTCTAACGGTTAGATTTTGTGTGGAGGCTATGTATACCCCTCCACCCACTCTCCATTCGTGGAGAGAGCCATCAGAACATGCCTACACTTCCAACATACATTTTCTGAGAGAGAACCACCTACACTTGTGTTGAGGTCAAGATATTCCATTCCAACCACATAAATCTTGATCTCTAGCCTTCCCCAAGTTGCTTTCCACTCAAATCATCTTTCCACCAAATCCAATCCTATGAGAGAGAGCTGAGTGTTGAGGAGACCATCATTTGAAGCACAAGAGCAATGAGTTCATCATCAACACACCATCTATTACCTTTTGGAGAGTGGTGTCTGATACGTCTCCAACGTATCTATAATTTTTTATTGTTCCATGCTATTATATTATGTGTTTTGGATGTTTATTGGCTTTGTTATCCACTTTTATATTACTTTTGGGACTAACCTATTGACCCAGAGCCCAGTGCAAGTTCCTGTTTTCCCCTTGTTTCAGTGTTTCAAAGAAAAGGAATATCAAACGAAGTCGAAACGGAATGAAACCAACTTGAGAAGTTATTTTTGGAAGGAAAGCTACCGGAAAAACTTGGAGTACACGTCGGGAAAGAGACGAGGAAGCCACGAGGTAGGGGGCGCGCCCTCCACCCTCGTGGGCCCCTCGTGGCCCCCTGACGTATTTCTTCCGCCTATATATATATATATACCCTAAAACGATCGGAGAACAGAATAGATCTGGAGTTCCGCCGCCGCAAGCCTCTGTAGGCACCAAAAGTCAATCGGGACCCTGTTCCGGCACCCTGCCGAAGGGGGGGAACTCTCACCGGTGGCCATCTTCATCATCCCGGCGCTCTCCATGACAAGGAGGGAGTAGTTCACCCTCGGGTATGAGGGTATGTACCACTAGCTATGTGTTTGATCTCTCTCTCTCTCTCGTGTTCTTGATCTGGCACGATCTTGATGTATCGCGAGCTTTCTATTATAGTTGGATCTTATGTTGCTTCTCCCCCTCTACTCCCTTGTAATGGATTGAGTTTTCCCTTTGAAGTAATCTTATTGGATTGAGTCTTTAATGACTTGAGAACACTTGATGTATGTCTTGTCGTGCGTATCTTTGGTGACAATGGGATATCACGCGATTCACTTGATGTATGTTTTGGTGATCAACTTGCGGGTTCCGCCCATGAACTTATGCATAGGGGTTGGCACGTTTTTCGTCGTGATTCTCGGTAGAAACTTTGGGGTACTCTTTGAGGTTCTATGTGTTGGTTGAATAGATGAATCTGAGATTGTGTGATGCATATCGTATAATCATACCCACGGATACTTGAGGTGACATTGGAGTATCTAGGTGACATTAGGGTTTTGGTTGATTTGTATCTTAAGGTGTTATTCTAGTACGAACTCTAGGGCTGTTTGTGGCACTTATAGGAATAGCCCAACGGATAGATTGGAAAGAATAACTCTGAGGTGGTTTCATACCCTACCATAACCTCTTCGCAAAGCCACAAGCTTGGGGATGCTATGTTTGACGAAGATGATATTTTTTGTCCCCCAAGCTTTGATGAGAAAATTCACTATGATGAAAGCATGCCTCCTATCTATGATGATTATTGTGATGACACGTATGCTATAAAGAATAATGATAACCACGAAACTTGTCATCTTGATCTTAATTTTCAAACACATGATAGTTATTTTGTTGAGTTTGCTCCACTATTATTCATGAGAAGAAATTTGCTTATGTGGAGAGTAATAAAATTTCTATGCAAGTAGATCATGAAAAGAATGCTATAGGTGCTGGTTATATTGTTGAATTCATTCATGATGCTACTGAAATTATTATGAGAGAGGATCATATGCTTCTACATATTTCAATAATATCAAGTTTCCTCTCTATGTGTTGAAAATCTTGAAGTTATGCTTGTTTTACCTTCCTATGCAAGTTGATTATTGTTCCCATAAGTTGTTTGCTCACACAATCCCTATGCATAGGAAGTGGGTTAGACCTAAATATGCTAGTCATATTATTCATGATGCTCTCTTTATGTTTCAATTCTTATCTTTTATGTGAGCATCATTGAAATCATCATGCCTAGTTAGGGGCGTTAAACGATAGCGCTTGTTGGGAGACAACCCAATTTTATTTTAGTTTCTTGCTTTTTGGTTCTGTTTAGTAATAAATAATCCATATAGCTTCTTTTTATATGTGGTTTTGTGTTTTAATTAGTGTTTGTGCCAAGTAGAACCTTTGGGAAGACTTGGGTGAAGTCTTTATGATCATGCTGTAAAAACAGAAACTTTAGCCCTCATGAGATTAGCTAAAACCTTTTAATGGAGAGTGCTATTTAGTTGATTCTTTTTGCAGATGATTACTAGACAAATTACTCAGGTCCAACAATTTATTTTAGAATTTTTTGAGTTCCAGAATTTTGCGTTAGTTACAGATTACTACAGACTGTTCTGTTTTTTAACAGATTCTGTTTTTCGTGTGTTGTTTGCTTATTTTGATGAATCTATGGCTAGTAAAAGAGTTTATAAACCATAGAGAAGTTGAATACAGTAGGTTTAACACCAATATAAATAAATAATGAGTTAATTACAGTACCTTGAAGTGGTGTTTTGTCTTCTTTCGCTAACGGAGCTCACGAGATTTTCTGTTAAGTTTTGTGTTGTGAAGTTTTCAAGTTTTGGGTAAAGATTCGATGGACTGTGGAATAAGGAGTGGCAAGAGCCTAAGCTTGGGGATGCCCAAAGCACCCCAAGGTAATATTCAAGGACAACCAAGAGCCTAAGCTTGGGGATGCCCCAGAAGGCATCCCTCTTTTAAATCTTCGTTCATCGGTAACTTTACTTGGAGCTATATTTTTATTCACCACATGATATGTGTTTTGCTTGGAGCATCATTTTATTTTATTTAGATTTGCTTGCTGTTTGAATAAAATACCAAGATCTGAAATTCTTAAATGTTAGAGGGTCTTCACATAGTTGCATAATTATTAAATTACTCGTTGATCTTCACTTATATCTTTCGGAGTAGTTTGTTGTTTGCTCTAGTGCTTCACTTATATCTTTTAGAGCACGGCGGTGGTTATATTTTGAAGAAACTGTTGATCTCTCATGCTTCACTTAGATTATTTTGAGAGTCTTAAATAGCATGGTAATTTTCTTAAATAATCCTAATATGCTAGGCATACAAGATTTGTAAGAATTCTTATGAGTGTGTTGAATACTAAGAGAAGTTTGATGCTTGATGATTGTTTTGAGATATGGAAGTAGTGATATTAGAGTCATGCTAGTTGAGTAGTTGTGAATTTGAGAAATACTTGTGTTAAAGTTTGTGATTCCCGTAGCATGCACGTATGGTGAACCGTTATGTGATGAAGTCGGAGCATGATTTATTTATTGATTGTCTTCCTTATGAGTGGCGGTCGGGGAATGACGATGGTCTTTTCCTACCAATCTATCCCCCTAGGAGCATGCGTGTAATACTTTGCTTTGGTAACTTCTAGATTTTTTCAATAAGTATATGAGTTCTTTATGACTAATGTTGAGTCCATGGATTATACGCACTCTTCTTCCTTCCACCATTGCTAGCCTCTCTAATACCGCGCACTTTTCGCCGGTATCATACACGCACCATATACCTTCCTCAAAACAGCCACCATACCTACCTATCAGGGCATTTCCATAGCCACTCCGAGATATATCACCATGCAACTTTCCACCATCCAGTTTATCATGACATGTTCATCATTGTCATATTGCTTCGCATGATCATGTAGTTGACATAGTATTTGTGGCAAAGCCACCATTCATAATTCTTTCATACATGTCACTCTTGGTTCATTGCATATCTCGGTACACCGCCGAAGGCATTCATATAGAGTCATATCTTGTTCTAAGTATTGAGTTGTAATTGTTTAGTTGTAAGAAAATAAAAGTGTGATGATCATCATTTTTAGAGCATTGTCCCAAGTGAGGAAAAGGATGATGGAGACTATGACTCCCCCACAAGTCAGGATGAGGCTCTGGACGAAAAATTAAAAAAAGAGGCCATAAAAAATAGAAAAGGCCGAAATGAAAAAAAATGAGAGAAAAAGAGAGAAGGGACAATGTTACTAGCCTTTTACCACACTTGTGCTTCAACGTAGCACCACGATCTTCATGATAGAGAGTCTCCTATGCATATTTTTGACTTTCTGCTACTTGTTGCCAAAGGGGGAGAAATATGTATAGATCATAGTCTTTGAGAGAGAGTGTGTTGTTTTGTCTCTCTTTGCATTTTACGTGTTTGAACCTTATTGTGTGTTTGCTACACTCTTTCTATTGTGAGATACTTGGATGATCATGTGATTGATCATTTGCTACCCTAATACTTGTTTGGATGATACTATCTTTTATATATTATATATGATCATTCACTTGCTTGATGATGAGTGCATTCTTTTAATTTCTATCATTTTGAGCGCTCCACCAAGATGTATATGGCATGGAAGAGTAACCCATGATCCTAATTGATTGGGCATTTGCATTCCAAAGCAAATCCTAAATAATGCAAAAATTTAGAGGGAGCTCTTGTTTATCACATACTTCTCAAAGAGACAATGTATTTCAATCTTATTATAATTTGTCGAAGCTTTGATCTATATGTTGTCATCAATTACCAAAAAGGGGGAGATTGAAAGTGCAACTATCCCTGGGTGGTTTTGGTAATGATTAACAACATATAGCTCATTGATCTAACACTATTTCAAGATAAATATTTCAGGAAAGCTCAATGATTGGCATGGCATTGATTACAAAGTGGACCCCTCAAAATGGTAAGGACAAAAGTTTGGCTCAAGCTCAAAGCACAAGACTCTACATTTTATTTTTAGTGATCCAAGATCACATTGAGTCCATAGGAAAAGCCAATACTATCAAAAGGGGTTGAGGTGTTGCTTAATGAGTTACTTGCTCAAATGCTTAGTGATATGCTCCAAGAACCCTCAACTACTTTCTTATATCCACATGTGTCCCAAACAAAAACTCAAACTTGGCCCCACAAAAACTTTCTACCCGGCGCCCCCGAGTTCTCTTGACATAGCCACTGCCACAACACTAGTCACTTCGGTCTCACCGATAGGGATCTCGGTCTCACCAAGATGGGATTGCAAACCCTCTCTTTCCCTTCGTAACATTTCGGTCTAACCGAGATGAGTGATCTGTCCCACCGAGTCTGCAATGCAAACAATCTGTTTCCTTTTCGTAACACTTCGGTCCCACCGAGACGAGCGAATCGGTCCCAACGAGTTTGCCTGACCAACTCTCTGTTAGCTTATTACCAAAATCGGTCCCACCGAGTTTGAGTAATCGGTCCAACCGAGATTATGTTGTGCCCTAACCCTAATGAAATCGGTCCCACCGAGTTGACATGTCGGTCCCACCGAAATGCCTAACGGTCACATTATGAACCAAATCGGTCCGACCAAGTTTTCTAATTTGGTCCCACCGAGTTTGGTGATTTGTGTGTAACGGTTAAATTTTGTGTGGAGGATATATATACCCCTCCACCCACTCTTCATTCATGGAAAGAGCCATCAGAACATGCCTACACTTCCAACATACATTTTCTAAGAGAGAACCACCTACAATTGTGTTGAGGTCAAGATATTCCATTCCAACCACATAAATCTTGATCTCTAGGATTCCCCAAGTTGCTTTCCACTCAAATCATCTTTCCACCAAATCCAATCCTATGAGAGAGAGCTGAGTGTTGGGGAGACTATCATTTGAAGCACATGAACAAGGAGTTCATCGTCAACACACCATCTATTACCTTTTGGAGAGTGGTGTCTGCTAGATTGGCTAGGTGTCACTTGGGAGCCTCCGTCAATATTGTGGAGTTGAACTAAGGAGTTTGTACGGGCAAGGAGATCGCCTACTTCATGAAGATCTACCCTAGTGAGTCAAGTCCTTCGTGGGAGATGGCCATGGTGGGATAGACAAGGTTGCTTATTCGTGGACCCTTCGTGGGTGGAGCCCTCCGTGGACTCGCGCAACCGTTACCCTTCGTGGGTTGAAGTCTCCATCAACGTGGATGTACAATAGAACCACCTATCGGAACCACGGATAAAAAATCTCCATGTCTACATTGCATTTGCTCCCTCCAAACTCCTCCCTTTACCTTCATATGCAATTGTTTTACATTCCGCTGCTATACTTTAGAATTGCATGTGTAGGTTGATTACTTGAGTTGTGCTAAGTTTCCATAATCTGCCAAGACTTAAAATTGGGAAAAGGCTAGATTTTTATTTGGTCAAGTAGTCTAATCCCCCCTCTAGACATACTTTTGATCCTACACCTGTGTGTATAAGTAGTACGACAGTATCGTTGATAGAATTGCAACTCTGATTGTTGGTTAGGAACTGTCGTTTGATTTCAATCCAACAACTGTCGTGCTTTATTCAATTTTGTGTATTCGCCTTGCGACAGCATCTAAAACCAGCGCCGTACCGACCGCTTGCAATATGAAAAGCGCTGAGGTAGAACACATGGGCCCCCAAACATGCAGGCCCACCGGCCTGTGGCCCAAAGTCCAGAACCGTGAGCCTGTCTGAGTATTTCTCAGCTGAACCCCCATAATGCCCGTGCGTTGCACGTAACATCAAGATGCATTTGTATGAGTATTTTATCTTGTGAGAGAAAAGGATGAACAAGGGAAGGCCTTATTTGCAAATGTGGAGATGTGTGTGGGTATCTTTTTGCAAAATTGCCATAGTTTCCTTCCTATCCGTCAGATATAAATCGGACGGCCTATATTGTAGGATGGCAGGCACAAAATCATCACCAACTCGTCTATACCATGTTAAAAAAAACTTTGTTTTTTATAATTATATATGTTATATATATTCCCCTTGATTTTTCTTATGTATAAAGTTGTGATATAAAAGATCTTTATATTTCTTTACAGAGGGAATATCTCTCTGTCAAAAATATATTTATGTGTAATAACTAGTTACTCCTATCTTTCTACTTCCTTTCGCTGATATGCGGGGCATCCGGCAACAGGGTCCATGTGCCATAGCACCAAATTACAGTGCATAACTGCACGGTAGACACACCCCGGTTGTAGCGCCGCATTAATGCCCAATGAGCCGTCAAATCACAAAAAAAAACCCCACCTTTCCAGCTTTAGCAGTAAGCTGGACGGACGAAGCAATTTCACTGGGCCTGAATCCCCTTCTCCCTCGTCTGCTTGTTCAGAGAAAACCCCCACTCAACGATTGCATAGGGTTTTCTAATGGAGAACCTGGTACGAAATCTTCATCCATCCCTGATAAATCCAAGTCCCTTGGTCGCGGGTACTCCTAGGATGGCAGCCGCCGCTGTTGATGCATTTTTCTTCCTACTGAATCTAGTGTGTTTCATTTGAAGTGCCCATAGTGCGAGGACCCTCTGGGTTTCTGCGCCCCGGCGAGGCCACACTTGTTCCTTCTCATCCTAACACATGATTTTAAAAGCAGCGCCGCAGTATGTTCCTAGAATCCTCTTTTCTATCCGGGAGGGTGGGGTGTTTTGAACATGCTGTCGACTAATTTGGAAATTTGGATTGCTATATTTGGATAAAAGGTACTAGTAACATGGTCAACACTGACTTGAAGGAGGAAATTATTTCTAGATTTGGATATAGGGAATACATTGTGTTCTGATAATATTTTTCCTGCAGTGCATTCTTTGCTCTGCCGGAACACATGTACTCAAGATGCTCGGCCCTGCCATAACTGAATACACCATTTTAATGGTAATAGTGAAGACAAGCCATGGATATATGTTTCGAGTTGGGTTCATGAACCAAGAAGATCGCTGCTTTTTTATGGCCGAACTAGGATATACTTTCTCAAGTGTTACGGACTGAAAGTTGGCGCACGAATGTTGATGGAAATAGCAGAACCTGGTCTCATCTTCCCTGCGATCTTCCACCCCGATGTCGTCCCAATTGTTCATCCATGTTAGTTTTGTATCTAGTTCTTTCTTCTTGCCTCGATTACTTCTTATTCCACCTATTCTGTCTAACTAATCACAATCTAACTTTAGAAGTAGCAACGAATCTCTCACGAAGATGCTACTTCTAACTAATATTTTCTTATAATTGGTGGCACGTGAAGGTTTTTTCAGAGTTTAGCAGGCTACTCGTTTGTTATTCTATAATAACTCGGCTGTTACTCATGGCACTAAAGTTGACTTGGATGACATCCACAAGTTCCTACACTTTATTGATCGTCTTGAGGTCCTTGCACTACAAAAAAATACACTTCCGTGATGATACATGTTTGTCACAGTAGGTCGCATTTTTTGTCATGCACGTACATCCATGAAAGTTTTATGACGGAATCAAGATAGTCATACATGTGCTGTCATAGAAGTGTTCCATGACATTACCAAAATTATCATCACGGAAATGTCCACTTCCATGACGATAAATCGCGCGTCACAGAAGTGCTTTCGTCAAGGGTGACCGACACGTGGCATCCACCGTAAGGGAACGCCGTTAAGCTATCGGGTCCGGTTTTGGATCCGATAACCCGCTAACAGCCCCGACCAATGGGGATTTTCCAGGTGTAAAATCATCATTGGCTGGAGGAAACACGTGTCAGCTAACCGTTCACACAGATGTCATCCACTCATTGGACCGAAGGCGCCTATGATACGTCGACACATGGCATGGCCGAACAGAGGCCCATTCCTGTGAAAAGGGCGGCCCGTTTGACTTGGTCAAAAGGTGGTGGGCCAGCCCACGGAAGCCTGTTAACGGCCTGTTCGCATATAGCCCATTTACAGCCCGCTAACCTAGGGCCCGTTACGACCTATCCGAATTAGGCCCAGTAGCGTCATCTAGGCCGTCCAATATGATTCCAGCCCATTTTAAGTTCCGGCCCATGTATGGCCCATGACGTCTTTCGGCCCATATGAGGCCCTTTGTAACTCTTGGCCCATTAACGGCCCGTGGTGAAACTGGCCCGTAATGAACAGTGTATCACTTTATACCCATTAACGCCCAATTAATCCATTGGGCCGTTTGCAGCCCATGTTATCTTTCGGCCTTCTCAGGGCCCATTTATACTTGGGCTCATTTCCAGCATTCGGTTACTTACGGCCCGTTACTAACATTTTCTGCTTGTGGGCCAAATTCAGCCCGTGGTTACAGTGGGCCCGTTTGTGGCTCGTTAATACGTTGGGCTGTTTTCATAGCATCATCAAATACGGCCCATTAACGACGGCCCATTATGGTCGGCCCATGAACGGACGACTCCAAGTCTAGCCTGTTTACGGCCATAATGCGGTCTATTTTTGGCCCATGTTTGGCCAATCAATCATACGACACGTCTAAGGCCCATTGATGATACGGCCCGTAGAAGGCCCATTGTTTCTACGGCCCGTAGAAGGCCCATTGTTTCTGCGGACCGTAGAAGGCCCATTATTTCTACGGCCCATAGGAAGCCCAGTGTCACTATAGTATGTAGCGCATGTCCTATTAAAGGCGGGAAACTACTATAGGTTTAGACCTGCTGATGGCCCAAGATGATTATAGGCCCATGTTTTGGCCCATATGAGTAGCGGGTCGGCCTGAAAACCAACAACACTGAGATCCACTGAACCTTCCAGCCTAAATTACAGCATACCGACCAAAGAATAAACCTAGACTATACAATAAAAAATTACGGCATATTACATCCACTGGGAATCAAAGTTCGCTACCGCTGATAATAAAGCACAACATGATCGCGGACTACATACACTGGGCATCAAAGGTCGCCACCAGTGCATATAAACGCGCCAACAAAAGAATATACAAAACTGAGAGCACTTCAGAAGGCACTAGACCTGACAAGCTCGGGCCCCGCAAGCAGCCGAACAAGCTGATGAGACCTCAGTTGTGTCAACAATAGATGCTTCATCCCTAGCTGTATGGCACCATAGTGCGCAAGGCAGTCCCCTGGCATCTTCATTACATCTTTGACTTCAAGTCGGAGCTGAGCTGAAGCAAACCTTTCCGCTTTAAGTTGAGACTGAAGAAGTCGAACTAATTGAGGCAGCGACTGCACAGAGGTTGTCTCACACCTGCCGTGAGTAGCTTCAACTCCTTTGTCTTCATCAAGACAGGACCTTGGGGTCATCTTGCTGTCCTCAAGATGGTTTGGCTCACTATCTTTCCTAAAGTTCTGCACGGCATAAGAGATACGACTGAAAGAGAAACAAGGAGACACGTAACAGGTTTCACAATTATATAAGCAAATAAATGGATCTGTTCTGCATAAGGAACATGTTTTTACAACTACAATTTAAAATTGGTAGTTGTTGCAAACATCCAATCAGATGTAAACAACAGTGGAGGAGATGATGCCTATCCAAATCTATACTAGAACAAAGTTTGAAGGCTTGAGAAGGATGAACTTACATTACATGTTAACACGGGTGGACAAAGCCCTTCTCCATGTTGATGGAAAGATAATGCAATAAATTCCCCAAAGAAAATTCTTTATAAGCGTTGCCATTATTCTACATTTTGCAAAGAGTAAATATAGATCAAATAATATTGGAAGAAACAGAGGATAATGAAGCTCAGGTGCAGAGTGATGATACATAATCAAATAGCAATTAATTAAGTACAACGTTACAAGGCAAAAGGTACTGACAAGAGGAATGCAGACATCAACGCGTGCAGTGGCATTGGCTTTATTCAACATTTTGGTAAGAGTAAATGTAGATATGATAATTTGGAGAAAGTGGAGGGCAGGGCAGATAAGATGTAGAGTAATGCTAGACAATCAACTATCTCGCGATGCATGTACAGTAATACCACCACCGTCCATTATTAGTTGTCGCTCAAATGGATGTATCTGGCACTATTAAGTTCTAAATACATCTGATTGATCAACAATTAATTTGATACGTAGGAGTACATGACAACAGGTACTTACATGAGCAATCCAAAACTTCATAACCATTGTGTTAATTCTACATTTATCTAAGAGTAAATATAGATCTTATAATTTCAAGCAAAGGGAGGATAAAGAAGCGAACATTTACAAAGTGATGCTACATAATCAAACAAAGAATGAGTGTAAGTATCTTTGACAAAGGGCAAGAGGTGCTGACAAGAGCAATGTAGAGCCCAGTATTGTCGTGAGATCCTATGATCCTTTGAGCAAGGAGATTCATATGAAATTAGTTTTCATACAAGAGAGAAGGTAAGGCACATGCAGAAATTTAGGAGTTCAAATTTTGAATTGATATCATAGACAATACGTATTTGGGTTGTCGGCCAGTTCTAATAGGGGTTTGGCCACCGTAGTAGGGGTAAAGTCTCATTACAGTTGGGCCTGTGTTTTATGTGGCTGCTGATCTATCTGATTTAACAGTATCACTGCCTTTTCCAAATACCTAGTTTGTACTCCTTGAGGATCTGCAATCACCCTCTTCCTTTTGGACATCTATTACGAAAGAACAACATTTGACTGGAAAAACATAGTATGATGACACATGGAATAGGTACAGAAAATGGATAGGTATGGCATATACTCATATATGATCCTTAAACTAAGCAGATGGTGTAACAAAGTAGAAGTAGTGCAAGAGCTCAGATGCAAAATATGTGCGACCAATACAACCTTGCCAAGTTAGAGCATGCACCTTGATGGGTGAATAAGATAGGCCATCCTCCACCATGCCAAGTTTGTTAGCCAGTGGATTGTTCCGCAATATTCCTCTCGTGCGCCCATTCTCATATTCATTTTGATAATGTTCAATACCTGACATGCATGAAAACATAAAAACAAGTGAGATTATCTTTGTAATGCAAAAGTGATTCTAATCCAATACTTCCTCCCTATAAACCCCTTTCTGCTATGCAATTCTTCTAAGAGGTGCCATGCATGCTGTAATTTGGTGTGTGCATTAATATAATGTGGCCTACTACTCAAAATCTGAGAGCTCCAGAAGTGATGATACTTCGCAGATGATAGCTTCAACATATAGTAAAGAAGAACAAGTCGACCTGACCTGACAGATTCGAAATATACTAAGGGCGAATAACTCGACCTGACCAGTTGACCGCAAGAGAAGAGGATCATCTTAAAGAAGAGCAGAAGAGCAAGCAGATTGAAGATATCACAAGTCTTTCTATACAATGTCGGTTGGCCACCCATGATGAACCAGAGCGCACGGAGAAATACTATTCCTTCCGGTCTCTCCATATGTGGCTCACATGCATTTCGAAACTAAAGTAGGAACATTTAGCTGACCAATTAAACATCTCTCAGTTTTACTAATATCAGCATAATATCATATTTGAATTTGTAGAACTAAGCTTGTTTAGCTCGATGGGTGGAGCAGTGCTATTACGATACGAACCACGTAGGCTGATCGTGGTCATCATAAAATGGGAAAACCATAAGCATGATGAGTATAGTGTTGACCGTGGCAGTGGGATGGTAGATCTGAAGCTGCAAACCGCGCGAAGGGTAGTTAGCAACAGATGTTTGCTTTGAAATAACAACTAAGATTTGGTATGGACAAGAAAGTACAGTCAACAAGTGACAAAGAAATGCAATTCTGCTGTCTCTCTATATGTTGCGACATGCATTTGGAAACTCAAGTGGGACCTTTAGCTAACCAATTAAATGTGTCATTAACTAATATCAGTATCATATCGCAATCATATTTGAACAACTAAGCTTTGGAATTTTGAGTGTTGTGTTGTTTAGCTTGAAGGGTGGAGTAATGCTAGTACGACAGAAAGCAACTACGTAGATCATAGTTGTAACATCCCAAATTTTCAATTTGGAATGTTATACATAGAGCATCATTGCATATCATATTTTTTTCATTGCATTTTTGCTCGATCCTAGAAATTCTACACAACTCAAGGACCCACGAAGAGAGTTGGGGATTTTCGTTATTTTCATATTTGAGTTTTCTCAAATTTTGAAAATAGGATCATTTGATTTTAATTATTTTATCTTCAATTATTTATATTACAAAAATATGAGAGAGGGAATAAAATTACTTTCCCAAAATAAAGAAATAATGAAGATTTAATAATAAAATCAAATAAGATTTTATTTTGGAGTTTTTCGCCTTTTTATTTGAATTTAGGAAAAATGCGCGTTTTTCAAAATTGTATTTAGGCCCCAAATAAACGTTCAATAAATCCGGCTTGATTTTAGACACCGGGGAAAATTTATTTCGGGATTTTTGGAGTCCGTTTAGTATTTCTTTTTTTTCTGCGCGTAATTATTTTAAAAAAACGCGCACCGCCTTATCGGGCTGTGCAGCGGGACTCCGCTGGGCGCTTTTATAAGCCCAGCGCCCAGCCCCAGCCTGCCCAGCCCGCCTCGATCAAACCCTAGCGGCCGCCGATCCGCCGCCGCCCGCCGGATCATTGCCATCACGCCGCCGCCCGCCGACTTGGCCGGAGCCGCCACCGGAGTCGCCCGCCGCCGCCGTGACCCGCCGCCTCGTTTTCCGTGCCGTTTTTTATAAAAACCCAGAGGTTTTTCTTCGGTTTTATTTTGGTTTTTTTGGTTTTTTTTATTTTTCTTTTTTTATTATTAGTTTCGGTTTTTTTCTTGGTTTAGGCTAAATAACGAACATTCGTTCGTTAGTTCGTTTAAACGAACCGTTCGTCGTTTTTTCTTTTTCTCGGATTTAATCCGCGATTTTTCTAATCGCGATTCCAGATCCGAGTTTCGTTTTAGTATAACTTTTCGCTCGTTTAGCAAAATCAGGCGATTCAAGCGCCTAGAGTTTCGTCTGGAAACCCTCTTTCCGAATAATCTACTTAAACAAGTTTTTGCTTCTGTAAAATTTGACTTAGGTACAGATTAGTAGAACGAAGCTGTTTTCTTCCGCCGTTTGACTTTCGTTGCTTCGTTTGATTTGATTCTTTTTGCAAACCGGAGTTCTTAAGTTGAACTATCTGGTTAGATCTATTTGAGTTTTATCTGTGCATTAGATGAGTACTTATTGTATGCTTGTTTGTTTGTCTGCGATAGAATACCCGGAGTGCGTCACTTTGTTACTTCGAGTCTCTAGGTTTCGCGGATCATCAGCAAGGCAAGTAACACTTTGATCATACCCCTTCTCATACCCAGTTTTTATGCATTAGATCTATCCTCAAACACTTGCATGATTAGGATCTAAATTAAATTGTGGGTTGTGGGAAGTAGAGGAGGTAGTACCTATTACCTGTTTTTTTATCAAACCCTTGGGAGTTACTTCTACGTTTGCTTATTATGCTATGCTATGCTAGTAGACGTGGATTGGTTGAGTGTATCCATGACAGATGTGAGATTGCTATTTAATGGTTTATTTAAGGTGGCAACTTAAACACACATTGGGGTGGATTGAGGCACCTGGTTTCTATCAGGACTTGCATGTATTTCTTCGGACCGCCACCCAGGCTCAAAGGGATCATGAGATTATTCACACTAGAAACTTCCGTGTGCAGCCACAAGCCATTATGGGCTCTGGCATAGTTGATTAAGTTGTGCGAACTCTTACGGGTAGGCTAGCTGATGTAGGGGATGTAGGTTGGTACGGTCTACCCACGTGTAAGGTGCTAGCGCTTCTGAAAGACTGTGTCTCGGTCATCCGTCTCTCAAACACCATGTAGTGGGAGAAATCAAACGGAGGCGATCGAGTCCTGTGGGGAAAAGTGTGCAAACCTCTGCAGAGTGTATTAACTAATCATGGTTAGCCGTGTCCCCGGTTATGGACATCTTGAGTATCTAGTACTTGGATATCATGTGAATCTCATCATGTTACTTCTAATTAATATTGTTGGGTTTGTTAATGAGTACTTTTAATTGGGATTGAGGATGCTGTCAACCATTCTCAATGTTTCACAACCACCATGATAGTTAAATAAATTTATTCCTTTGCAATAGGGAAAATTGGCTTTATGCAAAACTGTAACCATAGAGCTTTCCACCAGCCATATATGCATGTAGTATAGGCTATTCGTTCCATTATTTCTCTATGTGTTACATTGCCAAAGACCTTTGTCTTGACCCGTTTTCGGGCTGCAACGTTTCATGTTGCAGACTTTTCGCATTTACTTAGTAAGGTGCATAGGTCGTGGTTCTATACTCGATGATGCCGTTGGAGTTGATGGACTCGCTTATTCTTCCAAGCCTTCCATTGTTATCGTTATTAGATGGCCTTAAGCCATATTTATTTTATTAAGTTCTCTCTTGAGACATTTGATTGTAATAAGTGTGTGATTGCTACTCTGTTATAAATCCTTCGAGTACTGTGTGGTGTCAGCATTACTGATCCAGGGATGACACTGAGCACAGAGATCAGACTATTTGAGGTATGGTCGCTACAAAGATGGTATCGAGCACACCGACCGTAGGACACGACCATTAAGCTAAAGCCCTAGATCACTACTCTCTCTTCTCATTTCTAACTCCTCATCTTTTCTACTCTTTTAGGATGACTAAGCGAGGATCAAGTTCACTCAGCCGGATGAAGATACACCCTTTGGACGACACCTGAAGGAAGTCACTAAGTACCTTAACATCGGATTACCAAGCTTCACCGGGACCTACAATTCCACTTTACCCTAAGAGGAGCGCTGGAAGATTCAAGCTCAAGTTCCCGTAAGGACGTTTGCGCCAATCACGGAGCCTATAGAGTGTGTTTTCAATGCACCAACCTGGAGTCTGGGAAAGAGCATGGCAGCTCACATAACCATGGGACGCATTGGAGAAGTTTACAAAGAAGACCTCAAGGATACTATCTACCAGATTTGCGGACACCGATATGAACAATGGGAGATAGTTGGCACTAAGAAGGATCGATCCATTGCAGCTTTCATCCAGGAGTTAAACCAGCACATTCGACGCCAGGAAAACCAGATGTCTTGTGCAGACATGATGGAGTTGAAGACAGCAAAAGCCAAGATTATCAAACTAGAAGGAGAACTGAAGGCCACTCGCAAGGACTACATGGAGGAGATTGTAGCTCTAGTGGGACAAAACGGCGATCTTAAGGAGAAGATTGAAGAACTCATGGGAAATTATGCACCCGGAGGAGAAGATGAAGATATCACCTGTCCAGAGAACTACATCATCATCGACGACACCGATTCCGATCCTAGTGTTGATGATTACAAAGATGAAGCTGGAGCAGATATCATGGAGTCTTCATCGGAGCAGTTTTTCTAGTTGACCACCATAACAGTAGTAGATTTCCCCCAGTTTATATTAGTTTTAATTCCAGCACTTTGTAACGATAGATAGACCGTTGTATGCCCTTGTTTGAATTGATTGGAGTGATATTGTGTGTTTTGTCTCATGTGCATATGGGTAGTGTTTCTCTCTAGACCTCATTCTATTCTAAATTCTCGTCTTTTCTTAAACCCTCAGATGCCTCCAAGACGCGACCCCGGATTTGTCTTTCCGCCAGAGATCACTCAATTGATTCAGCAGCAGAATGCCTTGATTCAAACATTGGTATAGAACCAAGGCAACAACAACAACAACAACAACAACCCACCGCCACCACCACCTGTTGACCATTTGACCCGTTTCTTAAGGCTGAATCCGCCGGTGTTTTCCAGTAGCACCGAGCCGATTGTTGCAGATGATTGGCTCCGTAAGATAGGGAGGGAGTTGACCTCTTCAGGATGTACAGATGGAGAAAGGGTGAAATTTGCCACACATCAGCTGGAAGGACCCGCAGCAGCATGGTGGGAGAATTTTACAGCCACTTACCCTGTAGACGCTGTCACATGGGATCAGTTTCAGCAAGCTTTCCGTGCTGCACATGTTTCAGCAGGAGCTATGGCCATGAAGAAGCGTGAGTTTCCCAACTTGCGCCAAGGAGGACGGACAGTTGGCCAGTATGTAGATGATTTTAGTAAGTTAGCACGTTATGCCCCAGATGACGTTGCTACAGATGCAGCTAAGCAGGAGAAGTTTCTAGAAGGACTGAATGATGAGCTGAGCATGCAGTTGATGGTAGCCACTTTTAATAACTACCAGGAGTTGGTAGACCGTGCTCTCATGATTGAAGGGAAGCAGCAGCAGATTGACAATCGCAAGAGGAAGTATGGACAGGGGAAGAATAACTCTAGAGCTCAGCAGAAACTTCGTTTTGCACCAAAGACAGGAGGACAATTTCAACATACCCATGGAGGAGGTAGCTCGCACAACCATAATGGCACCAAGAATGTGAACGGGAATGGAGGAAGCAATGGACAAAACCGCACCAACCCGTCAACACCACCCAAGGTAGACCTGAGCCATATCACTTGCTTTAAGTGCCGCAAGACTGGGCATTATGCAAATG
This sequence comes from Aegilops bicornis, assembly GCA_021605145.1. Taxonomy (NCBI): domain Eukaryota; kingdom Viridiplantae; phylum Streptophyta; class Magnoliopsida; order Poales; family Poaceae; genus Aegilops; species Aegilops bicornis. Next base: position 88,965,402 of record CM038672.1, read on the forward strand.
ATTGTCCGGAAGGCCAAAATGGAAATGGCAATGGAAGCTCAGGAAAGAAGCTGAATCCTTTCAACAAAGGACAAGTGAACCACGTCACTATGGAGGAGGTTGAAGCTCAGCCAGACACAGTAATAGGTAAGTTTTTGGTTAAGACTTTTACTGCAGTTGTTCTTTTTGATACTGGTGCATCGCATTCATACATATCAATGGGATTTGTGGATAAGTATAAATTACCAACCCAAGCCCTTAGGTCACCCATGCTAGTAACCTCACCCGGAGCAGAATACATGGCTAGTATATGGTGTGATCGACTGCCCTTAAGGATTGGACAAGTGTGTATTTCCCTCTGACCTAATAGTTCTGGAATCCCAAGGATTGGATGTGATATTAGGCATGGATTGGTTATCGAAGTATGGAGGGAACATAGATTGCGCCATCAAGTCAATTTTGCTTACCACCCCAGAAGGGAGAAGAATCAGGTTTGTATCACGGCATGAGCCGAGGAGAGCACATGTAAATTCCTTAACATGAGTTGTGCAGGAGGAAGTACCAGTGGTAAGGGATTTCCCGGATGTGTTTCTGGAAGAGTTGCCAGCCATGCCACCGGATAGAGACATTGAGTTTCTGATTGAACTACTACCAGGCACTAGGCCGATATCTAAGAGACCGTATAGGATGCCAGCCTAAGATTTGGAGGAAATTAAGAAGCAGATTAAGGAGTTACTGGATAAAGGTTTTATTCGCCCAAGTTCTTCGCCTTGGGGACACCAGTACTTCTAGTGGAGAAGCAGGATGGATCATTAAGAATGGTTGTTGATTATCGTGGATTGAATGAAGTGACCATTAAGAACAAATACCCGTTGCCGATGATCAATGACTTGTTTGACCAGTTGCAAGGAGCTAAGGTGTTTTCAAAGATCGATTTGCGATCGTGGTACCATCGATTGAAGATTCGAGAGCGGGATATACCTAAGACGGCTTTACCACCGTGTATGGGCGGTATGAGTATACCATTAGGTCATTTGGTCTGACTAACGCTTTTGCCTATTTTATGAACATGATGAACAAAGTGTTTATGGAGTTTTTGGATAAGTTAAAGTGGTGTTCATTGATGATATTTTGGTTTACTCGAAGAATGAAGAGGAACATAAGGAGCATTTGCGTTTGGTACTCGAGAAGCTCGAGAGAACACCGGTTATATGCCAAGTTCAGCGGTGTGAGTTTTGGTTGAAGGAAGTTGGATTTCTTGGACATGTTATATCCGGAGAAGGTATAGCAAGAGACCCCACTAAAGTTGTCACTGTAACAAATCGGGAAGCGCCAACAACAACAGTTGGAGAGATCCGAGCTTCCTTGGACTAGCGAGGATACTACCGGAGATTTATTGAGAATTTCTCAAGGATTGTGAAGCCTATGATGTAATTGTTGAAGAAGGATACCAAGTTCATTTGGACTGAGGAGTGTGAAGCTAGTTTCCAAGAGTTGAAGAAACGTTTGGTTACCTCACCAGTATTAATTCTGCCAGATCAGACCAAGGATTATGAGGTGTATTGCGACGCTTCACGTCGAGGACTTGGAGCAGTACTTATGCAGGAGGGAAGAGTTGTTTCCTATGCTTCATGACAACTTAAGCCTCATGAGCTAAATTATGCTACGCATGATTTGGAGTTAGCAGCCGTAGTGCATGCATTGAAAACATGGAGACATTTCCTCATTGGAAATCATTGTGAGGTGTATACGAAACACAAGAGTTTGAAATACATCTTCACGCAGAAGGAGCTAAATATCAGGCAGAGGAGATGGTTGGAGCTCATCAAAGATTACGATATGAGATTGCATTATCACCCCGGAAAGTCTAAGGTTGTAGCAGACGCGTTGAGCCGTAAGAGTCACGTCAACACACTAATGACGGAAGAAATACCAAAGGAGTTAGCCGAAGATCTTCGAGAGCTATGTTTGGAAATAGTTCCGAGAGGCTATGTAGCAGCATTGGAGATTCAGTCAACTTTGATGGACAAAATCAGGGAAGCTCGGAAAGACCGACAAAGAGATTGCCTCTATAAAGGAGAAAATGAGCGAAGGAAAAGCAAAGGGATTTCGTGAGGATGAGCACGATACCCTATGGTTTGAAGACCGTGTTTATGTGCCCAATGACCCGGAGATCAGGAAGTTGATTCTACAAGAGGCACATGATTCACCATATTCAATTCACCCAGGAAATACCAAGATGTATTTGGATTTGAAGAATACTTTCTGGTGGACCGGAATGAAAAAGGATATTGCAAAGTACGTCGCAGTTTGTGATGTATGTCAGAGGGTGAAGGCAGAACATCAGAAGCCAGCAGGATTGTTACAGCCATTGCCTATACCCGAATGGAAGTGGGATAAACTAGGTATGGATTTCATCACGGGATTGCCGGGACTCGTTCGAGCTATGACTCAATTTGGGTTGTAGTCGATTGTTTGACGAAGGTAGCTCATTTCATTCCAGTAAAGACTACCTACAGTAGTGCCAAATTGGCTAAGATATACATGACGAGGATTGTATGCTTGCATGGAATTCCGAGGAGTATCGTATCAGATAGAGGAACCCAATTCACCTCAAAGTTCTGGAAGCAGTTGCACGAAACTTTGGGAACCAGGCTGGAGTTTAGCACCGCTTTTCATCCACAGACAGATTGACAAACCGAGAGAGTCAACCGGATTTCGGAGGATATGCTTAGAGCTTGTGCTTTGGATTATGGATCAAGTTGGGATGACAACTTGCCATATGCGGAGTTTTCTTACAACAACAGTTACCAAACCAGTCTGAAGATGGCACCTTTCGAAGCCTTGTACGGAAGGAGGTGCAGGACCCCGTTGTTGTGGGATGAAGTTGGAGACCGCCAGTTGTTTGGACCAGAGGGTTCTGAACAGAAAGTAAAGTTGATTCGCGATAGGCTCAAGGTGGCCCAGTCAAGACAGAAAAGTTATGCTGATTCAAAATGCAAGGAGACAGAATACGAAGTCGGAGACAGACTTTATCTTCGAGTATCGCCGCTTCGAGGAGTTAAGCGTTTTGGAGTTAAGGGAAAACTAGCACCTTGATTTGTAGGACCTTATCGTGTTTTGGAACGCATGGGAGAAGTTGCGTACAAGTTGGAATTACACGAAGGATTGTCAGGAGTTCATGATGTGTTTCATGTTTCTCAGTTGAAGAAGTATCACGCAGAGATGGCTGATATACCACTAAGAGATATAGTGCCACTTGAAGCGATCCAGTTGAATGATGATTTGACCTATGAGGAGAGACCAGTCAAGATTCTGGAGTATGCCAGCCGAGTCACCCGCAGCAAGGTCATTAAGTTTTGCAAAGTTCAGTGGAGCCACCACACTGAGGATGAAGCCATCTGGGAGCGGGAAGAAGATTTGCTTAAGGACCACCCTCACCTATTTTCTAGCCAACCCGAATCTCGAGGGCGAGATTCATCTTAAGGGGGTAGGTTTGTAACATCGCAAATTTTCAATTTGGAATGTTATACATAGAGCATCATTGCATATCATATTTTTTTCATTGCATTTTTGCTCGATCCTAGAAATTCTACACAACTCAAGGACCCACGGAGAGAGTTGGGGATTTTCGTTATTTTCATATTTGAGTTTTCTCAAATTTTGAAAATAGGATCATTTGATTTTAATTATTTTATCTTCAATTATTTCTATTACAAAAATATGAGAGAGGCAATAAGATGACTTTCCCAAAATAAAGAAATAATGAAGATTTAATAATAAAATCAAATAAGATTTTATTTTGGAGTTCTTCGCCTTTTTATTTGAATTTAGGAAAAATGCGCGTTTTTCAAAATTGCATTTAGGCCCCAAATAAATGTTCAATAAATCCGGCTTGATTTTAGAAGCCGGGGAAATTTTATTTCGGGATTTTTGGAGTCCGTTTAGTATTTCTTTTTATTTTATTTATGCGCGTAATTATTTAAAAAAAACGCGCACCACCTTACTGGGTACCGAAGCGGGACTCACGGGCGCCTTTATAGCGACCCGGCTTCACCACCACTTTCCCGCCTCGACCAAAACCCTAGTCACCGGATCCGCCATGGCCACGCCGACTGGTTGTCATTGAGCCGCCGCCGCCGTGACGCCGAGGTTCGCCACTGCTTTTCCGTGCGGTTTTTTATAAAAACCAAGCGGTTTTTCTTTGGTTTTATTTCGGTTTTTTTTATTTTCGTTTTTTTATTATTAGTTTCGGTTCTTTTTTCTCGGTTTAGGCTAATTAACGAACGTTCGTTCGTTAGTTCGTTTAAACGAACCGTTCGCCGTTTTTTCTTTTTCTCGTATTTAATCCGTGATTTTTCTAATCGCGATTCCAGATCCGATTTTCGTTTTAGTATAACTTTTAGCTCGTTTATCGGAATCAGGCGATTCAACCGCCTAGAGTTTCGTCTCGAAACCCTCTTTCCGAATAATCTACTTAAACAAGTTTTTGCTTCTGTAAAATTTGACTTAGGTCCAGATTAGTAGAACGAAGCTGTTTTCTTCCGCCGTTTGACTTTCGTTGCTTCGTTTGATTTGATTCTTTTTGCAAACCGGAGTTCTTAAGTTGAACTATCTAGTTAGATCTATTTGAGTTTTATCTGTGCATTAGATGAGTACTTATTGTATGCTTGTTTGTTTGTCTGCGATAGAATAACCGGAGTGAGCACTTTGTTACTTGAGTCTCTAGGTTTCATGGATCATCGCTAAGGCAAGTAACAGTTGGATCATACCCCTTCTCATACCCAGTTTTTATGCATTAGATCTATCCTCAAACACTTGCATGATTAGGATCTAAATTAAATTGTGGGTTATGGGAAGTAGAGGAGGTAGTACCTATTACCTGTTTTTTTATCAAACCCTTGGGAGTTACTTCTACGTTTGCTTATTATGCTATGCTATGCTAGTAGACGTGGATTGGGTGAGTGTATCCATGACAGATGTGAGATTGCTATTTAATGGTTTATTTAAGGTGGCAACTTAAACACACATCTGGGTGGATTGAGGCACCTGTTTTCTATCAGGACTTGCATGTATTTCTTCGGACCGCCATCCATGCTCAAAGGGATCATGAGATTATTCACACTAGAAACTTCCGTGTGCAGCCACAAGCCATTATGGGCTCTGGCATAGTTGATTAAGTTGTGCGAGCTCTTACGGGTAGGCTAGCTGATGTAGGGGATGTAGGTTGGTACGGTCTACCCACATGTAAGGTGCTAGCGCTTCTGAAAGACTGTGTCTCGGTCATTCGTCTCTCAAACACCATGTAGTGCGAGAAATCAAACGGAGGCGATCGAGTCTTGTGGGGAAAAGTCATAAACCTCTGCAGAGTGTATAAACTAATCATGGTTAGCCGTGTCCCGGTTATGACATCTTGAGTATCTAGTACTTGGATATCATGTGAATCTCATCATGTTACTTCTAATTAATATTGTTGGGTTTGTTAATGAGTACTTTTAATTGGGATTGAGGATGCTGTCAACCATTCTCAATGTTTCACAACCACCATGATAGTTAAATAAGTTTATTCCTTTGCAGTAGGGAAAAATTGGCTTTATGCAAAACTGTAACCCTAGAGCTTTCCACCAGCCATATATGCATGTAGTATAGGCTATTCGTTCCATTATTTCTCTATGTGTTACATTGCCAGCATATTCCATGTGCGGACCCGTTTTCGGGCTGCAACGTTTCATGTTGCAGACTTTTCGAACGACAGTAAGGTGCATAGGTCGTGGTTCTATACTCGGTGATGCCGTTGGAGTTGATGGACTCGCTTATTCTTCCAAGCCTTCCATTGTTATCGTTATTAGATGGCCTTAAGCCATATTTATTTTATTAAGTTCTCTCTTGAGACATTTGATTGTAATAAGTGTGTGATTGCTACTCTGTTATAAATCCTTCGAGTACTGTGTGGTGTCAGCATTACTGATCCAGGGATGACACTGAGCACAGAGATCAGACTGTTTGAGGTCTGGTCGCTACAATAGTAGAGTAGATAAAAGGGCGAAACCCTAAGCATCAAGAGTAAAATCAGGAAAGTGGAACTAGCTGGACCAGTGGGTGGCGCACATGCTTTTCGAAACAAATATAGGAACATTAGGTGACCAATTAAACATTCTCTGTTTTAGTAATATGAGCATCATATCAGATTCGTATTTCAACATGTAAGCTTTGTAATTATGAGTGGCATGTTTTTTGCTTGATGGGTTGAGGTCTTGAGGTGCTGTGCTAGCACGACACGAAGCAGTGAAGCACCTATGATAATGGTAGTGAATATAAAGGGGGGAAACCATAAGCTTTACGAGTATAGTGACCGTGACATGGTGGATCTAAAGGTGCAAACCGGACAAAGCTACTTTGCAACCAATGTTTGCATTCAATTAGCCACTACGATTTGGTACGGACAAGAAAAGAATAGTAAACAATTTAAGATCTATTTTCCGAGTGAGATCAATAACTTAAGCACATATGGAAGAGTACCACCTCTCTTGCGGCCGTGTAGGCCCTAACGCGTTGAGGGTGCTGCGAGTGTGATGGCTGTCGGCGGCGGGGAAGAAGACTTTAGATGGCAGACGGCCGGGTTGGGGGATAAATCATGTTGCCGTGGATGAGGCGGTCATAGGAGCGTCAACGGCAAAGTGGATGACGGCGCCGATGAAGCGAGACGACGCGATGAAAGGATCCTGGTCCGGCGCCGTGGATGAGAGACGTCCATCTCTTGCAGTGGACGACGGGGTAGGGGTAGCGGCTCTGGCAAGGTGGAGGATGGGGTGGCGGACGGAGGAGGCTGGCCGCACTGGGGAGGTTGTCGTGGTGCCGACGGTGTATCAATGGGGAAATAGAGGGGGGATCTCAAACTTTGGGATGCGCTTGTCTGAAATGTGGGAAAGTTACGAACTTATCCCCCGTTTAATATTTCGGACATCACGTCGGTTGGGGATAGGACGCTAATCTTGCATCTCCCAAATATTTGCCGGTAACGATTCGGGCGAGGAGAGGGTGCTTTGCCGCCCATGGTGTATGAACAGGGCTGACAGGTAGGGCGGTTGTGTCATGTCTGAGGGAAGTTACACATCTGCCCCTATTTAAAATATTAGCCTACATCGATTCCGAACAAGGAGAATTTGTATTGCCGCCCACTGTGGATGAATGGGGAAATGGAGGGAGAGACACATGTCTTTCGGACGAGCTTCAATCAAATGTGTTTTTCTGCCCACGTTTGGCGCCCATCGTGTCTGAATGGGCACAGAGGCCGTCGTGTCACGTTTGATTGGAGTTACTAGTCTACCCCTATCGACAAAAGTGTAAATCCGGTCGATAAGGATGTCAAGTGTCAGGGGTAGACAGTAATTTCCATCTCGCAAACACTTGCTTCGGGCAGCCCACAAATGATAGTGGGTGTTTTGCCGCTTCGTTCAAAACTTGGGAGAATTAGCACTCACGTTTGCCCTGGGCCCTGGCAACTAAATCCAACTCCAATTTTTATTCGATTACGAATATCCACAAATAATTCTACGTTTTGTTATTTATTTCTTCAAAACCACAACAAAGATTTATTCCACCTTTATATAAGATTATTATTTAGAAATCCCGTGATCTTTGAATTCAGTAGGTTGGATACACTTTGAGTCAAACAGTTATTTCATCCAATACAATATGCTCACACGAAAAACAGTTCACCTTATGTCAATCATACAAGTACTAAGGATTACCTCGCCTAAAAAATTCGGATCATTACAACACATGGACAACATAGGGAGTCGTACAACATAATCCATTCGGACACATGACACAACATGCAAGTACAATAATCTAATGAAAATTTCAAGTGCTATATAAAGAAGAACTGGATTACCACAGGCTTCGAGATAGCGTAAGCGATGGGACCTCCTCCGTCTTCAAATGCAACATTCTTACTTCCTCCAATTCTTGGGTTGCTTGCATAATGCGTGCAGCTAATTGCATAATTTCCAGCTTCAAGATCGGGATTACCTCATTCATGGCAGCCACACCATCTCTTTCTGCGTCTAGTAGAGCCTCAAGAACTATAATATCTGTGCTCAGACTGCCCTCCGGCGGTGTTGCCTCTGAACTGCTACCATCTGGTAACATGGATGGCGCACTGCTTCCACAAATATATTCTAGGGTTGTACATTGTGTCCTAGTGTGAACGGCATCCTGAAAGGTTTCTGCTGGACATAAGTAAGAGATAGTTATCGCATGATCCGTGCAAGAAGTTTACATGGTAAATGACATACGAATTATTGCCGAGCATGGCAAGCTATATTTAAATGGTTCGAAGCAGCATCAGCCGAAAAGAAATTAAAATGGTAAGATGAAACTAGGGATGTAAGTGGCAAATAAACGACACCCGACAGTCCCATCTAGTTAGTTTTTGCTAGCTCCCTGGTTCATTTTCCTCAAAAAACAAAAACTCTTTTGAACTATCATACCACCAGTGGACTTTAATCGTGATTAAACGGGACCCAGTTGACATCCCTAGTTGAAAGGGAGTGTTCCACCGCTATATTTAAGTTGCCAAGGCATCTAAGCAGTTGAAATAATCTGAGAAAGAACTTAAAAGTGTGGCCTCATATAAACTACGAGGACAGTCTTGTGATGAAGTTCAGAGGAAAAGTTAAGGACTCAAATGAACTAGGCATGCATTTCTTCACGATAGTGCAGCAGGCACTGCTGACAGATTGGCCAACTCAGGTATAGCGTAACAAGTAACAAACAAGCATTCGAATCAAGCAATACAGCAAAGCAGACAACTGAACTATTTGTTATTGTGTAGGATTATAGGTTGAGGGCACAAGCCAAGAATGCAGCCCACACGCATTACATTTCACATGTACTAAAACACACTAGCTTACCATATGTTGTTGTGAAGCCTCGCTGCTGTTGCAATGTTATTTGAAGATATCGTCAGCATCCCGTGGTTGCAAATCTACTTGTTGTAGTTTATTCTGCACCCTCTATTTAGGTAAAATTAATTTTAATCGCATGCACCGTTCGAATTGATCATCAATGGTTCATCTAAACTAATGAAAGAAGGGTGTGTGCATACACAACAATATATCTGCTCCCCTCTATTTTTATGCTTGTTCGAGGTGCCACCCCAAAAGAGCAAATATTTTGCTTGATGGGGTTGGTAGCTCCATAATTAATAGAAGCATCAAATTAGTCATGCAACTTGGGAAGATCAAGAACACACAAAAAAGTAATGAACAGAGGCTCGTAGCAGTGATGAAATAGCTAGCATCATAAAATGTAGGGTAAAACGAACAAAAACCAGTGGAACCACATGCTAGTTTGCTGATGTGTAATTAAGCATAGAGAACATGAAGCAGTCTGATGGAACCAACATGTGGCATCAGAACAACACCATTATCATAAATATAGCATGCAAGAAGTAAAATAGTTGGCAGTGATATCTAGGAAGTACAGTAATACTTAGGACAAAACTAAAGCATATTAACTATATGTGCACTGGTATGTAATTTAGCACATGTAACATGTTCACTGCCAGAAGTATGGCCCTACAGGTGCAAGTAGAATAACGCGTCTCATGGAAAACTAAATGATGCCCTGAAGAAATTCAAAGGTGCGGTGCTTATGCTAAGAAAGTGAACGTAGGCGCCGGTCGTTGGATAATAGTACCTGATTCTCGGCGGCGTATGGGTATCGTTGGCATATTTGATAGCTAAGGATCGTCGATGGTGCTCATGTTGTGGTTGAGTTTGGGCCGGCTGTCACCGTCGCTGAAGCGGCTCCGGTGCTACGGTTGCGGCACCTGTCGACATACAAGAAAGCTCATCTGTGGTAAGTGAACAGTTGCACGATAAAGAGAAAAACTGAAGGAGTACAGATCGAAATAACCTGATGAGGTTGTGGCGTTGGTAAAGCATGGCCGGTGGATTTGAATATGGCGTCCGTGGAGCGGGTCCGGTGCAGTGGACGATGGCTTCGGCGGGCGCGTTGTACAGTGCTTTCGGTGAGGCGGATCTGTTGCGGCGGACGAGGGCTTGTATGAAGGGCCAGCGAAGGGAAGGATGAGGGAGTCAGTGAAGAGCCTACACTGTGGTGGATGAGGGTGCCGGTTAAGCAGATCCGGTGCGGTGGACCATGATGGCGGTCAAGGAGATCTGGATCGGTGTACAAGCCAGTCGCTGAAGCGGCTCCGGTGAAGTGGTGAGTTGGCAGTTGGGGGTTCCAAGATGCAGAAGGTAGATCCGTCGGGTGTGAGGTCCACCGCTGCTGCGGAGGACTAGATTCGTGATTACCGTGTGGTTGGGGTCGGGGAGGGGAAGGGAGGGGCTCTGGGGAAGAATGTTGGGGGCAAAGAGGGGAAAACAATGGAGTTACCAAAGCAGCCCTTTTCCATTCATGTGGCAGGGGTAAAACAGGAATATCGTAGGGCTAAACTTTCGGGCGCGAGATATTTCGATGTGAGCGGGAAGTTTGAAAGCTTTTGGCGCCTGAAATTATATTCTGCTCTTGTACGGCCGACTATGATATCATGGCCGAGAATTTGTTTGTTTTGCACGCAAAAAAAAGTGCAAGTTCTGAAAATCAATGTCTCCAACTCGAAACTTAGATTGTCCATTCAATTCAAATATGGATCATTGAGCTACTACAAGAAAATACCATCAATGGTCCAATTCAAATGAAATTCCAAATGTGTTTATCCTAAATATGATGACAAAAGCAAAAATGTGTATGTGTATGAATTAAGTGGATGATTATAAAGTTTGAGCATGCCCGTATGTGTATATCTCTAGGTTTGATATATGAATTTGAAATCACGAAATCCTGGCTTAAAAATGTAACTCCGTTTAAATGAATTACAAAAGCTAATGATGGAGTCTAATTCCAAAATTCCAATATTAGGTTTGTAATTCTGGTACATCAAAGTATATCACGCATGTTCAAAAGTATCGTTATCTCATAGTCCAAACTGTGAAACAAATTGATCAACCTTGAGTGCACACACTATTGACGATGTATATCTCAATTACGCTAAAGTCCCTCAAGTATAGACACCTCAATCTTTATCTGAAGCCAACCCCCCTCCCCCCCCCCACACACACAGAGAGAAGTCGTTCTCTCCCCCAAATACCAACACACGAGCACATTAACACCCCTCTCTCTTCTAAAGTCCGGACCCCAATATAGGTCTCTATCACTTTGTCTCTTGGGCATGCACACATCTCTTCCCCCACTCTCTAGCTAGGTCTCCCGACATCTCTCTTTCCCAAGCACACGCACTATGTAGAGTGTATCTTTCCCATACACACAAAACGTCGCCCCCAAACGTCTATGTCCCTAGTTATGTGGTTCTTGTACACTCACCTCACTCACCACCCCCACTGCAAAACAAGCGCACTTTGTCTCTTTGTGCACCACTCTCCTCTTTCTATCTCTCCCACATGCGGACCCGCCCCAGCTCCTCCCTGTATACATATATGTCATCACTCTTTCCATAGCTCCCTAATGTATCATAGTTCTCGATCTCACACATTGTTATCTACACCATCTATTCTAGATCTCTCATGAAGTCCCTATCACACACAGATGACTCGCTTCCCTTGCGTCTCCGTACATAGGCCAATTTCAAACAACATCAACATTGTCTCCCTATCTATACGCCATTTATGGACACAAACGCCCCCTCTCTCGCCCCCTCTCTTCCTCTCTCTCTCTCTCTCTCTCTCTCTCTCCATTGCTAGCTCTCTCTCTCTCTCGCTCGCTCTCACACCCCTCTCCCACATACAATCGATGTCTCTTCCAAATAGTCTGCTCCCCCCGCCCGCACCCATGCTATCCCGCTACTACACATGTCACACCATTCCCCCTTCCCTTATACTAGGTTTCTCTACTCCACATACACACACTCCCTCTCGCACACAAACGCGCACACAAACACACACAGACACGCACAAACACCCATTAATCTGGATACTCATCTCTCCCCATGTCCGCATGTGTATCTCGCACACTCACTCTCTAATTATGTATATGTGTCTCCACGTTACATGACACAAATGTAACACCCCAAAATTTTTTAATCTTGTTTTGTTAATTAAAATTTTGCCAGGAAATTAAAACTTTTATTTTCTAGGCTCCCTTTTATTTTTTTGAAACATTTCCTTCATTTTTATCATGGAGTTATTTCCTTCAGTGAAAACTTTTCAAATATGTTATTGGACTTGTTTATCCTCTCAAGAAAAATCTTTTCTTTTCATCAGAGGAATTACTTATATAATAATCTCCATAATCTTTATTTTCTTGAAAAATGGTTTCCCATGGTTTTATGGTCCTTTTTGAATTGCAACCATTTGATAAAATCATTCAAAAATTCCACCAAAATTTGGAGATATCATGTGATGTCACCAAACCACCTTTATGCAAAAATATATTTCATTCATTGGATATTTTGAGCTCTACATCTTTTTTTTCAAATCTGGTCCAGTGGGCAGATTTGCACTACAGCCTATTTAAATATTTCTTTAAAGCTTCCACCAAAATTTTGGGATGTCAGTAGGAGCATATTATTCCACTTTATGCAAAATCCAGGGATGTTCTTTGAAAAATTGAGTGAATCATCCTCATCTTCATTCGGTGCAACTTGGTGTTTTGTACTGCAACCATCTTCTAACTTTCTCCTCTACCCATGAGCTTTCTCCTGCTTGTAGCACACCTTGCCAAACCCTTAAGTCCAGGAGGTTGGACTCATTGGAGCAATTCTACTTCTTGCAATCATGCCCTGTTCTTTCTGTCCAAATATGAAATTTTGCAAAACTTGCACTAGCAAGTTTGTGCTTTGGACAAACTAACCTCACCACCCTCTTATTCATCTAAAGATACCCCAATCTGGAAGAATTGGCGACTCCAAGAAATGCCTAGGTGCCTGTGGCATTTTGTCAAACACCTTGAGAGCATGGACAGATTGGGCATGAGTTTTTGTTTACACAGTGAACCTGATCCCCCGACTGCACCAAGATGTCCCATGGATTTGCCCTAACCTACAACCCCACCCTACTAACCCTCTTGTAGTTTAGAGCCCCCTAGCATGCATTAGCATTTTGTCGAGCACGTTCTGTGCGTGCTCTGGGCACGAGCAGAGCACGTGTTTTGCACGTACCGCACCCGACAGACGTGTCGCGCCCCTGGTTTTGCCCGCTCTGCAGAGCCACGCCGCTCACTCCCCTTCTCGCCGCATCACGCCAAGCAGCCCTGGTGCCCTGCAGCACCACCGACAGAGCCCCTTGGTGGCACGCCGGCGTCCGCACCGCATCTCTGCCAGGTCGGTGCCGGCCAAGCCTCAGCTGCTCGCCACCTGCCCCTGGAACAGCTCAGCCTCATCCTCTCGCGCGCCCTCTAGCTCTCGTCATCGCCACGACGCCTTGCCGCTACAGGGAGGCGGTTCGCCGGCGAACTTATCCACAGCCGCCGCAAACCGACCTCGTTGCGCTATAAAAAGATGCCCCCGAGCACGTTCTGTTCCCTAGGCAGCCTCAGCATGCTCCCCTAGTTCTTCCGTGGCAGCCAATCGAACCGGGGAGGTATTCTTCCCCACGTCCGGCAACTGCAGCCGCCGCCACTGCCCCGGCCATTCCGACGCCACCAGAGCCTCCCCCTGTCCACTCTCTTCACCAGGAACTCCCTCTCCCCCTAGTGAATCCATCCCCCTGCTCGATTTTGATCGGGACTCACCGCGGGAGAAAAAGCACTTTGCCTAACGGCCACCCTCCGCTGCGAAGCTCGCCGCCGGCAGCTCCGTCCACCTCAGAGACCGTAGCGAATACCGGAGTAACCGCCTCGATCCCCTGAGCCCGCGGGTGACCTCCGTTTCCCGAACGGTGCCGCCCGTCACGCGGCGAAAGCATCGCCGGAGTCCCGCCTCCGCTTGGGGCAGAGGAAGAGGAGGGAGGTCGACTAGTCAAACCTGATCGGTGGGTCCCCCGAGCCCACTGTCAGTGATTCACGCGCCGTCCACGCTGGAGTAAGTGGAAGCGTAGATTTCAAAGTACGTCTTCGACGTGTACCGTTTCTTTTTCTTTTTGTTTTATTTAAAAACCGGATTTGACCACAACTATGACTGCCTATAAGTTTTTAATGATAACTCCAAATGAATTCATTCCTTTTCCTGCCTCTCTCAAATTTGATCTAGTTTATTTTAAGATTTATTTGAAAAAAATTCAAGACAACTTTTTGTGCTGTTTTAAATTTGTGTGTTAATTCAAATTTATTTTAAAATAGGACTTTGGAGAGAGAGAAGCAAACTTTCAAAAGTTTTGGAGTGCACCCTGCCTTTCCACATATTAAATGCAAGCATTGTGAACTCTAGCATAATATTTTGCATGCATTGTTTGACGCGATTATGACACCTCCGTACTTAGAGCTTGTTATTTTATGTGGTGATATGACCATTTGCATGAATGATTATTGGAAATTTCCTTGCTGTTGGAAATGGACATGCTTGTGATAATGATCATCCTCGTATGCCTTTGGTGCCTACCGGAAGGAAAACGGGAAAGTCTCTGTCTTGGGTAGACCCGAGCTTGTCCCTAGTTCCTCGTCGACACGAGTGCGTCCGGCATGGCATGAGGGGTACGATGAGTGGTGATTCTGTCTATTGGATGAAATATATTCGTTATGCTAATTATGCAGGGAATACCTAAACCTCCTGAGTCGGCCATCGATCGAGTCTTGTTCCGGTAACCCCCATACTTGTTTCGTACTACCACTTGTCCCTGCCATACGTAGGGTACGGTTCAGTAAGTTGTCAACCCCTTTCCTAGCACACACCGTACAGAGAGGCCATGGTGGTAGATACCGCAGGCATCCGGTAGGCATGCCATTTAACCCGGGGGCATGGGTGTTTCGGTTGTAGCCGAAGGGGTAGCTCCCCTAGTTTGCGCGCGGTCTAAATTTTGTGATCCCATGCTACGTCGAGGTTGTAGCCTCCCCACTTAGAGTTTTGCTTAACGGGTGTCGTGGGTGATTTCCAGACACCGGTAAATTAGGCTGGTGTGTGCGGATAGGTGTGTTTTCAATCAAAAGACCGTAGACGGGATCAGTCCCGATGGACTAAAGGAATCCGTTACTCGTGGGTAAAGAGTACACCCTCCGCAGAGATTAAACCTATTCAATAGCCGTGTCCATGGTTAAGGATTACACCAGGATGGGTCAAGTGTCGGTCTTAGTGTCGCTCTTCGGAGGAGAAACTATTAAACCAGAATTTGGATCACGACTTTAGACTTGTGATGATTATGATTATTATTTTTGTTGTGGACTAACCCGTTATATTATTGATATTATCGAGTATCCCTGGAATGGTTCTACCTCCTGGGTATTCACTGTGATTATTTACTTTATGTGGTGTCACTGAGACGCCCGACCGTGGCATGCTTGTTATTCATTTACTTTATAAGCCCTTTATGTGGTGTCGCTGAGACGCCCGACTGTGGCATGCTTGTTATTCATTTACTTTATAAGCCCTTTATGTGGTGGCGCTCAGACGCCTTGACCGTGGCATGCTTGTTATTCATTTACTTTATAAGCCCTTTATGTGGTGTCATTGAGACGCCTAACCGTGGCATGCTTGTTATTCATTTACTTGATAAGCCCTTTATGTGATGTCGCTGAGACGCCCGACTGTGGCATGCTTGTTATTCATTTACTTCATAAGCCCTTTATGTGGTGTCGCTGAGACACCCGACTGTGGCATGCTTGTTATTCATTTACTTTATAAACCCTTTATGTGGTGTCGCTGAGACGCCCGACTGTGTCATGCTTGTTATTCATTTACTTTATAAGCCCTGTATGTGGTGTCATTTGAGGCCTTCATTGTGGCATTCTTGTTATTCATTTACCTTATAATCCCTTTATGTGGTGTCATTTGAGACACCCGACCGTGGCATGCTTGCTATTTATTTTACTTTATAAGCCCTTTATGTGGTGTCGCTCGGGCCTTGACTAAGGCATGCTTGTTATTTACCATCAATTCGAGACGCCGCCTGCACATCCGAATGGTGCATTTTATTCCTACTCTGTCATTACATATTCGTTGTTACTATTTAATAACCTGCCTGCATGCATCAAGGATTTTATTTTTATGGTGACGTTGTGACCATAGAATTTTTTAGAGCATGATTATCGGTTGTTATATTATACCTGTGTTCATAATGTTTGCGAGTACATTCGAAGTACTCACTGGCTTGTCCCTGGCTATTATCTTGGCCAGATTTCTTGCGTGTACAAGAGCGTTGCGATGACAGCCCGGAAACCTACGCAATGGTGATAGCAGCCTCGCGAAGATAGGAGTTAACACAGTCAGCTGTTCTGTGGGAAATGGAGTCCCATAGACGCCGATGATCCACAAACCGTTTCCGCCATCAACCACTAGAAACCATTTGTTGTACTCCACGCACCAGAACGGTCTTGTACCACATATTTTGTATTTTGCTTGGAATTTCTGTATCAAGTTGGTGCCTCATCAGCTAATAGTAATCCTGGGGCTGGTGAGCACAACGGCCATTTTCTGGAATTTATTACCCGGAAAACCGGTCGTCACAAACTTGGTATCAGAGCCAGGCTGACCAATGGCTAATCTAATCTTAGCCAGGTCAATGAACCTAGGTAAGCCAAACCACCAGACCTTAACATAAACCTAGCCAAGCTTCTCGTGCAAGATAGCCACACAGTGACCCTGACACTTTTGGCAGTCGGTGCCCAACCTATCAACCTAGACTGTCAATCACGTGCCAGTGACCGACGCCTATTATGTCTCATTCGCAAGCGCACGAAGGAAGACTTCGTCCCCTTTTTCTATAGAAAGGGCACGCTCGCCTCAACCCAACACAGCACAACCTATACCCCAAATCGAACTATTATGCCTGGCCCCGTCGTGCACAACGAGACCACAGCAACCAACCTTGGAGGTTTTGTGACCATACTCGCAAACCTCACCCATCATGCCTATGCGTTAGAAGAGCCTCCCGAATATGTTGTGTACCAAGGGTCCATGAGCGGTGAGATCCGTCAATTCTGGGCCACTGTGCACATCTACGGTAGGGGTCTGTCGCCAGAACACCCCTACAGGTTCACCGGAAGGAAAACTTCCTTCGAGCCACAAGCCATCCAGCTAGCTGCTCGAGAGGCTATAGTTCAACTCCGGCGCTTGTCGCCCAGAGTTAATCGTCGCCGCTCTACTACTACCCCGGACATGAAGGGTATGGTAGACCACCCCAGGTTGCCAACGGAGATCACGAGGCGGATCCTGCACTATTGCACCTAGTGCGCTATGTAGGTGCACTGAGGAACTGTTTGATCAAATCACCATTGATCTGATCGCAGCTCGTGGAGAGCTGGTTCGTCGAGCCCGGCAAGAGAAGAGAACGAGCCCGGACACGACAAACCCGGTCGTCTGTTCGGACACCCGATCGAGTCCCCGAGGTCTGCCCAGCCATCAGCCAAGGCGCTTTGATGACCCCGAAGTGCTTCGTCAGCCTCTTGGGAGCACACTCCAACGGGTTGTGGCCAACAATCCCGAGATGGTCATCATCGCTACCCCGAGCCTGCAGCCCCTCAACCCTCTCTAGCTAATTCCGACATTGAGACCCGTGGAGAAGCCTCGACATCCACAAGGCACGCCCGCTTGGATGTAAACGAGGTAGACTAAGTCACTCGAGTAGTGCCGAGTCTCAGTTATCCTCGCTTTGTAAACGTGTGACCTTGTGAATTAAGCGCGGCTTCTGTTGTGCCACCGTTTTAATAGTAACCTTGCATATTTATGTCAAGACGCTAGCTATGCGTATTTTTACGGGCACAGCTACCAAAACAACCCCGACAACACCCACAGTGATACGTCACTTTGGTGAGATATGTATCTGTGGCTTTGACCCTGATCCTTGGAGCTGAGCTGGCAAATTAATTGCCTTTCACCACGGTAAAATGACCCAGTTCCAATGCTATAAAAGGCCACCGCGTGACCTTGCCAAGCACCCCTCACTTGTGCACCCTCCTCACAACCATTTCTTGCCATGCCGAGCCCTAGTATTTATCTGAGAACTCCAGATGCAACCCCGGGAAGTTTTGTCAAGATATTGTGGGATTTTACCTGCAGTACTATGGGCGCTACCCAGCCACCCCAGTACGAGTTGTTCAAATTGAGAAGCACCCCTTCCACCTCGAGATACTGGGCAGCAGTGCACATCCCTAACGTAAGCCCAAACCAAGACCCAACGGAGGTCTCCTTCATGGGGAAATCTATGTCGACCCCACCTATGGCCGTAGAAGCTGCTTCTTACGAAGCGCTTGCTCGCCTTCGATTCGCGGTACCCTATGCCAGCGAACGAGGGTACTATTACTTTCCGAGCCGTGCAACACCCGGAGGAGTAACATCTTTTCCCGGTGGACGAGTTGAGAGAGACCCAGTCCTGGCCAACCTTGTCCAGTACGTCATCGCTCAAGAGCGTTAAACCCAATGTGTGACGGATTATCTCCAGAGCCTCGCGGATTTAAATCCTCAGATCCCCATCGGCGGAACACTGAGGCCCGACCAGGAGAGACACATTCATCGGCTGGTCAATCCGCTTTCCCCGATAGAAGAGGAGTGCATCCCAGTACCAGAGACGTTTTCTCGGGACCCCGTCCAGTTACCATTTGCATTATAGACGTCACTGTTGTGTTTATTATTGCAACATTTATTTATGCATTGTAACTTATGTGTGGTACCCGGAGTTTGCGCGCCAAGTAAATTATTTAGTTCCTATTAATTTGAGTAGTTTTGTTGCAGTATTCTCTTAATTTACTGATTATCCTGGAGTGAGATTTCTTTTCCCTGAGTTGCTGCATCGTATATCTTCTCGCGACATGGATTATTTTATTCACACAGCACCACGGCAGCAGACTCACAACCGCTCGAGCGCATACACTGCTTGCAAAACTCGTAACCGTGGAGTATTTGTTTTTCAAAACAACTCTTAACAAATCTCGAGGACGAGATTTTTTCTTAAGGGGGGGTAGTGTTGTAACACCCCAAAAATTTTTAACCTTGTTTTGTTAATTAAAATTTTGCCAGGTAATTAAAACTTTTATTTTCTGGGCTCCCTTTTTTTTGAAACATTTCCTTCCTTTTTATCATGGAGTTATTTCCTTCAGTGAAAACTTTTCAAATATGTTATTGGACTTGTTTATCCTCTCAAGAAAAATCTTTTCTTTTCATCAGAGTAATTAATTATATAATAATCTCCATAATCTTTATTTTCTTGAAAAATGGTTTTCCATGGTTTTATGGTCCTTTTTGAACTGCAACCATTTGATAAAATCATTCAAAAATTCCACCAAAATTTGGAGATATCATGTGATGTCACCAAACCACCTTTATGCAAAAATATATTTCATTAATTGAATATTTTGAGCTCTACATCTTTTTTTTCAAATCTGGTCCAGTGGGCAGATTTGCACTACAGCCTATTTAAATATTTCTTTAAAGCTTCCACCAAAATTTTGGGATGTCAGTAGGAGCATATTATTCCACTTTATGCAAAAATCCAGGGATGTTCTTTGAAAAAATTGAGTGAATCATCCTCATCTTCATTCTGGTGCAACTTGGTGTTTTGTACTGCAACCATCTTCTAACTTTCTCCTCTACCCATGAGCTTTCTCCTGCTTGTAGCACACCTTGCCAAACCCTTAAGTCCAGGAGGTTGGACTCATTGGAGCAGTTCTAGTTCTTGCAATCATGCCCTGTTCTTTTTGTCCAAATATGAAATTTTGCAAAACTTGCACTAGCAAGTTTGTGCTTTGGACAAACTAACCTCACCACCCTCTTATTCATCTAAAGAGACCCCAATCCGGAAGAATTGGCCACTCCAAGAAATGCCTAGGTGCCTGTGGCATTTTGTCAAACACCTTGAGAGCATGGACAGATTGGGCATGAGTTTTTGTTTACATAGTGAACCTGATCCCTTGACCAGACCCGCATGTCCCATGGATTTGCCCTAACCTACAACCCCACCCTGCTAACCCTCTTGTAGTTTAGAGCCCCCTAGCATGCATTAGCATTTTGTCGAGCATGTTCTGTGCATGCTCTGGGCGCGAGCAGAGCATGTGTTTTGCACGTGCCGCGCCCGTCCGACGCGTCACGCCCCTGGTTTTGCCCGCTCTGCAGAGCCACGCCACTAACTGCCCTTCTCACTGCATCACGCCAAGCAGCCCTGGCGCCCTGCAGCACCGCCGACAAAGCCCCTTGGCGGCACGCCAGCGTCCGCAGCGCATCTCTGCTAGGTTGGTGCCGCCCAAGCCTCAGTTGCTCGCCACCTGCCCCTGGAACAGCTCAGCCTCATCCTCTCGCGCGTCCTCTAGCTCTCGTTGTCGCCACGATGCACTGTCGCTACAGGGAGGCGGTTCGCCGGCGAACTTATCCACGGCCGCCGCAAACCGACCTCGTTGCACTATAAAAAGAGGCCCCCGAGCACGTTCCGTTCCGTAGGCAGCCTCAGCATGCTCCCCTAGTTCTTCCGTGGCAGCCAATTGACCCGGGGAGGTCTTCTTCCCCACCTCCGCAACTGCAGCCGCCATGCCCTTGCCCGCCATTCCGGCGCCACCAGAGCCTTCCCCTCTCCACTCTCTTCACCAGGAACTCCCTCTCCCCCTAGTGAATCCATCCCCCTGCTCGATTTTGATCGGGACTCAACGCGGGAGAAAAATCACTTTGCTCGACGGCCACCGTCCG
The DNA here is from genome assembly GCA_021605145.1 of Aegilops bicornis. Lineage (NCBI taxonomy): Eukaryota > Viridiplantae > Streptophyta > Magnoliopsida > Poales > Poaceae > Aegilops > Aegilops bicornis. The sequence goes on from CM038672.1 coordinate 88,986,166, forward strand.
CTGCGAAGCTCACCGCCGGCAGCTCCGTCCACCCTAGAGACCGTAGCGAATACCGAAGTGACCGCCTCGATCCCCTGAGCCCGCGGGTGACCTCCGTTTCCCAAACGGTGCCGCCGTTCGCCGACGAGCATCGCCGGAGTCCCGCCTCCGCTCGGGGGAGAGGAAGAGGAGGGAGGTCGACTAGTCAAACCTGACCAGTGGGTCCCCCAGGCCCACTGTCAGTGACTCACGCGCCGTCCACGCTGGAGTAAGTGGAAGCGTAGATTTCAAAGTACGTCTTCGACGTGTACCGTTACTTTTTCTTTTTGTTTTATTTAAAAACCAGATTTGACCACAACTTTGACTGCCTATAACTTTTTTAATGATAACTCCAAATGAATTGATTCCTTTTCCTACCTCTCTCAAATTTGATCTAGTTTATTTTAAGATTTATTTGAAAATCTTTCAGGACAACTTTTTGTGCTGTTTTAAATTTGTGTGTTAATTCAAATTTATTTTAAAATAGGACTTTGGGGAGAGAGAAGCAAACTTTCAAAAGTTTTGGCGTGCACCCTGCCTTTCCACATATTAAAGGCAAGCATTCTGAACTCTGGCATAATATTTTGCATGCGTTGTTTGACGCGATTATAACACCACCTCCGTACTTAGAGCTCGTTATTTTATGTGGTGATATGACCATTTGCATGGATGATTATTGGAAATTTCCTTGCTGTTGGAAATGGACATGCTTGTGATAATGATCATCCTCGTATGCCTTTCGTGCCTACCGGAAGGAAAACGGGAAAGTCTCTGTCTTGGGTAGACCCGAGCTTGTCCCTAGTTCCTCGTCGAGACGAGTGTATCCGGCATGGCATGAGGGGTATGATGAGTGGTGATTCTGTCTGTCGGATGAAATATATTCGTTATGCTAATTATGCAGGGAATACCTAAACCTCCTGAGTCGACCATAGATCGAGTCTTGATCCGATAACCCCCATACTTGTTTCGTACTACCACTTGTCCCTGCTATACGTAGGGTACGGTTTAGTAAGTTGTCAACCCCTTTCCTAGCACACACCGTACAGAGAGGCCATGGTGGAAGATATCGGAGGTATCCGGTAGGCATGTCATCTGACCCGGGGGCATGGGTGTTTCGGTTGTAGCCGAAGGGGTAGCTCCCCTAGTTTGCGCGCGGTATAAATTTTTTGATCCCAGAGGTTGTAGCCTCCCCACTTAGAGTTTTGCTTAACGGGTGTCGTGGGTGATTTCCAGACACCGGTAAGTTAGGCTGGTGTGTGCGGATAGGTGTGTTTTCAATCAAAAGACCGTAGACGGGATTAGGCCCGATGGACTAAAGGAATCCGTTACTCATGGGTAAAGAGTACACCCTCTGCAGAGATTAAACCTATTCGAATAGCCGTGTCCATGGTTAAGGATTACAGTCTGGGATGGGTCAAGTGTCGGTCTTAGTGTCGGTCTTCGGAGGAGAAACTATTAAACCAGAATTTGGATCACGACTTTAGACTTGTGATGATTATGATTATTATTTTTGTTGTGGACTAACCCATTATATTATTGATATTATCGAGTATCCCTGGAATGGTTCTACCTCCTGGGTATTCACTGTGATTATTTATAAGCCCTTTATGTGGTGTCGCTGAGACGCCCGACTGTGGCATGCTTGTTATTCATTTACTTTATAAGCCCTTTATGTGGTGTCGCTGAGACGCCCGACTGTGGCATGCTTGTTATTCATTTACTTTATAAGCCCTTTATGTGGAGTCGCTGAGACGCCCGACTGTGGCATGCTTGTTATTCATTTACTTTATAAGCCCTTTATGTGGTGTCGCTGAGAGACCCGACTGTGGCATGCTTGTTATTCATTTACTTCATAAGCCCTTTATGTGGTGTCATTTGAGACACCCATCGTGGCATGCTTGTTATTTATTTACTTTATAAGCCCTTTATCTGGTGTCATTTGAGACTCACGATCGTGGCATGCTTGTTATTCATTTACTTTATAAGCCCTTTATGTGGTGTCGCTGAGACGCTCGACTGTGGCATTCTTGTTATTCATTTACCTTATAATCCCTTTATGTGGTGTCGCTGAGACACCCGACTGTGGCATGCTTGCTATTTATTTTACTTTATAAGCCCTTTATGTGGTGTCGCTCAGACGCCCGACTGAGGCATGCTTGTTATTTACCATCAATTCGAGACGTCGCTTCCGACATCCGAATGGTGCATTTTATTCTGTCGGGGAGGCTGATCGTACCCACGGACACCTATGGGGCCGGCGGAGCGGGCCCCTTGTGGTTCGGAGGGGGGCGGAGGTCGCACGAAGAGCGGATCGAGGCGATGCACACGAGCGGTTTACCCAGCTTCGGAGCTCTCCGGAGAGATAAAACTCCTACTGCTGCTTGTTTGATCTATTGTGTTCTTGCTAGGGAGCAATGGGAGCTACAAACCCTAGCGCGAGTGTGTCTGGCCTCGAGTGGGTCGAATGAACCCAACGAGACGAACCTGGCCTATTGAACTGAACGGAACCGAACCCTCCAACCCCTTCTACGTTGCACTCGGGCCTCCTTTTATATGCTCAAGGGGTCTCCGACAGGTGGCAACATAGGCGGGGGTACAAATGTAAAAACAGGGGTTGGTACACCTACTTGAACAGTGTACAGTGCAAAATACCTAACTCTGACGGCAAGGGACAAAAGCAATAAATGCCCGTCGTTGTCGCCCAAACAGTGTAACAGAGACCGTCAGGTGTGCCTCCGCTCGCCACGATGGCGAGCCTGTCAGCGCCGCTTATCGCTGCTCTCCGCTGGCTGCGCAGCTGCTTGACACGCGCCCACGGAACGGTCCCATGGCGACACGTCGCTGGGTGAGCTGGAGCGGAGACGGAGAGAAGTTGCATGCCGCGGCAAGCGCCTTGCCGCGGCCGAATCCTTGTCGCGCTCGGAGACTTGTCGCGCTTCGAGCCTTCCCGGCAAGCTCCTCTTGCCGGGGCCTTGTCTTCTGCGTGCCTGGAGCGGCTTTCCCGACAAGCTCCTCTTGTCGGGACCTTGTCCTCTCAATCTAATACTTTGTTCTTGAATGGCTCCAAAGGAGCCACGGAGGGTATTGGCGGTGACGAGGCAAACCTTGCCGCGGGGTGCTGCAACTGTCCGTGCACGAGTACGGGATACTAGGGTACCCCTACTCTGGTACACCGACAGGAGCCCCTGGGCCCGGGCCGTACACGGTGCCGAGCGCTTGTCGGGCCAGGCCCAGAACTGTGCACGGACACGCGCAGCCTCGACCACGCCGCAACTCGCCCCGGACCCACCACGATCCCCACTAACGGCACGCACCGGACGTGGCGTCGTGCGAGAGATCGTGGGCGCGGTCGTGGGGAGTTCTTTATTAATATATGCGGGACGTCCGCCCCCCTCCTCCCCTTTATAAGCGGAGGAAATAGAGGCAGGCCGACCGTCCCTGCCATTGTCGTCTTGTCAAGAAACCACCGCCGCTCCCCTCGTCTTCTCCGGTGCGAAGAGAGCAGCGCCCCGCCCCCTTTCGCCACAAGCACACTCACCGCCGTCGACCTCCTCCGCCCCCCCCCCTCGCCATGGCCCCGAAGGGCGATAAGGAGAAGGGCGTCAAGTCGGCCGAGGCGCAGCGGCTCGCGGCGCTGCGCAAGGAGCGAGCCGTCTTCCCCCCGCAGCTCGGCGCCGCACGGAGCTGCGGGCGTCTACTATCTTTTACGGTCGACGGAGACTCGGGCGCATCCGCGCACGAGGGTGCTCCCGCCTCCGCCGCTGATCTGGCCCCAACAGGTACCCTTTCTTCGCCCTTTTCTTCTATTGCGGTCTTTGCCCGCCCGTATTCTGAAGTTCTTTTTGCGACATAATGAACACCTTTGGCCTCCGCCTCCTTGATTTCACCCCCAACGCCATCTTGACCATGGCAGTTTTCGCGCATTGTCTGCGAAAACTTTGTCGGAGTCCACCCGAACGTGGCACTCTTCCGCCATTTCTTTGTTCCCAGCGTCGAGAGGAGAGCCCCTTGCGGAGGGATAGCACAGGTCTCTAGGATCGGCAAGAAAGAGGCCTACCTAGAGGGGGAGTTCCGGAACAAGTGGGAGGTGGAGAGCCAACTGGTGCTGGGTCGTAGAAGAGGACCCACAGCCTTCACCGCTGCGTCGCCAAACCCCAATTGCGCGGCAAGGATTGGAGTAACTTGGCGCCGGAGGATGCGAGGTGAAGATAGTCAGTGACCAATTTCGCGCCTCGGGGTTGCCGGGTTAACTGTTGGCGCAGTTGGCGCAGACTTCATTCGCCGCCGCATCGCTCCCTTGCAAGAAAGGAGGAGGCCTGCTTGGGAGTTCCAGAATGCGGCGGACATCATGAGGCTGCGCCCGGGCCTGAATTGGAACTTCACCGTCATGGAGCTGGATTCAGTGTTGCTCGAGCTGTTTAAGAACGACCCCGAACATCCAGAGTGGTTCAGGTTGCCGCGAGGGGTCGTCCCACTGTGCAACAACTCGGCGCTCGACCGCATCCGCGCCATGATGCCACTGTGCGACTCCCACGGGATCGTCCCGACCTGGCAGGAGCCCCCCGACGAGGTCGTGCAGCAATTCTTCGATGATTTGCAAGAAGTGCCGATCCGCGCCGACGAGCAGAAGAGGCTCACCCGCGACACCATCGAGCAGGAGATGGCGTGGATCGCCACCAGAGCGGAGGAGGCGGCAGCAGCCGCTGCCGCTGGAGCCTTCGGGTTCACCGTGGAGGAGGCGGATGCGGCGAAGGCGGCAAGCTCTGCTGAACGAGGGGAGGTCACCGGCGAGGACGAGCTTGTCGAGCTCGAGGCCGGGACGAGTGGACCCGCCGAGGGCGCTTCTTCCCCGCCGCCAAGCGACTTGCCACCAGCGGAGCCCCCGGCTCCGCCGAGGAGGTGTCTCCGCAGGGCTGGAGATGAGCCGGGGCGATAGGTCGGCCCACAGCTGCAGCGCCGCTCGACGCGCTCCACCGCGGCAAGCGAGGTTGCCGCGGGAGCGCCCCAAACTGCAGCGACAACTGGGGCGGAATCTTCTCAGGCCGCCGACGCCCGCTTAAGCGGCCAAGAGAGCCCACTCCCGCCTCATCGCACCGGAGGCGGGCGGAGTTTGACTTCTCCGCTCAGCTCCGAGGAGGAAGGCGAAGAGTAAGCTTCTCGAGATTGTGCTTGTATGTCTTCATTTTTATTGCTTCATCTTGAATCTGATTTGCTTCATTCTGGACTCTTTCCTTTTCGTGACGCTGGCCCGGAGAGCGCGAAGAGGGCCAAGATCCCGACGGTCGTCGTTGAGGACGATTCTCCGTGGCGGGCGACGGGACGCGTCCGAGACCGCCTTGCCGGACCCGGCAACCCTTCCCCAGAGCAGCCCCCAGCACAGCCCCCAGAGTAAGTGTGCAGTTTTCTTCTTGCTATTGGGCGTGCGGGGGTGCCCCTTCTTTGTTGATATTTGACTGTGTGCTTGTGCAGGAGCAGAGCAGTCTCATCAGGAGGGCTCGGAAGCCGCCTCCGAGATCCTGCCCGCTGCCACTACGCCGCCAAGGGAGGACTCCCCGGCAAGGGAGCTCCCTCCGACAAGGGAGGCCACCCCAGCAAGGGAGGCCACTCCGGCAAGGGAGGCTACCCCGGCAAGGGGCCAGCGCCAACGACCCTCCGGTGGTCGAGGCCATGGCTGCGGATCCCGTTGCAGGTAACTCCCTTACACGAAAATCTCCCTTGGGCTTGCTTTCTTTTGTTTCTCTTTTTTGGATATCTGCTTGACTGCTCTTTCTTCGTCTGACGCAGACCCGATGGAGGTTGAAATCGCCGGCGAGGAGGAAACGCGCGGCAACACCGACGAGGCCGTCGTCGAGGAAGAAGAGATCATCATCGTGGAAGAAGAGGCCGTCGCCGACGAGCCTGTTGGCGAGGAGGCCACCGAGGCTGCCGGCGCAGAGGCCGGCGAGGGGTCGGACGGTCGTACTGACGGCCCTGAGGCCGCAGGAGCGGCAAGCGCTACACCGACAGCCGACTCCCCCGCTGCCGCCGCGGCGCCAGCCCGGTGCCTACCTGAAGGCTGGCGAAGGCGTCTTCATCAAGCTCCCACAGGAGCCGAGCCTGGCGCAAGTCGAGGGCGAGACCTTCGACGGCGAAGCTACTCGCCTCATTGGCCGACGCTGGTGGACGCGCCAAGTAGCAGCAGCGCGGCGAGTCCGAGGAGGAGCAACAAGAGGCTGTTGTCGCTCTACCACGCCCGCCGAGCCAAGTTAGAGACCGGGAAGCCCTTGTCGCGAGGCGGGGTGGACATGGAGAACGCACCGAGGAGCTCCGGGCGCCAACAAAGAAGCCCTCCGCGACGTGGACGCGCTGCGCAGCTCGCGAAGAGCGCACGGCCTTCATCCTTGAGAAGGCCGCAGCCGATGAGGAGCAGCGGCTGGCTGCCGAGAAGCTTCGCCAGCAGGAAAGCGAAGTTGGCGCGGTGGAAGGTCAACCTGGACAGCCACGAGGAGGACCATGCCGCGCGTGAAGAGTCGCTTGGCGGGGCGCTTCAGGAAGCGAAGGACGCCGCCGCAGCCGCCGAGGCCGCCAAGGAAGAGCTGAAGGCGAAGGTGGCACAGCTGGAGGCCACCCTCAAGAAGAGCGGCGAAGAGCTTGCCGTGCTCAAGCGTGAGCGCGAAAAGGACGCCCTACACGCTTGGCGAGCTGCAGGTCCGCTTTTGACAGGCCAAGGAGCTCGACGCCGCCAAGGACTCAAAGCGGATCTGCGGTGAAATTGACCACTCGGCGCAGACGTTGGATGGTGCCGAGAGCGGGAGGCGGGCTTGTTGGAGGCGATCAAGGCCAAGGAGGAGCTCTTTGGCGAATGCTGCCTCCGTCCCGAGAACACCTTGAGGGAGAGCGTGGAGCACTGGACCGAAGGTCTTGTGGACACCGCCGCCGACATCCACAACGAGCTGATGGAGCTGGGGATGGCGGACCTTGCGTACTCCTCCGACGAGCATCTCCAACCCAGCCTCAAGCTTAGCCTATTCTTCAAAGGCGTGGTGACGGGCCTCCGGCGACTTCGGGAGGAGGTCCCGAAGCAGCTGGCCGAGGAATCGCGCCAAGTTTGTGCGGGGCCCTCGAGAAGGTGTTGATGAAGGTGGCCTTCCGCAACCCGGCCTCAACCTTAACGGTGTCCTCAGATCCTTGCCGTCCGAAGCCAACGTGGAGGAGCTCAAAGCCCTTGTCGCACCCATTGTGGACAAGGTGAACAAGATCAAGCGGATCGAGGGCGACCGCGTGGACTAGGCCGCCGCCCTTATCTTTCCCTTGTCACTGCTGATCATGTTTAGAAAACTTTGTTAGATCAGCGACAAGTTATTCTGTAATATACTCTATCTTAGGTGAATCGATCAATGCAACGTTATTTCCTCTATTTGATTCCTTCCTTTGTATGCGTTATTGCCCTCGCTTTTTGGAAACTTGCCGGTGCAGGCACCCTTGCCGCGAGCGCCGAGTGCGGAACTTCAGCAGCATGCTGGCGGGGTCGCTACCGACAAGCAACCTTGTCGCGGACTAGCCGCAGCTCACTTAAGTTGTTGAGCGGACTCGAAACAAAGTAAGGGCGCGACCAGTCACGATTCGTATCCTCTGCGCAAAGGTTTTCCATACAAAGTACTATCGTTCGAGGAAGATAACGAAAATTTAAAAACCGATTGCTCAAACTTTGGCAACTTAGCTTTTCTATTTCTTGCTTCCCGATGAGGTGAAACTTCCTCGAGCGGTGCCTGGTCCATAGTATTATCTCCTCCTCCCCCCTGGTTAACTTGTGCGCGAGGGAGCCTTCCTTTCTTTGAATGAAGGAAAAGAAGAGGAAATAACGTTATGGAGCCTAGCGGCTCGATTCTGCTTACCGGGTGTGGTTGCTGCACAAAGTGTTAGCCAAAGCATGCAATAAATTGATGAAAGCATGAACTTGACAAGTCATGCGCAACACACGAGCTTTTCTTGATGCACGGGTCTGCGCCCGACTTTGTCTGAAGGATTACATGCAACAGCGGCAAGACTTGTACAAAAGGTGGTTGCCGTGAACGGATTCCGACAACCGCGCCCTATGGGTAAAACTTACGAAGGCGCTCAATGTTCCAGGAGTTGCTCACCGGAATGCCATCTTCGGTCTCAAAGGCGAATGAGCCGAGCCTAGTGACTCGTTTCACCCGATAAGGGCCTTCCCACTTCAAGGCGTCAACTTGTTTGAATTCTTGGCGGACTGAGCAGCGCCCGAAGAACAAGGTCGCCTTCCTCGAGACTTCTGGCATTAACCCTGCGGCTATGGTAGCGACGCGAGGCTTCTTTAAGCGGCGGCTCGCCAATGACTGAAGACGATCCTCCTCGAGGAGCATCGTTTCATCTTGTCGCAGCTGCTCTTGCTCATTCTCATCATAAGCGATTACTCGAGGCGATCCGTATCTGAGTTCCGTGGGGAGAACTGCCTGCTCCATAGACTAGAGCAAAGGGTGCACGGCGATGGCTCGATTTGGCGTCGTCTGATCGACCAAAGAACCACCGGCAGCTCCTCGATCCGGTTTCTTCGATGCTTGTGCAGCACGTCGAAAGTTACGGTCTTGAGCCCGCAGCACTTCAAAGCATTGCCCTCTCTACTTGACCGTTGCTTCTCGGGTGAGCAACGGAAGCAAAGCAGACCTTGGCGCCAAGGACTTGGACGTACTGCATGAAGGTGCGACTCGTAAATTGTGTGCCGTTGTCGGTGATGATCCTGTTAGGGATTCCGAAACGGCAAACAATCGACTGAAAGAACTGACTTGTTGTCTTTGTCACCTTCCTCATCGCTTCCACTTCCGCCACTTTGTGAACTTGTCGATGGCGACGTACAAGTACTCAAAGCCCCCGACAGCTCGGGGGAAGGGGCCGAGGATGTCGAGCCCCCAGACCGAAAATGGCCCGGATAAAGGGATCGTCTAGAGAGCTTGAGCTGGCTGGTGTATCTGTTTGGAATGGAACCGCACGCTTCACACTTGGTTACTTGTGCAGTTGCATCCTGGAGGGCTGTCGGCGGAAGAAACCTTCTTGCCGGAAAGCTTTGCCGGCAAGTGCTCTTCTTGCCAATGTGGTGTCCACATATGCCTCCATGTATCTCTGCCAACAGCTTCTGTCCATCTTCCACAGGAATACACTTCAATTTCACACCGTTGAGTCTTCTTACATGCAGGTATGCCGTCAACAAACTGGTACATACTTGACTGCCGGGCTACTCTTTCCGCTTCTTCCTGCTCTTGGGAAGTTCTCTGTCTGAAGGAAGCGGACAATCTGCTGCGCCCATGTTGGAGCTCGTGGCTCGACAACAAGGACTAAAGGCACATCTGCTGCTGCGGAACATCAGCTTCTCTGGCAAGAACCTGCGTCCTGCCGAGCTTGTTGCTTCCGGCAGGCTTGCCGAGCAAGACTTGTCGGGGCGTTTGCTTCAACAAAACAAACCACAGGGTCTGCCGGAGCGCATCGCTCCTCAACCTGTGGGTGTTGATCTTGGGGACCTTTGCAACGACGGCTTCGGGAAGCTCTGCCGGAAAGTAGTCACCAGAGGCCAACTTCCTCTTCTTGCTCTGTCACATTGATGGTGTTACGGTTGGTTGAGTCAGCTTGAGCACAAAGATCCCTGGTTCCACAGGTAGCTTGAGTCTGGCGCACTTTGACAGCCGTCGACAATATCATTACGAGCTCTTGGAACATGTTCCATTTGCAGGCCGTCAAAGTGCTCTTCTAGCTTCCTCACTTCATCAACGTAGGCTTCCATCAACGGACTCGTAATCTTTGTTGACTTGGCGGACTGACGAGTTGTGAGTCACCCACGACAATAAGCTTCTTGATCCCAAGGTCCACTGCGATCCACGAGACCAGCAAGCAAACCTTCATACTCTGCAGTATTGTTTGTCGCTTGCTCCTTGGGAAAGTGCATCTGGACGACGTACTTGAGGTGCTCTCCGGTGGGTGCGATAAGCAGCACGCCGGCACCGGCGCCTTGCAGCGAGAAGGCACCATCAAAGTACATCAGCCACTCTTTGCTTGCTTCTTTGACGGGAATGCTCGTCTCAGGAATCTCTTCATCTGGCGTTGGCGTCCATTCTGCTATGAATTCTGCCAAGGCTCTGCTTTGGATAGTTGATGTGCTTTCAAACTTGAGACCATATCTTGACAGATCCAGTGCCCACTCTACAATCCTGCACAGGCTTCGGATTCTGCGGTATCCTCTTCAGCGGAAAGTGAGTGACAACTGTGATCTCATGTGCTTGGAAGTAATGGCGCAGCTTTCTCGAGGCCATGAGGAGGCCGAAAAGCAATTTTGCACACCGTAGTACCTTGACCTAGCCCCCTGCGAGAAGGGAATTGACAAAGTAGGTAGGCTGCACCATCCTTTTACGCATCTGTTCACTTGTCTGCAGCGGACTCATCCTTGTCGGGACCAGAGCTTGTCGTGAAGCCCCACCTTGTCGCTGGATGTGTTTGCCGTGGTTCTTTGGCTCATCGTCCGCCTCCCTCTCCGCCACTAACGCAGCACTAACCACTTGATTGGTTGCCGCTATATATAGCAGTAACTTCTCTTGTGGCCTAGGTGCGACAAGTGTTGGAGTGGAGGACAGGTATCTCTTCAAGTCCTGCAGCGCAGCCTCCGCTTCGGGAGTCCATTTTACTGGACCTGCCTTTTTCAAAATCTTGAAAAATGGCGGTATGCTCAGCAGACCTAGAAATAAACCTGCTGAGAGCAGCCACGCAACCGGCAAGTCTTCGTATATCCTTGACGCGCTTTGGTGCTTCAATCTGTTCAATGGCCTTGATCTTCTCGGGATTAGCTTCAATTCCTCGCTGAGACACGAAAAACCCGAGAAGCTTGCCGGAAGGGACTCCAAACACGCACTTCTCGGGGTTGAGCTTGAGGTTGATCTTGCGGAGATTTGCAAAGGTCTCGTCCAAATCTTGAACCAAAGTTGTTTTGTCCTTGCTCTTGACCACTATGTCATCCATGTAGGCTTCTACATTTCTGTGCATTCGCGGCTCAAAAGCGTCATGGACTACCCTTGAAAATGTCGAACCAGCATTCTTCAAACCGAAAGGTATCCGTATGAAACAGTATGTGCCACATGGTGTGATGAATGCGGTCTTCTCTTCATCTTCTTCGGCCATGAAGATCTGATGGTATCCTGAGTAGGCATCAAGAAACGAAAGCAAATCACATCCAGCCATGGAGTCAACAATCTGGTCAATGTGCGGCAAGGAAATGGATCTTTGGGACAAGCTTTATTAACATCCGTGAAGTCAATACAAAGCCTCCATTTCCCATTTGCCTTCTTGCGCGACTACGAGGATTGGCCAACCACGTAGGATGGAGCACTCCTCGACAAGGCATGCCGCTTCCAGTTTCTTGATCTCTTCGGCTATGAATTCTTGGCGCTCCTTTGCTTGCTTCGACTTTTTGCTTGGCCGGGCGCGCATGAGGACAAAGCGGCAAGGCGGTGCTCAATCACTTTCACAGGAACACGGGGATATCAGACGGTTTCCATGCAAACACGTCGACATTCGCCCGCAGGAAAACAGCAGCGCCTTCCTATTTGGGGTCGAGAGAGGCACCGATGGTGAAAAGGTACCACCAGCGCCGTCCTCCTTGGCGGGCACCTTCTTGGTCTTCGGCGGAACCACCATCTTCTTGCACTTGCGGTGGAGCTCGATGGTGCGTCCTCGGCGGTAGCGCAGCACTCGAAGAGGTGCGCTTGCGGAGTGAGCATCGAGCCCTTGCCGGACTTGGACTTGGTCTTCTTCCCCGGAGCTTCAGCGGCAAGTGCAGCAATCTGTCGCGGCTGCGGCATCCGGAAGATCTTGTCGGCACAGATAAGGGCATCCTTCTTGTCGCCATGGGACAGAGATGACGCTTATCGGGCCCGGCATCTTGAGTAGGTTGTAGGCGTAGTGAGAGGCTGCCATGAACTTGGCGAGTGCTGGGCGGCCAAGTATCCCATTGTAAGGTAATGGGAAATCGGCAGCGTCAAATGTAACCCTCTCGATCCTGAAGTTCAGCTCGCTGCCAAATGTGACCAACAACGTAATCTTCCCCTTGACTTGCTCCTTCCCGGATTGATTCCTTGGAAGGTTCCGGTCTCTTCGAGCTTCGCTGTCGAGGATTTGAAGCTTCGAGCACCGCGGAGGAGATCAGATTCAAGCCGGCCCGCCGTCAACTAACATTTTGTGACCTTGAGGTTGCGGATGGTTGGAGAGACCAACATCGGCAAGCACCCGACCGCGATTATGCGATCGGTGGTCCTCAATATCAAAAATGATAGGCGTCTTGGACCACTTCGGAGGCTTGCGTGACACTACGGATGGTTCCGCTGCATTGACCTCCCGCATCCATTGCTTGAGTTGGCGGTGGGAGGTATGCGAAGCACCTCCGTCAACGCAGAGAACCTCCTGTGGCTTTCAAACTCCTGGTCATCGGGCGTCGTCCTCCTCCATATCTTCGTCGTCATCATCATCTTCATCCTTGTCGCGCCCAGCGAGGTCGATCTCCTTGTCGCTGCTTGACTTTGCCGGCGTCCTCCCGGCCGGGATGTTTCTTGCTTGCTCCCCGGCACCTTCTGGGCCTTCTCCTTGTCGCGCCGCTCGTACTCAGCTCTGCTGCTCGACAAGCTGCTCGACTTTCTTGCAGCTCACGGAGGTCGTGGCCCTTGGTGCGGTGGATCTTGCGATCTTGCTTGCCGGAGCTGTCCGCTTGTCGGCGGCCGCCACCGGCCCAGTGGTTGGCGTCGTGACATCCTCCTTGCGGAGACACCAGCCTTGGCGTTCTTGTCGCCACCTCCATTGCCGGACTGCTCAACAGCTAGCACTTCTCGACCTTCTTCTTCCTGTTGCCTCGCCGCCCGGCCCTTCTTTTCGGGCGGTGTCATCCTTTGTCGAGATCCTTCTGCATTCTCTCACTGAGTCTCCTCCCTTCCTCGGTAGCACACACTTGTCGGCCAAGGCGTATAGCTCGCTGACGTCCTTGACTTTGCACATCGCCATCTCCTCCCTCATCCTGCGGTTCCGCACATTCTGATGAAATGCGCTGATCACCGCGGCAGGGTGGACGTCTGGGATGTTATAGTGCACACGGCTGAATCTCTAAATGAACTTGCGCAGGGACTCTCCTTCCTTTTGGGCGAGCAAGTGAAGGTCGCTCTCTTGGCCATGAGGTTTGTGGCCACCTGTGAAGGCGCCAACAAACTGATGGCACAGATCTGCCCAAGAGGATATGGAGTTGTCCGGCAAGTGCCTGAGCCAAGATCGGCGTTGGGCTTGAGCACGGCGGAAAGTAGTTGGCGAGGATCTTGTCGTCCGTCCCCCGCATCCTGCAGCGCGATGGTGTAGATGCCGAGGAACTCCGACGGATGCGTCCTGCCATCATACTTCTCCGGCGCGTCTGGTTTGAAGTTTTTACGGCTGGGCCCCTTTGGACTTGCCGCAGCTCATGAGTGAGCGCAGGGCAACCTACCGTGTACGGCAAGTTGCTGGCCCCTCCGGCGCGTGCATGTCAGCGGAAGGCCCAGCGGCTTGTCGGATTGACGTCGGCGCTTCTCTTGGCGCTTCGATGCGTGTTCGAGCGTCCTCTTGTTGTCGCTCATGAAGAACTTGGCGCTGATCGCGGCGAACTTCGCGGATCCGGCGACGCGGTGGAAGTCGCTGTCGAGGTGGATCCGGTGAGTCGGCGATCTTGGCCTTCTTGGCGGAGAGTGCCGCGATGGTTGCACCTCCGACAGTCTCGTCGCCACCGACTTCGTGCCTTGTCGTCGCGCCCGCGAAAGCGATGGCGTTGGTTGCCGTGGGCGTCGCCGTTAACGCAACGCCCGATGAGGCTACGATAGTGGCCCTCCACTCGTCGACCTTGTCGGCCGTTGGAGGTAGTCGAGGAGCGATTGAGCTCTTGCCGAGCTTCTGCTGGAGTAGTAGGCGGCATTGGAGAAGCAGTGCGAGGCGGGACACGCCGGACTTCTAACTACGTTAGAAGGAGCGGCGCCCGTCCGGCGACCGTATCTCACTCGTGCCGGCATGTTGGCGCGCATGCTGGTCTTGAGGGTCTCGATCCAACGAACGTATGGCGTTGTGAACGCCATGACGTTGTTGGTCCCGCGTCTCCTGAGATGGGCGCGGGGGATGCGCGGACGCCGAGGTTTGCGGTGCCTTGTCCTTGGACTTGCCAACACCGCAAGCACCTTCGTCGGCGTCCGTCCCTCCGCCAGCGCCTGCCCCACCACCCGTTTGCTGCGGTGAGGGTGGGTACGACGCGGACGGCTCTGCTGCCGCTGAAGCCTTCTTCTTCGGGGGCATGTTGAGGAAGATGTTGATGGCGCCGCCGGCGTGAACGCCGGATCGGATTCACACGGCCTCGGCGTCCCCCTACTGGCGCGCGCGGAGATGTCGGGAGGCTGATCGTACCCACGGACACCTATGGGGCCGGGCGGAGCGGCCCCTTGTGGTTCGGGCGGAGGTCGCCTAAGAGCGGATCGAGGATGCACACGGCGGTTTACCCAGCTTCGAGCTCTCCGAGAGATAAAACTCCTCTGCTGCTTGTTTGATCTATTGTGTTCTTGCTAGGGAGCAATGGGAGCTACAAACCCTAAGCGCGAGTGTGTCCGGCCTCGAGTGGGTCGAATGAACCCAACGAGGCGAACCTGGCCTCTTGAACTGAGCGGAACCGAACCCTCCAACCCCTCTCGTTGCACTCCGGCCTCCTTTTATATGCTCAAGGGGTCTCCGGCAGTGGCAACATAGGCGGGGTACAAATGTAAAAACAGGGGTTGGTACACCTACTTGAACAGTATGCGAGTGCAAAATACCTAACTCTGACGGCAAGGGACAAAAGCAATAAATGCCCGTCGTTGTCGCCCAAACAGTGTAACAGAGACCGTCAGGTGCGCCTCCGCTCACCACGATCGCGAGCCTGTCAGCGCCGCTTATCGCTGCTCTCCGCTGGCTGCACAGCTGCTTGACACGCGCCCACGGAACGGTCCCATGGCGACACGTCGCTGGGTGAGCTGGAGCGGAGACGGAGAGAAGTTGCATGCGGCAAGCTCCTTGCCGCGGCGAATCCTGTCGCGCTCGGAGACTTGTCGGCGCTCGAGCCTTCCGCAAGCTCCTCTTGCCGGGGCCTTGTCTTCTGCGTGCCTGGAGCGGCTTTCCCGACAAGCTCCTCTTGTCGGGACCTTGTCCTCTCAATCTAATACTTTGTTCTTGAATGGCTGCAAAGGAGCCATGGAGGGTATTGGCGGTGACGAGGAAAACCTTGCCGCGGGGTGCTGCAATTGTCCATGCACGAGTACGGGATACTAGGGTACCCCTACTCTAGTACACCGACATATTCCTACTCTGTCATTACATATTCGTTGTTACTATTTAATAACCGGCCTGCATACATCAAGGATTTTATTTTTATGACTGACGTTGTGACCATAGAATTTTTTTTAGAGCATGATTATCGGTTGTTATATTATACCTGTGTTCATAATGTTTGCGAGTACATTCAAAGTACTCACTGGCTTGTCCCTGGCTATTATCTTGGCCAGATTTCTTGCGTGGAGAGAGGCGTTGCGATGACAGCCCGGAAACCTACGCAATTGTGATAGCAGCCTCGCGAAGATAGGAGTTAACCTGGTCAGCTGTTCCTGTGGGAAATGGAGTCCCATAGACGCTGATGATCCACAATCCATTTCCGCCATCAACCACTAGAAACCATTTGTTGTACTCACAGACCAGAATGGTCTTGTACCACATATTTTGTATTTTGCTTAGAATTTTTGTATCAAGTTGGTGCCTCATTAGCTAACAGTAATCCTGGGGCTGGTGAGCACAACAGCCATTTTCTGGAATTTATTACCCGGAAAACCGGTCGTCACAACAAAGCCCCATGTACATGTCTCTCTCTATCCTCCACACACATAGACACAAAGAATCTGTTATCATTGCCTCAGTCTCTAGACATATCACACATGCACACTGTGTTTCTCTCTCGCAAACACGCTCAACAAGGGTTTCCCCGTAAATAACTTACCTTCTATTCATCAACAGTCGTGGCAGTACGGCGAACACGAGACGTGAAAAAGAATAAATCTACACATGCTTAGACCACCTAGTATGACTACTAGGACTAGAGAAAGCCAAAAAGCGTGCCGCCGTCACCCTTCCTTATCAGCGACGGGAAAACCTTTGTTTTACACAATGAGAAGTCATTGTGCTAAGGCCTCACATGCTTTGGCGTTGAATAGAATGTAGATGCTAGTTTACGGAAACAAGTATCGATAATATGTTTGTATCTCCATACTTATATTTCTTTTCTTATAAAAAACCGAGTTGGTGATGATGGTACGCGTGCCATCTTGCAAAATAGATCGTCTGATCTATATCTGACCGATGGAAATTAAACAAAAATATACCCGCACCCCTCTCCACATTTGTAGACAAGGCCTTCCCTCGTTCATCCTTATCTCCAACAACCTCATTGTTGAGCACTTAAGAAAGGAAGCCTCTGGAACAAACTGGCCTGGTGGCCGCTGCCGGCGTCGTCAATCAACATGCCTCCACTCAGTCCGACCACCAATCACCACCATGCCCCACTCCTCTTCACCTTATCTCCTATTTCTCGAGATATCATTAGCTTTTACACATGAGATTACTCCCGCATGGGTCAATCACAACGAGTGTTTTTATAAAAAAAATGCATCTTGATGTTTCGTGCAATGCACGGATCTTGCTAGTACTCCTACAGAAGACTAAGTTGGTGATGATGGTGTGTCTGCCATCCGTCGTTTGTGACCATTAGATCTACATCTAACGACTGTGAGGTAAGTTGTTGCCTTTTCTCACAAACATCCCACTTGTCCACCAATTTGCAGAAAAACCCATAATTAGTATCTTAAAACCAACCACATCCCTCCCTGACCTCACCAAAACAGCCCAAGGAATATATTCTAATTCAAACATAATATATCTCTAGTGATATATGTATATCAAAATTAGAGTGTTTTGTATCAAGTTTGTGAATAAGTATTATTCTAATTATGATTCGTTGCAATGCACATGAACATTGCTAGTATTTCCAACCATGCAATTTTTTCCCTAGTATTCCATAGTTTCGAGTTTTCCATCAAGATATTAGTCACTCACGGTTGATATTTACTTTCAATCATGTACACATATGCACTATGTAACTAGCCTTGCTTATTGGGTTCCAAAGCTTAACTTTCACTCCTACTTACAATATGTAGAGTATTTAACAAAAAACTACCACTTTCAACCAGCCCTAGGAAGAATCTATTGTACAAAAAATAGAAAAATATACCCAAAATTTCTTAATCCTCGCAAAAACTACTACCTACCGATTAGGTTAGTTTAAACCCATTTATGACAGGGTTGGCCCACACGTCTGTGCTGACGAGGCAGCTTAAACCAACACATTTTGTTTGACCATTGACACGAGGGACCCACATTTGACCTTCTATCCTTTTATTCCCCCTCAAATCATTATTTTTCCAGAAGATTACTTCAAACAGTACTGATGCGTGTTCGTCGGTGGCGCCGGTGATGGCGAGTTGGCCGCCGCTCCGCCGGACGAGCCGGACGCCGCTCTGGCCTCTACACAGGTTGGCAGGCTGGCCTGAGCGTGACTCACGAGTGAGCAAGCCGCCGCACTGGCCTTCGCTTGAGCCAGATGGTTGGCCTTAGCGCGGTGCGCACGAGCAAGCTGTCGCGCCACCGTGCCAATCTAGCTAGCAAACCTTGCAGACAAGCAGCTGGATGGAGCTATCTTGGCTAGCTAGCGGCCGCGAGCGCCGGACGGAGCTGGCATCCGGGCTGCCGCAAGATGGGCTCCGCAACACCGGCGGTTTTAACCTCGCCTTCTGCCAGCGGCGGTAGCTGCATCCCATGGACGAGGATGACTAGGTGGACATGCCGGAGGTAGGAGGTCACTCACGGATTTTTGTGCAGACTGACATGTAGGTCCCACAAGACATAACGCCCTGTCGAATAGAAGGCGTTGACTTAATGGGCGACATGGGCCCTGTTTGGTTACTCTGGGTCAGAGGTTAGATTCTAACCCGAAACTAACTCTAACCAAAGTGGTGTTTGGATGGTAGGGTTAGATTGACAATAAATGTATCCAAACAGGGCCACGGGTTGAAACGTGCCTATAACGGCACTTTGTAGAGTAGTCGTTTCTTGGTAGGGCTGGTTCGTAAGAGCATGTACAATGGTTGATAATGTAGTCTTATCCTAAGTCTGCCATGTATGCAAGTGGTAGTAGTTTCTTGGCATTATTAGTGGTTTCTTGCATTATTAGGGGTTTCTTGTAAGGAACAATTTACTACTAGCGACAAAAGGCGATTCTAGGTTGCATTGTACTTCAACGAGTACTACTAGTGGTCGCGGGAGTGTATACCTCGTTTTGTGGGTTCGATCCCGGCCGAACGCACGGCGGCCTTTTTTTTAAATAGTAACTTTGCTGCAAGCCAATATTTTACATGGGTAGTTTGAGTTTTGAAGTCAAACGGACGTGTGGCACCACAATCTGAGTGCACTGGATAGCCTAGCCACGTGAACGGGTTTTCCTTCCCAGCATCTTGTGGCTCGCGTGCTCGCCCTAGCCGCACCTCGCTTGCAGCTTCCTCATCAGCTTTTTTTGAGGGGCAGCTTCCTCATCAGCTTTTTTTGAGGGGCAGCTTCCTCATCAGCTAGTAGCATATTTAAACTACCGCCTCCCAATTAAGCCCGAGGAGCCGGAAAAGCCTGGCGGGGCATTGGGAACTGTGCAATATGGCTCTGTACGTAAAGTGCTCTACTACTACTCTGTAGCTTGTGGCGTTGCACGCATGGACTTCACTCCATTATCGGCTCTATTATAAAAGAAATTCATCTTGACATGTTTTTTTTTAAAACGAAGGCAAAAGCTTTGCTTCATCTCATTCATAAAGAAGGAACTACTAACAAAGTTCGACGAGATCCATTACACCTCCACAAATGGAAGCGAAAGGCCTAGTCTCGCTGTACTCCCTCCTTTCCAGTTTATAGGGCTTCTCTCAAAATTTTAGTTTTTCCATTTTATAAGGCTCAATTTGGTTGTTTGCCTTATATCATTTCATGCAAGTATTAAGAGAAAATTAACCAATGCATGTAATTTATGCATGCATGCATTGCAATTAATGCATTGGTAAACATACTTTTTTGAGGAAAACAAGAGCATTAAGTGGGTGCTTTTGCAAACTACAAAAAGTATTCCACCACTCACCATCTACCTTGGTTGGTGAGATTTTTGAATTGAGCCTTATAAACCGGAAAGGAGGGAGTATCAAATAACTCAAATGTTCTGCCCCTGCAGTAACCGTCGCTGATAAACAGGCTGCTAGTGTGTGTGTGAGAGGAGCGGCTGAGTAGGCCAGCTACATGAGAGGAGCGGATGAATAGAGGACCGAGAGTACCCACTAGGCCACTACGCAGGTGTACTTTCCCTGCATTGATAGTACAGCGATGGTTCTAGAGAACAGTAGTACCCTCCACTTCCAACTGTAGCTCCTTGGCCCTGAGATTCAAAAGTTCAAAACTGGTGCACTATACTAGAAGTACAGTACATCACACTGCTAGTTGAGAAAGTAGTACTAGTACTGCTACATTACGAGTACGTACTCCTCCATCACATAATGTAAGAAGTTTTTTGACACTAGTTGGCATGTAAAAAAATAGCAAAAACGTACCCAAAATTTCTTAATCCACGCCAAAAACTACTAGCTAGTGCCAAAAATTTCTTACTAGTGCTATTATTTATAGTATAATGCAATCCCATAACGTCCCATAATGCTAGTACTAGTAGTAAATAATAGCCTCACCCCTTCGCTAGGGCTAGCCATAGTGGGGGTAACATAACCGGTAACATGCACTTAGGACTAGCAAACATGCTTATGTGGCACACAATTAAATAAGAGAGAGAGGGTTATAGTAACATAGGTAGATACCGTATCATGTTAAATGCTATGCTACTTTGTGTCATGCATGGCAATAAATATGGTAATCTATGATACTACTTTATGATACTATGCACTATGAAGGTAGTATCATATACTAGTATCATGTGCATGATACTAGTATATGTTACTCCCCACTATGAGTAGCCTAAGGAACGATCTATAGTTGGAAGGGACGAGGCCCTGCGGTTACTACGCTCTTATCTCCTCCTCGCTAGTTCCCCTCCCCCCGAAGAGAATGCAGTTCGTCGCTGCTCCCATGGATTCACCAAGCGGTTCTCCTCCTTGTCGGGGCGGGGAGACCTTGGACGACGATCCTCTGGGAGAAATCGCATGCCGCTTCGACGTCCTCACCGCCGCAAGACTCAGTGCTTCCTGCACCAACTTTTTCAAGACGGTGCTTAAAATGGCTTGGGAGAAGGCCATGCTCGTTGGTCTTCCATGCATCCTCGAGGAGAAGGTTCTTCTATGGGACAATCCTTCGAACAGTCCACCGCTCCCTGGCCATGGTTGCACTTTGACTCTACTAGAGTTGCCGACGTTGAGAGGTAGTCGGATTTTGTCTGATGAGAAGGTCAGTAATGGAGTTTGATCATGTAGTACTTAGTTATTCCATTTCCATCCCGTAATTTCTCCGCTGCCCGCCGTCTTATATATAGGTCTGGGTCGGTGCCAACGAAGATTGGCTTGCATACCTCCGACCGGATACCACCATCATTTTGCACAACATCCACAGTAGTGCGTCCGTCTGGTAGACCCCTTCTCCACCATTGGGATCGGCCTTCCGGACTGGCTGGGCTTGAACACGTATAATGATGCCTACATGAGATTGAAGAAGATAGCAATTGCAGACCTACCGACAAAGCGACGCGGCTACGACGATTACTATCTCATCACGGTGTTAGACATAAGGATTGCCATCAATGCAAGAGGCAGTAACGGCAGAGGCTGGCGCATGTTGGCGGCGGCAGATTTGTACCACTACACGTTCGAAGACGCCGTGCGCCATCTAGCCTGCATCTTTGCGGTGACAAGCCAGGGGACTTGTTTCATCCGGTTGCCATCCTACGGTACGGGAGATTACAAACGGAATGCACAAGCCATCATTTGCATCCCTAACGGTACTCCATTATTTTGCAGGGACCAATCATCCCGCGATCAATATAAGATCGCCAATCCTGGATGTGCATTTGCATCTGTGATTCGGTCTAACCTGGAACCTTGTAGCTGACTTTGGCATATTGGGATCAACTATCTTAGCAGTCGTTACCCATGGTACCACTGATGTGCAACATGGTTGTAACACCCCGGATGTAACTTTCCATATTTGTAACTCCAACTCTTGCCATTTTCGGCATTGTGATATGATATTCCCTCCGTGGTTGGGCTTTTCTTCATTTTGCATTTTGTCCATGTCATGCATTTCATATCATGTCATCATGTGCATCGCATTTGCTTACGTGTTCGTCTCATGATTCCGAGCATTTTCCCCATTGTCCGTTTTGCAATCCGGCGCTCCTATCTCCCCCGGCGGCCCCTTTTACGTTTTTCCGTGGGCGGGTACTAAACTTTCTCGGAATGGACCGAGGTTTGTCAAGTGGCCTTGGTATACCACCGGTAGACCACCTGTCAAGTTTCGGGTCATTTGGAGCTCGTTTGGTACTCCAACGGTTAACCGTGACTCTCGCAAAGGCCTCTTTTAAGTTGCAGCCCAACACCCCTCCAAAACAGCCCAATAACCCATCTAAGTCACTTCCATGCTCTCCGTCGTTCGATCACGATCGTGTGGGCGAAAACTACACCTCATTTGGACTCTCCTAGCTCCCTCTATGCCTATTTAAACACCCCCCATTCTAAATCCGGATCAACCCTAGCCTTCCCCTACCTCGCGCCCGGACGAAACGTCCGCGCCGCCCGGTTCGTCCGCCCAGCGCCGCCGCCCTCGGCCAATCAGGGCGCGACACGTGGCCCGCCGCCGCCTCACGCCCGCCGTGGCCTGCACGGCCGCCAACCCGGGACACCGCGTCGCCCCTCATGTGCCGGCTCCAGCGCCTCGCGCCCGCCACGCCCGCCACGCCGCCGCCCGGCCGCCGCCCGCCGCCACCGCCGCCGGCCTCCCTCCGACGCCGCCGTCCCAGCCGCGCCGTCCCATCTCCGGCCGCCGGCACCCCTCCTCCGGCTCCTTTCGGCCGCCGGCGTATCTCCCCCCCGCCGCCGTCCCGCCAGATCCGGCGAGCCGCCGCCGCCGTCGCCCGATCGGGCCGGATCCCGATCGGATCTCAGCGCGTTGACTTTCTTCCCCCCTCAATTTCTTCCAAGTATTTTGCATCATGTTAATATTTTGTGGCATTTTCATTGTAGCATAACTTTGCATCTATAGCTCCATTTTGCGCGTATAATATATCAAAATGTTCGCTTCGAAGAGTAAATCATTTCATCTCATTGCAGCATTTTCATTTGAGCTCATCTTGATGCCCGAAATGCTGTTAGAAGAGGGCTATGTGATGTTGGTTTCTGTTTCTCAACAGAACATGCACTTTTGTTATTTTTGCTATGATTGATGTGTGCACCCGATGAATTTGAGTCCTACATGTGTTTTGTAATATGCCATGCCATCTTTCCAGGGATTTATGCCATGTATTTTTGTGATCTATGTGGTGACTAGCACAAGCATGCAAAGTAGGTGTCCTGATGTTGCTGTTTCCAGCTCTGTTTTGCTGATATTTTGATGCCATGTTTTAATTTGATGCTACCGAGAGATCCATGCATATTTTGAGATACTTCAGTAAGGATATTTTGTTAAACATGTCTTGCTTTATCCATCCATGTCTTTGTTTGCAATTATGGAGTACCATAGCTTGAGTCAATCGAGCTCTACTTTTGCTATCAAATGTTTCCTGGCAGATTGTTTACGTGTTATTCAATTTTGCCAAGGTTATTATGGTTGATCCATGTATGCTATGTTAGTGTTCTTGCCATGTATGTCTTCTATGCCATGTCTTCTTGATGTATGTATGCTTAGTTTATAATTTAAGGCTCTGTAGTGAGTGAATTGAGCTTGTAAACATGACTACTTGTTATCAGTTTTTGACATGCCATGTTGCTGAATCTGTTAACGAAACTTTCAATGTTGACATGGGTGTTACTATATTTTCCGTTCCTTTTTGGCTTATGGTCATTACGGGACTTTTGTTCTATGCTTTGAGTAGATTCATTCCATGCCTTGTTTTGCTATTTTAAGTTCCTGTAGTATGTAGTTTTCTTGTTCTGAACATTGCAACCTGATGCTGTTTTTTGCCATGTCCAGCCTGATATTTTGTGCACTTTTGCCATGCTTGTTTGAACCTGTTATGATGTGATTTAGCCGAAGCTCGGTGCTCATCTTTTGTCAAGCATCTTGTGTAGATCACTGCCATATACTTTGTTGATACGTTTGGGTGCAGTAGCTTAATTTCTTGTTGCTTGCTAAGTGGCATCATGCTGTTAATGGCAGATTTGTGCCATTCTTGTTTTGCTTGTCATTTCCAAACCGTGCATCCGATTCCGGTGATCTTTATATCGATTTCAACCGAAATAATCTCCTCTTTCCAGTGGCATACTTGGTTTGCCGAGTTGATGCATGGTTCATCATTTACCTTCCGGAGCGCACATACGCATTGCATATCACATCTCGCATATCATGTCATGTTTTGCATCATGTTGATTGTGCATTGCACCGTGATTTATTGTGGTTCCTTTGTTTGTGTTCTTGCTTTGGGTAGAGCCGGAGACGATGCACGTGATCGAGGAACCCGTTGAGAACGCTTACGAGGATCAAGCTTTCGACAACTCGAGAACATTGCGTGCAAGATGACCATACCCTCGAAATCACTTCTATCTTTGCTATGCTAGTTGCTCGCTCTTTTGCTATGCCTATGCTGCGATGCCTACCACTTGCTATACCATGCCACCCATATTGCCATGTCAGCCCCTAACCATCCTTTCCTAGCAAACCGTTGATTGGCTATGTTACCGCTTTGCTCAGCCCCTCTTATAAGCGTTGCTAGTTGCGGTGAAGATGAAGTTTGTTCCTTGTTGGAACATGGAGATGTTGTTCCTTGTTGGAACATGTTTACTTGTTGGGGATATCACAATATATATCTGCTATAATTAATACATCTATATACTTGGTAAAGGGTGGAAGGCTCGGCCTTATGCCTGGTGTTTTGTTCCACTCTTTCCGTCCTAGTTTCCGTCATACCGGTGTTATGTTCCTTGATTTTTGCGTTCCTTACACGGTTGGGTGATTTATGGGACCCCCTTGACAGTTCGCTTTGAATAAGACTCGCCCAAAGAAGGCCCAACTTTGGTTTTACCATTTGCCACCTAAGCCTTTTCCCCGGGTTTTCGCGAGCCCGAGGGTCATCTTTATTTTAACCCCGGACCAGTGCTCCTTCGAGTGTCGGCCCGAACGAGCAGATCATGGGCCACCACGGGCAACTCGAGGTCTGGTTTTACTCGTAGGCTGACCTATCCGGATGTGCCCACGAGATCGAGATATGTGCAGCTCCTATCGGGTTTTGTCGGCACAATCGGGCGGCTTTGCTGGTCTTGTTTTATTGCTGTCGAAATGTCTTGTAGTCCGGGATTCCGAGATGGATCGGGTCTTCCCGGTAGAAGGAATATCCTTCGTTGACCGGGAGAGCTTATAATGGGCTAAGTTGGGACACCCCTGCAGGGTATTATCTTTCAAAGCCGTGCCGCGGTTATGAGGCAGATGGGAATTTGTTAATGTCCGGTTGTAGAAAACCCGAAGTTGACCTCAAATAAAATACACATCAACGCGTGTGTAACCGTGATGGTCTCTTCTCGGTGGAGTCCGGAAGTGAACACGGTGTTGGAGTTATGTCGGCGTAAGTAGTTCAGATCACTTCTTGATCGCTACTAGCTTCACGACCGTGCTTTGCTCCTTTTTCTCGCTCTCTTTTATGAAGTAGCCACCATATATGCTAGTCGCTTGCTGCAGCTCCACTTTACTACTCTGTCCTTCCTATAAGCTTAAATAGTCTTGATCTCGCTGGTGTGAGATTGCTGAGTCCCGTGACTCACAGATACTTCCAAAACAGTTGCGTGTTCCGACGATGCCAAAGGCAGGTGACTCAACCGAGCTCAAGTGGGAGTTCGACGAGGAACGTGGTCGTTACTATGTGTCTTTTCCTGATGATCGATAGTGGTGCCCGATTGGGACGATCGGGGATCTGTAGCATTTGGGGTATCTTCTTTTATTTTGGTTCCGTAGTCGGACCTTGAGTGTACTCAATGATGGATGTTTAATTATGTACTGTGTGAAGTGGCGATCGTAAGCCAACTATGTATCTCTTTCCCCTATTTATTACATGGGTTGTGTGAAGATTACCTCACTTGCGACATTGCTTTCAATGTGGTTATGCCTCTAAGTCGTGCCTCGACACGTGGGAGATATAGCCGCATCGAGGGCGTTACAATGGTCACACAATCTACCACGATCGGACCGTCACCATCTACCCAGGTATTCCATTTTTTAACCATCTCGCCTTCTCTTTCATTGTTGTACTAGTACTCTACTTACGTACTAGTAGGAGTACTTTTTACCTTGGAGGACGCGTATAGCTAGCTAGGCCCTTGAAGATTTGAACCCACTAGCTGCCACCATTTTTGTTTTTCCATGTCTTACTATCTCATCCATGTAGCCAAGAGTGGCTATATATAATAAGCCACTTATTTTACTTCCTCTATACCAGATTAGTACTATTTGCTGCACAGTATTACTGACCGCCATATTTGAGCACAACATTATTATGCATGGACCTTGATTATGTACGTCACCATGTGTCCAGATCTGAGATGCCGCGTGTACCAGATGAACGGCGCCGAGTTCGACCCCCGTGGTGCTACGTGGGTGCAGAGGAACACTCTTGGAGAGTACTCGCTTTTCATTGGGGACAGCTACCCCATTGTGAAGCGGATGCCACCTTCCGTGCACGACACGGAAGGCCTGCCGTTCATGAAGCATGGTTGTGTCTTCAGTGCGCACCGCCGGATGAACGACATGTTGGGACACGCTATCCCTGATTTATGCCGCTTCAGCTTGGATGAGTCTCCATCGTGTGGAACCGGACTAGAAAGCTGCGACAATGATTCCGTTGCCCACCGCTATGGATCATGCCATCCATGAAGAACACACAGGACTGGAACCTGGAGGAGGACATGTAGCCCATCTATAACGTGTAAGTGGAGTACGGTAAATTGTGAACGGTAGCGCTGTGAATATATGTAGACTAGTCGTGCACAAATTTTCACATGAATTGGAGATGAACTTGTGTGGCATATTGGCATTTGTCCTTTAGAATTTATTACTAGTAAATGTGTTATCTGTATGTGCTACGTGTGTGGTTGTTGCACGGGCTCCAACACACTCTTTGAGAAAAAAAAGGTGGCACAACTTTGGATATACGTGACATGGCGGCCTCCCGCAAAAAAAAGAATCGTTCGCTATAGTTGTAGTACGCTCCTACTAGGACGACAACTCCTATAAAACCTTGCGCTTGGCTCTTTGCCTCTTCGGGAGGTTCAACAGTTTGTACTCGTGTGAACCTTGCCCTTGGATCTTCACCTCTTCAGAAGGTCCAACAATGATGATACTACAATACACATTATGCTTCTGGCAATCTGACACCGATTGAACTGTTGCACGTCCACCGCGAGGGCGAGGGAGAGGGAGAGGGCGCTGTAGTCAAAACCCTCTCCTCGTCCTACGAACCACCACGCGCGTGGGCGAGGGAGAGGCGTAGTAAGCAAGCATCTCCTCGTTCGGCAAGTTGACGGGACACATCAAAGCAGTACTAGTACTAGTCCATACTGCGTCCTTTTCGGTTAATATGGCTTAATTTGAAACGAGAAAAATAAACTGGCAGTCAATGTATGTAACAATACGCTCTTTACAGTCACTATATAGTTTTGCGGTGATTATACGATCACTAGCTCATCTTAGAGCACCGTATTGCACCCTACTGACCGGCCACATAGTCGACATGGCACTTTGTTGACTGGTTAAATTGTCACCTGGTTTCTGGGTCCCACCTGCCGGGCCATAGGTAGCAAAGAAATCAGCTAAAAACAAAGAGTGTAGTACATCTACACTTCCAATGCATTTAGCCTTTAATCAAAATCGATATTGATTGACTAATGAACCAACTTGTGCTCTAGGTATAGGCTACATGTCTATCCTTAATTACAGCATGCAACGACCTTCATTTAATCTCCTTCTCTCAATGGTCGTATGCACACATAAGTCTGCTACTTTTGGGCGTTAATTATGACCTGGTCAATGTGTAAATATCTAAATGTATAGTCTTTCACGGACGTAGGGAGTAGGTTGAGCACTTGAGCGTGAGCGTGTGAGTTGCGTCGTGTGCTGTGTGCCGCATGGGTGCGTGAGTGTTGCGTGCGTCCATGTGTACGTGTGAGTGTTGCATGTTGCATGCATGCATGATTGCATGGGGCTTACTCCCTCCCATTGACATGTTCATATTTCAAGCTTCCTCTGTTCCCTCCATATGGTGATACTCCCTCTGCTCCCAAATACGGAGTAAAATCCTCCCTCTGTTCCCAAATACGGAGTAAAATCCTCCCTCTGTTCCCAAATATGGCGTATTTGTCTTTCTAGCGATTTCAAGAAGTGACTACGTACGGAGCAAAATGAGTGAAGTGAGCATAGAGGCATAGGGATAATGTAGAAAGGAAGTCTTCGCGATCCATTATTCCCCATATTCCTCAGAGAGAACTATTCAACAAGTCTTCGCAGTGAAGTGACAATACACGCTGCAGCAGATGAGACACTTAATTAATAAGCTGAACCAGCGGGTTGGTGTTACTAAATCAGCCTTACCCAGTACTACCATCATGTTTGCCAGTAGAACACGCTTCTGTCCTCCATTAAATGACATATGGGCCCCCTTGTGGTAGACCCACATGTCATCGGTGTAACTATTTACACTCCGAAGGACGGTATATCCTGGTAGTAGTAGTAGAATTGAGATTTAATGCACTTTCTTCCCCGTCTTCCGCTCTTCTTCCTCCTCTCTTCTTCTTCCTCCTCTCTTCCCCATCATCGGTCGCACACCATTTCCCCCGGCTCACTGCTCGCCCGCCCGCGCTATCTTCCTTGGTAGCTCGCGTGTACCATATCCCCCCGCTCACTGATCGGCCACACGAGGAGAATCTTCTTCGCTCGCCCACCCGCCCGAATCCACTTCCCCGTTGGCTCGCAGGCAGCGAAAACCCCAATGGAAGAACCGACTGACACGCAGAGCTGTGATTGGAATTCCCTCCCCGATGTTCTCTAGGAGCAGATCTGTAATCGTATGAACCTACTCAGCACCGTCCGTCTGGCCGCATGCTCGGTGTCTTTGTACCATCTACTCGTCTGCAACTGGCCGGCTCTTTTCAAGACACCCTCCTTGCTCATGCCCGATCCTCGCAGGTGGCCTGCATAATCGACTTGACGATCCTCTGAGAGGTTGCCGTGGTGCCCCTCGACATGCTACCACTACCCGTCCACCTATCCTTCATGCGCGACCACTACTCGGCGGCCATGAAGGCCAACTGGATCATCCTCATCCACCAATCCGGTAGTCCGTGGAGTCTCGTGGATATCTACACCCAGCAAGAGATCACCCTTCCATCTTTGGATACCGCCGCCATCGAGCCTCGAGGCCCGCCGGACAATCCTGCCTACTACGCACGAGACGCGTCGAGCTTGTGGCTCGACCTCTGTTTGTTGAAGGTCGTAATCTGCAAAGTGCCCACGCCATAAGAAGAATACATGGATTACAAGCTCATTGCCGTGTTCAACATGGGATTAGTCTATCTGGAATCCGGTCGCCATACATGGTTATGGCTCATCATCAATCCTCTTTACCCAACACTTCTGTCTGATGATATAGTGCATGATGGCATCGTTTATGCGGTCGACGCACAGATTGGTTGCCTATACTGGTGGAATCTATCGTCGTGTAATTGTTCTATCTCATCTCATCTTTACCTTATAAATACGACTGCCTATTCATTGTTACAAATTTAGAATATATAGTATGTCTATAACCACATCATTGCTATGTTTCAAACCATACCATGGGTTTACACATCATACCATGGGTTTCATGAATCGCCATATCTAGAGATTCATCGACACAGCTTGTTGCCAGATAATCTTCAGTGTGTGAAAGGCATCAAGCTTCCATGCGATGGATTGCTTTTGCAAACCCGACATGCAGCGATGTGGCTCATGCCAACAGCAAATATGCACAACTTGATTCGTACTGATATGTAGACTAAGCCATGTATTCTGCTGCTGTAGCACGACCCTCTTCTATTGGATATTATGTGATGTTGTTAGTTTGAAGCACTCCTCTGGTCTGAAGGATAGATACCTTTCTCGGATCAAGTGCATCCTAACTCACCTGCGCAGGATGTACTGATAATGATGATGGAGATGATGTGCAGTATATATATATCACTTAGGCTTCAAGTGCGTACTTGTTAGTTAAACCTATGGTTAAAATGTGACACT
The DNA here is from genome assembly GCA_021605145.1 of Aegilops bicornis. Classification (NCBI taxonomy): domain Eukaryota; kingdom Viridiplantae; phylum Streptophyta; class Magnoliopsida; order Poales; family Poaceae; genus Aegilops; species Aegilops bicornis. The sequence continues at coordinate 89,015,782 of CM038672.1, forward strand.
AAATACGACTAGTAAGTAGTACAGTAGCAGTACTAGTATACGTCGGTCAAATTATTCATCATGTCCACACATTGAATTGATGTGACAACAAGCTACGCGTGAGGTGACACAAGAATCCCGGCGGCGTGTTCGGGTATTCTGGACATCAGATTTGGAGTACCACCTATCTGTCGAAATCTTTCATCATTCACTTAAAACATTCGATTGATCATACATTGAGTACCATATAACTGGAATTAACACATGCAATTCGAAGAAGGATTGGCCGGTGCTGCCGGCTGGCGTCAAGTTCGATCCCACGGATCAGGAGTTGATCGAGCACCTTGAGGCCAAAGTGAGTGCTGACAGCGCAAGATCTCACCCTCTCATCGATTTGTTCATACCAACCATCGACAATGAAAGAGACATATGCTACATCCATCCTAAGAAACTTCCAGGTAAGACACCGATCGGCCGTCTACTTGCACAAACATATTCCTTTGTTTATAGCTCTTTTTTTCTTTTTAGACGCAGACCTGGTGAAGCAATTACAATTTGAAAGTTAATAAAAAGTGAAACAAGTGACTGCAACATGCCAAAGATGTTATGAAAATGCCAACTACATACACTAAAACCTGTATTCGACAATACTGCAGGTATCACACTGAGTTGCCTAAGCAAGCATTTCTTCCAGCGCAATTCCAGGGCGTAAAAAAGGGGCACGTGGACGCGTTGCAAGATACAGTCAGCGTGCGGCATGCACGCGATGTGGCACAACACCGGCAATACCTTGCCGGTGATGGTCAACGGCCGGCAGACGGGCAGCAAAAAGGTTCTGGTGCTGCACACCGACAAGAACTTCGACCAGCAGAGGACCAATTGGGTGGTGCACCAGTACCACCTCGGGGACCTGGAGCAAGAGAAGGAGCGGGAGCTGGTCGTTTGGAAGATTTTCTACCAGACGAACACTAGGGCCAGGAGTAAAAAGATTATAAGTTAGTTTAGTATTGGTACTTGTACTACCTTGTTGTCCGCAAGTTGGTATTGTTGTTAACGATCTTTTGGTATGAACTTGGCATTTGCTTCCAACCATCATGCCGAGGGTCGACGTGGATATAAAGCTGAATCATTTGTTTCGAAACGAATTTTCAGGCACCTGATTTTTATTTGATGGGTAGCATAAGCACCTCCCGCTCGATTTCCCGCCTCCAAATTTTTCAAACAAGTGCATGCTCTTATTATCAAATGAAAAACAATATCCCCTGTTGCATCCCGCTTATCACCAGACTTGCAGAATTCTCTCGCTTATTGAGCACGAATATTGTTTTTTCAGGTCGAGCAAGTTTCAACTAGGCTGTAGACTGCCCAGGCTTGGTTTTGTTTTTAACAGGCCCAACCCATGACGACAACGGGCACAAAGATCCAGCAAGTATCTCATCGCCCCCTGCCCGCCAAATAAGAAGTTATATTTTGTCTTACAACAACTGCAGGCAGTTTTTTAACTGAATCAAACACACAGCCCAGTTCTATTTTCCTCTTGAAATGCATGTCCTACATCCGTTTTCTAATCTCTACCTATAGTTTTACTATTTCATATACACATATCATTATATTAAAAATACATAAAATTCCCTTTTCATATTTACATCCTTATTTTTATTGTTGCTTTCCTCCCAAATATTGATTTTTTACCACTGGTTTTCCCTTAAACCAACTCAATTGTCCCACGTCCTATTTGCTTACAAAAACAAAACGATTTTTTTTGGCAAATCAATAAGTTCTTAGAAAAATGTTCATCATTTCGGGATTACAAAAGTTCGGACTCCACCGAAATATGCAAAATAAGGTTGAACTTTTTGACCATGGTCCTAGGCAGAAAATGGGCTGCAATAAATTACTTAAGAATTAGCAAATGGGCTGCAAATTATTAAAAAGTAGCAAATGGGCTCTATGTTGTCTGCCACAGGTTTGGAGGCTGACTTGTGGGCCTACTAAGTTTATGCGTCCACAAGGTTTATCAAAAGAGAAACTTAGTCAACAATCGACTCTACCAGCGTCAGACCGTTAGATGTCAATCTAACGGCAATCGTGCTTCTTCAGTCTCTGATCTTCCTGTCCCAGCCGCCCAAACCAGCGCCGTCAGAACCGCCTGCTTCCGCCTCCCGTGGCCGGCTGTGCTGCCGGGCAGGCCTCATGGCGCCATCATATACTCGCATCCCTGGCCTTTCTATCCCTCTACTCACCCACACCTCCTGTTATTTTGTGATGACAGCAGCCGAACCAGTCAACCCTCGTACTCTCCACCATGTGGGCAGCCACTGTCGTGTCTTCCGCGGCTCCGTGTCGTTCCCTTCGAAGGCCTCGACATCGTCCACCGCCCTGGTGCTCTCGGTGCGGCGTGGTCAATGTGGTCAATGAACGACATCCATCGGATGTGGACTGTACGTGGAGAGGCTGACAGCTGGGTCCACGGCCGCACACAAGGAAATGCCTCCTTATTACGCGCAAAATGTGACTCGAAATTTCGAGATTAAAAAAAGTTCGGACCGCACTGAAATATGCAAACTTTCGTATAATTTTTTAACCGTGGCCACTGATGAAGTCATATACCTAGGGTAGGGTCATGGACCTGTCCAAGACACCCTCCCCAAGGACATCTCTTGAAGAAACTACCTTTCAGTCAACCTAGAAGAGTTCCACTCGACCAACTGGAAGACACTCGACCATGAAGCCAACCACTCGACCACCAGGAGATTGTCGGGGGTTGGGTGCGACATATGCCAAAGGATGGCTCATCATGGTGGGGGCGAGTAGAATGTCGCCGGTGCCTGGAAACAGGATGAGGCGAAGGCATGCATGCCGGCGGATCTTACCCAGCTTCAGGGCTCTCCGTGGAGATAATACCCCTCATCGCTGCTCAAGGGGTCTCCGCATGATCACTATGGCAAAGTGGGTACAAGGTTGCTCCTTGATCTGTTCGGGGTGAGGAAGGAGAAGGGCACAGCTAGCTCTCCTCTTCCCTCTATGTGTGTCTAAAACTATTAGGGTCCAACCCGTTGCATGGGTGCCCCGGGGTTTATATAGGCCTACCCTCGGGGTGCAATGGTAATCCGGGGCGCTGGTCCCACCGTCTGTCTCGTGTCGCCGTCTTCTCCGCTGATCGCTGGCGCCCGCCGACAGGCCCGGCATGGGACTGACAGGCCTTGTCCGCCGTGGGCGGGTCTTGCCGTCTGCAGATTACCGTAGCCGCGCCTCTAATGACGCTGGCTTGGTCATGGGGTCATGGCAACAGTGCCACCGCCTGACGGGCGATCATTGTTGCCATTCCCTGTCTTGTCTGGTTAATGGCGTGTCGGGTCCGTGGGAGGGGCCGGCCGACTCCTAGGGGCCGACTCCCAACGGGTCCGTCTTGTGGCGCTCTCGCCGTTTTTACGCACCCGCCGACAAAGCGGTCCCGCCATCTCTCGGTCGTACAGACAGGCCGTCTGGCAGGCGCTGCCGCACGGGTTGATGTTAGGGCCGGCATGGCAACAGTGCCGCGCCGGATGGAGATCTTCGTTGGTACGGCGCACTATGGCCATGCCTGCCCTTTCAGAACGGGGCAGGGATGGGCCGCACGGCGGCCGCACCCCGTCCCATCCATAGTCGCGAAGGCAGGAGGTGGTTGGAGTCGCGGGCCGACTCCCCATAGCCGGCTTCTCTAGAAGCCGCCAGTTGGGAGTCGGCTTATCTCGAAGCCGTCGCTGGGTCTCGGCCGTGAAGGGCAGTCGGCGGCTCTGCCGCCGACTCTCACAAAGCGGGTCTTCGTCTTGGGGTCTTGAGGGGCGTAGCCTGCCCCGATGTCTTGAAAGGTCCGGGGGCTCGGGTTTGCCTACCCGTGGACCATTACTCCGACAGTAGTCCCCGAAGATGGTGAGGCACCGAGGGCGACATGTTGAGGAGCCTCAACAGTTTCATCCTTCTGGTGGTGGAATCTGGGCGTTGCTCGCCATCTTCCTCTAGGCCGACTAGCTGGAGCCGGACTCGAAGAAGGCCGTCTTGCCCCTTAGGGGGTTTGCAAGTCGCAGCGGGAACCAAGCAGCGTGCCTGATAAGCTTCTGTGCAGCGCCCGTTACGGGTTGCTGCATGGCGCCACGCTGGTCAGTATTCGGGCCCACCCACGCGCCGACGGACAGCCGTCAAGAAATACGCCCAATATGCGACCCTATCCAAAAGGAACTCAAGGTCCCACCAAGGATAGACCCGCATATTGAAACGCTTTTGCAAGGTGGATATCATTACATCAACATTACATAATAGATGGGGATACATACATATGGCACGAGTGCCACAAGAATACATCAACATCATATACAAGAGATCAACATCCGACTACAGATGAAACATAAACAGAAACTCAAACAATATCCACCCTGCTAGCCCAGGCTGCCGACCTGGAACCTATCCCCTGATCGAAGAAGCAGAAGAAGAACTCAACGCAAGCAAGCATCGCTCTCGCATCATGATCATCGCAAACTTGTACCGCAATCGGTGGTGTAGTAATCAGGAGCCACGAGGACTCAAAGCAATCCCATTACCATGGGTATCAAGACTAGCAAAGCTTAAAGGGAAAGGAAGGGGTAAAGTGGTGAGGTTGCAGCAGCGGCTAAGCATATATGGTGGCTAACCAACGCAAATGAGAGCGAGAAGAGAAACAAAGGAACGGTCGTCAGCTAGTAATGATCAAGAAGTGATCCTGAACTCCTACTTACGCCGACATAACCCGTAAAACCGTGTTCTCCTCTTGATCAACCCCGAAAAGAGACACTCACTACGCATTAACGGTTGGTGTATTTTAGAAGAGTTTACTTCAAGTTTAATACAACCGGATATTAACAAATTCCCATCTGCCACATAACCGCGGGCACGGCTCTCGAAAGTTTATACCCTGCAGGGGTGTCCCAACTTAGCCCATGATAAGCTCTCGCGATCAACGAAGGATATTTCTTCTCCCCGGGAAGACCCGATCAGTCTCGGAATCCCGGCTACAAGACATTGCGACAAAGAATAAAACAAGACCAGCAAAGCCGCCGATGCTCGACAATCCCGATAGGAGCTGCACATATCTCGTTCTCAGGGCAACACCGGATGAGACATCCTACGAGTAAAACCAGACCTCGAGTTTCCCCGAGGGGGCCCTGCAGTCTACTCGGTTCGAACCAGCATTTAGCGAAGCACTGGCCCGGGGGGGGCTAAAATAAAGATGACCCTTGGGTTAATTACTCCCAAGGGAAAGGTAGGTAGTGGTGAGGCAAATGGTAAAACCAATGTTGGGCCTTGCTGGAGGAGTCTTATTCAAAGCGAACCGTCAAGGGGGTCCCATAAATCACCCGACCGCGTTAGGGACGCAAAATCCGGGAACATAATACCGATATGACGGAAACTAGGGCGGCAAGAGTGGAACAAAACACCAGGCATAAGGCCGAGCCTTCCACCCTTTACCAAGTATATAGATGCATTAATAATATAAGATATATTGTGATATCCCAACAAGTAAACATGTTCCAGCAAGGAACAACATCTCCATGTTCCAACAAGGAACAAACTTCGTCTTCACCTGCAACTAACAACGCTATAAGAGGGGCTGAGCAAAGCGATAACATAGCCAAACAACGGTTCGCTAGGAAGGGTGCAAAAGGTTAGAGGCTGACATGGCAATATGGGATGGCTTGAGGAACAAGTGATAGGTAGCGCAACATAGCGATAGAACGAAGCAACTAGCATAGCAATGATAGTAGTGAGATCCAGGTAGCGGTCATCTTGCCTGAAATCCCGCTTAGGAAGAAGAACGAGTCCATGAAGAAGATGAAGCCACGAAGACGAACCAAGCGTAGACGAAGAATCCTCACGATCGCAACGAAACAGGAACTAACAAGAAGAAGCACACAACATGGTAAACACACCACACATGAACAAGGCATGATGCACAACAAGCATGATGCATGACGAAGCTACATAAATCTACTCATGGCAACGGATGATGCAAACAAGAGCAACACATCAAAGCAAGTTTAAATGAGGCCGGAAGCAACATAGAACAATTCCGGTAAGTCCTCATATGCAAATTTCGAAATTGGTCCAGATCTAAATAAACCTTAGGTTCAGGTTGTTAAACAGAAAGTTAAGGTGCACCACGATGATATACACGAAATTCTAGTCAAGTTACATATAAAGTTCATTAGATTCGGAGCTACGGCCTAGAAGATATGAGCAAAACAAGATAAACATGGCATTGATGCAAAATACATACAAACATCAAGCAAACACCTCAAAACAAGGATGCAACATGATAATATGAAACTACATGCAAAATCAAGCAAGTTTCATATAGAGCACACTCAAAACAGAGCAACGGTTCAACACATACACCCTATACAAGTCATGACAACAATCTGTCCAAAACAGCAACTAGGCATATTGCAAACATCAAAACACTATGCTACAGCAGTAAACGTAATAAGAAAAGGCATGGGCATGATTTACAGGTAAAGCATGATAAAACATGAACACTGAGCTATCTCCAGAAATCAATAGAACATGCTCAAACACACATGGCAAGATTGCAAATAATAACAGTTTCAGACTTTAGCAGAAATAACATCAGGTTAACAAGTTTAGAGCTACGAAACAACATGCTAAAGGAACTTAACATGGCAAACAAAGGAATGGAATGAATCTATTCAAAGCATATAACAAAATTCCTTTACTGACCATGAGACAAAAGGGCACAGAAAATATGACGGCACCCATGTAAACATGGCAAGTTATATTACAGATTTAAACATGGCAGGAACAACAATAAGTAGGCATGTTGGTGAGTTTGAACCACTCACCACAGGGCAATACATGGCATGGCAAGGCAACTCACAGTAATAAGACATGGCATACAAGCTATACATGGCAAGAACAACATCATAGCATACACGGATCGACTACAACAACCTTGGGAAATTGAATAACATGTAAACAATCTGCCAGGAAACATTTTATAGAAAAAGTAGAGCTCGATTGACTTAAGCTATGTCACTCCATAACTGCAAACAAGGGATTTTATGGATAGAGAATAACCATATGTTCAAAACATCCTTACTGAAGTATCTCAAAATATGCATGTATCTCTTGGTAGCTTCAAGTTAACATGGCAACAAAATATAACAGAATCTGCCAGGAAAACTGCAACAGCAAGTACCCTACTTAACAAGCTTGATGCACTCTCCACACAACTCACAGAAATACATGGCAAGCACCCCAGGAAAGATGGCATGGCATATTACAAAACACATGTAGGCCTCAAGTTCATAGGATACACACATCAATCATGGCAAAAATGACAAAATTGCATGTTCTGATAAGAATCTGAAACTAACATCACATAACACTCTTCTAACAGCATTTAGGGCATCAAAATGAGCTCAAATGAAAACGATGCAATGGAAAGAAGTAACTTACTCATCGATACGAACAATTTGACATATTACACGCCCAAAACGGAGCTACGGATGAAGAGATAGGGTGCGATGAAAGATTCGGGAACTTAGAGAAAAACAACCTCCGGAAAAAGTCAACGGGACGAGGACGAGCGGGACGGAGGGATCCGGGGACGCCGTTTGGATCGGGGACGGGTGGATCTCATCCACCCCGACCCGATCCGGCGAGGAGGCGGCGCCGGCGAGGATCTCCGGCGAGGGGCCGGCCGGAGGCGGCGGGGGCACGGGAAGCCGGGCCGGGGAGGAGGCGGCCGGCGCGGGAGTAGGGCGCCGTCAGGCGGAGGTTGCCGGGCGCCAGCGGCGGGAGGCCAGCGGCTCGGGCGGCTGCCTGGCCTGGCGCGAGGCGCCATGTGGTCCGCGAGGCGGAGGGAGGAGGCCGGGCGACTGGGGAGAGGCGCTGGGCGACGGGCGAGAGGCGGCGACGGCCAGCCCGGCGGCGGCGGAGGCCGGCAGCGGGCGACGTTGCTGGCGGCGGCGCCGGCGACATGGCGGCGCCGGAGCGGGCGCTGGCGGCGGCGACGCTGGGCGAGGCGGGCGAGGCGCTGGGCGGCGGCGCGAGGCGCTGCCCTTGGCCGGGACCCGGGCGAAGCCGGGCGATGGTTCAAGGGCCCGAGCGGTGGACTGCGGCGGGAGGCCACGTGGCGGGCTGCCATTGGCGCGGGGCGGCGGCGCAGGACGTCCGGCGGGCGCCGGACATGTCCGGAGGCGGCGAGGGGAGATTTTTAGGGTTTCGGGGGGGGGGGGGGATTGGACTGCGATTTTTGGAGGGGGAGGTGTTTATATAGGCATAGGGAGCTAGGAGACTCCAAATGAGGTGCGGTTTTCGGCCACGCGATCGTGATCGAACGACCGAGAGCAAGGAGGGGAGTTAGATGGGTTTTCGGCCACTTTGGAAGGGGTATTGGGCTGCAACACAAAAGAGGCCTTTGCGGTTACCCGGTTAACCGTTGGAGTACCAAACGACCTACAAATGATCCGAAACTTGACAGGCGGTCTATCGGTGGTATACCAAGGCCGCTTGACAAACCTCGGGTCATTCCGAGAAAGTTTAACACCTGCACACGAAAAGAGGTAAAAGGGGGCGCCGGGGGACATAGGAGTGCCGGATTGCAAAACGGACAACGGGGAAAATGCTCGGATGCATGAGACGAACACGTATGCAAAATGAGATGCACATGATGACATGATATGAAATGCAGATGATGACATGGCAAAGTGCAACACGCAAGCACATGACATGGCAACAACGGCGAATAACTGGCAAACACCTGGCGCATCGAATCCGGGGCGTTACAACACTCCTCCACTAACAAGAGATCTCGTCCCGAGATCTTAGGACCGAGACGGAAGGGAAAAGGGAAGAGGCGAAACAAGAGCTCAAGAGAAGAAGCAAAGAATCATGAGCACTCAAGAAGAAGAGAGGAACGACGAGAATGACGAGAATCAAATGCTCACGGAATCAGATAGGCTATGAAACCACTTGTTCTAACCGGAGTGGTTAAAATGAGAAAAGAAACGAATAAGACTGAAACGACTTAGGCAGCACTCTGGTTGAAAATGGAAAGAATAGAACAAGAACTTCACAAGATGGGATGGCACTTGACGAGATGAACAACACAATGCCTCCGGAAGAATTGAAGAATGTAATGAAAAGAATTTAGAAGGAGGGTTTGAACTGAAATTGTTGAGAAAATCAACAACGAAAGAATAAGATTGTTGTGGACTTATGGAAAACATCTCAAAATTATAAGGTGATAACCGACCACAAACGAAAATTATTGGATAGGTGAGAAGAGCGAAGAAATGCAAAACTCCATTTCAAAAGAAATATGGAGAATTAATTGCACTTTGATATGCAAGAAGAAAGATACTTGAGCTCCACCAACAAAATCTTGATGAACTCTTGAAGAAAGAATTAAAACATAAAGAACCGCCATGAAGAACTCCGGTAACGAAAAGGATGATGAGATAGAATGAAGGATGAAAGAATAAGATTAAAGCTTGCGATGATTTAGATGGAGGTTCCGACGAGATGGCCGAGGAAATTTCTGAACTCCGGAAAAGAAATGATTAAAACACTTGGAACTAGAATTTATTCATTACGAACAAACTCTAACGGAAGGGATTACTCACTTGGATGAAATAAGAATAAGATTTATTGTATGCTTATCCTTCATCAAATTAAATTGATGACAAGCAATGGATTTTGCATATTACTTATTCTTCTTGAAAACGAATTGAGAAGTGACATATCGCAAACTTGAGAAGGTCTTCATGAACCACCGGTAGGATTGAAAAGAACGAATGGATTAATATGATAAACAAGGAAAATACTCTTGAACGAACCACCATAAGAAATTGGAAATGAACGAAGAGAAGAGAACGAATCGCCGGAAAGAATTAGGAACCACGAAGATACTTGAGGGAAAATTAGAGACAAGAGAACGAAGAGATCGCGAACTGAATGACGAATGCTTGAACGAAGCACCGGAAGAATATTGAGATGAACGAAGCTGAAAACTTGGAACGAAGAAATATTCCAAAAAGATGACCTCCGGATGATTGAGACGGAAAGTAACTCCTGAAATACTCCGGATGGATGAAAAGAATTTGCATGACTCGAAACAATTAGATAGGATAACATCGAGCTAGGACCATGAACCTCCGGGAGAACGGACAAGATTTAAGAGAGACTCTTCTTCGGTCTTCAAATGATGACGAGAAACACCACCAAAATTACTGAGTTACTCCGGAAGAATGAAAAGCGAAGAGGTCGAGCCAACAATGGAAAGGATTTGAAAACTATCTTGGAAAAGCATCTGACTGATGAAATTCATACTTACGTCACACTTGAAAAGAATTGGGAATAGCTCCGGGGAAATTAAAAGAGTCAGGTAAGATCCTGGGAAAAGACCTGTGGGTTAGGGCCCACTAAAGGAAAGCACCGTTGGAAAGGATTGTTGAAGAGATAGATGATGCACCGGAACGATTGAAATATTTGAATGAGGTGACAACCTCGAATTAATTGGAACACCGACAAATCTCCTGAGATGACTTGAGCACTCCGGAAGGATAAACTGACGAGAGACGAACGAGCAAGGGGAAAACATTTGAGCCGAGGAAAAGAATGTGATCAACTCGAAAAACTTGAATTGAGTGCACCGGAAAAAGAAAGGGATGAAGAATGACGAACAAGACAAGAATTCACCGGTTGAAATAATTGATGGAAGACTGAAGAAGGTTCCACACGAATGGAATTGATGGTCGGAAGAAACTCAAGCTCCGGGAAGAAGAGGGTGGGAGGGTGGGAAAAACAAAGGCAACTTGGAAGGGAAACCTGACGAATGAGTTCAAGAGGAAACACCGGTTGAAATCATTGAGGAAAGAAAGCAAAGACTTCAATACGAGTAGGATGGATACTCGATTACGGACTCTGGTTTCGAGAAGAAGAAGGGTGGGTGGGTGGGAAAAGAAAACAACTGGGGATTGAACTCAAAGATGAAGAGGCTCGAGTCAACTTGACGAGAAATGCACCGGACAAAAAGAGCTGAGACCCAACGAACGAAAAACTAACCACATGATCCTAAAGAAAAATTTGAAGGGGAAGAGGAGTAGTTCAAAACACCTACGTCAAGATTCCTTAACAGAGCGACGAAGGGGCTGAGGAGTAAAAAGAATTCCTACTCTCCGATATAACTAGACTCCGAAAACAGTTTTCTTCTAGACTCAACAACGTCCAAACTACACGATCAATCAAGGGGCTCCTAAGGTTTGCCGAGGCTCGATACTAACTTGAAACACGCCTAATATGCGACCCTATCCAAAAGGAACTCAAGGTCCCACCAAGGATAGACCGCATATTGAAACGCTTTTGCAAGGTGGATATCATTACATCAACATTACATAATAGATGGGGATACATACATACGGCACGAAAAGCCACAAGAATACATCAACATCATATACAAGAGATCAACATCCCACTACAGATGAAACATAAACAGAAACTCAAACAATATCCACCTCGCTAGCCCAGTGCTGCCGACACCGAACCTATCCCCGATCGAAGAAGCGTAAGAAGAACTCAACGCAAGCAAGCATCGCTCTCAAGGCCATGATCATCGCAAACTTGTACCCGCAACTGGTGGTGTAGTAATCTGTGAGCCACGAGGACTCAAAGCAATCCTATTACCATCGGTATCAAGACTAGCAAAGCTTAAAGGGAAAGGAAGGGGTAAAGTGGTGAGGTTGCAGCAGCGGCTAAGCATATATGGTGGCTAACCAACGCAAATGAGAGCGAGAAGAGAAACAAAGGAATGGTCGTCAACTAGTAATGATCAAGAAGTGATCCTGAACTCCTACTTACGTCAGACATAACCCAGAAACCGTGTTCTCCTCTTGATCAACCCGAAAAGAGACACTCACGGTTACGCATTACCGATTGGTGTATTTTAGAAGAGTTTACTTCAAGTTTACTACAACCGGATATTAACAAATTCCCATCTGCCACATAACCGCTGCACGCCTCTCGGAAGTTTATACCTGCAGGGTGTCCCAACTTAGCCCATGATAAGCTCTCGCGATCAACGAAGGATATTCCTTCTCCCGGGAAGACCCGATCAGTCTCGGAATCCCGGTTACAAGACATTTCGACAGCAATAAAACAAGACCAGCAAAGCCGCCCGATGCGCCGACAATCCCGATAGGAGCTGCACATATCTCGTTCTTAGGGCAACACCGGATGAGACATCCTACGAGTAAAACCAGATCTCGAGTTTCCCCGAGGGGGCCCTGCAGTCTACTCGGTTCGAACCAGCACTTAGAGAAGCACTGGCCCGGGGGGGCTAAAATAAAGATGACCCTTGGGTTAATTACTCCCAAGGGAAAGGTAGGTAGTGGTGAGGCAAATGGTAAAACCAATGTTGGGCCTTCTTTGGAGGAGTCTTATTCAAAGCGAACTGTCAAGGGGTCCCATAAATCACCCGACCGCTGTTAGGGACGCAAAATCCGGGAACATAATACCGATATGACGGAAACTAGGCGGCGAGAGTGGAACAAAACACCGTGCATAAGGCCGAGCCTTCCACCCTTTACCAAGTATATAGATGCATTAATAATATAAGATATATTGTGATATCCCAACAAGTAAACATGTTCCAAAGAAGGAACAACATCTCCATGTTCCAACAAGGAACAAACTTCGTCTTCACCTGCAACTAACAACGCTATAAGAGGGGCTGAGCAAAGCGGTAACATAGCCAAACACCGGTTCGCTAGGAAGGGTGCAAAAGGTTAGAGGCTGACATGGTAATATGGGATGGCTTGAGGAACAAGTGATAGGTAGCGCAACATAGCGATAGAACGAAGCAACTAGCATAGCAATGATAGTAGTGAGATCCAGGGTAGCGGTCATCTTGCCTGAAATCCCGCTAGGAAGAAGAACGAGTCCATGAAGAAGATGAAGCCACGAAGATTTAACCAAGCGTGAGACGAACGAATCCTCACGATCGCAACGAAACAGGAACTAACAAGAAGAAGCACACAACATGGTAAACACACCACACATGAACAAGGCATGATGCACAACAAGCATGATGCATGACGAAGCTACATAAAGCTACTCATGGCAAGGGATGATGCAAACAAGAGCAACACATCAAAGCAAGTTTAAATGAGGCCGGAAGCAACATAGAACAATTCCGGTAAGTCCTCATATGCAAATTTCGAAATTGGTCCAGATCTGAATAAACCTTATGTTCAAGTTGTTAAACAGAAAGTTAAGGTGCACCACGATGATATACACGAAATTCTAGTCAAGTTACATATAAAGTTCATTAGATTCGGAGCTACGGCCTAGAAGATATGAGCAAAACAAGATAAACATGGCATTGATGCAAAATGCATACAAACATCAAGCAAACACCGCAAAACAAGGATGCAACATGATAATATGAAACTACATGCAAAATCAAGCAAGTTTCATATAGAGCACACTCAAAACAGAGCAACGGTTCAACACATACACCCTATACAAGTCATGACAACAATCTGTCCAAAACAGCAACTAGGCATATTGCAAACATCAAAACACTATGCTACAACAGTAAACGTAATAACAAAAGGCATGGGCATGATGTACAGGTAAAGCATAATAAAACATGAACACTGAGCTATGTCCAGAAATCAATAGAACATGCTCAAACACACATGGCAAGATTGCAAATAATAACAGTTTCAGACTTTAGCAGAAATAACATCAGGTTAACAAGTTTAGAGCTATGAAACAACATGCTACCTGAACTTAACATGGCAAATAAAGGCATGGCATGAATATACTCAAAGCATATAACAAAAGTCCTTTACTGACCATGAGACAAAAGGGCACAGAAAATATGATGGCACCCATGTAAACATGGCAAGTTATATTACAGATTTAAACATGGCAGGAACAACAATAAGTAGGCATGTTGGTGAGCTTGAACCACTCACCACAGGGCAATACATGGCATGGCAAGGCAACTCACAGTAAGAAGACATGGCATAGAAGCTATAAATGGCAAGAACAACATCATAGCATGCACGGATCAACTACAACAACCTTGGGAAAATTGAATAACATGTAAACAATCTGCAAGGAAACAAGCAAAAGTAGAGCTCGATTGACTTAATCTATGGCACTCCATAATTGCAAACAAGGGAATGGATGGATAGCACATAACCATATGTACAAAACATCCTTACTGAAGTATCTCAAAATATGCATGTATCTCTTGGTAGCTTCAAGTTAACATGGCAACAAAATATAACAGAATCTGCCAGGAAAACAGCAACAACAAGTACCCTACTTAACAAGCTTGATGCACTCTCTACACAACTCAAAAAATACATGGCAAGCACCCCAGGAAAGATGGCATGGCATATTACAAAACACATGTAGGACTCAAGTTCATAGGATGCACACATCAATCATGGCAAAAATGACAAAATTGCATGTTCTGATAAGAATCTGAAACTAACATCACATAACACTCTTCTAACAGCATTTCGGGCATCAAAGTGAGCTCAAATGAAAAAGATTCACTAGAAAGAAGTGATTTAATCATCGATACGAACAATTTGACATATTACACGCCCAAAACGGAGCTACGGATGCAGAGATAGGATGCGATGAAAATGCATGAAAATATTAGCAGATTCGGGGACTTAGAGAAACACAACCTCCGGAAAAAGTCAACGGGACGAGGGCGAAGCGGACGGAGGGATCCGGGACGCCGTTTGGATCGGGACGGTGGATCTCATTCACCCCGACCCGATCCGGGCGAGGAGGCGGCGCCAGCGAGATCTCCGGCGAGGGGCCGCCGGAGGCGGCGGCACGGAAGCCGGGCCGGGAGGAGGCGGCCGGCGCGGAGTAGGGCGCCGTCAGCGGAGGTTGCCGGCGCCGGCGGGCGGGAGGCCGGGCGGCGGGCGGCTCGGGCGGCTGCCTGCCTGCGCAGAGGGCGCCTGATGGTCCGGCGAGGCGGAGGGAGGAGGCCGGGCGACCGGAGGAAGAGGCGCGGGGCGACGGGCGAGAGGCGGCGACGGCCGCCCGCTGGCGGGCGGCGGAGGCCGGGCGGCGGCGGAGGGCGGCGGCGCTGGCGACATGGCGGCGGCCGAGCGGGCGCCGGGCGCGGCGACGCCGGGCGAGGCGGGCGAGGCGCCGGGCGGCGGCGCGAGGCGCTGCTCCGGCCGGGACCCGGGCGGCCGGCGATGGTTCGGGCAGGCCCGCGCGGTGGACGGCGGCGGGAGGCCACGTGGCGGGCTGACATTAGCGCGGGGCGGCGGCGTAGGATGTCCGGCAGGTGCCGGACATGTCCGGAGGCGGCGAGGGGAGATTTTTAGGGTTTCGGGGGGGATTTGACCGCGAATTTCGGAGGGGAGGTGTTTATATAGGCATAGGGAGCTAGGAGATTCCAAATGAGGTGCGGTTTTTCGCCACGCGATCGTGATCGAACGATCGAGAGCAAGGAGGGAGTTAGATGGGTTTTCGCCACTTTGAAGGGGTATTGGGCTGCAACACAAAAGAGGCCTTTATGTTACCCGGTTAACTGCTGGAGTACCAAACGACCTACAAATGATCCGAACTTGACAGCGGTCTATCGGTGGTATACCAAGGCCGCTTGACAAACCTCGGTCATTCCGAGAAAGTTTAACACCTGCACACCTAAAAGAGGTAAAAGGGGGGCGCCGGGGACATAGGAGTGCCGGATTGCAAAACGGACAACGGGAAAATGCTCGGATGCATGAGACGTAACACGTATGCAAAATGAGATGCACATGATGACATGATATGAAATGCAGATGATGACATGGCAAAGTGCAACACGCAAGCACATGACATGGCAACGACGGGCGTAATAACTGGCAAACACTGGCGATCGAATCCGGGCGTTATAGCCAAAGGGACTCCGCCACTACCGCCCTCGCACGCCGAACGGATCCGTCGCGCCGTATGCGGATGGTTGGGGTTCCTACATTGTAATCGCGCGCAGTAACTTCGTGGGTTAAATCGTGGGGGGCGTGGGGTCCTGGGCGCAGTTAATCCCACGTCCGCCCCATCGGCTTCTCAGCCTATGAGCCTATAAGTAGGCGGGAGGAGGCGGGCGGCGAAGCACGCGCGCCCATCTCCCTGCTCCCCCCGCTTCCTCTTGCCTCTTCTTCCTCTTGCCGCCGCGCGCCGAACCACGCCACGCCGCGACGATGAGCTCTTCCTCCGCCGATGCGCCTCCTTCCGCGCGCTCCGGCGTGTGGGACGGCTCCGAGGTGGATGACGACCACATCGAGTTCCTCCGCCAGACGCGCCGTCTCCCCGGCAAGAGCCTAGTGCGGGCCCGCGCCGTGCCGGCGGGAGAAATGTCGCCGGCGCCGGAGGAGGGCGAGTGGGTCGTATTCCGCTCGCACCTCATGCGCGGCCTAGGGCTGCCGGCGAGCGGTTTCTTCCGTGCCTTCTTGGAGTTCCATGGGCTCCAGCCGCACCACCTTACTCCGAATACGGTGGTGCTGCTGGCTGCCTTCGCCACCTTGTGCGAAGCCTTCCTCGGCGTTCTCCCCACCATCGAGCTGTGGGGGGAGTTCTTCCAGTCCAAGCTCGGCACGCACGACGCCGATGTGCCGGCTCTGTGCGGCACCTTCATCGCGATGCGGAGATCGGTGGCCGAAAACCCGTTTCCCACCATTCCGCTGATCAAGTCGGTGAAGATGTGGCAGCGGTCCTATTTTTACGTGAAGAACGTCGCCCTAGAAGGCGACTGGGTCAATCTACCGCCTTACGAAGCCGGAGTATTGGCGGGGAGGCTCCCCAGCTGGTCCCACCGGGCCAGGACGCTGACTCCCGCTGGTGCCGCCGCCGTCACGCGACTCCGAGTGCTGACGCAGTCGGAGGGCCTGACCGGGGCCGACCTGCTGGCCGCCTTCGTGGCGTGCCGAGTCCTTCCGCTCCAAGGCCGACCTCATCTGATCTGTCAGATGAGCGGCCACCGGGACCCCAGTTGGCTGTGCTCCGAGGACATGCCCCACGCGGAGGTGGCGGACACGGTGAACTACATTGCGAATGGCAATCTCACGGCGGATTGGCAGTTCGGCAAGGAGCCGTACTCGCGCGCCAACCCCCCGCCCGTGGTAAGTCGTCTCTCTTCCTCTTCTGTTTTCTTTTTCAGCTGAATCCGACCTCTGATCTTTTTTGGTTTTTTTGAGTCAGAACCCCCTCATCCAGCCTCTTCACCGCACCACGGGCCGCCCGCAGCGGAGAGCGACGCCGACGACCTCGACTTGGGGCCGGCAGCGATGGAGGCCGACGCCAAGGAGGAGGAGGAGGAGCTGGCGACTTCAGCCCTCGGCTACCTTTTGCCGACCGGCTCAAGATGACGCCGAAGCGGAAGTCGCCTGCCGCCACCAACCGAATGTCGGCCAGCCGAGCGAGTTCCTCCGCCGGCTTGGTGGTCGAGGCGGCGAAGAAGCGCTGGCGGGCCGAGCTTGCTTGGCGGCCGGTCGAAGAAGTTCAAGGGGACGGCCGCCGCGACCAAGCGGGAAGAGGCGGTCGCAAAGGCCAACCGCTTCTGCAAGGAAGTGAAAAAGCCGCCACTGGTCTCCGCGTAAGTGCTTCCGCTTTTGTCTCCGGTGAATCTTGTCCAAATCTTTTACATGTCTTCCTCGCATCAGGGCTCCCCTTACTTTAGAGAGGGTCGCCGCCGCCTCCGTCATGGGGTCGGCAGAGACGTCCGCCACTACTCGGCGGATTGACCCCACCGCCGACCTACGGGAAGCGACGGAGCAGAACGCGCAGGAGAAGCGCGACGAGGAAGAAGCCGCCCGCCTGGAGAAGGCGGAGGCTGAGAAGGCGGCGACCTCCGCCCATAGGAAGCTAGATGAGGCCGAAGCCGCCGTTGCGGCAAAGCGGCAAGCTGAGGAGGCCGCGCGCCTCCAATCGGCGCTGCTCGTCACCCCGCTGAGCTCCGCGCCGCCGCCCCCGGAGTTCACGGGGCAGACTGAGGGAGCCGGCGGTGAGTACCCCATCATGGAGAGGGAAGGCGGCAAGGCCTCCATGTCGGGTACGGCCGTGCCGCCACCACCGCCTCCGCCGCCGTCTGGGAGCAGGCAAGGTAAACAGCAGGCGAACCCGCCGGTGCCGCCGACTAAAGATGAGGCCGTGGCGAAGCCGCTCCTTCAAGTCGCCTCGCCAGTGCGCTGCCGTCTCGAGAAGGCAATTTAGGCGCCACGCCCCTTGGAGACCGACGCCGCCAGCTCGGCCATCCCAGACGCCGAGGCGACAAGCACCGCGCCCGTTGGGTGGGTGCGAGGAGGCGGCACAGGCCCGCTGAACCAGCGCTTCGACGTTTCAGCGGCCGCGAGCCGAGGGCGCCACCATCCGTAATCGCACCAAGGCGCATCTGGCGTCGCGAGCCGCCGTTCGGGTATGCTTTCTTCTTTGAGTTTGTTTTTCTTATTCTTCTGTGTGTGGGCGCGCCTGCGCACCCACTGCGTGTAGTCCCCGAGTTTCGGGCCGGCTGCTGAGCAGGCGGCTCGGAACTCCATCTGTTGAGTTCCAAAATATTTACCTTTGTCTGAAATGCTTGTCACAGGAGTATCACAACCTCCGTGTCCCTGCCTTCAACCGCAATGTTGAGGAGCTGGGCAAGCGGAACGCCGACTTGTCGGAGAGCCGGAGTGAGTCTTCTTTCTTCTTCAAGGGGCGCTACAAGCACTCCATGGCTGTAGTCCCCGAGAGGTTCAGCCGATCACGAGCAGTCGGGCCAGATCTTCCCGGCAACCCTCTTAGTTGACGACTTAACGTCCTTTTTCTTTTTATTCTTCAGAGGCCAATGCCACTCTCCGACGGCAGCTGGGCGAGGCCGACACCGTCTTGTCGGCCAAGGGGGAGGAGTGCAACAAGCTCGCCGCAGAGCGCGACCTGCTGGCTACGCAGCTGGCGGAGCAAAGGAAGCTGCTTAAGAAGGCGCAGGACGAGGCGGAGAAGAAAGAGGCTGCTCTCCTGGCCGAGTTCGAAAGCGAGCGCTCCTCCTGGACCGAAAAGGAGGCAGAGCTGACCTCCGGCTTCCATGAGATCGAGGACATCGTCGACGGTGACCTTCTTTACTTTCTTTCTTTGAGCCGCTGACTATAGGTCGGGTTGACTCCTGATTTTTTGACTTGCTTCTTTTTCGTCTTGGCAGACTTCTTCCCCGGCCACACGCAGGCGGCCAATCAAGCCATTGAGGCTGATCGCGAGGCGCAGAGGGAAAATGGTGCAGAGATTGCTGCCAACGCCCCCCGGACCCTTGACGAGCAGATTCTGAGCATCGAGGCTCGTCTACAGCCGGCCCATCGGATGCTGCGTCGACTTCAACGAGTCGGCGCCCAGGCGATCGCTGCCCTGTGGCCGGACATGCCGGTTCTGCGCACTCCCAATCGGACTGCCGACTGGCTGGAGGTCGCGGCTGGCCGCCTCGAGGCTTGGAAGGGTTCCGCTGCCCGGGCCGGAGCGCGCCGGGCCTTGGGATTGGTCAACGCGTGGTATCCAGGGCTGGATCTGGACCGGCTGGCTGCGTTTCGGTCAGAGGCCTAGGCGGAGCTGCTGGCTGCGGAAGATGCCCTCATCGAGCGTGCGGCGGCGATCGCTGACTACACGGACACCAGCGTCTTCGTCCCCTCGAAAGGTCAAGACGGCGGGAGGCGCCCGGAGTGGTTCGATGAACCCGGATTATGACAAGGACTCGGGCGAGGTGATCGGCTCCAGCCGCCAAGGAGGAAGGCGAGGCGGAGGACGGAGGTGAGACGGAGGCGCCAGAAGACGGAAGCGGGCGACCAGCCTCAGCCGACCGCGCCTCCAAGAACGAGCCGCGCCTCGACCGGGCTGTCTGCCACCGGAGACGATCAAGCTGAGACTGCCCAGCCGGCCGCCCCGGCGCTTGACACCGCCGTCTCTTCCGGCCCTCCGAACCAGTCTGCCGCTTCTTAGGCTACCGTCTTGCCTTTATTTTATCTTCTTTAGTAGTCTTTGAAAAACTTGTTAATTCGCAGAATTCCACATGCGGGGTGTATTTTGAACTTCTGCTCGAAGATTCGGCCAAGGGCCTATGTTATGTAAATATTTATCCTAATTCTATCTTTCCTTGCTCATTGCTCCTATGGCTTTTTCCTTTGCCGCCTTCCCTTAGTCGCCGCCTTGTCGGGCCGGACAACCGCTCATGGATCGCCGCTTGGATCAAATGCTTGGCTACTCTTGGGAAGGCAAGTACTTGGCCATTTTTAGAGTCTTTTTAACAAGTTGGATAGAAAGCGGCAAGTCGACCACTCAAGAGTCGGCTTTTATGAAGAGGGGCTGAAGCCGCTTAAGCTTATGTTTATGCGTTGGGTCCTTAGCCATTTTTCATGTGGGCGCCCATTCTTCCTTACTCCTGCCCACCAAACAGCGCCGCAAGCTGCGGCTTTTGACAGGAGATGGCTTAGGCACCGCACACTACTTGTCCGACTGCAGGAAGCATTTCATAGCGCAAGGCGGTGAGTCCCCGGGCCGACTAGTCGAACCCGGTGCCAAGCGGCATAACAAAGAGTAACATACTCGAAGGCATAATTCTTATCATATAGATAACAAAAGGGCAGTCCCCGAGCTCGCCTTTGGGGGCCCAAGTCTTGGTACTTTAACACAAAAGGTAGCGTGGTACATATCGATCAACTGAAAAATCTTCGAGAAGATTTGCATTCCATGGCTGCTCCGTCTCTTTGCCGGAGTCGCCCTCTCGCGTGCTCGGGCTTCGAAAGGCCGATCGTAGTAGGAGTCGTTGCTCAAAGACTTTGTCGATAATGAAGGGGTTTTCCTAAGGCGCCGATACCAGCCGGGCCGGCTGTTCGCCGGATCGGTCGGAGCACAAGGTCGCCTCTTGGAAAGATCTCGGCCCGACCTTCCTGTTGTCGTGAGCGGCGCAGGCTCTGCTGGTAGATGCTGGACCGGCTGAGTGCCAACAGCCGGCCCTCTTCCAGTAGATCGACGCCGTCTTGACGTGCTTCTTCTGCTTCCTCCTCGGTGTACATGGTGACTCGCGGGGAGTCGAACTCTATGTCCGTTGGGATGACGGCTTCAACACCGTAGACGAGGAAGAAAGGTGTGAAGCCGGTTGACTTGTTTGGAGTCGTGCGCAGACTCCAGAGGACGGCTGGCAACTCATCAAGCCAACAGCCGGCCGAACGCTCCAGTGGTTCGACTAGTCAAGGCTTGATGCCGCATGTGATGAGGCCGCTTGCTCGCTTCCACCGCCGTTTGACTGCGGATGGGCAACAGACGCTAAGTCCAGTCGGATGCCTTGCGTCGCGCAGAAACGGGCCAGGGCGCCTTTGGCAAAATTTGTGCCATTGTCGGTGATGATGCTGTGTGGTACGCCGTACCGAGTCGTGATGTCGGCGATGAAAGTCACTGCAGTTGGACCATTCAACTTCTTGATAGGCTTTACTTCTTTCCACTTGGTGAACTTGTCCACCGCGACAAGTAAATGAGTTAGGCCACCTCGTCTTTGCTTTTGAATGGTCCTACCATGTCCAGCCCCAAACAGCAAAGGGCCAAAGCGATGGGGATAGTCTTGAGTGCGGAGGCCGGCTGATACGGCTTGGAGCGGAACATCCGCACCCCTTGCATTTTTGGACTAATTCCTTGGCCTCTTCTAGGGCAGTTGGCCGTAAGAAACCGTGGTCGGAAGGCTTTGGCGACGAAAGTGCTCTTGAGGCCGCATGGTGGCCGTGACTCGCCTTTGATGAATGTCTTCAAGAATCGCTTGGCCTTGCTCGCTCGACGAATGTCGGTAGACACCCGACGCTGCCTGACCAGCTCTCTGTTGACTATTGTGTAGGCTGCCGCTCGGCATTGTACTTGCCGAGCCAAGATTTCGTCGGTTGGTAGCTCTCTGCCTACTAGGAACTTCAGGATGGGCTGGGCCCATGAGGGTGCTGATATTTCTTCAACTGCCAGTACTGCTACTTGGACGAGGGCGGCTGGGCTGGGAGGCGGTGGGCTGGAGTCCGCGGCCGCTTGCTGGATTGATGAAGTCCCCGGGCCGACTGGTGGAGTCCCCGGGCCGAGCTCTGGAGTTTTCGCAATGGTCGCCGCAGTCCCCGGGCCGGGTTCCGGCTTCGACTGCGGCATTTTTGGGGCCATCTGTAAGAATTCTCGTGCCGTCTGCTGGGGCTCTTGAGTCGGGTCTGACTTCTTCAGGGAGAGCCGGCACAAAAATGGAGTCTGATTCTGGTGAAGGCTTGACAGATGCCTTGAGGAGGCGCTGAAGGACGACGCCGGATGGTATTGCCTGGCGGGTGGAGCCGATTCGTGCCAGGGTGTCTGCTTGGTCATTGTCATTTCTTGGCACGTGAAGGAACTCGCACCCCTCAAAATATCCACTGAGTTGCTGTACAAGGAAACGGTAGCTCCCCATGTTTGCATCTTTGGCGTCTTCCGGCTTTACGGAGTCGGTGTACTTGGGCGTATCTCGGGGGAGCGTGAACCCTCTGGGAAAGGGCTCGTCTCAGATGCGAGGTCCGAAACAGGGCGGACCCAACTCGTCTTCTTCTTCCAGCGCCAGGGATCGGTGGAGTCGGTCGATCCGGTGGCGGACGTCGTTTTCTTCGACTCCCTCTCGGCGGCCAAGGCGGTCGCCGAGAGCCGGATGCTTGACGGGTGGTGGGGAGACTCGCCTTTCTCTGCGAGGAGGAGGAGGCAGATAGTCGTCCCGCCGTTCCACTGCTCTTGGGCGGCCGTCTTGGTCGCGCTCGATGGAGATGTGAGTCCGACTGTGGCTGACAGCCGGATCCTTGTTTTTTCTTCCGCGGACACCGCTAGTCGGTGTCCGAGACGTCGCGCCTTGATCTCGGCGGGGAGGCAGGTCGTCATTTTTGTCGCTATGCGGCGCCTGCGGCGGCAGCCGCCTCGCTTCGCGCGGCAGCCACGCCGAGGAGCTGCCGGACTCGCTCCATCATCAGCGGCGCTCTTCACCCTCGGTTGTCCAGCTCGTCGCCGCTGGCGGCGCGAATGTTCTCTCCGCAGCGTGGCGTACATCGGGCGATTGGCCCCGAACAGGTTGGCGATGGCCACGCCGCTGTTGACCGCGCCAGTGGCTAGGTTTGCCGGGCCGGGCGAGCCGCCACAACGTGATCCATCTCACGCTAGTAGGCTTCGACAAGCGCCTCATGCTTGCCGACTTTTTGCGCTTCTTCGACGAAGCTGAAGGCGGCGTGCCTCCAAAGCACTCGGGCGTTAGCGTCTTCTCGATAGGCGCGCCAGTCTCGCAGAATCGCGCCGAGAGGGTCATGAGCTCCTTCGCCGAATGCTCGCCATGACCGATGGACGAGCACCTTCTGGACGGTAAGCTTCCGCCGCTCTCCGCGAGGGAGCGGCTCGTCAGAGACCACCACGCTGGTGGGGAACGACGAGCGGCACGCGTGTCGGAGTCGACCAAAGATCGGGTCGGTGGAGTTTATAGACTCAAGTCCGTGGCAGGCTCGCCGACGACGTGGAGTTGGTCAAGGAGGCCCGCGAGGAGGATCTCGGGCCGCCTGCGGCTGCGCCGGATGCAGGCTCGCCGGAGAGGCGAACCTCGCCGACAAGTTCGGCGAGGCAGCCGGCTGCGCAGCGATCTCAAGACTGCAGTAAGGCCGGGCGCAGACTCCGTCTGGCATGCCGGGCTGGCTTCGCTCGCCAGGGAGGAAAAGGGTTCCCGTCCAGAGCAGGTCTCCGGACGACGGTGCACCTAGCCCCACGGTGGGCGCCAAATGTCGGGGGCTTGGTGCGACTTATGCCAAAGGATGGCTTATCATGGTGGGGGCGAGTAGAACGTCACCGGTGCCTGAAAACGGGATGAAGCGAAGGCATGCACGCCGGCGGATCTTACCCAGCTTTAGGGCTCTCCGTGGAGATAATACCGCTACTGCTGCTCTGCGGGGTCTCCGCATGATCACTATGGCAAAGTGGGTACAAGGTTGCTCCTTGAGCTGTTCGGGGTGAGGAAGGAGAAGGGCACGGCTAGCTGTCCTCTTCCCTCTATGTGTCTCTAAAACTATTATGGTCCAACCCGTTGCATGGGTGCCCTGGGGGGTTTATATAGGCCTACCCCCCGGGGGTACAATGGTAATCCGGCTGGGCGCGGGTCCCAATGCCTGTCTCTCAGTCGCCGTCTTCTCTGCCGATTCTTGGGGCCCGGTGGGCCCTCACGACGGCCCTTGACATGGGGCCGATAGGCCTTATCCACCGCGGGCGGGTCTTGCCGGCTGCGGATTACCGTAGCCGCGCCTCTAATGACGCTGGCTTGGTCATGGCAGTCATAACAGCGGTGCCGCCGCTGACGGGCGATCATCATTGCCATTCCTTGTCTTGTCTCGTTAATGGCGTGCGGGGGCTGTGGGAGGGCGGCCGACTCACGGGGCCGACTCACCGGTCCGTCTTGTGGCGCTCTCGCCGTTTTCTCGCACTTCGCCGACAAGCGGGTCCCGCCGCCTCGGGTCGCAGACAGCCGCCGTGGGCACAGGGCGCTGCCCACGGGGCTGATAAACAGGCCGGCATGGCAACAAAGGCGCCACGGATGGAGATCTTCGTAGGTATGGCGCACTGTGGCCATGCATGCCCTTTGCGAACGGGGCAGGGATGGGCCGCGCGGCGGCCGCACCCCGTCCCAGCCAGAGTCGCGAAGGCAGGAGGGGGTTGGAGTCATGGCTGACTCCCCATAGCCGACTTCTCTCGAAGCCGCCAGCTGGGAGTCGGCTTATCTCGGCCCCTCGGTCTCGGCCGTGAGGGGCGCCGGCGCTCTACCGCCGACTCTCAGAAAGCGGCTCTTCGTCTTGGGGTCTTGAGGGGCGCAGCCTGCCCCGATGTCTTGAAAGGTCCGGGGGCTCGGGTTTGCCTACCCGTGGCCCATTACTCCGACAGAGATCCAAAGCCAGTCTGCACACAAACGGTCGGTCATTAAGTAGCTTTTATGGTCATCATAGCACTTTATGTGGGTGTTACCAGTAACCCCTATCTTAATGTACCTTTAACCCTGCATAACTGAGGGCCGGAGGGGTCTGGCGAACTCTATATAAGCCACCCCCCTCCTCAGTGTCAAGGGTTCGCACCTCTGTAACTCATACGCACATAATACAGTCGACCGCCTCCGGGCTCCGAGACGTAGGGCTGTTACTTCCTCCGAGAAGGGCCTGAACTCGTAAACATCTTGGCGATACAACTACTCCATAGCTAGGATCTTGCCTCTCTATACCTACCCCCATTCTCTTGTCGGGGCTTAGAACCATGACAGTTGGCGCCCACCGTGGGGCAGGTGTCTTAGCGACTTGTTGGAGAAGTTGCATTTTTTCCGATCCCATTCATGATGGTTTCAGGCGGAGTTTTGGTTGAGGGCCGCGAGATCCGTCTCGGCGCGCTCACGTTCATCCCCGACGACTCCGCTTGGTTGCAGGAGGCTCCGCTCGACGTTGACGCACTCCCCGTCCGCGGGGCGACGCACTTTCGCGCGTGAGTCCGCGGCGTCCTCCTGCGGCAGCCGTCGACTCAGTATCGGTCGGCTCTTGTGCCGTCCTCCCTCCCAGTCTTGCGCCGGCACAAGCGCTCCGGTCGATCGAGGCTTCAGCGGTGGGTGAGGCACGCGGTGGCCCGCCAGTCGGCCACTCCCCAAGTCGCGGCAATCGAGCCCGACGAATCTCTCTACGGCATGTTCGATCTGTTGACTGGCTCCGCAGAGACTGCATCTGAGTGCGACAACAGCGATCCAGCGGCGGAGGTTCTGATGGTCGACGGACCACGCAGTCCTCCTGGTTTCCCCCGCACCGACGGAGGCGTTGGCGGAGGCGAGCCGGCGCAGGCTCACGAAGTGTACCAACCCGAGCCCCTCACTTTGCTACAGAGGGAGGAGCTCCGCCGCCGGAACATGGATGCGCTTCACACTCCTATCGTTGGAGAAACCCCCGAGGCCCGCGCCTTAGAAGATGCGCGTTTGGCCAACTTGGTTGAGCGCACTTTTCATTTGGAAAATCTCCAGCCAGTGCTCAACGGAACAAGCACAACAACGGGTCCCGTCGTCCAAGGCGTCAACTCTTTCCACAACCGACTCAGGTATACCGAACTCCCATTCAGAATCTAGCAGCTGCAGCCCGTATAGCAGAGTCCATTCAGCCTTCCCAGTCGGAGGCTGGCAGGGGCTTACTCCAGATCAGAGATTTGCTCTGGGCAGCAGGAGATCAAAATTCAGCTGTATCGCAGTCGCGGAACAGGATTCACAGCAGATCCGTCGCTGCGAATACAGTCCAGTCGGCACATAGCCCAAGATCACCCCCGAGGCGTGAGGGACATGGAGGCCGGCGTGATCAGTATGAGGACCGATTCGATCGTGATGATCGACGTCGAGTGCCCACTCCTCCCCCAAGGGGTGGGTCATATGCACCTCGGCAGCAAGATGACAGACGCCAGCACAGTGTTGGGCGAAGGATTCCAGTCGACCCCAGGGAACCAGGCTTTGATGCGAGATCCGTCATCGTTCAAGGTCTGGTTGACAGGAACAGAGCTAACCGTGAAGGTCATGACAGAAATGCACCCATCAGTGGCAGAGTACACGTCTCGGGACCAGAATGTTTTAGCAGAGCCATCAGAGCCGCGGTGATTCCTCCCAACTTCAAAGTTGGCGATCGAGTCGATGAAGTTCATCGGTGAGTCCAAGCCGGATACCTGGCTTGAGGACTACCGAGTGGCTGTCCATATTGGCGGCGGAAATGATGAAGTGGTCATGAAACACCTGCCTCTTATGTTAGAGGGATCGGCCAGAGCATGGTTGAATCAGTTAGCACCCAACAGCATTTACACTTGGGAAGATCTTGCCCGAGTGTTTGTCAGGACATTTGAAGGAACTTGCAAGCGACCAGCAGGGTTGACAGAGTTACAGTCGTGTGTGCAGAAGTCGAATGAAACACTGAGGGATTACATCCAGAGCTGGATCACTTTGCACCACACAGTAGAGAATGTATCTGATCATCTGGCAGTCTGTGCCTTCAAGGAAGGAGTTAAGAATAGATAGTTGACTCCGAAATTCGGTCGGACAGGAGACATGACCCTAAGTCGAATGATGGAGATTGCCACCAAGTACGTCAATGGTGAAGAAGAGGATCGGCTCCGGAGTGGCAAGTACAAGTCAGCCGCTAATGAAACCGGTGGAGGGAACTCCAGTCGGAAACAGAAGCGAAAAGCTGAGCCAGCTGCTCCTGGAGAAGCCTTGGCCGTGACTCCAGGAAAGTTCAAGGGGAAACCCAAGGGACCTTGGAACCCCTAGAAAGTGAAAGACCAAGATGGAAATGATGTGTTGGACTTTCCATGTCACATTCACACGAAGAAAGATGAAGAGGGTAAACTCATTTACCCAAAGCATAGCACTCGACAGTGTCGGCTCTTGATTCAGCAGTTCAGGGAAGCAGCTCAAGGACAAGGAGAAGGAGTCGGACAAAGTTGAGGACAAGGAAGATAGTGACGGTGGATACCCCCAGGTCAATTCCACTCTGATGATTTTTGCTGACGTTGAAAGCAAAAGTCGATTGAAAGTTATCAACCGAGAAGTGAATATGGTCGCTCCCGCGACACCTAGTTACCTGAAATGGTCGCAGACCGCCATCATGTTCGACCAGTCTGATCACCCGACACACATAGCCACCCCTGGGAGGCAAGCGTTGGTGGTCGACCCAGTCGTCGAAGGCACTCGACTAACTAAGGTTTTGATGGATGGTGGCAGTGGCCTGAACATTTTGTATGCAGAGACGTTGAAAGGGATGGGCATTCCGATGTACGTACTCAAAGACCAAAGAACATGAGCTTACATGGAGTCATTCCGGAAAGAAGGTTGAGTCACTCGCCAAATTTCTCTCGATGTGGTTTTGGTGACTACAAGAATTTTCGTGAGGAAAAGTTGACCTTTGAGGTCGTGGATTTCCAGATCGCTTATCACGCTTATCCCGGGAGGCCGCATATGCGCGTTTCATGGCTCGACCATGTTATGTGTACCTCAAACTGAAGATGCCAGGTCCCAAAGGTGTGATCATTGTCACTGGCAATCGGAAAAAAGTAGAAGAGTGTTTCCAGAAAGGCTCTAAGATTGCTGATGCTCAGATGGCAGTGGTCGAGCTGCAAGAGTACCAGAAAACTACAGGCCCGAGTGATTTGTTGCGAGCCAAGAAGCCCGCCACGGAGTCAGCATTTCAGTCGTCCGGGGTGACGAAACTGATTCATATTCATCCGACTGATCCCAATGCTGCTCTGACTCACATCTCAACAACACTCGTGTCAGGACCCCGATTCCAAATCACATCGACCTAGCCGGTAACACCTCATATCACTTTGCGGCCTCACGCACGGTATTCCCACGGGTGTCGCCTTACCATGGCCCGGGACCGTTTGCGTCTTTTGGCTCACGATATGACAGTGTCGCTAGCATCCATATGATAAAGAACCCGGCCGACATGGCTAGTCGTGAACCCAAAGCGGCGCTTAACCTATGGGGACAGGCATACATGAATCACATCGAGCATGTCGGTCATCAACGATAGATTCGGCTGTAGCACTGGGCTAACAGGACTCAATAACACCGCGCGACATTTCCCGAAGGAGACAGACATAGGAACGGCGGAAACACATGCCGCCAGTCAAGTGTCCAAGCAGTAGTGCCGGGCTAGCAGGACTCCGGTGAACCGGGCTGTAGCGGACTACTATCGCCGTAAGCACGAGACTACATTTCCCCATATGAGAGGCTGCCAAGGATAAACAACTAGTTTGTCGGATCCCACACATACCAAGCATTTCAAACATACACACAATATGCTCAATATGTGTAGATACAACATGGCATCACAACATAACTCTACGACTCGAATATTTATTCATTAGGCTCCGAGGAGCGAGATATTACAAACATGGGTTTCATGACCCAACGCTCAGAGCATACAAGTCAAAGCACAAGCGGAAGCTAAACATGTCTGAGTACAGACCACTATAAATGAAATAAGGCTGAGAAGCCTGACTATCTACCATATCCTGCCGAGGCACAAGATCGTAGCTGAGGTAACAAGCTAAACGTCGAAGTCCAAGCGGAACTACTAGCGAGACTGACGCCTCTCTCGCAAAAACATAAAATAAGCAAACGTGAGTACAAACGCATTTCAAGAAGACTTACATCGTAACTAACTACATATGCATCATTATCACAAGGGGGTGGTGGAGTTTGACCGCAGAAGCCAGCTTTGACTCGGTGGCTATCCTAAACTACGATTGCAAGTAACTCTTTTGAGGTGGCGCTACGAGTCCACATATTCACCATATCAATACACCACATGGACCCGCTCCCGCCTCCCTACGAGAACGCCATCCATAGCACTCACGCTTATCTTGCGCATTTTAGAGTATCCACTTTCACTTGTCTATGAACCGTATAGGCAACCCAGAAGTCCTTCTCCGTGGACACGGCTATTCGAATAGATCATATTAACCCTGCAGGGTGTACTTCTTCACACACGCTCACCACTTACCGCCGTTTACACGACATGTACTCGGCAACCTTCAAGCGGAAGCCCAACGTGGGTGTCGGCCACGACCTACCTAAACACTCAAGTCCCTAGTCCAGGTTTATCGCCTATTCGGGTTCCATCCGCAGGAGTCCGCCGAGGTTTCCCATACAACCCCGAACGATGTGTGCAGGGTTCCCGAGACACCAAACGGGCGAATCCGGCACACCGGCCATTTGCAGCCTACCGCAACACAACCCACCCCTATGGTCGCCATGCGTGCGGCCCCCAAAGATACTACAAACACCGTAAACTACTTGCAACTCCCTTGACCGAGGACAAGGGTGGTTAAGAAGCCGAGAGGGTCAATTAATGATCCCAATGCGTGGTAGTAACTGTTTCATGGATCACAAACACGTAACTCAGTTCTCGAGGACGGCTGCAATGAGACAACCCACCATGTACTCCTACATGGCCTCTCACCGCTACCTTTACCAAATCGTGTTCACACACTTAGCTCACACACGAGGGACATGTTCACACAACCATTCCAATTCATTCCCGATGAATCAGACCTGAGTCAACTCTAAGCAGTAGCAGGCATGACAACAAGCATGAATGAGTAGGCACAACATGGCTCAAACAACTCCTACTCATGCTAGTGGGTTTCATCTAATTACTGTGGAATGACAGGTCATGCAGAGGATAAAGGGGTTCAGCTACCGCAGCAAGTAGCACATGAGTCGTTGTTGTCCTAATGCAGTAAAATAGATCAGGAGCGAGAGAGTGGGATTATATCGGAATGGACAAGGGGGTTTTGCTTGCACGGCACTTCAAGATAATATAGTTCTTCATCGGTGTCATCGAACAATCGTCGAACGTCCGCTCATCGAGAGGGGGCAATTACCGGCAACAAGAGAGAACACAATCAATGCAATGCACATTCACATGAATGACATGGCATGTTAAGGTACTGAATTCACCTAATGCAATATCTAGCCAAGTAAATTGAAGTCGAATTCAGACAAGAGTAAGTTCCAACTACAAATGTTATTTCATAATTTGCCCTAATCATGATTCATCCTATTCAGTGAGGTTAACTTGTTCAATCATGCATGAAAGTGCCATAAACAGATTCTTCATATTTTTCTGATCATTTTTCATATATAAATTATTTAATTTGGAGTTACAGATTAAAAGTTATGAATATTTGAAGTTTGGGGTATTTTCTGAAATTTCTGTATAAATATAAATCCGTAAAATACTTATTAAGGCCAAGATGACATAGGTGTGACGTCAAGAAGTCAACTGGTCGGCCAGGTCAAACCTGACCTGTGGGACCCATACGCCGTTGTCTCGATCAACTAACAGGTTAATTAGTACTAACTAAAAGTTAATCTAGGCTAATTAGTCCTCGACCCACACGTCAGTGACTATGGGATTAACTTAAGTTAATTTTAACACTTAGCTAAATAACAGGGACCGGGGCCCGCATGTCAGTGAAAGAGAGGGGTCAAACCTCACCGGTCAAAACGGTCAACCCCGGGTCAAACTCACCGGAGTTGACCGCGGCTCGTCGCCGGCGGAGCCAGAGATGGCGGAGGGCGCCGGGTTTCGCCCTCCGGCGACCAAAAGAGAGGCGGAGGGGCTCTACTTGACGCCCAGGCTCGCGCGCATCCATTGCGGCCATAGGCAGCGGGGTGCACTACGGCGGCGGCGATGACAAGTGCGGCGGCCGGAGCTACGGGTTCGAGCGGGGCGAGGCCACAGAGGACGGGAGGGCTGGCTAAGGGGCTCACCGAGCTCCCCGAAGATGATAGGAGCACGGCGTCGTGCTCGGGCCGAAGCTTCTTGGCTGCGGCAAGGACGGCGACATCGCCGGGCGGCGTGGGGTTCTCGGCCAAGACGGGGCTAGGGCCTAGAGGTCGAAAGAGACCAGGGAGAAGGGGAGGACGACTCTGGGCTCACCGTGGAGTCCGCTTTGAGGGTCAAGGCTCGAGGGCGGCCGGAGTGCAGCGAATCGACGGCGAGGGGCCTGGGTGCCCGAGGTTGAGATGACCGCGATGACGATGAAGCAGGGCCTCCCGGCGTCTTGTAGCTCGATTGGGAGGACGAGGAGGTTCCCGCGGTTCTTCTGGACTCGGCGGAAGGGTGAGGGGTGCCCGGTGGCCGCAGTGGTGCTCGTCGGCGGCGGGCGAGTGTGTTCGTGGCTGCGCAAGTAGAGAGGAGCAGAGGAGGAATGGGGTCCAGGGGAGAGAGGAGAGAGGTGGGGGGCGAGGGGAGTCGTGGCACCCACGGGTGCCTCGAGCGAAAGGAGGTGGCAAGGCGTCGTCGGGCGCCACGCCTCGCCTCGCCTCTGCCCTCGGCAGAGGAAGACGATGAGCGGCGTGGGAGGTGGGCTGGGCTGGCGTTGCCCAGTCGGGCTGCTACAGAGGTGGGCCGGTTGGGGCGCCAGGTAGTCCTTCTCTCTCTCTCTCTTTATTTTCCTTTTTCTATTATTCTGTGATTTTGTGGAGTTTTTAAAAATACCAAAACAGTTTCAAAAATCACCAAACTGCTCCTGGTCCATTGTTGGAATATTTCCAACATGAAACATTTTGGTTTGGCGATATTTGGGCATTTGAAATATTTTATATAATTTTAAATGCCCAAACTCAAATACTTATGATTTAATTCAAAGACCTTAGGATGACCTAGAAAATAGTGCACCATTTTTCGCAGAGGCTCTGAACCAAAGCAAAAGTGATGAGCATTTTTTAAGGGCATTTCAGGTTCATTGAAATAATTTTTAGTAAACCCTAGTTGGATTTAAAAGGGGTTCTGGGGTTTCTGTCTTCCCCATTTCAAATTCAAATGAAATTTAAAGATGATGCATGGATGCAATGCCACTAGTTACAAGCAAGCTCTAGGGCTATGACAACTCACCCCCACTAAACAAGAATCTCGCCCCGAGATTCAAGACGTGAGGTAAGAGGAAAAGGGAAGTCACAAAACTATCACAATCTTCATGATCCATTTGCCCTTCTCGAAGATGTTGATTCATTCCATCATCTTGGTCTTGACGTCTTGCTTTCGAGATCCTCACTCGACACGACAATGGAAAAAGAGGGAGGTCCTACATGATTCGCTCTTCACGAAGATCAAGTAAACATGATCGACTCACGGAATGAGATTTAAAAACATCTCGGTTTGAGACACAAAACACATCGAGAGGGATGGAAGAACAAACAACGGTGTGTGATTAGTGGGCAACAATTCCACGCTTAGAAAGATGGTAGATGGTGTCAAGGTGGCGAGGAAAAAAATTGCCACGACTCAATAACGGGGCACCCCAAGGGAGGTGACGCGAGGAACTATTCCTTTAAGTGGCAAAAAGAATTACTTTTGATATAACATCATTGAAACTCTTTATACCAGCCTAAGGCATTCGCAAACGATCGTTTGGTGGAGTGCAAAGGGAAGGCATACCTGCACTAGAATGGATGATGTGGACTACCTTGTTGAAGACAACGAATGGATGATTTTTGCTTATCACCGGAATGGATGGAACCCATGGTAAGTCCACTTTTGAGGATGATCCTAGACAACAACTGCCGAGGAGGGCAGCCCATGGAAATTGGCACAATGGGATGCAAGCTGGGGAACAAAATGCAAATGTTGGGAAGGTTCCAACCATCATATCTGCACTGAGATTCAGATCCGATTGGTGTTAGGATATTCGGACTCATCGAAGTCTAGAAGAAAAATGAAAGTTTGCAACACAAATCGACGAGAAGATGTTGCGAGATTCTCGAATGAACTACGATAGCAAGCTCCAAAACATGAGCTGGTACTGCTGCAAACCTGTGAACACGTTGTCCAAGACAAGCATGACCACGTAGTAGTCTTATCATAAAACACTACCGAGTTCGGGTGGGGGAACCATCATCGAGGATATCGAAGTCTTTACGCAAGTCCATGGATTAGATCCCAAGCATAGGCTTCTTTTCTTTGAACAAGTCAATCAGTGGCTTAGTATGCTAGGAATACATATAGAATGAAGGTTGCAAGTCTCCAGCCTACAGAACACTTCGCACATATGCATGACTGACTTGGAATGATTCCAAGGGAACCAAAACAAACCTTTCTCAAATTCATAGCGGCAACTTGCACCTAATGCACGTGAATTAGAGGAAGTCACTACTTTCATCCAAACATATGCTTCATGAACGAAACATGAAGAAATGCTTACACAAGTTTCCAATACTAGGTTGATGTTCAACATGACTCATGGGGGAGACAAAATGCTACTGCTCGGCTCAACAGCAACACATCGGAATTTCCATATCACTGGACTTCCACCATCATGTGAACACGGTAATAGTATTAGTCAGACCAAAAGATGTAATGGTGTATGCCCGAGGGATTGACCACGAGTAAGACAACATTACTAACATCGTTGGTTCTGATTTGATTTGACGATAGCCCATACTCAAATCAAAGGATTGATAAGACAATAGGTCCAACAACTGATCACAGGGACCAATTGATGAAGATATCATCTTTCTTCAACACACACTACACAAGAATATCCCTTTGGAACGAATCTAAGTTAGGCAAGCTTTTATCTTCCAACTCTCCAAGTTGTTGTCTAGCTTAACCAACTAGCTCAGGGATATCCAACACAGATTCTTGGAGAAAGGGTGGTTCACAAGAAACCAACTTGATCACGAGCTCAACATAACAATCAGGAAACAACCCGGTAACACTTCCGAGAAGATATTCGGAAAATCACAAACCACCGGTATGTTACTAAGCTCGAGAACAATCTTGCTTTTGAGGGCAAGACGATATGATCAAATGAGTGAGGACTTGACAAGATCCTAACCCATCAATTGAAGTGTGCACCAGAAATAGGGACTAGGTAGCACGATCAATCTTAGTATGATGATTTAATAACCAACACGCTAAGAATGAAAATATTGTCCATTAACTACCAAGCAACGAGGTTTGTCGTGGACTTGTCACGGCAGATGTCCTCATGAAAGGACTTAGTCGTAGGGCCATCGTACGGGTTTACCTAGAGAGGTTAAAGCGGACACAAGACACGGGAATTATACTGGTTCGGCCCCTTAAATGAAGGTAAAAACCTACGCCCGGGGCCAGGATGTGATTGATATGGTTTGGCGACTAGGGAGCAATAGCTTTGCCTTAGCCTCGAAATCTCTGTCCCTAACTTCGCCGGGTCGTCCCCTTATATACACGGATTGGCCTTTGGTCGGTTTACAGAGTCCCAATCCGGCTCATACAAGAGTCCGGCAGATCTCTCCTTTCTGTCTTACAACACAAGCTATAACGCTAAGGCGGTTTACATACATGGACCTTAATTCGCCTCTGGGCTCCGGCGTCCACATGGGCCTGGATCATGAGCAGTGTGAACCGGCCCTCCCGGGGCGGTTCACACTCAGTAGTTATATCCCCAACATTAGGCCCCAGATTGACTTGAACCGGTTCATGTTAATCTTCACACCCTCAAGAAACTCTTGATCTCTTTCCTCCTTTCGTAAACCGCCAGCTGCTTGAACCGCCGTGATGTCATCTTCCGATTCGCGTGTCAGAGCGTCCTGACGTCATCCTTAATAAAGAAATCCAAACAGTAAGATTCCCTGCATTTAATGCCATTCCGGAAATCGAGGCGGCCGCTGAACCTTCCGCCGCTTTTGACTACTTGATTCTCGCGACCGTTGATTGCTCCGGTCACATATAAATAGACCGGTCGGGCCATTCTCTTCTTCTTCTTCCTCTCTTCTACATCCTCGCGACCCGCCGACCATGAAGCTCAAGCCGGCGCCCTCAACTTTCGACCGACCCGTCCCGCCGGCCAGCATCAACCTGATCTTACTGTAGTTTTAGCGCTCCTCCGTGGTTCCCGCTCGTCAGGTAAGGTTTTCTTTAAACCCTAGATCTCATCTGGAAACTCGGTTCGTCTCATAGCTCGTGAGCGTTCATGCCGATTCTTCATACCAGTTCCACCATGGCCGTACGGCTCAGCCGCGTACCGCTCCTCATATGCAAACGGCTGCTTTCGCCGTTTACCGACTCTAGGCATCTTCCCCTTTGTTCAGATCCTTCGCTTTAACATGCCTTAACCTTCCTGCTGTGTAGGAGGTCCGCATAGGTCGCGAAATTTTCCTTCTTGAACCCCGGTAGATCTAGATTATTTCCTTTTGCATGGGAAACCTGTTTCATCTATACTTAGCAACTTTTTCAGCTCTGCCTCCTCTGGCGGTTTAACTACTGATATCTAATTCGTCACTCCATTAGTCCTTAGTTGCCGGAATTTCCGGTTCTTTGGATTGCGGTTTAACATTATCTGTAACTCGACCTGTTCAATGGTGAACCGCTTTTCCTTTCTTTCGCAGCCTTAATCTTCCGGAATGGCTCCTCAATTTGCTGCTTGCAACCGGGTCCGGTCCAAAATCACCGAGACGCAGCTCAACGGCTACGCCACCACCGGGCGGTTTGGCTCCAAAAGACGCCCTCCATTGGCGTGTTCCGAGGGCGAAGTTTCTCCCGAGTCATGAGCGGGGTAGTAATTGTGTTTATGCAGCACCTAGACCGGGGTTCTGCCCGCCCGGTTCAAAGTTTTTCGGGACGTCCTTGCCGGTTTGCAACTCCATCCGCAGGATATCGGCCCAATTCCGCTTTCAACATATGCAACTTTCAAGTCTTCGTGAAGTCTATCTTCAAGAAGAACCGTCTGTGGAGTTGTTCCGGATTTTTCCATTTGAACCGTCGCACAGAATTTTCTCGATGGTCCCAACACGGAGCTGGGCGGCGTTTCAATTCAGAAGAGGAAGGAAGCCGATTTCCCTCACGCCAAGCACCACAGCCATCCAAAGGATTGGAACCAAACTTGGTTCTATCTTGCCGTAACACCGCTACCGCCAACGAAAACCCCTTGCCGGGCTACCGTCCTCACCGCTCGGCAACCATCATCCACTGCCTTCACGCTTAACCGCCATGAACAGAAAAACTTGCCACAAATAATCAAGCTCCGGGCTCTAATGGCCAATGGCTTAACCGCGTGGATCTTGTGCGTTCTTTGGGTCTCTTAGGCGTGTTGCCACCGAGCCGCCGGCCGGATTGATGCACAAGTACACCGCAGCCTCAAAGATCCTCAAAGGCGCCACGAGCTACCCATAACCGAACAGAGACCACCGAGATCGTCAAGAAGATGCTCGATGAGCCAATCTCCGTCTGCAGCCTCACCGGGTT
The DNA here is from genome assembly GCA_021605145.1 of Aegilops bicornis. NCBI lineage: Eukaryota > Viridiplantae > Streptophyta > Magnoliopsida > Poales > Poaceae > Aegilops > Aegilops bicornis. The sequence goes on from CM038672.1 coordinate 89,052,582, forward strand.
GGCTCCATTTTGTGCCGCCAACAAACCGCCGGGCGGTAAGCTCTTCTTCTTGTCTTCGTGCTCGTATCTGTTGACATATGCTAATGCTTGCTGCTTCCCAGTGCTGAAAGCTCCTTCGAAACGCACTGCAGACCGGTCCGGGCGCCACGCAAAGTCCAAGGCCACTAAGAAAAGCGGCAAGAAAAAGATCACCGAGTCCTCTGAACCGCCCGGAGGACGAAGAATCGGCCGAGGTAAAACTTTGACATTTCTGAGGAGCCGCCATAAACCGGCTTTCCGCTTTGTATTTCTGCTTGCATATGCTTGGCCTCTTTACCTTCCTTTTTACCGACACTTTTCTTCCCGTGATGATGCTGAAGCCGGTCATGCCGATCCTGTTGAGGTAATCCTTCTTTCTTCCGAATCTGAGCTTGCGCTGTTAAGAGAATTCGTCACGCCGTTCGGAAAGTGAAAAATACCATTCCTGTGCTTATTTGAATCCAAATCTTTTCTTGAAGACACAAGCGGTGAAGAGCGCCCGTACAACCCGGCCACGATTGGTCAACAAGTTACCTCGGCCGGTTTACGGACACCCCAATCCGGAGCGTCGTCCGTAGGTGACTTGCTCTCCTGAAAAGCGTTATCCCTTAAAAGGTTTCTTCCGATGTTCTCTCAATTAAATCGACTCGAATTATCGGGCCTCTTCCAACTCGTCTGGCGGTTCATCCACCACACAACTGCCTCCGCCGAACATCGCCCGCAGGGTATGTAATTCTTGTCATCAATTCGATTCCCTATTAATTTGGTCAATTTGTCTTGATCCAACTCAATATTGCAGCACCAAGGCTCGCTTTGAGCAAGAAAGCGAAAACTCTTGATCCTACTCCGGATGGTGATCCGGAAAAAACCCCAGAACAGCCACATGAAAATCCTGAAGCCGCCAAGGAAAGCTCGCGAGTTGTACAAGGATGATATCACGACCACCGAAGTTGAACCGAGGTCCAAGTGGAAACCTCACAGCCTGCTCCACCAAACCCGTCCACCGAGCGGATCGTGACTGATTGAACCGCCGAGCCAAAGCAAGACGACATCAAGCCCAAACAAGATCGCTGAAAATGACGATGTTCTTGTGACAGTAATCGCTACACCGCTCCTATCCAACGGTCGCTTTAGCCAAGCATAGCATCAAAGAAAGTTCCACTACTATCGGCAAAGACAAGGGGAAGATCGACATGTCCGCTTACGACAATTTCTCCGCCCAAGAACTTCATTCCGGCTTTCTGAACCGGCTTTACACAAGCCGTGACCTTGAAGCCGGTCTAGTAAATCGCATGAAGGACCGCTATGAGGTAATAATTTGACCTTTCTCATCTTTGCACTGCATAGTAGCCCCCAAGGGTCGGTTTAATTTTGCAAAGTTAAACCGGGACTTAAGTTGCGTCTCCTTAGCAAATTGAGATCAACTAGCCATTAGCCCCCAAGTGCCAAGTTGAATACTTGTATTAAGCTTGGGACTTGTATAATGAAACCACTAACATGCTTTATTTGTCATCAGAATGAAATACACCAAAGAAGTCATGCAACTCAAGGACCTCCGAACCAATCTGAAACCCAAATGGCGTAAGCCACCAAAACCAAGGATGAGCTAAAGACCATACGACCACCATGGAGCAGCTGAAGGAGTGGTACAAATCCGAAAGCGGGTCAATCGGGACACCGAGAAAGCCGGTTTAATAAAGCGGGCGGAGGAAGCGGAGGCGGCCCTTAAACCCGGTGATCAAGAGCTTACGGACTCAAACGCCAAGTGCATGCCATGACCTCTGCCGTCTTTGGTAAGTAAATTTATCTTGAATATGCTCGTGTTAACGCTTCCGCCCGGTTTAACTTGGGCTGTCTAAACCTGATGCGAGCAAGCGTATTGCTCATCTGGGCTCGGCGTGCGAAAAAGCTCAAGGCTTCAGACACCCTGATTGAACAGCTATATACCGGCGCCCAGCGAACCATATATCGCCACTTCATACGACAACACGGCACCGTCCTCGATCGAGAGATCTTGGACCGGCTGTCCATGATTCCGGGACAGCTTGAAGAGATGAAGCGATCCTCATCACGGGCTGGCGCCCTGCTGTCTCTGACTCGTGACAAGGCATTGATAGCGGATCTTGATCCGGCTGACATAGAGAAAGTTTTTCACAGAGCTAAAGAGAACGGCGAAGCCTTCGATAATGATGCCTCAAACGGATTACAAAGGAAATGCGTCATTTGGCGAGTCAAGCGGCCCTGAAGCCAATCTGGAAGTTCACCGATCTTTTATGACGCAAACAACAAACGGGTGGATTTTGTCATCCCGAAGTGCGTAGCCTGATTCCTCAATCCGTAAGCACACTTACGCCATACAGCGTTGATCCGGCTGAGCTGATAAGTGAAGAAGCTGTCTTCGTGCCTTAACCCGGATTGACTGGTCTACCAATGACTTCCGGCTTTGGGTGAAGAAGAAGAGGAAGCTGAACCGGCGCCAGCGCCGTGCCCTCCACCTCGCGCCAACCCGGTGAAGCAGCGTAATCCGCCAAGCCGGGCGACATATTCAAATTTTCAAGGCATAACCCGGCGTGAAACGCCGGACCTCAAAAGGCTTTTGTAATAGGATAGCAAGTGTCTTGCTTTGAACAATGCCGTACAATCTCGATCTGTAAACTTTTGCATGGCGATGCGGGACCCGTTGGCTTTCGTAGTAAATCCTGCAACATATTTTGCACCGCAATCACAAGTTCTTAAACCGCCTTGGCGGTTTACGCCCTTAGCCAAACTGATACCAATATATTGATATGAGATAATACCGAGGTATATGATCAAAGCTATGTGATACGAACATACCTGCCAGTATTAGGCACACAGTTGGCTTTAGTCAAACCCGAAGTGAAGGCCTTATAAACCATCACTGTCACAGGAGAACAGTCCTTCTGTGTATAAAACCGATTTACCGTGTAAATCGTGTCGGGCATGATAAGCCCCCTGTTACTCCATAATGGGATGTTAACAGCAAAATCAAACCGGAACAAAAAATCGCCAGCTTTAAAAAGGTATTGAATGCGGAACATAAATCCGGTTTAAAGAATTTTGTCGGTTTAAGAAGGCCAACAAAAACCAAATGACAGGCATAAAGACCCCATGGAAGCAAAATCAATGAGGAAAATCACTTTGCAAGGAAAAGGCTGCCTTGAGCGGATCGAGATGGCGCTACCATGGTCGGACATGACCAAGCCCCCTATACGGTGTAGCGGTGGTTCAAGTCAGCCAGTCCCCAATCGAACTCGTGGCATGACGCCGATCAAATGGCATTGCGATGGTTCTGGTTCGACCAAAGCCCCCAAGTGATTCTATGGCCTTAGGCCGACCAAGAGGTGTGTTGGTTCAGACGTGACCATGCCCCCAAAAAGATCTGGTGGCTTTCGCCGCCAAGAGGTGTTGCATTGGTTCGGACACGACCAAGCCCCCAAATGACAAAAATTTATAAAAACAAGGCCAAGGGTTAAACCGGAGGCCGCTTTTTACATCATCTCCATGTACCCAAACCGGTCCTTTATGCGAGCAGATACCCGCTTTAGCCGAGGATCCGGTTTATTGCTTTTATTCATAATATATACATCGCCTTGATATGTACATAAGTGGAGCCAATGGCTCAAGTATAATAAGGCGAAGATGAGCTATGTTCCATGGCACTGTTGGTCTCCTCCTCGGCGTCGCGTGAGTCTTTTTCGCTCTCGAACATCAATCGGATAGTAGGACCCGTTGTATAGAGCCTTCTTCGACCACAAAAGGCCCTTCCCAAGGTGGGGATAGCTTGTGCATATCTTTACGATCTTGAATGAGCCGCAGCACCAAGTCTCCTTCCCGAAAGGTTACGGTTTTAACCCGGCCGTGATACCGATGAAGGTCCTGGCGGTAGACCGCCGAGCGAAGCTGCTGCCATATCGCGCTCTTCGTCCGGTCGATCTAAATCATCTTGCCGTGCTGCCTCGCTATCTGCCTCAACATAAGCTGCTACTGGGCGAAGTCGTGGCGCATATCATCTGGAAGGACCGCCTCCGCTCCATAGACCATAAAGAACGGCGTGTATCCGGTAGATCGGTTGGGGTAGTATTTATACTCCATATCACCGATGGTAGCTCTTCCACCCAACACCCGGCGTCCTTTCTAAAGGGACCATAAGCCGGGTTTGATACCTTTCAAAATTTCCTGATTAGCTCGTTCCGCTTGACCATTGGATTGCGGGTGGGCTACTGGAAGAAACATCAAGCGGATGTGCTCCCGTTCACAAAATTCCTTCATAGCTCCTTTGGACAAATTGGTGCCATTATGCGTGATGATCTTGTGCGGAAACCCAAACCGGAAAATCACCCGCTTGATGAACTGAACGCCGTGGCCGCATCACACTTGCTAACGAGCTCTGCCTCGACCCACTTGGTAAATTTATCCACTGCTACCAACAGGTGGGTCTTTTGTCCTTGGATCGTTTGAAAGGTCCAACCATATCCAGCCCCCAAGTCGCATAAGCGGCCAAGTAATTGGAATCATCCTCAATTCTTGGGCTGGCACATGAGCACGCTGGAGAACTTTTGGCAACCATCACACCGTCGACCGGATCCTCCGCATCGGCATGGGCGATCAACCAATAGAAGCCATGGCGGGCGCTTTGGCCACCAGGGATTTTGAACCGGCGTGGTGACCACAATCCCCTTCATGAATCTCTCGCAATATCTCACGGCCCTCTTGAGGACACACAACGCTAAGCATACGACGACACGCTGCGGCGATGCAACTCGCCATTAACAATGGTCATAGACTTAGACCGCCCGAACTATCTGCCGGGCCAACGTCTCATCCTCCGTAACTTCGCCCCGATTCATGTACGCCAAATAAGGGGCGTCAATCCGAATGATGTGCAAGGCCGCCACCAATTGAGCCTCCGGATCAGGGATAGCCAAATCAATTTCATCGAGCGACTTAGCGGCGGCTTATGCGACACGTCAAAGGAAAGCGTTAGGCGGGACCGGTTCTGTTGGGACCCCAGCCGGCTCAAAGCATCGGCCGCCTCGTTCTTCCGACGATCCACATGGTCCACCTGGTACCCCTTAAAATGTCCCGCAACAACGTCCACTTCCCGACGATATGCAGCCATGACTGGATCTTTGGAGTCCCAAGTCTTGGGATACCTGTTTGGGCCACTAAGTCCGAATCACCAAAGCATTTAACCCGGCCGAGGTTCATTTCTCTGGCCATCCGGAGGCCATGGAGCAAAGCCTCATACTCAGCTGCATTGTTAGTACAAAGGGAACATTAGGCGGAGAACATAACAAAACTTATCACCTCGTGGGGAAGTTAATACGACTCAGCCCCGAGCCCTCCAATTGCACGGATCCATCAAAATGGATGGTCCAATAGGTGTGATCCGGCTTCTCTTACGGTGCTTGCAACTCCGTCCAATCATTAATGAAATCCACAAGTGCACGAGACTTTATAGCCGTCCGAGGCACATACTTTAAACCGTATGCCCAAGCTCTATAGCCCACTTAGCAATCCGACGATTGCTTCCGGTTTAGTATGATGATATCGCCTAAAGGAGCCGAATCGACCACCGTGATGGGGTGCCCTTGGAAATATTGCTTGACTTCGGCTTGCCATAAAAACCCCATATACCAGCTTACGCCAATGTGGATATCTTTGCTTAGATTCAATGAGAACCTCAGCGATGTAGTAAATCTGTCATTGAACCGGATACTCCTTCCCTGCCTCCTTGCGCTCCACCACAATGGCCACACTCACTGCCCTAGCATTAGCGACAACATATAACGAGGCGGCTCCCTGTCAATAGGGGCAGCAAGAATAAAGGGTTGGCTACCGCCGCTTTAAGTCCTCCAATGCCTCATCAAGAATTTGAACTCCGCATTTAATTGATCCGTCTTCTTCAAAGATCTGGTACAAAGGGATGGCCTTCTCTCCTAGGCGATCGATAAACCGGCTTAAGCGCAGCAATCCGGCCTATAGCGTTGGACATCGTTGATGCATTTTGGCTTGGCTAAGGAGGTGATAGCTGTAATTTTCTCCGGATTAGCCTCAATCCCCGGTTAGACACGAAAAACCCAACAATTTGCCTCTTTGGAACACCAAAGACGCACTTGGCAGGGTTGAGCATCATCTTGTACACCCGCAAGTTGTCGAAGGTTTCCTTAAATCCTCAATCAATGTTTCCTTCTGCCTTGATTTCACCACGATATCATCCACGTAAGCGTGCACATTACGGCCGATCTGTTTATGCAAACAATTACATGCATAGCGCCGATAAGTTGCCCGGGCGCTCTTGAGCCCAAAAGGCATGGACACATAGCGAAGGCTCAAAAGGGGTGATAAACGCCGTTTTCTCCTGGTCCTTAACCGCCATCTTAATCGATGATAACCGAATACGCATCCGTAAAGCTCAAGCGCTCACAACCCGCCCGTCGCATCAATAATCGATCAATGCGGGGAGGGCGAAAGGATCTCTTTGGACAAGCTTTGTTAAGATCTGTGTAATCTACGCTTTACGCGCCAAGTGCCATTCTTTTTAAGGACCAGAACCGGGTTGGCGAGCCACTCTGGATGAAAGACTTCGATGATAAACCCTGCTGCCAACAGCCTAGCAACTTCTTCTCCGATGGCCTTGCGCCTTTCCTCATTAAACGGCGAAGAAACTGTTTTACGGTCGTATTTGGTCAACATTAAGAGTGTGCTCAGCGAGCTCCTCGGTACACTGGCATGTCGGGCGGCTTCCATGCAAAAATGTCCCGATTCTCACGGATGAACTTCGATGAGCGCGCTTTCCTATTTCGGATCCAGGTTGGCACCGATGGTGAACTGTTTGGATGAATCGCCGGGCACAAAATCAACAAGCTTCGTCTCACCGCCCGATTTGAACTTCAAGTCCGGATCATGCTCAGTAGTTGGCTTCTTCAAAGGGGTCATATCCGCCGGATCAACATTATCTTTATAATACTTTAACTCTTCCGTGGCACAAACCGACTCCAGAAGCCGCATCACCTTCCTCGCACTCTAGAAGCGATCCGGCGGCTCCCATGAACCGTTATCGTTCCTTTGTGACCCGGCATTTTCAGTCGTAAGTAAACATAACAGGGCCGTGCCATAAATTTAGCATAAGCGGCCGCCCAAAGAGGGCGTGGTAAGGGCTTTGAATTTTTACCACCTCAAGCGTCAACGTTTCATTGCGGAGTCATGTTCGTCCCCAAAGGTCACCTCCGGAACTATCTTACCGACCGGCACGCTGACTTACCGGGCACCACTCCGTGGAACACCGTCTTTGGACGGCCTAAGATGCCTATCTGTTAACCCCATACGCCGGAAAGTCTCGTAGTACGTGATGTTGATGCTGCTTCCTCCATCCATAAGAACCTTGGTAAACATGTACCCTCCTACGGGGTGCCACCACCAAGGCTAACCGACCCGGATTGTAAACCGGGAGGATGATCCTCTCTGCTCCACACAATCGGCTGCTCGGACCAGCGTGGTAATGTCTGGCGCAGCAGTTCAACAACACCGACCGCCCGCCTCTGAAGTTTTCGGTCCCGTCGGTCCAAACTGGTGGTAAAGGCGTGGTCTTGCCCCCATTCAACTGCTTTGGGTTGCTCGATAACCCGACTGCTGCTGTTGATTGTAGCCCCTTGGTTCTCGACTGCTCGATTACCTTGATTATTCTGATTGCCTTGCCGCCCGGATTACCACGAATCCGGGCCGAATTTCCTCCATCGTAACCGGGCGGATCCGGAACCGCCGCCGGTCCCTTGATCATACCGACAGAGTTGGAGTTTTAAACTCCTGCATAATATAACAATCCTTCCAAAGGTGGTTCGCGGTACCTCCTTCGTCCGTGCTTCGGACAAGGTTGATTTAATATGAAGTTCAAACGATCCGGATTGTGACCGCCCGGTTTGTTCCGCTGCCCTCGCTGCGCTGACCCTTGTCCCTGCGCATTGGTGTTGGCTACGAAACCCGTGTTGCCGTTGGCTTTGCGCTTGTTCCTCCATTGCACGCCAAATGGTGCTGCTTTGGACCACAGAGCTGCCGTTACGCTTTCCCTTCCCCACTTCATCATTATCAGATTCGGGATCCTTGGTACTATCGTAATCAGCGTATTTTACCAACACGCCCATTAGAGTGCCCATGTCATGGCAAAAACGCTTCATGCGACTCCAGCTTCAATTTCAATGGCTCGAACCGCAATTGGCTTCCAAGGTCAAGATCGCGGAATCGGGGTTGATCCGGTCGAAGAATGTAAAACTTCCGAAACGCGGCGCACCCAATGGGTTGTAGACTCTCCTCTCCGCTCGGACACAAGCTGCCGGATCCACCACCGACATGGGCTGCTTACGGTGTCTTTGAAATTTTGGATGAACCGGGTCCATAATCGGGTCCACGAGCTGATGGAGTTGGGTGGCAAGTTTTTTAACCAAGTCCGGGCCGTACCTTCCAAAGATCATTGTGAAGTACTTCGCACATGCGGCTTCATCCACGTCCAGCATCTCCATGGCCATCTCATAGCTTTCTATCCACGCCTGCGGAGCCAAGTCGGCAGATAATTCGGCACCTTGCGTGGCCCCTTGAAGTCCTTGGGCAATCGACGTTGCGCCATGGCGGGGACAAGGCAAGGCACCCCCAAAGAGCCGGACGTGACCCCTGGTTCGAAGGTGGTTGGTCGAACCGGCGCGGGCGGATGATCCTCCGCTTGTGCTACTAACTCGGCCTCCCTACGTGCCCTGGCGCGGTCCACTACCACTTGAGCATCTTCGAAGCCGCCTGCCGGATTGTTGCCGCGCGGCGGACCACGCTGCGCATTGCTCGTCTGGCGGTTCATCGACGCGTCGGCTGTAGCTCCGGCTCGGGCGGGGGTGGAGTGGATCCGATCTCGGCTGTCTGATGCGCTTCTTGCTGAGCCAAGGCCGTCTGAGGAGCTCCTTAACCCGGCGTGTCTCCACCGCTGCGGTGAATCGCCTTCAATTGAATCGCCTCCAACCGTGCCGCAGCCGCCACGAGGTTATCCATCGGGTTGGAGTAGTGACCGGAGGTGTCTGCCGCGATGCAGGGCGCACGGTATGATGGCGAGATAGATCTATCATACGGGCTGAACGGTGCGGCCGTCCCAGTGCTTCCGGCGGCTTACCAATGGCGGCGGATTCTTGGTCCTCGCCTTACAGGGTATTGAAAAGCTCCTTCCTCGAAAACGGAAGGTAAACGGGACTGTACTTCCTTTTCATGACTTCACTGTGGCGCTCTGGTCCGGCTCGAGCCTATAAGCCTGCGCATCCAAAGCGGCCCGTTCAGTTGCCATCCTTTCGTCCGCGGCTGCCAGTCCGCTTTAGCATTAGTGATCTGTTCCCTCACCTTTGCAATCTCCGCGTTGTGCAGGTCCCGATCCGGCGGATTAGCTTCCGCCAAGAGCACTGCTAACGCGTCGAAGAGCTCTGACAAAACTTGAGCCGGCGGGCGCACAGGCCTCCTTCCCGGCTGCCATCACAGCTGTTGAACCGGCGGCCAAAGGCGCCGCGGCCGAAGAGTGAAGCGCCGCTGCGTGCATCGCCATGAAGATCCCAACCCGGTGGGGTAGATCGAAGGGGTCCGGAATACTCTCTCCGTCGGAACAACCCCCGATCTGGCCATCTCGTAGCTGGTATAGAGACTCAGTTTCTCCGGCCGACGATTCGTCGCCAGAGTAGACAACAGTTTCGTCACTAGATGCTGATCCGTCCTCGTAGTCTCCGTGGGCGACTCCCACGAAACATGCTTGACCGCCCGGTTTAGCGAGGCAGGACTCTTCTTCGCCCGTTGAGCCGTCTCGACGAGGTCGGTCTGGGCGTCCGGCCCGGGCTCGCTCGCCGATCTTGCCGATAAACACGTGTATGCCGCCAAAGGGGACCCGGTACCCGTACTCAACCGAGCGGCCTCGGGGCCCGATCCGCATCGTCGATGTAGAGCTTGTCGCGACGACTCTTAGTCATCCGGCCCACTGCATAGCCTTCGAGTCCTTCGAACTTGCCCTCTAAGATCATCAAACCATCGTGCGATAGCCCCACGGTGGGCGCCAAGGAACAATTCACTTGTCGGCATTCCTGTTGTATCAACACGGGACCGAGGAATGAACAATGATGGCGAGAAGTATCACTACGACAAGAATTCATAAGAGAAGGTGCAATTCTCATAATGTTCCTGACATAAAGATGATAACACTCCAAGGTAGAGCAGAACCAAAGCTGGATTGGCATTTTGATCTGCGGAATACAACTGCTTTGACCCAATCCTAGAAATGGATGAGGCACTTTGAGTTTGTTTCTCCTAGTCATTCCGAGAACGAGAATGGCTTGACGGACCACAAGGATAATAGACATCGATAAACGAAGGCACACATACTCTTGGTTATCAACTGATAGAGGATGGTCGGGATACAACTAAAGAGAGCAACTCAAAGGAACATATAATTTTCTGAGTTGTGGATGCATAGATTAGTATGTCGAGCAAAGCTCAACATTTCTTCCAGATAAACCATAAGCGGTTCGTAGTATTTGGAAGAAGGAAATACCACGGACCTCGAGGACTATCGCAAAGGTTGCTAATATCCTAAAGGAACTAGCAAATACTAACAACATGAAGTAGGGTGAATCTCGGGCTCAAGAACCCATGAATAGAATACCTACTGACTAATAACATCACGGGATGCTTTCAAGAACAATGGCCAGAATCATCACACTAGGAATACAAAAGCATTGCTAAATTGCTAGATTACTTCCTAAACACCTAGGGTCATAATAATAACTCCAACATATATGTTGAGGCAGCGGAGTACCCCAACATACTAATTTGTGTGATTAATCTGGTCAAAAGGACATCGGAACGGAGGGAAAGAATTTGCAAATGCATCGGACTATTTAGAGACACAGGATGACTCGGACAGCATAACGGCTGTAAATGCTCAAAATGATTTGAGACATCCTGCAAAAATGGTGGCATCACCACTCAACATCACAATACCAAGGTTCCGAGATCAATAGTTAACATACAGAAATAGTAGGAAATGAACTGGGGCTTAAAACCAACAATCTTAAAGGTCTATGGATTAGTAACACGTCATCCTGATAGATAGATGAGAAGCCTAGTTCTTAAACCCGTAGAAGAGAAGAGGTTGACTCAGATCGTAAGACCATGAGGTATAAGGAGTAAAAAGAGCCTTACGTTCCTTCCACAATCAATTCCCTTACATAACTAAAGCATTTCTAGACACAACTTCGACCAGCTTTGGCTTGGTAATCCTACAGCAACAAAGCTCGATACCAACGCTGTCGGGACCCGATTCCAAATCACATCGACCTAGCCGGTAACACCTCATATCACTTTGCGGCCTCACGCACGGTATTCCCACGGGTGTCGCCTTACCATGGCCGGGACCGTTTGCGTCTTTTGGCTCACGTATATGACAAAGTGTCGCTAGCATCCATATGATAAAGAACCCGGCCGACATGGCTAGTCGTGAACCCAAAGCGGCGCTAACCTATGGGGACAGGCATACATGAATCACATCGAGCATGTCGGTCATCAACGTATAGATTCGGGCTGTAGCACTGGGCTAACAGGACTCCGAATAACACCGCGCGACATTTCCCCGAAGGGACAGACATAGGAACGAAGTGAAACACATGCCGGCCAGTCAAGTGTCCAAGCAGTAGTGCTGGGCTAGCAGGACTCCGGTGAACCGGCAGAAGCGGACTACTATCGCTCGAAGCACGAGACTACATTTCCCCATATGAGAGGCTGCCAAGGATAAACAACTAGTTTGTCGGATCCTACACATACCAAGCATTTCAAACATACACACAATATGCTCAATATGTGTAGATACAACATGGCATCACAACATAACTCTACGACTCAAATATTTATTCATTAGGCTCCGAGGAGCGAGATATTACAAACATGGGTTTCATGACCCAACGCTCAGAGCATACAAGTCAAAGCACAAGCGGAAGCTAAACATGTCTGAGTACAGACCACTATAAATGAAATAAGGCTGAGAAGCCTGACTATCTACCAGATCCTGCCGAGGCACAAGATCGTGCTGAGGTAACAAGCTAAACGTCAAGTCCAAGCGGAACTACTAGCGAGACCGACGTATCTCGCAAAACATAAAATAAGCAAACGTGAGTACAAACGTACTCGCAAGACTTACATCGTAACTAACTACATATGCATCATTATCAAAAGGGGTGGTGGAGTTTGATCGCAAGAAGCCAGCTTTGACTCGGTGGCTATCCTAAACTACGACCGCAAGTAACTCTTTTGAGGTGGCGCACACGAGTCCACATATTCACCATATCAATACACCACTATGGACCCGCTCCCGTCTCCCTACGAGAACGCCATCCATAGCACTCACGCTTATCTTGCGCATTTTAGAGTATCCACTTTCACTTGTCTATGAACTGGTATAGGCAACCTAGAAGTCCTTCTCCATGGACACGGCTATTCGAATAGATCATATTAACCCTGCAGGGGTGTACTTCTTCACACACGCTCTCACCACTTACCGCCGTTTACACGACATGTACTCGGCAACCTTCAAGCGGAAGCCCAACGTGGGTGTCGGCCACGACCTACCTAAACACTCAAGTCCCTAGTCCCGGTTTATCGCCTATTCGGGTTCCACCCGCAGGGAGTCCGCCGAGGTTTCCCATACAGCCCTCGAACGATGTGTGCGGGGTTCCCGAGACACCAAACAGGCGAATCGGTACACCGGCCATGGTGCCTACCGCAACACAACCCACCCCTATGGTCAGCGTTAAGGCGCCCCCAAAGATACTACAAACACCGAAACTACTTGCAACTCCTGACCGAGGACAAGGGTGGTTAAGAAGCCGAGAGGGTCAATTAAGGATCCCAATGCGTGGTAGTAACTGTTTCATGGATCACAAACACAGAACTCAGTTCCTGAGGACGGCTGCAATGAGACAACCCACCATGTACTCCCACATGGCCTCTCACCGCTACCTTTACCAAATCGTGTTCACACACTTAGCTCTGACACAGTAGGACAAGTTCATCACCATTCCAATTCATTCCCGATGAATCGGACTGACTCAACTCTAAGCAAAGAGCGTGCATGACAACAAGCATGAATGAGTAGGCACAACATGGCTCAAACAACTCCTACTCATGCTAGTGGGTTTCATCTAATTACTGTGGAATGACAGGTCATGCAGAGGATAAAGGGGTTCAGCTACCGCAGCAAGTAACACATGAGTCGTTGTTGTCCTAATGCAGTAAAATAGGGCAGGAGCGAGAGAGTGGGATTATATCGGAATGGACAAGGGAGTTTTGCTGATCATTGAAGTTCTTCATCGGTGTCATCGAACAATCGTCGGAACGTCGCCTATCGAGAGGGGGCAATTACCGGCAACAAGAGAAAACACAATCAATGCAATGCACATTCACATGAATGACATGGCATGTTAAGGTACTGAATTCACCTAATGCAATATCTAGCCAAGTTAATTGAAGTGGAATTCAGACAAGAGTAAATTCCAACTCCAAATGTTATTTCATAATTTGCCCTAATCATGATTCATCCTATTCAGTGAGGTTAACTTGTTCAATCATGCATGAAAGTGCCATAAACAGATTCTTCATATTTTGCTGATCATTTTTCATATATAAATTATTTAATTTGGAGTTACAGATTAAAAGTTATGAATATTTGAAGTTTGGGGTATTTTCTGAAATTTCCTGTATAAATATAAATCCAGAAAATACTTATTGCGTCAGCATGACATAGGTGTGACGTCAGCAAGTCAACTGGGTCGGCTAGGTCAAACCTGACCTGTGGGACCCATACGTCAGTGTCTCACCAACTAACGGGGTTAATTAGTACTAACTAAAAGTTAATCTAGGCTAATTAGTCCTCGGACCCACACGTCGCTGACTATGGGATTAACTTAAGTTAATTTTAACACTTAGCTAAATAACAGGACCGGGGCCCGCATGTCGATGAAAGAGAGGGTCAAACCTCACCGGTCAAACGGTCAACCCCGGTCAAACTCATCGAGTTGACCATGGCTCGTCGCCGGGCGGAGCGAGAGATGGCGGAGGGCGCCGGGTTTCACCTCCCGTGACCAAAAGAGAGGCGGAGGGGTTTCACGTGGCGCCTGTGCTCGCATCCATTGCTTGGCTATAGGCAGCAGCTGGGTGCACTACAGCGACGGCGGCGATGACAAGTCGGCGGCCGGAGCTACGGGTTCGAGCGGGCGCGAGGCCACAGAGGACGGGAGGGCTGGCTAAGGGGCTCACCGAGCTCCACGAAGATGATAGGAGCACGATGTCGTGCTCAGTTTCGAGCTTTACTGGCTGCAGTGACGACGGCGACATCGCCGGTGGCGTGGGGTTCTCGGCCAAGACGGGGCTAGGGCCTAGAGGTCGAAAGAGACCAGGGGAGAAGGGAAGGACGACTCGGGGGCTCACCGTGAGTCCGTTTGGAGGGTCAATGGGCTCGAGGCGGCCCGAGTGCAAAATCGACGGCGAGGGGCTCGGGTGCCCGAGGTTGGAGATGACCGCGATGACGATGAAGCAGGGCCTCCCGGCGTCTTGTAGCTCGATTGGGAGGACGAGGAGGTTCCTGCGGTTCTTCTGGACTCGGCGGAAGGGTGAGGGGTGCCCGGTGGCCGCAGTGGTGCTCGTCGGCGGCGGCGGGTGTGTTCGGTGTCTGCGTGCGAGAGAGGAGCAGAGGAGGGAATGGGGTCCAGGGGGGAGAGAGGAGAGGTGCAGGGGGGGCGAGGGGGAGTGCGTGGCACCCACGGGTGCCTCCAGCGGCGAGCAGGAGGTGGCAAGGCGTCGTCGGCCACGCGCCACTCGCCTCTGCCCTCTTGGCAGAGGAAGACGATGAGCGGCGTGGGAGGTGGGCTGGGCTGGCGTTGCCCAGTCGGGCTGCTACAGAGGTGGGCCGGTTGGGGCGCCAGGTAGTCCTTCTCTCTCTCTCTCTTTATTTTCTGTTTTCTATTATTCTATGATTTTGTGGAGTTTTTAAAATACCGTATCAGTTTCAAAATCACCAAACTGCTCCTGGTCCATTGTTGGAATATTTCCAACATGAAACATTTTGGTTTGGCGATATTTGGGCATTTGAAATATTTTATATAATTTTAAATGCCCAAACTCAAATACTTATGATTTAATTCAAAGACCTTAGGATGACCTAGAAAATAGTGCACCATTTTTGGCGGAGGCTCTGAACCAAAGCATGATGAGCATTTTTTAAGGGCATTTCAGGTTCATTGAAATAATTTTTAGTAAACCCTAGTTGGATTTAAAAGGGGTTCTGGGGTTTCGGTCTTCCCCATTTCAAATTCAAATGAAATTTAAACATGATGCCTGGATGCAATGCCACTAGTTACAAGCAAGCTCTAGGGCTGTGACAACTCGACTCCAAATAGGAAGAAGCGCTCATCCAGTTCCTCCGTGAGAACTGGGACATCTTTGCATGGAAGCACGACATGCCGGTGTTCCTGTGGGATCGGGCTGAGCATCGACTACGAGTCGACTCAAAAGTTAAACCTGTCAAACAACATCTTCGACGGTCCGCCGTCCAAAAGAGAAAGGCCATTGGAGAGGAGGTGGCTCGGCTCTTAGCAGCAGAGTTTATCCGAGAGATTTGCCACTCCGAGTGGCTCGCCAATGTTGTCATGGTCCCTAATAAGGACAATTCACTGCGCATGTGCATCGACTTCAAACATATCAATCGGGCCTGCCCGAAAGATCATTTTCCTCTCCCCCGCATCGACCAAATAGTCAACTCGACTGTGGGATGTGAGCGGTTGTCTTTCTTAGACGCATATTCCGGGTACCATCGGATCCGTCTGTATGGACCCGACGAGGTCAAAACAGCTTTCATCACTCCATTCGGGTGCTTCTGTTATGTCAGCATGCCATTCGGCCTCAAGAATGCCGGAGCCACGTTCATGAGGATGATTCAGAAGTGTTTACTCACTCAAATCAGTCGAAATGTGGAAGCATACATGGATGACATTATGGTCAAGTCACGGAAAGGTTACGACCTGTTGACTGACCTTGCTGAAACATTTGCCAATCTCAGGAGGTATGATATCAAGCTTAATCCATCAAAGTGCACATTCGGAGTTCCTGGCGGAAAGTTAATCGGTTTTCTCGTTTCTGAACGAGGAATGGACGCTAACCCAGAAAAAGTTGGCACTATACTCCGAATGAAAGCATACTGCGTGTAACGATGTCCGAGCTTCTTGGATGCTTGGCCGCTTTAAGTCGATTCATCTCTCGCCTCGGTGAAAAGGCATTGCCTCTTTACCGATCGATGAAGAAGTCGACAAGTTCGAGTGGACTCCTAAAGCTGATGCAGCGTTTGCAGAGCTCAAAGCTCTGCTCTCCACCCAGCCGGTGCTTGCTACCGCAATTAGCAAGGAGCCGTTGCTGCTTTACATTGCAGCCACAGGACAAGTCGTCAGTACAGTACTTACGGTCGAGCGGGAAGAGCAAGGAAAGGCCTTCAAAGTTCAGCGCCCAGTATATTATCTTTCTGAAGTATTAACCTCGTCAAAGCAAACATACCCTCATTATCAGAAGCTTGTGTATGGGATTTATATGACCGCGAAGAAGGTTTCTCATTACTTCTCTGATCATTCCATTACGATTAAATCGTGACGCCCCATTATCGAAGATTTTGCACAATGAGGACGAATCGGGTCGAGTGGCGAAATGGGCGATTGAACTTCTTCCCCTTGATATCAAGTTTGTTGGAGATATGCCCTAGAGGCAATCATGTATGATGATATTTCCTATGTGTTTATGAATAAAGATAGTCCTTGGACATTATCAATGATGTGTATCAGCAAGTATGTGACTTGTTTGTGGGACTATGCATTGTATGATGATCGTCCTAAAAGGTCCCTAGTCAAAAGGGCTGTGTGGACGCTGCAGCCGACTAGACTGACATATGACACGGTCGATGGCTTGGTCTCACTAGCCATGGAGCATTGGATGCTAACGGATAATATGGACTTGGAAAGGTCTGGTCGGATTCGACATACTCGGATCCGAAGTCGAGATAAGGTCTGAGTCGGATGCACCCAACTATGAGATGCAGCGATATGTCATCTGTGAGTCTCTAGTACAACATACGTTCAATGTCCTAAGACCTGAGTGACACATGTACTGGATGGTGACAGACTTGCTTTGGGCCGACCAAACGCTACTCCGTGACTGGGTAGTTACAAAGGTAGGTTTCGGTTTGTCCGATCCCATGCTTTGCGAGACACGGTCGAGCAAGATGGGATTTGCCCCTCCGATCGGGAGAGATATACTCTGGGCCCCTCGTGGTGATATGACCAGAATAGCATGGCCATGCGACAAGGATTATGAGATAATCCGGATTGTGGTCGGTATCCTTTGAACGAGAAAGAGGTCGAGTTAGCACAAGGATGACAGTCTCGCCTTGAGCCCGACAACATATATCGTGCGGCAAAGGGAAGAGAAGTGTGACACGCCAGGCTGTGTTCGCTTAACCAGCTTCATCGCTCGCTTGGTGGTCGGCACGCCTTGCTAGAGGCCGCTACCAACCGCATGTGTCGGAGGTGATCCGAATCGTGACCAAGCCGACTTGAACCTAAGGGTGGCAGCAAGGGAAGGAACCTATGAGGTCAGTTCAGAGACACCGGTCGGATGTGATCCGAATCGACTAGGAACGCGTGACCGAATAGACTTTGGGCTTTAGGGTCCGTGCGAGGCCCAAGTGTTGAGCCCGCGACGGACGCCTATATAAAGTGGAGGTGCAGCACACTCGAGGCAGTTGATCGCTTGGCCTGCGACTAGGGTTTGCATGTGTTGCGAATAGCCACCTCCACTCGCCGGATCGTGTGATCGGACCTAGCAGTCCGCCGCACGACGTTCCTCCCGCACGCGTGGATACCGTTAGAGGCGGTGCACTTGCGCCGCTCTGGCAAACTCGTACGTGGGATCGGACGACCGGCCGCTCGAGGGAGATCGAACAAGGAGGAGACGATCCACGCAGACGCGCTGCCCCAACTCTTCTTCCGCTGCTCTGATATGCGCGTATAGTGGTTACGAACTGTGATCGATCTCCCGTATCATGTTCCTGGATGTTACTGCGCGTGGGAATTTTTAATTTGCGATCGACGCACCCTACCGTAGAACCCAACAAAGTGGTATCGAGCCTCTGTTATAGGATTTGGATTCAGATCGTATGCATATTAGATATGTGGAGGCGGCAGATGAGATCTGTTGTCCTTGAAGAGATCGGCTATGTGCACGGTTGATATGATCAACTGCACATGGGGATCGTTGAGGCTATGTTTTCTATAAATCGGGATCGATGAGGTTGTGACACGATCTACCCCTACCGGTCGGTCATCCGCCATCGGGGTTAACAGTGAAACGTAAATCCGAATCGGATTCGCGATGATCGATAGAATGGTAGAAAGATCCCTCATGAATATCAAGTGAATTGCCATCCCCGATGTTGCACCTTCGCACGTCAAGTACGTCTAGTAGTGGGCTCATAAAATTGGGGTGCTGCTGGGTGTCCTTGAACCGAAGGGTTAAATGTCGGACACGGACATGCACTGCATTAGGTTAACTTGACAAGGCTATCAAAATGGTTTTGGGCCTTGTGGCAAAGAAGGTTGGGGGCCGGGGTATGACATACCTTCCCGATCGACAGGAGTCGTATAGAGATGCGATTAGCAAGGAGTTGCTTACCGAATAGGTATGTTGGCTAGCAGTGATGCTAAATCTCACTAGTCGCACGCGCTAGTCGGATCCTGAATCACTGAGAGTTTGCGGAGGGATCTTGACTTCATGGGAGTATTTCTGTTTAGGCTAGAATTACTCTACATAAACACATTGCTTAGTGATTGCATGTTTTCATTTGTAGATCAATGGCACCACCTGCTCAACCCAACTTTGCATTGAAATCAATTCGAAAAGGATAAACTGAATGGAACAAACTTTACCACCTGGTATAGAAATCTGAGAATTGTTCTCAAGCACGATAAAAAGGAACATGCTCTAGAGGATCCACTTCCAGAGGAACCTGCTGATAATGCTAGTGCCACAGCTAAAAATGCCTACCAGAAACTCGATGAATCAACGGAGATCAGCTGTCTAATGCTGGCTTGTATGGAGCCCGATTTGCAACAGCATTTTGAAAACGTTGAGGCTTACGATATGATCGAGAGTCTCAAGAGCATGTTTCGCATACGTGCTAGGACCGAAGGTTCAACGTCTGGCGATCCTTGATGGATTGCAGGCTGAAGGAAGGTGATCCATCGAGCCCACATGTGATCAAGATGATCGGATATGTGCAAGCTTTGGATCGTTTGGGCTTCCCGCCTTGGATGAGTCTGGCATCGATGCTGTTCTCGGGTTCTCTTCCGCTTAGCTATGGGACGTTCATCTCGAACTATCATATGCATGGCATGGATAAGAAGCTCACTGAATTGCATGGGATGCTCAAGGTGGCGAGCAGGATATTAAGAAAGGCACACATCAAGTGTTGATGGTGCAGAAATCGCTAAGTTCAAGAAGAGTTGGTCCAAGAAAAAGGCTAAGGCAAAGGGCACGGAGATGGTAACCTCTCGGCCACAAGCTGAAGTCTGGACGGACTCAAGACCGTTTGCTATCACTGCAAGGAGACCGGTCACTGGAAGAGGAACTGTAGGAAGTGGCTTGCAGAGCATGGCAAGAAGGCCGGAAATGCTTCTTCAGGCAAAGGTACACTTGTTGCATATGTTATAGACATTTACCTTGCTGACATACCTAGTAGCTCTTGGGTATTTGATACCGGATTGGTTATTCATGTTTGCAACTCGATGCAGGGGCTGGTAAGAACTAGGCATGTGGCACAAGGGGAGATTGACATCATGGTCGGCAACAAAGCAAGAGTTGCTGCGTTGGAGGTCGGCACGATGCAGCTCCAGCTCCCTTCCCATTCATTATGGAATTGAATAATTGTTATTACATTCCTGCACTTAGTCGGAACATTATTTCTGCCTCATGTTTGATGAGTCAGGGTTATGAATTCAATTTAAAGGACAATGGTTGTTCGATATTTTTGAATGGTATGTTCCACGGCTATGCACCTATTGTTGATGGGCTATTTATATTGAATCTAGAACAGGAACCGGCCTATAACGTAAATGTCAAGAGGCATAAGCCTAATGAGATAAATCCGACATACTTCTGGCATTGCGGGCTTGGACACATTAGTCTGAAACGCATGAAGAAGCTCCATGATGATGGGCTCCTAACTTCGTCCGACTTCGGATCGTTCGAGACATGTGAATCATGCTTGCTCGGCAAGATGACTAAGTCTCCTTTCGCAAAGGGTTGCGAGAGGGCATCCGAGCTGTTGGAGCTTATACACAGTGATGTGTGTGGTCCAATGAGCACAACTGCCCGAGGTGGCTATCAGTACTTCGTGACTTTTACCGACGACTTGAGTAGATATGGATATATCTATTTGTTGAGGCACAAGTCGGAGACTTTTGAAAAATTCAAAGAGTTTCAGAACGAGGTTGAGAATCAGCTCGGCAAGACTATAAAGCTTCGCGATCCGATCGTGGAGGTGAGTACATGAGCCAGGAGTTCGATGATCATCTCGAAAAGTCGAGGTATAGTACCTCGGCTCACACCTCCGGCACGCCATACGAGAAACGGGCGTGTCGAGCGGAGGAATAGGGACCTTGTTGGACATGGTCCGGTCTATGATGAGCAAATCGGATTTACCCTTGTCATTTTGGGGATACGCTCTAGAAACCGCAGCTTTCACACTTAATAGGGTACCATCAAAATCCGTAGACAAGACACCGCATGAGATGTGGGATCGAAGAGTCCCAGTTTGTCTTTTCTAAAGATTTGGGGTTGTGAAGCATTTGTCAAGCGACTTATGTCGCATAAGCTTACACCCAATTCGGATAAATGCATATTCGTGGATATCCGAGGGAAACCTTGGGTTATAGCTTCTACAACCGGAAGAGAACAAAGTGTTTGTTGCTCGAACGGGTTTTCCTTGAGAAAGAGTTTCTCACCGGGAGGCCAGTGGGAGGACGGTTCGACTCGAAGAAATTCGAGGACCACTTTCGGGACGGCTCGGCTGGTGATGAGATCATATCGAGTCGGTCGAGGGAACCTGTAGTGGAAGCGGCACCGGAACCACGAAGGTCGGAGAGATTGCGCAGAGTGCGTGATGTATTGTTGCTAGAAAGCGACGAGCCGGCCACGTATGCAGAAGTGATGGTGAGCCTAGATTCCGAGGCATGGCTGGGGGCCATGAGATCCGTGTTAAAATCCATGGATGAGAATCAAGTCTGGGATTTGGTTGATCCGCCACCTGGCGTAACTGCCATTGGTTGCAAATGGGTCTTTAGGAAGAAAACCGATGTGGATGGAAATGTTCAGATCTACAAAGCTCGGCTTGTCGCTAAAGGTTATGGACAAGTTCAAGGAATTGACTACGATGAGACTTACTCGCCGGTAGCGATGCTGAAATCGGTGAGGACCATACTAGCTATAGCTGCATATTTCGATTACGATATATGGCAGATGGATGTCAAGACGGCTTTCCTTCACGGAAATTTAACCGAGGACGTGTATATGATACAGCCCGAGGGTTTTGTCGATCCGACTAGCACTAGTAAGGTATGCAAGCTCAAGTGATCCATTTATGGGTTGAAGCAAGCATCTCGGAGTTGGAACATTCGTTTTGATGAAGTCGTCACTGATCTCGGTTTCATCATAAGCGAAGAGGTCTCTTGTTTATACAAGAAGTTAAGTGGGAGCTCGATAGTGTTTTTGATCTTGTATGTGGATGACATACTACTGATCGTAAATAATGTTTCGATGCTAAACTCGGTCAAGGAATCATTGAATGGCAAGTTTTCGATGATGGACCTTGGTGAGGCAGTCTATATTTTAGGCATTAAGATCTATAGAGATAGATCGAGGAGGCTGTTCGCTTAAGCCGAGCACGTACATAGATAAAGTGTTGAAAGCGGTTCAACATGAGTGAGGCGAAGAAAGGGTTCTTGCCGCTCTCACATGGTATAAGGCTAAGCGAGACTCGGAGTCCTTCGACATCCGATGAGCGAAGCAGATGAGTAGGATTCCGTATGCCTCAAAGAATCGGATCCATCATGTATGCCATGATATGTACACGGCCCGATGTTGCTTTTGCAATAAGCCTATCAAGTAGATACCAGGCCAACCCAGGTGAGAGTCATTGGGCAGCGGTAAAGACTATTTTGAAGTACCTGAAAAGGACTAAAGAGATGTTCCTAGTTTATGGAGGTGAGGAAGAGCTCGTCGTAAGGGGTTACGTCGATGCTAGTTTCCAAACCGACAGAGATGATTGTCGATCACAGTACGGATTCGTAAACGTCCTGAACGGAGGAGCAAAGGTAATCGATGAGTTCCAAGCGAGGATACGATGGCCGATTCTACCACGAAGCCGAATACATTGCGGCTTGTGAAGTCGCAAAGGAAGGTGTTTGGATCCGGCATTTTCTGGATGATCTTGGTATTTTCCCAGCCTCGGTGAAACCGTTGGACCTTTATTGTGATAATTCGGTGCCATCGCACAAGCCAAGGAGCCGAGGAATCACCACAAGGTCGGACACATAGACCGGAAATATCACCCGATACGAAGATCGTAAAGAATGGTGATGTAGAGTTATGCAAGATTCACACGGATGCAAATGTTGCGAATCCGTTGACTAAGCCGCTTCCACAACCCAAGCATGAGGGGCATGTTAGAGCTATGGGCATTCGATGTCTATTTGATTGACTCTAGTGCAAGTGGGAGATCTGTTGGAGATATGCCCTAGAGGCAATCATGTATGATGATATTTCCTATGTGTTTATGAATAAACATAGTCCTTGGACATTATCAATGATGTGTATCAGCAAGTATGTGACTTGTTTGTGGGACTATGCATTGTATGATGAATGTCCTAAAAGGTCCCTACTCAAAAGGGCTGTGTGGACGCCAAGACTAGACTGGCATATGACACGGTCGATGGCTTGGTCTCACTAGCCATGGAGCATTGGATGCTAACCGAATAATATGGACTTGGAAAGGTCTGGTCGGATTCGACATAGTCGGATCCGAGTCGAGATAAGGTCTGAGTCGGATAGACCCAACTATGAGACGCAGCGATATGTCATCTGTGAGTCTCTAGTACAACATACGTTCTATGTCCTAAGACCTGAGCTGACACATGTACTCTGGATGGTGAAAGACTTGCTTTGGGCCGACCAAACGCTACTCCGCGGATCGGGTAGTTACAAAGGTAGGTTTCGGGTTTGTCGATCCGATGCTGCGAGACACGGTCGAGCAAGATGGGATTTGCCCCTCCGATCGGAGAGATATACTGGGCCCCTCGTGTGATCTCGACCAGAATAGCATGGCCATGCGACAAGGATTATGAGATAATCCGGATTGTGGCTCAGATCACCGAACGAGAAAGAGGTCGGGTTAGCACAAGGATGATGATCTCGCCTTGAGCCCGACAACATATATCGTCTTGACAAAGGGAAATGTAAGTGTGACACGTTGTACACGTTTCGCTTAACCAGCTTCATCGTCTCGCTTGGTGGCCAAGACGCCTTGCTAGAGGTCAGCTACCAACCGCATGTGCCTGGAGGTGATCCGAACTGTGACCAAGCCGACGTGAACCTAAGGGGTCGCGCCCTTAAGGGAAGGAACCTATGAGGTCAGTTCGTAGGACACTGGTCGGATGTGATCCGAACTCGACTAGGAACGTGACTGAATAGACTTTGTTGTAGGGTCCGTCGCGAGGCCCAAGTGTTGAGCCCGCGACGGACGCCTATATAAAGTGGAGGTGCGGCACACTCGTGCGATTGATAAACCGGCGCTGCGACTAGGGTTTGCATGTGTTGCGAATAGCCACCTCCACTCGCCGCCGATCGTGTGTGATCGGACCTAGCAGTCCGCCGCATGACGTTCCTCCCGCACGCGGATACCGTTAGAGGCGGTGCACTTGCGCGCTCCGCGAACTCGTGCGTGGGATCGGACGACCGGCCGCCGAGGGAGATCGAGCGAGGAGGAGACGAGCCACCAGACGCTGCCCCAACTCTTCTTCCGCTGCACGGCATCTTGGCGTCTAGTGGTAACGAACTGTGATCCATCTCCCGTAGCATGTTCCTGGATGTTCTCCGCGTAGGAATTTTTAATTTGCAGTCGACGCACCCTACCGTAGAACCCAACAAATTTTGAGGCAAAGAAAGCCATCAAGTCCAAAGCAATAGCAGATTTCATCGCCGAGTGGATTGAACGACAGTTACCGACTCAAGTTCACTCGGAGCACTAGACTATGTTCTTTGATGGTTCCAAGATGCTGAATGGTTCCGGTCTTTGAGGTAGTATTGGTTTCCCCGAGGAGATAACCTCGGATATGTGCTCCAGATTCACTTTGATTCTTCCAACAATGAAGCGGAATACGAAGCATTGTTGTATGGATTATGCGATATGGCCATTTCACTCGCGTCAAAATCGCCTCATGGTTTATGGCGACTCAGATCTAGTGGTTAATCAGGTGATGAAGGAGTGGGACGTCGAAGTCCAGCCATGACTGAATTCTTGTAATGCGATGAGGAAGCTAGAGAAGAAGTTTGAGGGTTAGAGCTCCATCATATACCCCGACCGAAAAATCAAGCTCTTGATGATTTGGCGAAAATAGGGTCCAAGAGGGAAGCCATTCCCGGTGATGTGTTTTTGGAGCACATCCGCTTTGCACCGTCGATTCAAGAGGATCCTTTCACTTTGAAGAAGCTCCACAGCCAAAAAGTGCCACCGATCCGACTGAAGTTGAGGTCCCAGTGATTGGTCGACCTGATCATGGAAGTCGTGGTCATCACTCTCGATTGGACAGTACCATACATCAGCGTATATTCGAGGAAAGAGCTCCGGAGAACAAAGAAGAGGCTCGACGGATCGTCCGCCGATCCAAGGCCTTTACTTGTGATCAAGGGACAGTTATTCAAAGAAAGCGTGATCGAGTCGACGTAAATGCATAACGCCAGAAGAAGGTCAGATAATTCTTGATGATATCCACTCGGGGACCTGTGGTCACCATGCGTCCTCTCGGACCATCGTGGATAAAGCATACCGAGCGGGATTTTACTGGCCAAAAGCAAATGAAATAATCGACAAGTGTGAAGGATGTCAGTTCTACTCCAATATGTCACACAAACCCGCCTCAGCATTGAAGAACATTCCCCTCGTCTGGCCTTTCACTGTTTGGGGGTTGGATATGATTGGACCACTGAGAACTGGCAGGAGCGGTTTCACTCATTTGCTTGTGGCAGTCGACAAGTTTATGAAGTGGATCGAAGCTAAACCTATCAAGAACCTTGATGCGTGCACTGCTATCAGTTTTATCAGAGAGTTGATATTCAGATATGGAGTTCCGCATAGCATCATCACTGACAATGGGTCAAACTTCGATTTCGACAAGTTCAAAGCCTTTTGCGCCTCTCAGGACATGCGAGTCGACTATGCTTCAGTTGCTCACCCCCAGTCGAATGGACAAGCAGAACGAGCAAATGGTCTAATTCTCAAAGGACTGAAAGCTCGATTGATGCGTGATCTCAAGCATGCAGCAGTAGCGTGGGTCGACGAACTTCCGTTGGTTCTTTGGGGATTGAGGACCACTCCTAATCGGTCAACTGGGAGAACTCCATTCTTTATGGTCTATGGAGCTGAAGCAGTTCTGCCGAGTGACACCTTCTCACAATGCGCCCAGTGAACTCTACTCGAAAGTGAAGCCGAGCAAGCCCGGCAAGATGCAAATCGACCTCCTTGAAGAGGAGAGAGATGGCCCTGATCTGCTCGACCATCTATCAGCAGGACTTGCGTCGATTCCATGCTAGAAATTTGAAGAGCCGAGCCTTTCAAGAAGGGGACTTGGTCCTCCGAGTGGATCAACAGAAACCACACAAGCTCGCTCCCACTTGGGAAGGTCCCTTCATCGTCACCAGAGTTCTCCACAATGGAGCTTATCATCTCTACAACATCGAACGCCAGATTGATGAGCCTCGAGCCTGGAATGCAGAGCTGCTCCGCCCCTTCTACACTTAAGAACTCACTCGGGTGAGATGTAATAAAAGTACCTATGTAGTTTGTTTATCAAAGACAAGAATGTTATAATTCTCCCATTGATTGTTATTACTTTTCGTTTACATAAGAAATTTCCCCCAGTGGGTGGCTTAGCCGCGAACCCATTTCTCCTAAGTTTGTAAAAAAAATCCCTGCCGAGTGGAGAGCCAGCCTCCCACTCGGGGGCTTAGCTGCGAATCCGTTTCGCCTAAGTATCTAAAAATCCTACCGAGTGGCGAGCCACCCTCCCACTCGGGGGCTTAGTTGCAGTCCAAGTACTCGCCTAAGTTTGAAAATCCTACCGAGTGGCGAGCCAGCCTCCCACTCGGGGGCTTAGTTGCAGTCCAAGTACTCGCCTAAGTTTGAAAATCCTACCGAGTGGTGAGCCAGCCTCCCACTCGGGGGCTTAGCTTCTTGGTCCAAGTACTCGCCTAAGTTTGAAAATCCTCACCGAGTGAGGAGCCAGCCTCCCACTTGGGGGGCTTAGCTGCAGTCAAGTACCCGCCTAAGTATTTAATACAATGTGTGCTTTGCAAGGGCGACAAGGCAGATCATTGTTGCCTTTCCCTTCAGAGTTACGACACAAAATCCTCCCCGGAGGCTTAGCTGCAGTCCAGTACTTGCCTAAGTTTGAAAAATCCTCCCCGGAGGCTTAGCTGCAGTCCAGGACTTGCGTAAGTTTGAAAAATCCTACCGAGTGGAGAGCAAACCTCCCATTCGGGGGCTTAGCTGCAGTCAAGTACTTGCCTAAGTTTTAAAAACTCTACCGAGTGGAGAGCAAACCTCCCACTCGGGGGCTTAGCTGCAGTCCAAGTACTCGCCTAAGTTTTAAAAACCCTACCGAGTGGAGAGCAAACCTCCCACTCGGGGGCTTAGCTGCAGTCCAAGTACTCGCCTAAGTATCCGAAAATCCTACCGAGTAGAGAGCAAACCTCCCACTCGGAGGCTTAGCTGCAGTCCAGTGCTCGCCTAAGTTTTAGAAACCCTACCAAGTGGAGAGCAAACCTCCCACTCGGGGGCTTAGCTGCAGTCCAAGTACTCGCCTAAGTATCGGAAAATCCTACCGAGTGGAGAGCGATCCTCCCACTCGGGGGCTTAGCTGCAGTCCGATGCTACTAAGTACTGAAATTCATCCCGATCAGCAAGAATGCGACGAGGTGCAGGTTGATCATTACCTTCTCCTTCGAGCTGCGCCACAAGTACAACGCGTCGCTCCTCCCGATCCGCAAGGACGACGAAGTGCGTGTCGATTGTTACCTTCTCCTGCTTTTGCAAGTACAACTAAGTGTAGGTCGACTGGATTTTCCACCTCAGAGCTGCATCTCAAACATTGAAGCATAATCCGAGTGAAGAACAAAGTTTACTCGAAGGCAAACAAAAGCATATTTCGACGATGAGTAAAGTTCGGATAACATCCTAAGGATGCAGAAGTACCCAGGCCTCAAGCCTGTTAAAGTTTATCGGTTACAGGATCACTCGGCATTCCGAGGCAAATTGAAGATGAATCATAGAAGTTTTTTACTCCTCAGGTGGAGGACTGGAAGGCGCGACGAACTGGTCCAGGTCGATCCCATCAGCGATTCGGGTGGCAGCACCAATGAAAGTCTCCATGAAAGATCGGAAGTCGTACTTCTTCGTATTGGCAACTTTGATGGACACCAACCTTTCCTCTATCACGACCGGATTTTCAATAAAAATATTTATTGAACAACCGACCCAGGAGTTCCAATATGAGGAAAAATCCTCCATATCGGTAGACAAAACTTTGATACAAGGAGCCAGTAGCATTACAATATTACAGAGGTCAGACTAAAGATGCCCAACCAATTATTACAACACGCCAATAATTATAAATGATGGCGGATATGACACAAAGGTGTGGGGTGGAAATACTACTGAGTCGAAGCATGCGTGGTTGGTGGAATAACACAGTGGGGTGGTTAATAAGTCTACTGCACTGGCGGCTCATCGCGCGTCGAGGTGAGGCTTGATGAATTTATTTGGGTAGCGGAAGCGGGTATTTCACAAGGACTAATCCAGGGGTCGCACGAGACTGACTACGATTCCTCTAGGCGTCGGACTCGCTATCGAACTCTTCATCCATGAGATCGCCTTCGTCAGCATCTGGCCAAATCAACAAGCCAGGTGAGTACTATGAAATTACTCGCAAGATAGTTCGGACAAAGTATATAACAAATGAAAGCATGAATGCGACATAGTTAATCTTAACAATGCTCAATTAAAGCAGTGTAGAAAAATAATTAAAATGGGAGTCGGCGGTAGTCCGCTCGAAAACCCAAAGAGACAAACTCAAAACCGATCGGGTGTCTGAAGCGACGCCTCGAAAGGTGAATAAATAAACAAAATATTGCCACAGTCGGGCGTCTGAGCGACACCTCATAAAGGGCTTATATTGAAATAAAAATGCATGCGTGCCACAGTCGGACGTCTGAGCGACATCACAGAAAGGGCTTTTATTGAAAGTAAATTAACAATGCCACAGTCGGACGTCTGAGCGACATCGCAGAAAGGGCTTATATTGAAAATAAATAATAACAATGCCGCAGTTGGACGTCTGAGCGACATCACAGAGAGGGCTTATATTGAAAATAAATAACAGTGTTGCCCGCGATCCGGACGTCGAGCGACATCACAGAAAGGGCTTATATTGAAAATAAATGACAGTGCTGCCATAGTCGGACGTCTGAGCGACATCACAGAAAGGGCTTATATTGAAAATAAATGACAGTGCTGCCACAGTTGGACATCTGAGAGACATCACAGAAAGGGCTTTCATCACAAAGATATAGCACCCATAATAAATATTCAACACGTGAATATAAACGGGTTAGTCCATCCACAGGAATAAACATTTAACCGGACTTAGTACTCATGTGATTCACCGGAGTATCTGTCACCAAAACTGACACTTGTCAGGATAAGATAATACAGAACTTGGACATGGATAAGATGATTCGAGGATTTATGACTCTGCAGAGTTTGTACTAAAAATTACCCACAGCCAACGGATTTCCGTAGTCCTGAAGGACTAGTTCCGTTTATGGTATTTCGGAAGAAACACAGCTAACCAGTACACACCCATCCTACCTCACAATGCCAGGAATCAACCAAGACATCGTCCAAGAAAAACTTTTGAGACGGGGAGATCACAATCTCGAATAGCATGGGATCAAATTTATATTCGTGCGCTCTAAGGGGTGCCCCCCTCTCGGTCCCAACCGCAAACACCCATGCCCCCTGACCGGATGACTGTCTTTAATCCAGGGCCATGGAACCATCATCACGGCCTCTCCATTTGGTGTGTACCAGGAAAGCGGTTTGCAACTTACTAAGCCATATCCCTTGCGGAAAACATGTGGTAATGCAGGGAAGGGAAATGGATGGGAACCGAACTGATACGGGTTGACACTAAAGTCAAATAGTATGGCATAAGACTGGCATGCTACAACACTGCCATCTTACCCATCATCATGCCAACACATGGCCATGCACATTCACATCCAACACGTGTGGATTATCGAACTCACTTGCCTCAACTTTGCATGAAAATAACATTCATCGGTATGCTCACAAACATGCCATGAAACTACTTAATGCAAACCTGCCAGAACACTCATCATATCAAAAGTTCAAACATGATTGCCTGGTTCAGAGTAGTCGGAGCCTAGCTCGGTGAAGTTCGCGGTTCCGTCACCTCCTTGGGTATCTACGGTATAAAGAAAACATACGCGCTAACGTAAATACCGTGAGGTGCACAAAAATTACTCCAAATATTTTTCAAATAAATCTGATAAAAAACTAGACAAAATTTCAAAGAGGACAGAAAAGAATCAATAAAAAATACTCTTCTGTTTAAAAGTTATTAGCGTTTTAGTCCAGGGACCTTTCTGTAATGAAACGAAACTTCCCGAGGTTTTCTTTATAAAATGTAAACGCTTCAGTCTCGAATACGTCAATCCAGCGGGGAAGACGTATTTTGCCCGAAGGCGTTTCCAAAAAACGATTCAAAAAGAGGAAAAAGCTGACGGGGAGGACCCACCCGTCGGGTTTGAAAACGAAAGCAGAGATTTTGCGCCCGAGGTCCGCGGTGATCGCTGGCGGCGATCTACGGCGAGGCAGGAGGATCGGAGGTTACCAACGTGCTCATCGTGTCCTTCCGCACCGGTGGGTGGTGGAGTTGGTCGCCGGTGAGCACCACGTTGACGGCGGTCTCAACTCCAGCAGACGGTGGTTCGGGCGTTGATGGATCTCGCCGAGGAGGGCTGCAAGGATCGAATTGAGGTGGGGGTTAGAGCACCAGGTGTAAGAGAAGGCTACGGACGAGGTTTGGGCGCCGGAGATGGCCTCACCGCAGTGAATCAAGCTGGAGGCTGAGGCGGAGCAAGTGGCCGGAGTCGGGAAGGAGAGCTCCTCGTGGCCCTTCCAGGGACTTGGCGGGTCTGGAGGGTAGAGGAGGTGTCTTGAGGCGAAAAAGCTTCGGGATGCTATATATAGCCTTCGAGGCGGTTGCCGAACGGGGTTCTCCGGCGAGGTGAATACGGTGGCACTTGTGGTTGCACGGGAGGGTTCGAAGGTTGGCGTCGTCGTGGGTGTTCCTTGGTTCCGTTTAGGTGCTAACTGCGTCGGGATTTGGTTGCTTAGGGGAGCTCGGCCGGAGCAGGCGCGGACCCGTCGGCGGCGAGGCGTGCTCTGTGCGTGCCAGCGCCCGACGGCAAGTGCTGCATCGTCTTGGCGAGGAAATGGCCACGCTGAGCCACCAGGGGTTTAGGCGGCGTCGAGCGGCGTTATGCCGCCGTTCTGCTCCCGATCGGCCGCTCTGATGGTTCGCCGGAGACACGCCGCCAGCGGGCAGTGCCACCGACGCCAGAACGCAGCCAAGCAAGCGTGTGAGGCTCCGGACAAGCAAGCTAGGCCGTGAGCAGCGTGCCAAGTGCACCGTGATCATGTGACTGAATTCTCGGCGAAGATTGACGAAACTCTGAACTTAATCAAGATGCATGTAAGCTTGATTGCATGCAAGGTGTTCGACAGAATGATCTAGGCATGTAGGGATTTTCCTTGAGCTGGTTTTTGGTGGAGGGGCCTCTCATTGCATCTAGAGGCTGCCTGAATATTTGTGGAATTTTTGGAGTAGTGTAGATATGAATTTCACCAAATTTGGCAAATCTGGTCCAAACTTGCAGAGACTATAATTTGAAATTTTTGAACAGAAGAGGAGTGGATCTTGATAGTTCTAGGTTGCGGGTACCAAG
Organism: Aegilops bicornis; assembly: GCA_021605145.1. Lineage (NCBI taxonomy): Eukaryota > Viridiplantae > Streptophyta > Magnoliopsida > Poales > Poaceae > Aegilops > Aegilops bicornis. Next base: position 89,084,079 of record CM038672.1, read on the forward strand.
GACTATCCAAGGGAGTTGGTTTGAGGTCAAAATTCAAATGCATTAAGGTACTTGCTTTGCTAATTACCTAGGCTCAAAATAATAGACAGAAAAGATTTGGGAGAGAATTAATTGAAATAAAAATTCAGAAGAGGGTTGAACTGGTAGAGACAGAATGTTTGGATTGCCCAAGGTGGAAGGAGACATATTTGGGAAGATTTTACCATGTGGTGTATGGCCAAACCATAAATGATCTCAAATATGGGAGAGAATGAAAAACTCCTAGAGTTTCTTTTGAAAGAAAATAAACTTCAAAGATTTTCTTGAATCCTTGAGAAGAGAGCAATCGGAGGAAAAATTTAAAAACCAAACACCAGAGTTGAAGGAGATGCAAAAGTAAAATATTTGCGGAGGAAAAAGCTTTTGATAGAGATTTTTGGAAGGGTTTTGGTGACCTCCATCAAATACAACAAAAATTTGAATAAAACCAAAGGAAAAATTTTGGAGTGTCACAACACCTACCCCCTTAGGAAAAATCTCGTCCCTGAGATTCCAGTTGATCCTCAAATAATTGTGGGTGCTCCGCTCGAAGGAAATCCTCTCTTTCCCAAGTGGCTTCACTCTCGGTGTGGTTTCTCCACTGAACTTTGAAGAACTTGATGGTTTTCTGTCAGGTTCTCCTTTCTGACTCTTCCAAGATTTTTATCAGATGCTCCCGATACGTAAGGTCTGGTTGCACGTCAATGTTTTTATGGGGTACCTGTTTCTCTGGCTTGCTTACGCACTTCCTCAATTGGGAGACGTGGAATACGTCGTGGATGTCGGATAATTCTTCGGGTAAGTCTAGCTGGTAGGCCACTGTGCCTCTTCGTGCTACTATGCAGAAAGGTCCGATGAATCTTGGGGCTAGCTTCCCTTTAATTTTGAATCGATGCAGGCCTCTCATGGGGGATACTCGTAGGTACACAAATTCACTGGGTTCAAAATGGACTCCACGATGCTTCTGATCGTAATAACTCTTTTGTCGACTTTGGGCGGTCTTGAGTCGGTCCTTAATTACCTTGACTTTATCTTGACCTCTTTGAGCAGGTCTGGGCGAAGATATGACTGTCTCCGGTTTCCGACCAATTTAGCGAGTACGACATCTTCGTCCGTCTGAGCTTCAAATGGTGCCATTTTGCATCTTTGGATCGATAGATGTTGTTATATCTTGAATTCTGCGTATGGTAAGCTCTCCTCCCAACTGGTCCCATAAGTGAGGACACATGCTCTCAAAGATATCTTCTAGAATCTGGTTTACTCACTCGGTTGCCCATCATGTCTGGGATGGTATGCGGTCTTGAATGCCGGTGAGTTCCAAGAGCTTGTTGTAAGTGATCCCAAAACCGGGAGACGAATTGAGTGCCTCTGTCCGAGGTTATTTTCTTTGGGACTCCATGTAGGCAAACGATACGGGAGAGGTAGAGCCTAGCAAGCTTCTGAGTGGTGTTTGTTGTCTTCACGGGGATGAAGTGAGCTACTTTTAGTCAGTCTATCAGTGATTACCCATATGGCATCATGTCCGTGTCGTGACCGAGGTAGTCCAACAATAAAATCCATTCCAATCTCGTCCCATTTCCACTCGGGTATTTTATTTGGTTGCAATAGCCCGGCCGGTTTCTGGTGCTCGGCCTTGATGAGTTGACAAGAGTCACAACATGCAATAAGCGTGGCTATGTCTCTTTTTATACCATGCCACCAAAATGTTTCACGAAGATCTTTGTACATTTTTGTTCCTCCGTGATGGATTGAATATGGAGCGGTGTGGCCTTCAGCCAGGATTTCTTTGTTTAAGGTCATGGATATTTGATGCATAAAGCCTATTCCCGTACCACGAGATTCCTTGCTCATCAGTAATGAATTCTGAGGCCTTGCCCAACTTCATCTTCCGTTTTATGCCTTCAATGCTGGGGTGTCCACGTTGAGCCTCTTTAACCTTCTCTATCAGGGTAGGTTGTACTTCTAAGTTTGACGCGCTGCCTTCAGTGACCACCATCAGATTGAGCGTTGCGAATTCCTGCTGGAATTCGGGTCTTAAGTCTGGCATGCTGTCGTTGTCTAGAGTGGGGTTCCGACTCAGAGCATCTGCTACAACATTTGCTTTGCCTAGGTGGTAGTGTGTCGGGGAGGCTGATCGTACCCACGAACACCTATGGGGCCGGCGGACCAGGCCCCTTGTGGTTCGGAGGGGGGCGGAGATCGCACGAAGAGCGGATCGAGGCGAGGCACACGAGCAGTTTACCCAGCTTCGGAGCTCTCCGGAGAGATAAAACTCCTACTGCTGCTTGTTTGATGTATTGTGTTCTTCCTAGGGAGCGATGGGAGCTACAAAACCTAGCGTGAGCATATCTGGTCTCGAGTGAGTCGAATGAACCGAACCCCTCTCGTTATGCATGGGCCTCCTTTTATATGCTCAAGGGGTCTCCGGCAGTGGCAACATAGGCGAGGTACAAATGTAAAAACAGGAGTTGGTACACCTACTCGAACAGTGTATGATGCAAAATACCTAACTCGACGGCAAGGGACAAAAGCAACAAATGCCCGTCTGTGTCGCCCAAACAAGTGCAATGAGACCGTCAGGTGCACCACTTCGCCACGATGGCGAGCTTGTCATCGCGCCGCTTATCGCTGCTCTCCTGGCTGCACAGCCTCTTGACATCGCAGCATGGAGCGGTCCCAGCGACACGTTGCTTTGGATGAGCTGGAAGCGGAGATGGAGAGAGGTTGCTTGCCGCTGACAAGCGCCTGCCGCGGCGAATCCTTGTCGCGTCCAGGAGGCTTGTCGCGCTCCGAGCCTTCCCAGCAAGCTCCTCTTGCCGGGGCCTTGTCTTCTGCACGCCTTGAGTGGCCTTCCCGGCAAGCTCCTCTTGCCGGGGCCTTGTCTTCTTGGTCAAATACTTTGTTCTTGAATGGCTCCAAAAGGAGCCACGGAGGATCTTAGCGGTGACAAGGCAAACCACCTGTGAGGTGCTGCAATCGTCTGCGTGCAGTGCAGGGATACTAGGGTACCCCTACTCTTCGCCGCTCTTCTTGAGGCTGGCCTCCAGCTGTGCCACCTCCGCCTTCAACTCTTCCTTGGCGGCCTCGGCGGCTGCGGCAGCATCGCCCGCTTCCTTGCCGCCCGCCAAGTGACTCCTCGCGCTGCAAGGTCTTCTTCGTGGCTATCAGGTTGACCTTCCGCTGCGCCCGGCTTCCTTTCTGCGGAGAGCTTCTCGGCAGCCAGCCGCTGCTCCTCCTCAGCTGCGGCCTTCTCAAGGATGAAGGCTGTGCGCTCTTCTGCAAGTTGCCCCCGCGCTTCTGCTACGTCGCGGAGAGTTTCTTGGTTGGCGCTCCGGAGCTCTTCTGCGCGCTTCTCCATGTCCGCTCCTGCCCTCGCGACAAGTGCTTCCCGGGACTCCAACTTGGCTTCTTGAGGCGGTGAGAGAAACGGCTGACAGCTTCTTCAGCAGCTGCTCCTCCTCTGACTCGCCGCTACTGCTGCTTGGCGCGTCCACCAGCGTCTGCCCAGCAGAGGCGAGTAGCTCGCCGTCGAAGCCTTCTCCTTCGACCGGCGCCCTGGAGCTCGACTCCCAGGGGAGTTTGATGAAGACACCCTCGCCGGCCTTGGTGGCGCCCGGGCTGGGCTCCTTGGGGCTGTGTGGCTGCAGATCGGCGGGAGTCGGCTGTCGGTGTAGCGCCTGGCGCTCCTGCGGCCTCAGGGCCGTCAGTGCGATCGCCCGACCCCTCGCCAGCTCCTGCTTCAGCAGCCTCGGTGGCCTCCTCGCCGACAGGCTCGTTGGCGACAGCCTCTTCTTCCTCAGCAAAGACCTCTTCTTCCACGATGGCGGCCTCGTCGGTGTTGTCGCGCACTTCTTCTTCGCCGGCAGCCTCGACCTCCATCGGCTCTGCGTCAAACGAAGAAAGAGCAGTCAAGCAAATGTTCAAAAAGAGAAACAAAAGAAAGCAAGCCCAAAGGAGATTTTCGTGTAAGGAAATTACACAGCAGGATCCGCAGCCTTGGCCTCGACCACTTTGGAGGGTCACCGGGCGCTGTCCCTGCCGGGTAGCCTCCCTTGCGGAGTGGTCTCCCTTGTCGGAGGCACTCCCTTGCGGAGAATCCTCCCTTGGCGGGCGTGGCGGCAGCGACGAGATTTCGTGGCGGCTTGAGCCCTCCCGATGAGGCTGCTCTGCTCCTACACAAGCAAACAATCGGTATCAACGAAGAAGGAGCACCCCTGCACCTGCACACTTACTTTGGGGGCTGTCTTTGGGGGCTGCTCTGAGGAAGGGTTGCAGGTCCGGCAAGGGGTCTCGAGCAGCGTCCCCTGTTGCCCGCAGGAGAATCGTCCTCAACGGCGACCATCGGGATCTTAGCCCTCTTCGACGCTCTGGGCCAGCGTCTGAAAAAGGAAAGAGTCGAGCAGAAGCAAATCAGATTCAAGATGAAGCAATAAAATTGAAGAAATACAAGCACAATCTCAAAGCTTACTCTTCATCTTCCTCCTCGGAGCTGAGCGCCGGAGAAGTCAAACTCCGGCTCGCCTCCGGTGCGGCAATGAGAGTAGGCTCTCTTGGCCGCTTGGCGGAGGCGTCAGCGATGGCTGGGAAGATCCGCCCAGTTAGCCATAGCGGTGTGGCGCCCAGGCAACATCGCTTACCCAGTAGATGGCCTTGTCATGTGGCGCTTCTGTGGGCGATCTGCCGCCCAGACTTCGTCTCCGGCCTTGCGGAGACGCCTCTTGGCGGAGGGGGCTTATTTGGCGGCAAGTCGCTGGGTGGTGGAGAAGAAGCGCCCTCGGCGGAGTCCACTCGACCCGGCCTCGGGCTCGACAAGCTCGTCCTCGCCGCGATCTCCCTTCACTCGGCAAGGCTTGCCGCCCAGCGGCGTCCGCCTCTTCCACGGTGTGCCGAAGGCTCCGGCGGCAGCGCTGCTGCCGCCTCCTCCACCTGGTGGCAATACGCGCCATCTCCTCGTCGGTGGTGTCGCGAGTGAGCCTTTTCGCTCGTCGGGCGGATCGGCACTTCTTACAAGTCGTCGAAGAAGTGCTTTGCCACGACCTCGTCGGGAGGCTCCTGCCAGTTGGAGCGAACCCATGGGAATCGCTAACGGCATCATGGCGCGAATGCGGTCGAAGCGCTGAGTTGTTGCACAATGGGGCGACCCCCTCGGCAACCTAAACCACTCAGGGTGATCGGGTCGTTCTTGAACAGCTCTAGCAGCATCGCATCCAGCTCCGGGGCGGTGAAATTCCAATTCAGGCCAGGCGCAACCTCATGATGTCTGCCGCATTTGGAACTCCCAAGCAGGCCTCCTCCTCTCCTGCAAGGGAAGCGTCTGGCGGCGAAGGAAGTCTGCGCCAACTGCGCCTCTGGTTAGTCCGGCAAGCACGAGGCGCAAAATCCGGTCACAGACTATCTTCAATCTAGCATCCTCCGGCCAAGCTACTCCAATCTTTGCCGCGCACTATTGGGGTTTGGCGCCGCAGCGATCGAAGGGCTGCTGGTTCTCCTCTACGACCCAACACCAATTGGCCCTCCACTCCTCCCACTTGTTGCGGAACTCCCCTTCCAGATAGGCTTCTTTCTTGCCGATCCTGGAGACCCAAGCTATCCCTCCGGCAAGTGGCTCTCCTCTCCCGACGCGGGGCACGAAGAAGTGGCGGAAGAGTGCCACATTTGGGTGGATCCCGACAAAGTTTTCGCAAAGGTGTGCGAAAACTGCCATGGTCAAGACGGCGTTGGGGGTGAAGTCAAGGAGGCGGAGGCCATATGTGTTCATGATATCGCAGAAGAACTCGGAAAAGGGCGGGCAAAGCCCGCAATAGAAAAAGAAGCAAACAAGGGGTACCCAGTTGGGGCCAAATCGAAGCGGAGGCGGGGAGTACCTTCGTGCGCGGATGCGCCTGGCGTCTCCGTCGACCAAAAGAGATAGAAGACATCCCGCAACTCCCTTGCGCCGAGCTGCGGGGAAGATGGCCCGCTCCTTGCGCAGCGCCATGAGCCGCTGCGCCTCGGCGACTTGACGCCCTTCTCCTTGTCGGCTTTGAGCCATGGCGAGGCGGCGGAGGAGGCCGACGGCGGTGAAGTGCGCTTGTGGCGAAAGTGGGCGGGTAACTGCTCTCTTCGCCTTTGGAGAAGAAGGGGAGCGGCGGTGGTTTTCTTGACAAGACACCAGCGGCGGAGTGGGACGGCCTGCCCTGTTTCCCCGCTTATAAAGAGGGGAGGGCGGGCGTTCCCTTTTCCTAATAAAGAAACCCCCGACCACGCCCCACGATCTCTCGCACGACGCCACGTTCGGTGCGTGCCGTTAGTGGAGGTCGTGGTGGGTCCGGGCGAAGTTACGGCGTGATCGAGGTCGCGATGTGACCGTGCCTTTGTTTTGGGCCTGGCCCGACAGCGCTTCGGCACCGTGTCTGCCCAGCCCGGGGCTCTGTCGGTGTACTAGAGTAGGGGTACCCTAGTATCCTGTGCTTGTGCACGGACAGTTCACAGCACCCCAGCGGCAGGTTTTCTGGTCACCGCCAAGATCCTCCGTGGCTCCTTTGGAGCCATTCAAGATCAAAGTATTTGACTATTAAGACAAGGCCTCGGCAAGAGGATCTTGCAAGGAAGGCCACTCAAAGGCGTGCAGAGAAGACAGGCCCCGGCAAGAGGAGCTTGCCGGAAGGCTCGAGGCGCGACAAGCCTCCGGACGCGACAAGGACTCGGCCGCGGCAAGGCGCTTGCCGCGGCAAGCAACCTCTCTCCATCTCCGCTCCAGCTCACCCAGCAACGTGTCGCCATGGGACCATTCCATGCGCGCGTGTCAAGAGGATGTGCAGCCAGCGGAGAGCAGCGATAAGCGGCGCTGACAAGCCTGCCATCGTGGCGAGCGGTGGCGCACCTGACGGTCTCTATTGCACCGTTTGGGCGACACAGACGGGCATTTATTGCTTTTGTCCCTTGCCGTCAGAGTTAGGTATTTTGCACTGTACACTGTTCGAGTAGGTGTACCAACTCCTGTTTTTACATTTGTACCCTCGCCTATGTTGCCACCTGTCGGAGACCCCTTGAGCATATAAAAGGAGGCCCATGCGCAACATAGAGGGGGTTCGGTTCATTCGACTCACTCGAGACCAGATATGCTCACGCTAGGTTTTGTAGCTCCCGTTGCTCCCTAGCAAGAACACAATATATCAAACAAGCAGCGATGGGAGTTTTATCTCTCCGGAGAGCTCGGCTGGAGTAACTGCTCGTGTGCCTCGCCTCGATCCGCTCTTCGTGCGATCTCCGCCCCCCTCCGAACCATAAGGGGCCTGGTCCGCCGGCCCCATATGTGTTCGTGGGTACGATCAGCCTCCCCGACATCTTTGGAGTGCTGCGCTACCGTCGAGGACGCACCATCGAGCTCCACCGGCAAGTGCAAGAAGAAGATGGTAGCTCTGCCAAAGATCAAGAAGGTGCCCGCCAAGGAGGACGGCACTGGTGGTACCTTCACCATCAGTGCCTCTCTCGACCCTAAATAGGAAGGCGCGCTCGTTGCTTTCCTGCGGGCGAATGTCGACGTGTTTGCATGGCAACCGTCGACATCCCCGGTGTTCCTGTGGAAGTGATTGAGCACCGCTTTGGCCGTTTGTCCTCGTCTTGTGCCCGTCAAGCAAAAAGTCGGGAAGCAAGCGGTGGAGCGCCAAGAATTCATAGCGAAGAGATCAAGAAGCTGGAAGCGGCGGGCCTTGTCGAGGAGTGCTCCATCCTACGTGGTTGGCCAATCCTGTAGTCGTATGCGCCAAAGCAAATGGGAAATGGAGACTTTGTATTGACTTCACGGATGTTAATAAAGCTTGTCCCAAAGATCCATTTCCCTTACCGCGCATCGACCAGATTGTTGACTCCACGGCTGGATGTGATTTGCTTTCGTTTCTTGATGCATACTCAGGATATCATCAGATCTTCATGGCTGAAGAAGATGAGGAGAAGACCGCATTCATTACACCATGTGGCACATATTGTTTCATACGGATGCCTTTCGGTTTGAAGAATGCCGGATCAACATTTGCAAGGGTAGTCCATGACGCTTTTGAACCGCAAATGCACAGAAATGTAGAAGCCTATATGGATGACATAGTGGTCAAAAGCAAGGACAAAGCAACTCTGGTTCAAGATTTGGACGAGACCTTTGCAAATCTGCGCAAGATCAACCTCAAGCTCAACCCGAGAAGTGCGTGTTTGGAGTTCCTTCCGCAAGCTTCTCGGGTTCTTTCAGAATCTCGAGGGATTGAAGCCAATCCCGACAAGATCAAGGCCATTGAGCAAATTGAAGCACCAAAGCGCGTCAAGGATGTACGAAGACTTGCGGTTATGTAGCTGCTCTCAGCAGGTTTATTTCTAGGTCTGCTGAGCGCGCCCTGCCATTTTTCAAGATTTTGAAAAAGGCAGGTCCAATGAAATGGACTCCCGAAGAGGAGGCTGCGCTGCAGGACTTCAAGAGATACCTGTCCTCCACTCCGACGCTTGTCGCACCTAAACCACAAGAGAAGTTGCTGCTATATATAGCGGCAACCAATCAAGTGGTTAGTGCTGCGTTAGTAGCGGAGCGGGAGGCGGATGACGAGCCAGCAACCACGGCAAGCACATCCAGCGACAAGCGGGGGGCTTCGCCGACAAGCTCTGGTCCCGACAAGGAAGAATCCATGAGACGCATGAGCAGATCACGAGAAAAGGATGGTGCAGCGCCCAGTTTACTTTGTCGATTCCCTCCTGCATGGGGCTAGGTCAAGGTACTCTGGTGTGCGAAATTGCTTTTCGGCCTCCTCATGGCCTCGAGAAAGCTGCGCCATTACTTCCAAGCACATGAGATCACAGTTGTCACTCGCTTTCCGCTGAAAAGGATACTACAGAATCCAGAGGCAATAGGCAGGATTGTCGAGTGGGCACTGGAACTGTCAAGCTTTGGTCTCAGGTTTGAAAGCTCTTCAACTATCCAAAGCAGAGCCTTGGCAGAATTCATAGCAGAATGGACGCCAACGCCAGATGAAGAGATTCCGGAGACGAGCATTCCCGTCAAGGAAGCAAGCAAAGAGTGGCTAATGTACTTTGATGGTGCCTTCTCGCTGCAAAGGCGCCCGGTGCGGCGTCTTGCTTATCGCACCCACCGGAGAGCACCTCAAGTCGTAGTCCGGATGCACTTTCCCAAGGAGCAAGCAACAAACAATACCGCAGAGTATGAAGGTTTGCTTGCCGGTCTCGAGATCGCCGTAGACCTTGGGATCAAGAAGCTTATTGTCGTGGGTGACTTCGCAGCTAAATGCGTCCGCCAAGTGAACAAAGATTATCGAGTCCGCTGATGGAAGCCCTCGTTGATGAACTGAGGAAGCTAGAAGAGCACTTTGACGGGCTCGCAAATGGAACATGTTCCAAGAGCTCGAGAATGATATTGCTGATGGCTGTCAAAGTGTGCTGCACTTAAGTTGCACAATGGAACCAGGGATTTTCGTGCTCAAGCCGACTCAACCAACCGTAAAACCGGTCAAACCGGACGGAGCAAGAAGAGATAGTTGATCTCTGGTGACTACTTTCCCGGCAGTTGCTTCCCCGGGTCGTTGCTATGAAGGTCCCCAAGATCAACACCAACGATCTTGAGGGGCGATCTGCTCCGGCAAGCCCCGAGGTTTGTTTCGTTGAAGCGACGCTTCCGACAAGTCTTGTTCCGGCAAGCTTGCCGGGAGCATCAAGCTCGGCGAAGGCCGCAGGTTCTTGCCGTAGAAGCTGATGTTCCCGCAGCAGCATATGTGCCTTTAGTCCTCGTTAGTCGAGCCGCAAGCTCCAAAGATGGGTGCAGCCGATTGTCCTTTTCCTTCGTGACAGGAGAACTTCCGAAGAACAAGAAGAAGCGGAAAAAGTAGCCCGGCGGTCAAGTATGTACCAGTTTGTCGACGGCATACTGTATGCGTAAGAAGACTCAACGGTGTGAAATTGAAGTGTATTCCTAGGGAAGATGGATGGCTGTTGGCGAAGATACATCGGAGGCATATGTGGTCACCACATTGGCGCGAGAGCACTTGCCGCAAAGCTTTCCGGCAAGGTTTCTTCTTCGGCCGACAGCCCTCCGGATGCAATCGCACAAGTAACCAAGTATGAAGCGTGCGGTTCCATTCCAAGCAGATACACCAGCCAGCTCAAGCTCTCCAGACGATCCCTTTATCCTGGCCCTTTCGGTGCAGGGGCTCGACATCCTCGGCCCCTTCCCGAAGCTGTCGGGGGCTTTGAATACTTGTACGTCGCCATCGACAAGTTCACAAAGTGGCCGGAAGTGGAAGCGGTGAGGAAGGTGACAGCACAGTCAGCAGTCAAGTTCTTCAGGTCGATTGTTTGCCGTTTCGGAATCCCTAACAGGATCATCACCGACAACGGCACACAATTTACGATTCCCACCTTCATGCAAAGACGTCCAAGATCTTGGCGCCAAGGTCTCCTTTGCTTCCGTTGCTCACCCGAGAAACAACGGTCAAGCGAGAGGGCGAATCTTGAAGTGCTGCCGGGCTCAAGACCAGAACTTTCGACAGCTGCACAAGTGCGGAAGAAAGCTGGATCGAGGAGCTGCCGGTGGTTCTTTGGTCGATCAGACGGCGCCAAATCGAGCCACCGGCGGACACCTTTCTCTCTAGTCTATGGAGCAGAGGCAGTTCTCCCCACGGAACTCGTGATACGGATCGCCTCGAGTGCTCGCTTATGATGAGCTTGAGCAAGAGCAGCTGTGACAGATGACGCGCTGCTCCTTGAGGAGGATCGTCTTCGAAGTCATTGTGGCGAGCTGCTCGCTTCTGACAAGCTTTGCGTCGCTACCATAGCCGCAGTTAGTGCCGAGTCTCGAGGAAGGCGACCTTGTTCTTCGCGATTCAGTCCGCCAAGAATTCAAACAAGTTGGCGCCAAAGTGGGAAGGCCCTTATCGGGTGAAAGCGAGTCACTAGGCACTGGCGCTGTCCGCTTTGAGACCGAAGATGGCATCCGGTGAGCAACTCCTGGAACATTGAGCATCTTCATAAGTTTTACCCATAGAGGCGCGCGGTTGCGGAACCTGTTCCTGCAACCACCTTTGTACAAGTCTTGCCGTTGTTGCATGTAATCCTTTGTACAAAAGCGGTAGACCCGATGCATCGATAAGAAGCTCTTGTGTTGCGCATAACTTGTCAAATTCATGCTTTCATCATTTTATTGCATGCTTTGGCTAACGCTTTATGCAGCAACCACACCCGGTAAGCAAAATCGAGCTTGGGCTCCATAACTTTATTTTCTCTTCTTTCTCTTTTCTCAAAGAAAGGAAGGCTCCCTCGCGCACAAGTTAACCAGGGGGGAAGGAGAAGATAATACTATGGACCAGGCATCGCTCGAGGAAGTTTCGCCTTATCGGGAAGCAAAAGATAGAAAAGCTAAGTTGCCAAAGTTTGAGCAATCAATTTTTAAATTTTTAAGTTATCTTCATCGAACGAGTACTTTTGTATGGAAAACCTATGCGCAGAGGAACCAACTCGCAGGCTAGTCGCGCCCTTACTTTGTTTCGAGTCCGCTCAACAACTTAAGTGAGCTACGGCTAGTCGTGACAAGGTTGCTTGTCGGGAGGCACTTTGCCGATGAGGCTCTTGGACGTTCACTCAGCCTTCATGACAAAGGTGCCCGCGCCGACAAGTCCCCCAAATGCGTAGGGCAGAAACGTACAAAGGAAGGGATCAAGTAGAGGAAATAATGTTGCATTAATCACCTAAGATAGAGTATATTACAAAATAACTTGTCGCTGATCTAACAAAGTGTTCTAAACATGATCGGCTGACAACAAGGAAAGATAAAATTGGCGGCCTAGTCTACGCAGTGCGCCATCAATCCGCTTGATCTTGTTCACCTTGTCCACAATGGGTGCGACAAGGGCTTTGAAGCTCCTCCACGTTGGCATCTGGCGGCAAGGATCTGAGGACGCCGTTAAGGTTGAGGCCCGGATTGCGGAAGGCCACGTTTATCAACACCTTCTCGAGGGCTCCTGCACAGATCTGGCGTGATTCCTCGGCCAACTGCTTTGGGACTTCTTCCCGGAGTCGCTGGAGGCCCGTCACCACGCATTTGAAGAATAAACTGAGTTTGGCGCTGGGTTGGAGATGCTCGTCGGAGGAGTATGCAAGGTCCGCCATCCCCAGCTCCATCACTGTTGTGGATGTCGGCCAGCGGTGTCCACAAGACCTTTAGTCCGATGCTCCACACTCTCCCTCAAGGCGCTCACAGGTGGAGACAACATTCGCTAGCAGCTCCTCCTTGGCCTTGATTGTCTCCAACAAGCCCACCTCCCGCTCTCGGGCGCCGTCCAACGTCTGCGTCAGAGTGGTCAGCTTCAGCTCAAGATTCGCCTTGGAATCCTTGGCAGCGTCGAGCTCCTTGCCCCTATCAGCGAGGCGACTCTGCAACTCGCCAAGACTGTAGGCGTCCTTCTCGCGCTCGTTCTTGAGTGCGGCAAGCTCTTCGCCGCTCTTCTTGAGGCTGGCCTCCAGCTGTGCCACCTCCGCCTTCAACTCTTCCTTGGCGGCCTCGGCGGCTGCGGCAGCATCCTTCGCTTCCTTAAGCGCCCCGCCAAGTGACTCCTCGCGCGCGGCAAGGTCTTCTTCGTGGTTGTCCAGGTTGACCTTCCGCTGCGCCCGGCTCGCTTTCTGCGTGTAGAGCTTCTCGGCAGCCAGCCGCTGCTCCTCCTCACCGCGGCCTTCTCAAGGATGAAGGTCGTGCGCTCTTGACAAGTTGCCCCAGCGCTTACGCTACGTCATGGAGAGTTTCTTGGTTGGCGCTCCGGAGCTCTTCTGCGCGCTTCTCCATATCCGCTCCTGCCCTCGCGACAAGTGCTTCCCGGGACTCCAATTTGGCTTGCCGGGCGTGGTAGAGCGACAGCAGCTTCTTCAACAGCTGCTCCTCCTCAGACTCGCCGATGCTGCTGCTTGGCACATCCACCAGCGTCGGCCAATGGAGGCGAGTAGCTTCGCCGTCAAGGCCTCTCCTTGACCGGTGCCACTGAGCTCGACTCCTGTGGAGTTTGATGAAGACACCCTCGCCGCCCTTGGTAGGCGCTGGTCAGCTCCTCGGGCAGCAGCTAGCGGCAGCGGGAGTCGGCTGTCGGTGTGGCGCTGGCGCTCCTCAAGGGCCTCGGGGCCGTCGGTCACGATTGCCCCCCTCCAGCCTCGCTTCAAGAGCCTGGGCCTCTCGCCGACAGGCCTGTCCGGCGACGGCCTCTTCTTCCTCAAGAATGACCTCTTCTTCCACGACGGCGGCCTCGTCGGTGTTGCCGCCAAGACTTCCTCGCCGGCAGCCTCGACCTCCATCAGCTCTGCGTCAGACGAAGAAAGAGCAGTCAAGCAAATGTTCAAAAAGAGAAACAAAAGAAAGCAAGCCCAAGGGAGATTTTCGTGTAAGGAATTACCTGCAACGGGATCCGCAGCCATGGCCTCGACCACTGGAGGGTCACTGGCGCTGTCCCTTGCCGGGGTAGCCTCCCTTGCCGGAGTGGTCTCCCTTGTCGGAGGGCACTCCCTTGCCGGAGAATCCTCCCTTGGCGGCGTAGTGGCGTGAGCAGGGATGTCGGGGCGGCTTCCAGCCCTCCCCGATGAGGCTGCTCTGCTCCTACACAAGCAAACAATCAGGTATCAACGAAGAAGGAGCACCCTGCACACCTAATAGTAAGGAGAAAACCGCACACTTACTTTGGGGCCTGTCTTTGGGGCTGCTCTGAGGAAGGTTGCCGGGTCCGCAAGGGGTCTCAGACGCGCCCCCTGTTGCCACGGAGAATTGTCCTCAAAGACGACCGTCGGGATCTTGGCCCTCTTCGACGCTCTCGGGCAGCGTCACGAAAAGGAAGGAGTCCAGAACGAAGCAAATCAGATTCAAGATGAAGCAATAAGATTGAAGAAATACAAGCACAATCTCAAAGCTTACTCTTCATCTTCCTCCTCGGAGCTGAGCGCGGAGAAGTCAAACTCCGGCTTGCCTCCGGTGCGGCAAGCGGGGAGTAGGTTTCTTGACCGCTTGGCGGGCGTCGTGATGGCTGGGAAGATCCCGCCCGGTTAGTCGAAAGCAGTGTGAGGCGCCCGCTGCAACATCGCTGCTCTGCTGTGGCGATCTGCCGCCCGACTCGTCTCCGGCCTTGCGGAGACGCCTCTTCAGCGGAGCTGGGGCTCACTGGCGGCAAGTCGCTGGGTGGTGGAGAAGAAGCGCCCTCGGCGGAGTCCACTCGACCCGGCCTCGAGGCTCGACAAGCTCGTCCTCGCCCGGCGATCTCCTTCGCTCGGCAAGGCTTGCCGCTTGCGCAGCGTCGCCTCTTCCACGGTGTACCCAAGGCTCCAGCGGCAGCGTTGCCGCCGCCTCCTCCCTTGGTGGGAATACGCCGCCATCTCCTCGCCGGTGGTGTCGCGAGTGAGCCTTTCGCTTGTCGGAGCGGATCGGCACTTCTTCCAAGTCGTCGAAGAACTGCTGCCGCGACCTCGTCGGGAGGCTCCTCGCCAGTTGGAACGATCCCATGGGAATCGCTGACAACGGCATCATGGCGCTGGATGCGGTCGAGCCGAAGTTGTTGCACAATGGGACGACCCCCTCGGCAACCTAAACCACTCGTGGTGATCGGGTCGTTCTTGAACAGCTCTAGCAGCATCGCATCCAGCTCCGGGACGGTGAAATTCCAATTCAGGCCGGGCGCAACCTCATGATGTCTGCCGCATTTTGGAACTCCCAAGCAGGCCTCCTCCTCTCCTCGCAAGGGAAGCGATGCGGCGGCGAAGGAAGTCTGCGCCAACCACGCCTACGGTTAGTCCGCAAGCCCGAGGCGCAAAATCCGGTCACAAACTATCTTCAATCTAGCATCCTCCAGCCAAGTTACTCCAATCTTTGCCGCGCACTATTGGGGTTTGGCGACGCAGCGATTGAAGGGCTGTGGGTTCTCCTCTACGACCCAACACCAATTGGCCCTCCACTCCTCCCACTTGTTGCGGAACTCCCCTTCCAGATAGGCTTCTTTCTTGCCGATCCTGGAGACCCAAGCTATCCCTCCGGCAAGTGGCTCTCCTCTCTCGACGCGGGGCACGAAGAAGTGGCGGAAGAGTGCCACATTTGGAAAGATGTCGGGGAGGCTGATCGTACCCACGAACACCTATGGGGCCGGCGGACCAGGCCCCTTGTGGTTCGGAGGGGGGCGGAGATCGCACGAAGAGCGGATCGAGGCGAGGCACACGAGCTGTTTACCCAGATTCGGAGCTCTCCGGAGAGATAAAACTCCTACTGCTGCTTGTTTCCTGACTTTTTGCTTCACGGGCCGCGCATGAGGACAAACGGCCAGGCGGTGCTCAATCACTTCCCTGGGAACACCGGGGATGTCAGACGGTTGCCATGCAAACACGTCGACATTCGCCCGCAGGAAAGCAACGAGCGCGCCTTCCTATTTAGGGTCGAGAGAGGCACTGATGGTGAAGGTACCACCAGTGCCGTCCTCCTTGGCGGGCACCTTCTTGATCTTTGGCGGAGCTACCATCTTCTTCTTGCACTTGCCGGTGGAGCTCGATGGTGCGTCCTCGACGGTAGCGCATCACTCCGAAGAGGTGCGCTTGCCGGAGTGGGCATCAGAGCTCTTGCCGGACTTGGACTTTGTCTTCTTCACCCCGGGAGCTTCAGCGGCAAGAGTTTGGCAATCTTTCGCGGCTGCTGCATCCCGGTAGATCTTGTCGGCACGTATAAGGGCATCCTTCTTGTCGCCATGGACGGAGATGACGCTTATCGGGCCTGGCATCCCGAGTAAGTTGTAGTATGAGCGTAGTGAGAGGCTGACATGAACTTTGCGAAAAGTCTTTGGGCGGCCAAGTATCCCATTGTAAGGCAATGGGAAATCGGCAACGCCGAATGTGACCCTCTCAGTCCTAAAGTTCAGCTCGCTGCCAAATGTTGCCGGGCAGCGTAATCTTCCCTTCGCTTGCTCCTTCCCGGATTGATTCCTTGAAGGTGCCGCTCTTCGAGCTTGTCAGCCGTGGATTTGAAGCTTCCGGAGCACCGCTGAGGAGATCAGGTTCAAGCCGCCCCGCCATCAACTAGCATCTTGGTGACCTTGAGGTTGCGGATGGTTGGTGAGACCAACATCGGCAAGCACCCGACCGCAGCTTATGCGATCAGGTGGTCGCCAATATCAAAGACGATAGGCGTCTGGACCACCTCGTGAGGCTTGCGTGACTCTACGGATGGTTCCGCTGCATTGACCTCCCGCATCCATTGCTTGAGTTGGCGGTGGAGGTATGCAGGAAGCACCTCCGTCCAACGCAGAGGACCTCCGTGGCTTTTCAAACTCCTCGCTCATCGGGCGCTGCGCCTTCCATATCTTCGTCGTCGCCATCATCTTCATCCTTGTCGCGCCGCTGGGAGGTCTATCTCCTTGCCGCTGCTTGGCCTTGCCGCTGGCGTCCTCCCCGGCCGAGACGCTTTCTTGCCTGCTCCCCAGCACCTTCCTGGGCCTTCTCCTTGTCGCTACGCCAGATTTCAGCCTTCATTGCTCAACAAGCTTCTCGACCTTCTTGCAGCTCTGGAGGTCATGGCCCTTGGTGCGGTGGATCTTGCAAGATCGCTTGTCGGAGCCGCCTCACCTTGTCGGCGGCCGCCACAGACCGGTGGTTGGCGTCGTGCAACCTCCTTGCCGGAGCCACCAGCCTTGGCGATCTTGTCGCCACCTCCGCTGCCGGACTGCCGACAGCCTAACACTTCTCTGCCTTTCTTCTTCCTGTTGCCCTTCGCCACGGCTCTTCTTTGCCGGGGCGGTGTCCTCACTGTCAGATCCCGCTGCCGCATTCTCTCCTGGGAGTCTCCTCCCTTCCTCAGCGCGTGCACACTTGTCGGCCAAGGCGTACAGCTCACTAACGTCCTTGACTTTGCACATCGCCATCTCCTCCCTCATCCTTCGGTTCCGCACGCTCGATGAAACGCGCTGATCACCATGGCGAGGTGGACATCTGGGATGTTGTAGTGCACACGGCTGAATCTCTGAATGAACTTGCGCAGGACTCTCCTTCCTTCTCGGGCGGCAGATGAAGGTCACTCTCTTGGCCATGAGGTTTGTGGCCGCCTGTGAAGGCGCCAACAAACTGATGGCATAGATCTGCCCAAGAGGATATGGAGCTGTCCGGCAAGTGCATGAGCCAAGATCTAACGTTGGGCTTGAGCACGAGCGGGAAGTCGTTGGAGAGGATCTTGTCGTCCCGTCCCCCCGCAGCCTGCACCGCGATGGTGTAAATGCTGAGGAACTCCGACGGATGCGTCCTGCCATCATACTTCTCCGGCACGTCTGGTTTGAAGTTTTTCTGACTGGGCCACTGCACTTGCCGCAGCTCATGAGTGAACGCAGGGCAACCTCCCGCGTACGGCAAGTCGCCTAGCCCCTCCGGCGCGCGCATGTCAACAGAAGGCCCAGCGCGCTTATCGGACTGACGTCGCGCTTCTCTCCGGCGCTCGATGCGAGTTCGAGCGTCCTCTTGTTGTCGCTCATGAAGAACTTGGTGCTGATCACGGCGAGCTCGCGGATCCGACGATGCGGTGGAGTCGCTGTCGATGTGGATCCGGTGAGTCGGCGATCTTGGCCTTCGGGGCAGAGAGTGCATGGTAGTTGCACCTCCGACAGTCTCGTCGCCACCGGCTCGTGCCTTGTCGTCTTGCCGCGGCAACGACGGCGTTGGTTGCCGCGGAGCGTCGCCGTTGGCAAAGCCGATGAGGCTCTGGATAGTGGCCCTCCACTCGTCGACCTTGTCGGCCGTGGGAGGGTAGTCGAGGAGCAGCTGAGCTCTCGCCAGAGCTTCTGCTGGAGTAGTGGGCGGCATTGGCGAACGGTGCAAGGAGCGGGATATGCTCGGACTTCTAACTACGTTAGAAGGAGAAGCACCCCGTCCAAGCGACCGTATCTCGCTCGTGCCAGCATGTTGGCGCGCATGCTGGTCGTGAGGGTCTCGATCCAACGAACGTATGGCATTGTGAACGCCATGACGTTGTTGGTCCCGCTGCCTCTGAGATGGGCGCTGGGATGCGCGGACACCGAGGTTTGCGGGGCCTTGTCCTTGAGTTGGCAACGTCGCGAACACCTTCGTCGGCGCCCGTTCCTCCGCCGGCTCGCCCCACCACCCGCTTGCTGCGGTGAGGGTGGGGGCGACGCGGATGGCTCTGCTGCCGCCAAGCCTTCTTCTTCGGTGGCATGTTGAGGAAGATGTTGAGGACGCTGCTCGTGTGAACGCGTCGGATCAGATTCACACGGCCTCGACGCCCCTACCGGGCGCGCCAAAGATGTCGGGAGGCTGATCGTACTCCATCGAACACCTATGGGGCCGGGCGGACCAGGCCCCTTGTGGTTCGGAGGGGGTGGAGATCGCACGAAGAGAGCAGATCGAGGCGAGGCACACGAGCAGTTTACCCAGCTTCAGAGTTCTCCGGAGAGATAAAACTCCTACTGCTGCTTGTTTGATGTATTGTGTTCTTGCTAGGGAGCAACGGGAGCTACAAAACCTAGCGTGAGCATATCTGGTCTCGAGTGAGTCGAATGAACCGAACCCCCTCTACGTTGCGCATGGGCCTCCTTTTATATGATCAAGGGTCTCCGGCTGTGTGGCAACATAGGCGAGGGTACAAATGTAAGAACAGGAGTTGGTACACCTACTCGAGTTGATATGCAGTGCAAAATACCTAACTCGACGGCAAGGGACAAAAGCAATAAATGCCCGTCTGTATGTCGCCCCAAAGGCAACAGAGACCGTCAGGTGTGCCACCGCTCGCCACGATGGCAGGCTTGTCAGCGCCGCTTATCACTGCTCTCCGCTGGCTGCACAGCTTCTTGACACGCGCGCATGGAACAGTCCCATGGCGACACGTTGCTGGATGAGCTGGAGCGGAGATGGAGAGAGGTTGCTTGCCGCGTCAAGCGCCTTGCCGCGGCCGAATCCTTGTCGCGTCCGGAGGCTTGTCGCTCGAAGCCTTCCCGGCAAGCTCCTCTTCACCGGGGCCTGTCTTCAGACGCCTTTGAGTGGCCTTCCGGCAAGCTCCTCTTGCAGGGCCTTGTCTTCTTAGTCAAATACTTTGTTCTTGAATGGCTCCAAAGGAGCCACGGAGGATCTTGGCGGTGACCAGCAAACCACTCGCCAGTAGTGTCAGAATCGTCTGCGGCACGGCACGGATACTAGGGTACCCCTACTCTAGTACACCGACATAGTGGATCGCAACATCATAATCCTTTACTAATTCCAACCAGCGTCGCTGCCGTAAATTTAGTTCTGGTTGTGTGAAAATATACTTGAGGCTTTTGTGGTCCGTATATATTTCACAACGATTACCAAGTAAAATGTGTCTCCATTCCTTGAGTGCATGAATAACTGCTGCTAATTCCAGGTCATGAGTAGGATAATTTTCCTCATGCTTTGGAAGTTGTTCCGAAACATATGCGACAACCTCGCCTTCTTGCATCAATATGCACCCGAGGCCCTTTCGAGATGCGTCACAAAATACCTCAAAATTTTGGTGTATATCTGGCACAATTAGTACTGGTGCTGTCGTCAGTTTCCTCTTCAGTTCTTGGAAACTTTTCTCGCAAGCTTCCGTCCATTCAAACTTCCTGTCTTTCTTGAGTAGTTGTCTCGTTGGCTTTGCTATGGTGGAGAATCCTTCAATAAATCTCCGGTAGTATCCTGCCATACCCAAGAAACTTCGTACATCCGTCACGCTGGCTGGCGGCTTCCAGCCAAGTACGGCCTTAACTTTTTCCGGGTCTACGGCGATACCTTCTTGAGTCAGTACGTGGCCCAGAAAACCTACTTGCTTTAGCCAAAGTTCGCGCTTGCTAAATTTAGCGTACAATTGATGTTTCCTGAGTTCTCCTAGTACAATCCGGAGATGTTCAGCGTGTTCTTCTGGTGTTTGGGAGTATACCAGAATATCATCGATAATACCACAACAAACTTATCCATAAACTTCATGAATACTTTGTTCATGAGGTGAACAAAGTATGCGGGGGCGTTTGTTAGTCCGAATAGCATCACGGTGAACTTCGCATAATCCGTATCACGGAGGTGAAAGCGGTCTTGGGAATATCCTCGGTTCATACTTTCAGTTGATGGTATCCCGATCTCAAGTCAATCTTTGAGAACACCTTGGCCTTAGCGAGTTGATCGAATAAATCATTTATTCGTGGCATCGGATATTTGTTCTTGATTGTGACCATGTTTAGCGCTCGATAGTCTATGCACAATCTCAGTGTTCCTTCCTTCTTTTTGGCGAATAAAATTGGTGAACCCCAAGGTGAGGAACTGGCTCGTATGTACCCTTTTTCCAACAGTTCCTTTATTTGCTTCTTCAGTTCCACCAATTTGGATGGTGCCATTCTGTATGGTTTCTTGTATATGGGAGCGGTTCCGGGTGCTAGCTCTATGCTGAATTCAATCTCTCTATCTGGTGGCATGCAGTAGTTCTTCGGGAATACATCTCGAAATTCACACACTCATCGGCACTTTGCTCAATTCAGAAATATCTACCTTGTTCAATCTCGGTTGCCGGCATATTTTTCTTTCCTTGGTTGAAACCTTTATGGTCTTCCCGTGGTGATGGGTGAGAATTACGGTCCTGTTGAAGCATGCAATAAAACCTTTGTTGGTGGTTAACCAATCCATCCCTAAGATGACATCCAGCCCTTTATTTTCCAATACGATAAGATTTGCGTGAAACTTCAACCCTTCAAACTCGATAACCACATCCTGGTAATAATTATGGGTAACTTGCTTGATTCCGGGGACTTGACGATCATAGATTTTCCCAAGGGAAGCATCGAAAAATTATTTTGCAAAGCAAAACTTTTCGAAACGAACGAGTGAGAAGCTCGAATCAAACAAAACCATGGCAGGTATTGTGTTGACAGGAAACGCGTCTGGAAATGCGATATCTGGGGCATTTTGTGCTTCCTCTTTGGTCACAAGGTTCAGATGACCCTTCTTGTGGTTGTTATTTGGGTTGAAATTGTTGCGCTTTGGTGCCGAATTGTTGCCTCCGTTGTTCGGCTTTGGGGTCGAGTTCCTTGGCTTGGGGCACTGCTTGGCATAGTGCCCTTCTTCTCCATAAGCGTAACAGGTAACGCATGGGCGGTATGTGAACTCCTTGTCCCTTGCGTGGAAATTTTTGATTGGGCGCGAGACGCTTGTCATGGGTTTGGGTGTCCAGTTTTTTACGAACATCTGTCTTCTTGCTGCGGTGGTTGCGGGTGTGTTTAGATCTGGTCCCTCTTCCGCTATGGAAATCTTCTAAGCTCGTCTCTCATTTTCCAAGGTAATGGCCTTATCCACCAGCGTCTTAAAATCTGGAAATGTGTATGCGACCAAGCTGACATTTAAGCGCGGGTGTCAATCCGTCTAGGAACTTCTCCATCTTTTGTTTTCTCGACATTCGTTCCTCGTTGGCGTGAAGCGAGACAAAGAGGTAAACTGACTGTTATATTCGGACACTGTCATTGTTCTTTGCTTGAGGTCATCAAATTCTCTCTTTTTGATCTTCATAAGACTCTTAGGAATATGTGCCCCACGAAAACCTTCTTTGAATTCCTCCCATGATATATTATTATTTTCTTTGAGGTGCATGTGTAGGAAATTTTCCCACCACGATGCGGCTGCTCCAGTGAGATAGTGCGGGGCATAAAGCACTTTCTCAAGGTCTGAACACTGGGCGATAATTAATTTTCTCTCCATGTCTCGAAGCCAGTCCTCGGCTTCCGTGAGGTTTGTCAGTGTGAGAAAATGTTTGGGGATGCGTCTTCTCAGAGCTCGAGATAACTTGGATTGCTGCTGATCTTTGTTCGCGGTGATTCCCCATATTGATGACTTGGTTCGGTATTTCCTGATGTTGCTGCCGACATTGTTAAGTAAAGACGGCACATCTGGGAAAGTGCCGTTCAACATCCTGTTGACTTGTCTGCCTCGTGTGAAATTGTTGCCTGGGGGTGTGCCATAATTTTCCTCTGTCGGAGTTGGCATGGAGCGCGTCCAAGGACGAGACATAATTTACTCTGGGGATATATTTTGAAACACTCATAAGAAAGTGAAAGAAGTCGCAAAAATAAGTCCATAAATGCATAAGGATGGCAAATAAATTAAAAGCCCAAGATTTTTCAAGAAAACAAGTCGATTGCGCACGGAGAAGGACTGCTCATTACATACCTTACACGCAAGCAGTAATTATACAATACATCACTCAGGATATGCGTACATAAATCCTGACATGTTATTTAATCTAGTGCACTCCTCCAGATCCAACATGATGCGCAAACAAACTACTTCTCACAGCCTATTTACATATAAACATATCGTACAAGTCGGTACATCGCATGGCGGCTAACCGTACTTAGTCGAAGATGGTAAGGATTTCCCTTGGCCTGCCAAGGGTGAGGCGTAGAGAGGCTGGGGACTCAACCTCCTCTTCGGAGATAGGCTCCAGACGGGAGGTGCTGCGTGGAGTTGGTGGAGCAGGTGCCCTGTGTGGGACAACTCGAATCTGAGCGGGCACGAGGGGTGGTGAAGAACGAACCGGAGTAGGCGCAATGACATGGTTGAATTCCTCCGTGGTAGGCAGGCGACGAGTAGCGGTGCGAGCAGTAGGAGCAAACGATGCTGATGACGAGACGAAAGTCAGTGGCTACAGCCATGCAGCACGCAGGAGCAGCACGCAGGAGCGGTGCAGCACGCAGGAGCTCCCTCCTGTTGGCGGCACAGCCATGGACTGAGTCCATGCGGGCAGCTAAAAAGTCGTCCACCAGGTTGTCGAAGGCTGCCTCCAAAGCCCGGAGATTCTCAATGAGCATCTCAAAAGCTTCGTCCCGTTCTCCTCTGGGGCAAGAGAACGCGTAGTGGCAGGTGTATGGCACGTGACATGGCAGGTAGCGGTAGCGACGAGCCTTCATTAAAGGCAGGATATCCCTGAGACGGGCTATCGCCTCACGGGCTGCCATCATGTGGCGATGCTTCTCTGTGGGCATGGCTCTCCCCACGAACCGGTAACTCTCAACTCGTCCTCTCTTGAACTCCACCGCGGCTTGGTGCATGGTTAGACGGTCATTGACCTTGTGCTGAGAGAGAGAGAGAAGACTGGGCGCACATTTGGCCCCATCGCGACTTGGACGATGAAGGAGAGAAGCTTGACAAACCCATGTTGGCGAACATCTGCGACTTGCAGTGTTGCTGGCCATCTACAAAAGTAGGCAAAAATCCTGAGTAGTCAAATCATAAATTTATGCTGACTGTCAGAAATTGACTACATTTGTAAAAATAATAAATAGCTCTATTATGCTAATAACCGATTAGCGATCGCACCTAGTGGCTTCCTACAGTCAGCCTGGCTCTGGTACCAAGCTTGTCACGATCGGATTTTCAATAAAAATATTTATTGAACAACCGACCCATGAGTTCCAATATGAGGAAAATCCTCCATATCGGTAGACAAAACTTTGATACAAGGAGCCAGTAGCATTACAATATTACAGGGGTCGGACTAAAGATGCCCAACCAATTATTACAACACGCCAATAATTATACATGATGGCGGATATAACACAAAGGTGTGGGGTGGAAATACTACTGACTCGAAGCATGCGTGGTTGGTGGAATAACACAGTGGGGTGGTTAATAAGTCTACTGCACTGGGGCTCATCGCGCGTCGAGGTGAGGCTTGATGAATTTATTTGGGTAGCGGAAGCAGATATTTCACAAGGACTAATCCAGGGGTCGCACGAGTCTGACTGGGATTCCTCTAGTCGTCGGACTCGCTATCGAACTCTTCATCTATGAGATCGCCTTTGTCAGCATCTGGCCAAATCAACAAGCCAGGTGAGTACTATGAAAGTACTCGCAAGACAGTTCGGCCAAAGGATATAACAAATGAAAGCCTGAATGCGACATAGTTAATCTTAACAATGCTCAATAAAATGGGAGTCGGCGGTAGTCTGCTCGAAAACCCAAAGAGACAAACTCAAAACCGATCAGGTGTCTGAAGCGACGCCTCGAAAGGTGAATAAATAACAAAAATATTGCCACAGTCGGGCGTCTGAGCGACACCTCATAAAGGGCTTATATTGAAATAAAAATGCATGCGTGCCGCAGTCGAACGTCTGAGCGACATCACAGAAAGGGCTTTTATTGAAAGTAAATTAACAATGCCAAGTCGGACGTCTGAGCGACATTGCATAAAGGGCTTATATTGAAAATAAATAATAACAATGCCGCAGTCGGACGTCTGAGCGACATCACAGAGAGGGCTTATATTGAAAATAAATAACAGTGCTGCCACAGTCGGACGTCTGAGCGACATCACAGAAAGGGCTTATATTGAAAATAAATGACAGTGCTGCCATAGTCGGACGTCTGAGCGACATCACAGAAAGGGCTTATATTGAAAATAAATGACAGTGATGCCACATTTGGACGTCTGAACGACATCACAGAAAGGGCTTTCATCACAAAGATATAGCACCCATAATAAATATTCAACACATGAATATAAACAGGTTAGTCCATCCACAGGAATAAACATTTAACCGGACTTAGTACTCATGTGATTCACCGGAGTATCTGTCACCAAAACTGACACTTGTCAGAATAACATAATACAGAACTTGGACATGGATAAGATGATTCGAGGATTTATGACTCTGCAGAGTTTGTACTAAAAATTACCCACAGCCAACGGATTCCCGTAGTCCTGAAGGACTAGTTCCGTTTATGGTATTTCGGAAGAAACACAGCTAACCAAAGACACACCCATCCTACCTCACGATGCCGTGAATCACCCTAGACATCGTCCAAGAAAAACTTTTGAGACGGGGAGATCACAATCTCGAATAGCATGGGATCAAATTTATATTCGCGCGCTCTAAGAGGTGCCCCCCTCTTGGTCCCAACCGGAAACACCCATGCCCCCTGACCAGATGACTAGCTTTAATCCAGGGCCATGGAACCATCATCACGGCCTCTCCATTTGGTTCGTACCAGGAAAGCGGTTTGCAACTTACTAAGCCATATCCATTGCGGAAAACATGTGGTAGTACGGGAAGGGAAATGGATGGGAACCAAACTGATACGGGTTGACACTAAAGTCAAATAGTATGGCATAAGACTGGCATGCTACAACACTGCCATCTTACCCATCCTCATGCCAACACATGGCCATGCACATTCACATCCAACAAGTATGGATTATCGAACTCACTTGCCTCAACTTTGCATGAAAATAACATTCATCGGTATGCTCACAAACATGCCATGAAACTACTTAATGCAAACCTGCCAGAACACTCATCATATCAAAAGTTCAAACATGCTTGCCTGGTTCAGAGTAGTCGGAGCCTAGCTCGGTGAAGTTCGCGGTTCCGTCACCTCCTTCGGTATCTACGGTATAAAGAAAAAATATGCGCTAACGTAAATACCGTGAGGTGCACAAATATTACACCAAATATTTTTACAATAAATCTGATAAAAAACTAGACAAAATTTCAAAGAGGAAAGAAAAAGAATCAATTAAAAATACTCTTCTGTTTAGAAGTTATTAGCGTTTTAGTCCAGGGACCTTTCTGTAATGAAACAGAAACTTCCTAGGGTTTTCTTTATAAAAACAGAAAACACTTCAGTCTTGAATACGTCAGTCCAGTGGGAAGACGATTTTGCCCGGCGCTTCGTAAAACGATTCAAAAGAGGAAAAAGTCGACGGGAGGACCCACCCGTCGGGTTTGAAAACGAAGCAGATTTGGCGCCCGAGGGTCGCGGTGATCACGCCGGGCGATCTATGGCGAGGCAGGAGGATCGGAGGTTACCAACGTGCTCACCGTGTCCTTCCGCACCGATGGGTGGTGGAGTTGGTCGCTGATGAGCACCACGTTGACGGCGGTCTCAACTCCAGCGGACGGTGGTTCGGGCGTTGATGGATCTCGCCGAGGAGGGCTGCAAGGATCGAATTGAGGTGGGGGTTAGAGCACCAAGTGTAAGAGAAGGCTACGGACGAGGTTTGGGCGCCGGAGATGGCCTCACCGCAGTGAATCAAGGTGGAGGCTGAGGCGGAACGAAGTGGCCGGAGTCGGGGAAGGAGAGCTCCTCGTGGCCCTTCCAGGGACTTGGCGGGGTCTGGAGGGGTAGAGGAGGTGTGCGGGGGCGAGAGCAAGCTCGGGGTGCTATATATAGCCGCCCCGAGGCGGTTGCCGAGAACGGGTTCTCCGGCGAGGTGATTACGGGCGGCACCGTGGTTGCACGGGAGGGTTCGTGAGGTTGAGCGCCGTGGGTGTTCCTGGTTCCGTTTAGGTGCTAACTGCGTCGGGATTTGGTTGCTTAGGTGGAGCTCGGCCGGAACGGGCGGCGCGCGGACCCGTCGGCGGCAGGAGCGCGCTTCAGGCGTGCAGCCACGGCGACGGTGCTGCATGCGTGCGCTGGTGAAGAAATGGCTACGCGGAGCCACCAGGGGGTTTTGGCGGCGTCGAACGGCGTTATGCCGCCGTTCTGCTCCCGGTCGGCCGCTACGGTGGTTCGGCCGCCGCGAGACACGCCGGCGCAGGCGGGCCAGGGTGCCACCGACGCCAGGAATGTGCCAAGCACGCATGTGATGCTTCGGACAAGCAAGCTAGGCCGTGAGCAACGTGCCAAGTGCACTGTGATCATGTGACTGAATTCTGACGAAGATTGACACTGGAACTCTGAACTTAATCAAGATGCACGTAAAGCAGTGCATGCAAGGTGTTCGACGTAATGATCTAGGCATGTAGGGATTTTTCCTTGAGCTGGTTTTTGGTGGAGGGGCCTCTGATTGCATCTAGAGGCTGCCTGAATATTTGTGGAATTTTTGGAGTAGTGTAGATATGAATTTCACCAAATTTGGCAAATCTGGTCCAAAGTTGCAGAGACTATAATTTGAAATTTTTGAACAGGAGAGGAGTGGATCTTGATAGTTCTAGGTTGCGGGTACCAAGGACTATCCAAGGGAGTTGGTTTGAGGTCAAAATTCAAATGCATTAAGGTACTTGCTTTGCAAATTACCTAGGCTCAAAATAATAGACAGAAAAGATTTGGGAGAGAATTAATTGAAATAAAAATTCAGAAGAGGGTTGAACTGGTAGAGACAGAATGTTTGGATTGCCCAAGGTGGAAGGAGACATATTTGGGAAGATTTTACCATGTGGTGTATGGCCAATCCATAAATGATCTCAAATATGTGACAGAATGAAAAACTCCTAGAGTTTCTTTTTGAAAGAAAAATAAACTTCAAAGATTTTTCTTGAATCCTTGAGAAGAGAGCAATCGGAGGAAAAATTTAAAAACCAAACACCAGAGTTGAAGGAGATGCAAAAGTAAAATATTTGCCAGAGGGAAAAAGCTTTTGATAGAGATTTTTGGAAGGGTTTTGGTGACCTCCTTCAAATCCAACAAAATTTTGAAGAAAACCAAAGGAAAAATTTTGGAGTGTCACATCCTCTCGCGCCTCCTTGCAGTGAACGCGGACCAGGGACAGAGCGACGTCAGCACCACATCTGGCAGAAGACTTCTTCCATTCCTGCACTCGACTTGGAACGTCATTCAGTTGAGTCATTAAAGACTCGAGGTAATTTTGAAGTGTTTCGCCTGGCCAGAGTGTTGAGTCGATCCGCGATACCGCGACCTTCAGTCGAGCGAGGTAGTCCACCACAGCAGCAACACGAGACTCTAGTCGGAGTACATTCATGGCAGCTTCATCCTGCACGGGGGAGTTAATGGGGTCCAGACTTGTCTCCACTCGACTAGTCTCTTCCTCGAAGTTCGACGTAATTCTCGCAAACACAACTCGAGTTCAAGCTAATGGTTCTATGATGAGTCGGTGATAACAAGTCGGTCGAATAAGAGGAATTACCTTCAAGCATGAGGAATAGCTTCTTGGCGAGCCCTCCCGGATAAGCCTCTAGATCATTCCTCTTCCCTTTGTTCGCCAGCTTTAACGCCAGAGCTATCTTGTCGTTCTTCACCGGCTAACCTCCTTGTTGGCCGCATCGAGAGCAGCTTTCAGATTGGCATTCTCCTCTTCAAGTTTTCCAACTGAAGACAGCTTCTCTTCCGCGAGCTTGGTTTTGTTCAAAGCCGTCTGCTGCACCTCGGCAAGGTCATGATCCTTCTTATTCAGAGCCTCCTCCATTTTGTCTGCAAAATGACAGTGAGGTCAGAATTAGGAAGGGATAGAAAAATAAAAATAGTCGTCAAGATCTCACCAGCCATACCTTTTGCTTCGTCTCTCGCCTTTTGCAAGTTCTCCTGTGCAAGC
Organism: Aegilops bicornis; assembly: GCA_021605145.1. Taxonomy (NCBI): domain Eukaryota; kingdom Viridiplantae; phylum Streptophyta; class Magnoliopsida; order Poales; family Poaceae; genus Aegilops; species Aegilops bicornis. Next base: position 89,112,379 of record CM038672.1, read on the forward strand.
TTCAAGTCAAGGTTGAGCTGGATCTGTTTGTTCTCCAATTCAGTGTATTGAGCCACAAGCTTGCAAGATTTCTGCAAAGAATCAGTCGACAAACGTCACAGATAGGTTACTTCCGAGTGACTAAGAAAAATCATTGCATTTCTAAGACTACAGCCGAATCAAAATATTCGACAGTAGTCTCGGGGACTACACCCAGTGGGTGCACTTAGCGTGCCCCCACTGGTCCTACCGACTCGGTTCGATCAGTCGACCGAAAGAGACAAAAAAAGGATTTCTTCATACTACGGTCGACTGCCAGCAGTCCACCATAGTCTCGGGGACTACACCCAGTGGGTGCACTCAGCATGCCCCCACCGGTTTCAAGATTCCATTCGACATGGTCCGACCAAACCGAGTGAAGAAGTTATCAAAGAGATACAAAGTATAAAGACTACGGTCGACTGCCAGCAGTCCACCATAGTCTCGGGGACTACACCCAATGGGTGCACTCAGCGTGCCCCCACCAGTCTGAAAATTTAGTCGACACACCCAGTGGGTGTACAGATACGAGGATCTTCAGAAAGAAGAGTTTTTCAGGTAGCATATCCTAACAGAACAAGTGGTGATCAACTAACCTGGACGTTGCTCTGAAGAGCTGAGCTGGCATCATAGGCCGCTTGGCTGGCTTCCCGGACCACCTTCATCTGCTCTATCATGAGCCCCGCTTGGCGTATAGCCTCCTTAGCAGCACCCACTTGGTCCTCCGGGACGTGGTGCATGGCGAAAAGGGAGGGCGGATCAGCAGTCGACATTGAAGGCCGGATACTGGTGACACGCACAAATAAAGACATAGAAGTCCGAGTGGTGTTGCCACCCTCATGAACCAGCGCCTCAGGCATCGATGCAACCTGAGCAGTCCTGCCGGCAGGTGCCTTCTTAGTCCTCCTCCGCCTCAACGGCGCCTCATCATCATCATCAGGGAGATCAATGACATGAGGAGGGACTACAGGAAAGATTCAAAGTTAAAAACAGAAATCCAATCGACCACAAGCAAAATTACAGTGATCATACCAAGGTTAGAGGTAACAACATCTTCCATCTCCTGGTCTTCGTTCTCGATCGAGGTCTCGGAGGTGGCAGCGCCGCAGATTTCAGAAATCAGTTGATCACCAACAAGTCGACCAAAAAGTATGTTCGCCGGAACAAAAAGCTCAAGTTCTGCATTCGGAAATAGTGGGGATAGCCATCTTCATCTTGGGAAAAACCTTTGCCGGCTTCGACGGCGTCGCTCGGGGTTGCTTCGGCGCTTTTTCAGTCGGCGCCAGGGAGGTCGTCCGAGGACGTTTCGTCGACTGCCCGACAGGCGCGATAGCCTTCCCGCGCTCGACCGCAGGGTCATGGGTGAGCTTGGACCGCCTTTCCATGCGAGGAGGGTCGATTTCTTCCTCCTCTTCCTCCTCCTCCTCTTCGTCGGAGCTGTCGTCATCTTCGTCCCCACCCCCCCACCATCAGACTGCCATTCCTCCTGGCTTTCACCTCCGCTCCCTTCCTCCTCCTCAACTGGTTCTTGCGCCCCGTTGGGCATCGAGTACATCTCAGTGGTGACCTGGAAGAAGACAAACAAGATGAAAGTCAGTCGACCAATTGAAGCAAACAAGATGGATTAAGCAGAGTCAAGGTCAAAGATACGGGATTGAACCTTGTCTGGCTCGTACGATTGGTCGAGTGGAGGGATCCTCCTGGCTCCTCGGGGGTTATCTTTGTTCCCAGTGATGGCGGTCATCCATCTCTCCAGTGTGGCATCCTCGACCTCCTCCGGGTGGACCCGAGTGGTGTCATCAGTGCCAGAATACATCCACATCGGATGGTCTCGATACTGAAGTGGCTGGATGCGTCGTCGAAGAAAAACCTCCAGAAGATCCATACCAGTCACCCCGTCACGGATGAGTTGGACTACACGCTCGACCAAAACCATGACCTGAGCCTTCTCCTCCGGGACCACCTTCAGAGAGGACGGCTTGCTCACTCGATCCATGGAGAAAGGAGGGAGTCGGTCGATCGCTCAAGGCGTCGGCTGGTCTTGGCAGTAGAACCAGGTCGACTGGCACCCTCGAACTGACTCAGGAAGGACCATGGCTGGAAAAGCACTCTTACCTCTCATTTGGACCCCAAGACCCCCACACATCTGGATCACTTGGGTTCTCTCATCACTCGGATTGGCCTTTTTCACCGTCTGGGAGCGACAGGTGAAAATGTGTTTGAAGAGGCCCCAATGCGGCCGACAACCCAAAAAATTCTCACACAAGGACACGAAAGCGGCGAGATACATGATGGAGTTGGGTGTGAAGTGGTGGAGTTGTGCCCCAAAGAAGTTTAGAAATCCTCGAAAGAAAGGGTGGGGCGGCAAAGAAAACCTGCGGTCGACGTGAGTGGCTAAGAGGACACACTCACCCTCCTGAGGCTGCGGCTGCCAATCCATCCCCGGAAGCCTCGCTGATCCATGAGGGATCAGTCCTTCATTGGCCAGGTCGTCAAGATCTTTCTAGCGGATGGTCGAGCGAATCCAGTCGCCCTGGATCCAGCCCTGCGGCAAACCGGCCCGCGACGAGGATCCGCCCCGACTGGTCACCCTCCCCTTCGCCTTCGACGTCCCCTTCTTCGCCTGTTCCAAAGCCGCCGTCTTTTCTTTCACCATTGTCGCCGGCGGAACGCCCCTGGAGCAGCAGTTCGGAGGTGGAGGCTGGTGCGGCGGATGAATCTGAGGAAGGAAGGAGGAAAGGGGAACACACTGTTCAAAAAACCCCAGTCCTGGACCTTATATGAGGTTGCTTCCGAGTGACTGACCGGTAGGCCCAGGCGATCCTGTCAAATCCCGCAACAGTCGCCCGTGCGATACGTGGCGAAAAAGGTGGCGCGGAGATCGAGGCGTCCTTGCCTTACCCCGTCCGATTACTGCGGCTCTCTCTCCGTCCCGCTCGTTTCCCGAAGATTCAAATCCCACTAAATCCGCGCGCCGCAGAGCAAATCATCAGACAAAAGATTTCCTCCGTCCTGTCATTCGGAAATCGCCAAGTACGAAAAACGCACTCGACGGATACAAAGAATGGATCAAGGCGACTGAAAAAGGAGTTGATGCCGTCACTTAAGTCCATTTGATCCAAGACAAGACACAATTGCAGCACAAGAATGAGTCGGGAGTATGTTCAACTCCTTCCCCACTCAAACCTCGATCCATTCGGGGGCTAATGATGAAGTCATATACCTAGGGTAGGTTCATGGACCTGTCCAAGACACCCTCCCCAAGGACATCTCTAGAAGAAACTACCTTCGATCGACCGAAGAGTTCCACTCGACCAAGCTGGAAGACACTCGACCATGAAGCCAACCACTCGACCACCAAAGAGATCCAAAGCCACCGCACACAAGCGATCGGTCATTAAGTAGCTTTTATGGTCATCATAGCACTTTATGTGGGCGTTACCAGTAACCCCCTATCTTAATGTACCTTTAACCCTGCATAACTGAGGGCCGGAGGGGTCTGGCGAACTCTATATAAGCCACCCCCCTCCTCAGTGTCAAGGGTTCGCACCCCTGTAACTCATACGCACATAATACAGTCGACCGCCTCCGGGCTCCGAGACGTAGGGCTGTTACTTCCTCCGAGAAGGGCCTGAACTCGTAAACATCTTGCGTATACAACTACTCCATAGCTAGGATCTTGCCTCTCCATACCTACCCCCCCCCCATTCTACTATCAGGCTTAGAACCACGACATCCACAATATGGGCTGTAATGCTAACAAAAAGAATATGGGCTCCAAAAAAACCTTAAGAATTAGCAAATGGGCTGTAAATTATTAGAAATAATGGCAGATGGGTTGTATGATGTTTTCCAAAGATTTGAGGCTTTCATAAAAGAAAAGGTTGACGCACAAGCAGTGACTGTTGGATGTCCATCCAACGGCCGTCATGCTTCTTCAATCTCTGCTCTTCATGCTCCAGCCGCTCAAACAAGCGCCAGCAGGACTGCCTGCTCTCTCCTCCCTCATGACCGGGCTGTGCCAAGACAGCCTCACCGCCCCACCGTACTCCCATCGCTGGCCTAGCTATCCCTCTACTCACCCACACCTGCTGTTATTCTCTGGCGACGGCAGACGAACCAGTAAACCTTCGTACAGTTGTAGTCCCCTCCGCGTGGGAAACAACTGCCGAGTCTTCCCTGCCTCCATGTCGTTCCCTTCCTAGGCCTCGCCGTCGTCCATCGCCCTGGTGCTCTCGGCGTGGCCTGGTCAACATGGTCAACGACCGACATGCATCTGAAGTGTACTATACATGGAGAGGCCGATAATGGGTCCACTGACCGCACGCAAGGAAATGCCTCCTTATTACGCGCAAAATAATGATTCCTCCACCTGACATCTGGAACCCACCGAAAGGGCCTCTGTATTTCGTGAAAAAAAAACGTTATTGCCGCTGATAGCTTAGACCCGCCAGCTATATCTTCGCACGCAAGGAAGTGCCTCCTTATTACGCACAAAAAAAGAATACTCCCCTGCTAGCTGGGACCCAGTATAGTGGCAGGCTGACTTGTGGGCCTACTAAGTTGACGGGGACGGAGGGCTTTGTCAACTTAGTCAATATGCACGATTCTAGCTCCAGTGACCGTACGATGTCCATCCAACGGCCGTAGTGCTTCTTCAACCTCTGGTCTTCTTACTCTAGCCACCCAAACCAGCGCCGGTCGTGCCTCGTGCTCCTGCCTCCCGTGGCCGGCTGCGATGCAGCGGAGGCCTCACAGCCCCCTGCTACTCCCACTGCTTGACAGGCCATCCCTCTACGCACCCACACCCCCTGTTATTCTTGGCGACGGCAGACTCACACCGCAGCCGAACCAGTGAGCCCTCATACTCCTCTACGTGTGGGCATCCACTGCTGCGTCTTCCCCGGCTCCGCATCGTCCCCTTCCTAGGCCTCGCCATCGTCCACCGCCCTGGTGCTCTCGGCGCGGCCTGGTCAACATGGTCAAGGGACGGCTTCCATCGGACGTGGGATCAGACGTGGAGAGGCCGATACCGAGTCCACGGCCGCAGCAAGGAAGTGCCTCCTTATTATGCGCAAAATAATTATTCCTCCACCTGACAGCGGGGACCCACCAGCTACATCTTCGCACGCAAGGAAGTGCGTCTGGGCAAAAAAAACGATTCGCCCCCCTGACTGCTGGGACCCACCAGCTACATCTTCGCAGGCAAGGAAGTGCACGGCGATCGAGACCCACCTGGTCGAAGTGTATGTAGCGTTGTCATTCTGGTCGCGAACGTGTACGTACATACTAGTCGATGTAGAGGCACGCACATGTCGTAGTAGAGGCGCACACGTAGCATGTACACGTACGTACAACGGCCAGTGTGCAAGAAAGAAAATACGGCCACATACATACATACGGGCAGGGTCTCGAACACCTACTCGCGCATACGTACGCCAGGCTTGTGTACATGGCTGGGTCGAAACGGAGAAACCGCGTCGTCGTCATGTTCATGGGGAGCCAACCGGCTGGGTCGGAACAAAATGCGTCGTCATGTTCATCGGGAGGGCTTGGACGGAACAGCCGATGGAAACGAGGCCTGGCGTACCGCAGAACGGAGGAAATGTCCTTGTGTTCGACCGGCCACATTCGAAACGGGATCCTGTTCATCGGGAGGGGTCTGGCGTACCGCAAAACGGAGGAAACGAACCTCCTACGGTCGAAATGGGGGTCCTGTTGATCGGGAGGGGTGTGGCGTACCGCAAAATGGAGGAAACGAACTTGTGTTGGAGCGCTACGGTCAAAACGAGGGTCCTGTTCATCGGGAGGGGTGTGGCGTACCGCAAAACGGGATTCCACGGGATACTGTCCATCTCCACCGTCGACCCCCTCCAGCCTCCATGGGCTACTGTTCATCCACCGTCGACCTCCTCCAGCCACCACCTGCGACTGTTCATCCATGGGCTCCTGTTCATCCAGCCTCCACCGCGCGCTACTCCACCGGCTACTATTCAACCAGCCCTCTCCACGGGCTCCTATTCAACCACCCCTCCACGGGCTACTGTTCATCTAGCCCTCCACTGTCCACTGTTCATCCAGCCCTCCACGGGGTGGTCCTCTTCATCCAGCCCTCCACGGGGTCCTGTCCATCCAGCCCCAACCGGCTCGATGGATTGGGGTCCTGCTCATCCAGAGGCAACACCACAGGGTCCTGTTCATCCACCCCCACCAGGAACTATTCATCCAAACCCCCCAGCAATGCTCACTATTCATCCAGAGGCGGCATCGATCGGCTTCAGTTAGCAGCAGTAGCGAAGGAATCGCTCGACCGGGTTTAGTTAACAGCCATCGATCGATCACTCGGGTTCAGTAACGCGTAGCCTGCAGTGCAATCGCTCGGGTTCAGTTAGAGCCCAACGCCTCGCACCCACGCACGTGCGTGTACGAGAGAAACGTGCATCACTCAGCCCCGACCACCCACCATAACCGGGAACACCCCAATATTTTCCTCGCCCTCGCTTCTACCACGGTTTTTTCCGTCATGGACGGCCCAAAGAATGTCATGCAGCTGCGTCTCCGGCCCGCCCAGGACGAAAAGCCCATTTTCTGTCATGATTTTTTGTCATAGAAGAAGGACCCCACCACATCTATGATGATACCGGGTTTTGTCACAATTATCGTCATAGAAGTGTCATAAGTATGACAGAAAAAATTTGTTCGGCCCAAAATGTCATGGATGTGTCTTTTTTTTCTAATGTCGTGGGGCGTTTCAATGGTGGAAGGCCACGTGGGATATGTGTGCCACTACTGCAGTAGTTGAACAGGTCCAACTGTGTTGAGAAACTTATGGTACGAGCTTTTTCTGTTATATATGTTGTTCATAAACTCTTGCTTACGCACAGTTTTACAGATGTGATCGTCTTGAAACAGGAATTGCCAAGTTCAATTGTTCCTATATAGATGCCTGACCATGGTAGGGTCAGACTTGTGCTTGGTCACAACATGATGTTTATGTCGACCTACTCCATTCCCCTTGGAGGTGAAAAGATACTTATTCATGGGTGGTCTCAAATAATGAAGGCCCGTCCATCTTGGAGAATAGGACAGAATATTATGTTCCTGCTTTTCCATGGCTCTAAAGAGAATATCCTATTTATTGACCACATTGTGAGATGAAGCCACTTTCAGAAGGTTGTGGATGCGCGGGGTGGCACCTGGGCCTTGTCCTGGGACTTGGCGGCCTCACCCTTTGGTTAACTGTAGGCAAAGTAGCATTGTTCGAGGCGTGCTTTGTACGGTTGAACCTATATAAGTACTCATACTGCTTTCAGCTATGGTTGTTAAGTGCTCCTGCTGGTTTCAGTTAAGGTTGTTAAGTACTCCTGCTCCTTTCATAGTCTGTCGTGTTTCTTCAGTCATGTCTTCCTCCAGTGGCCAAAACCAAACGAGCGCCAGCGGGGCCGCCTGCTTCCGCCTCCCACGGCTGGCTGCGCCTCAACGCACGCATCGCCGCCCCATCGTCTCCTAAATCGTTAACGCCGACCTCCGAGGCCTCACCATCGTCCTCCACGCGCTTTGCTGCGCTCCCCGTGGCGCCGCCCTCTCGCGTTGTCAACATGGTCACCAAACAAGAGGAATCGACAGAGGACTGTACATGGAGAGGATGACAGTAGGGGCCCAACATGTCCATGGCCGGACGCAAGGAAGTTCCTCATTTTTTGTTATATATATACTCCATTGTCAGTGCATTGAAAAAGAAAATGCTTCCTGACAGTGGTTTCCTAACATCCGGGACCCACGACATTGTCAGTGTATATAGTCAATAGACAAGAGAACAGCACAAGATCAGCTGACACCTGGGAAGTAGCTGCTCGAGCAGTATTTTTTGTTATTGTTGAGACGGAGCAGGGTTTCAACTAGGTTGTGGCCCGTCTAGCCCAGGCTTATATTTTATGTTCACCACATGACCAGCCCATCTATTTTCTTTTGTGAAAATGAGCCCAGTTTATTTTTTCTGAAGAATACCCAATCTAGGCCTACTTCTTTTTCTACGCCCTGATGGGCGGCAACTCTTTCAACATGCCTGCAAATCTTGAAAGTAATATGAAATGGGCAGTAAATATAAAAACAGATGACAAATTGGCAATTACTTTATAATTTTTGAATTTTTTTCACATTTTCAGATTCCAATTTCACTGGGCTGAAACCTAATTTAAATATATCTTCAAAGTACTTTAAATCTGGCTCGACATTTTGGTATTAAAAATAGTTTGGGAACCACAGAAATATGCGAAATTCCGTTCAAATTTTTAATCCTGGCCTTGGCCAACAAAAAAACGGACTGCAATAAATTGCATAAGAAGTTGCAATGAGCTATATATAAATTATTAAAAAATAGGGAATGGTCTGACTTGTGGGCCTATTAAGTTGATGCGTATGCAAGATTTATTTACTTATTATATACGACAACAAATGATTCTAGTAGACGTAACCGTTGGATGTCAATCCAACGGCCGTCGTGTTTATTCAATCTTTGATCTTCTTGCTCCAGCCGCCAAATCCAGCGCCGGCGGGACCGCCTGCTCCCGCCTCCCGTGGCCGGCTGTGATGCCGCGCAGGCCTCACCGCCCCCTACTACTCCCACCGCTGACCAGGCCATCCCTCTACTCACCCACATCCCTCCACTATTGTGCGGCGTGGTCAACGTTGTCAACAAATGACAACATCAGAAGAGGGACGTACATGGAGAGGCTGACAGTTGGGACCCACATGGTCCATGGCTGCACACAAGCAAGTACCTCCTTATTACGCCAAAAAGAACGAATACTCCCGCTAACAGCTCGGACCCACCAGCTATATCTTCGCACGCAAGGAAGTCCCTTCTTATGATGCACAAAAATGAATACTCCCCCTGCTAGCTGGGACCCACCATAGTGGGAGGCTGACTTGTGGGCCTACTAAGTTGACGCGGACGGAGGGCTTTGTCAACTTAGTCAACAAACGATTCTATCACCAGTGACCGTTGGATTGTTAACATCCAACGGTCGTCGTGCTTCTTCAACCTCTGATTGTCTTTCTCCAGCCATCCAAACCACCACGTGCTCTTGCCTCTCGTGGCTAGCTGTGCTGCCACGAAGGCCTCACGGCCCCCTACTGTCGGTGTCAAAACCGGCGGATCTCGGGTAGGGGGTCCCGATCTGTGCGTCTTAGGCTGATGGTAACAGGAAGCAAGGGACACAATGTTTACCCAGGTTCGGGCCCTCTCGATGGAGGTAATACTTACTTCCTACTTGATTAATATTGAAGATATGGGTAGTACAAGAGTAGATCTACCACGAGATCGTAGAAGCTAAACCCTAGAAGCTAGCCTATGATGGTATGATTGTAATTGTGATCGGCCTTCTAAGGACCAACCTCTCCGGTTTATATAGACATAGGGGATGGCCAGGGTTTACATGGAGTCGCTTACAAGGAAGGAAATATAATATCCGGATCGCCAAGCTTGCCTTCCACGCCAAGGAAAGTCCCATCCAGACACGGGTCGAAGTCTTGAGTCTTGTATCTTCATGCTTCAATAGTCGGGATGTCGTATACAGTCCGGCTGTCCGGATACCCCCTAATCCAGGACTCCCTCAGTAGCCCCTGAACCAGGCTTCAATGACGATGACTCCGGCGCGCAGTCTTGTCTTCGGCATTGCAAGGCGGGTTTCTTCTCCGAACACTCCAAAGTAATTATCGAACACTTGAACCGTGTGCGGATCCACAAAAAGATCTTCACATGCCACCGTAGAGAGAATAGTATTTTCACAAATGCAATCTGCTGACAACTTTTTAGCCAACGCGACATGTCGTTGCGGTCGGGTCATTGTTCGAACAATTTTCCACAACCAGCCACAGCGCATATTGCGAGGCGGTTTCCTTGACACGTCTTGTCAAAGCAGAGATCGTGTCCCCTTATCACAGGATTCTCATCAATACGGGTATGGGTAATCCAACCGCGCCGCTAATCACGGCGAGTGGGGAACGAGCGGATTCCACCAGGCAAGTGGGAAGGCGCAAAAAGCTTTCGCCGTCTCTATAAAGAGATAAGGCTTCTTCCTCTTTACCCACGCCTTCTCCTCCCGCTAGCTCATTCCCCTCTGTTCGATCCCTAATTCCCAGGCATTCTCCTTTTCCATCGAAGAGAGATTTTCCAAAGATGTCTGGATCTGGAGCAGGAGGCAAGTGGATGGACTCTACCGTCCAGGAGAAGGATATCAAGAAGCTCCGGGAAGCCGGGTATCTGGCCAAGAAGATCGGCCACCGTCTCCCACCAGCGGGACAGGTCGTCCCTACTCCGAAGTCCCATGAAAGAGTCGTGTTCCTTCCCCATTTCGTCCGTGGGCTCGGGTTTCCCCTTCACCCATTTGTTCGCGGAGTCATGTATTACTATGGGATTGATTTTCATGATCTTTCCCCTAATTCTTTCCTCAATATCTCGACATTCATCGTCGTGTGCGAGGCCTTTCTCCGGATTTCGCCTCACTTCGGTCTATGGCTGAAGACTTTCAATGTGAAGCCCAAGGTGGTGAGTGGCGAACACGCCGAGTGCGGCGGCGCCATGGTGAGCAAGAGGCCCAAGGCCGTTTGGCCGAAGGGCGCCTTCAACGACTCCGTCAAGGAGTGGCAGCAGCAGTGGTTTTATATCACCGAACCACGCGGCAAAAAGTGGATGTGGTTCCTGAGTTCAGATCCGGAGCTCCATCATGCTCACGCCCCGCCCAAGAAGGGCCCGAACTGGTCCTCGTCCGATGAGCTGTCATCCTTTGCTCGAACGCGCATTCGTGAGTGTGGTTGACAGGGACGTCAAACTCGTCGACGTAGTCCGGGTGATGCTAGTTCGCCTGGTTCTCCCTTGTCAGCGTCGAGCCTACACTCTGTGGGAGTTCGACCCAACCGAGCACCAAGCCCTTCAGGAGCTCTATGATTCCTCCCACAAGGATATCTGGAAGGTGCTCTTCAAGTCCGGCAAATCGTGGCCGGGCTCCGCCGAGGACTGTGGGTATCAATTATCCCATTCTGCAAGCTCGATAAGTTACAGCCATGCTCTGTCCATTCATGCTTCAGTTGGCATGTCATGAGGGAGATATCTTAATCGTGTTTCATCGTGACCTCAGGGATGGATAAAGAAGGTGGAGCGGATACATTGTCCGGCCCCGGTGCCGGAGGAACCGGCCGGACCTCTTCCGACGAAGATGCTGGTCCCCGCGCCTTACGAGGCGCCAAAGAAGGATGCCTCCAAGAAGGTCAAGAAGACCCGGAGTGGCCACCGTCGCCGCGAGGCTTCGGACGCAAAATCCGAAGACTCAAGCGACGCTCCTTCTTCGGAAGACAAAGAGGAAGAAGAAGAGGAGGACGAGCCTCACTCTGAAGGTGGGAAGAAGCGTGCAGCTTCCACGTCCCTGGAGGCCGAATCACCCAAGAGGAGGAAAGGTTCCCTCCCGGAGGCATCCACCACGGCTGCCGATAGTAGCCCGGAGTGGGATCCCAGGGCCCAGCCCCTGGAGAAGTCGTAAGTATACGAAATCCGAACATGCATATGCGTCTGGGATTGTTTTTGGGTATAGTAGTTTTAACTGTTGCTATATTTGCACAGTCCGGCAAGGTCTCGCGCCGGACAGTCCTCATCGGAGGATTCGCTGAGCTCGGACGCCTTGGCGAGCGAGATGCCTCCAGAGGCCCCTTCCCCAAAGTCCCGGCGCGACCCTGAGGTGTCGTCTCAACGGGGCCCGGACCAGGGGGCATATCACTAGAGCCGGACACATGGGAGCGATGGCCCCTGAGTGTGCCAACGGCAGGGGCGATCTTGGGTTCGACCCACAGCCGAACAAGGTCCAGGAGACCTCTAAGGCTCCCGGATCGGGCGAGCAGCCACCTTCGACGGTGGGAGGCTTGCCTACTCCGCTGGCAACCTCTGTTCAAGCAGAGTTGCCAGGCGGTCTGTCGACAGTGTTAAAGAACGCATCTATCGTCGATGAACATCGGACCCTTATGGGTGCGGTGGTTGAAAAGATTCAGTCCGCCGAGAGCGGGCTGAACGAGTCCTGCCTTGGCCTTATAAAGGCCTTCGAGGTATGTTTCCTAAGAAACCTTTGAGGAATCATCATAATATGAGTAGTAGCCCCTGATACACTGTTCGGCGAAAGAGAGAGAGCCGGGCAGGGGATCAAATCCTCTATTATCATTGGAACTTTTGTTAATGACGTGTACCTCATTTTTTGAAAACAGGCGTCTGCGGAGAAGACGGCCGCTCATAATGCGGAAGTGTCCGAACTGAAGCGGAGCCTAGAACGGGCCGAGGAAGAACTTGGCTGCGTGAGGAAGCAATTAGAGGATAAACAAGGTATGTTGAAACATTGTCTTGCATTAGGCACGAATAAGTAATTGTGCTTATTGAAAAGTATTTGTGTTGTATGCCCTAGGAGCGAGTGCCGAATATGAGGCACTGAAGAAGGATGTGGCTGATGCCAACAAGAAGGCTGCCGTCGAATAGGCACTTCGTGAAAAACATGAGGCCAGGGTTATCACAGCTGAGCGGGAGCTCCAGGAGGCTGTGAAGAAAAGCGAGGGCTTGGAGCAGAGTCTAATAGGGAAACAATCAGAACTCGCCCAAGCTCTCCAAGCCGCGGAAGATGCTCGAGAAGAAGCCCGAGGTGCTGTACGGGACATTCAGGAGGCCCGGGAAGTTGCGGCTGGTAAGGCCTTTTGTATTCTTAGCCATTTGTTCATGATAATGGGAAGAATTCTAGGCAGCAAGCTGAATTCTTATTTTTCCAGGGGCGTTTGTGGATCTTCCTCGCAGCATATCAGATGCCGCCCAATTCTACCGAACCGAGGAAAAGAAGTCTGTGGAGAGGGATTTCTGGTCGCAGATGTTGGCACCGAACTATCCGGTGCCCTTTATCGATCGGTGAAGCAGCTGGTCGAATCGCACCAATGACGAACTAGCCATGAAGGACTTGGTTGTCCTATTTGTGGCGGTGGAGCCAATTCCGAGCAATTACTTCGGGCTCGTGAAGCGGATTGTGGGCGCCTGTCCTCGGGTTGATGTTGTTAAGCGATCGGTCTGCATAGAGGGTGCATGTATGGCGTTTCCCCGTGCAAAAGTGCATTGGGGGAAGCTTGATGCGGAGAAGCTGATGACTGAGGGGCCGCCAAAGGGTAAGGAGCACCGCAAGCCCGAATCACTATGAAGGTGTATCAAGGGAGCTCGCCTATGCGTATAAATGTACCAAAGACATTATATTTCCCTAAGGGCATTCGTTCCACTTTTTGTAATATGGGATAATGGCATTTTTATTATATATTGCCTGTTTTGTTTGAACATATGTTCTTCCTGTGCGGCTGTTTATTGTATGTAAATCCTGAGAGTTGGCGATTACCGTCAGCTTCTCGCCTCACGTAAAAAGAATAAGGGGTGTTCGGGATATATCTGAACGCTCTTTATCCCATAGTTGGGTCCTTTTAAGGAGGTGTTTCTCACCACGAACCAGGCAATCGGACTATAGGGCTTTAGTACTCTCACTTAGCCATAGGAATTTGAGTATGGTCGGCGCAGCCCCTGGTGTTCGGAAGGCCGAACTAGCGGCTCTATTGGCGCCTGATCAAAAGACCGATCCGTCGCACTCTCCATTTATAATGGCATTGTGCGGAATAAATCTTTAAGGATTTTACAACCACTCGAACAGCTGACCAGCTCTCGCTGTATCATGACACTCGGTTTTTGGCTTTCTCTACTGAGGTGCTCGTCCGGCAGATCCGGGACACAATCACAGTAGTTCTCCATGTGCTACCTTAGCCGATATAACGGAACGTAAGGTACCAAAACAAGGGAGCCGGGCAAACCCAACCAATGACCCAAGACATGATTCGGAGCTGATGCATATAGTGCTATAAGTTCGGGGTGCCGAGCGGCCAGAAGGTGGTCGGACTTTATTGTCGTATTATGAAGCCCTGGCATAATCGGGCGTAACACGAGGTGTCGATGAAAAGCGACGGCAGTGCGTGTTATTTAATTCTACGCATTGTAGTAAGATGATATGTCTATGCATATGAGTACGATGTATGATTATGAAAAGAGGTGTTTTTTGGCGGAACCTGTGATGGCCGGACTGGAGGGGATTGCTAGTGGATCAAGAGTGAATCCGAACTGCCTTGTAACTGCATGTTCCTGCCATTGTGTGTCTGGGCTGATTCCATGCCGCCAATCTTGTTCTGCGTCAAAGTTAGTCTGTAAAAGCAAATGCTTGGACGCGGCTGAACATCCTCTTTTAGTTGGTCTAAGGGTTCCTGATCGGGCCCTGGTAAACCCAGCCGTTATACCATGAAATAGCGCGGACTCCTCAGTTGGTGTCCGGATAGTTGGCTGTCATATCAAAATTTTGATAGGCATGCGTGACTCGCTACTCCGACAGCTATATGATTTCCGCTCTGAGGGCGGGGTTCGGCCTTGCCCATAGGTGTAATTGCGTCACATGGTGTTGGCCTGGGTGATTTACCACGTGGAATCTAGTCAACGTGGTTCATCCTGTTAGCATACGGTAAATTACCGCATGGCGGGAAGGTGCCGAAGATTTATTCTTTGGCGTAGCATTTTTTGGTGATCCGAAGACAACTGTTAGAGTGGTGGGCCAGTAAAACTTGGTCTTTGCCCCTAGCATCTTTTAGAAGATGTTGTTTGTGGTTTCACACCTGCGGGGGCTTTATGTGTTATGGAGCCCCCAGTTTCCTATGTCTAGAGGTACTGCAATTGAATTGCTGCGGTCAATGTGGTCGGGAGCGATCGGCTGTACTTTTATGCTATGGGGCGGTGGGGTCTCTTGACCAGAAGCCTCCCTTCATTGTTTCCGGCACACGATCAGCCGCTTTTTTTTTTTGAGGATCCGGCATTCTCTATTGGTGTGCTTTGCCGTCCTTCTAGGAGTACCATGAATTTCACATGGTTGATCGAGTGTGTGGCTCGGGCCGGATAGGTTTGAGTTGTTCTTTGTACGCTGACCGGACTGGGAGTTGCTGGAATTAGCACCAGCTTTCCTGACTTGACGCTTATGACCATTGCGCTGAGGCTTGAGGATGCTTCTTCTTGTGTCCTTCGTATTGTTTTGGATCGTAGTGGTGTGTTGACGTCGGGCATGTGCCTGGGTTCTCCTGCTTAGGTTGGGGTGGCCGGTTGTACCCTGTGTGCCCTTTGTCGGGGCGGTAGGGTCCGTGTCTTTCGGTGGCTAGGACCTTGGTCCATCTGTCCACCAGCAAATCCTGGTCAGCTTTAAGCTGTTGTTGCTTCCTTTGCAGGCTCCTTACTGTGGCCACGAGCAATCGCTCGAAGCGAGCTTGTTGCACTGGATCTTCAGGCACGTCGAATTCATCATTGCCGAGGGTTGCCTCGTCCTCGGAGGGGGGCGTATAGTTGTCCCTCTCCAAGTATCCCATAGTGGCCAGTCCGGCCTTCTTAAAGGCAGGCCGACTAGGGTTATATTCATCTTCGGCGCCATCCGGATTGTTTTCGTCTTTTGGGCCGGTATTGTTGTGGCGGGCTTGGAGCGGCGCCAACGACGCCCATGCTTTGCTTTTCTCCCTGAGGGATTATCCTCTGCTGCCTCATCGCCATTGGTTTCCTTCGGAGTGTCCGCCATATATATATCATAGGGAGAGGCGGCTGTCCACCGCCCAGTGAGCGGTGGTTCATGTTCTTCTTCTGCATCGTCGTCTATACCGTTGATGTCTTCAGAGTTGAAGTCCAGTACGCCGGTTAAATCATCGACTGTGGCAATGAAGTGGGTGGTGGGTGGGCAAAGAATTCCTTCATCGCCTGCTTCCCACTCGAGCCGGACATAGTTCGGCTAAGAGCCTCCTGACAAAGAGAGAGACTTTAATGAGTCCAGCATGTCGCCGAAGGGCGAAGTCTTTGGAAGATATCCGCAGCGGTGAACTCCATTACCGAGCCCAACTGGCTCGACCGCTCGGCAGCAAGGTACCTGACTAGAACCAACATCCGGATACGAATCCGGGGGTCCGGATTCACAGGCCACCACAGAGGTAAGGCCCGTGTTTGGCTCCACCGCCGATGAATGCGCGACCTGCGGGGCAGGGTCCAGCCCCCCATCCTTAGGCAACGCAGCCTGCTCCAGATTTAGGTCCGAGGCTACTCCAGGGGTGATACCCCGAGCTTTGTCCGACAGCAGGTCTAAGCCGTGCTCGTCGTGACTTTCTGGTGCTCCTGGCATAGACCTGAATCCGTCGAAGATCCAGTCTTCGCGGATGTCCGCCGTGCAGTTCAGGTTTCCGATCCTGATCTGGTGGCTAGGGGCGTAGCTATCGATCTGCTCCAGATTGCCAAGCGAATTGGCCCGCAAGGCGAAGCCGCCGGACACGAAGATCTGTCCCGAGAGAAAGGTCTCACCCGGGACCGTGTTGTCGATGATGGTTGAAGGAGCCATCAAGCCCTGTAGCGACGACACAGAGGAACTCTCAATGAAAGCACCAATGTCGGTGTCAAAACCGGCAGATCTCGGGTAGGGGGTCCCGATCTGTGCGTCTTAGGCTGATGGTAACAGGAAGCAAGGGACACAATGTTTACCTAGGTTCGGGCCCTCTCAATGGAGGTAAAACCCTACTTCCTGCTTGATTAATATTGAAGATATGGGTAGTACAAGAGTAGATCTACCACGAGATCGTAGAGGCTAAACCTTAGAAGCTAGCCTATGATGATATGATTGTAATTGTGATCGGCCTTCTAAGGACCAACCTCTCCGGTTTATATAGACACTGGGGAGGGCTAGGGTTTACATGGAGTCGGTTACAATGAAGGAAATATAATATCCGGATCGCCAAGCTTGCCTTCCACGCCAAGGAAAATCCCATTCGGACACGGGTCGAAGTCTTGAGTCTTGTATCTTCACGCTTCAATAGTCCTGACGTCGTATACAGTCCGGCTGTCCGGATACCCCCTAATCCAGGACTCCCTCACCTACTACTCCCACCGCTAGCCAGGCCCTATGGCGACGGCAGCCTCACACCGCAACCGAACCAGTGAACCCTCGTACACCTCTCCGCATGGGCATCCATTGTCGTGTCTTCCCCAGCTCCACGTCGTTCCCTTCCTAGGGCTTGCCGTCTTCCACCGCCTTGGTGCTCTTGGCGCGGTGTGGTCAATGTGGTCAACGAACGACTTCCATCGGAAGAGTACTGTACGTTGAGAGGCTGACAGCTAGGTCATTAGCCGCAGCAAGGAAGTGCCTCCTTATTACGCGGAAAATAATGATTCCTTCACCTGACAGCAGGGACCCATCGGACGGGCCACCGTATTTCACAATAAAAATGATTCGCCCCCCTGACTGCTGGGACCCACCAGCTACATCTTTGTATGCAAGGAAGTGCCTCACAGTCGGGACACACCCGGTCGAAGCATACGTAGCTTTGTCATTCTGGTCGCGAACGTGTACGTACATAAGATCGGTCTGTCTGCAGGCTGCAGCAATGAACCGTGGCCGTGTAAGGAAGGGCACGTGTCGTAGTAGAGGCACCCACGTAGCATGTACACGTACGTACAACGGCCAGGGTGCAAGAAAGTAAATACAACCACGTATATACATACGGGCGGGGTCTCGAACGCCTACTCGCGCATACGTACGGCCAGGGCTCGTGTACATGGTTGTGGCTCAGTCGGAACGGAAAAACTGCGTTGTCCTCGTGTTCATGGGGAGGCAACGGAACGCGTCGTGTTCATTGGGAGGCAATAGAACTCATGTTGTTCATCGGGAGCCAACCAGCTTGGACGGAACAGCCGATGGAAACGAGGCCTGGCGTACCGCAGAACAGAGGAAACGGCCTTGTGTTTGACCAGCCACGGTTGAAACGGCATCCTGATCATCGGGAGGGGTCTGGCGTACCGCAAAACGGTGGAAACGGACCTCCTACGGTCGAAACACGGTCCTGTTGATCAGGAGGGGTGTGGCGTACCGCAAAAAGGAGGAAACGGACTTGTGTTGGAGCGCTACGATCGAAACGGGGGTCCTGTTCATGGGGAGGGGGTGGTGTACCGCAAAACAGGACTCCACGGGATACTGTTCATCTCCACCGTCGGCCTCCTCCAGCCTCCACGGGCTCCTGTTCATCCACCGTCGACCTCCTCCAGCCTCCACCTGCGACTGTTCATCCACGGGCTCATGTTCATCCAGCCCCCACTGCGCGCTCCTCCACCGGCTACTGTTCCACCAGCCCCCTCCACGGGGTCATGTTCAACCACCCCCCCTGGGCTACTGTTCATCCATCCCTCCACCGGCTACTGTTCAACCAGCCCTCCACCGGCTACTGTTCAACCAGCCCTCCACGGGGTCCTATTCATCCAGCCCTCCACGGGGTCCTGTTCATCCACCGGCTCGATCGACCGGGGTCCTCTTCATCCAACCCCCCACCGGGAACTGTTCATCCAAACCCCCCAACAACACTCACTGTTCATCCAAAGGCAGCATCGATCAGCTTAAGTTAGCAGCAGTAGTGAAGGAATCACTCAGGTTCAGTTAAGTCGATCGATCGCTCGGGTTCAGTAACGCGTAGCCTGTAGTGCAATCACTCAGGTTTAGTTAGAGCCCAACGCCTCGCTCGGGTTCAGTTAGAGCGCAACACCTCTCACACACGCATACGTACGAGAGAAACGTGCATCGCTCGGCCCCCGACCACCCACCTTAACCGGGAACTCCCCCGATATTTTCCTCGCCCTCGCTTCTACCATGGTTTTCTCCGTCATGGACGGCCCAAAGAATGCCATGCAGCTGTGTCTCCGGCCCGCCCATTTTCTGTCATGATTTTTTGTCATAGAAGTAGGAGCCCACCACATCTATGATGATACCGGGTTTTGTCACAATTATCGTCATAGAAGTGTCATAAGCATGACAGAAAAAATTGTTTGGCCCAAAATGTCACGGATGTGTCTCTTTTTTGTAGTGTAACGGTTGGCTAAAATTTTCCATGCTAGATGTGTTATTCTCACGATGAGTGTTTATTCACTTGTCATTGCACGAGGTTAAGGCAAAGGTTTTAGGGATGCCCAGTCCCGAAATGCAAAAAATATTCACTTTATGTTGTCAAATAATAAATTCCTTGGAAAGTGTTGGTATGGAGGGCACCCGTGGATACTGCTAGCCATGGAAAGTGAAAGAATGGTGGAAAAAAGAATAACCTTTATTTTCTGTTTGGGAACCGCCTATGGCATATCTAGCATGGAAAGTGTTTGTAGCTCCGAGTCGTTTTCGTTGGTGGGATGGATAAACCTCCCAAAATGTTTTTATCTCTAATTTTTTTGCTTTGAGCTCTGGAACCTCTACAAATCCCTACTTCCCTCTACGAAGGGCCTTTCTTTTACTTTATGCAATTTTTATTTTTTGAATTTGAGTCTCCATCTTCTCTTACAAAAGCACCAACTAGGAGGCAATATGATCATGCTCAAGTATTGGGTGTAGTTAATATTCGAGTGTGTTTCATGAATGGATCAATGTTTGAGCATGATAGGTTAGGGATAACTTATTTTAGCGTTGATATTTTGAAAGACATGGTTGCTTGTTGATATGCTCGAGTATCTAAATTATTATGTCAAAACTAGACTATTGCTTTGAATCACATAAAAGTCCAAATGTCCATGCTATAAAGAAAAGAATATGATATGACTTGATGAACAGCACTCCACATCAAAAATTCTGTGTTTATCACTTACCTACTCGAGGACGAGTAGGAGTTAAGCTTGGGGATGTTGATACGTCTCCAATGTATCTATAATTTTTTATTGTTCCATGATGTTTTATTATCAATCTTGGATGTTTTATAATCATTTTATAGTCATTTTATATCATTTTTTGGTACTAACTTATTGACATAGTGCCAAGTGTCAGTTGCTTTTTTCCATGTTTTTTACATCGCAGGAAATCAATATCAAGCGGAGTCCAAATGCCACGAAACTCCATGATGATTTTTTTATGGGACAGAAGGAAGTCAATGGGCCCTAGTTGCACCTGGGGGTGCCCCGAGGGGGCACAACCCACCAGGGCGCGCCAGGAGGCCCAGGTGGGTTGTGCCCACCTCGGGTGCCCCCCGAACCGCCTCTTTGCTCTATAAATACCCCAAGACCCACAATCCCTAAGGGAGTCAACAAAATATTTATTCAGCCGCCGCAGAGTCCAAAACCACCAGATCCAATCTAGACACCATCACGGAGGGGTTCACCACTTCCATTGGTGCCTCTCCGATGATGCGTGAGTAGTTCTTTGTAGACCATCGGGTCCGTAGTTAGTAGCTAGATGGCTTTCTCTCTCTCGCTGAATTCTCAATACAATGGTCTCTTGGAGTTCCATATGATGTAACTCTTTTTGCGGTGTGTTTGTTGGGATCTGATGAACTTCGAGTTTATGATCAGTTATATCTTTTTATATCTATGAAAGTTATTTGATTTTCTTTGATCTCTGATATGCATGATCTCTTATTGCCTCGTATTTCTTCTCCAATATTTGGGTTTTGTTTGGCAAACTTGATCTATTTATCTTGCAATGGGAAGAGGTGCCCGGTAGTGGGTTCGATCTTACGGTGCTTGATCCCAGTGACAGAAAGGGAACCGACACGTATGTATCATTGCTACTAAGGATAAAAAGACGAGATCTATATCTACCACCATATAGATAAACGGATCTTGTCTACATCATGTCATCGTTCTTATTGCATTACTCCATTTTTCCATGAACTTAATACACTAGATGCATGCTGCATAGCAGTCGATGTGTGGAGTAATAGTAGTAGATGCAGGCAGGAGTCGGTCTACTAATCTTGGACATGATGCCTATGTAATGATGATTGCATGGATATCGTCATGATTATTTGAAGTTATATTAATTGCCCAACAGTAATTTGCTTACCCACCATTTGCTATTTTTCTCGAGAGAAGCCACTAGTGAAACCTATGGCCCCCGGGTCTTCTTTCTCATATATTTGCCTTGCGATCTATTTTTCCTTTGCGTTTTTATTCAGACCTATTAAACTAAAAATACAAAAATATCTTGTTGCACTTTATTTTATTTGTGATCTATTATTTCAATCTATTATAATTTTTCCTGTCTTCGTGCCTTCTCGCGTCGTTACCCGAAAGGGATTGACAACCCTTTTAGCACGTGGGTTGCGAGTGGCTCTTATTTGTGTGCAGGGGCTGTTTACGATGTGTTGCTTGGTTCTCCTACTGGTTCGATACCTTAGTTTCATTACTGAGGGAAATACCTACCGTTGTTGTGCTACATCATCCTCTCCTCTTGGGGGAAACACCGACATAGTCTTAGCAAACATCATCAATGATGCTACTACTTTGATTGATAAAACTGTGCCACTGGATGAATTACTTGATGAACATCTTGGTAGAGTTAGAACTATTGATTATGCTAAGGATGATGACGTTTCTGAAACTGATGAAATTATTGAAACCGAACACTTTGAAACACATGTTGTACCTAGCTCTCCTAGATATGAATTCCCTGTTATGCCTGAGGGTTATGTTATGGATGGAGAGGTAGCTAGGGACTTTCTTGCTTGTAAGGATGGAGATGATCTTAAGAAATTACTATGCAAGTGGAAAGAAAAATCTTTGAATGCTAGAATGCAATATGATCCTAAGTTTGCTACTTCACCTATCTTTGTTACTGATAAGGATTATGAATTCTCTATCGATCCTGAGTTAATTAATTTGGTTGAATCTGATCCTTTCCATGGTTATGAATCTGAAACTGTTGTGGCACATCTTACTAAACTGAATGATATAGCCACCCTATTTGCTCATGAGGAAAAAAATCGCTATTACTATATTCTTAAGTTGTTCCTTTCTTGTTAAAGGGTGATGCTAAGATATGGTTTAATTCTCTTGCTCCTGGTTGTGTGCGTAGTCCCCAGGATATGATCTACTACTTCTCTGAAAAGTATTTTCTGCTCATAAGAAATAAGCTGCCTTACAGGAAATATTTAACTTTGTGCAAATTGAAGAAGAGAGTCTCCCACAATCTTAGGGGAGGCTTCTCCAATTACTTAATGCTTTGCCTGATCATCCTCTCAAGAAAAATGAAATACTTGATATCTTTTATAATGGACTAACCAATGCTTCTAGGGACCACCTAGATAGTTGTGATGGTTGTGTTTTCACGGAATGAACTGTGGAACAAGCTGAACTATTGTTAAATAATATATTCAGAAATAATAATGATTGGACTCCTCCCGAACCACCACCTAAGCCAACTCCAAAGAAAAGAGGTATTCTATTTCTCAGTCCTGAAGATATCCAAGAGGCAAAGAAATCTATGATAGAAAAATGTATTAAAGTTGAAGATGTTAAGAATTTACCACCTATTTAAGAAATACATGGTCTTGATAACCCGACATAGGTAGTTGAGGTAAACTCTCTCTATAGATTTGATGAAGGTGATATTCCTTATAATAAGTTTGCTAGTCAATGCTTGGATGAGTTTGATAACTTTGTTGTTAAACAAGAAAATTTTCAATGCTTATGTTAGTAGACAATTGAAACGTCACTCATACAGAGACCTGCTATACAAACAATTTTTAACCCCTTTCCACAACGGCGCTTGGAACCGTCGCCAAGTGAGTGTGGGCGATAGGGGGTCCTTCCCACACGACCCAGAAACCGTCGGGGATAGGCCCTCCTGGCACACAAAATGAGCTCATGTGTGATCTGGCGAGGCATCGAAACCCAATCGTTTCCATTTGTATGTGTCGGCGTTTTGGGAACGGGGGTCCCCAGACTTGCCTGCCTGCGGCCTGCGGCATGGCTCAAAGGAGGCCCACGACGGCCCATCTTCATCAACGCAAGCTCAAGACCCTCGCGAGGGGCCAAGCCTCATGGGCGGGGCGACCAGAGCTTCTCGTGCACGGCCTCGTCGGGTTGGCTCATGAGGAGGCGGAGAGTTCAAGGGAGGGTACCTCGCGAGGTGCCCATGACGCAAGCCATGATTTACCAAGGGCGCCCGGGCGCCAGCCAGCCACAGCGTCCTCCTTTCCCCTTTGGTGCAAAGGGAGCAAGCGCAGCGAGAGCATCAAGCAAAGGCATCCGCTTTGATTGCAACAAGACCAAGACCAGCCCGAACGGCCGAAGGGAGTCATCGTGGAGCCCAAGCAAAGGCGTCATCACCAGAGCCTTTGGTCGGGCGAGGACCAACTTTAGTCGGGATAAGTGTACCCGCTGTTCCCCTTCAAAATGGCCAATTGTTGGCGCCTTCCCGCTCAATATTTGGGAAGAGGCCCAGGCCTTCGCCTATAAATAGGAGTAGCCGTCTCCATGGTAGGGGATCGCCCCCGGGATGAGATCGGAATCCTCACCAAGGAACCAATAGCTAGAGCAATGAACACCACCTAGCAGTTCATCACACCCACCAAGAATGCACCCTCGCAAGGCTGTTCTTCCCTGTACTGTTCCTCATCAGCCCAAGAGGCAATCCATCACACCACAAACTAGAGTAGGGTATTACACCACAACGGTGGCCCGAACTAGTATAAATCTTGTGTCTCTTGTGATGTTATGTTTAGTATTTTAGGTCCCTGCGATTCGGCGAGGTACGAGACGGTGGAGGGTTGGATCTCCGCGCGCACCCCAGTGTTCGAACCTCAAGGGTCTGCCGGAACCCGAAATCCGACATTTGGCGCGCCAGGTAGGGGTGCGCGGAATTTCCACCACCTCGTGTCCCGTCGCATCGTCATCACCATGTCCGCGACCAAGCGGGCAAACCAGATCCTTGGGCGGCGTGGCCCGCCCACAGAGCCGCTTCGCCTCAGGCGACCCGTGCCCAGGCAGCTCGCGGTCCCAGGGCTGCGGGCATGGGGCGTGGACAGCTTCGGCGGCCCTCACGCCACGGCAGCGCGGTCGGCAAGAAGGGCCTCCAATCACGCCGCGACCATATCACCGTACACCCGCCGAGCAGGCGAACTCGAGGGCCGCTCACGGTGGCCCGAGAGCTGCTGCAGTGCAAAGGCCGGAGAGCGGCGCGACGTCTTCTTGGAGCGAGTGGCGAGCTCACTGGCTTCGCCGCCTCGGGGCTCACCCTTCGCACCCAACTTCCATCTCGGGCCCAGGCGGCTCGCGCAGGGGGCTCAGCGTCTGCGGGCTCCAAAGCTACTCCAACACCGGGCGGTTGCCAAGACGGGCCGGCGGCAGGGGTTGCCCCCGCCCCCGGCCCGCGGAGAAGGACTCGACGTAACTCACGGCCTTGGTGGACCGCCGCACCACCACACGGTGGGGGCATCAGGCAGAGCGGCATGGCACGCTCAGCACTACAGCTTGGCCTTCGGGATGACGGCGCCAGAAGAATACGTGCCCCACATGATGGACCAAGGGCACCCGCATGAGGGAGAACAAGGCTCGCTCCTCAGCCCGAGCTGGGGGGATGAGGCGCCAGGTTTAGCTCTTCCAGAGCCTCGAGACGGTCCCACTGGTCACGCCGGGGCCACGATTATCGGGCATCTGCTACTTCCTCAAGAGCAAACATATGCTAACCATAGGTCGCAGGAGGTACAGGTCGCCACGATGAAGCGGCTGCCCCGCCTCAGCCTCCTACCCCTCGGGAGGGGGGCGCAGGGGCTGCCGGAGAGGGCAGAGATCTGACATCACCACCGCGGCGTTGAGCAAGGCGTTCTCGGGAGGTAGGCCTCTGCTGGGTGGCGCCTCGGGGCCTGCCTGGCGGAGGACCCGTGGTCGTCGGGGAACTGGCGACCGCTCTACCCCATCGGGCGGCCCCTGGTTTCCGGTCGTCGTTGATGGCACTAGAGTGTGGCGCAAGGCGGGCCCTCGTCTGGCGATATGAAGCAAGGCCGGTACTGTGAAGAAGGCCCAAGGTTCGTGAAGCTCGCCGCCCGTGACACTCTCATGTAATAATGAGGGGCTGTACAAGCCCGAGTCTCGGGGTGCCGGCCTCAGCCCCGGGCTCCCTCCCACGCCCAGTGGCAGCACTTAGCTCCGCGCTGGTGAGAAGACGTCCAAGACAAGACTAGGTGCCGGACGCGGCTTTTCTTCTGCTTTCTCCGCCTTTCCATTTGGTTGTCGCTTTCCCCAGCTGGATTTACCTTGGATTCGAATTTGAGATTTGCGTGTGTTCGGGGAAGGGGTGCTTAGTCTCGTTCGAGCAAATCTCTCGCATTTCAGTTACCACTCCGCCTCAGCTGCCTCCCCTCGCAAGCCCCTCGCGAGCCAGGCCAAGCCTAGCTTGCACGCAGCCCAGCCTGTCGCCGCCGCGTCCTCTCCGGAGGGTTTTTACTGCAGATCCTACGGATTCGATTAGGAGACACTCAGATCGCCTCAGCCTCCCACAGGCTATCTCAGGGCTCATACGAAACAAAGGTAAACCAGCCAACCAACACGTCGCTTAGCCAACCACTTGGCGCGCGCGTATGGGCGATGTAACACCTGCTAATACGATGAACACAAGTTTTACATGAGGGCTCCCCTCCCAAAATGCTCTCACAGCCATCGTGCCAAAACCTGAGTTCTATTCATGCAGGGTAGTGGAACAGGGACAATACATAATCAGTCGGATAAATCCCCAATGCGTCCTCGGGAGCACCTCCCGAGCCGTTCTTTGGCGTCGGGCCTCATCCTTTGTCTGCGTGGTCGCCGTCGGCGTCTGGGCCATTCACCACGCCGCCCTCATCGGTGCCACGACCACGCCGTCGTTGTCCGGCGAAGGCCGGACAAGAGCATCCACATTGTCTTCCATCCGGTCGCCAGTCGCCCGGACGGCTGGGAACTGAAGCGATAAACTGCGTCGAAGTCGAAGTGGGGTCCATGTCCCGGAGATGGCTGAAGACACGAGAAAATGCGCGCCAAGTAGCGCGGCTCCTCTCCTCCACCAACCTATTGGCCTCGACCGATCAAGGCGCCTCCACGCCACCACGTCGGTGAAGAATCAAGGTTGCCGGCAGAGTTAATCACAGGCGGCTCGCCAACTGCCGCCTTGCAGATATTACCCAAGGCCGCGTTGGCTCTTTCCCGGAGCGTGGCAAGCATGGGGCCGTGCTCATGCTCCAGGATTCGCCGCTGACGCATCTCGTCCGCATTCTGGCGCGCGACGGCCTCGGCCTCCTCCACCCGTTGGCGAAGAAGGAGCGCCTCGGCCTGAGAGGTGGTGGACTCCCTCTGCGCCACCTCGAGGGCGGCCCGAAGAGCATCGGCCCGCCGCGTCGCCTCCTCCAGCTTGGCCCTCAAGGCAGCAGCCCTCGGCCTCACCGGCCTTGATCAACCCCAGCCTCTCCTCAAGCTCGCGCTCGAGGTTCGAGCGCGCCGCCGCCACTCGGCGTCCGACCTCCTCCAGGACGCGGGCTTCCCGCGCAGCGACCTCATCCTCTGCCCGCGTCACCAGGCGCTCCCTCGTCTCCAAGCGCTCGTACTCGCGCGCGCGTTCGGCGGCTTCGAGCGTCAGCGCCTCCTCCCGCTTCTGGAGCTCCGCTGGGTTGCCGGAGGCCACCTTCATCGACGCGAGGGCTGCCTCGCGCAGCTCCACTTGCTCCTCCAATGAGTGACACCAGGCCAGGAGTTCCCGTGCCTGCTCCTCTGCCACCTCTCGCCGCCTGTTAGCTGCCCGGGCCTCCTCGACGGCCCGAGAACAGGCCTCCCGAGAGGCTGCCAGCGACGCCTTGGCCTCTTCATCATCAAGATCGCGCTGGTGGCGCGCAAGGGCGGCAGCGCCCTCCAGCTCACGCCTCTCCGCGGCCAGTCGCAGGCCCTCGGCCTCGAGGCGCGCGTCTTCGTCAGCGAGCTCTTCACCAAGAAGGCTCACCGCGTCAGCCGCCCTTCAAAGAAATCTTTGGCGAAGGGCGCGGCGCTCCCGGGCGCGCTCGTGCACGTCCTCCACACCATCGACCGCCCTAGGCGGGCGCCAGGAGCCGCAAATCAGCACTCCCCCTCCGGGCAGGGGGTTGGGAGCTGGCACCCTCGCGACGGCCGGGCACGCCGCGCCAGAAGCACGGCCTGGAGCCAGCCCATCCCCAGACGAGGGGCGCAGGAAGCGCCTCAGCCAATCGCCGTCCACGACCAGGCGAGAAGCCCACGGCAGGCTAGCTATGCCACGGGAAGGCTCGCGAGGAAGGGTCGCGAGGCGCGCAGGGCCACGACGCGCCCCGGGACGGTTCACCTCCCTGGTCGCCCTCACCACAAGGGCTCCACTGCTTGGAGCACTCAAGGACGGGGGAGGGGGCGAAGCCGGGGGGGGCGGCTCCTCACCTGTCTCCATGAGCTCGGCAGGAAGGGGCCTGCAGGGCAAGGATCAGTACAAGCAGCAGAAGAATCAAGAGCTGGAGAAGGAGAAGGCTTACTCATCAGTGGCGAAGTACTTCCTACGCTTTAGCAGGCGACAAGGGCAATCATCGCCCAAGGCCTCCCTTCTCTTCCGGAGGTCCTCAAAGTTCACGCGGAAACGACCCAAGATTTGAGCGCAGGGGTCAGCCTGCAGCGAGGGAGAAGCATCAAGGCGACCTGCGTCAGGGGCATCCGCCTGATGCGCGCTGCTGATCGCCTCACCAAAAGGAGCAGCATGGGACCTCGGGGGCTCCATCCGCAGGCGCTGCGGGCGGCTGCCTGCTGCCCTCAGCCGCGGTGGCATGAGCCTCAGGAGCTGCCCCCTCATGAGCATCGCCGGTCTTTGTCACCCCGGCGGGGGTCCCTTCAGCCTCTGGTGGCTCGTGCCTCCCTGCTCCGCCACTTGAGGAGGAGCCGCCTTGGCCGACTGGAAGGGCTGTCACCATCACAGGATTCTCGCGAGGCCCCTGGAGACCAGCGGGGCGCGGCCCCCATTCATCGAAGGTAGGCATAAGGTTCTCAAAATCACTCCTGTTCTGGCAGAGGTACAGCAAGGCCCCTCCATGCCGGATGCCACCGGGGTTGGCATCGCCAGTCAGGACCAGGAGCACTTTCCTTAGCGCTTCAGGCGTCAGGTCTTCTTCCTGGAGCCTCATTCGGTCACCAGGCCCGCTGAAGGCCCACATCCGGTGGGAATGGCGTTGGAGAGGAGCAACGCGGCACATCAGGAACTCCTTCACCACCCTGGGCGTTGTCACGCCAAGTTTTCTCAGGAACTCGAAGCGGTGCCAGACAAAGATGAGCCGAGGGCTTGAAAGCGTCTCCTGGCCCCAGCCTGAATTGGGGACAGCGGGCGAGGTTCGCTCCGATAGCAGGGGGCTGGGCACCCCCACATCCACGTACAACCACCTCTCGGTAACTCACCTGCGTAGGGAGGCTGAAGTCAATCCCTGAGGCCGCTGTCTCGGGCGCAGCGACGAAGCTCATGCACGCCGAGCATTGGGTGGGGTCGACAAGGCGCAGAGAGAAGTGGCGCAGCAAGGCAACCGAAGGAAGGATGCCCATCATTGCTTCACAAACGAAGGCGAAGACCGAGAGGAGAGTGATGGACTCAGGACCCAGATGCATCATGTGGATCTGATAGTGGGAAAGCACGGCATTGAGGAAATCGAAAGGGGAACCAGCCCGCCTACGCGTCGGCAAAATACCGGACCTCGGTGACTATCACTGCCGATGGAGAAGTGGGACACGGGCCAGGCCGTCGTCCTCCGCATTCGTTGAAGGTGGTGGCGAGCCGAACTAACCTTGCCCAAGCCCTCTAGATTGAGTATAATCGACGGGTCGACAATGGAGGCCGCCGTGGCCAGCGAAGCGCGCCGGAGGCATTGTGTTTCTTCCCTTTCCCCTTCTTCGTCGGAGCCATGGCGATAGAAAGGGGGAGGGGAGATTCGAGATTGGATTGGAAATGGAAGCTGGAGTTCGAGAGGGGGAAGCACAGGAGCGCACAATCAGCAGAGAGGGGAACGGATGTGTGCAGCAGCGTGTCCGCCTAGCAAGGCACGAAATAAGGAGGCGTGGGGAACAGTGCCGCCACGTCCAATCAACCGCCACCCAGCGTCGCCCAAGGCCGCAGGCTGTTAGGGGCCCTTGACGCCAACCGACTTGCCCTTTCGCCTCTCTGCCCGGCCAAGTTTGGGCGCGCCATGGGCCCGGGGGCTACTGTCGGCGTTCTGGGAACGGGGGTCCCCAGACTTGCCTGCCCGCGGCCTGCAGCGTGGATCAAAGGAGGCCCAGGACGGCCCATCTTCATCAATGCAAGCTCAAGACCCTCGCAAGGGGCCAAGCCTCGCGGGGCGGACGACCAGGAGCTTCCTCAGGCACGGCCTCGTCAGGTTGGCTCATGAGGAGGCGGAGAGTTCAAGGGAGGGTACCTCGCGAGGTGCCCATGACGCAAGCCATGACGACCAAGGGCGCCGATCGCCAGGCGTCGGCCAGCCTCCTCCTTTCCCCTTTGGTGCAAAGGGAGCAAGCGCAGGCGAGAGCATCAAGCAAAGGCGTCTGTTTTGGTGCAACAAGACCAAGACCAGCCCCAACGGCTGGAAGGGAGTCATCGTGGAGCCCAAGGAGGCGACATCACCAGAGCCTTTGGCAGGCGAGGACCAACTTTAGTCAGGATAAGTGTACCCGTTGTTCCCCTTCAAAATGGCCAATTGTTGGCGCCCTTCCCGCTCAATATTTGGGAAGAGGCCCAGGGCCTTCGCCTATAAATAGGAGTAGCCGTCTCCATGGTAGGGGGATCGGCCCCCCGGGATGAGATCGGAATCCTCACCAAGGAACCAATAGCTAGAGCAACTGAACACCACCTAGCAGTTCATCACACCCACCAAGAACAGACCCTCGCGAGGCTGTTCTTCCCTGTACTGTTCCTCATCAGCCCAAGAGGCAATCTATCACACCACAAACTAGAGTAGGGTATTACACCACAACGGTGGGCCGAACTAGTATAAATCTTGTGTCTCTTGTGTTGTTCTGTTTAGTAGTTTAGGTCCCTGCGATTCGGCGAGGTATGAGACGGTGGAGGGTTGGATCTCCGCGCGCACCCCAGTGTTCGAACCTCAAGGGTCTGCCGGAACCCGAAATCCGACAGTATGTACATCCCACACGGCGAATCCCAGAAAAACATTTCCGTTCGTATGTATATCACACACAGTTTTTGGTGTGGAAACGTTTGTGCAAGGTGGCCTAACGCAAACAGTTCTTTTCCGTAAGCCGTGTGTGATTGTTAATTGATTGAACGCGCCTACTTTCTAGAAACCGTGTGGGTTGTTTGAGTTCATCGCCCACAGTGTTGTCTGAGTAACTGTCTGCAATAGAAAACCCCAATAAGCAGGGTAATTAGCCTATTATTGATAATCCATGTAGTAATCAAATTGATATTTCTTATAAAACACACCAGATATTTCATATTCGTATAACGGCAACCAGGATTTCATAATCGAATTACATCAGATAGCTTCGGCACTCCGCTATGCCATTACACAACAGCACCAAGTTTCACATGCAACATCGGAAACCTTTGGAAAGTAGCATCATACATGGTAAATAGATAGATGAATCTCATCTGGGAAATTCCAGAAGCGGAAGGAAAATATTGAGCCTTCTGTGATGTTGAATGTCCTTGCAACTTTAGGCCAATGGCTATGGATAATTGCCTGCCCAACCTTCGTCCTCTTCAGGAAGACTTCAATATTGTACCCATGGGTGTTCAATTAATACCTTCCTCGCCTCTTGACCATGCAGGTGGTTTGAGAGGTAATCATCGGTGAACTGCTTTGAAAAGTACAGAAAACAAAGGTATGCATAAATCGCCGTTATAAATTTTGAAATGGCGCAAGGGGTAAAAACAAGGTAAAAGAGTTAGTACCATCCTATACTTGACTGATGTCTTCTTCATTGTGCAAACAAAGATCTTGTTGTTATTCGTTGCAAGTTTCTTCATCCTAACAATCTTTCTGAGTTTCTTGACTTGACTGATATTCATGGACATCTCATTTCCCCATATGCAAAATGAGTCGAACAGTGGGTCTACGCCTCTGACAGCAGGACCTACATGTGCAAGACCAAATTGTAAGAAACCTAAATATTAGAACGATTCTTGCAACTGCACAATAATGTGCTATTGGCGAAAGGACCATGCACGAACATACCTCGATAGTAAACTGCAGTGTCTCCCATTGTTTCCCTGCAACACACATAAGGAAGATCTTGATCAGGTTAACTGAGAGTTGCCATACTATCAGTAGAATATGTATTGAGTACAGCCAAATTTGATTTATTTCACATGCATAACAATACAAAATTGTACCTGCAGCAAATGAAAATCAAATTGCATAATTGAACCAAACAGTTAAATGGACAACAGACCAAATGAACCAAGACAGTTAACTGAGCATGACATTGCAGAACAGAAACATGTACTAGAAGATAAGACAGTTAACAAAACAAAGAATGCTTGAGAATAGTACTACGAAATGTAGCAATTGTTGGACCAAATTGTTAACTGAACTTTACATTTCAGAGGACCAAACTATTAACTGAACATTACATTTCAGAGGACCAAACTGTTAACTGAACATCAGATTACATATTAACATTACAGAGGACAAATCACTAGAAGGCACTAGCGGTGGCCTCGAGAAAACAGCACGAACTCTGTTTTAAAGTAGAAAACCGTGTGGCGGTGTTGACGGTGGCCTTAAAGACGAGGTGCTCCTCCAAGATCTGGCAGTCGACACACATAGCAGCCATAGCGACCTCGTGCGCGCGTGCGACCGTGATCTGCTTCTCCACTGCCAGATGCTACTGAGTTCCACGTTATACTGCGTGCAAAATGGCTGTGGGCGGCGCTTAATTGGAGGAGGGGGACAGTGATTTCGGTGGAAGGTGTTGCATCGTCGGTCGGGGCATGTGGGACGGGGAAGGGGGAGGATGGTGTGAGTGGGGTGTGGATTACCTGATCATATCGACGAGGCCACGCAGCAAGAAGAAGGGTCGGCGGCGAGGAGGCCGCACGGCAAGAAGAAGGGTCGCCGGCAAGGAGCGGCACTGCAAGAAGAAGGGTCGCCAGCGAGGAGGCGACGCTGCAAGAAGAAGGGTAGCCAGCGAGGAAGCGGCGCTGCAAGAAGAAGGGTCCTCGGCGAGGAGGCTGAGCTGCCAGTAAGCAGTAGTGAAGGTTTGAACTTGGAAAGCAAGGAGGAACAGTGGAATTGTGGCTTTTGGTAGGAGGGGGCGGGGAGATAGATATTTCCGCGGTGGCAGAAAAATTTCGCTCGGTGCCGCGAGAAACTGGCACGCAAGTGTAGTTCAAGCGGGGGTGGTGGACTGTAGATGACGAAGCTTCCTGCGTAAGCCAGACAAGACGATGCGCCAAGATATTTTATATCGCATCCCACACAATTCTTTCTAGTAAACTGTTTGTGGTATACCTAATTTTTTCCTTATGTTTTGAAAGATAAAATGTAGTTACGGAGGGAAAGGATGGTGAAGTGTATGCTAGAACATTTATGTACAGTGAACCTGCAACTACATGAGTGTCGTGTTTAAACTTGGAATTATTCCGGGTTCGTTTGGCATTTTAATGCATTAATTGAGTTTCTAGGCATTTAATGTGCATAATTCAAATTTGAACTACAAGCACATGCTCCAATGCACCAAAGTTTGTTGAAAAATCACGTGTGTGTCTTTGGGTGAATTTATAGGTCCCATGCAAGAAACGGGAATGAAATTCAAATATATGGGCGTCGTGGCTCGGCAGGGAACATTGAGAAACTTGGTTTTAAAGTTCCTAGAAATTCAAAACTAGACTAAAAATCATGAAACTTGGCATGGTGTCATTTCATGGCACCAACATGGAGGTGACATGTTCCCTCTCGGAACCACGAGCCCTCTTGAGAGAACCTATGGTTTGCAAGAAGCTTATAACAAAGCTTGTCCCAATTTGGCCAAAAAATTTACCACGGCATGTTGGTGCCATGTCATGACACCATGCCAAGTTTCATGATTTTCAGGCATGTTTTGGATTTACAGGAATTCAAAAACCAAGTTTCTCAATCTTTCCGGCCGAGCAACGACGCCCATATGTTTGAATTTCATTCGCATTTCTTGCATGGGACCTAGAAATTCACCCAAGGACACACATGTGATTTTTCAACCAAATTTGGTGCACTGGAGCATGTGCTTGTAGTTCAAATTTGATTTTTGCACATTAAATGCCCATAAATTCAATTAATGTATAAAAATGCCAAACGAACCAGGAATAATTCCAAAATTTAGCACGATAATTCTATTTGGTCTAATATACCTATGTTAAAAAATTAAGGCGGGAGAAGGCATTGTATGTCATTTCGCACACGGAGGTGACACGTTCCCTCTCAGAACCACGAGCCTTCTTGAGAGAAGCTCAAGTTTGCAAGAAGCTTATACCAAAGCTTGTCCCAATTCAGCCAAAATATTTACCACAACATGTTGGTGCCATGTCATGACACCATGCCAAGTTTCATGATTTTCAGGCGTGTTTTGATTTACAGGAATTAAGAAACCAAGTTTCTCAATGTTTCCAGCCGAGTAATGACACCCAGATGTTTGAATTTCATTCCCATTTCTTGCATGGGGCCTAGAAATTCACCCAAGGACACACCTGTGATTTTTCAACCAACTTTGGTGCACTAGAGCATGTGCTTGTAGTTCAAATTTGAATTATGCACATTAAATGCCCAGAAATTCAATTAATGTATAAAAAGGCCAAACGAACCACGAATACTTCCAAAATTTAGCACGATACTTCTATTTGGTCTAATATACCTGTGTTAAAAAATTAAGGCGGGAGAAGGCAGTGTATGTCATTTCGCACACGGAGGTGACATGTTCCCTCTCGGAACCACAAGCCTTCTTGAGAGAAGCTCCGGTTTGCAAGAAGCTTGTACCTAAGCTTGCCCCAATTCGGCCAAAAAAATTACCACAACATGTTGGTGCCATGAGAGGGGGAGCGCCCTGGTGGGTTGTGCCCAACCAGGGGCCCCTCTCTGGTGGTTCTTGGCTCGAGAAATTCTTAGTATTAATATAAAAATGCTCGCAAAGTTTCGTTCCATTCCGAGAACTTTTATTTTTGCACAAAAACAACACCATGGTAGTTCTGCTGAAAACAGCGTCAGTCCGGGGTTAGTTTCATTCAAATCATGCAAATTAGAGTCCAAAACAAGAGGAAAAGTGTGAGAAAAAGTAGATACGTTGGAGACGTATCAACTCCCCCAAGCTTAAACCCTTTGCTTGTCCTCAAGCAATTCAGTTGATAAACTGAAAGTGAGAAAGAAAAACTTTTATAAACTCTTTTGCTCTTGTTTGCATAAATAAGCTTAAACAGCACCTAGGGTTTCAACCAACATTATACCTAACCATGTCAACAATAACATTTAAAGATTATAATGACTCATATCAATGACATAATCAGCTAGCGAGTAATAATAAGATATCTCAGATAGCAACACGTTGTCAAAACAACCATGATATAATATGACAATAGTGGTATCTCGCTAGCCCTTTCTCGCATCAAGAAAACATACATACATAGCACCTCCAAAGTTCAAGCAGCGACTAAACATTGTTATTCATGGTAGAAAAGATCCAGTCATGATGCACCCAATATTAGCTATACACAATGCATAAATCATGAAAGTTGTGCTCTACTTAGTTTCTTGCGCTTGTTTTTAGAATGTGATGACACAACATAAAAGTAAATAGAAAGTCCCTTCGAAGAGGGAGGCAGGGATTTGCAGAGGTGCCAGAGCTCAATTTTTAAAACAGAGATAAATGATTATTTTGAGACATGCACCCTTCTTATTCACTTCACGACCATCAGTTATCAACATCTTCCATGCTAAGCACGCTAGTGGCGGTTCCCAAGCGGAAAGTAAAGGTTTTGACTCCATTGGGAGTTTTTGTTTGATTATTCAAGAGATGAACTCTTTTTCATGTTTGCAGTTTGGGACTGGGCATCCCTATTACCGCCCATTTCCTCGTGCGATGGTGAGTGAATAAACACTCGACCTAAGGATAACCCGCTTAGCACGGAAGATATCGACTACCTCCTGTCGTTCCATGAACGATCCAGGCACACAAAAAGGATAATTTTTAGAAGTTTTTAGAGGTGGCACATGAAAATTTACTTAGGACGGCAGGGTAATACTATATATAGGTAGGTATGGTGGACTCATCTGGAATAACTTTGAGTTCAAGGTTTTTGATGTACAAGCAGAATTCCCACTTAGTATAGGCGAAGGCTAGCAATTAAGATTGGGAAGCGGCCAACTAGAGAGCAACAGCGATCATAACTAGGCATTATGCATAAGTAACATTGGACACTAGCATGAGCAGGATATGAACATCATGAACATAAATATTATAGAGGCTATGTTGGTTTTGATTCAACTACATGCATGAACATGTACCAAGTCAAGCCACTCGAACATTCAGAGGAGGAGGATACCATATCATCATACTACATCACAATCATTTTACGCTATGTTGATATCCAAGATAAATCATTATTCGCTCCTAGCTACTTATGCATGGCATGAGAGCTGTAATCTCTAATTGTTATTGCAAACATGTTTAATCATAATGGGCTGAATCATGGGCACTAGGTTAAACATATTTACACAACAAGAACAAGTCGAGTTCATGCCAGTTTCTCTTTGCCACGGCCAGCTCATCGAATATCGTCATTATTGCCTTTCACTTGCACGACCGAATGATAAGAAAATAATAAAAATGCAATAGTGCCATGGGCTAAGTTGGAATCTGCAAAACATTTTATTCAACAGGAGAAGACAAGGTAAAATGGGCTCTTTATTAGTTCAATAGTTATTCATATGAGAGCCACTCAACATTTTCATCGAGGGCTTCTCCTTGGTACAACTCGAATAAAAAGTAAAGAAACCCAGAGAAACACACTGAAATATATTTGGAGTTTTTGGTTTTCTTCAACAAGCAAAAAATAAAATGCAAAAACGAGAAAAACTATTTACACGGGAAAGCTCCCAACAAGCAAAAGAAGAATAAGGAAATCTTTTTGGATTTTCTTTTTAACACTACTACTAAGCATGCATATAAAGTAAATTACTACAACTAATTTTCTTTGGTTTTTCTAAAGTTTTTCAAACACACAAGATGAAAGCAAGAAAATAAATCTAAGCATGGATGATGCAATGAAAAAGTATGAACACTGACAAATAGAATGATATGTGAACATGAATATAATGTCAGTGAGAAACACGTACTCCTCCAAGCTTAGGCTTTTGGCCTAAGTTGGTAATCGATCAGTAGCCTGGAGGGTAGTAGTCGGCGTGGTAGCTCACGGAAGCTCTTGGTGCGGATGCCTCAACATGCCGTGCAGCCACCACTGCTGCGTTGTGATCTCGGGCCTCACTCTCAAGAACAAATTATCTTTTCTTGTTGTGATAGTCAAAGAGAGCAGGCGCGGGCAAATATGTGTCCACAACATGTGATTTTTTAAACATTAGATTATAAGTGAAGTTATCAGCCCTTCCCGCGAGAATCTTATGCTCTTTTAAAGCATCAAAATCTAAATACCGAGTGGGCACTCAGCCCTCATGCTAAACGCGTGTCATATATTCCACCATAGAACAAGCCACTTTTGGCGTTATGCTGAAGTCTACGTGCAATAATCGCTCCAAGGTTATAATTCCTTTCGCCGGTGAGAGCGGTGTGAATGAGGCTCAAGTCTGGCGCACAAAGTATGCTACAGTCTTGCTTGCCCACTATGCATTTGCCGTTAAATAATGCGAAGTACTGAATTGCGGGAAAGTGAATGCTCTTTATTCTTCCTCGTCTCACTCCCCTATTTTCACCGTAACAAAGGCTAGTCAAGAAAGACTCATACTCAACCTTTGTTGGCTCATCTAGCGAACCCCAAAATGGAAGTTTGCAATGGTAAGAAAAGTTCTCTAGTGGAATAGTAAATGGGTTAGAAAAAGGTCTTGATAACCCAGAAGTGACTCAACAAATAGAGCTATGCTCCCCGACAACGGTGTTAGAAAAAGGTCTTGATAACCCACAAGTATAGGGGATCACAACAGTTTTCGAGGGTAGAGTATTCAACCCAAATTTATAGATTTGACACAAGGGGAGCCAAAGAATATTTGAAGGTATTAGCAGCTGAGTTTTCAATTCAACCACACTTGGAGATTAATTATCTACAGCAAAGTGATCAGTAGCAAAGTAGTTTGATAGTTTTGATAATAGTGACAGCAGCAACGGTAACAATAACAGTGATAACAGTAATTTTGTAGCAAGTGTAATAGTGATGATAGCAGTAGTGACACAGCAACATCAATAAGGATAAATTCATAGGCATTGGATCGGTGACTCATTGGATTATATTCATCACGTGACAGTTATAACCTAGGGCGATATGACACTAGCTCCAGTCCATCGATACAATGTAGGCATGTATTCCGTAAATAGTCATACGTGCTTTATTAACAGAACTTGCATGACATCTTTTGTCCTACCCTCCCGTGGCAACGGGGTCCATATTGGAAACTAAGGGATATAAAGGCCTCCTTTTTATAGAGAACCGGAGCAAACCATTTGTTGGGGAACATAGTAATTTCAAACATTTCCTACGCACACGCAAGATCATGGTGATGCATAGCAACGAGAGGGGAGAGTGATGTCTACGTACCCTCGTAGACTGAAAGCGGAAGCGTTAGCACAACGCAGTTGATGTACTCGTACGTCTTCACGATCCGACCGATCAAGTACCGAACGTACGACACCTCCGCTTGCAGATCGGTACCTCTGGAAATCGGTACCTGGTATTTGCGCCCCCAGAGACCGGACTCGTAGGGGGTAAGATTCGTATGTCTTCCTCTGATGTAAAGGGGCCCCCCTTAGAAGTGGCCTCCCTTTACGCACAGGGCTTTTTAGTGCATGTCTCTTGCCAATGAGACATGCTAATTGGTATGTTTGGAAACCAAACAGTGTAATAGGCCCTCCCCCCGAGGGTTGCCCTCCATCTCTACCTCACAGCACACGTTCAGCCCGATGACGTCCCTCGAACTCCGATCCAGCCGAGTGTTGAGGGAGAGTTTCGTTAGCACGATGGCGTGGTTATGATGTTGATGTTCTACCGATGCAGGGCTTCGCCTAAGCACCGCTACAGTATTATCGAGGTGGACTATGGTGGAGGGGGGCACCGCACATGGTTGGGAGAGATCAACTGATCAACTTGTGTGTTTAGAGGTGCCCCCGCCTCAGTATATAAAGGAGCAAGGGGTGCGGCCGGCCAAGGAGGGCACGCCAGAGGAGTCCTACTCCCACCGGGAGTAGGACTCCCTTCCTAGTTGGAATAGGATTCGGAGGGGAAAGAGGAGGAGAGAAGGAAGGGGGCGCCGCCTCTCCTTGTCCTATTCGGACTAGGGAGGGGCGGCCCAGCCTCGCCGCCTCCTCTTCTTCGTAAAGGCCCACTAAGGCCCATTTACCTCCCGGGGGGGTCCGGTAACCTCCCGGTACTCCGGTAAAATCCTGATTTCACCCGGAACACTTCCAATATCCAAACATAGGCTTCCAATATATCAATCTTCATGTCTCGACCACTTCGAGACTCCTCGTCATGTCCGTGATCACATACGGGACTCCGAACAACCTTCGGTACATCAAAACATATAAACTCATAATATAACTGTCATCATAACGTTAAGCGTGCGGACCCTACGGGTTCGAGAACTATGTAGACATGACCGAGACACGTCTCCCGTCAATAACAAATAGCGGAACCTGGATGCTCATATTGGCTCCCACATATTCTACAAAGATCTTTATCGGTCAGATCGCATAACAACATACATTGTTCCCTTTGTCATCGGTATGTTACTTGCCCGAGATTCGATCGTCGGTATCTCAATACCTAGTTCAATCTCGAAACCGGCAAGTCTCTTTACTCGTACTGTAATACATCATTCCGCAACCAACTCATTAGTTGCAATGCTTGCAAGGCTTAAGTGATGTGCATTACTGAGAGGGCCCAGAGATACCTCTCCGACAATCGGAGTGACAAATCCTAATCTCGAAATACGCCAACCCAACAAGTACCTTCGCGGACACCAGAGAGCTCCTTTATAATCACCCGATTGTTGTGACGTTTGGTAGCACACAAAGTGTTCCTCCGGTAAATGGGAGTTGCATAATCTCATAGTCATAGGAACATGTATAATTCATGAAGAAAGCAATAGCAACATACTAAACGATCGTGTGCTAAGCTAACGGAATGGGTCATGTCAATCACATCATTCTCCTAATGATGTGATCCCGTTAATCAAATGACAACTCATGTATCTGGCTAGGAAACATAACCATCTTTGATCAACAAGCTAGTCAAGTAGAGGCATACTAGTGACAATCTGTTTGTCTATGTATTCACACATGTATTATGTTTCCGGTTAATACAATTCTAACATGAATAATAAAGATTTATCATGATATAAGGAAATAAATAATAACTTTATTATTGCCTCTAGGGCATATTTCCTTCAGTCTCCCACTTGCACTAGAGTCAATAATCTAGATTACACAATCATGATTCTAACACCCATGGAGCCTTGGTGATGATCATGTTTTGCTCGTGGAAGAGGCTTAGTCAACGGGTTCCGCAACATTCAGATCCGTATGTATCTTGCAAATTTCAATGTCTCCCACCGACTAGATCCGAATGGAATTGAAGCGTCTCTTGATGTGCTTGGTTCTCTTGTGAAATCTGGATTCCTTTGCCAAGGCAATTGCACCAGTATTGTCACAAAAGATTTTCATTGGACCCGATGCACTAGGTACGACACCTAGATCGGATATGAACTCCTTCATCCAGACTCCTTCATTTGCTGCTTCCAACGCAGCTATGTACTCCGCTTCACACGTAGATCCCGCCATACGATGCTTTGTTTAGAACTGCAGCTACTGACAACTCCACCGTTCAATGTAATCATGTATCTTTTTTGCGATTTAGAATCGTCTGGATCAGTGTCAAAGATTGCATCAACGTAACCATTTACGATGAGCTCTTTGTCACCTCCATAAACGAGAAACATATCCTTAGTCCTTTTCGTATTTCAGGATGTTCTTGACCGCTGTCCGATGATTCACTCTGGATTACTTTGGTACCTCCCTACTAGACTTATAGCAAGGCACACATCGTGTCCGGTACACAAGCATTGCATACATGATAGAGCCTATGGCTGAAGCATAGGGAACATCTTTCATCTTCTCTCTATCTATCGCAGTTGGTCGGTCATTGAGTCTTACTCAACTTCACACCTTATAACACAGGCAAGAACCCTTTCTTTGCTTGATCCATTTTGAACTTCTTCAAAACTTTGTCAAGGTATGTGCTTTGTGAAAGTCCAATTAAGCGTCTTGATCTATCTCTATCAATCTTGATGCCCAATATGTAAGCAGCTTCACCAAGGTCTTTCATTGAAAAACTCTTATTCAAGTATCCCTTTATGCTATCCAGAAATTTTATATCATTTCCAATCAGCAATATGTCATCCACATATAATACCAGAAATGCTACAGAGCTCCCACTCACTTTCTTGTAAATACAGGATTCTCCGAAAGTCTGTACAAAACCAAATGCTTTGATCACACTATCAAAGCGTTTATTCCAACTCCGAGAGGCTTGCACCAGTCCATAAATGGACCGCTGGAGCTTTCACACTTTGTTATCTCCCTTTGGATCGATAAAACCTTCCGGTTGCATCATATACAACTCTTCTTCCAGAAATCCATTCAGAAATGCAGTTTTGACATCCATTTGCCAAATTTCATAATCATAAAATGCGGCAATTGCTAACATGATTCGGACAGACTTAAGCATCGCTACGGGTGAGAAGGTCTCATCGTAGTCAATCCCTTGAACTTATCGAAAACCTTTCGCGACAAGTCGAGCTTTGTAGACAGTAACATTACCGTCAGCATCAGTCTTCTTCTTGAAGATCCATTTATTCTCAATTGCTTGCCGATCATCGGGAAAGTCAACCAAAGTCCACACTTTGTTCTCATACATGGATCCCATCTCAGATTTCATGGCCTCAAGCCATTTTGCGAATCTGGGCTCACCATCGCTTCTTCATAGTTCGTAGGTTCGTCATGGTCTAGTAACATAACTTCCAAAACAGGATTACTGTACCACTCTGGTGCGGACCTTACTCTGGTTGACCTACGAGATTCAGTAACAACTTGATCTGAAGTTTCATGATCATCATCATTAACTTCCTCACTAATTGGTGTAGGTGTCGCAGAAACCGGTTTCTGTGATGAACTACTTTCCAATAAGGGAGTAGGTACAGTTACCTCTTCAAGTTCTACTTTCATCCTACTCACTTCTTTCGAGAGAAACTCCTTCTCTAGAAAAAATCTGAATTTAGCAACAAAAGTCTTGCCTTCAGATTTTGATAGAAGGTGTACCCAACAGTCTCCTTTGGGTATCCTATGAAGACACATTTCTCTGATTTGGGTTCGAGCTTATCAGGTTGAAGCTTTTTCACATAAGCATCGCAGCCCCAAACTTTAAGAAACGACAACTTTGGTTTCTTGCCAAACCACAGTTCATAAGGCGTCGTTTCAACGGATTTTGATGGTGTCCTATTTAACATGAATGCAGCCGTCTCTAAAGCATAACCCCAAAATGATAGCGGTAAATCAGTAAGAGACATCATAGAGTGCACCATATCAAGTAAAGTACGATTACGACGTTCGGACAAACCATTACGCTGTGGTGTTCCAGGTGGCGTGACTTGCGAAACTATTCTGCATTGTTTCAAATGTAGACCAAACTCGTAACTCAAATATTCTCATCCATGATCAGATTGTAGAAACTTTATTTTCTTGTTACGATGATTTTCAACTTCACTCTGAAATTCTTTGAACTTTTCAAAAGTTTCAGACTTATGTTTCATTAAGTAGATATACCCATGTCTGCTTAAATCATCTGTGAAGGTGAGAAAATAATGATATCCGCCACGAGCCTCAATATTCATCGGACCACATACATCTGTATATATGATTTCCAACAAATCTGTTGCTCTCTCCATAGTTCCGGAGAACGGTGTTTTAGTCATCTTACCCATGAGGCACGGTTACTTAAGTACCAAGTGATTCATAATCAAGTGG
The DNA here is from genome assembly GCA_021605145.1 of Aegilops bicornis. NCBI lineage: Eukaryota > Viridiplantae > Streptophyta > Magnoliopsida > Poales > Poaceae > Aegilops > Aegilops bicornis. The sequence continues at coordinate 89,154,476 of CM038672.1, forward strand.
TTCCAAAAGTCCATAAGTATGGAGTTTCTTCATGCGCTTTACACCGATATGACCTAAACGGCGGTGCCACAAATAAGTTGCACTATCATTATCAACTCTGCATCTTTTGGCTTCAAAATTATTAATATGTGTATCACTACTACTGAGATTCAATAAAAATAGACAACTCTTCAAGGGTGCATGACCATAAAAGATATTACTCATATAAATAGAACAACCATTATTCTCTGATTTAAATGAATAACCGTCTCGCATCAAACAAGATCCAGATATAATTTTCATGCTCAACACTGGCACCAGATAACAATTATTTAGGTCTAATACTAATCCCGAAGGTAGATGTAGAGGTAGCGTGCCGACCGAGATCACATCGACTTTGGAACCATTTCCCACGCGCATCGTCACCTCATCCTTAGCCAATCTTCGCTTAATCTGTAGCCCATGTTTCGAGTTGCAAATATTAGCAACAGAACCAGTATCAAATACCCAGTGCTATCATGCGAGCATTAGTAAGGTACACATCAATAACATGTATATCACATATACCTTTGTTCACCTTGCCATCCTTCTTATCCGCCAAATACTTGGGGCAGTTCCGCTTCGGTGACCGATGCTTGCGGTAGAAGCACTCGATTTCAGGCTTAGGTCCAGACTTGGGTTTCTTCTCCCGAGCAAAGAACTTGCTTGCTGTTCTTCTTGAAGTTCCCCTTCTTCTTCCCTTTGCCCTTTTTCTTAAAACTAGTGGTCTTGTTGACCATCAACACTTGATGCTCCTTCTTGATTTCTACCTCCGCAGCCTTTAGCATTGCGAAGAGCTCGGGAATCGTCTTTTCCATCGCTTGCATGTTATAGTTCATCATGAAGTTTTTGTAGCTTGGTGGCAGTGATTGGAGAATTCTGTCAATGACGCTATCATTCGGAAGATTAACTCCCAGTTGAATCAAGTGATTATTATACCCAGACATCTTGAGTATATGCTCACTGACAAAACTATTCTCCTTCATCTTGCAGCTATAGAACTTATTGGAGACTTCATATCTCTCAATCTGGGCATTTGCTTGAAATATTAACTTCAATTCCTGGAACATCTCATATGCTCCATGACGTTCAAAACGTCGTTGAAGTCCCGGTTCTAAGTCGTAAAGCATGGCACACTAAACTATCGAGTAGTCATCACCTTTGCTCTGCCAGACGTTCATAACATCTGGTGTTGCTCCTGCAGCAGGCCTGGCACCTAGCGGTGCTTCCAGGACGTAATTCTTACATCTTGCAATGAGGATAATCCTCAAGTTACGGACCCAGCCCGTGTAATTGCTACCATCATCTTTCAACTTTGCTTTCTCAAGGAACGCATTAAAATTCAACGGAACAACATCACGGGCCATCTATCTACAATCAAACATAGACAATCAAGATACTATTAGGTACTAAGTTCATGATAAATTTAAGTTCAATTAATCATATTACTTAAGAACTCCCACTTATATAGAAATCCCTCTAATCCTCTAAGTGATCACGTGATCCAAATCAACTAAACCATGTCCGATCATCACGTGAGATGGAGTAGTTTCAATGGTGAACATCACTATGTTGATCATATCTACTATATGATTCGCGCTCGACCTTTCGGTCTCCGTGTAACGAGGCCATATCTGTTATATGCTAGGCTCGTCAAGTTTAACCTAAGTATTTTGCATGTGCAACTGTTTTGCACCCGTTGTATTTGAACGTAGAGCCTATCACACCCGATCATCACGTGGTGTCTCAGTACGAAGAACTTTCGCAACGGTGCATACTCAGGGAGAACACTTATACTTTGATAATTTAGTGAGGGATCATCTTATAATGCTACCGTCAATCAAAGCAAGATAAGATGCATAAAAGATAAACATCACATGCAATCAATATAAGTGATACGATATGGCCATCATCATCTTGTGCTTGTGATCTCCATCTCCGAAGCACCGTCATGATCACTGAGGGAGTCCTGGATTAGGGGGTGTCCGGATAGCCGAACTATGACCTTTGGCCGGACTCCTGGACTATGAAGATACAAGATTGAAGACTTCGTCCCGTCTCTGGATGGGACTTTCCTTGGCGTGGAAGGCAAGCTTGGCGATACGGATATGTAGATCTCCTACCATTGTAACCGACTCTGTGCAACCTTAACCCTCTTTGGTGTCTATATAAACGGGAGGGTTTTAGTCCGTAGGACGAACAACAATCATACCATAGGCTAGCTTCTAGGGTTTAGCCTCTCTGATCTCGTGGTAGATCTACTCTTGTACTACCCATATCATCAATATTAATCAGGCAGGAGTAGGGTTTTACCTCCATCGAGAGGGCCCAAACCTGGGTAAAAACATCGTGTCCCTTGTCTCCTGTTACCATCCGCCTAGGCCGCAGTTCGGGACCCCCTACCCGAGATCCGCCGGTTTTGACACCGACATTGGTGCTTTCATTGAGAGTTCCTCTGTGTCTTCATCTTTAGGCCCGATGGCTCCTCCGATCAACAACGATGCGGTCCAGGTGAGACTTTTCTCCCCAGATAGATCTTCGTATTCGGCGCCTTTGCACTGCGGGCCAATTCGCTTGGCCATCTGGAGCAGATTGAAAGCTACGCCCCTGGCCATCAGGTCAGATTGGGAAGTTTGAACTACACGGCTGACGACCGCGGAGACTTGATCTTCGACGGGTTCGGGCCACAGCCAAGCGCGCCGCACTTTCACGATGGGCATGATCTAGCTCTGCCTCCGAACAGTGCCTTGGAGGCTGCACCAATGTCCGCTCCGACCCTTAGCTCGGAGTCGACTGCGCCGATCGAGGACGGGTGGCTGGACACCGCCTCGGGGGCTGCTATCTCTACGGCGGTTGAGCCGTACACCAACCTTTCCCTTTGCGAAGCTCGTGACTCCAAGGTGCCGGACTCCTCTCCGGACTCCAAACCTTCCGCGCCCCTGCCAATCGAATCCGATAGGGCGCCGATCATGGAGTTCACTGCCGCGGACATCTTTCAGCACTCGCCCTTTGGCAACATCCTGAATTCACTAAAGTCGTCTCTTTATCAGAAGAGCCCTGGTCGGACTATGGTCAGCAAGGTTGGGATGCGGACGACAAAGAAATTCGACGCCCACCCACCACCCACTTCGTAGACACTGTCGAAAGTTTAAACGACGTGATAGACTTTGACTCCGAAGACATCGACGGTATGGATGACGATGCAGGAGATAAACATGAACCAGCACCTATAGGGCACTGGACAGCCACCTCATCTCACGATGTATACATGGTGGACACACCTAAAGGAAGCGACAATGAGGAAAAACGGGACGCCACGAGGGATCATTCCCTCGAAAAGTAGTCAAAACGGTGACGTAAGCGCCGTTCAAAGTCCCGCCTCGACAAAGACAGCAGCCATACAGACCCAGCCATAGAGCAGGGCGAACCGGTGGACGACGAACATGCTAGCGAGCAACCGTCCGAACAGGACAACCTGGATAAACAATCCGTCCCCGGCGAAGATAACAGTCCGAACAATCTCACGCCAGACAAGTTTCTGGAGTAGAAGAACCTCCACAAAAGGCTCGTCGCCACTGCGCGTAGCCTGAAAAAGCAGAAGCGGAAGCTCAAAACAGCGGAAGACGCACTCAGAATCAGATGGAGCAAAGTACTCAACACCGCAGACAAATACGGCGACAGTCGCCGAACAAAGAGCTACCCAAAGCGAAAACTACTGCCCGAATTCCCGAATCAAAGAACAAGGAGGCCACCGGGTCGGATAGACGACTCCATGGCAAACATAGAGCGGCAAACGGCGCCGCACACAAGCCGGCACGCGATCCGCACAAGGATTCGCATCAAAAATATGGCCCAGTTAGATCTATCTACGGGCCAAGAAAGCAAGCTCTAGTAAGCAATGCAACGCATCAAGTATCCGAACATCACGGTACACCTAAATATAGGGGTGCCGCACACCCCCTATGTTTCACCGATGAGGTCTTTGGATTATGAATTTCCAGTGAGGTTCAAGCTTTGTAAACATAGAGGCATACGACGGAACAACAGACCCTGGAGTCTGGATTGAGGATTACATCCTCCACATACACATGGCTAGATGAGATGACCTCCACGCCATAAAATACTTACCCCTCAAGCTCAAAGGGCCAGCCCAACATTGGCTTAAAAGCCTACCTGAAAACACCATTGGAAGTTGGGAAGAGCTTGAGGATGCTTTTCGGGCGAATTTTCAAGGGACCTATGTCCGACCTCCGGATGCAGATGATTTAAGTCACGTAACGCAACAACCCGGAGAGCCAGCCCGAAAATTCTGGAACAGATTCCTTACTAAAAAGAACCAAATAGTCGACTGTCCGGACGCCGAAGCCTTAGCAGCTTTCAAACACAACGTCCGAGACGAATGGCTCGCCAGACACCTCAGCCAAGAAAAGCCAAGAACAATGGCCGCATTAACAAGCCTCATGACCTGCTTTTGCGCGGGAGAGGATAGCTGGCTGGCAAGATGCAGTACCAGCGACCCAAGTACATCCGAAGTCAGCGATGGAAACGGGAAACCGCGACGCAGCAAGGACCAGCGCCGTACCAAGGGAAACAGCCCGAAGAGCACGGCAGTGAACGACGGATTCAAAAGCTCTCGGTAGAATCATAAAAAACTGCCCCCTAAGGATAATAGGGACGAGCTATCCAACTTAAACAAAATCTTGGAACAGATATGCCAAATCCACAATACTCCCGGGAAGCCTGCAAACCATACCCACAGAGATTGTTGGGTCTTCAAGCAGTCCGGCAAACTCAACGCCGAACATAAGGGGCTCGACACACCAAGCGAGGACGATGACGAACCCCACAAGCAGAGCACTGGAAAACAAAAGAATTTCCCACAAGAAGTTAAAACAGTAAACTCACTCCACGTTACAAAAGGGAAAAACAGTGTGGCGCCCATAAAGATACGCGCCATACGGCCTATCCCAGAGGAGTCCCGCCACTGGTTGTTAAAACCAATCACCTTCGACCATCAGGATTACTCTGAAAGTATCCGGAATGCAGGATGGACTGCCTTGATATTAGATCCGATAACCGACGGACTCCAATTCACACAAGTCCTAATGGACGGCGGCAGCGATCTAAACCTGCTATATCAGGACACAATTCGCAAAATGGGGATAGACCCAACCACAATTAGCCATAGCAACACTTCCTTTCGAGGGGTAATGCCAGGCCTATATGCCCATTGTACGGGCTCTCTACTGCTAGAAGTTGTGTTCGGCTCACCCGACAACTTCCGCCGCGAAAAGTTAACCTTCCACCTCGCCCCATTTAAAAGTAGCCATCAAGCACTACTGGGACGCGAAGCTTTCTCCCGCTTTAACGCAATACCGCATTATGCATCCCTTACACTTAAAATGCCCAGTCCGCGAGGCATCATCTCCTTAAAGGGAAATATCGATTGTTCCTCGAGCGCGGAAGATTGTGTGACTGCCTTGATAGCCACACATTAAACCGGCCTCAAAGCACTTAAACAGGTCGTCCTGACCCCAGACACGGCTAGACGAGTCCGGCGTAAACATACAAGGGCTTAACAGACGCATACCCCCATACAAGGGGCTCCGTGCATGTACAACAAGAGACAATAAAGCTCAATTTGATTCATTTTTTGACTTGTACTTTGTTTATTTAATATAACGTACATTTCCGCACGATCTTTTTCAACTAAGTTCCTCTCTTTTACAGATGAACACCGTGCTACACCCGTCCAGGATACGGCACAACGGAGACACAAAGCAGACGTGCAAGAGGGACCCGTTGCAAGGATTCTTTTCAGATTAAGACCTGCGTAAACCTTTTTTTGTCTCTTGTTGATACACATCCCCGGTTTCTTGCTATAACCGAGGAGGAGGTGGCGTTTTGGCATGGGTCACGTCGAAATTTTGTGCGTGCACGGACACGTGGGCTTATTACCAAGGGCGTTGTTCGGCCCGTTTCCATAAAGACCGAATACCTTAGGGAGTGTTCGGCGTCTCGAGTTAGGCCTTATATGCATCAGCTCCGAATCATGTCTTTCGTCAAATGTTGGGTTTGCCCGGCTCCTGTGTTTTTTTGCCTTACGTTCCGCTCTATCGGCTAAGGCGGCACCAGGAGAACTACTGCGATTGTGCCCCGGTTCAGCCAGGCGAGCACCTCAGTAGAGAAAGCCAAAAATTGACTGTCATGATATAGCGTGAGACTGGTCAACCACTTGATGACCCGCCGGAATCTTTAGAATTGTGTGCGTGGGGGCTGAAGCCGAAGACTGCCATCTTTCAAGTTATATACACATACGCGTCCCGAATTCGGGTGAGCGCGGTGCCCGTAGGGGCTATATAGTAGCCCCACTGTCGAACTCCTATGGCTAAGTGAAAGAGATAAAGCATTATAGTCTGGTTGCCTAGTTTGTTGCGCTATCACCTCCTTTATAGGACCAAGACGTTGGATTAAGTGTGAAAATGCGCTTTTTGCAAACACCCCCGCATTATGTGCGTGGGGGCTGAAGCCGAAGACTGCCATCTTTCAGGTTATATACACATATACATTAACAGCCGCACAAGAGGTATTTTAATTCTTGAAGGCACAAGTATAAAAAGCTCTTATATTCCATCGAATCATTGTTTCACAAATAATACATGTTATTCGAACATAATATCCTTCGAGCACTGTGTCTCTATTAAACGAGCGCCCTGCAGGACTTCCTCAAAATAGTGCTCGACAGGTACTCGGCTTCCGTCCGAACCTTGGGATGCAACGCCGGTGGCCTTCATCTCCGCCCAGTATGTTTTGACATGGGCAAGAGCCATCCGTGCACCCTCTATGCACGCTGACCTCCTCATTGCATTGATATGCGGCACCGCACCAAGGAACTGCTGCACCAAGCCAAAATAACTCTTCGGCTTGGGCCTTTTCGGCCACAAATGACTCACGACGTCCTTCATGGCAAGTCCGGATAACCTATTCAGCTCCGCCCATTCATCCAAACGATCGGTTAATGGAAGTGGGCGCTCTGGATTATGTAACTGCGACCAAAAAAGCCTTTCCATTTCGTCATCCTTTTGATCCCGGAAGTGTTCGGCCGCGTCCGCGGCACTTGCCGCCAAGTCCAGATAAGCATCCCCCGAACTCCACAGCCGGTCCAACTGAGCATATTTAGGATCCACAAACTTCCTCCGCAGTAGAAAGGGCTTTCCAGCCACGATATCTCCGGCCTGACGTAGCTCCTCCTTCATTTCCCTCATCGCAGAGTGAGCATCCTTGGCCTCGGTAGTGGCCTTCTTCAGGTCCTCTTGTTCCGCCTGGTCTTCTTTTTCAAGAAGCTTGCAGCGGTCGGCAGCATTCTTCAACCTCACGGCCATCTCGGCCATTTCCTTCTTGCTTCGGCAGTGAGCAGCCTGTTCGGCTTTTAGCTCTTCGGCCACCTTTAAGGCAGCCGCGTCACTTTTTCTGGCCTGCTCCTTGGCTCGGGCAAGCTCCGCCCGAAGGTTCTCCATGGCAGCAACACCATCTGCATCAAGCATACATGTTGTAAGGCACGAACATTAAGCTCCCATACCAGGTGTCCGCGGAGAAATTACATACCTTGTGACTCGTCAAGCCGCTTATTGACAAGCGTGATGTCGGCATCCGCGGCGTCAAGTTGCCGCTTTAGTTCGGCAAATTCATCAGTCCGGCTAGCCACCGGACACTTCGCCACCTACATAGGTAGGGCGACATATTATACCTGGGGTTATGATCCTCGGCGCGCTGTCATTTGTTACAACGCACCGAGCCTCAGGGGCTACTATCTACACAGGGCGCATTTTATATGCGGAACTATCAAAAGGTACATCATTTTGCGTACCTCAAAACCTGTCAGTAAACTTCTGACGGCTTCGTGCAATCTGCTCTCAGCAGATGAAATCCTTTAAATCACCGTACCATTAACGCATGGTGATCTTCTGAGATAGACGCTCGCCCGAGCAGATCCTTCAGCTCCTCCGACCGTGCACCAGGCGGTGCCGGACTCGTCTGATGGCCTTTTTCGAAGGCCGGACACGGAGGGCTTTGGGGGGCCCTACGACTGCCCTCCGCCCCTGCCGGATTCGGAGAAACCCTTCGTGACGATACCTCAGGATCATCCGCCTCGCTAGGCGGTACGACAGGGGGAGGTGTTCCGCTCTCCATCATCTCCGGACGAAGATCCCTTGAAGATGAGCTCTGCTGAGAAGGGCTGAGATCCGAACTACAAGGTAAAATTTCGGTTATCTTTAGAAATAAAACAGGGATGTCTCTTATTTTAAAACTCCCTCTCTACTTACGGCTCATTTGGAGGATGATCTCCTTGGGGACATAGTGCGGCCGGGCATCTCTGGCCTTGAGACCCTCTGGCGAAGATTTCTTCCCCCGCTTTGAGGCCTTGGTCTCCGGGTCTTCAGAGGCGGTCCTCTTCTTTCCCTCGATGGAGGGATTCTCGATCCCTCCTTTCCTGACTGCCTCCTTCATGGAGGCAGTAGCTTCCTTGTTCCCCTCTTCGCCTTCTTCCAAAGGCGCAGCCTCCAGCATCTTGGTTAACACGGGATCCGGCATGGTCTCGGGGAGGGGGGCCGGACACCTGATCAGTTTTGCTTTCGCTATCCACTCCTGTTTAAGGGACAACTCTTTTAAGGGCAATTTTATGACAAATATACGGATAGCATGTCCGGGTACAGGACTACTTACTTGAGTATCCGGGCGATTGCAGCTCAGACCTGCGTCCTCGGTCAAGTCCGGACAAATTGCTTGTGATCCGAAGAACAGTTTGTACATCTCCATGGGCGTTGTGCCCATAAAATGTTAGAGAGCTCGTGGTCCCTCCGGATTCCCCAAAGGCGGAGGGGGCGACGTTTGCAGGGCAGGGTGCGACGAATCAGCATGACCTGCGCTACTACGACCAGATTGATCTCTCTCTCTAGGAGGTCTCGAATACGGCCCTGCAACAAGGGCACGTCCTTGGACGGCCCCAGTCAAGCCCTTTATTGACCCATGACGCCAGCCGCGGTGGAGGACCCGAGCGAAAGGCAGGTGGCGCCACCCATTTGGTGCCCCTGGGAGCTGTGATATAAAACCACTCTTGTTGCCATAGGCTGAGCTCCTCTTGAAAAGAACCCTCGGGCCATGGAGCGTCAGCATTCTTGCTTATAACAGCCCTTCTGCACTCTGCCTGTTGCCCCTCGATCATCTTCGGCTCCACTTTGAAGTTCTTGAGCCACAATCCGAAGTGAGGGGTAATGCGGAGGAAGGCTTCGCATACAACAATGAATGACGAGATGTGGAGGATGGACTCCGGATCCAAGTCGTGAAATTCCAGCCCATAATAAAACATGAGCCCCCTCGCGAAGGGGTCCATCGGGAAGCCTAGCCCCCGAAGGAAGTGAGGCGCGAACACCATGCTTTCATCGGGCTTGGGAGTGGGAATAACCTGCCCTTGGGCAGGCAGCCTATGCGAGATTTCGCCGATTAGATACCTGGCATCTCTTAGCTTTAGCACGTCTTCTTCCGTAGCAGAGGAAGGCATCCACCGGCCTTGAAGGTTGAAGCCGGACATCATCGAAGGTCCGAAGCGCCTGAATCTGGAGCTTTGGGTGTTGGAACTCGAGGCGAGGGGCGGATTCGATTGAGATTGAAAGAAAGGAGCGGAGCCTTGGTCTCTATATAAAGAGGTTGAATACCAAGAGCCCTCCCCGTGACCGTTTGGGACTCGCCTTCGATAGAGGAGGCGTGCCAGCGGGCACGGCTTTACCACGCCCGTATTAATGAGAATCCCAGAATTAGGGGACACGATCTCTGCTTTGACAAGACGTGCCAAGGAACCCGCCTCGCTAAACGCGCTTAGGTGGGACAGTAAAAACGATTCGAATAAAGGCTTTGCCGTGGTGTGATGTCACGCTGCGGAATACCTCAGCAGATTGAATTTGTGTAAATATTATTCTCTCTACGGTGGTATGTGGAACTTATTTTGCAGAGCCGGACACTATCCTCGTGTTCAAAACCTTCTATGAAGAATTCGGAGGAGGAACCTGCCTTGCAATGCCGAAGACAATATGCGCGCCGGACTCGTCGTCATTGAAGCCTGGTTCAGGGGCTACTGATGGAGTCCTGCATTAGGGGGTGTCTGGATAGCCGGACTATGACCTTTGGCCGGACTCCTGGACTATGAAGATACAAGATTGAAGACTTCGTCCGTGTCCCGGATGGGACTTTCCTTGGCGTGGAAGGCAAGCTTGGCGTCTGGATATGTAGATCTCCAACCATTGTAACCGACTACGTGTAACCCTAACCCTCTTCGATGTCTATATAAACCGGAGGGTTTTAGTCCGTGGGGCGAACAACAATCATACCATAGGCTAGCTTCTAGGGTTTAGCCTCTCGATCTCGTGGTAGATCTACTCTTGTACTACCCATATCATCAATATTAATCAAGCGGGAGTAGGGTTTTACCTCCATCGAGAGGGCCCAAACCTGGGTAAAAACATCGTGTCCCTTGTCTCCTGTTACCATCCGCCTAGACGCACAGTTCAGGACCCCCTACCCGAGATCCGCCGGTTTTGACACCGACAATCACCATCGTCACCGGCGCGACACCTTGATCTCCATCGTAGCATCGTTGTCGTCTCGCCAGTCTTATGCTTCTACGACTATCGCTACCGCTTAGTGATAAAGTAAAGCATTACAGGGCGATTGCATTGCATACAATAAAGCGACAACCATATAGCTCCTGCCGATTGCCGATAACTCGGTTACAAAACATGATCATCTCATACAATAAAATATAGCATCACGTCTTGACCATATCACATCACAACATGCCCTGCAAAAACAAGTTAGACTTCCTCTACTTTGTTGTTGCAAATTTTACGTGGCTGCTACGGGCTTAGCAAGAACCGTTCTTACCTACGCATCAAAACCACAACAATAGTTTGTCAAGTTGGTGCTGTTTTAACCTTCGCAAGGACCGGGCGTAGCCACACTCGGTTCAACTAAAGTTGGAGAAACTGACACCCGCTATCCACCTTTGTGCAAAGCACGTCGGGAGAACCGGTCTCACGTAAGCGTACGCGTAATGTCGGTCCGGGCCGCTTCGTCCAACAATACCGCCGAACCAAAGTATGACATGCTGGTAAGCAGTATGACTTATATCGCGCACAACTCACTTGTGTTCTACTCGTGCATATGACATCTACGCATAAAACCTGGCTCGGATGCCACTGTTGGGGAACGTAGTAATTCAAAAAAATTCCTACGCACACGCAAGATCATGGTGATGCATAGCAACGAGAGGGGAGAGTGATGTCTACGTACCCTCGTAGACCGAAAGCGAAAGCGTTAGCACAACGCAGTTGATGTAGTCGTACGTCTTCACGATCCGACCGATCAAGTACCGAACGTACGGCTGAAAGTGCAACTATCCCTAGGTGGTTTTGGTAATTCATAACAACATATAGCTCATTGAGCTAATTCTATTCCAAGATAAATATTTCAGGAAAGCTCAATGAATGGCATGGCATGGATGATGAAAGTGGATCCCTAAAAATATTAAGGACAAAGGATTGGCTCAAGCTCAAAAGCTCAAGACTCTTCATTTTACATTTTAGTGATCCAAGATCACATTGAGTCTATAGGAAAATCCAATACTATCAAGAAGGGATGAGGTGTTTCTTAATGAGCCTTTTGCTCCATGTGCTTAGTGATATGCTCCAAAACCCTCCACTACTTTCTCACATCCACATATGACCTAAACCTAAAGTCAAACTCGGCCCTACCGATTCTTTCTATCCGGCGCCACCGAGTTCAGATGTCATAGCCACTGCCACAAACCCTAGGCAAATCGGTTTCACCGATAGGGATCTCGGTCTCATCGAGATGGGATTGTAATCTCTCTGTTTCCCCTTCGTAACTTTTCGGTCTCACCGAAAGAGCGAATCGGTCCCACCGAGATTACAATGTAAACTCTCTGTTTCCCTTTTGTAACTTTTCGGTCTCATCGAAAGAGCAAATCGGTCCCACCGAGTTTACCTGACCAACTCTCTGGTTAGCCAATTACCAGAATCGGTCTCACCGAGTTTGTGTAATCGGTCTCACCGAGATTACATTATGCCCTAACCCTAATCAAATCGGTCCTACCGAAATGCATGTCAGTCCCACCGAAAATCCTAACGGTCACTAAGTTTACTAAATCGGTCTGACCGAGTTTGATGATTCAGTCCCACCGACTTTGGTAAATTGTGTGTAATGGTTAGATTTTGTGTGGAGGCTATATATATCCCTCCACCTCCTCTTCATTCGTGGAGAGAGCCATCAGAACAAACCTACACTTCCAACTTACCAGTTAGAGAGAACCACCTACTCATGTGTTGAGGCCAAGATATTCCATTCCAACCATATGAATCTTGATCTCTAGCCTTCCCCAAGTTGCTTTCCACTCAAATCTTCTTTCCACCAAATCCTATCCTATGAGAGAGAGTTGAGTGTTGGGGAGACTATCATTTGAAGCACAAGACCAAGGAGTTCATCATCAACACACCATTTGTTACTTCTTGGAGAGTGGTGTCTCCTAGATTGGCTAGGTGTCACTTGGGAGCCTCCGGCAAGATTGTGGAGTTGAACCAAGGAGTTTGTAAGGGCAAGGAGATCGCCTACTTCGTGAAGATCTACCGCTAGTGAGGCAAGTCCTTCATGGGCGACGGCCATGGTAGGATAGACAAGGTTGCTACTTCATGGACCCTTCGTGGGTGGAGCCCTCCGTGGACTCGCGCAACCGTTACCCTACGTGGGTTGAAGTATCCACCAACGTGGAAGTACGATAGCACCACCTATCGGAACCACGAGAAAAACATATGTATCTCCAATTGCGTTTGATTCCTCCAAACCCTTCCCTTTACATTCTTGCAAGTTGCATGCTTTATTTTCCGCTGCCTATATACTCTTTGCATGCTTGCTTGAATTGTGTGAAGATTACTTGACTTGTTCTAAAATAGCTAAAATCTGCCAAAGTCTAAAATGTGCTCCAAAGTCAGCTTGACAAGTTCAAAATGAAGGATGGTGAAGGTGTCGCTGAAATGTACTCTAGGCTTGCTCTTATCACAAATGAGATTGCCGGCTTAGGAAGTGAAGAGATGACCGATAGATTCATCATCAAGAAGATCCTAAGAGCATTGGATGTAAAATATGATACCGTGTGCACATTGATCCAAATGATGCCCAATTACAAAGATCTCAAGCCTACAGAAGTCATTGGAAGAATTATTGCTCATGAGATGTCACTCAAAGATAAGGAGGAACTTCACAACAAGTCGAGTGGTGCTTACAAAGCCTCATGTGAAGACCCCACATCATCAAGTGAGAAACAAACCTTCAATGAGGAATTGAGCTTAATGGTGAAGAACTTCAACAAATTCTACAAGAGTAGAAGCAGAGAAAGAAGCTCTAAGTCAAGGTCCTACAATGACAAAAGATCTTCTAGTCGAGAGCGCAATTGCTACAATTGTGGGAGACCCAGACACTATTCCAATGAGTGTATGGCACCCTAGAAAAGAAGAGAAGATTCTCCAGAGAGAAGAAGCAGAAGAGAAGAATCACCACCAAGAGAGAGAAGGAGTAGAGATGATCGTTATGAACGAAGACCCTCACGGAGAAGCAAGGATTCGGAAAGGAAGGACAAGTCATCAAAGAGCTACACAAAACGAAGACATCAAGCTCATGTTGGTGAATGGGTATCCGGCTCCGACCCCGACCATCACTCCGAGAGAAGCTATCACTCCGACTCCGAATACAATCAAGATGAAGGTGTTGCCGGTCTAGCACTTGTGTCAACCAACTCCTACGACATATTTGAATCACCAAATGAAGGAATTGGCAGATGCTTCATGTCCAAAGGTCCTAAGGTAACACACCCCGAGTATGTTGATTTTGATGTTGATGAAGATGACTTGCTAGGTGATGATGATTTACTTGTTGACAACTCTAGTGATGAATACTATGATGGAACGTCAATTAATCATGCTAATCAAGTTGAAACGAATGACAATGATACGGAGAAAATTGAGTGTCTAACTAATGAACTAAACACTCTTAAGTTAGCTCATGAAACTATCTTTGAAGATCATCAAGAAATTTTAAGGGCTCATGAGAAGTTACGCTTTGAAAAGCTCAATCCTGAGCAAGAGCATGAGTTCTTAAAGGCGATCAATGATGATCTTCGTAAGAAAAGTTCTTCTTACATTGCCAAGCGTTTACTCTTATCTACTTACATGCCTCAAGTCAAGTCTAGTAACAAGAACAAGAAAGATTCTTCTTCTAGTAGTAACAATCACAATGCAAAATCCAATATTGTTGCTTCTAGTAGTTCTCTTGATTCCACTAATGATCCTCTTAGCCAAGTTACACTTGAGCAAGAAAACAGCTTATTGAAGGGAATTATAGAGAAAGGTGTATACAAGAGTCTTGCCGGGAGTAAGCAATTTGAGGACATTGTGCATAAGCAAGGAAGGCACCGGAAGAATCAAGGTGTTGGTTTTGAACGAAAGTTCAATGCCAATGGAGTTGAGTGGGAAGAAGATCAATACCCCAAGACGAAGTTTGTTTCTAAACAAGAGAAGTATGATCCTACTTCCTTCAAGGGAACACACGCTCAAGATGATCTTCCACCACAAGACCACAAGAACAAAGGCAAGGACAAGCTTCAAGAGGAGATAGATGCATTTGAAGAAGCACCTAAGGCCTTGGTCAAGTGGATTCCCAAGTCTACGTCAAGTTCTACTTCATCAAGTACAACTACTACACCAAGGATTCCCATCAAGTTGATGTGGATCCTGAAGAAGAAGAACTAGAGAGTTCTTGAGGGTGACTCCGCCAACATTTTTCACTCATATCATTATGGCAAGGACAAGTGCAATCAACTTCCATATCTTGCACTAGTTCAAGGAGTCACAAACCCTCATGTTGGTAAGGCAAGGGACAAGGTAACCTAATGTTTTCATGGACATCATTTTGTGTGTGCGTCACTCTATGTCTATGGATATCCTTGTTTGTTCCTTGTGGGACTAACCCATGTAGGTATTGAAAGTGCAACTCACTCCAAAGGATTGCTCCAAACAATCTACATCAACATTGAGCATCCACATCTTCAACACCTACATGAAGTCATCATCGACAAAACCCAAGGTTAGTTTATCCCTTTAAGGGGGGATCTCACATCTAGGGGGAGCTTAACTCTAAGAAATGAGTCAAAGCAACTCTAATGATGTGAACACATAAATGCTTTATGTAGAAGTGGTAACCCCACTTGAGCTTAAACGATGAGTATGACCTATGATCAAATGTTCTCATTTGACTCCTAAGTCAATATACTCATATATAGGTGACCTAGTCATCGCCAATTGTTTGATAGATGCTAGAATTGGTTGTGCATGCTTTGTCACATATTTCATTTGTCATCTTATTGTGTGAGCATGTTGGTTGCATAATTACTCATTCGAGGACATCCACTTGTTGTTTTCATTGTTTGGCTTTTGTTTATTTGGCCAAGTGGATGGACAAGAATGCCTAAGAACCTTCTCTAGCTATCTATGCCTTTCTCGTCTCAAACTCTATTCATGCTACATCACAAAATTTGATCAAGTCAGATTCGAACCACTCTGTGTGAGGAGCACTTTCGAGTCCCGATTCATCATAGACTTAAACTTCCAAAACTTCTTTGTGATTTTCGGTCCGACCGATTCCTCCATTTCGGTCATACCGAGATTACTAAGTCGATCTAGGTTTTCATCTCGGTGCAACCGATTTGTACTTTGGTCACACCGAGTTGCTATAACTGTTCACAGTTTTGCATCTCGGTGCCACCGAGTTGTACCACTTTCGGTCACACCGGCAGTCGGGCTATATATATCGCGGGCAAAATTTGGAAAACTTTCTCCGAATCCTCTCGCCAAGATAGCTCGCTCTGCCAACGTGGTCTCTGGATCGTCGACTTCATCGCCATGACCGCCTCCGATCATTTGGTCTCACTTGCCGTCAGCGAATTCTCCTCCGCCCGTTGCCGCCGTGGCGAGTTCCGCCGAACTAGGGTATGGACTCGATCACGGTGCTTTCCTCGTCCGATTCTCGACATTGTGAACATTATGCATCTTGCCACGATTGAATCACTCCTATCCAGTCAAATCAATCCTTAGAATAATTGCGATTCGAAAATTTAGGGTTAGGTTTCCGCCGAAACCATCTCGGACCCACCGAGTTGAAAAAATCGGTCCCACCGATTTGGCTGATTCCATTGCACTTGTAAGTCTCGGTCGACCGAGAATTACAAATCGGTGTGACCGATTTCTGAACTTTGTGAAACCCTAGCAGTCTCGGTGCCGCAAGCTGTGACTCGGTGCGACCGAGTTCACTAGTTTAGGTTCCAAAACTGCTTCGGTATCACCGAGTTTGAAAATCGGTAGATCCGAAATGTTTTCAGTGGGAAACTAAAACTTAGTTTTTTGAATCATTATTTTGCAAAAATCTCTGCATTTTGTGATGCTCATCCACTCTACCTCATCTATAACTATTCACAGGGTTAGCAGTCAGTTGGACAGCATGTCAGACCAGAGTGATAGCCAGAACAAATCTGAAGAGCAGATCCAGATGAGCGAGGGCACTAGTCCCTCAAGCAGCTCAGATGAGGGGAGCAGGAACACTCCGAGCAATTTGCCCAAGGCTGCCACAAGGTCAAGAAAGAAGAAGACCTCAGAGTCTGAGGATGAGGATTATGTGGCAGTTGAGGATGAGCCAAGCCCCAAGAAGAAAGTGCTCAAGAGGGAAGTCAGTTCATCTGCAGTGAAGCCTGGATTGAAAATCAAAAGGCCAGCAGGCAGACAGCCCATGTCCAAAGCTAGAGTGTCTACTCAAGCTCCTTTGGAATCTCAACCCAAAGAGCATGTTGCTTCAAAAGGAAAGAAAAGGAAAGAAAGGGTCAAGAATACCATGGCAAGAGTGATTGGGAAGCCTTCCATGATGGAAGAAGAAGAAGAAGAAGAGACTGCAGAGCCTGAACCCAAGGCACTAAAGCTGATGGGTGATGCAATCAAGTCAGGGACTGCAACTTCCAAGCCCAAAGCTGCCTCCAAGCCCAAGAATGCACCCAAGAGGAATACCGAGGAGCATACCAAAGAAATTAAAAGAACAAGGCTCTATTGCCTGAGGTTGAAGCTGAAGAAGAAGAAGAAGGGCAGGTCCTAAGGAAGCTCAAACCCAAGATCCCAGACCACAATGATGCTCATTTTGTGGCTGAAAACATGAAGATCGGGAGAGATAATGGGTTGAGGCTATGGAGAGAGACAGATCCATATGCCACAAGGAGAAGGACTGCTTTGGATTATAGGTTCCACACCAAGGAGCAGCAGGACTTTTATGAGACTGTCTTGCTGGATAAGAAGCCCATAGTTTGCGATATGAGATGGGTCAACTGGACCTACATGAAGGAGAATGCAGAACACTACCCTGGAGTTTATGACAGCTTCAGTGCTTATGGAGTGGCTGATTTTGTTGGGCAGAAGCTCACCAACTGGAACGATGAACTTATCATGCAATTCTACTCCACAGCACACTTCTATCCAGATGGCAGGATAGTGTGGATGTCAGAAAGAACCAGATATCAGTCTACCATAGAGGAATGGGCCAAATTGATCAATGCCCCCAAAGGAAAGTGAGGATGACCTGGACATTTATGGTAAGAAGAAAATGGACCATAACTCAATGGCACACATGTACAAGGATATCCCAGATGATGCAATTGAGACCTTCAAGTTTGGATCAGTCCATTTTCTGCTGTCAGGGCTGCCTACGATCAACTGGATCTTAAGGTATACACTATTGCCCAAATCAGGTGACCATAACATGATTAGAAGGCATGCAATCAATTTGCTTCATGTCTTTGATGTGCCTCAGAAATTCAAGGTCATGAGCCTCATAGTCGAGACAATCAAGAGGACGATGGCAGATCGGAAGAGAAGGCGTGGATATGCCCCACAGTTCAGGAGTTGATAAACTTCGAAGATGGGCACAGTAAGTATCTCTTGGATAAGGAACACATGGTTCTCTATCCTGATTTTGAGGACAATCGAGTTGTCATGGTGAGAATGAACCATCATCGATTGCAAGCTCGGGAGCGAAAGGAGAAGGCAAGACAAGAGAAAGTCGCAAAGATGCCAACTCAAGCAGAGGCATCGACTACTTTACGAAGAGCAAGCGGGAGCAGCTTGGTTACTTAATAGCATCATCTCTGCGGATTGAGAAGGGGTTGGCCACCCTAACTCAAAACCAGGAGAGCACAGAGAGAATCATGGAACAAAAATTCTATGATCTTGATGTCAAAGTGACTGAGATACGATCAGCTGTGGAGCAATTACAAGATGATATGCAGGAGAGGAAGGGCAAGACGACAACTGATGCATTTGCCAGAGTGCCGAGAGCTCAGAGGTCAGCTGCAGTACCAACTCCAGACACCAGAGCCACTAATTCAGCTCCAGCTACAGCTCCAGCTCAACCAGCTCCAGCTCCAACGTCTTCAGCTCCTACCACGTCTACTAATGCGTTCATCCTTGGAGTCCTGTCTACACCACCACCAGAAGACCAAGCCTGAGAGACGACATAGTACTATGCATTTTCTAGGAACTTTTTGGTAACTTGTTGCCAAAGGGGAGAAAAATGTATAGATCATAGGCTTCGAGAGAGAGAGATTTGCTTTTGTTCTCTCTTGTCTTCTTGGTTGAACTTTTTTTGCATTTGATTCCTTGAGATACTATGCATTACCCGTGAGACATTGATGATCATGTGTTTGATCATAAGCTACACTTATGCCTTTTATGATATTATCTTATTTATCCTTATATGATCATTCACTGTGCTTGGTGATGAGTGCATGTTTTCAATCGTTATTATTTTGAGCGCTCCACCAAGATGTATGTGACATGGAAGAGTAACCCATGAGCCTAATTTCTTGTGCATTTGCAGTCCAAAGCAAATCTTAAGATATGCACAAATTTAGGGGGAGCTCTTGCTTATCACATACTTCTCAAAGCGATGATGTTTTTCAATTTTATTATCATTTGGCGAAGCTTTGATCTATATGTTGTCATCAATTACCAAAAAGGGGGAGATTGAAAGTGCAACTATCCCTAGGTGGTTTTGGTAATTCATAACAACATATAGCTCATTGACCTAATTCTATTCCAAGATAAATATTTCAGGAAAGCTCAATGAATGGCATGGCATGGATGATGAAAGTGGATCCCTCAAAATATTAAGGACAAAGGATTGGCTCAAGCTCAAAATCTCAAGACTCTTCATTTTACATTTTAGTGATCCAAGATCACATTGAATCTATAGGAAAAGCCAATACTATCAAGAAGGGATGAGGTGTTGCTTAATGAGCCTTTTGCTCCATGTGCTTAGTGATATGCTCCAAAACCCTCCACTACTTTCTCACATCCACATATGACCTAAACCTAAAGTCAAACTCGCCCTACCGATTCTTTCTATCCGGCGCCACCGAGTTCAAATGTCATAGCCACTGCCACAAACCCTAGGCAAATCGGTTTCACCGATAGGGATCTCGGTCTCACCGAGATGGGATTGTAATCTCTATGTTTCCCCTTCCTAACTTTTCGGTCTCACCGAAAGAGCGAATCGGTCCCACCGAGATTACAATGTAAACTCTCTGTTTCCCTTTTGTAACTTTTCGGTCTCACCAAAAGAGCAAATCGGTCCCACCGATTTTACCTGACCAACTCTCTGGTTAGCCAATTACAAAAATCGGTCTCACTGAGTTTGTGTAATCGGTCTCACCGAGATTACGTTATGCCCTAACCCTAATCAAATCGGTCCTACCTAAATGCATGTCAGTCCCACCGAAAATCCTAATGGTCACTAGGTTTACTAAATCGGTCTGACCGAGTTTGATGATTCGGTCCCATCGAGTTTGGTAAATTATGTGTAACGGTCAGATTTTATGTGGAGGCTATATATACCCCTCCACCTCCTCTTCATTCGTGGAGAGAGCCATCAGAACAAACCTACACTTCCAACTTACCGATTACGAGAGAGAACCACCTACTCATGTGTTGAGGCCAAGATATTCCATTCCAACCATATGAATCCTGATCTCTAGCCTTCCCCAAGTTGCTTTCCACTCAAATCTTCTTTACACCAAATCCAATCCTATGAGAGAGATTTGAGTGTTCGGGAGACTATCATTTGAAGCACAAGAGCAAGGAGTTCATCATCAACACACCATTTGTTACTTCTTGGAGAGTGGTGTCTCCTAGATTGGCTAGGTGTCACTTGGGAGCCTCAGAGCAAGATTGTGGAGTTGAACCAAGGAGTTTGTAAGGGCAAGGAGATCGCCTACTTCGTGAAGATCTACCACTAGTGAGGCAAGTCCTTCGTGGGCGGCGGCCATGGTGGGATAGACAAGGTTGCTACTTCGTGGACCCTTCGTGGGTGGAGCCCTCCGTGGACTCACAAGAATCGTTACCCTACGTGGGTTGAAGTCTCCACCAACGTGGAAGTACGATAGCACCACCTATCGGAACCACGAGAAAAACATCCGTGTCTCCAATTGGCGTTTGATTTCTCCAAACCCTTCCCTTTACATTCTTGCAAGTTGCATGCTTTATTTTCCGCTGCCTATATACTCTTTGCATGCTTGCTTGAATTGTGTGAAGATTGCTTGACTTGTTCTAAAATAGCTAAAATCTACCAATATCTAAAATTGGGAAAAGGTTAAGTTTTTATTGGTCAAGTAGTCTAATCACCCCACCCCCCTCTAGACATACTTCAAGGTCCTACAACGGCACCTCCGAGTTCAGCACACGTTCAGCCCGATGACGTCCCTTGAACTCCGATCCAGCCAAGTGTTGAGGGAGGGTTTCGTCAGCATGATGGCGTGGTGACGATGTTGATGTTCTACCGACGCAGGGCTTCGCCTAAGCACCGCTTCTGATGTGCTCGAGGTGGACTATGGTGGAGGGGCACCGCACGGTTGGGAGAGATCAACATGATCAACTTGTGTGTTTAGAGGTGCCCCCTGCCCCGTATATAAAGGAGCAAGGTGCGGCCGGCCAAGGGAGGGCATGCTAGGAGGAGTCCTCACCACCGGGAGTAGGACTCCCCCTTCCTAGTTGGAATAGGATTCGGGAGGGGAAGAGGAGGAGAGAAGGAAGAGGCGCCGCCCCCTCTCCTTGTCCTATTCGGATTAGGGGGGAGGGGCGCGCGGCCCATCCCTGGCCGCCTCTCCTCTTCTCTGAAAAGGCCCAATAAGGCCCATTTACCTCCCGGGGGGTTCCGGTAACCTCCCGGTACTCCGGTAAAATCCCAATTTCACCCGGAACACTTCCGATATCCAAACATAGGCTTCCAATATATCAATCTTCATGTCTCGACCATTTCAAGACTCCTCGTCATGTCCGTGATCACATCCGGACTCGAACAACCCTCGGTACATCAAAACATATAAACTCATAATATAACTGTCATCGTAATGTTAAGCGTGCGGACCCTACGGGTTCGAGAACTATGTACACATGACCGAGACACGTCTCCAGTCGATAACCAATAGCGGAACCTGGATGCTCATATTGGCTCCCACATATTCTACGAAGATCTTTATCGGCCAGACCGCATAACAACATACGTTGTTCCCTTTGTCATCGGTATGTTACTTGCCCGAGATTCGATCGTCGGTATCTCAATACCTAGTTCAATCTCGTTACGGGCAAGTCTCTTTATTCATACTGTAATACATCATTCCACAACAAACTCATTAGTTGCAATGCTTGCAAGGCTTAAGTGATGTGCATTACCGAGAGGCCCCAGAGATACCTCTCCGACAATCGGAGTGACAAATCCTAATCTCAAAATACGCTAACCCAACAAGTACCTTCGGAGACACCTGTAGAGCTCCTTTATAATCACCCAGTTACGTTGTGACGTTTGGTAGCACACAAAGTGTTCCTCTGGTAAATGGGAGTTGCATAATCTCATAGTCATAGGAACATGTATAAGTCATGAAGAAAGCAATAGCAACATACTAAATGATTGTGTGCTAAGCTAACGGAATGGGTCATGTCAATCACATCATTCTCCTAATGATGTGATCCCGTTAATCAAATGACAACTCATGTCTATGGCTAGGAAACATAACCATCTTTGATCAACGAGCTAGTCAAGTAGAGGCATACTAGTGACAATCTGTTTGTCTATGTATTCACACATGTATTATGTTTCCGGTTAATACAATTCTAGCATGAATAATAAACATTTATCATGATATAAGGAAATAAATAATAACTTTATTATTGCCTCTAGGGCATATTTCCTTCAGCATTAACACATAGTGAATAAATGAACTCCTCAAGCCACGGTCATCACTGGGAGTGGGCCCTGTTGTTGTCACTCCGGGTTGCCAGATCCTAACCATAGTAGGTGACTATAACTTGCAATTGTTGGGGAACGTAGTAATTTCAAAATTTTCCTACGCACACACAGGACCATGGTGATGGCATAGCAACGAGAGGGGAGAGTGTTGTCTACGTACCCTCGTAGACCAAAGCGGAAGCGATCACAACGTAGAGGAAGTAGTCGACGTTCTCCTCGCGATCCTGCCGATCCCAGCCACAGCATTACTCGGCGCCTCCGAAGTTCTTGGCACACGTTCAGCTTGATGACGCTCCTCGGGCTCCGATCCAGCAAAGCTCCGGGGAGAGGGAGTTCCACAAGACGACGGCGTGGTGGCGATCTTGATGTTTCACCGACGCAGGCTTCGCCTAAGCACCGCCACGATATGACCGAGGTGGAATATGGTGGAGGGGCACCGCACACGGCTGAGGAACGATCTCAAGGATCAACTTGTGTGTCCTAGGGTGCCCCCACCCCGTATATAAAGGAGGGAGGGAGGAGGTGGCCGCCACAAGGGGGGGCGCACCATAGGGAGGGAAACCTACTCCAAGTAGGTTTCCCTCTCTTTCCTTATCTTATTTGGAGGGAAAGGAAGGAGTACTAGTATTAGGAAGTAGTACTAGTAGTAGGAATAGGAAGAGGGGAAGGAGAAAGGAAAGGGGCGGCCCCCCTCCCCAGTCGGATTGGGCTTGGGGAGGCGCGCCTCCCTTGTTCCTTCTCCTTCCTCCTACATGGGCCCAATAAGGCCCATATACCTCCCGGGGTTCCGTAACCTCCTGAGCTCCAAACTTCTCCTAACCTTTCCGTGTCCAAATATATCCGTCCAATATATTAATCTTTATGTCTCGACCATTTGAGACTCCTCGTCATGTCCGTGATCATATCCGGACTCAACAACCTTCGGTACATCAAAATACACAAACTCATAATATAACCGCCATCGAAACCTTAAGCGCGTGCGGACCCTACGGTTCGAGAACAATGTAGACATGACCGAGACACATCTCCGGTCAATAACCAATAAGCGGGACCTGGATTCCCATATTGGTTCCTACATTTTCTCTGAAGATCTTTATCGGTCAGACCGCAATACAACATACGTTGTTCCCTTTGTCATCGGTATGTTACTTACCCGAGATTCGATCGTCGGTATCCAATACCTAGTTCAATCTAGATTCTTGGCAAGTCTCTTTACTCGTTCCGTAATACATCATCTCACAACTAACTCATTAGTTGTAATGCTTGCAAGGCTTATGTGATGTGTATTACCGAGAAGGCCTAGAGATACCTCTCCGACAATCGGAGTGACAAAACCTAATCTCGAAATCGCCAACCCAACAAGTACCTTTGGAGACACCTGTAGTACTCCTTTATGATCACCCGATTCGTTGTGATGTTTGGTAGTACCCAAAGTGTTCCTCCGTAAACGGAGTTGCATAATCTCATAGTTACAGGAACATGTATAAGTCATGAAGAAAGCAATAGCAACATACTAAGCGATCAAGTGCTAGGCTAACGGAATGGGTCATGTCAATCAGATCATTCTCCTAATGATGTGATCCCGTTAATCAAATGACAACTCATGTCTATGGTTAGGAAACATAACCATCTTTGATTAACGAGCTAGTCAAGTAGAGGCATACTAGTGACACTGTTTGTCTATGTATTCACACATGTATTATGTTTCCGGTTAATACAATTCTAGCATGAATAATAAACATTTATCATGATATAAGGAAATAAATAATAACTTTATTATTGCCTCTAGGGCATATTTCCTTCATCTCCCACTTGCACTAGAGTCAATAATCTAGTTCACTCAAGAATGATTCTAACACCCATGGAGTCTTGGTGCTGATCATGTTTTGCTCGTGGAAGAGGCTTAGTCAACGGGTCCGCAACGTTCAGATCCGTATGTATTTTGCAAATCTCTATGTCTCCCACTTGGACTTGGTCCCGAATGGAATTGAAGCGTCTCTTGATATGCTTGGTCCTCTTGTGAAATCTGGATTCCTTTGCCAAGGCAATTGCACCGATATTGTCACGGAAGATCTTCATTGGTCCCGATGCACTAGGTACAACACCTAGATCGGAAATGAACTCTTTCATCCAGACTCCTTCATTTGCTGCTCAAGCAGCTATGTACTCCGCTTCACATGTAGATCCCGCCACGACGCTTTGTTTAGAACTGCACCAACCGACAGCTCCACCGCTTAACAAAAACACGTATCCGGTTTTGCGATTTAGAATCGTCTCGGATCGGTGTCAAAGCTTGCATCGACGTAACCATTTACGACTAGCTCTTTGTCACCTCCATATACGAGAAACATATCCTTAGTCCTTTTCTTATTTCGGGATGTTCTTGACCGCTGTCGATGATCCACTCTGGATTACTTTGGTACCTTCCTGCCAAGCTTACAGCTAAGCATACGTCGGTCTGGTACACAAGATTGCATACATGATAGAGCCTATGGCTGAAGCATAGGGAACATATTTCATTTTCTCTCTATCTTCTGCTTGTGGTGGGCATTGAGTCGACTCAATCTCACACCTTGTAATACAGTAAAAACCTTTCTTTGCACGATCCATTTTGAACTTCTTCAAAACTTTATCAAGGTATGTGCTTTGTGAAAGTCCAATTAAGCGTCTTGATCTATCTCTATAGATCTTGATGCCCAATATGTAAGCAGCTTCACCAAGGTCTTTCATCGAAAAACTCTTGTTCAAGTATCCCTTTATGCTATCCAGAAATTCTATATCATTTCCGATTAGTAATATGTCATCTACATATAATATCATAAATGCTACAGAGCTCCCACTCACTTTCTTGTAAATACAGAGCTTCTCCAAAAGTCTCAGATAAACCCAAATACTTTGATCACACTATCAAAGCGTTTATTCCAACTCCGAGATGCTTGCACCAGTCCATAAATGGATCGCTGGAGCTTGCACACTTTGTTAGCTCCTTTGGATCGATAAAACCTTACGGTTGCATCATATACAACTCTTCTTCCGTAAACCCATTCGTGAATGCGGTCTTTACATCCATTTGCCAAATTTCATAATCATAAAATGCGGCAATTGCTAACATGATTCGGACAGACTCAAGCATCGCTTCTGGTGAGAAGGTCTCATCGTAGTCAATCCCTTGAACTTGTCGAAACCCCTTTGCGACAAGTCGAGCTTTGTAGACAGCAATATTACCGTCGGCGTCGGTCTTCTTCTTGAAGATCCACTTGTTTTCTATTGCTTGCCGACCCTCGGCAAGTCAACCAAAGTCCACACTTTGTTTTCATACATGGATCCCATCTCAGATTTCATGGCCTCAAGCCATTTTGCGGAATCTGGGCTCACCATCGCTTCTTCATAGTTCGTAGGTTCACCATGATCTAGTAGCATGATTTCCAGAACAGGATTGCCGTACCACTCTAGTGCGGATTTTATTCTGGTTGATCTACGAGGTTACGTAGTAACTTGATCTGAAGTTTCATGATCAACATCATCAACTTCCTCACTATTTGGTGTAGATATCGCAGTAAACTGGTTTACGTGATAAACTACTTTCAAATAAGGGAGAAGGCACGATTACCTCATCAAGTTCTACTTTCCTCCCACTCACTTCTTTCGAGAGAAACTCCTTCTCTAGAAAGGATCCATTCTTAGCAACAAATGTCTTGCCTTCGGATCTGTGATAGAAGGTGTACCCAACTGTCTCCTTTGGGTATCCTATGAAGATACATTTCTCCGATTTAGGTTCGAGCTTATCGTGTTGAAGCTTTTTCACATAAGCATCGCATCCCCAAACTTTAAGAAATGACAACTTTTGTTTCTTGCTAAACCACAGTTCATAAGGTGTCGTCTCAACGGATTTTGACGGTGTTCTATTCAGCGTGAATGCGGCCGTCTCAAGAGCATAACCCCAAAACGATAGCGGTAAATCTGTAAGAGACATCATAGATCGCACCATATCTAGTAAAGTGCGATTACGACGTTCGGACACACCATTGCGCTGTGGTGTTCCGGTGGCGTGAGTTGCGAAACTATTCCGCATTGTTTCAAATGTAGACCAAACTTCGTAACTCAAATATTCGCCTCCACGATCGGATCGAAGAAACTTTATTTTCTTATTACGATGATTTTCAACTTCACTCTGAAATTCTTTGAACTTTTCAAATGTCTCGGACTTATGTTTCATTAAGAAGATATACCCATATCTGCTTAAATCATCTGTGAAGGTGAGAAAATAACGATATCCGCCATTTAGCCTCAACATTCATTGGACCACATACATACGTATGTATGATTTCCAACAAATCTGTTGCTCTCTCCATAGTACCGGAGAACGGGTTTTAGTCATCTTGCCCATGAGGCACGGTTACGCAAGTGCCAAGTGATTCATAATCAAGTGACTCCAAAAGTCCATCAAGATGGAGTTTCTTCATGCGCTTTATACCGATATGACCTAAACGGCAATGCCACAAATAAGTCGCACTATCATTATCAACTCTGCATCTTTTGGTTTCAACATTATGAATATGTGTATCACTACTATCGAGATTCATTAAAATAGACCACTCTTCAAGGGTGCATGACCATAAAAGATATTATTCATATAAATAGAACAACCTTTATTCTCTCGATTTAAATGAATAACCGTCTCGCATCAAACAAGATCCAGATATAATGTTCATGCTTAACGCGGCACCAAATAACAATTATTTAGGTCTAAAACTAATCCCGAAGGTAGATGTAGAGGTAGCGTGCCGACCGCGATCACATCGACTTTGGAACCATTTCCCACGCCGCATCGTCACCTCGTCCTTTGCCGGTGTTCGCTTAATCAGTAGTCCTGCTTTGAGTTGCAAATATTAGCAACATAACCAGTATCAAATACCGGTGCTACTGCGAGCTCTAGTAAGGTACACATCAATAACATGTATATCACATATACCTTTGTTCACCTTGCCATCCCTCTTATCCGCCAAATACTTGGGGCAGTTCCGCTTCCGATTGACCGTCACGCTTGCTAGAAGCACTCGATTTCAGGTTTAGGTCCAGACTTGGGTTTCTTCCTTGAGCAGCAACTTGTTTGCTGTTCTTCTTGAAGTTCCCTTCTTCTTCCCTTTGCCTTTCTTCTTGAAACTAGTGGTCTTATTGACCATCAACACTTGATGCTCCTTCTTGATTTCTACCTCCATGACCTTCAAACATTGCGAAGAGCTCGAGCATAGTCTTTACTAACCCTTGCATATTATAGTTCATCATGAAGCCTTTGTAGCTTGGTGGCGTTGATTGAAGAATTACATCAATGACACAATCATCCGGAAGATCAACTCCCGGTTGAGTCAAGTGATTGTAATACCCGGACATTACGAGTATGTGCTCACCGATGCACCCATTCTCCTCCATTTTGCAGCTATAGAACTTATTGGAGACTTCATATCTCTCAATCCGGGCATTACATTTGAAATATCAACTTCAACTCTTGGAACATCTCATATGCTCCACGACTTTCAAAACGTCGTTGAAGACCCGGTTCTAAGCCGTAAAGCATGGCACACCTTGAACTATAGAGTAGTCATCGGCTTTGCTCGCCAGACGTTCTTAACGTCGTCGGTTGCATCGGCGGGCACGGCACCTAGCGGTGCATCCAGACGTAACTTTTCGTGCAAAGCAATGAGGATAATCCTCAAAGTTACGGACCCGGTCCGTGTAATTGCTACCATCATCTTTCAACTTTGCTTTCTCAAGGAACGCATTAAAATTCAACGGAACAACAAAGACGAGCCATCTATCTACAAACAGACATAGACAAGCAAGATACTATCGGTACTAAGTTCATGATAAATTTAAGTTCAATTAATCATATTACTTAAGAACTCCCACTTAGACGGACATCTCTCTAGTCATCTAAGTGATCACGTGATCCAAATCAACTAAACCATAACCGATCATCACGTGAGATGGAGTAGTTTTCAATGGTGAACATCTTATGTTGATCATATCTACTATATGATTCACGCTCGACCTTTCGGTCTCCGTGTTCCGAGGCCATATCTGCATATGCTAGGCTCGTCAAGTATAACTCGAGTATTCTGCGTGTGCAAAACTGGCTTGCACCCGTTGTAGATGGACGAGAGCTTATCACACCCGATCATCACGTGGTGTCTCTAAGACGAACTTTGGCAACGGTGCATACTCAGGAGAACACTACTTGATAATTTTAGTGAGAGATCATCTTAAAATGCTACCGTCAATCAAAGCAAAATAAGATGCATAAAGGATAAACATCACATGCAATCAATATAAGTGATATGATATGGCCATCATCATCTTGTGCTTGTGATCTCCATCTCCAAGCACCGTCATGATCACCATCGTCACCGCGCGACACCTTGATCTCCATCGTAGCATCGTTGTCGTTCGCCATCTATTGCTTCTCGACTATCGCTACCACTTAGTGATAAAGTAAAGCAATTACAGGCGTTGCATTTCATACAATAAAGAGACAACCATATGGCTCTCGCCGATTGCCGATAACTCGGTTACAAACATGATCATCTCATACAATAAAATATAGCATCACGTCTTGACCATATCACATCACAACATGCCCTGCAAAAACAAGTTAGACGTCCTCTACTTTGTTGTTGCAAGTTTTACGTGGCTGCTACGGGCTGAGCAAGAACCGTTCTTACCTACGCATTAAAACCACAACGATACTTCGTCAAATAGACTCCGTTTAACCTTCTCAAGGACCGGGCGTAGCCTTTTCGGTTCAACTAAAGTGAGAGAGACAGACACCCGCCAGCCACCTTTAAGCACGAGTGCTCGTAGCAGTGAAACCAGTCTCGCGTAAGCGTCTGCGTAATGTCGGTCCGGGCCGCTTCATCTCACAATACCGCTGAACCAAAGTATGACATGCCGGTAGGCGTTATGACGTGTATAGCCCACAACTCACTTGTGTTCTACTCGTGCATATGACATCAACGCATAAAACCAGGCTCGGATGCCCTTTGTTGGGGAACGTAGTAATTTCAAAATTTTCCCACGCACACAGGACCATGGTGATGGCATAGCAACGAGAAGGGAGAGTGTTGTCTACGTACCCTCGTAGACCAAAGCGGAAGCGATCACAACGTAGAGGAAGTAGTCGTACGTTCTCCTCGCGATCCTGCCGATCCCAGCGCCGTTACTCCGGCGCCTCCGAGTTCTTGGCACACGTTCAGCTCGATGACGCTCCTCGGGCTCCGATCCAGCAAAGCCCCGGGAGAGGGAGTTCCACAAGACGACGGGCGTGGTGGACGATCTTGATGTTTCACCGGCGCAGGCTTCGCCTAAGCACCGCTACGATATGACCGAGGTGGAATATGGTGGAGGGGCACCGCACACGGCTAAGGAACGATCTCAAGGATCAACTTGTGTGTCCTAGGGTGCCCCCACCCCGTATATAAAGGAGGGAGGGAGGAGGTGGCCGGCCACAAGGGGCGCACCATAGGGAGGAAACCTACTCCAAGTAGGTTTCCTCTCTTCCTTATCTTATTTGGAGGGAAAGGAAGGAGTACTAGTATTAGGAAGTAGTACTAGTAGTAGGAATAGGAAGAGGGGAAGGAGAAAGGAAAGGGGGCGGCCCCCCTCCCCAGTCGGATTGGGCTTGGGGCGCCCCCTCCCTTGTTCCTTCTCCCTTCCTCCTACATGGGCCCAATAAGGCCCATATACCTCCGGGGTTCCGTAACCTCCCGGGCTCCAAACTTCTCCGGAACCTTTCCGGTGTCCAAATATATCCGTCCAATATATTAATCTTTATGTCTCGACCATTTCGAGACTCCTCGTCATGTCCGTGATCATATCCGGGACTCGAACAACCTTCGTACATCAAAATACACAAACTCATAATATAACCGTCATCGAAACCTTAAGCGTGCGGACCCTACGGTTCGAGAACAATGTAGACATGACCGAGACACATCTCCGGTCAATAACCAATAGCGGGACCTGGATGCCCATATTGGTTCCTACATTTTCTACGAAGATCTTTATCGGTCAGACCGCATAACAACATACGTTGTTCCCTTTGTCATCGGTATGTTACTTACCCGAGATTCGATCGTCGGTATCCAATACCTAGTTCAATCTCGTTACTGGCAAGTCTCTTTACTCGTTCCGTAATACATCATCTCACAACTAACTCATTAGTTGTAATGCTTGCAAGGCTTATGTGATGTGTATTACCGAGAAGGCCCGGAGATACCTCTCCGACAATCGGAGTGACAAAACCTAATCTCGAAATACGCCAACCCAGCAAGTACCTTTGGAGACACCTGTAGTACTCCTTTATGATCACCCAGTTACGTTGTGACGTTTGGTAGTACCCAAAGTGTTCCTCCGTAAACGGAGTTGCATAATCTCATAGTTACAGGAACATGTATAAGTCATGAAGAAAGCAATAGCAACATACTAAGCGATCAAGTGCTAGGTTAACGGAGTGGGTCATGTCAATCAGATCATTCTCCTAATGATGTGATCCCGTTAATCAAATGACAACTCATGTCTATGGTTAGGAAACATAACCATCTTTGATTGACGAGCTAGTCAAGTAGAGGCATACTAGTGACACTCTGTTTGTCTATGTATTCACACATGTATTATGTTTCCGGTTAATACAATTCTAGCATGAATAATAAACATTTATCATGATATAAGGAAATAAATAATAACTTTATTATTGCCTCTAGGGCATATTTCCTTCAGTAATATCGGATCTAAAACATGGATATAATGATGAATTCATAAATGGTTCAGATCTGAGTTCATGGCACCCAGGCCCAAAGTGACAAGCATTAAGCATAGCAGAGTCATAGCAACATCAATCTAGGAACATAGTGGATACTAGGGATCAAGCCCTAACAAAACTAACTCGATTACATGATGAATCTCATCCAACTCCTCACTGACCAGTGAGCCTACGAAGGAATTACTCACTCCCGGTGGGGAGGACCATGGAATTGGCGATGAAGATTGGTTGGTGATGATGAAGAATGAAGATCCCCCCTCTCCGGAGCCCCAAACGGACTCCAGATCTGCCCTCCCGAGGAAGAACAGGGCTTGGCGGCGGCTCCGTCTCGTGGATCGTGATAATTCTTTTTTCCTGGTTTCTTTCTGGAATAATGTGAATTTATAGTATCAGGGGGGTCGTTAGCGGGGCCACCAGGTAGGTACAACCCACCTAGGCGCGCCAGGAGAGGGTGGCGCGCCCTGGTGGGTTGTGCCCATCCAGGGGCCCCTCTCTACTGGGTCTTGGCTCTAGGAATTCTTATTATTGATATAAAAAATGCTCGCAAAGTTTTGTTACATTCCTAGAACTTTTATTTCTGCACAAAAACAACACCATGGTAGTTCTGCTGAAAATAGCGTTAGTCCGGGGTTCGTTTCATTCAAATCATGCAAATTAGAGTCCAAAACAAGAGGAAAAGCGTGAGAAAGAGTAGATACGTTGGAGACATATCAATGCGTTGCTCCAGGTCGCGGGAACTAGTCTCTGCGGCGAGCGGCAATGAGCTCTTTCTTGTTAAGATGTTGCTTGAGAGGATCCACGGATTCCTCCACCAGCCTTCTGCGCTCGCTGCGCAACATGGCATTCTCGTCCATAAGTTTCTCAACGATGACGCCGGTCCTCTTCAACAAGGTAGTGGTATCCTCCTGCTTCTCTGCACTTCCGACGATCTTCGCCCTCAGCAGGTCACGCTCAGCCCGGAGCTTCGCATTGCTCTCATTTAGTTGCCGGATGATGCCGGTAGCCTGTTCAATCGAGAATTTCATGTCGTCCTGCACCCTCGCCCAGCCAGAGATCTGATGCATCTGGCTATGGACGATCACATGCATGCGCCTATAAGAGTCCTCGCTTGCCCGCGAGACATTTTCCTAGGCTGCCACTGCGCGGGACGACATCTCTGCTGCATTCGCGGTGCGGCGGGCCATCTCTTCGGCTTCCGCGGCACGGCCGGACCAGTCTGCTGCATCGACGGTGCGGCAGGACCTCCATGCTTTGCCGGTGGCGCAGGACCTCTGTCTTTGCTACGCCGCCTGGCCGGGACATGTCGGCTGCTTTCGCAATGAGGAGGGACATCTCTCGTGCTTCCGTTTCCATGCTCGCCTCTCCCTAGTGGTAATCGCTCGACCCAGAACTCACGCTGGCCATGGCAGACGCAAGGGAACGATGATGAATGACTTGTTTGTTTTTGTGGATGAGGAGTTGAGGAGGAATGTGCAGTCATCTTGGAGTAGTAGTATTTATAACCGAGTACTAATACGCTCCTAAGTGGGAAACCGTTTAGGTTTTGATCGGTGTGAACACATTTGCAATTAAATATAGCATGGTAGTAATTTGGAATATGACGGGACGTAGGCTCAAATTTTATTGACGGTTCTAAGTGCGGCACTATTCCTGGAAGGCGTAACATGGGCATGCTTTCTCGGCCGCGTACGTGGTGTTTGCACCATTGGGTGCACCGCAATAGGCAATGTAAGCACACGTCTTGTTCCAACAACCTTGCGCGCTCGTTATTACCATCACGCATGCTTCTTTTAATTAGAATGTGTGCCCGTCTAGCGCACACATGTTGATCTGTCTAACTGTTTCTGTTTGTTGTGGCTAATCGCAAACAGTTCATCCGTGTGAAGTGTATGCCATCAATAGCAGACACTTTGATCTGGCTGACCGTTTCTGTTTTGTTGCCTAATCGCAAATAGTTAATCCTTCTGAAGCGTATGCCCTCAATCGCACACACCTTTATCTAGCTGCCCATTTCTGTTGTTCCTCCTCATCACAAATAGTTCATCTGAGTGAACCGTATGTTGTATATCGCACACACCTTCATCTGGCTACCCGTTTCTTTTGTTCCTCCTCATCGCAAACAGTTAATTGAACTGAACCATATGCCATGCATATCACTAGAAACTAAAATCTGAACCGTGTTTGATGCATCCAACATCGCAAACGTTTTGCACCTTTTTTGACGGGTTTTTTACACCACCGTTTGCGATTATTGCATCACACATAGTTTCGTCGAAGGGTCTCTGATCATAGTGTCACGTTAGCAGCATCCTGCAGTAGTGTGTAATGCTTATATGCTTGACTGCTTGGGAGATTATATGAGTAGAACTGTTCATGATCTTAGGACTATTAGTAAGCATGCTTTAATGGTGAAAACTCAAGTAGAACAAGTTCTGAAAGCTCAGAATGATTTTGTTGAATGAGTTGAATAGTAAGACCAATGATAATGTTGTTATGGTTATGACTAGAGGAGGTAAAATGACCCAGGAACCTTTGTATCTTGAGGGCCATCCTAAGAGGATTGAGCAAGATTATCAGAGAATTAATACGGATGCACCTAGTCCTTCTAAAAGGAAAAAAGAAAGCTGATAGGACTTTGCATGCTTCTAGTGAATCTGTTATAGATACACCCGAGAATCCAAATGATATTTCTATTTCTGATGCACAATCTAGTAATGAACACGAACCTAGTGCTAATGTTAATGATGATGTTCATGTTGATGCTCAACCTAGCAATGATAATGATGCGGCGGTTGAACTTGTTGTTGATCTTGATAACCCACAACCTAAGAATCAACGTTATGATAAGAGGGACTTTGTTTCTAGGAAGCATGGTAAAGAAAGAGAACCATGTCTTTTCCTCCTAAACCATCCAAGAAAAAGGATGATGAGAATTTTGAGAGATTTGTTGACATGCTTAGACCAGTCTTTTTGCGTATGCGTTTGACTGATATTCTGAAAATGTCTCCTTATGCTAAGTATATGAAAGAGGTTATTACAAATAAAAGAAAGATATTGGAAGCTGAAATTTCCACCATGCTTGCTAATTATACTTTTAAAGGTGGAATACCAAAGAAACTAGGAGATCCGGGGATACCTACTATACCATGCTCCATTAAAAGAAACTATGTTAAACTACTTTATGTGATCTTGGAGCCGGTGTTAGTGTTATGCCTTTCTCTTTATATCATAGACTTGATTTGAATAAGTTGACTCCAACTGAAATCTCTTTGCAAATGGCTAATAAATCAACTGCTATACCCATCGGTATTTGTGAGTATGTGCCTATCGTAGTTGCAAATGTTACTATTTTAACGGACTTTGTTATTCTTGATATACCCGAGGACGACAGTATGCCGATCATCCTTGGTAGACCCTTTCTGAATACTGCAGGGGCTGTTATTGATTGCAACAAGGGCAATGTCACTTTTCATGTTAATGGTAATGAGAATTTGGTACACTTTCTGAAGAAACAACCTCAAGTTAATAACATCAATTCTATTAGGAAAATTTCAACAATTGCTATTGGAAGTTTTGAATTCCCTATTCCTACCGTCAAAAAGAAATATGATATTCTTATTGTTGGGGACATGCATATCCCCGTTGAGGTAACCTAGTGTTATTCGAAATTTCTCAGGTTTCATGTCATTCGGAAGAAGTTTGTTAATAATACTTGATCAACCTTGTTAATGGATTCCTTTTGATGGGCATGATATGGATGAATTTAGAAAGCACAACTCTCTGTACCCACTTTTTACTTTCTGTTATTTATAATAAATAAAGCAAAAATACTATTTATCGTATGTTTTCTTAATTATCCGTACAATAAGAAAAATGTCCTGAAAATAAAAGTTCTCCAAATGCCCTGAAAATTTAGTATGATTTTAATAGAATTTTTGAGAATTTTTGGCACTGAGAACACAACAGGGGGCTGCACCAGTGGGCCACAAGACCTGGGGGCGCGCCCACCCACTGGGCGCGCCATGGTGGCTTGTGCATCCCACGTGGGTCCCCCTCGCTTTTTCCAGCACCCATCCACTTCGTCTTCCTCCAGGAAGAATCCCACCATTGCTCAAACCCGTGTTCTAGATCATTTTTGCTACCATTTTCGATCTCCTAGCTCAAAGCTCCATTCGCAAAACTGTTTTGGGGGATTTTTCTTCGGTATGTGACTCCTCCAATGGTCCAATTAGTTTTTGCTCTAGTGCCTTATATTTTGCAAAAAAAATCTGCTGTGGTGACCTTGTTCTTGAGCTTGCATGTCAAATTTATATGGTCCAAAGTAGTTTTGATGCATGATATAGCCTCTAGACACTTATCGGAATAGTTGCTATCAATCTTGTTGAGTTTTGTTCACTTTTATTTTTGAGTCACTAAAAATTTCAGAAATTTTCCCAAAAAAGACAAGAAATGATGAAGAGATGGTTAAGGGGTTCTTCGAGCCGCAATTCGGATGAAAATGAAAATGAAAAGAAGAAGAAGGCCAAGTACAACCTTCCTCACACCGCGGAGGTTCGGCCGTGTAAATAGCCAAGTGATGCATTCTTAAGGGCAGCCGGAATTTATGATGATTTCTATTATTTGGCAGAGAATGCGGGCATCACCGACTTCCTCCATGATAAGTGTGACCAATACCTCCTACTCACTAATACCTTCATGCAAAATTTTCACTTTCATTCTAGGTAAGATCCTCCTATGGTAGAATTTCACTTGTACGATGTGCCCAAGCGATATCACTATGATTTTTGCAATGTTTGCAAAATACCTTATGAGGGCAACGTCAGAGAACCACGTCCTAGGGATGTGGAGGATTTCATTGATGAAGTTACTGTGGGGGAAGAGAGAGGAGTGTCGGAGGCAAGAGTGGCTAGTTTACTTTTTTTTCTGTTTTACACTATTATACACTATTTGCTTGGAGATGTTTGATTGTTTGTGGGGAGAATGGAGGCCTTAGTGCCCATGACCTTGCTATTTTGTGCCATGCGTTATATTGTGATAGAACTTTTAGTTTGGGCGCTATTGTTGCTCGTCGGTTAAACACAGACCGCACGAAAGGCCCCATTTTTGGAGGTCTCTATGCCTCCCGCCTTGATAAACATTTTGAGATACCCTTTAGGCTAGATGAGGAGGAGATGCTGCTACCCACCAGATAGTTGGACTATAATAGTACGGTAGCGCACGATTTTATTAAGAATGATAAGGACAAGAGACTCCTCTACAACCTAGTGTTTAGCCAGGATACTTGTGAAACTATTGTTCTGCCTGCTTCTTCTTTGTTTGATATTCGTTCAGGCAGGTACACTATTATGCCCGAGGACATCTATAGATTTTGGGGTCTTCCACAAGCTCCAGTACCTGAGCCAGCACCAGTTCCTGATCCATACCAGGAGCCTGTTTTTAGTGGGAGCCACAGGAGCTCGCTAACCAGTGGAACCCCCAGGACCCTCCGGAGTATCAAGGAGAGAATTATTTCGAGCTGCGGCCCTAGACCAACTTAGGCCAAAAGCCTAAGCTTGGGGGAGTACGTATTTCACACCGACATTACATTCATGTTCACACACTCATTTCAGTTGTCAGTGTTCATACTTTTTCATTGTATCATCCATGCTAGTTTATTTTTCTTGCTTTCTTCTTGTGTTTGAAAAACTTTGAGAAAATCTGAAAAAATTTAGCTCTCGCTTCTTTTTAGGTTTTCTTTCTAGCATTAATTTAGTGTAGTATTAAAATAAAACCCAAAAAGATTTCTCGTTCTTCTTTTGCTTGTTGGGAGCTTTACCATGTAAATAGTTTTTCTCGTTCTTGTTTACTCTCTTCAAGAAAACAAAAACTCCAAAAATATTTCAGTTTGTTTCTTTGAAATTCTTTTATTTTCTTTGGGTCTTAAGGAGAAGGCGACGATGAAAATGTTGAGTGGCTCCCATGTGCATTATTGTTGATCTAACAGAGAGCCCATATTACCTTGCCTTCTCCTTTGAATAATTGTTTGCATATTCCAGCTTAGTCCAATGCACGTGCACTATTATTATTATTATTATTATTATTATTATTATCCACACCATTCGGTCGTGCAAGTGAAAGGCAATAATGACGATATATGATGAAATGATTGAGATGGAGAAAAGCTGGTATGGACTCGACCTATTTTGTTTTTATAAATATGATTAGTTCATCGTTCTTGATTCAGCCCATTATGAATGAAACATGTTTGCAACGACAATTAGAGATTATAGTTACTCATGCCATGCTTAATTAGCTAGGAGTTTATAATGGTTTGTCTTGAGTGCCAACATGAAAATTTAAAATGGTTAGGATGTAGTATGATAGGATGGTATCCTCCTTTGAATGATTCGAGTGGCTTGACTTGGCACATGTTCACACATGTAGTTGAAACAAAAACAACATAGCCTCCACGATATTTATGTTCATGGTGATTTATATCCTACTCATGCTTGCACTCATTGTTGGTTAATCTCAATGCATGTTTATTACCGTTGTCGCTCTCTAGTTGGTCGCTCCTCAATCTTTTGCTAGCCTTCACTAGTACTAAGCGGCAATACTGCTTGTGCATCCACTTCCTTAAACCCAAAGTTGTTCCATATGAGTCCACAATACCTACCTATATGCGGTATTTACCTGCCGTTCCAAGTAAATTTGCATGTGCCAAACTCTAAACCTTCAAATAATAATATGTTTTGTATGCCCGAATCACTCATGTAGCGACTGTTGGCTGTCAGTATCTTCCATGCTAGGTGGGTTATTCTCACAATGAGTGTTGATTCACATGTCATTCACGAGAAAGTGGCTGGCATTCGGGATGCCCAGTTCCATGCTCAAAGTCAAAACAAAATAAATTTCAAACAAAAATCCCCCAGGACTGTTGTTGGTATGGACGATACCCATTGTTTCGAATCAGCCGTGGAGTGTGATTGTTGATGGAGGGGGAGTAAAAAATTTACCATTCTGTTTGGGAACCGCCTATAATGTATCTAGCATGGAAGATAGTGAGATCTCTTGGTTGTTATGTTGACAATGAAAGCATACCGCTCAAAATTATTCATCTCTATTTTAGAAACTCGAGCTCTGGAACCTATGTAAATCCCTGATTCCCTCTGCGAAGGGCCTATCTATTTACTTTTATTGCTGAGTCATCATCCTCTTATAAAAGGCACCAGTTAGAGAGCACCACTGTCATTTGTATGCTTTGCTATTAA
Organism: Aegilops bicornis; assembly: GCA_021605145.1. Taxonomy (NCBI): domain Eukaryota; kingdom Viridiplantae; phylum Streptophyta; class Magnoliopsida; order Poales; family Poaceae; genus Aegilops; species Aegilops bicornis. Next base: position 89,193,011 of record CM038672.1, read on the forward strand.
TTGATATTGCGTACGAGTGCGACTAGATCTTTGTTGTCATGAATTATAATATCTAGTCAGTCCTTGATCTTCATGGGTGCTCTACGCTTATGTTTTGCGGTCTCAGAAAGGGCTAGCGAGATACCATTTCGTTATATCATATCATGATTGTTTTGGAAAAAGTGTTGTCATCCGAGATTTATTATTATTGCTTGCTAGTTGATTATGCCATTGATATGAGTAAATGTGAGACCTAAATGTTATTGTGGATGTGGTTAGTTCATAATCTTTGCTGAAAACCTGAATGCTGGCTTTACATATTTACAACAACAAGATCAAACAGAGATTGTAAAAGTTTTTCTTTGTCACTTTTAGTTTGTCAACTAAATTGCTTGAGGACAAGCAATGGGTTAAGCTTGGGGGAGTTGATACGTCTTAATCGTATTTACTTTTCCAAACTCTTTTGCCCTTGTTTTGGACTCTAATTTGCATGATTTGAATGGAACTAACCGGATCGACGTTGTTTTCGGCAGAATTGCCACGGTGTTATTTTTGTGCAGAAATAAAAGTTCTCGGATTGACCTGAAAATTCTGAGAGAATATTTTGGAATATATAAAAATACTGGCACAAGAATCAACCGGAGGGGCCACCCAGAGGCCACAAGCCACAGGGCGCCCCTCTAGGACACGCCCTCTGGGCTTGTGGGCCCCTGGACCTCCTCGACCCTAACTCCCACTCTATATATTCACATCCGGAGAGAAAAAAACAAAGAGAAGAGTTCATCATGTTTTACGATACGGAGCCGCCGCCACCTTCTGATCTCCACCAGGAGGGATGATCTGGAGCCTATTTTGGGCTCCGGGGAGGGGGATTCGTCGCCATCATCATCACCAACCTTCCTCCATCACCAATTTCATGATGCTCACCGCCGTGCGTGAGTAATTCCATTGTAGGCTTGCTCGACGGTGATGGGTTGGATGAGATTTATCACGTAATCGAGTTAGTTTTGCTAGGGTTTGATCCCTAGTATCCACTATATGTTCTGAGATTGACGTTGCTACGATTTGCTATGCTTAATGCTTGTCACTAGGGCCTGACTGCCATGATTTCAGATCTGAACCTATTATGTGTTCATGAATATATTTGTGTTCTTGATCCTATCTTGCAAGTTGTAGACACGTATTATGTGTTATGATCCGCATACACCAAGGTGACAATAATTGGAATTCTTTCCAGTGATTACCATAGTTTGAGGAGTTCATGTATTCACTAAGTGCTAATGCTTTGGTCCGGTTCTCTATTAAAATGAGGCCTTAATATCCCTTAGTTTCCATTAGGACCCTGCTGCCACGGGAGGGTAGGACGAAAGATGTCATGCAAGTTCTTTTCCATAAGCATGTATGACTACATACAAAATACATGCCTACATTATATTGATGAATTGGAGCTAGTTATGTGTCACCCTAGGTTATAACTATTGCATGATGAATGCCATTTGACACAATTATCATTGCCGATCCATTGCCTACGAGCTTTTCACATATTGATCTTTACTAAGTTACTTTCGTTGCTACTGCTGTTACAATCACTACAAAAGCTGGCTCTTTATTACGTTTGCCACCTTCTGACTACTTGCATATTACTTTGCTACTAAACACTTTGTTGCAGATATTAAGTCTTTCAGGTGTGGTTGAGTTGACAACTTAGCTGCTAATACTTCTGAGAATATTCTTTGGCTCCCCTTGTATCGAATCAATAAATGTGGGTTGAATACTCTACCCTCGAAAACTGTTGCGATGCCCTATACTTGTGGGTTATCAATAATCATCATAAATAGGAGGCATGCTTTCATTATAATAAATTTGCTCATCAAAACTTGGGGGACTAAAACTATCATCTTCATCAAACATAGCATCCCAAGCTTATGGCTTTGCATATCACTAGAATCATGGATATTCAAAGAATTCATACTAGCAACATCCAATCATGCATATCATTCATGGATTGTATGCTAAACATTTTATTGAATTCTTCTTCTATCAATTGAGCACCATTTTTCGATCCATCATTTCCAAGAAATACATTATAAAGATGAATAAAATGAGGCAACCTTAATTCAATTTTTTTGTAGTTTTCTTTTATAAACCAAACTAGTGATAAAGCAAGAAACTAAAAATTCCAATTTCAAGATCTAAATATATACTCCCTCCGTCCGGAATTACTTATCTCAGAAATGGATGTATCTAGACGTATTTTAGTTCTAGATACATCCATTTCCGAGACAAGTAATTCCGAACGGAGGGAGTACCTTCAAGCACTCACCTCTCCGGCAACAGCGCCAGAAAAGAGCTTGATGTGTACTACGCAAGCTTCTTCTTGTAGACTCTTGTTGGGCCTCCAAGTGCAGAGCTTTCTAGGACAGTAGCAATTTTCCCTCAAGTGGATGACCTACGATTTATCAATCTGTGGGAGGCGTAGAATAAATATGGTCTCTCTCAAACAACCCTGCAATCAAATACAAGAAATCTCTTGTGTCCCCAACACACCCAATACAATGGCAAATTGTATAGGTGCACTAGTTCGGTGAAGAGATGGTGATACAAGTGTAGTATGGATAGTAGATATAGGTTTTTGTAATCTGAAAATATAAAAACACCAAGGTAGCAAGTAACAAAAGTGAGCAAAAATGGTATTGCAATGCTTGAAAACAAGGCCTAGGGTTCATACTTTCACTATTGCAATCTCTCAACAGTGCTAGCATAGTTAAATCATATAACAATCCCTCAATGTGCAACAAAGAATCAGTCCAAAGTTCTTATCTAGCGGAGAACATAAGATGAAATTGTTGTAGGGTACAGAATCACCTCAAAGTTATCCTTTCTGGTCAATCTATTGAGCCATCCCTATAAGTGTCACGAACAACCCTAGATTTTGTACTAAAATAACACCATTTGAAAACACATAAACAACCCTAATGTCACCTAGATACTCCAATATCACCACAAGTATCCGTGGGTCAATTATACGATATGCATCAAACAACTTCAAATTCATAATATTCAATCCAACACAAAGAACTTCAATGAGTGCCCCAAGATTTCTACCGGAGAAACAAGGATGAAAACATGCATCAACCCTTATGCATAGATTACCCCAATGTCACTTCGGGAATCCACGGGTTGAGTGCCAAGATACATACATCAAGTGAATCAATAGAACACCCCATTGTTACCACGGGTATCCACATGCAATACATACATCAAGTGTTCTCAAATCCATAAAAGTATTCAATCCGGTAAGAGTGAAACCTCAAAGGTAGAAACTCAATTCATCACAACAAGATAGAGAGGAGAAAAACACCATATGATCCAACTATATTAACAAAGCTCATGGTACATCAAGATCGTATCAAATCAAGAACACGAGAGAGAGAGAGAGAGAGAGAGAGAGAGATCAAACGCCAGAACGGGGTCCCGATTGGTTTTTCGTGGCTACAGAGGCTTGCGGCGGAGGAACTTCTAATCTAGGGTTCTTTTCGGAGGTTACTGACATGACAAGTTGTAGCAACCTACACGCTATCCAAAGAACTTTATCACAACTTTGTCCAAAATATCTTGGCATCTTTTTTTACCATTTTGCTGATGAGCTCAAAAGTAAAAAACATATCTGGTAGCCTACAAAACAACACCCACACTTACTGTTACATACATAGGTGGAAGTTTTTATATGAAAAGTTGTTGACTGAACAAGTGTTCTAAAGATGGAATACTACAATGATGTGAGTATGTTTTTCTTATTTTTTCTGTCATATGTGCAGTGTACTTATGTAAAATTGTTTTGATATTTTTATCAGGGCATTGGTGAAGTAGTTTTTGATAATGTTATCTATAGAACTGTGAATGATAAAAGTTGGAATGGCATAGATCAATATGCACTGAGAAGATGCATTCACAATCTTAAACCTGCTCATCATGTAGCATGGGGCATAGAGAATGGTGGACAGTGTTTCCTTGGTCGCCCTCTTTAGGTATTTACAAGTAATTATTGTAGACCAAATGTATCACTTTCATTTTCTTTTTGTTTATGTAATACTAATTATTTGAGATGAAGGGTGAAGAATGTGCTTGGAGCTCTTGGGTAGACGAAGAACATAAACCACCTTTGAAAAGCTACCTCGAAAACTTAAATGATGACCTAGAGAACTGTTGGATAAAGATGGAAGATGCAACTTATGAATTAAAGCAAAAGGATGATATTTTCAAGTGGAAGGAGAAGAACCTGAAGGGAATGATATGTGATATTCATAATGATTCGAATAGAAAGGATATTATAAATTATGTTATGTCCGATTGTTGTAATTTTCTTAGTATCTAAATATTATTATTATTTTTTAGTACTATTTGGTTAGGGTTTGAATCATATATTATATTATCACATCTTATTCAATGTATAAGTATGATCCACTATATTGTATTCGAGAATCTAAATTATTTTTACAATCATTACTTTGAATACATCATTTGTACACCCTAATTTGTTATAATTTGAATGGGAAAGTCTTTATTGAATGTACACGTATGATTCAACATATTGTAATAAGAAAAATAAATGTAATTTAGAATTAGTAGTTTGAATCACAATTTAAATTATGATTAATATTTCATAAAATACATTTTAAAAATTTCACAAAAAAATCCATTTAAGTAAATTTTCACATACATATTTTTTCTAATTCAAACATTTGTTATACAAAAAATACTCGAAACATTGTATTCGATTACATATTTCACATAATTCATTACAAATCATGTTAGTAATATTTTATATAGAATTGTATAAACACATAAATTATCAGGATACATTTCACATAACGTTATAAAATTTTGTACAAATGCATTCATGTGCTCCTAGATTCCTTTCTTTAATAGATACAAATATATAACACATATAACTTGGACATATGAAATTCAATTACTATATGTGAAATATGGCAATTTTAATAAAATTGATAAGATCAGCAATACTAAATGTTGTATAATAGTAAAAAATTTAACGATGTATGATAGAATTTTTTAACGTTGTATAATAAGGCAATTTTAATAAAACTGATAGGATCAGCAATACTAAACTTACTCTAATTATATGGCTGCATATTACACCAAAATGCTCATATAGGCCACATTCACAATTATAGTATCAGATGCTTTCTTCTACCTTGATTATGTATCTTACTTTGCTCCAAGCATCACGTGATTCAGCTTCAACATGCATGACCTCGAACACATTTTCCTCCGACCCTGGTACCAATATATATTTAGTTGATTTAACTAATTCATTTTTGAACAACAAGTAGACTCTTGGTGTGTATATTGTAGAAGCATGTTTCTCAAGAAGATATCCAAACTGTAATTTAATACTTCTCTGCAATAAAGTTACTATTGTTAATGCTTGGATATTAAACATAGGAATTTGTAATGCAGTTTACAACATTTTTATGTATTAAGTACTTCATAAACTTACCTATTTTTAATTCTCCCCAGTCATAGCATAACAGCTTTCTCTATCATCTATTAGCTTTGTATATTGAGTAACAAACACATTAATAGAAGATTTACAACACTACAACAAAAACCCTCCTATAGCAACACATATCTACCAACGATAAGAAGACATTTGTTGTTTGTTCAACCTCCCACCTCCCGCACTTACAGCTAACCTCCCCCTACCCACCTATGGGTCAAAATATCAGGCGCGAAACTATAGAAAAAAACATAACTTTTCTATCCACCATCTCCTTCTCGCCTAATCCCCCCTCTCTCTCACCCAACCTCCATGACCACGACGCTGCCGCCACCTCCAATATTTTTGACGACCGCCACCGGGCGCCGCCACCAGCCAGCCCCACAACAGTCTCCAATCTCCACGATGGTCAGCCAGCCGCCATGCTCGGACGAGCAAATGATGTCAACAACTGTCATGACCAGATCCGCCCCAATCCCACACGAGAGCAAAGAACTCCTGCACCACCGCCACCGCCTCCACCTCTCTCTGCAAGCAGGCACCACTGCCGTCGGAGCCCGGAGGGGCCACCCCGATGCCACAGCCACGTGAACCCCAGCGCACAAATCAACACCCGCCGCCACGAGGTCCCCCAACTTGTGGTAGCGACACTTGACTCCGGGAGAAAGCGGATCCTGCCGCCGTCGGCTCTGCGAGATTTTCCCACCGGAGGTCAGCGGTGGCAAGAGGGAGGAGGAGGTGGAGCAGGAAACATCGTAGCGCCGGTAACAACACTCATCTTGACAGACATGCACAATTCCTCTGAATTCTTATATTCTAGCGTAATGTAAGATAGATGTTCCAAGATAGCTATTGCGGGCATGCACTTTAACTGTTTATTCCTTAAGAGCACATTGTGTAGAAAAAATTATCTGCATATCATAGGTTTGGTTGCCTTTGTCGATAACACATGTTCACCTTCAGTTCAAACCAATACAATGATAATGAACGGGTACCTGTTGGTTGATTTGGAGCACACACAGATGAATCGTGGTGCACACCATTGCGTGGTGTCAAAGTATGGATTGTGACTGTAGTACCATATGTTCCTGTTATATATGCACATGTGATTTATTCTTAACCCTAGTGCCACAGGTGGCCGGTGCTCTTCTCTCGCCTATGGTTTGTAGACCCACTACCTTGTGTCTCACTGCAGCGTTCTTTGCACACTCGAGGCCTGATGGTGTTGTGCCTCCGTGATAGCTTGTGTCGACGGTTAATCTGGACTACATGTTGTATCTGAAACAAATTCCTTTATAGGCGATATTGTAGCTATGATTCAGTTCTTGATGCTTTTCCACGTCGCGCTGATGGTGCTGCGCCTCTCACTTCTACTTTCAAGAAAAACATGCATTGAACCTATGATGAACTCTGTTGACATCATCATCTCGGTTCAGAGGATATGGAGGAGCTCCAGTTGCCTCAAAATTGGCTTCGGGTTGTCATACCATGAAATCTCCAAGCTCTGCAAATCACTTTTGTCTTTGAGTTGTACTACTCCATGACATGGAGGTTAGTAGCACAACTTTCCCGACCACCAATAAGATTTGTGTCGATTGTATCTAATTATATTTTCCACCAGTATATCATCATGTGATTTTTTCCTTGAACCTTTTGTGCCTACTAGATGTCATTAACAATTTGCCGCCTCTAAACACTTGCAATAGCCAAGATTTTGGTATGAAATTGTCCTACAGGTCAGGTTTCAAACGGTTGACAATAGACGAACAAATAAATAAGATTGTCTTAAGATCTTTAGCTTGCCTCGTCTGATTTGTAAGGGATTAACTTACTGTAATGGCGTGCAGCTTCAAGGTAGATGGATATGCACAGCTTACTACATCATCGAGAAAGTGAGGCAACCCATTTGCTTCCTTGATTAGGTATTTTATGCGCTCCCATATTTTCCCCAGCCCCATATTTTGTACATTCCTATAGGTATTGATGATCAGTTATTCAATGACATGACAAATAATACATGATCAGGAAGCTAAAAGGTCACAAAGATCAAATTCTCTTCATATATGATATGCCACATTGCAGCGATGGCTTATGGGTAGTGTGTCTTACAACTGGACAAGTACTGACAAAAAACTATTCAACCCTGGTCTGCATTTATTCAGACTATTCAGCCATTCATAGGTCACATCTGATGCATTTTCATAAATATGTATTCAGCTTTTGTGCTGGGTTGGTCTTGAAGAATTAAATAGTGCACATCAATTTCGTTTTTTACGTAAACATCGTGGATCCCACCTTCTGTATAAAAAAACTCCCCTACTTTTTCCTAGAGAAGCCCAAACCAATTCACGTCCCCATCTATGGCGGCCGAGACCGTGGTCATGGCTCATCTCTCTAAATCTCCGTTTGTGGTTCATGTCCTCATCTCAGATCGGGTGGTGTTGTGGTTAAGAGGGAAACTAGCTAGACTTCCTATAGCAACTCAGTCTAGCATGGTAACTCCGATTTATCTTTCTCGATTTCTAATGAATTATTCTCTCATGTCCTCTCTTATACTAATTAGATCATGCTATCCTGCAAGGCCGAGTCAGGGGCTCAGGCTAGGCATGATGGCAAGCAGAGTGGATTAGAAAGTTGTCCCACAACTCCCCTTTTCCGTTTCATAGTTCATTATGCATGTCTTCTTTTTTCTTCATGAGTTGACAGCACCAACTGTCCCAAGTCTAATGATGTGTTTCTTTTTGTTGTTGTTTCTTCTACAGGTTCCGAGAATGTTACTCATGGATTGAAATATTGCAACATGTGACATTGTAGTTCTAAGGTAACTACAAAGTTTTATGTGATTGTTTTCGAGCTGCCGGCTTCGACATAGCATGCAAAACAAATTAATGCAGATTCCTTTGAAAGATGGAAATATCCAATTCTTTATAGTTGATATTATTGTTACCTACCTACCATTTAGTTGGTTGTTGAATTCATCTCATTGTTAATACAATACTCCCTCCGTTCCTGAATATAAGTCTTTTGGAGATTCCAATGCGGCTACGTCTGAAGCAAAATGAGTGAATCTACACTCTAAAATATGTCTATATACATTTATATGTAGTCCTTATTGAAATCTCTTAAAAGACTTATATTTAGGAACGGAGGGAGTATAATTTGGATAATTGTTAGTAGTAAATACAGGATAATGGTTGTTCGTAATGAACTTCCACATCTGATTGATCAAAGATGCTTGGTGTTTTAATATGTACTATACTAAGTTATCTGTAAGACATGCATAAGCTTATGTCTTTTCTCCCAACCATCTTTTCTTGACACTTGAAAATTTTTATGTGGATGTTGTTTGTTACAATGCATAGTACGTATATTTTAAAACATCAAATTTCAAATTTATGGCTAAATAGTATTATGGTTTTTTCTTTGTAGGTTGAGGAGTTCAATACCGCATTTATTACTTGAATCCTTGGATAATTAATGCTGATTTTTGGCACTTGGAGGAGAACGAAGACAATACATAGAATTTTAGAAATTTATATCCTGTAAAATGTTTTATTTTCTAAGAAATTGATGTACTCCTAATTGATGATACTTGCATTGCAATTTAACAGATTCTACCATTGAATCAATATATTAGTTTATACTCTATCAAATGTTACTGAAGTTGTACCTTGTACTGGGAGTTCAAAAAAAAAAAGATGGCATGTACTGCCATATGAACAAGCTATTGTTATAAATAATTATACACGGAGGTTATTCTATTTTTACAAACAACAACGCATAGAAGCGTTGGATTAATATATTGTTAGCTTGCAGCTCATTATTCTTTAGAATACCAACGGATCTATATACGTTGTTGTTGACCTTTGCAACGCCACCAACGGCAACACATAATAATCCGTTGGTGCAGCCCGTAGCAACACATATATGTACATAAGGCAACGCATCAATGCGTTGCTGTAGGGGGGTTCCTGTTGTAGTGCAAACAGTGTATATCTTCAACATGTTGTTAGCACATTCACTCCTTTGAGTACTAGACATCCTTGCACAGAAAATCTTTTGAAAGTACGGTTTTGCCCACATTTCTCTGACCTCATAAGCTCTTGTCGTGAAAGCGTCGTCCTTTAAACAATATTTTTCAATTATAATCTTCCAAGCCTTTTCAAATTCTTCAACCGTAAGCATATGGTTTACTAATTTGTGGAAATCATCTACAAATGTCTTGTGCTTCTTGTATGTTTGACCGAGAAGTTCATGAGCTCTCTTTAGGACATGCCATTTGCATCATCTATGAGTTTTCTTGGTAATTCTGCTTTTACTGCATTAGCAATTGCAAGTGCATGATCTGCAATTTAATTTCAATCTTAACAATATGAACTTAATAAAAACACACATACTAAATAAGAATTTAGTTAGAACATACTAGTAAGTATCGTAACAGGAGCTTTTCCACCCATCATTGCCACAAATTCCTTAAAAGCCCATTTGAAATTTTCAACCTTTTCATTTGTAAGCAATACTCCAGCAAAAATGACACTCTCAAAATGATTGCTGACACCGACAAACATGCCAAATGGCATATGGTAAATGTTTGTACCATAATTTGTGTCAAATGTGATTGCGTCGCCAAAGTACTGATAAAATGCCATACTTCGGCCACTGGTCCACATTATAGCCTTTAACCTATTATCGTCATCAACTTGTGCAGTAAATAAAAACCTATCATCTTGCTCAATTTTCTATCTAAAAATTTCGAAGGTCTTAGCAATATCATTTTGTAGGTTCTCGCTTGCAATTTGAGAAAACACAATTCTAAGTTCCCTTTTACTAAACATAACTTTACTGGTTGAACCATAGATGTCTGATATGACATAATTTACCCTTGTAAGTGAAACATTATTTTGTCTCAGATGCTTAATAAGTTCTCTAGCTGCTGGATCAATATGCTGATGAGAACACATGTGTTTCTTTTTCACCAAACTTTCAACAAGGTCATGGTTGTGTTCTTTGAAACTTTTGGCATACCATTCTCTAGAATCATTCAAATGTACCCTTAATTCCGCTTTGCAACCACATCTAGTGGTTGATTTAATTGCATTCTTGTTTACACCCTATGTAATTAAATATATCTATTGAAACTAATACATTACTCATCGATACCTTACAAAAATAATTATGCTAGTTATAAATTAAATAATACTCACACTGCGTTGACACTTGTACTCTTGCATTGTCTTAATATCTTTGATGTTTACAAAGTTGTCTCCATTTTTGATGCTAAATCCAAGAACCCAAGAATATGTGTTGTAAAAGTCATATGCTTCAGGTAGAGATCCAAACTTCATACCAACATATGATTTGAACATATCCAAAGATTTATCTTGACAATATGATCTGATACCTTCTTTAATAGCTCCATTTACAAATGAACTGAAGTAATAACAATTAGTTCTATCTATATTTTATATGTAAGGCAATATGAAATTATACCTATTATCTTCCAGATTAGTAGTGCCTTCTTCATCACCAAGTATATATGCTGAAAATAAATAATCTTCATCCAGAGAAGGATTTTCAATGTTAACAAGTTCTTCATGAACATGATTTGTTCCACCTTTTCCAAATTTTGATTGAACCTCTTCCTATTCATCATTGTACTCGTCGAAATTGATCCTTTAAAAATCATGTACACCAGGTAAAAGGTTTTATAATAATTCAGATATGAATATTAATGTGAATTTAATATACTTGTTTCGTACCTAAGATTTGGTTGAGAGAGAACATCTCTTTCATCTGAAAAATCTTTAGATTGTTCATTTATGAAGCTTTCTTCAGCAACCTGCGCATCAACGATGCTAAATTTGGAATTATATAGAATTAGTATAGTACGGTAATATCATCGTAATAAAGCTTGCTGGAAGCTTGATTCACTAATATATAAAATAATCAGCTCTGCAAAATTATACCTTGATGTCAAATAAGTGTTTGTGTCTTGAACCATTGTTAAAAGATCCAAGAGTTTCCATTCATACATTAATTATCATAATACATCATGATTAAATTGATTTTATAGTAAAATGAGTTACATATGTAAAATCATACACATAGTACGAACTGATATGTGAAAAAAAATCTACAGAATGTGACATATGTGAAATATGATGAACTTCTTACTTAATGAAATGAAAAAATTTGTTAAAAAATAGAAGTAACAAATTTGTGACTTTTTTTGTTGGAGAAGCACTTTCATAAAGAATGTAATTGAAAAACATACATATAAGAACAAGATTTCACAAGAATAACTAAGACAAATTATCCGGTGGTTGTAACTAGTTGCTGGATCTATAACTAAGTGGATCCATACCTATCTGCAGATGGCAATGGGTTCTTTGGATCTATAACAAGGAGAAATACTTGGAGGGACTAGATTTTAAAGCTGATCTATAAGCGGTTGGAGTAGCTCTAACTATGGAGAAATGGAGAAGAATGGAGTAGAAGGAGATGCAGCACAATGCTGAAATCTAGCAGAAGAAGAAGCAGAGGCATGGAGGCAGTGGCGAATCTAAGGGGCAGGCTTTAACAGGCTCCAGCCTACCCTCCAAAGTTGCAATTTTTCTCTTGACATGTATGTATCGCCATGGATTTGGATGGAGAACTGAAGAAGATCTGTTTATCGTTGGTGTTGCCATGCTCAAGGGCGCAAGCATGTGAAAAACAGAGCAGGGATGAATCGGTATGGGGCCTTGGGCCTTAGTAGCTTAGTGGGCCTATTGTACTACCGAGATAGGCTGCTGCATTATCCCAGCACGAGTGACTGAGCAAAAATTCTAAAAAAAAGGAGTGGCTGAATGAAGAATAAAACCTCTGTAGGCTCTCCCTCTGAACCCCAATCGCTAGCTTCAAAGATTGCTTGACGGATCAGTGAAATATTTGCAAAAATTGAATACAAGTTGATTATGCTATGATTTCATGCTTTAAAAAATCACGGATGCAATCTACCTCGACAACCCCGTGTTAGTGGGTCAACTAAAATTTAATGGTATACTACTATCTTATTGAAAACTACAACTATTATCACCTTGTGCTGAAGATTTAGATTCATTCATTCACATTTGGTTCACATAGTCTAGGGTTCGCTTGGAAATTTAGATACATATTAATTGTCGTTGATTTAGTACAATTTTTGGTGTGTTTTCTCATGCTCTCGTAATTGTTATGGAACTTTTTTGTGAACCATTTGTTTTGTTTAGTAGACTTGCGTTGTGCCTTACAAAATTTAGACCAAGAAAGTGAAAAGGAAGAAGAGGGCTTCGTTTGAGCCCACCCTCCATTTTTCTCCTAGATTCGCCCTTTGCATGGAGGTGAACTGAGAAAGAGAAGAGCGAGGAAGAAGGAATAGAAACCGCGTCAGGCCTTGTTTGGTGCGCGTGGATTGGGGGGGGGGGGGGTTCGACAGCCCATTCCTCGCGTGGCCCAGAAACCGCTCAAAACCCCGACACCCCGTTTGATACGCGAGGATTCCATGGCCCAACCCCTCCGAGCCCCCTCCGATACCCCTCTTTCCACGCCGTTTTCAGCCCTCGAGGGGACTCGAGGATTCGGAGGAGACAACGACGCCGCCTGCTCAACGCACCGCCGCCGACTCCTCCTCAAGACGCCATCGCCATCGCCTCTACACTGTATCTCCTCCGGCATACCCGGTTGTAAGTCCTCGCCTCGCCTCGCGTCGCCTCTTCCCTTTCCCTTGTCATCTAGGTTTCGTCCACCTCCAGCGAGCTCGCCATGGTTGCCGCCTCGTCCTCCCCAGCAAGCTCGCCAAGCACGCCATCTCCGAGGGCACCTAGGCCGTCACCAAGTTCACCTCCTCCTCCTCCTCCTCCTCCTCCTAGGCTGCCATTGGCTCTGCTTATCTCTCCAAGTAGTGACAATTGTAGTGCAATCTCTCTGCAAGTAGTGTCCAGACCCATCTTAGTATTCAACAGACTTGATATTGATGGACACGCCCTTTTGGCCGAATTTTATTAGAAGCCAATACGGATGTACTTGAGCAGATTTATTAGAACCCACAGATCTTTGCGGTGAGCGCATAATTTCTTCAGAGATCATTGTCTTTTCCCCGGCGTAATTGATGTCTTGATGCTTTATTCCGCTGTTCTTCGACCACTCGTGGTTGCGTCTGCGCCCATTAACACAACCTTGTAATCTTGTGGAAAGGAGTACTGTATGCATATGGTCCGAAGATATAATTGTCCAAAATCCGGTGTTTGCTGCTGCAATCCAAGTAGAGTATTTGTAAATTAGTGATGGTGATGGTCTGATGTTATAACTGTTGTGTGTATGTGTTGTGACCATGGACAGCTCTAGTATATTGATTGCCATTTCAAGGTCATACGTAATTCTTTGGTTAGGAAACGATGGACAAACTTGCACGTATCACCCCTTGCATCAGATTCTGATGTGAGTCAATCTCTTGTCATTCCATCTTCTCAAATGACCGCAAAAGTGTAGCCCATCTCTATATCTGTTGTTCGTGGTTCAACAGTGTATGTTTGATAATCTTGTAGAGCATTCTCGTTTGAAATTCAATTTGGAAGCTATAAAGCTATGCTAAGTAACCAATTTATGCATGTCCAACCTTAAAATCCAAAGTGTTAAATATTATTCAAGATAATTTGTCTTGTTGTTTGTTTTAGATTAGATGTTTGGCAACTACCTTTTTTGAGTTAAAGCCGCCTATAATCCTCCCCACAATTTTTTAATCGCCCCAAATTTGAGCAGATAGGCGAGCTCCCATAACGGTCGATTTTTGATCTGTTTAAGTATGTTATATGGCATATGGCAAATAACTGCTGGAATATAGTTTATTTGCAAAGTGACATTCGCTTTTGATCTGTTTAAGTATGAAATTTTTATCACCGTTAAGCATTTGGTAAACTCTATGACATGATGTACACAACCACAAATCTTTATGGCAATTAGATTGCAGTATGGTATTTGTTTCTTGTATGAATGATTATATGTCATTGTACATGTAGCTGATATGTTCTTATTTTGACTTGGCATGAGGGGAACAAAGGCGGCTGGAGATGGGAAAACGATGAGGCTTTGTTTGGTAGAAGTGGAATGGGGAGGTTTGGGGAGGGCTGGTGGTGGCTGTAGGTAGGTAACGCATACTTTCCTCATCCTCATTGCTAGCACTGTTATATTCCTAGATAGAAACAATACATCTACATCCAATATTCTTCTTCTAATTATTATTACATCTGAAAAAAAAGCATACCCCTGGATAGATAAATGGATGGATGAATTTGTGTGTCGTCTTTGATTTTCTCAGTTGACTGAGATGAATTCGGAATTGAAGAGGAGGCCTGTAGAATTAATGTCGATGAGCCAAAGTGAATGTGCTTATTTTGAATAATGTTGGTCGAGAAAAACCTGAACTAAAAAGCTGGACAACCTACGGTCATAAGGAAATTCTTTATTTGGAAACTGATTGTCTATCTAGAATGTTGCAGTTGTGGTACTACATGATTTTACTAATGCTGTCTTTTCTACTCAATGTGGCTGTATTTTCTTGGTGGTATCACGCGGATTGGTTCTTATTTATGGCATCTATTTTTTTTATCTAGCTAGCTAGCTAACTTGCTCCATTTCCATTGAATTGAATCTAGGACCTTGCTAACTTGTTCTCCCTCCATGGACCTTGCAGCCTCTTCCACACTCCACCACCATCAGCCTCCTTAACTCCGACCGAAGAGCTGGCCTTTTCCCCGGTAAGATGTAATTTTTGTCTAGAGTAATGATTTCAGTTTAGTCTGCATAGTTCAGCTTCACAGAGAAGATAATGATTTCTATTTTTTAGCCTACTGCAATTGTTTAGAGTAACGTGTGGACAAAATTCAGGTTTTGTCCCACAAGACATTGCATTGTTTTGAGGTTTTGTACATCAGCTTCCTTTTGATCTTCTTATTTAAACTTGTTGTGGTACGTGTGACACATGATGCCTAACTGCTTAACTAATTTTTACGCTAATACACTCACACGGCTGTGGTATGCGGATGTCGATCTGAGTAGAGAGATACCCCTAGAAGTCGCCTTCCTGTCCACCTCTTCGAAGTGCCACCGCCTCGGACCACGGCGACATTAGAACCCAGTTCCTTTCATAAAGATATGGGGTCAGGAAAACTCAGCAGTTCATTTGTTCCTCGCTAGTTAAACTTGGTGCATTATAGAGAATGCGGGCTCATCTAATTACATGTTACTCTGGAAACTGTTTGAAGCGTTAGTGCGGTGATATTAGTCTGTAATGCGTTGACAATGGCCACTACTTGAGGCGTTGCTAGCTGCATTTCTTTATTGCCCTGTTGTTTTGTAGGTGACGCCCTTAGTTTCTTTGCTTTGCATATTCGGGAGCAAGTACGGTGAGGTTATATGTGATTTTTGTTTACTTGATATCTTCACTGCTCTTCCTTGCATAATTTGATGTCGTTTTACTTGGAAAGATTGCATTTTTATTTGTTTGCACTATCTTATCTAAATATGTCAATCCCTGTCAGCCAAACAAGTTTTTCATATGGAGGAAATTGTGGCTGAAGGGGTTTGGGGGTTTCAAAGGGGTTTTGAGGAGATTGGGTGGAAGAAAAGGAATTCACCCAATCCTCCGAAATCCCCCCCCTCCCCAAACCTCCCCATTCCACCTCTACCAAACAAAGCCTCACGGAGATATTTTCATCCTCGCTTTGAGTCAATAGGATGGGACAACAGCAGAACGTATATGTCAGAACCGTTAGTGATATTTTATATGTATAAGAAAAGTGAATCGTTTTAAGCTTACACGAATCTCTCGCACCAATCTTGAAAACGCAACGGGCGGCTGGAGATCTGACGCTACATCACGGAATCGGGCAATTTTAACTTTTCGGTGCCGTTACTCCTTAGGCCTCATTTGGTATAGGGGGATTTCCAGCCCCAAAGGGGAGAGGGATTTTAGAGGATTGGGTGAATCCCTCTCTTCCATCCAATCCTCTCAAATCCCCTTGAATCCTTAATCCCTCTCCAACTACAATATTCGTGAGGACTGGAAGTCTGCTTCCTCCCGTCTCATGTTGGAGGAGCTAATGCGAAGGGCGGCGACGAAGGGACTGCGAGGCATCCAGTTCCACGAGGGGCTAGGCGAGGCCGGTGAGCCGCGTGGGTTGGGATGATTTGACGGGGATTGAAGTGGTTTGGCTCGTTTAATCCCTGCGAATCAAATGGGCCGATGGGGTTTTCTGGGGATTCTGAGCCCTGCGGGGATAATCCTCTGTAATCCTCTCCAAACCTCTTCTATCAAACGAGGCCTTATTGGGGTCGGTGAGAATTGGCCCAAGTTACTCCCACGACCAGCCTTATCCCCTTTCGTCTCCCGCTGCCCCCGGCCTCGCGCTCTACGGCGCGCCATGGCCATGCCCTCCACTTCTTCCTCCTCGCGGCCGCCTATCCTGCACCCTAGCTCCAAAACCCTGAACTCTCCACGCCTGCTGCCGCTCGTCTCCAGGGCTGCTGCCCTCGCCCGCTTCTTCTCTCCTTCGCTCCGCCCGCCCCCGGTCGCGGGCTCCGGACCGCTGCCGCCCAACAACCCGCCTGCGAAAATGGAGAGGAGGAAGAAGAAGGTGGAGGATGATGAGTATTACAGCGACGAGGAGGATGAAGAGGAGTTGGACGTGGAGGCGATGGAGGAAGAGGCGCGGCGCGCCGCCGCCGACCTCGCGGCGCGCCTCGACCAGGAGCTACGCGTCGGTGAGTGGGCATATTTATCATTTGATCTCCACATGTCTCGTGCGGTGTGGTCGTGGTCGCCGTTCGTATGCTGCCTCTGGTCAGGCAAATTACTGGAGATCGCTGGTCTTTTCACTTTTGCTTCGTCATTCATTCCCTTGGCATTTATAGTGAGAACTTTGAAGCCTCCAGCAACAATGCCCAACATACCCTTGTTACAATTATACAATACAGTGTGGTTGGAGTGTTGGCTCTGAACACCTAATGCTGTAGAGCAGCCCGACGAGGAATTTTGTGTCAATTGGTGGCTATATGGGTGGTGTTTAGGTTTCCTGTATTTAGAAATTTGAAGGCGTGGTTCAACTGTGTGGCACCTTTAACTTCGGTTCTTTTTTGGTCATAGCAATTAGTGAATATTATGATTGCCTATGGACCCTAGTCAACTAGATGTTGGTAACTAGCAAGACAATTATAGACAGTTTAGCCTTTAGTTTCAAGTGTTGCAACAAAATAACATTGTTAACTATAAATATTGTGTTTTTCAACAAGAATATACTGATGTGCTGGTTTTTTTTCCTCTAAAAGCTTACTTCATTCACTTCACTTGGTTCATAGACTACATGTCGACATTTTTCAGATGGTGATGTTCGGGAGAAAAGAAGAACCATGAGGGATAAGACATCAACATCTAAACATGTCGGTGTATCTTCATGTTCTAATAATGAGTCGTCTAGTTGACATGCTAATGAAGACACTGTTGTAATGTGGATTGTGGAAAACAAAGTTAACCAATTTACCGTTCAATTCATGACTCAGATCCCAGACAGTAAGCTTCCAAAGGTGGCTGTTATTGGTAGACCTAATGTGGGTAAATCTGCACTATTCAATCGGCTTGTCGGGGTATTCCACTTACTTACACAAACATAATTTCAGTTTGTTTCTGCAATGTACACCACTGTATGTCTGATCCAAATGCAAAAGTTGATATGTATTGTGTTCTGATATCTAACAGGGCAATAGGGCTATCGTTGTTGATGAACCTGGTGTAACAAGGGATCGTTTGTATGGACGATCTTATTGGGGTGATCAAGAGTTTATGGTTATTGATACTGGGGGTGTGATTACTCTATCGAAGTCTCAAGCAGGTGTAATGGAAGAACTTGCCATCACAACTACTGTTGGTATGGATGGGATTCCAATGGCCTCTCGAGAAGCTGCTATTGCTAGGATGCCATCAATGATTGAGAAGCAAGCTGTTGCTGCCGTTGAAGAAGCAGCTGTCCTTCTTTTCCTTGTGGATGGTCAGGCAGGTTTAGGCGATTATAGTTGTATCATCTTATATTTTGAGCAACTATTTTATCTGTTACTTTTGCTATTCGATCTTCTAATCGTACTAGCTCGGTTTAATATGAACAGTTCAATATTTACCTCCTAACGACTCAAGTTTTGTTTCCCTGGTGCCTTTTCTTGATTCATGCTCCTGAGAAGATTCTTCTTGACAAAAGATGCATAACTTGCCAGTGATATGCTATCATTTTTGAGTTACCCATTGTTACTATAAACTTCCAAAGCTTGTTTTCACTAACATGATGGTCTCAAATTCCTCCAGGCTGGTCTTGTGGCAGCTGATATAGAAATTGCTGATTGGTTACGTCGCAACTTCTCACACAAGTGCGTCATACTTGCTGTAAACAAGTGTGAATCGCCACGGAAAGGGCAAATGCAAGCATTAGAATTTTGGTCATTAGGGTGAGCCTATAAAAGCACAACTTACATTATACCCACACGGTGATTACATTGATTCAGTTCATTTGCATTTCGAAAATATTAGACAATGTTGGAATGTTAGGTTATATTTTGGACAATAATGACTTAATGAGAACTTGATACTAACACTGATATCTTTGTCATTGTGCTGCTATAATAAAAGAGACAAACAACATACTGTACTAGTCTTGTTTAAATTGTATATAGGCCTTAACAGCATAAAGTATCAGAATTTAATATCAATAACTTATGCCAGACCAGAATCGATTGTCTTCCAACTCTGGTTACACTCTTACCATAAAGTTTGATGTTTTTTTTTCTTTAGCTATGCAGTCGGCCGTATTTATATATATTTGCTGCTCGGCTCATCTTTCCTCTATTCCTTTAGGTTTACACCTTTACCAATATCTGCTATCACCGGCACTGGAACTGGAGAGCTCCTGGATATGGTCTGTTCGGAACTGAAAAAGTTCGAGGTAATTTTTGTTCAGATAATGTTTGGCCTTACATGCATGCATGATGATACTCATCTCTTAATGATTGGGCACATTCACGAAGTTCTTTTTGATATAAAGTCGAGGCGTTACAGGGACTAGAAGGATTGGATGATGTTGAAGAAGACGAAAACCGCGTTCCTGCTATTTCTATTGTTGGAAGACCAAATGTTGGGAAAAGTAGCATTCTAAATGCTTTGGTTGGAGAAGATAGAACTATTGTGAGCCCAGTTAGTGGTACCACCCGTGATGCCATTGATACTGAGTTAACCACAGTGGATGGGCAGGTTTGTTCATAAGACTCTTGAGCATTCAAGCACCAGAGCTGTTTCATTAGTGCAGTACACTGCCAACACCAGTATGCTGATATTTCAAATGCCGCAGAAATACAAACTCATCGATACGGCTGGCATCCGACGGAGAGCAGCAGTTGCTTCTGCTGGCAGCACAACTGAAACACTTTCAGTAAAACGTGCATTTAGTGCAATTAAATCGATCTGATGTAGTTGCCCTTGTTATTGAAGCGATGGCCTGCGTCTCGGAGCAGGTATTTATCTCAACAATCCATTCACATGTGCACAGAAACATTTCATGTAGATATATAGTTTATTCTAACACCGTGATTTTTTTATGCGGTATCAAGGACTATAAAATTGCAGAAAGGATCGAGAAAGAGGGAAAGGCATGTGTCATTGTTGTGAACAAATGGGACACAATCCCAAACAAGAACAATGAGAGTACTACACATTATGAACAGGATGTAAGAGAGAAGCTTCGTGTACTTGACTGGGCACCTATTGTTTACTGTTCTGCGATAAATGGGAACAGCGTTGAAAAGTAAAACCCTAATCTTAGTTTTAGAATCTCAGTCTTTTGATACTTCGTTGTTTGTTCAAATATTAGCTGTATATACCCCCTACAGGCTTTAGTGTGTACATTTCACCCTTTTGGGTTATACCTCTGCAACGATTAATTTATGTGCTCTGCCTGCAGCGGCCAAGGCCAACCATTTCCATTCTTCTTCTTCTAGAACATCATTTCCATGTTTTGTTACATACTTCAAAGTCCCTACAGCAAGAATCTTATAGACTCGTAGATCTGTAATGCCAAGGGCTGGTGTAGTGGGTGACTGGGTCATGGTTACTGTAACTTTCTTGCTAACTGACATATGAAACATGTGTTTCCTCTATTAACTTATGTTTGCCAAAGTTTTCTGTGCTTACTGGACATGCAAAATTTGCTGGATTCCCACTTTCCCACCTTGATGAGTCGTCTATGCCAGTATTAGTATCCTCCTGCTACTTCTGTTCTAGACACCAGCACTGCATATAGAATACTGTCCTGTATTGACATTCTCTAATATATGCTGTATGGATTTGTTGTCAGGATTATTTCTGCTGCTTCTTTGGTTGAAAAGGAAAGGTCTCGAAGACTTGGCACCTCTATTCTTAACCAAGTGGTTAGAGAAGCTGTAGCATTCAAAGCACCACCACGAACAAGAGGTGGCAAAAGAGGCCGTGTTTATTACACAACACAGGTGACCTATTTGGGAAGAGATGATCCTCACTTCTTTCAGTCTGTACAGTTCTATCTCCAAACTACTCCCTCCGTCCCATAATGTAAGACGTTTTTTGACACTAGTGTAGTGTCAAAAAACGTCTTACATTATGGGACGGAGGGAGTACCTTGCAGCATTTTCATTCTTCAGAGCCAAAGGAATCTTGTTTTTCTCCTGCAGGCTGCTGTTCGTCCACCAACGTTTGTTCTCTTCGTTAATGACGCAAAACTCTTCCCTGAGCCGTACCGGCGGTACATGCACAAGCAGCTCCGGTCTGACGCCGGATTCCCGGGCACGCCTATTCGCCTACTGTGGCGTAGCAGGAAGCGGACTGATGGGCAACAGAGGAGATCAAATACGGAGGCTCGTGGTGCGCTTGTAGCGGCGAGTTAGCATGTGAGGCAATGTGGCGAGTTAGCAGTACCACGGCATCCCTTTTCCTCCTTGTTCACGCGCTTTTCCTGGCTGCGAACGTGTGACTATCAATGCGCCAATGAGGTTCATATTATTGAAATGAAAAAGGTTTTGTTTTTCTTCTTAGTCCTCAACTACTGCCAAAGTTGAAGTATGGTACACTATACTCTAATACTATAACTTTTTGGTCTCTCAAATGCTAGAACGTATGAAATTTGATCTTTTGCTACACTGAGTGGTTTTAAAAAGAGTGAATTGCATTCTTTTCCCCATAATTTTACGTTTGTGACAACAATTACCCCATATAGCAGGTTTTTTTTTCACATTTTACCCAATTTAAGCAAACTTGCGCCACAAATTACCTCATTTATGTTTTTCTTGTTTCAATGCTGACTGTGCACGCAACGTTGGCTGGTTTATTTTACTTTTTGGTTTTTCCTGGTTTGCTTTAATTTTTGGATGATCAAACAACTACCCGCTCAGTGCGCGAACCCACTCCTCCCCCATGGACCTCATGTTCGTGTGGGCTGAGGACCTCGACCGCCGATTAATTAGCCGCAAAGAATCAACAAACGAACTTAGCAGCGCGGTGTAATGGCGATCACTGTCGGCTAGTCCTGGCCATGGGCGACCTGGCCTGAAAAAGCCGACCCGACGCTGCACCCAGGCCGGGCCTGGACCTAGATTTTGAG
The DNA here is from genome assembly GCA_021605145.1 of Aegilops bicornis. Taxonomy (NCBI): domain Eukaryota; kingdom Viridiplantae; phylum Streptophyta; class Magnoliopsida; order Poales; family Poaceae; genus Aegilops; species Aegilops bicornis. The sequence goes on from CM038672.1 coordinate 89,215,193, forward strand.
CCTGAAGGCTGGGCCGGGCCCAGGCTTGCCATTTCGCGATTTACTGAAGGGGCCCGGCCCGTGGCCCGAGGCTTGGTGGGCTTTATCATTTTCGGGCCGGGCTTGGGCCAAAAAACCAGGCTCGATTGCCGGGACGGGCTCGGGCCTAGGTTTTCTGCCTCGGGCTTTGGTAGGCCTGTCCCGACGCCGGCTCGGCCCTGCAGATGGCCAGGTATACTGTCGGCACCAAAGCACGCAGGCGGTCAACCACCATACGTTTGGATACGGTTCCGAGCTAGCCAAGCTTGTGGCATGCATACGCATGCAGGCGGCTAGTCACATCACTTTTTTTTAAGGAAACAGCTGGACTCTGCTGCGTATTTTTATTATTTTTTAAATAAACTGTACGGAGTTATTGTACAGAAAGAAAAAAGAAGGAGCTATACAAAAAGCTAGGCTATAAAGGAAAAGGAAAGAATACAGCAAACAACAACTATACAAGAAAGAGCTAGGATATAGTATTGTATAGAAAGAAAAACAAAAGGAGCTATACAAAAAGCTAGGCTAGAAAGGAAAATGAAAGAATACAATAGCAAACAAAAACTATACAAGAAAGAGCTAGTCATCTAAAAGCTCTAAGCCACTGTAATCTTTCCTCTGCTCCGAATGTGATCCACTGAATTTCTTCTTTGAATTTTCTCATGCAATGTATAAGCTGGGAATGGTGTGTTTGAACAGAAAGTTATTCCGAGTGGTCCAGATGGCCCAAGCAACCAAGTTGATAATCTCCAATGAAAAAGGCTGGCCCAAGCAACCAAAGTTGATAATCTCCAATGAAAAAGGGACATTTAGCAGCAACTGCTGCAGATGATTAATCTCCTCTTGTAGGCCCAATCTAGTAGGTGCCCATGTAGGACAAATGTATGACCAGCATCATTGTGCAAATGAGCAAAGAAAGAAAAGGTGGCCCCTTGTTTCTAGAACCTGCAAATTGCACAATAACAAGTATAGTCCCGTATTAAAAAATTCTTGCGCTGTAAAAGAGCTCTCGTGTTTAACATGTTGTTTGCAAGAAGCCAAACAAAATAATCTTGTGTTTGAGTTGGCAACATGTTTTCCACAGTGAAATAAATCAGCCAACATTGCATGCACAACCAACATTGATGTTGGAGGCTTGAGAGAAAAGATTCATCAACTGCTGAAGTTGTTGTAACTTCTTGACATGCTTGCATGATTTTTGAAGTATCATCAGTATATTCTAAGATAGGGAAATCAGAACAAGAATGGATTGGGGGCTTGATGACTCCTCTCTGCATGGCATTATTTAAGATGGTATGTAGGAAATCAGCTGCTAACACAAAGAGGAAGTGGGAGAGAAGGTCTTCCTGCCTTACACCTCTTCTGCATTTGAAAGAATTACCAGGGACCCATTTCAGATAATAACAGAAGTTTCAGTTCTCAATGGCACCATCTCATTCCAAAACCTTTGTTTTTCAAAATATCCATAATCATACCATGTTCCATCTTATCAAAGGCCTTTCCAAAATCTAGCTTTAACACCATTGTAGGTTGTTTGCTCTTATGGCATTGCCATAAATAGTCATAAGCCCATGTAATGCAATCTTGAGTACATCTAGTTTTGATGAAGACATATTGGTTGACATGAATTAAGTCTAGGACGATGGATTGTAATCTATTAGCAACAAGCTTGGTGAGTAATTGATAGTGCAATTGAGCAAAGAAATTGGTTTATAATCATTAACACAGGAGACACCATTTTTCTTTTGGACGAGGGTGATGAAAGAGTTGTTAATATTTTGCAAACAAACTTCCCCTCTATAAAATTGATGACCGAGATCATAAAAGTCTTCTTTGATGATTGGCCAGTATTTCCGGATGAAGTCTGTATTGAAGCCATCAGTTCCTGGTGATTTGTTGGATAGGAAGTCCTTGATGATGGCATCAATCTCCTCGAAGTAAAGGGCTCTTCCAAAATGGAAAGATCATTGTAAACTTGCAGAAGATCAAGCAAATCTTGAGGGATGATGTAGTGTTTTGAATTTCTGATTTGCCCAATCTATCTTCCAAAGATTCATGTAAGAGTGATGCCGTGGCAGCATGATTTGTAACCTCAGCCCCGTCAGACCCAGCTAAAGAACTAATATAATTATGCCTATGTTGCATTGTGGCCATAGCATGGAAACATTGTGAATTTTCACTTCCTAGAGTAACCCATTTAATTTTCCCTCTTTGTTGCCAATAAGACTTTTTCTACTATAATAATTTGTCCAATTGAATTTGATATCTCTCCAAAGATCAAATTCCATAGGTGTGAGAGGTCTGAAATTTTCATTGGAATCCAACATTTCAATCAGGGCATTGACATCTGCAATATCTTCCTTTAAGTTAGAAAGAGCTTCAACCCAAGTCTTTAAGCTTTTCCATAATATTTTTAGGTTGGCATTGACCCTCTTAGCAACATCTGCATAATGGATACTTGATACATCTTCTTATTTTTTTATTGTTTCATGCTATTATATTATCAATCTTGGATGTTTATTTGCTATTTTATATCATTTATTGGGACTAACCTATTAATCCAGTGCCCAGTGCCAGTTTCTATTTTTTGCTTGTTTTTAGCTTTTCAGAAAAACAATACCAAACGAGGTCCAAACGCGATGAAATTTTACGATGATTTTTTCTGGATCAGAAGGGGCCCAAGGTTCGGTAGGAGGCTAGAAGACATATGGGAGAGACACGAGCTCACAGAGCGCGCCCCAGGGGGGGTAGGCGTGCCCCTGAGCTTGTGGGCCCCATGTAGCTCCGGTTGACCTATTTTCAAGCCTATAAATTCACATATATTCCCAAACCAACACAGAGCCACCCAAAACACTTTTTTCGTGCCACAAGCTTTTGTTCTTCCGCGATCCCATCTGGAGGCCTTTTCCGGTACTCTATCAAAGGGGGAATCGATCACGGAGGGCTTCTACATTGCTCCCATCCGATGATGCGTGAGTAGTTCACCACAGACCTATGGGTCCAGAGCTAGTAGCTAGATGGCTTCATCTCTCTCTTTGATCTTCAATACCATGTTCTCCTCGATCTTCTTGGAGTTCTATCCGATGTAATCTTCTTTTGCGGTGTGTTTGTTGGGATCCGATGAATTGTGGGTTTATGATCAGATTATTCATTAAAAGTAATTGAGTCTTTTCTGAACTTTATGCATGATTATGCTAGCTTTGTATTTCTCTCTGATATCCGTTTGGTTTGGCCAACTAGATTGATGTATCTTCAGTGGGAGAAGTGCTTTGTAATGGGTTCAATCTTGCAGTGTCCTCACCCGGTGATAGGAGGGGTAGCGAGGCACGTATTTGTATTGTTGCCATTAAGGGCAAAACGATGTGGTTTATTCATATTGATTGGGTTTACTTTGTCTACATCATGCCATCTTGCTTAAGGCATTACTCTATTTGTCATGAACTTAATACCATAGATGCAAGCTGGATAACGGTCGATTGGTGGAGTAATAGTAGTAGATGCAAGCAAGAGTCGGTCTACTTGTCATGGACGTGACGCCTATATGTGTGGTCATTGCCATGAATACGTCATAACTATGCACTTTTCTATCAATTGACCAACGGTAATTTGTTTACCCACCATATGCTATGTGTTCGAGAGAGAAGCCTCTAGTGAAAACTATGGCCCCGGGTCTACTTTTATCATATTATAGAAAAACAAAAATACATTGCTACAATTTATTTACTTCTATTTTGTTTTGCAATTTATCTATCTACCTATATAAGATTTGATCCTTGTAAGCAATGAGTTCAAGGGGATTGGAAACCCACTTGCTCGTGTTGGGTGCATGTACTTACTTTTCTGTGTGCAGGTGCTATTCACGAGGATTTGCGTGGTTCTCCTTTTGGTTCGATAAATCTTGGTTCTGAAAGTGATAGTTATTGACTAGAGGGGGGGTGAATAGGCGATTTTTATGAAAGTCTTCAAGACAAGCAATGTCTTCAAAGACGCGGAAGCGAAATAGTAACTAAACATGATACAGTGGAAGATAAACTACTCTAGGCATGCTGGAATGTCGAACAACAAATGAAGTGAGGTGCAAAGACAAACAACAACTAGGTAGAACAGAGCAATTAATGAAGATAGTGTGAAGACTAAGATGTAATTAGAGGGAATGTCTTCACACAATGTCTTTGAACAAAAAAAGCAAGCAGTGACTTCACGAAACTAAACTGCAAATAGAGGAGTGAAGTGATAGAACCAGTTTCTCGGAGAAGACACTTGATTTGTTGGACCAGTTCCAACTGCTGTGGTAGTTGTACGTCTGGTTGGGGAGGCTGAGATTGAACTCCGAAGACCACGTCTTCACCTTATTCCCCTTGAGCTAAGACCCACATATCTCGCCCAATCACTTAGGTAAGTCTTCAAGGTAGACTTCCAAACCTTCACAAACTTTGTTCACCAGCAATCCACAATGACTCTTGGATGCTCAGAACACGGCAACAACCAACTGGAAGATCACAGTCTTCAAGTGTAACAAGTCTTCAGTTCACGTAGAACAGAGCAACTTCACTGATGCTCAAAACACTTTGGGCTCTTGGTGTTTTGGGTTTTGTCCTCGCAAGGATTCTCTCTCAAAGGCTTCAGGTGGGATGCTCTCAAACGACAAAAGCCGTGTACTAACTCGGAGCAGCCACAAACTTATGTTGGAGGGGGTGGGCTATTTATAGCCAGGAGGCAACCCAACATGATTTGCCCAAAATGACCCTGGGTCAGTGGACAACCGACATGTATCCAACGGTTAGATTTCAAACACACGCGGCAGCTTGACTTGGGATCCAAGTAAAGCTGACTCAACTATCTCTGGAAGAGATTTTCTCTCATTGTCTTCGCTCGAAGACATAGGATGTTATGTTGAGCATCACGTCAGTTTTCTGACTTTGTTTACCTCGACCCCACTTAACAGTGCGGTGGTTCCTATGACTCAGGAAAGAAGAAAATGAAACTACCAAAAGACTACGTCTTCACGCTCCATTGTGTTCAAGCGAAAGTCTTTGCGTACCATTATCTTCAACGCGAATGCCATCACTAACCACCATTATCTTCAATGTCTTCATACACTTTTAGGGGTCATATTGGATGGGTAAACCGAATCAATAAGGACTCATATCTGTGTTCTCCTGTGAATGTCACAAACACATTAGTCCCAGAACCAAGTTTGTCGTCAATACTCCAAAACCAACAAAGGGTGGCACTAGATGCACTTACAATCTCCCCCTTTTTGGTGATTGATGACAAACTGGTTGAATGTTTTGTAAGTGCATCTAGTGCCACCCCTAGTTGGTTTTGGAGTATTGACGACAAACTTGGTTGAGGGACTAATGTGTTTGTGAGAATTGCAGGATAACAAGGTAGTAGTCCCTTATTGATTCGGTTTACCTACAAGAGATGACCCCTAAAAATGCATGAAGACATTCAAGACAATGGTGGTTTGTGAAGACATTCACGACGAAGATTATGACATGTGAAGATATTCACTTGAAGACTATGGAGTGCGAAGACATAGTTGTTTCATAGTTTCCTTTTCTTATTTATTGAGTCATAGGAACCACCGTACTGTTAAGTGGGGTCCAAGTGAAAAAAGTCAGAGTGGTGATGTGATGCTCAACTAAAATCCTATGTCTTCGAAAGCGAAGACAATGAGAGCAAATCTTATCCAGAAATCGGATGAGTTAGCTTTGCTTGTAGCCCAAGTAAATTTGCCGCGTGTGTTTGAAATCTGACCGTTGGACATGTGTTGGTTCCTTAGTGACCCAGGGTCATTTCGGACATATCAGGTCGGGTTGCCTCCTGGCTATAAATAGCCCACCCCCTACACCATAAATTGGTGGCTGCTCAGAGTTAGTACACACCTTTTGTCGTTTGAGGGCAACCCACATCCGAAGCATTTGAGAGAGAGAGATCCTTGCAAGGACAAAGCCCAAAACACCCAGAGCCAAAGAGTGTTAGGCATCACTGAAGTCTTTCTGTTCGTGTGACCTGAAGACTTGTTACACTTGAGGACTGTGAATCCTCCAGCCGGTTAGGCGTCGCTCGAGCATCCAAGAGTCATTGTGGATCGTCGATGAACGAAGTCTCAAGGTTTGGAAGTCTACCTTGAAGACTTACCAGAGTGATTGAGCGAGGACTGGGTGTCCTTAGCTCAAGGGAAATAAGGTGAAGACACGGTCTTCTGAGTTAAATCTCAGCCTCCCTAACCAGACGTACAGTTGTCATAGCAACTGGAACTGGTCTACCAAATACTTGTCTTCACCAAGCAACTGGTTCTATCCCCCACTTCCCTTTACTTTTCAGTTTGTCTTCATGAAGTCATTGCTTGCTTGTCTGATCTGATTGACTTCACTGTGTGAAGACTATTTACTGTTTGGCTTCATATTGTCTTCCATCCTGATCCATACTACCTAGCCGCTGATAGTCTTCGTACTTTCACTACATTGCTTACTTGAGTATTGCTTGTCTAGTGTAGTATATCTTTCGCTGCATATCAATAGGTTTATTTCATCTGTTTGTCTTCAAAGACCTCGTGTTTTGAAGACTTCCATAAAAATAACCTATTCACCCCCCCTCTATTCGATAACTAGCACTTTCAGTTTTCAACAGGGATAAATACATGGAAGTTAAGGAACAGGATGTCTGGCTTCATCAAGTTGAAGGGGCTCCCCCTGAAGATGTGCATATAAGTAATTTGCTTTTGAATGCAAATGCACATGGTAGGTTTCACTTTGTGGAGATCTCCTTCTTTTCAAGAAGTCAAGCACAGAGTGCATATAGGGAATACTTTGAAGATAATGTAATGCACAATAAAAAATGGGCGTCTGTAGAATGACTTCATGCGCACAAGATCAAATAATCCAACGCGCAAGAATATGAAAGTGGCAAATATAGCAGACGTCCATCAGGACTTAAGTTTACAACCCAAAACGACAAATGTTCACTAACGAGAGTTGCAAACTTAACAAAATATAGTCAAGGCCCAGCACAATATGCCCACTTGAAGACTATCAACTCGTATGCTTCTCCCCCTTTGTCATCGAATGACCAAAATGTTTGAAGATATAGAGCGTCTAACCTTCTTGGAAGGTGGTGTTCAAGTTGTTGGCACAACTAGGTCGATATTGGAGTTGGGTGGTGTAGACGGGTGTGACACAGCATCCTGATGCAGTGAAGTCATAGCCGGAGAAGTGGCATAATCTTCCTCATCAACCACCCTAGCATGAACTATGGGTGCAGAAGATGAGTACTCAGAGTCTTCAATAGAAGGTGTAGCACTCCACCTCTCAGATGACGGGGGCTTGGAGCCAAACTTGAAGCTTTCCTTGAAGCCATTCACAGCAAGGTCCTCTTCAGAGCATAAGAGTGTGAGGCTCTTCCAAGCACGACGATTAGCTTCATGAGCGACAAATGCATTTTTGGTGGAGAGGTTTCTGATGCGATTGACATCACTGAGAAGACTTTGCATCTGATGCTTTTTCCATAAATGGTTGATGAAGGGACACAAGAAGTTCCCTTTCTTTCATCACCCTGGCACACTTCTGAGGTCTTTGGGGTACTGTGTTGGTAGTGGCTTAATAGCTTGTTGAGGTTGCCGAAACTGACCAACAAGGCCAGAAATGGAAGGCACATTAGGAAGATGAATGGCTTCCATATGCGCAGAGTGGCTTGGTTCCACAAGTCTTGGATCTTTGTCTGCTGAAGGATAAATAGCTTCGTGAGGAGCATAAACTTCAGGCAAAAAAATATGATGAGTGCGGCCAGAGGGTTCATATTGCACGGATGAGCATAGCTTGATGAGGCGCATGATCCATGATGCATAGAACTTGAGGCCAAATAGACCCATTCCAGAAGTCACAAGCTGTCTAATGAAGAAGTCATGCATTTTGAACCTTATGCTATTGAGGAAATACTAGACCATTGTCTTCATGCATGGCTCCTTCTAGCTTGACTGAAGATGAATGCCCTTTGATAGGCCATAGAGTATGCTGAAGAATATGATAAATTGTGCGAGGCAAATAATCAAGGTCCTTCACAAGAAACCCCCTTGGGTAGTCAATTTCAACTGGCAATGGCTTCATCATTGTGACTTTGTGAGCATCTCAGTCATGTTTGGCTCAGGCTTATGAAAGATGCTTTCAACTTCCCTTTCATAGGCTTCACAACCTGGATTGTAATTTTCACCAGGAGTGGGCAGGTTGGTGAGCTCAAGTAGCTCGCGAGTGTGAACCTTGTGATATACTTCTCCTGTCATCCACTCAAGAACCTAAGTGTTTGGATACCTGTTGTAGCCTGAGATGTGGAGAGTTGCATAAAATTGGAGAATTAACTGATCATACCAATGTTCCTTGTCCGTGACAAAGGGTAACAGCCCAACATCTTTGAAGCACTCCAGAGCTTGGTCAAAGCATGGCAGATCAGACATGGCTTCAAAACTTATCCGCTTGTGAGGATGAACTCTGTCTTGGTCATATAGAACACACATGTAATAGCTTCTCTGTAGATGACTCCAGAACTTGTCTGAAGATATATGTGGCTTTGAGTATGGGTTCTTGGAGTGATCAAAGAAAGTTTGGTGCTCTCTAAAGCTTAATACACTGAAGGTGCAGTCTGTTGAAGTAGCACCGCGAAGTCTTGGCAGTCTTGGCATTAGCTTCTGAATATGCGGCCTATTGTGGATGTTGAATTCATACTCGGTCCTGACACTTCAGAGGAGTGAGATTTGGCCATTTGACACAGACCAGTTGAACTTCAGGCCCAGATTTGTCTTCAGCTAAGATAGTGCCATCTGCATTGTTTCAGGCTGAGCAGTGTCTTCAACCACATTAGCTTCACTGGCTTCAGCATCATTGGCTTGATCCGCATTGGTTTCGGTTGCAGTGGCGGCAGTTGAAGTGGCTTCAGACATGGTAACCCAAGTAGCAGCAACAAGGGTTTCAAAACCTTGTTCTCGGTTGCAATGGTGGCAGTCGGAATGTCTTTAGCTTGATTAACTTCAAGTTGTGTTGTGGTGCTGGATGGAATAGCTTCATGAGTGACCTCTTGTGCAACAGAGGTTTCAGCACGCACTTCCTATTAAGGAATACTGGACATGGAGGAGGAGGGCCTTGGACCTTTGTGAAGCCCTCGAAATGAGGGTGACGCTTGTGAAAATGTTGCATCTTCCTCCATGGTTTCTGGTGACTCAAGTACTGGTGTTGCAACTTTAGTTGAAGGAGTAGAGGGAATCACTTCATTAATGGTGAATTGGGATGCTACTCTTACCAGAACTCATCAGGAATGACTAGCGTCGGGGGATCGCCAATACTAACTTGTTCACTATTCTCCTAAACAGGCGATGATACCGGTTCAGACTGGAGTTGAGGAAGAACTGCATCATCTTCGTGAGTCACATTGTCTTCACGAGAATGTCTTCAGCTGCGGTGAAGTCGACAGATGGTATATCTTCAATTTCCTTTTGTTGAGTCTCTATAGGAGCAGGCTCATGGATCACAACACCTTTATGTGTTGGTGGAGGCAGGAGGAGCAACTAAGATGGGTCAACAAACATGGCTTCCTCTTGTGTGGGTTGCTGAGGAGCTAGAGGCACTTGGGCCTTGCGTGAAGCTTTTGAAGATCTCGTCTTCTGACATTTTTGAACATGGGAGGGAGCAATGGCTTCCGTTTGCTTACTCTTGCGAGCTTCAGCTTCGGCAAGTTTGGTCTTCTGCCTCTCTTAAGCAATAGAGGAGGCGGATGGTCTCGCGCCAACGAAGTTAGGCGGAAAGATAATTTTGGGCACATCATGCCTTGAAACCTCAGCAGCATGATTCACTGGCTTCTTCTTCTACTTGATCAGCTTGGGATCAATGGAGGACAACCAAGTGCTTTCCAGTGCATCATTGTGGGCCTGCACTGTCTTCTCAGTGTATGTTCTTAATGACGTTGTTTGAACTCAGCCTTGAGGTCTGCCATCATGTGTTGGTAGCCTCGAATGTGTTTCTCTTCAAGTTTATGAGCATTTTTCGTGAACAACTTCTTCTCATGATCTATTTGTTCTTTTGTCCGAGAACCTTCTGAACAATGTCCATTTCTTTGGCAATGAAGCCTTGGAATGTGCACTGATGTCAATAGGCAGTTGAAGATCATCCAGAAACAATTCAGGATCTTGAAACCATTCATTGATGAAATTATTCAGAATATCTACATTGAACAGTGGCATGTCCTTGAAGATATCAGACTCTTCCTGCTTGTTCTTGATAAGCTGCTCAATAGCATCATCATCAAAGTCATCATCAGACAAGTCGATGATGTCATCATCCACCCAAAGTGCTTGTAGGTTTGGGGCCTCGTCCAGCTGATACCTTGGTCTTTGGAGAGTTTCTAGACACATTCTTAGATTGCACACTGGTTTCAGGTGGTGCAGATCTCAATGGCTTACATATTGAAGCCTTTGGGTTAGTAGCAGCAACAAACTTTGAGGCTTTAAGCTCTTTAGCCTTGGAAGCCTTTGCCCTTTTTATAGGCATCGGTGACTCCGAAGCAACATCATGTTGATCTTCTCCTTGGGCAGCTGCAACACTAGCACGAAGTTCTGCATAATGTGCAAGATAAGCTTCAAAGTTGTCAAAGAGCCCAACCAGATTTGGTTCGGCTTCACAAGAGCCATCTGGCCTTGGTGCTTCGGGCCCAGGATTGAAATCAATGCCATAATCCTTCTTGTTTTGTTCTGCTGAAGCCTTTGCATACTGATAATTGGCTTCAAATAGATCATCGTCACGACACCAACGAATGCTTGTGGGGTCTGGATCTTGTGGCATATCATATCTCACCATGCATGGGTAGAACCCTAACCCAATAGCGTCTGCTTTAGTCTTCAGGATAAGTTCATGTACATAGTATCCGCCCATGGTGGCCTGGCAGCCTTTTTGGCAGAGTACTCCGCTGTGATGAAGTGATAGAAAAAGCATTCCTCTGCCCAATATCTTCTGATCCACTAAGTACGTGATTTTCACTGGCCATAGGTTTCCTCAGGGTCAGACTTATACTTTTCATATAGATTTGGGGGAAGGTCTAATGTTGTGTTGTGACGCATCTGCCTTCCGCCCCTTCTGTGAGCATGAGCATTATCTTCATCCATTGGCTTCTCAAAGATGATTGGCTTCACAGGGCCGATAGGCTTCACACTTGTTATTCGACAAGAACTAGCTTCAGGTGAGTCAAGATGAAGCTGTAAGAAGTATGCAAATGAATTCAGACTATGAGAACCATGCGACTCGGCCAAGGACATGTACTTGTGAAAGAGGTACAGATGCAAGGGAAGTGATGACCCACAAGTATAGGGGATTTATTGTAGTCCTCTCGATAAGTAAGAGTGTCGAACCCAACGAGGAGTAGAAGGAAATGGCAAGCAGTTTTCAGTAAGGTATTCTCTGCAAGCACTGAAATTATCGGTAACAGATAGTTTTGTGATAAGATAATTCGTAATGAGTAACAAGTAACAATAGTAACTAAGGTGCAGAAAGGTGGCCCAATCCTTTTTGTAGCAAAGGACAATCCTGGACGAACTCTTATATAAAGCAAAGCGCTCCCGAGGACACATGGGAATTACTGTCAAGCTAGTTTTCATCATGCTCATATGATTCACGTTCGTTACTTTGATAATTTGATATGTGGGTGGACCGGTGCTTGGGTGCTGTCCTTCCTCGGACAAGCCTCCCACTAATGATTAACCCCTCTCACAAGCTTCCGCAACTAAGAAAGAAGAATTAAGATAAATCTAACCATAGCATGAAACATATGGATCCAAATCAGCCCCTTACGAAGCAACGCATAAACTAGGGTTTAAGCTTCTGTCACTCTAGCAACCCATCATCTACTTATTACTTCCCAATGCCTTCCCCTAGGACCAAATCATGGTGAAGTTTCATGTAGTCGACGTTCACATAACACCACTAGAGGAAAGACAACATACTTCTCATCAAAATATCGAACCAATACCAAATTCACATGATTATTTATAACATGACTTCTCCCATGTCCTCAGGAACAAACATAACTACTCACAAAGCATATTCATGTTCAAAATCAGAGGAGTATTGAATAGCATTAAGGATTTGAACATACGATCTTCCACTGAATAAACCAACTAGCATCAACTACTAGGAGTAATCAACACTACTAGCAACCCACAGGTACCAATATGAGGTTTTGAGACAGAGATCGGATACAAGAGATGAACTAGGGTTTGAGAGGAGATGGTGCTGGTGAAGATGTTGATGGAGATTGACCCCCTCTCGATGAGAGGATCGTTGGTGAGGACGATGGAGATGATTTCCCCCTCCAGGTGAGAAGTTTCCCCGGCAGAACAGCTCCGCTGGAGCCCTAGATTGGTTCTGCCCAAGTTCCGCCTCGAGATGGCGGCGCTTCGTCCCGAAAGCTTCCTTCTGATTTTTCCAGGTCAAAACACACCATATAGCAGAAGATGGGCACTGGAGGCCTGCCAGGGGGCCCACAAGGCAGGGGGCACGCCCAGGGGGTAGGGCGTGCCCCCCACCCTTGTGGATGGCTGGTGGCCCCCCTCTGGTGCTTTCTTCGCCCAATATTTTTTATTAATACCAAAATGACTCTCCGTGAAGTTTCAGGACTTTTGGAGTTGTGCAGAATAGGTCTCTAATATTTGCTCCTTTTCCAGCCCAGAATTCTAGCTGCCGGCATTCTCCCTCTTCATGTAAACGTTGTTAAATAAGAGAGAAAAGGCATAAGTATTGTGCTATAATGTGTAATAACAGCCCATAATGCAATAAATATCAATATAAAAGCATGATGCAAAATGGACATATCAACTCCCCCAAGCTTAGACCTCGCTTGTCCTCAAGCGAAAGCCGGAATCGAAAAATATGTCCATGTTTGGAGAGAGAGAGAGAGAGAGAGAGGTGTCGATAAAATAAAATACGGACATGAGGGCATCATAATCATCTTTAGAACAGCAACATATATTGTCATATAATTTCTTATGCTAAAGTAACAATTCGTTCACAAGGTAAAATACGAATCAAAAACTTCATTGAAAACTAACAAAGTATGATCTCAGTCATTGGATCAATTGCAATTTATCATAACATCGGTAAGAGTCAATTTAAGAGCTTTTCAGCAAGTCCACATACTCAACTATCATTTAGTCTTTCAAAATTGCTAATACTCACGCGATACTTATGGGTTCAAAGCTTCAGTCGGACATAGAGAAAGATAGGGGCTTATAGTTTCGCCTCCCAACCGTTTACCTCAAGGGTAATGTCAACAATAATACTTTATGATAACCTACATCCGAGTGGATATATATATCTGGATCCCTCTCCAACACATAGTGCTTGCCAAAAGGAAAAAAGTGTAAAAAGGAAAGGTGAAGATCACCATGACTCTTGTATAAGGGTAGAAGATAAAAGTAAAAGATAGGCCCTTCGCAGAGGGAAGCAGAGGTTGTCATGCGCTTTTATGGTTGGATGCACAAAATCTTAATGCAAAAGAACATCACTTTATATTGCCGCTTGTGACAAAGAACTTTATTATGCAGTCTGTCGCTTTTATTTCTTCCATATCACAAGTTTGTATAAAGCTTATTTTCTTCACTCTAATAGATCATACATATTTAGAGAGCAATTTTTATTGCTTGCACCGATGACAACTTACTTGAAGGATCTTACTCAATCCATAGGTAGGTATGGTGGACTCTCATGGCAAAACTAGGTTGAAGGGATATTTGGATGCACAAGTAGTATCTCTACTTGGTGCAAAGGATTTGGCTAGCATAATAGGGAAAAGCAAGCTCAACATTTTGGAGGATCCATGACAATATAACTTCTATTCGGATATAAGAAAACATAACTCATTATGTTGTATTCCTTGTCCAACATCAACCTTTTAGCATGTCATATTTTAACGAGTTATCACAATTACAAAAGATGTCCAAGATAGTATATTTATATGTGAAGCTTCTCTTTCTTTATTACTTCCTATTAATTGCAACAATGACCAAAACTATGTTTGTCAACTCTCAACACCTTTTATTCATCATACTCTTTATATGTGAAGTCATTACTATCCATAAGATCAACATATGATCTTTTTATTTCTTTCTTTTATTCTATTCCCTCAAGATCATAGCAACAAATCAAAGCCCTCAACTCAAAACTACTCTTTATTATATAGCTCACGGTCTCGATTACATAGATAGATCTCGAAACAAGACTCAAAGCTAGATCATACTAAAAACTTTGTTATACTAGATAAAGATATAACCAAAAGGATCGAACTAAGGAAAACGATAAAGGTAAAGGTGTGATGGTGATATGATACCGGGGCACCTCCCCCAAGCTTGGCAGTTGCCAAGGGGAGTACCCATACCCATGTATTTATGTCTCATTCTTTGGAGGTGGTGATGATGGAGTTGTTGATGTAGTAGGCTTGTCATCCATCTTCCAAGGAATAGGCTCACCATCATAGAAAGATGAACGAGTCTCCGGGATCCTCAAATCTGCAGCCAAACTCATCCTCTTAAATCTGTATTCATACTCACAATTTTGGTTTTGCAGGCCATAGATCTGGGCTTGGAGATGCTCGATTTTCTCATGAAGCTTGAAGATGGCCTCCCCAATGTTCTTGGCATCCAGCTTGTGACTGTTGGTGAACTCCGCGATCATCAAGTGATTGGCGTTGAGTCCACGTTCCACCATCCCTTGACACTTGAAAACTTGCTGCTCCATTGCTTCGAGTCTTGTCTCTACGCTTCCGGTCTTCTTCGGCCCCTCAACATCGCGGATGTGCAGCACCCCCTCAGGCATCTCAATGGTTTGAGGGTGTCGCAGCACCTTCGCAAGGTATGGTTTGATGACCTTCTCGATAAACTTGTCCTTGGGGCGCTTGGAGACGTCATGGCGATCTAGATCTGTCAGAAAAACAACTCGAAACAAGAACAGAGGATTTTGTCGTGGTACGGTGGTCAAAACCTTCGGGAGATTATATAATGAATTTTTACCGACCAAAAGAACTATTGTGCAAGAAAACGGAGTCCGGGGGGCACACGAGGTGGCCACAAGGCAGGGGCGCGCCCTCCACCCTTGTGGTCTCCTCGTGCATCTTTCGGGCTACTTCTAATTTTCCTAATTTTTTAAATATTCCAAAACGGAAAAAAATTGCCATTAGAACAGTTTTGGAGTCGGTTTACTTACCTTACCACATACCTTTTCCTTTTCAGAGTCTAAAACATTCTGGAAGGTATTCCTTATTGTCGGGGCAGGCTGATCGGACCCACGAACATCTATGGGACCGGCGGACCGAGTCCCTTTTGGTTCGGAGGGGGGCGGAGATCGCACGAAGAGCGGATCGAGGCGAAGCACACGAGCAGTTTTACCCAGCTTCGAGCTCTCCCGAGAGATAATACTCCTACTGCTGTTTGTCTGGTTTGTATTGTGTTCTTGCTAGGGAGCGATGAGAGCTACAGGACCTAGCGTGAGAGTGTTCGAACCTGGAGGGAATCGATCGATCGACCAACCCCTTCTACGCGCATGGGCCTCCTTTTATATGCACAAAGGGGCTTCGGCAGTGGCAACGTAGATGGGGGTACAAATGGAAAAACAGTAGTTGGTACACCTACTTGTACGGTACATGCAGTGTACTCTACCTAACCTCGACGGCAAGGGACAAAAGCATTAAATGCCCGTCCTTGTCGTCCTAAACAAGGCAATAGGGACCATCAGAGGCGCCACCGTTACGCCACGATGGCAAGCTTGTCGGCGCCGCTTATCGCTGCTCCCGGCTGGCCTGACCTCTCGACACGCCAGCGCATGGAATGGTCCCATGGCGACACGTTGGTGGATGAGCTGGAGCGGAGATGAAGAGAGGTTGCCTGCCGCGGCAAGTGCCTTGCCTCGGCTGAATCCTTGTCGCGTCCAGAGGCTTGTCGCTCTCCGAGCCTTCCCGGCAAGCTCCTCTTGCCGGGGTCTTGTCTTCTGCGTGCCTTGAGTGGCCTTCCCGGCAAGCTCCTCTTGCCGGGGCCTTGTCTTCCTGGTTAAATACTTTGTTCTTGAATGGCTCCAAAGCAACCATTGAGGATCTTGGCGGTGACCAGGCAAGCCTTGCCGCTGGTGTGCTGAATCGCCTGCGCACGAAGTTCGGGATACTAGGGTACCCCTACTCTAGTACACCGGCAGAGCCCCGGCCTGGGCCACACGGTGCCGAAGCGCTGTTGGGCCAGCCCAAACAAAGGCACGGTCACACGCCGGCCTTGATCACGCCGTAACTTGCTCGACCCACCACGCCCCCCACGAACAACACGCGCCGAACGTGGCGTCGTGGGAGAGATCGTGGGGGGTTTCTTTATTAGGAAAAGCGGAACGTCCGCCCCCTCTCCCTCCTTATAAACAGGGGAAGCAGGGGCAGGTCGCCCACCTTGCCATTGGTGTCTCGTCTCGAAAACCACCGCCGCTCCCCCTTCTTCTCTAGTGCGAAGAGAGCAGCGCTCCGCCCCCTTTCGCCACAGCGCCATCAACGCCGTCGGTCTCCTCCACCGCCTCTGCCATGGCTCCGAAAGCCGACAAGGGGAAGGGCGTGAAGTCGGCCGAGGCGCAGCGGCTCGCGGCGCTGCGAAAGGAGCGGGCCATCTTCACCCCCAGCTCGACGCAAAGGAGCTGAGGGAGGGCTACTACCTCTTTTGGTCGACGGAGACGTGCGCATCCAGCGCGAAGGTACTCCCCGCCACCGCTTCAGAACTAGCCCCAACTGGGTACCCTTTCTTTGCGCTTTTCTTCTATTGCAGGCTCTGCCCGCCCTTTTCTGAATTCTTGTGCGATGTCATGAACACCTACGGGCTTCGCCTCCTTGATTTCACCCCCAATGCTGTCCTGACCATGGCAGTTTTCGCACACCTTTGTGAAAACTTTGTCGGGATCCACCCAAACGTAGCCCTCTTCCGCCACTTCTTCATGCCCGCGTTGAGAGAGGGGAGCCGCTTGCGGAGGGATTGCTTGGGTCTCCAGGATCGACAAGAAAGAAGCTTATCTAGAAGGAGAGTTCCGTAGCAAATGGGAGGAGTGGAGACCCAATTGGTGTTGGATCGTAGAAGAGAACCCGCAGCCCTTCACTGCCCTGCGCCAAACCCCAATAGTGCGCGGCAACGATTGGAGCAACTTGGCGCCGGAAGATGCTAGGTTGAAGATTGCTGTGACCCAGATCTTGCGCCTCAGGCTTGCCGGACTGACTGTAGGCGCAGTTGGCGTAGATTTCCTTCGCCGCCGCATCGCTCCCTTGCAGGAGAGGAGGAGACCTGCTTGGGAGTTCAAAAACGCAGCGGACATCATGAGGCTGCGCCCGAGCCTCAACTGGAATTTCACTGTCTTGGAGTTGGATGCGATGCTGCTAGAGCTGTTCAAACATGACCCCGATCACCCCGAGTGGTTTAGGTTGCCGAGGGGGGTCGTCCCATTGTGCAACAATTCTGCGCTCGACCGCATCCGTGCCATGATGCTGTTGTGCGATTCTCACGGAATTGTTCCCACTTGGCAAGAGCCGTCCGACGACGTCGTGCAGAAATTCTTCGACAGCTTGGAAGAAATGCCGATCCGCCCAGACGAGCAGAAGAAGCTCACCCACGACACCACCGACGACGAGATGCAGCGCATTGCCACCAGTGGAGGAGGCGGCAGATCTACCGGGCGTCTTCGGTACACCGTGGAGGAGGCAGATGCAGTGAGGCGGCAAGCCTTGCCGGCGAAGGAGTTCGCGGTGAGGAAGAGCTTGCGAACCCGAGGCCGAGTCGAGCGAACCAGCCGAGGGCGCTTCTTCCCCACCATCCAGCGGCTTGCCGCGAACGGAGCCCCGGCTCCGCCAAAGAGGCGTCTTCGAAGGCCGGAGACGAGACGGGCGACAGACGGGCCAATCAGCAGCCACAAGGACGCGCTTCATCAAGGCAAGCAACGTTGCTGGAGCACCCCACACTGCCGCGACAACTGGGGCGGGATCCTCCCAGGCCACCGCCGACACCTCCACCAAGCGGTCAAGAGAGCCCAGTCCTCCGCCTCGTCGTACCGGAGGGGGGCCGGAATTCGACCTCTCCGCGCTCAGCTCCGACGAGGAAGAAGAAGAGCAAGCTTCAATATTGTGCTTGTATTTCTTCAATTTTGTTGCTTCATCTTGAATCTGATTTGCTTCGTTCTGAACTCTTTCCTTTTCAGGACGCTGGCCCATAGAGCGTCGAAGAGGGCCAAGACCCCGGTGATTGTCGTCGAGGACGAACCCACTGCGACGGCAGGAGGCGCGTCCGAGACAACCTTGCCGGGTGAGGCAACTCTCCTTCAAAGCAGCCCCCAGCACAGCCCCCAGAGTAAGTATGCGGTTTTCTCCTTACTATTTGGTGTGCATGGGTGCTCCTTCTTCATTGATATCTGACTGTTGGTTTGTGTAGGAGCAGAGCAGCCTCATCAGGAGGGCCCGGAAGCCGCCCCCGAAATTCTATCTGCTTCGACTACTCCGCCAAGGGAGGATTCTCCGGCAAGGGAGCATTCAC
This sequence comes from Aegilops bicornis, assembly GCA_021605145.1. Taxonomy (NCBI): domain Eukaryota; kingdom Viridiplantae; phylum Streptophyta; class Magnoliopsida; order Poales; family Poaceae; genus Aegilops; species Aegilops bicornis. Next base: position 89,233,779 of record CM038672.1, read on the forward strand.
CGGCAAGGGAGCCTTCTCCGGCAAGGGGCGGCTCTCCGGCAAGGGACGGCACCAGCGATCCCTTGGCGGCGGAGACCGTGACCGCATCCCCCGGCGCAGGTAACCTTCTTGCTTGAGTACTACCCTTGTGTTTTTCTTCTTCTGATTCTATCTTTGGGCATTTGCTTGACTTTCTTCATCCGTCCGCCACAGAGCCAATGGAGACCGAGGTCGCCGGCGAGGAGGACGCGCGCGGCAACACTGACGAAGCCGCCGCCGTGGAAGAAGAAGCCGGCGTTGACGAGCCTGCCGGCGAAGAGGCCACCGAGGCTGCCGCCGCAGAAGCTGGCGAGGGGTCTGGCGATCGCACTGACGGCCCTGAGGCCGCAGGAGCGCCAGGCGCTACACCGACCGCCGATCCCTCCGCTGCTGCTGCAGCGTCAGGCTTTGAAGAGCCCCAGCCCGGCGCCTACTTGAAGGCCAGCGACGGCGTCTTCATCAAGCTCCCATGGGAGTCGAGCTCCAGGGCGCCGGTCGAAGGAGAGACCTTCGACGGAGAGCTGCTCGCCTCCGATGGGCTGACGCTGGTGGACGCGCAAGCAAAGCAGCGCTGCGAAGTCTCGAGGAGGAGCGGCCGCCGAAGAAAGCCTGTCGCTTCTACCGCGCCTCGGACAAGCCAAGTTGGAGTCCCGGAAGCACTTGTCGCGAGGCGGGAGCGGAACATGGAGAAAGCGGAAGAGCTCCGGGCGCCAACCAAGAAACTCTCCGGGCGTAGCGGAAGAGCGGAGCGACTTCTTTGAAGAGCGCATAGCCTTCATCCTTGAGAAGGCCGAGGTCGAGGAGCAAAGGCTCGCTGCCAAGAAGCTATCTGCGCAAGAAAGCGAGTTAGCGCAGCGGAAGATCAATCTTGACAGCTATGAGGAAGAGGTTGTCGCCACGAGGAGTCACTTGGCGGGGCTCTTAAGGAGGCGAAGGATGCCGCCGCAGCCAGCCGAGGCCGCCAAGAAAGAGTTGGAGACGAAGGTGACGCAGCCGAGGCCGCCTCGGAAGAGCGGCGAGGAGCTTGCTGCGCTCAAGCAGCCGAGAAGGACGCCTACACTCTTGGCGAGCTGCGGGGCCGTCTCGCCGATAGGGAGCAAGGAGCTCGGCGCCGCCAAGGATTCCAAGGCGGATCTTGAGCTGGCCGCCACTCGATGCAGACCGGACGGCGCCAAGGAGCGGGAGGTGGGCCTGTTGAGAAGATCAAGGCCAACGAGGAGCTATCATGGCGAATGCTGTTGCCACCAGGCGCCTTGAGGGAGAGTGTGGAGCCTTGGATCAAGGTCTTGTGGATATCAAGCTACCGCCATCCACAACGAAATGATGGAGCTGGGATGGTGGATCTCGGATACTCCTCGACGAGCACCTCCAACCCAGCGCCAAGCTTAGCTTATTCTTCAAGGCGTGGTGGCGGGCCTCCAGCGACTCCGGAAGAGGTCCCAAAGCAGCTGGCCGAGGAATCGCGCCGGTCTGCGAGGAGCCCTCCGTAAGGTGTTGATGAAGGTGGCCTTCCGCAATCCAGGCCTCAACCTCAACGGCGTCCTCAGATCCTTGCCGCCAGATGCCGATGTGGAGGCGCTCAAAGACCTTGTCGCACCCATTGTGGACAAGGTGGGCAAGATCAAGCGGGTTTATGGCGACCGCGTAGACTAGGCCGCCAATTTTATCTTTCCCTTGTCGCTGATCATGTTTAGAACAATTTATTAGATCTGCGACAAGCTATTTTGTAATATAACTCTATCTTAGGCGATCATTGCAATGTTATTTCCTTTACTTGATTCCTTCCTTTGCACGTTTTTGCCCTACGCTTTTAGGGAACTTGTCGGTGCAGGAACCTTGTCATGAAGCGCCGAGTGCGGAACGTCGGCCTCTTTGGCGGTGCCGCCTCCGACAAGCAACCTTGTCGCGACTAGCTGCAGCTCACTTAAGTTGTTGAGCTGACTCGAAACAAAGTAAGGGTGCGACTAGCCGCGAGTTGGTTCCTCCGCGCACAGGTTTTCCATACAAAGTACTATCGTTCGAGGAAGATAACTTAAATATTTAAGAACTGATTGCTCAAACTTGGGCAACTTAGCTTTTCTGTCGCTTGCTTCCCAATAAGGCGAAACTTCCTCGAGCAACGCTTGGTCCATAGTATTATCTTCTCCTTCCCCCCTGGTTAACTTGTGTGCGAGGGAACCTTCCTTTCTTTGAGAAAAGAGAAAGAAGAGAAAATAAAGTTATGGAGCCCAATGACTCGATATTGCTTACGGGTGTGGGTGCTGCACAAAGTGTTAGCCAAAACATGCAATAAAATGATGAAAGCATGAATTTGACAAGTTGTGCGCAACACATGAGCTTTACTGATGCAAGATTTCTGCGCCCGTCTTTGTACAAAGGATTACATGCAACAACGGAAAGACTTGTACAAAAGGTGGTTGCCGGAACAGGTTCCGGCAACCGCGCCCTACGGGTAAAACTTACGAAGATACTCAATGTTCCAGGAGTTGCTCACCGGAATGCCATCTTCGGTCTCAAGGCGGACAGCGCCAGGCCTAGTGACTCGTTTCACCCGATAAGGGCCTTCCCACTTCGGCGACAACTTGTTTGAATTCTTGGCGGACTGAACGCGCCGAAGAACAAGGTCGCCTTCCTCGAGGCTTCTGGCACTAACTTTGTGGCTATGGTAGCGACACAAAGCTTGCTGGTAACGAGCAGCTCGTCAAATGACCCGAAGACGGTCCTCCTCAAGGAGCAGCGTCATCTTGTCGCAGCTGCTCTTGCTCAAGCTCATCATAAGCGAGTACTCGAGGTGACCCGTATACGAGTTCCGTGGGGAGAACTGCCTCTGATCCATAGACTAGAGCGAAAGGTGTCTGGCCAGTGGCTCGATTTGGCGTCGTCCTAATCGACCAAAGAACCACCGGCAGCTCCTCAATCCAGTTTCTTCCACACTTGTGCAGCCTGTCGAAAGTTCTGGTCTTGAGCCCGCGCAGCACTTCAGCATTTGCCCTCTCCACTTGATCGTTGCTCCTCGGATGAGCAAATGTAAGCGGCACCTTGGCGCCAAGATCTTGGACGTCTTGCATGAAGGTGCGGCTTGTGAACTGTGTGTCGTTGTCGGTGATGATCCTGTTAGGGATTCCGAAACGGCAAACAATCGACCTGAAGAACTTGACTGCCGACTGTGCTGCCACCTTCCTCACTGCTTCCACTTCCGGCCACTTTGTGAACTTGTCGATGGCGACGTACAAGTACTCAAAGCCCCGACAACTTCGGGGAAAGGGGCCGAGGATGTCGAGCCCCAGACGAAAATGGCCAGGATAAAGGGATCGTCTGGAGAGCTTGAGCTGGCTGGTGTGTCTGCTTGGAATGGAACTGCACGCTTCACACTTGGTTACTTGTGCGGTTGCATCACGGAGGGCTATCGGCCAAAGAAACCTTGCTTAGGAGCGCTTTGCCGGCAAGTGCTCTGGCGCCAATGTGGTGACCACATATGCCTCCATGTATCTCTCGCCAACAGCTTTTGTCCGCCTTCCCGGTGAATACACTTTAATTTCAAACCCTTGAGTCTTCTTACATGCAGTGTCTTTGTCGACAAACTGGTACATACTTGACTGCCGGGCTACTCTTTCCGCTTCTTCTTGCTCTTCGGGAAGTTCTCACTGCGAAGGAAATGGACAATCTGCTGCGCCCATCTTTGGAGCTTGCGGCTCGACAACAAGGACTAAAGGCACATCTGCTGCTGGGAACATCAGCTTCCACGGCAAGAACCTGCGGCTCAGCCGGAGCTTGACGTTCCCCGGCAAGCTTGCCGGAGCAAAACTTGTCGGGAGCGTCTGCTTCAACGAAACGAACCCTGGGGCTTGTCGGAGCAGACTGCCCCTTAGCTCTGTGGATGTCGATCTTGGGGACCTTCTTGGCAGCGGCTTCGGGAAGCTCTGCCGGAAAATAGTCACCAGAAATCAACTTCCTCTTCTTGTTTTGTCCAGTGGATGGTGTTACGGTTGGTTGAGTTAGCTTGAGCACAAAAATCCCTGGTTCCACGAGTAACTTAAGTGCATCGCACTTTGACAAACCATCGCCAATATCATTCCGAGCTCTTGGAACATGTTCCATTTGTAGGCCATCAAAGTGTTCTTCTAGCTTTCTCACTTCATCAACGTAGGCTTCCATCAATGGACTCTGATAATCTTTGTTCACTTGGCGGACGACAAGTTGCGAATCACCCCTGACAATGAGCTTCTTGATCCCAAGGTCTACTGCGATCCTGAGACCGGCAAGCAAACCTTCATACTCTGCAGTATTGTTTGTTGCTTGCTCCTTGGGAAAGTGCATCTGGACTACGTACTTGAGGTGCTCTCCGGTGGGTGCGACAAGCAGCACGCCGGCACCGGCGCCTTGCAGCGAGAAGGCACCATCAAAGTACATCAGCCACTCTTTGCTTGCTTCCTTGACGAGAATGCTCGTCTCTGGAATTTCCTCATCTGGTGTTGGCGTCCATTCTGCTATGAATTCTGCCAATGCTCTGCTTTGGATAGTTGATGTGCTTTCAAACTTGAGGCCAAAGCTTGACAGTTCCAGTGCCCACTCGACAATCCTGCCTATTGCCTCTGGATTTTGCAGTATCCTCTTCAGCGGAAAGCGAGTGACAACTGTGATCTCATGTGCCTGAAAGTAATGGCGCGGCTTTCTCGAGGCCATGAGAAGGCCGAAAAGCAATTTCTGCACAGCAGAGTACCTTGATCTAGCCCCCTGCAGAAGGGAACTGACAAAGTAAACTGGGCGCTGCACCATCCTTTTCTGCATCTGCTCATGCGTCTGCGCAGATCCGTCCTTGTCGGGACCAGAGCTCGCCGGCGAAGCCCCCCTTTCGTCAGCCTGGATGTGTCTGCTGTGGTTGCTAGCTCATCATCCGCCTCCCTCTCCGCTACTAACGCAGCACTAACCACTTGATTGGTTGCCGCTATATATAGCGCAACTTCTCTTGTGGCTTAGGTGCGACAAGTGTTGGAGTGGAGAACAGTATCTCTTCAAGTCCTGCAGCGCAGCCTCCGCTCGAGTCCATTGCATCGGACCTGCCTTTTTCAAGATTTTGAAAAATGGCGGTAGCGCTTCAACAGACCTAGAGATAAACCTGCCGAGAGCAGCTACATAACCGCAAGTCTTCGTGACATCCTTGACGCACTTTGGTGCTTCAATCTGCTCAATGGCCTTGATCTTGTCGGGATTGGCTTCAATTCCCCCGAGACACGAAGAACCCGAGAAGCTTGCCGGAAGGGACTCGAACACGCACTTCTCGGGGTTGAGCTTGAGGTTGATCTTGCGCAGATTTGCAAAGGTCTCATCCAAATCTTGAACCAGAGTTGCTTTGTCCTTGCTCTTGACCACTATGTCATCCATGTAGGCTTCTACATTTACGTGCATTTGCGGCTCAAAAGCGTCATGGACTACTCTTGCAAAGGTTGAACCAGCATTCTTCAAACCAAAAGGCATCCGTATGAAACAGTATGTGCCACATGGAGTAATGAATGCGGTTTCTCCTCATCCTCTTACGCCATGAAGATCTGATGATATCTCGAGTATGCATCAAGAAATCAAAGCAAATCACATCCAGCCGTGGAGTCAACAATCTGGTCGATGCGCGGCAAGGGAAACGGGTCTTTGGGACAAGCTTTATTAACATCCGTGAAGTCAATACAAAGTCTCCATTTCCCATTTGCCTTGCGCACAACCACAGGATTGGCAACCCACGTAGGATGGATCACTCCTCTGACAAGGCCTGCTGCTTCCAATTTCTTGATCTCTTCTGCGATGAATTCTTGGCGCTCCACTGCTTGCTTCCCGACTTTCTGCTTGACGGGCCGCGCATGAGGACAAAGCGGCAAGACGGTGCTCAATTACTTTCACAGGAACACCGGGGATGTCAAACGGTTGCCATGCAAACACGCCGACGTTCGCCCGCGAGAAAGCAACGAGCGCCTTCCTATTTGGGGTCGAGAGAGGCACGCGATGGTGAAGGTACCACCGGTGCCGTCCTCCTTGGCGGACACCTTCTTGGTCTTTGGTGGAGCTGCCATCGCCTTCTTGCACTTGCCGGTGGAGCTCGATGGTGCGTCCTCGACGGTAGCGCAACACTCCGAAGAGGTGCGCTTGCGGAGTGGGCATCGAGCTCTTGCGGACTTGGACTTGGTCTTCTTCCCTCCGGGAGCTTCAGTGACAAGTGTTTTGCTTTCTGTTGCAGCTGCTGCCTCCCCGGTAGATCTTGTCGGCACGAGATAAGAGCATCCTTCTTGTCGCCATGGACAGAGATGATGCTTATCGGGCTGGCATCTTGAGTAAGTTGTATGCATAATGAGAGGCTGCCATGAACTTAGCAAGTCTTTGGGCGGCCAAGTATCCCATTGTAAGGCAATGGGAAATCAACAACGTCGAATGTGACCCTCTCGGTCCTAAAGTTCAGCTCGCCGCCAAATGTTACCGGCAACGTGATCTTCCCCTTCGCTTGCTCCTTCCCGGATTGATTCCTTGGAATGTGCCGATCTCTTCGAGCTTCTTTGTCGTGGATCTGAAGCTTCGGAGCACCGCGGAGGAGATCAGATTTAAGCCGCCCCGCCGTCGGTGACCTTGAGGTTGCGAGATAGTTGATGAGACCAACATCGGCAAGCACCCGACCGCATGATTATGCGATCGAGTGGTCCTCAATATCAAAGATGATAGGCGTGCTGGACCACTTCAGAGGCTTGCGTGACTCCACGGATGGTTCAGCTGCATTAACTTCCCGCATCCACTGCTTGAGTTGGCGGTGGGAAGTATGCAGGGAAGCACCTCCGTCAACGCAGAGGACCTCCGTAGCTTTCTGAAACTCCTGCTCATCGGTCTCGTCGTCTTCCATATCTTCATCGTCATCGTCATCTTCATCCTTGTCGCAGCCGCGGGGAGGTCTGTCTCCTTGCCGCTGCTTGGCCTTGCCGCGGCGCCCTCCCCGGTCGGGACGTTTCTTGCTGGCTCCTCCAGCACCTTCCGGGGCCTTCTCCTTGTCGCGCCGCTCATACTTTGCCTTCTGCTGTTCAACAAGCTGCTCGACCTTCTTGCAGCTCTGGAGGTCATGACCCTTGGTGCGGTGGATCTTGCGATCGCTTGCGGAGCCGTCACGCTTGTCGGCGGCCGCCACAGATCGGTGGTTGGCGCCCGGCAACCTCCTTGCGGAGCTACCAGACTTGGCGTTCTTGTCGCCACCTCCGTTGCCGGACTGCTCGACGACTAGCACATCTCTGCCTTTCTTCTTCCTGTTGCCCCGCCACCGGCTCTTCTTTGCCGGGGCGGTCTCCTCACTGTCAGATCCTCCTGCTTCGGTATTCTCTCCGGGGAGTCTCCTCCCCTCCTCAGCACGTGCACACTTGTCGGCCAGGGCGTATAGCTCAATGACGTCTCTGATCTTGCACATCGCCATCTCCTCCCGCATCCTGCGGTTCCGCACATTCTGATGGAACGCGCTGATCACCGCGGCAGGGTGGACATCTGGGATGTTGTGCTGTACACGGCTGAATATCTGAATATACTTGCGCAGGGGCTCTCCTTCCTTCTGGGCGAGCAGATGAAGGTCGCTTTCTTGGCCATGGGGTTTGTGGCCACCTGTAAAGGCGCCGACAAACTGATGGCACAGATCTGCCCAAGAAGATATGGAGTTGTCCGGCAAGTGCATGAGCCAGGACCTGACGTTGGGCTTGAGCACCAGCGGGAAGTAGTTGGCAAGGATCTTGTCGTCTCGCCCCCCGGCAGCCTGCACCGCGATGGTGTAGATGCTGAGGAACTCCGACGGATGCGTCTTGCCGTCGTACTTCTCCGGTACGTCTGGCTTGAAGTTCTTCTTGCTGGGCCACTGGACTTGCCGCAGCTCACGAGTGAACGCAGGGCAACCTACCGCGTACGGCAAGTCGCCTGGTTCCTCTGGCGCGTGCATGTCAACAGAGGGCCCAACACGCTTGTCGGATTGACGTCACGCTTCTCTTCGGCGCTCGATGCGAGTTCGAGCGTCCTCTTGCTGTCGATCGTGTAGCACTTGGCGCTGATCGCGATGAGCTCGTGGGTCTGATGACGCAGTGGAGTCGCTGTCGAGGTGGATCCGGCGAGTCGGCGATCTTGGCCTTCGGGGCGGAGAGTGCATGGTGGTTGCACCCCCACCGGTCTCGTCGCCACCGGCTCGCACTTGGCGTTCCTGCCGCGGCAGCGATGCACTCGGTTGCCGCAGAGCGTCGCCGTTGGCGAAGCCGATGAGACTCTGTATGGTGGCCCTCCACTCGTTGACCTTGTTGGCCGTTGGAGGGTAATCGAGGAGCAGTTGAGCTCTCGCCAGAGCTTCTGCTGGAGTAGTGGGTGGCAGTGGCGAACGGCGCGAGGCGGGATATGCTCGGACTTCTTTCTATGTTAGAAGGAGTAGAATCCCGTCCGAGCGACCGTGCCTCGCTCGTGCCAGCATGTTGGCGCGCATGCTGGTCTTGAACGTCCCGAGATCCTCCAGCTCGATCTCGGTCCAACGAGCGTATGGCATTGTGAATGCCATGAAGCTGTCGGTCCCGCGCCTCCTGAGACGGGTGCGGTACATGTACGGACGCCGAGGTCTGCGCGGCCTTGTCCTTGGACTTGGCAGCACCGTGAGCTCCCCCGTCGCCGTCTATCCTTTCGCCGGCGTCTACCCCACCACCTGTTTGCTCCTGTGGTGGTGGGTTCGACGCGGACGGGGCTTCTGCCGCCGAAGCCTTCTTCTTCATTGGCATGTTGATGAAGATGTTGAATATGACGAAGATGTTGCTCGTGTGAACGCTGGATCAGGTTCACACAGCCTCGACGCCCCCTACCTTGCGCGCCAAAGATGTCGGGCCAGGCTGATCGGACCCACGAACACCTATAGGACCGGCGGACCGAGTCCCTTTTGGTTCGGAGGGGGGCGGAGATCGCACGAAGAGCGGATCGAGGCGAAGCACACGAGCAGTTTTACCCAGCTTCGGAGCTCTCCGGAGAGATAATACTCCTACTGCTGCTTGTCTGGTTTGTATTGTGTTCTTGCTAGGGAGCGATGAGAGCTACAGGACCTAGCGTGAGAGTGTTCGAACCTGGAGGGAACTGATCGACTGACCAACCCCTTCTACGTTGCGCATGGGCCTCCTTTTATATGCACAAAGGGGCTCCGACAAGTGGCAACGTAGATGGGGGTACAAATGGAAAAACAGTAGTTGGTACACCTACTTGTACAATTAATACGATGTACTCTACCTAACCCCGACGGCAAGGGACAAAAGCATTAAATGCCCATCCCTGTCGTCTAAACAAAGGCAACAGGACCGTCAGAGCGCCACCGTTAGCCACGATGGCAAGCTTGTCGGCCGCTTATCGCTGCTCCCCGCTGGCTGCACAGCCTCTCGACACGCGCGCATGGAATGGTCCCATGGTGACATGTTGGTGGATGAGCTGGAGCGGAGATGAAGAGAGGTTGCCTGCCGCGGCAAGTGCCTTGCCGCGGCTGAATCCTTGTCGCGTCCGGAGGCTTGTCACTCTCCGAGCCTTCCCGGCAAGCTCCTCTTGCCGGGGTCTTGTCTTCTGCGTGCCTTGAGTGGCCTTCCCGGCAAGCTCCTCTTGCCGGGGCCTTGTCTTCTTGGTTAAATACTTTGTTCTTGAATGGATCCAAAGGAACCACGGAGGATCTTGGCGGTGACCAGGCAAGCCTTGCCGCGGGGTGCTGCAACTGCCCGTGCACGAGTTCGGGATACTAGGGTACCCCTACTCTAGTACACCGACACTTATGTACTCCTCCGGTGTTATGGTATTAATAATATTTGTTTCAACATTTATGGGAGTACCTGAAATATAATGTTTGATTCTTTGACCATTCACCACCTTCGGATTTGTGACTTCGGCATTGTCAATTTTGATGGCACCGGAGCGATAAACCTCCTCGATAATGTACGGACCTTCCCATTTAGAGAGAAGCTTTCCTGGAAAAAATCTTAAACAAGAGTTGTATAGCAAAACATGATCACCTACACTAAACTCACGCTTTCAGATCCTTTTGTCATGCCATCTTTTAACTTTTTCTTTAAACAACTTGGCATTCTCATAGGCTTGGGTTCTCCATTCATCAAGCGAGCTAATGTCAAATAACCTCTTCTCACCGGCAAGTTTGAAATCATAGTTGAGCTCTTTAACTTCCCAATAAGCTTTATGTTCCAGTTCTAGAGGTAAGTGACATGCTTTTCCATAAACCATTTTATATGGAGACAAACCCATAGGGTTTTTATAAGCAGTTCTATAAGCCCATAATGCATCATCAAGTTTCTTAGACCAATTCTTTCTAGATCTATTAACAGTCTTTTTACAAAATCAATTTAATCTCTCTATTGCTCAACTCTACTTGACCACTAGACTGAGGATGATATGGAGATGCAATTCTATGGTTGACATCATATTTAGCAAGCATTTTACGGAAAGCACTATGAATAAAATGTGAACCACCATCACCATTAAATATCTAGGGACTCCAAACCTCGGAAAAACAACTTCTTTGAGCATCTTAATAGAAGTGTTATGATCAACACTACTAGTTGGAATAGCTTCTACCCACTTAGTAACGTAATCAAAAGCAACTAAAATATGTGTATACCGATTAGAGGAAGGAAAAGGTCCCATATGATCAAAGCCCCAAACATCAAATGGTTCAATAACAAGTGAATAATTCATAGGCATTTCCTGACGTCTACTAATATTACCAATTCTTTGACATTCATCACAAGACAAGACAAACTTACGAGCATCCTTGAAGAGAGTAGGCCAATAAAAATCGGATTGTAATACCTTGTGTGCAGTTCTATCTCCAGCGTGGTGTCCTTCGTCAGCCTCGAAGTGGCACTTGCGTAGGATCTGTTCCTGTTCATGCTCAGGTACACACCATCTAATAACACCATCTACTCCTTCTTTATAAAGGTGTGGATCATCCCAAAAGTAATTTCTTAAATCATATAAAAACTTTTCCTTTTGCTGGTATGTGAAAATAGGTGGTATAAATTTAGCAACAATTTAATTAGCATAATCAGCATACCATGGAGTATTACGAGAAGCATTTATGAAAGCTAATTGCTCATCAGGGAAGCTATCATCAAAAGGCAGTGGGTCATCAAGAACATTTTCTAACCTAGACAGGTTGTCTGCAACGGGGTTCTCAGCTCCCTTTCTATCAATAATATGCAAAGCAAATTCTTGTAGCAAGAGAACCCATCTAATAAATCTAGGTTTAGCATCTTTATTTTCCATAAGATATTTAATAGCAACATGATCAGTGTGAACAGTTACCTTGGAATCAACAATATAAGATCTGAACTTATTACAAGCAAAAACAACTGCTAAATATTCTTTTTCAGTAGTAGCATAATTTCTCTGGGCACTGTCTAGAGTTTTACTAGCATAATGAATAACATTCAATTTCTTATCAACTCTTTTTCCTAGAACAGCACCAACATCATAATCACTAGCATCACACATGATTTCAAAGGGTAAATTCCAATCTGGTGGTTGAACAATAGGTGCATAAATCAAGGCTTTCTTAAGTATTTCAAATGCAGAAATCAAGGCTTTCTTAAGTATTTCGAATGCTTCTACACAATCATCATCAAAAACAAAAGGAACATCTTTTTGCAAGAGATTAGTGAGAGGCCTACAAATTTTAGAGAAGTCTTTAATAAACCTCCTATAGAGACCAAAGCATGACCAAGAAAACTTCTTATACCTTTGATATCCTTAGGATACAACATCTTTTCAATAGCATCAACTTTAGCTTTATCAACTTCAATACCTCTTTCGGAAATTTTATGCCCCAAGACAATACCTTCATTAACCATAAAGTGGCACTTCTCCCAATTGAAGACGAGGTTAGTTTCTTCACATCTCTGCAAAACTCGATCAAGGTTGCTTAAGAAATCATCAAAAGAAGTTCCGTAACTGGAGAAATCATCCATGAAAACCTCAACAATCTTTTCATAAAAGTTAGAGAATATAGCAGTCATACATCTTTGAAAGGTAGCAGGTGCATTGCATAAACCAAAAGGCATACGTCTATAAGCAAAGGTACCGAAAGGGCAAGAAAAAGTGGTCTTTTCTTGGTCCTCTTTTGACACAGTATTTGAGAGAAACCGAATAACCATCTAGAAAGCAAAAATGTGTATGTTTGGATAGTCTTTCTAGCATTTGATCAATAAAAGGTAGGGGGTAATGATCTTTTCTAGTTGCTTTGTTTAATTTGCGGAAATCAATTACCATTCTATAATCGGTAACAATTCTTTGTGGAATCAATTCATTCTTATCATTAGGAGCAGCAGTAATAGCTCCCTTCTTAGGGACACAATGAACGGGACTTACCCATCTACTATCAGCAATAGGATAAATTATACCTGCCTCCAGAAGCTTTAGTATTTCATTTCTTACCACTTCTTTCATCCTAGGAATTAACCGTCGTTGGTGATCAACAACTGGTTTAGCATCAGGCTCCATATTAATTTTGTGCTCACATAGAGTGGGACTAATGCCCTTAAGATCATCAAGAGTATATCCAATAGCGACACGATGCTTTTTTAGAGTTTTCAATAATCTCTTTTCTTCATGCTCTGAAAGGTTAGCACTAATAATAACAGGATATATCTTCTTTTCATCAAGATAAGCATATTTCAAAGTATCACGTAATTGTTTAAGCTCAAACACGGGATCACCCTTGGGTGGTGGAGGATCCCCAAGAATCTCAATGGGCAAATTGTGTTTCAAAACAGGCCCTTGATTAAGGAATATTTCATCTAATTCCTTTCTTTCATTCATAAACATATCATTTTCATGGTCTAGTAAATATTATTCTAAAGGATCAAGAGGGAGGCACAACAATAGAAGCAAGACCAATTATTTCATCCTTACTAGGCAATTCTTTATCATGGGTCAAGTGATTATGATACCCAGACATTTTGAGTATGTGTTCACTGACAGAGCTATTCTCCTCCATCTTGCAGCTATAGAACTTGTTGGAGACTTCATATCTCTCAACTCGGGCATTTGCTTGAAATATTAACTTCAACTCCTGGAACATCTCATATGGTCCATGACGTTCAAAACGTCTTTGAAGTCCCGATTCTAATCCGTAAAGCATGGCACACTGAACTATCGAGTAGTCATCAGATCGAGCTTGCCAGATGTTCATAACATCAGCATCTGCTCCTGCAACAGGCCTTTCACCTAGCGATGCATCAAGGACATAATTCTTCTGTGCAGTGATGAGGATAATCCTCAAGTTATGGACCCAGTCCGTGTAGTTGCTACCATCATCTTTCAACTTAGCTTTCTCTAAGAACGCATTAAAATTCAAGGGAACGGTAGCACGGGCCATTGATCTACAACACAGATATGCAAAAACTATCAGGACTAAGTTCATGATAAATTAAGTTATCGTATTACTTAATAACTCACACTTACATAGACATCCCTCAAGTCATCTAAATGCTGCGTGATCCAAATCAACTAAACCATGTCCAATCATCACGTGAGATGGAGTAGTCATCAATGGTGAACATCTCTATGTTGATCATACCTACTATATGATTCATGTTCGACCTTTTGGTCTCCAGTGTTCCGAGGCCATGTATGTACATGCTAGGCTCGTCAAGTTTAAACAGAGCCGTCGCAACTTGCTCGTCCAGTATTCCGCATGTGCAAAACTGTCTTGCACCCATTGTATGTGAACGTAGAGCCTATCACACCCGATCATCATGTGGTGTCTCAGCACGACGAACTATCGCAACGGTGCATACTCGGGGAGAACACTTATACCTTGAAATTTTGTTAAGGGATCATCTTATAATGCTACCACCGTACTAAGCAAAATAAGATGCATAAAATATAAATATCACATGCAATATGTGACATGATATGGCCATCATCATCTTGTGCTTTTGATCTCCATCTCCAAAGCATCGTCATGATCTCCATTGTCACCGGCTCGACACCTTGATCTCCATCGTAGTGTCGTGGTCGTCTCGCCAACTGTTGCTTCTACAACTATCGCTAACGCATAGTGATAAAGTAAAGCAATTACATGGCGTTTGCATTTCATATAATAAAGCGACAACCATAAGGCTCCTGCTAGTTGCCGATAACTTCTACAAAACATGATCATCTCATACAACAAAGTATATCACATCATGTCTTGACCATATCACATCACAACATGCCCTGCAAAAACAAGTTAGACGTCCTCTACTTTGTTGTTGCAAGTTTTACGTGGCTGCTACGGGCTTCTAGCAATAACCGTTCTTACCTACGCATCAAAACCACAACGGTGTTTGATAACCCACAAGTATAGGGGATCGCAACAGTTTTCGAGGGTAGAGTATTCAACCCAAATTTATAGATTCGACACAAGGGGAGCCGAATATTTGCAGGTATTAGCAGCTGAGTTGTCAATTCAATCACACCTGGAGATTAATTATCTGTAGGAAAGTGATCAGTAGCAAAGTAGTATGATACTTTTAATAATAGTAGCAGCAGCAACGGTAGCCGTAAGTGATAGCAGTAATTTTGTAGCAAGTGCAACAATAACAGCGGCAGTAGTAACTTAGCAAGAACAATATAAGATAAATTCGTAGGCATTGGATCGGTGACTTGTTGGATGATATTCATCATGAGACAGTTATAACCTAGGGCGATACGGCATTAGCTCCAGTTCATCAATATAATGTAGGCATGTATTCCGTAAATAGTCATACGTGCTTATGGAAAGAACTTGCATGACCTTTTTTGTCCTACCCTCCCGTGGTAGCGAGGTCCTATTGGAAACTAAGGGATATTAAGGCCTCCTTTTAATAGATAACCGGAACAAAGCATTAACACATGACGAATACATGAACTCCTCAAACTACGGTCATCACCGGGAGTGGTCCCGACTATTGTCACTCCGGGGTTGCCGGATCATAACACGTAGTAGGTGACTATAACTTGCAAGAATGGATCTAGAACATGGATATAATGGTGATAACATAAACGGTTCAGATCTGAAATCATGGCACCCAGGCCCAAAGTGACAAGCATTAAGCATGGCAAAGTCATAGCAACATCAATCTTAGAACATAGTGGATACCAGGGATCAAGCCCTAACAAAACTAACTCGATTACATGATGAATCTCATCCAACTCCTCACCGACCAGCGAGCCTACGAAGGAATTACTCACTCCCGGTGGGGAGCATCATGGAATTGGTGATGGAGAAGGGTTGGTGATGACGAAGAACGAAGATCCCCCTCTCCGGAGCCCCAAACGGACTCCAGATCTGGCCTCCCGATGAAGAACAGGAGGTGGCGGCGGCTCCGTCTCGTGGAACGCGATAATTTTTCTCCCTGATTTTTTCTGGAAAAATAGGATTTTATAGCGCCGGTTTCAGGGTCTATGAGGCCACCAGGTGGGGACAACCCACCTGGGCGTGCCAGGAGGGGGGCACGCCCTGGTGGGTTGTGCCCACCTAGGTGCCCCCCTTCGGTGGATCTTGGCTCCAGAAATTCTTATTTATTGTATAGAAAATCCTCGCAAAGTTTTGTTCCATTCCGAGAACTTTTATTTCTGCACAAAAACAACACCATGGTAGTTCTGCTGAAAACAGCGTCAGTCCGGGGTTAGTTTCATTCAAATCATGCAAATTAGAGTCCAAAACAAGAGGAAAAGCGTTAGGAAAAGTAGATACGTTGGAGACGTATCAGTGTTTCGTCAAGTTTGCTATTTTAACCTTCAACAAGGACCGCCCGCAGTCAAATTTGAATCAACTAAAGTTGGAGAAACAGACACCCGCCAGCCTCCTTTATAAAAAACTAGTTGCATGTCTGTCGGTGGAACCGATCTCATGAACGTGGTCATGTAAGGTTGGTCCGGGCCGCTTCATCCAACAATACCGCCGAATCAAAATAAGACGTTGGTGCTAAGCAGTATGACTATCACCGCCCACAACTCTTTGTGTTCTAGCATATCATCTACGCATAGACTTGGCTCGGATGCCACTGTTGGGGAACATAGCATGCAATTTCAAAAAAATTCCTACGCTCATGCAAGATCTATCTAGGAGATGCATAGCAACGAGAGGGGGAGAGTGTGTCCACGTACCCTCGTAGACCGAAAGCGGAAGCGTTTGACAACGCGGTTGATGTAGTCGAACTTCTTCTCGTTCCGACCAATCAAGCACCAAACATACGACACTTCCGAGTTCTGCACACGTTCAACTCGATGACGTCCCTCGAACTCTTGATCCAACAAAGTGTCAAGGGAGAGTCCTGTCGGCACGACGGCGTGGTGACGGTGATGGTGAAGTGATCCGCGCAGGGCTTCGCCTAAGCACTACGAGAATATGACCGGAGGCGTAAACTGTGGAGGGGGGCGCCGCACACGGCTAACAATTGTTGGTGTGTGTTCTAGGCTCGCCCTCCCCATGTATATATAGGTGGGAGGGGGAGGGGAGATGCCTTGGGGCGCCCCAAGTAGGAGGAATCCTACTTGGCCCCCTAGTACAATTCGCCCCCCCCCCCCTGTTTCCTTATTACCGGAAGGGGGAAAAGGGAGGAGAGGGGGGAGGAAGGAAAGGGGGGCCGAACCCCCTCCTCCTTCTCCTATTCTGCCTCCTTCCTTAGGGGGGCCTTATGGGCTGGTTTGCTCCCCTCCTATGGCCCATATGGCCCTTTATTCCCCCGAGGGGTTTCGTTAACCCCCTTGGTACTCCGATATGTACCCGGTACACCCCGGAACACTTCCGGTGTCCGAATATTATCGTCCTATATATGAATCTTTACCCCTCGACCATTTTGAGACTCTTGGTCATGTCCATGATCTCATCTAGGACTCCGAACAACATTCGGCCACCAAATCACATAACTCATATGATACAAAATCGTCATCGAACGTTAAGCGTGCGGACCCTACGGGTTCGAGAACTTTGTAGACATGACCGAGACACCTCTCCGGCCAATAACCAACAGCGGAACCTGGATGCTCATATTGGTTCCTACATATTCTACGAAGATCTTTATCGGTCGTACCATAATGGCAACATACGTTATTCCCTTTGTCATCGGTATGTTACTTGCCTGAGATTCGATCGTTGGTATCTTCATACCTACTTCAATCTCGTTACCGGCAAGTCTCTTTACTCGTTCCGTAATGCATCATCCCGCAACTAACTCATTAGTCACATTGCTTGCAAGGCTTCTTATGATGTGCATTACCGCGAGGGCCCAGAGATACCTCTCCGATACTTGGAGTGAAAAATCCTAATGTCGATCTATGCCAACCAAACAAACACCTTCAGAGATACCTGTAGTGTTGGGGAACGTTGCAGAAAATAAAAAATTTCTACGCTTCACCAAGATCAATCTATGGAGTCATCTAGCAATGACAGAGAGGAGTGCATCTACATACCATTGTAGATCGTGCGGAAGCGTTCAAGAGAACGGGGTTGAGGGAGTCATACTCGTCGTGATCCAAATCACCGATGATCCTAGTGCCGAACGGACGGCACCTCCGCGTTCAACACACGTACGGTTGGGAAGACGTCTCCTCCTTCTTGATCCAGCAAGGGGAGGGAGAGGTTGATGGAGATCCAGCAACCTGACGTCGTGGTGGTGGATGCAATGAGGATCTCGGCAGGGCTTCGCCAAGCTCTACGGAGGAGGAGGAGGTGTTGGAGAGGGAGAGGGAGGCGCCAGGGGCTACGGTGCGCAGCCCTCCCTCCCCCTCTTTATATAGGGGTCCAGGGGGGCGTCGGCCCCTCTAGATCCCATCTAGATGGGGGGCAGCGGCCAAGGGGGGTGGCTTGCCCCCCAAGCCAAGTGGGGTGCCCCCCACCCTAGGGTTTCCAACCCTAGGCACAGGGGGCCCAAGGGGGGCGCACCAGCCCACCAGGGGCTGGTTCCCCTCCCACTTCAGCCCATGGGGCCCTCCAGGATAGGTGGCCCCACCCGATGGACCCCCGGGACCCTTCTGGTGGTCCCATTACAATCTGTGACCCCGAAACTTTCTCGATGGCCGAAACTGGACTTCCTATATATAATTCTTCATCTCCGGACCATTCCGAAACTCCTCGTGACGTCCGGGATCTCATCCGGGACTCCGAACAACTTTCGGGTTACTGCATACTTATATCTCTACAACCCTAGCATCACTGAACCTTAAGTGTGTAGACCCTACGGGTTCGGGAGACATGCAGACATGACCGAGACGACTCTCCGGCCAATAACCAACAGCGGGATCTAGATGCCCATGTTGGCTCCCACATGCTCCTCGATGATCTCATCGTATGAACCACGATGTCGAGGATTCAATCAATCCCGTATACAATTCCCTTTGTCAATCGGTACGTTACTTGCCCGATATTCAATCGTCGGTATCCCAATACCTCGTTTAATCTCGTTACCGGCAAGTCACTTTACTCGTACCGTAATGCATGATCCCATGACCAGACACTTGGTCACATCGAGCTCATTATGATGATGCATTACCGAGTGGGCCCAGAGATACCTCTCCGTCATACGGAGTGACAAATCCCAGTCTCGATTCGTGCCAACCCAATGTACACTTTCGAGATACCCGTAGTGCACCTTTATAGTCACCCGATTACGTTGTGACGTTTGGCACACCAAAGCACTCCTACGGTATCCGGGAGTTGCACAATCTCATGGTCTAAGGAAATGATACTTGACATTTGGAAAAGCTCTAGCAAAAGCGAACTACATGATCTTGTGCTATGCTTAGGATTGGGTCTTGTCCATCACATCATTCTCCCAATGATGTGATCCCGTTATCAATGACATCCAATGTCCATAGTCAGGAAATCATGACTATCTGTTGATCAACGAGCTAGTCAACTAGAGGCTCATTAGGGACGTGTTGTGGTCTATGTATTCACACATGTATTACGATTTCCGGATAACACAATTATAGCATGAACAATAGACAATTATCATGAACAAGGAAATATAATAACAACCATTTTATTATTGCCTCTAGGGCATATTTCCAACAGTCTCCCACTTGCACTAGAGTCAATAATCTAGTTACATTGTGATGAATCGAACACCCATAGAATTCTGGTGTTGATCACGTTTTGCTCGCGGAAGAGGTTTAGTCAACGGATCTGCGACATTCAGATCCGTATGCACTTTGCAAACATCTATGTCTCCATCTTGAACATTTTCACGAATGGAGTTGAAGCGGCAACTTGATGTGCCTGGTCTTCTTGTGAAACCTGGGCTCCTTGGCAAGGGTAATAGCTCGGTGTTGTCACGAAGAGTGTGATCGGCCCCACGCATTGGATATGACTCCTAGGTCGGTGATGAATTCCTTCACCCAGATTGCTTCATGCGCTGCCTCCGAGGCTGCCATGTACTCTGCTTCACATGTAGATCCCGCCACGACACTTTTCTTGCAACTGTACCAGCTTACTGCCCCACCATTCAAAATATACACGTATCCGGTTTGTGACTTAGAGTCATCCAGATCTGTGTTGAAGCTAGCATCGACATAACCCTTTACGACGAGCTCTTCGTCACCTCCATATACGAGAAACATATCCTTAGTCCTTTTCAGGTACTTTAGGATGTTCTTGACCGCCGTCCAGTGTTCCATGCCGGGATTACTTTGGTACCTTCCTACCAAACTTACGGCAAGGTTTACATCAGTCTGGTACACAAAGATGGCATACATGATAGACCCTATGGCTGAGGCATAGGGGAAGACACTCATCTTTTCTCTATCTTCTGCCGTGGTCGGACATTGAGCCGAGCTCAATTTCACACCTTGCAACACAAGCAAGAACCCCTTCTTGGACTGATCCATATTTAACTTCTTCAATATCTTATCAAGGTATGTGCTTTGTGAAAGACCTATGAGGCTCTCGATCTATCTCTATAGATCTTGATGCCTAATATGTAAGCAGCTTCTCCAAGGTCCTTCATTGAAAAACACTTATTCAAGTAGGCCTTAATGCTGTCCAAAAGTTCTATATCATTTCCCATCAAAAGCATGTCATCCACATATAATATGAGAAATGCTACAGAGCTCCCACTCACTTTCTTGTAAACGCAGGCTTCTCCATAAGTCTGCATAAACCCAAACGCTTTGATCATTTCATTAAAGCGAATTCCAACTCCGAGATGCTTGCACCAGCCCATAGATGGAGCGTTGGAGCTTGCATACCTTGTTAGCATTCTTAGGATCGACAAAACCCTCCGGCTGCATCATATACAGTTCTTCCTTAAGACGGCCATTAAGAATGCCGTTTTGACGTCCATTTTCCATATCTCATAATCATAGTATGCGGCAATTGCTAACATGATTCGGACGGACTTCAGCTTTGCTACGGGAGAGAAAGTCTCATCTAGTCAACCCCTTGAACTTGTCGATAACCCTTAGCAACAAGACGAGCTTTATAGATGGTAACATTACCATCCGCGTCCGTCTTCTTCTTAAAGATCCATTTGTTTTCTATCACTCGCCGTTCATCGGGCAAGTCTGTCAAAGTCCATACTTTGTTTTCATACATGGATCCTATCTCGGATTGCATAGCTTCAAGCCATTTGTTGGAATCTGGCCCGCCATTGCTTCTTCATAGTTCGAAGGTTCACCGTTGTCTAACAACATGATTTCCAGGACAGGGTTGCCATACCACTCTGGTGTGGAATGTGTCCTCGTGGACCCTCTGAAGTTCAAGAGTAACTTGATCCGAAGTACCTTGATCATCATCATTAGTTTCCTCTCTGGTCAGTGCGGGCACCACAGGAACATCTTCCTGAGCTGCGCTACTTTCAAGAGGTAGTACTGCATCAAGTTCCACTTTCCTCCCACTTACTTCTTTCGAGAGAAAATCTTTCTCCAGAAAGGACCCGTTCTTGGCAACAAAGATCTTGCCTTCAGATCTGAGGTAGAAGGTATACCCAATGGTTTCCTTAGGGTATCCTATGAAGACGCATTTTCTGATTTGGGTTCGAGCTTTTCAGGTTGAAGTTTCTTGACATAAGCATCGCATCCCCAAACTTTTAGAAACGACAGCTTAGGTTTCTTCCCAAACCATAATTCATACCGTGTCGTCTCAACGGATTTAGACGGTGCCCTATTTAAAGTGAATGTAGTTGTCTCTAGAGCGTATCCCCAAAATGATAGCGGTAAATCGGTGAGTGACATCATAGATCGCACCATATCCAATATAGTGCGATTACAATGTTCGGACACACCATTACGCTGAGGTGTTCCAGGCGGCATGAGTTGTGAAACGATTCCACATTTCCGTAAGTGCATACCAAATCCGTGACTTAAATATTCTCCCCCACGATCTAATTGTAAGAACTTTATCTTTTGGTCACGTTGATTCTCTACCTCATTCTGAAATCCCTTGAACTTTTCAAAGGTCTCAGACTTGTGTTTCATCAAGTAGACATACCCATATCTACTCAAGTCATCAGTGAGGGTGAGAACATAACAATAGCCTCCACGAGCCTCGGCGCTCATTGGACCGCACACATCAGTATGTATGATTTCCAATAAGTTGGTTGCTCGCTCCATTGTTCTGGAGAACGGAGTCTTGGTCATTTTGCCCATGAGGCATGGTTCGCATGTGTCAAATGATTCATAATTGAGAGACTCTAAAAGTCCATCAGCATGGAGCTTCTTCATGCGCTTGACACCAAGTGTGACCAAAGGCGATTGCCACAAGTATGTGGCACTATCGTTATCAACTTTACATCTTTTGGTATTCACACTATGAATATGTGTAACATCACGTTCGAGATTCATTAAGAATAAGCCATTGACCAGCGGGGCATGACCATAAAACATGTCTCTCATATAAATAGAACAACCATTATTCTCGGATTTAAATGAGTAGCCATCTGGCATTAAATGAGATCCAGATACAATGTTCATGCTCAAAGCTGGCACTAAATAACAATTATTGAGGTTTAAAACTAATCCCGTAGGTAAATGTAACGGTGAGGACTTGGTGTCCTGAGCTGCGTGCTCAGCGACTGGGTGTACGGGACTGTGTGTCCTCGAGTTTAAATACTCAGCCGCTCCAACCAGACGTACAACTGAGACAACAGTTGGAACTGGTCTACCAAATCATTGTCTTCACCAACCTAATCGGGTTCTATTTCCTCAACTCTTTCATTTCCTCACTACCGTGTTGAGTGTTTGTTCATATCTGTGTTTGAAGACTTTGATCAAGACTTTCTCAATTTCCTCAGTTCAATTTCTTCACCGCTTTGTCTTCATCTTGTGTTATCCTGTGTTTACACTTTCTGTACTCTTTGATTGTCTTCATTTCATCATGATGACCATGCCCGCATTCTGTTATGCTTACTTCTGAGTACTTATTCCGCTGCAAGTAGTTCTTCGCTAAGGAATTTCCTCACCGGCAAATTCCTCCGTGAAGAATTCATAAAAATCGCCTATTCACCCCCCTCTAGTCGATATAATGCACTTTCAATTGGTATCAGAGCGAGGTACTCCCTTGTTCTATGTGATTTTGGTTTAACCACCTGGAGTTTTAGTTATGTCGACCGCAGGTATGAAGAAAGTGACATGCCCTATCTTTGACGGTCATGATTATCCCAAGTGGAAGGCCATGATGAGGAAGCCTCATGGCAATGGACAAATGTGGACCGTCACTGAAATTGGTCTTACTGATCTATGCAAGACGGCGAACGCAGATGATATTCGCAAGTACACTCGACTTGACATCATGGCGAAGGATATCATCTGTTCCTTCCTGTCTAGAGATGAATTCAAGCGCATTATGCGTCTTTGCAATGCGAAGCTTATCTGGGACCGAATCTCCGACGTCTATGAAGGTCATCGAACCCGTCATGATCCTTGGTTCGAGGACTTCAAGGAATCTCTCAAAACGATGACTTTCGAACCAGAATCATCATCTTCTGCATCATGTCTCATGGCAAAGGGTGACAAGGTAACCGAATGTTCTCATCCGTGTTTAGTGACGATGAATCTAATGATGATGGATCTGATGATGATATTGAACCTAGCTATACCAAACTAGTCTGCATTGCCACTACACAACAAATGGCCTTGGAAAAGGTTCAAAACATGTTAGACAAAAGTGATGATATGTTGGGTGAAGAAATGGATCGCACTAAAGCCCTGACTGAAAATCTTCAGAGACTTCAGTCCAGGTTTGACAGCCTTCAAGGTCATCATAACACTCTCTTGTCTGATCATGAGAAACTTTCTTATGAATTTCTTCAAAGAAAGCAAGATCTTGAGAAGCTAAGAGTGAGTTATGAAGATCTTCGTAAGGAGCGCGATTCATTACTTGCTCAACAAATCAGCGCTTCTCGTGAAGAATTTGTTCCTCCATGCTTAAAGTGCATTGAACGTGAATCGCTAATTCTTCACCTGAATGTTCAAATGCTTCAACTATTACAAATTCTTCACCTGCCTCTGATATCACTAATTCCTCATCTGAGGACATTGCTAGTATCACTGACAATGCAGGGCTGGAAGAATTGTACATGACAGGCATGTACAAAAGCCTCAAAGGGCATCAGACTCTTTGTGATGTGCTTAAAAAGCAGATCCTCAACAGGAACCCTAGGAAAGTGGGTATTGCCTTTGAGAGGAAACTCAATGCTGATGGAACATATTGGAAGCCTGAGTAGTACCCCAAAACCTCATGGGTTGCTGCAAAGGGACCTCCAGTTGATCCATCTAACTTATCTGGCTTTACATGTGAATCTCCTCATTCTTCAGATGAGTCATTTGACTCCAACTATAAACTGTTCAAAAATCGTAATGGTGAAGTATTTGCTAGATATGTTGGCACTAATCGCAGGAACGGTTCTCCTATGAAGAAAATCTGGGTTCCCAAAAGGTGCCTTGAAAGTCTTCAGGTGAATGTCCTCATGATACCACCTGTGAAGAATAGGAACCCCAGGTCAAACTATTCATATGGACCAAATTCTTCATATGGATCCAAGTCCTCATACAGATCAAAGTCCTCATATGATTCTCGTCGTGCTAACAACTCTATTTCGCAGGGTAGAGCTAAGGGCTATGAATATGTGCATTATTCTTCAAACCAATATGTTCATAAGTCCTCGAAGAATTTCTCTGCTTATTCATATGCTTACCCTAACCCCTCTTATGTGAAACGAAATGGATTGGCTTCTATGCCACCGTTCTCATATGGAGCTCGCAGAGTGATGAACTCTTTGCCCACCCCTTCAGATGTGGGTGGTGAAGAAAAAGAACTAATTTCCTCTGCAGGGTCAGGTCTCCAGACGTGCTTTAACGTCTGAAGAATTTGTCAGGGACGACAATATCGCTCGAAAGGACGCAGCTAATCATGAAGAAATGAACTTTCATTTCATACGTCCTCATACTGCTATATCTGCTTTTATCGCTCGATGAAATTCATCTCGATGAAATTGATATCATATTCTTCATCGATGAAGTATATGAGATCGTAAGTTGCACTAATTCATCTGCAGGATGATCAACCCAAAGCCAATGAGTGGGTCCTCGATAGTGGATGTACAAATCACATGACCGGTGACAAGAATCTATTGATGGATGCTCCCTTATCACCGTCACATCTCAAGCATATCATCTTTCTTGACAAAGGCAAAAGTTAGGTATTGGGTCTTGGTAAGGTTGCGATCTCTAAGGACATACACATGGACAAAGTCATGCTTGTTGAGTCCTTAGGATACAACCTCATGTCGATCTCAATGCTTTGTGATCTTGATATGGTTGTTGTCTTTGGCAAGTATCGTTGTGTTGTGATCATGGAAGCCGACAATTCCAAAGTCTTCAAGGCTTTAGGAGAGGAGACTTGTATATTGTTGATTTCTCTACAGACCACAACCAGCCGTGTGTCTACTTGCAAAAGCTTCGTAAGACTGGCTATGGCATCGACGACTTGGTCACGCAGGCATGAGGAATTTGCACACGCCATGAAGAAGAAGCATGTCATTGGCATTGAAAATGTCAAATTCCTCAAGGATCACTTGTGTGGAGCCTGTGAAGCTGGAAAAATGACCAAGGCCAAGCATCCAGCGAAGATTATCATGACCACTACTCGTCCATTCGAATTGCTTCACATGGACCTCTTTGGTCCTAATCATTACTCAGCAGTCACTAATGATGCATCTCTATATGCCTTTGTTATTGTTGATGATTACTCTCGTTACACATGGGTACACATTGTCACTTACAAACATGAAGTGCAGGAAGTCTTCAAACAATTTTCCTCGAGGGCTTCAACCAACTTTGGTGTTAAGATCAAGCACATCAGGAGTGACAATGGAACTGAGTTCAAGAATTCCAGTCTTGATGACTATCTTGATGAACTTGGTATTACTCATGTGTTATCTGCTCCTTATACTCCTCGGCAAAATGGCGTCGTGGAGCGCAAGAACAGAACTCTTGTTGAGATGGGTCGCACTATGCTTGATGAATACAAAACGCCTCGTCATTTTTGGATTGATGCAATTGATACTGCGTGCCACATCATCAACAGAGTATATCTTCACAAATTCTTCAAGAAGACTGCCTATGAACTCCTCACTGACAAGAAACCCAATGTGAGTTATTTCAAAGTCTTCGGTGCAAAATGTTGGATTAGAGATCCTCATCACAATGCTAAATTTGCACCGAAAGCACATGAAGGTTTTATGCTTGGTTATGGAAAGGACTCGCACACCTACAGAGTCTTCAACATCGCTCTTCACAAGATTGTTGAAACTGTAGATGTGCGGTTCGATGAGACTAATGGCTCGCAAAGAGAGCACCTACCTTCTGTGATAGATGAACCAGCACCTGAGGAATCTATCAAGTTCAAGGCGACTGAGGATGTCATTCCTACTGAAGAATCTCTTTGAAGAATTCATTCCCGAACGCCAAGAACGCCGAGCTGATGCACTGAAGATAATGTCAAGAAAATGGTGCTGAAGAAAATGCTGATAAAATTCCTCGACGACAACCAGCTCATCCTCGCGTTGCAAAATAAGTGCAAGTTGACAAGATCATCGATGACATTGAAGCACCAGGTCCTCTCACACGCTCAAAAGCTTCACATTTATCTAACTTTTGTGGGCACTATGCTTTTGTCTCTATCACAGAGCCCACTAAGGTAGATGAAGCATTTTTGGAGCCTGGGTGGATTCAGGCCATGCAAGAAGAATTACATCGATTCGAGCTCAACAACGTCTGAACTGGTCAAACGTCCGGATCCTCGCAAGCATAATATCATTGGCACAAAGTGGATCTACCGCAACAAGCAAGATGAAAATGGCCTTGTGGTGAGGAATAAGGCACGACTTGTAGCTCAAGGCTACACATAGGTTGAAGGAATTGATTTTGATGAAACTTTTGCACATATTGCTAGACTTGAGGCTATTCGCATATTACTTGCTTATGCTAACCATCATAATATCACTCTATATCAAATGGATGTGAAAAGTGCATTCCTCAATGGTAAGCTTGAGGAAGAAGTATATGTTGCTCAACCCCAGGTTTTGAAGATCCAAAGAATCCCGACAAAGTCTTCATACTCAACAAGGCCCTCTATGGCCTCAAGCAGCCCTCGGGTGGTATGATACTTTGAAGGAATTCTTCGTGAAGAATGGCTTCACACCGGTTCACTCAACCCTACTCTCTTTACCAAATCTTATGATGGTGAACTGTTTGTGTGCCAAATATATACGTTGATGATATTATCTTTGGTCAGTCTTGACCAACGTTATAGTGATGAATTTGCTTATATGATGAGTGAAGAATATCAAATGTCTATGATGGGAGAGTTGAAATTCTTCTTAGGTCTTCAAATTCGTCAACAACACAATGGCATATTCATATCTCAGAGAAATACCTCAAGGATGTTCTCGAGGAAATTCGCATGCAAGATTGCAAAGGCGTCAAAATTCCTATGCCCACAAATGGCCATCTATGCAATCGATGAAAATGGTATTGACTTCGATCACAAGGTATACCGCTCCATGATTGGTTCTTTATTGTACTTATGTGCATCTAGGCCAGATATAATGCTTAGTGTTTGCATGTGTGCCCGATTTCAAGCTACGAAGGAATCACACCATAAGGCTGTGAAGCATATTCTTCGATATCTAGCTCACACACCAACACTAGGATTATGGTACCTCAAGGGCTCTACTTTTGATCTCATTGGATATTCTCGACTCGACTATGCCGGGTGATCGTGTGGACCGCAAGTCAACTTCTGGTACTTGTCATCTCCTCGGACGATCTTTGGTCCGTTGGTCCTCGAAGAAACAGCGAATCTGCGTATCACCGCTTCATCGCGGAAGCTGAGTACATTGCTGCTGGTTCTTTCTGTGCTCAATTGTTGTGGATGAAGCAAACTCTCAAGGACTAGGGCATCAACGTGAAGAATGTGTCTCTCTACTGTGACAATGAGAGTGCCATCAAGATTTCTCACAACCCAGTTCAGCACTTGAAGACAAAGCACATTCAGATTCGTCATCATTTTCTTCATGATCATGTGTTGAAGGGCGACATCTCCATCGAGCATGTGAAGACTGAAGAACAGCTAGCCGATATCTTCACAAAGCCCTTGGATGAGAAGAGATTTAGCAAGTTGCGGTGTGAGTTAAATATCTTAGAATCTTCGAATGTTCTTTGAAAAGGACACACATCCTAACACTTATGCAAAATTGATGACTTAGATGTGCAACACACGAAGAAACGTTTTTCTTCAATCAATGAAGAATAACACTAAGTGTGAAGAAATTAATGAAGAATTTGATTCTCAGAACCCTACGACAATTGTACGCGGTGTCTGAAATCATCATTCTTATACGGTGGGACACGCCACCACCAAAGTTGAAAATCTTCAATTTGAGTTTTTCCTCAGTTTTTGAAATTCTTCAGTTTTTCAAATTCTTCAACTTTGCAAAATCTTCACTGTTTCCGTTATCTTTCTTCATTGGCTATATATATATATATATATATATATATATATATATATATATATATATATATATATATATATATATATGGGTTTATGTCCTCTACAACATTCACTTATGGCTATTTCTTCAAGTTGCTTTTTACGCTAAGTGAATGTGATCGGACCCTTCCTCTATGGTATACTCAACCCAATCTATTCACAAATTCTTCATGTGCGTTCTATTTGAAACTCGTTCAAAATCTTCACCGTGTCCTTGTCACCAAGAAATTGCGAACGGAACTTTTAACTTATCTTCTCCAAATTTTCGGCTTTGCCGCTCAATCCGGTCCGCTTCCACCGTTAGACTTATCTATTCACCCATGATCTAACACGACTCCACTTTTCAGTACGTGGGTGACACATGTCTAGCGAATGAGAAGGGTCAGGCACGTTCGTCCAAAATCTTGAGCGAACAGTTTTTCACCGTGGCTATATATACCCCTCTCCCTTTCTCACTTCCTTTACTCGCTCGACCGCTCTCCCTCTCGCCGAGCTTCTCAAACCCTAAGCGCCGCTTCTCCATCGTCGCCATGAGGAAGAGCTTCACCGCCTCGACCTCGTCATTTGTCGTGTCGCGCCGACCGCTGAAATCTTCACTCCGCCATCGCCAGTAGCTGTCTTCCTCCGAGAAGTTAGGGCGTGGGAGATTTGAACTGACGAACTTCTAATCTACATTTCTCAGTTCGTCGTGTTCTTCAGTTCGGGTAATTAAAAGTTACTTTTATTACTCGCTTTGATTCTCAAACCTTCCTGAAAATCTTCAAAGGTGTTTATTCTTCAAATCTTCACACATATGAACACCTCAAACGTAATATGCTCTTGATTCGTTTCTCTAAGCAATTATTTTTCTTCAAGATTCCTCAATTGTGTGGATCCTCGATCTATACAACTCGAACCTAAGACAAAGATCGCTTAGTGAAATTCTTCAAGGCTCATCTGGTCAAATTCCTCAAACTTGTTCTTTTGAAAAACCTTCGAGAACGCATATGACCTCTCCAAATTCCTCGCAACTATACTCTGTTCACGATTACTCATGTCCGCATTCTTGAATCACTAGGTTCTCATCAACTTAACTCATTTGCAGCGTTCCTCGAAGAAAAGTTGCATACTTCTTCAGAGAATTCGATTGTTCAAATTCCTCATCTAAAGACTATGGCTGACGGTAAGAAGCCACAGAAAGGAGGAAAGAGGCCTGAGGTCATGACTGCTTTTGAAATACCTGAGGACATATATGCTGACTATTGCACACCTGATGAAGCCAATTTTTGCAAGGAAAACAAAAATCATCTCAAGGTGCGCATTCAGAGGATTGAAAGGAGATGGGCAAGGGAATGGAGGAGTATGGTATGTTACTCCAAAGTATATGAAGAAATTCGCACTCAATCCTCCATGCCCAAGAGCTCCATTGGCACCTCGCCAAGAAGTCAACCCCACCAAAGATCAAGTGTGGTGAGGACTTTCCCAAGAATGGGCCAAGCGCCAAGCCAAGTTGGCGAGACAAGCCAAAGAAGCAAGTGAGGAAATTCAATGAAGACTCTCACATCGCTTGCTGCCACTGAGGCCCCTGTTCAGCCCAGAAAATCAATGGCAAAGAAGCCAGCGCACAAGCCAAGTGCTTCACTAACAGTGCCCTCACGGCCAAAATCCTCAGCAATGCCCTCACGGCTAGATTCTTCAATGCCCTCACGGCCAGTTCCTCATGCTGCTCCTGCTCCTCCAAAATCCTCAGCTCCTCCTCCAATGTCCTCAGCAGCTCCTCCAAAGTCCTTAGCACCTGTGCATCCAGCCACGTGCCAAAGGAGTGCAGGCATCTCTATTGCCTCTGGTGTCTCAGCAAGTTCCTCAGCTGCACCAAATTCTTCATCAGGCCCCACACTGCTGAAGACTAAGGCAAGCCTTGGGCGAGGTCCTCGGCCAAGTCCGAAGAAGAAACAAAGGTTGCCTTCCAAGTGCCATCTCGACGATGAAGGCGATGATGATGATCTTGCGTAAATCATCGAGGACCGACAAGAAAGGGCCGCTAGAGCCAAAGGTACACTGTACATCGCTTTTGGATCCAAGGCGATCCTTGAATACATTGATCTATGGCACAAGGATCCAGAGACACCTATGCCGGATTTTCATTTGACTCCTGGACAAAGTCACATGCTGACCCATTTCATCTCTGAAGATAAATGGAAATTTGAGAAGGCAAGGCAGATCAAGAATGCTCAGTTCAGGAAAGAGAAGTTCCTGAGGAAAAACGTTGTCAGAATGACAACAGAGGAACTCCTCAAGATCCAGTCTGAAATCAAAGCCCTAAGTGATAACTTTGATGCCTATTATGCTGATTGGCAAGGAGCCAAAGTCAGATTTGTCAATCTGACAAAGAAGTTCACAAATGTTGCAGCCCCAACGCAACAAGAAATTCCTCAGATGGAGCCTCTCGCTTAGCCTCATTGAAGAACATGCCAAGATCACGATGATTTTCAGCTCACCAAGACAATGCTAGTTCCAGGCTGATGACTCCATTCCAGCCCCGAAGAAATTGCCGTGGCATCCACCGGTGGTGCGCTGAAGAAATCGAAGAAGTCGTGGCAAGCTGCATCGATTTGCCGAGGAAATTCAACCAGATTCCTCAGCTCCTCCCGCCTACACCAACTCCAATCGCTCCATCTGCATCGATGTGAAGAAGACCAAGGCTGCGCAGAGTGAGCTGCAAGAAAGAAAAGGAAAGCATCAATCGCTTGTAATCTTCACTCAAAGAAGATGAAGCCTATGACAAGCTCTTTTGAAAATCCGATTGATGTTGTTCCGATTTCCTCCATTCCATCGAAGGACCTTGTTCCTTTTGGTGAAGAATATGAGATCCCTAGCGGATCTGATGAAGAAAATCATTCTGCTGCTTCGTCAGAGCAGATTGATGAAGAAATTGAAGTGGATGCGATCCCTTCAACACCAATCATTTCCTCGCCAATGCCTCGGTTCACAACGGTGAAGAGGTCTGGCGTTGAAGAAATTGAAGAAGATGTGGATATTGGAAGCACAACGCCGGTGATGAACGATGACTTTGGGACAACAAGATCCAAATTCTCCACTCTTCACTCCAATACAACAAATTCCTCACCCCTGCACCAACAGTTCAAATGGGCTCAAGAAAATCATCCCACCTCGTCTGCAGCATGAAGAAATTCCAGCCACCAAGGTCTTTGAAGAACCTGCTCAGCCGATCCTTTGAACACGCAGACTGCATATGAAGAGGAACCAGAAAATCCTCAGCCTGAAGAACCTGTTCTAGATTGCGATTCCTGAGGTAGTGATGCAACTCACTGACACTCCACTGCCAAAGCCAAAGAATCTATTCTCAAAGAAGCAAAAGTTCAAGGTTGAAGATTTCTTCGGCGAGCATGTATTCTTCACTGACTACAACCCATATGACTCGCTTTCGCATAAGGAAGAGGCATTTCTGGACTGCTAGTCAAGCCAACTTCTATTCCTCTATGCTATTCAATAAAGACAAAGTCTTCGATCATGCACATATTCCTCACGTGGACATGGAATCTCTGCCAGGCTTCGAGCCAGTCCTTAGTGTTCTTCATGATGCTGGATTGCTGAATTTCTGCACTGACATCTATGATTGGAATGAAGAACTCATTCTTCAATTCTATGCGACAAGCACATCATCGGAGACTCAAGATGTGAACTCATGGGTATTGGACCGACGACGTAAAATACTCACTACAAGGCACCAAAGAATCGAATTGCTTCGTGCCCTCCCACTCAGTCCTCCCCTTGATGGTGCTCGTTGCATCTACAACGAACTTGAGCTTTCAAATCATTACATGCAAGTGCTGATGAAGCCTTTGAAGCTAGGGCGGGCACCTCGAACCAAATTCTTCGTCAAGGAATTACTATATGTGCCTCGGACTATCTATCGCATTCTGACGAAGACAATGAGTCCTATCAAACGCCACGACTCAAATGATGAAGAAGTCATTGGCATCATGAAGAATATGCTTTTCAATATCATTCATGGCGTTCCTGTCAACTTCCATGATTTCTTCATGAGGACTCTGGCAAACATTGCTATGTCACATTTTGAGCTGAAGCCTTATGCACCATGGATTATAAGGTTCATCAGGCAAGGTCTTCACTCAATTACAAGGATGATACTCTGAACCACTGCAGCTACTTGCCTCCAATTGAAGTCCTCAAACCGACATTTTCCTCAGCTGATGACAAAGGCAAGGCAACTGCTTTGATAGATGAAGGCATTCGTCCATTGGATGGTCAATTTCGCAAGGCCGCATCCTACTCCACCAATGATGACTCTGCCACACATGACTCTGCCGCCAATACCTCGGCCAAGCAAAATCCTCAAGCCACAGCTCCCAGGGTGATGACTGATCGTGAGTTACTCCTCAGTCTTCATCAGAAGGTTGATCGCAATCATAAATGGGTCAAGCGTCAGTTTGGTTCAATTCTTCACAACATGACCTCAACACACAATGCAGTGAAGAAAAACCAATACTACCTCCATGAAACCTTCAACCGTACCTGGGCTGTTCTATCTCATCTCTACAGCGCAGATGATCTGAAGAACATGGGTCTCAAGGAAGAATTTGACTGGTTTGCACCTCCACCGAAGAAATTCAAGAAGGTCAAGGTTCCTTCCTTGGTGGCCACCTCCTATTCTTCATCGCGCGACACTGATGAAAATGAACACTTGGATGAAACTGCGGCAGGCCCTACTACGACAACCGACCCCGACAACGCTGGCGCTCCTTCATCAACTTGATATTCTTCAGGGGCGTTAGTCCTCATTTTCGATCCTTTTGGTCATTCGATGACAAAGGGGGAGAAATTTGAGTTAGTCTTCAAGCGGGTCTATTATATGGACGTTTTTTTGCTAAGTTACAACTCTCGTTCTTCTGAAACTTTTATTGGATCGAGTTGTAATCTTAAACCCGATGGTGCTCTCATACTTTTGATGTGTTCCTCTGCATGCTTATTCTTCATTATATGTTAATACACGCATGCTAAATTACATCAGTCGCCATATTTCATCATGCATTTCAAATTCTTCATATTTTATGTCAAATGCGTGTACGAATTACAAGATATAGGGGGAGATCTCCATGATTCAACTCTTCAAATGTGCAATGCCTCAAAAGCAAATTCCTCACTATGCACCACTTCACGGGGGGTTCTTCTATATCTTGCAATCGAATTCCTCAATATCAGTATTTACACATCAGATATTTATCCCGTTGAAAACTTAACCTATATTGTCATCAATCACCAAAAAGGGGAGATTGTAAGTGCATCTAGTGCCCCTTAGTGATTTTGGTGTATTGAAGACTTATAGGTTAAGGGACTAATGTGTTTATGAGTGTACACAGGTCTATAAGTCTATGAGGAGTTTGATATTTACAGAGAAAGTCGACCCCTAAAAATGAAGTTCTTCGACTGAAGACTTTTGGTAGTCTGAAGACTTCTTGAAGACTTTGAAAGTGAAGAAATTGGTGTGACCTTGAAGACTTGGTATTCATTTGAGGAACATGAAGTGTGAAGACTTTTGTTTTCGTAGTTTCGTTTTCTCTTTCTTGAGTCATAGGAAACACCGTCTTTGTTAAAGGGGGTCGAGGAAATACTAAGGAAAAATTTCCATGTGATGCTCAACTCAAAGTCCTACACCTACCAATCCCTTCGAGTGAAGCCTTTGGAAATCTCATACAGTTTAGTCAATTTCTTCAGTGACAGAGATGAAGTTCTTCTGGTCGCTGAGGAATTTGTTCTGACTGAGGAGTTAGGAATTTGCTAGTGCGGATTACCTACAGAGTGAGGAACATGATAGCCCTGAGGAATTTGAGAGTCAAATTTCCGACTGTTGCTGTGCTACGCGCCAGCTGTACCAAAATATCTTATCCACCTAACGGTCATATCATTGAAGGGCATTTATGTCTTATCATGTCGGGCTTCTCCCTAGGCTATAAATAGCCGCCCCCTACAACCACTAGCTGGTGGGCTGCTCCGAAAGAACTTGACACTTGTCATTTGAGAGCAACCCATCCTCATAGGACTTTGAGCGAAATCATCGAGTGAGGAAAAACCCAAAACCAAACCCCTACAAACCCAAAGTGATTGAGCATCACTGAAGAGATTGATCCTGCGTGGATCCGACGCTTATTACCTTTGAAGACTGTGCTTCTTCCAGACGGTTATGCGTCATGGTCTAGAGCATCCAAGACGAATTGTGGATCGCCGAGTGACCGAATTCTGTGAAGGTTTGGAAGTCGCCTGAAGACTTACCACGAGTAATTGGACGAGGTCTGTGTGACCTTAGTTCAAGGAGAATACAGTGAGGACTTGGTGTCCCGAGCTGCGTGCTCAGCGACTGGGTGTCCGGGACTGTGTGTCCTCGAGTTTAAATACTCAGCCGCTCCAACCAGACGTACAACTGAGACAACAGTTGGAACTGGTCTACCAAATCATTGTCTTTACCAACCTAACTGGTTCTATTTCCTCAACTCTTTCATTTCCTCACTACTATGTTGAGTGTTTGTTCATATCTGTGTTTGAAGACTTTGACTGAAGACTTTCTCAATTTCCTCAGTTCAATTTCTTCACCGCTTTGTCTTCATCTTGTGTAATCCTGTGTTTACGCTTTCTGTACTCTTTGATTGTCTTCATTTCATCATGATGACCATGCCCGCATTCTGTTATGCTTACTTCTGAGTACTTATTCCGCTGCAAGTAGTTCTTTGCTAAGGAATTTCCTCACCGGCAAATTCCTAAGTGAAGAATTCATAAAAATCGCCTATTCACCCCCCCTCTAGTCGATATAACGCACTTTCAAGTTTTATCTGATCTGTTTGATGCATTGGCTGTGCTTATGGCGGAGGCTAACCCGGCGGATTAGGACGCCCACAACGCGGAAATTGCAAAGGTGAGGGAACAGATCACTCAGGCCAAAGCCGACCTAGCAGCCGAGAATGACAGGATGGTCGCAGAGTGGGCCGCTTTGGATGCGCAGGCCTATAGGCTTATGCTAGACCAGAACGCGTCGCATGAAGTCCTGTAGAGGAAGCACCGGTCTCGCTTGCCTCCGGTTTTCGACGCCAGAAATCTCTTTAACACCCCAGGAGCAGGAACTAGTAACCCGCTGGTGATAAATCGGGCGGAGGCACCTGGGCCGGGCGCGCCGGTTCAGCCTCACCTGATGGAGCCGCCTCGACAGAACAATGTTGTGCCTCACCGTCCCGACGCCTCCGGGTCATTATTCCAATCCGATGGACAATCTTGTCGCCGCCGCTTCACGACTGGAGGCCATCCCGATTGAAGGTGATTCTCCGCAGGCGGTGGAGACGCGCCGGGTTAAGGAGCTTCTTCGAACAGCCTTAATTCAATAGGAAGCATACTCATACAGCCGTGACCGAATTCATTCCACCCCCCGTCCGAGTCGGAGTTACAGCAGGCGTATGGATGAACCGGCCGTATCCAGTAATGCACGGAACCGTGAAGCGCCCCGTGGCAATAACCCGGCAGGTGATGCTCAGGAAGTGGTGGACCGGGCCCGGGCGCGCAGGGACGCCGAGTTAGCGGCGCAGCATGAGGCTCGTCAGCTTACGCCGGTTCGTCCAACCACCTCGGTCGAGCCAGGGGTTACTTCTAGTTCTTTGGGAGTGCCTTGTCTTGTCCCCGCTTTATGCAATGTGCGCCTGCCCAAGGATTTCAAGGGCCCGCGCAAGGTGCCGAATTACACTGCCGATTTGTCTCCAGAAACATGGGTGGAGAGTTATGAGATGGCCATGGAGATGGTTGACGTGGATGAGGCGGCGTGTGCGAAGTATTTCACCATGATGCTTGAAGGGACAGCCCGTATTTGGTTAAAGAGCTTACCGGCCAATTCTATCAGTTCATGGCCCAGTTACGAGCCCGGTTTATCCAGAATTTCAAGGATACATGTAAGCAGCCCATGTCGATAGTGGACTTAGCGGCCTGTGTCCAGGAGGAAAGAGAGTCAACAACCCGCTGGGTGCGCCGAGTCTCGGAAATTTTGCACTCATCCGACCGCATCAACACCGATTACGCGGTTATAACCTTGGAAAGCAACTGCCGGTTTAAGCCTCTGGAGTTGAAATTGGGACGGATGAAGCACCATTGTAACGATATGGGGACCCTCATGACTGCGTTAGTGAAGTATGCTGATTCTGATAGTACCAAGGATCCCGAGTCTGACGATGACAAGACAGGGAAGGGAAAGAAGAGCAGCAACTCCAAAGGGCAGCAACACAACACAGCAGGTAATGGAAACGGAGGAAAACGTAAAGCGGATAGCAGCGTGGACTTCGTGGCTAATACTAGCGCGCAGGACAAGGGCCAGCGACGAAAGGGTAAACCGTCGAATCACGGTGGAGCTCCAAATCCTAACCCGGACCGCCTGACCTATCTGTTAAACCAGCCCTGTCCAAAGCATGGGACGAAGGAGATGCCAGCCAACCACCTTTGGAAGGATTGTTACATTATGCAGGAGTTCAAGAATTCTAATGCTTTCCGGTATGATCACGGATCAGGTGGTGGCTCAGGATCCGGATTCCATGGGCCGGGTCACGGTGGAGGAAATTCCGATTCAGGCTTCAATGGTAATCAGGGTGGACATAACAATCAAAATAATCAGAATAGCCAGGGTGGTTGCAACCAGCAGCAGCAGTCGGGTTATCAGAGCAATCCAAAGCAGTTGAACAGTGGGCAATATCATGTATTCACCATTAGCTTGGATAAGCGAGACCGGAAGCTTCACAAGCGAGCAGTAAATTCTGTTGAACCGGTCGTGCCTCGTTATTTACGCTGGTCTGAACATCCAATCATATGGACCAGAGAGGATCACCCTCCCCGGGTTGATAATCCGGGTCAGCTAGCGTTGGTGGTGGCGCCTCAGGTGGGAGGTTATAAATTCACCAAGGTGCTCATGGATGGAGGGAGCAGCATTAATATCCTATACTATGAGACCTTCCGCCGTATGGGGCTAATAGATAATAATCTTAAACCGTCCAATACGGTATTCCATGGTGTGGTACCTGGTAAGTCAGCATATCCTGTTGGCAAGATAGCTCTGGAAGTGGCCTTTGGAGACGATCATGATTCTAGGTCAGAGACATTGATTTTTGTGGTGGTGAAAATCCGTAGCCCATATCATGCCCTATTTAGGCGGCCGGCTTACGCCAAATTTATGGCACGACCCTGTTATATTTATTTGCAGCTCAAGATGCCGGGTCACAAGGGGACAATAACCGTTCATGGAAGTCGCAAGATTGCATTGGAGTGTGAAGAAGGCGATGCGGCTTATGCAGAGTCGGTTTATGCCACGGAAGAGTTGAAGTACTACAAGGATAATGTTGATCCGGCGGACATGACCACATTGAAGAAGCCAACTACAGAGCATGATCCGGCCCTAAAGTTCAAATCGGCAGCTGAGACTAAGCTTGTTGACTTCGTACCTGGCGATTCGTCCAAGCAGTTCAGTATCAGTACCAACTTGGATCCGAAATAGGAAAGCGCGCTCATCGAGTTCATCCGTGAGAATCGGGACATTTTTGCATGGAAGCCTTCTGACATGCCAGGTGTACCGAGGGAACTCGCTGAGCACACTCTTAATGTCGATCCTAAGTACAAACCGGTGAAGCAGTTTCTCCGCCGGTTTAACGAAGAAAGGCGCAAAGCTATTGGAGAGGAGGTGGCCAGGCTCTTAGCGGCTGGTTTTATTGTCAAAGTTTTCCATCCTGAATGGCTGGCTAATCCGTGCCGGTCCTTAAGAAAAGCGGTACTGGCGCGATGTGTGGATTACATGATCTTAACAAGGCTTGTCCAGCGAGATCCTTTTGCCTCCCCCGCATCGATCGGTTATTGATGCTACCGCGGGTTGTGAGCGTTTGAGTTTTCTGGATGCATATTCTGGTTATCATCAGATCAAGATGGCAGTTAAGGACCAGGA
This sequence comes from Aegilops bicornis, assembly GCA_021605145.1. Lineage (NCBI taxonomy): Eukaryota > Viridiplantae > Streptophyta > Magnoliopsida > Poales > Poaceae > Aegilops > Aegilops bicornis. Next base: position 89,271,800 of record CM038672.1, read on the forward strand.
GAAGACGGCGTTCATAACTCCCTTTGGAGCCTTCTCCTATGTATCTATGCCCTTTGGGCTCTAGAGTGCCCAGGCAACTTACCAACGGTGTGTGCAGAATTGCCTTCATAAGCAGATCGGCCGTAATGTACATTCCTATGTGGATGATATTGTGGTTAAGTCAAGGGAGAAGGAGACTCTGGTTGACGATTTGAAGGAAACCTTAGATAACCTGCGGACATACAAGATGATGCTCAACCCGGCCAAGTGTGTTTTGGTGTACCGGCAGGCAAGTTATTGGGTTTTCTGGTATCCAACAGGGGAATTGAGGCTAATCCGGAGAAGATCACAGCTATCATCTCCCTGGCTAAACCGAAGTGTATCAATGACGTTCAACGCTTGGCAGGCCGGATTGCCGCGTTGAGCCGGTTTATCAGCCGCCTCGGTGAGAAGGCGATCCCTTTGTATCAGATGCTGAAGAAAACAGATCAATTCATCTGGAGTTCGGCTGCTGATAAAGCGTTTGAGGATTTAAAGCGGCAGCTAGCCAATCCGCATGTTCTTGCCGCTCTGATTGACAAGGAACCATTGCTACTATATGTGGCAGCTAATGCTCGTGCAGTCATCGTAGCTATTGTGGTGGAGCGCAAAGAGGCGGGCAAGGAATATCCGGTTCAACGCCCGGTTTACTATATCAGCGAGGTGCTTATTGAGTCCAAGCAAAGGTACCCGCATTGGCAGAAGCTGGTGTATGGAGTTTTCATGGCAAGCCGGAAGCTTAAGCAATACTTCCAGGGACATCCCATCACAGTGGTCAGCTCTGCTCCTTTGGGAGATATAATTCAGAACAGGTAGGCAACTGGCCGGATTGCCAAGTGGGCTATAGAGCTTGGGCCACACGGACTGAAATATGTGCCTCGGACGGCGGTCAAATCTCAAGCACTTGTAGATTTCATCAATGATTGGACGGAACTACAAGCACCTGAAGAAAAGCCGGATCACACCTATTGGACTATTCATTTTGATGGGTCCAGGCAATTGTAGGGCTCGGGGGCTGGAGTCGTGTTAACTTCCCCACGAGGTGATAAGTTCTGTTACGTTCTCCGCTTAATGTTCCCTCGTACTAACAATGTAGCTGAGTACGAAGCTTTACTCCATGGTCTCCGGATGACTAAGGAGATGAATCTCAGCCGAGTTAAGTGCTTCGGTGACTCGGACCTCGTGGCCCAACAAGTATCTGGCACTTGGGATTCCAAGGATCCGCTCATGGCAGCATATCGTCGTGAGGTGGATATTGTTGCAGGTCACTTCAAAGGATATTAGGTGGATCATGTGGACCGACGGAAGAACGAAGCAGCGGACGCTTTAAGCCGGTTGGGCTCTCAACGTAAACCGGTCCCGCCTAACGTCTTCTTGGATGTTCTGCATAACCCGTCTGTCAAGCTCCCTGGTGAAGAGGATTTGGCTATTCCTGATCCGGAGGCCCAATTGGTGGCAGCTCTTCATGTTATTCCGGATTGGACGGTTCCTTATCTTGCGTAGATGAACCGGGGCGAGTTACCAGAGGATGAGACTCTGGCAAGGCAGATAATCCGGCGATCCAAGTCCATGACTATTGTCAATGGCGAGTTGCATCATTGCAGTGTGTCAGGGGCGCTTCAACGCTGTGTGTCTCCTGAGGAAGGCTGTGAAATTTTGCGTGAAATCCACGAAGGGGATTGTGGTCACCACACCGGTTCAAAATCTCTGGTGGCTAAAGCGTTTTGTCACGGCTTCTATTGGTTGACTGCTCATGCTGATGCGGAGGACCTGGTTAGGCAATGTGATGGCTGTCAGAAGTTCTCAAGACGCGCTCATGTGCTGGATCAAGAATTGAGGATGATTCCAATTACTTGGCCGTTTGCGACTTGGGGGCTGGATATGGTTGGGCCTTTCAAAAGGTCCAAGGACAAGAAGACCCACCTTTTGGTGGCGGTTAACAAGTTTACGAAGTGGGTGGAAGCGGAGCCCGTTAGCAAGTGTGATGCAGCCACGGCGGTTCAATTCATCAAAAAGGTGATTTTCCGGTTTGGCTTTCCACACAACATCATTACTGATAATGGTACCAACCTGTCCAAGGGTGCTATGAAGGAGTTCTGTGAACGTGAGCACATCCGGCTTGACGTTTCATCAGTGGCTCACCCACAGTCCAATGGCCAAGCAGAGAGGGCTAACCAAGAGATCTTACGAGGTATCAAACCCCGTCTTATGGTTCCTTTGCAGCGGACGCCGGGTTGTTGGGTTGAAGAGCTACCATCTGTATTATGGAGCATCAATACTACTCCCAACATATCGACAGGATACACACCGTTCTTCATGGTCTACGGAGCGGAGGCGGTTCTCCCCAGTGATATCCGTCATGATTCACCTCGTGTAGCAGCTTATGTTGAAGCGGACAACGAGGTAGCACAGCAAGACGCTTTGGACCTGTTGGACGAGGAGCGTGACATCGCAGCTGCCCGTTCGGTGATTTACCAGCAGGATCTTCATCGCTATCACGATCGCGCGAGTTAGAACCAGAACCTTTCAAGAAGGAGATTTGGTGCTCCGGCTCATCCAAGACCAGACTGATATGCACAAGCTATCCCCACCTTGGGAGGGACCTTCCATGGTCAGCAAGAATCTGCACAACGGGTCATACTATCTGGTCGATATTCGAGAGCATAAAGACTCATGTACATCAGAGGAGGAGACCAACAGGCCGTGGAACATAGCTCATCTTCGGCCTTACTATACTTGAGCCATAGGCTCTACTTATGTACATATTATGACAATGTATATATTATGATCAATACAATAAACCGGAGCCTTAGCTAAAGCGGGGTCTCTGTTATTTTTACATCATGTGTGGTTACACGGAGTTTTTATCTTAAAGCGGCCTCCGGTTTACCCCTTGAGTTAGCTTTTTCAACAAGCTTTATATCACTTGGGGGCTTGGTCGTGTCCGAACCAATGCAACACCTTTTGATAGGCGAAAGCCACAGAATCACTTGGGGACTTGGTCACGTCTGAACCAGTCACGCCTCTTGATCGGCCTAAGGCCACAGAATCACTTGGGGGCTTTGGTCGAACCCGAACCATCGCTACACCTCTTGATTGGCGTAATGCCACTACATCATTTGGGGACCTGGCTGACTTGAACCATAGCTACGCCTATCGGGGGCTTGGTCATGTCCGACCATGGTAATGCCACTTGATCGGCTCAAAGAGCCTCTTTTTGCAAATAATTCTATCTGTCTTTTCTTGAGATTCGTTTCTTTTTTTTTTTTGCATATTTCTCTTGTTGTGTTTCTAAACCGACAATTATTAAACCGGTTTGACTGTCAGTTGACGGAACACGGTCTATTCTTGATCCGGAGACGCTTTGCCCGGTTTGATTTTTTGTTAACATCCTATTATGGAGTAACACCGGTGTTCTATGTAACCTGGAACGGTTTACTTGGTAAACCGACCTTATGTTCACAGGAGCTGTTTTCTCCTCCAGCAGAGCGGGTTTCTTAAAACCCCGTTTCAGGATTGGCACAACCAACTTCATGCCCTACGATGGCAGGTATTATATATTCCCATATTTGATCATATGTTTAAATCCAAGATATTATCTTTGATTTCATATACATAGATATTATGACCCGCCTGGTGATACAACCACAATGGCGTTTTAAGATTTTTGGCTGCAGACAATAGTTTAAGATTGATGATTCAACGGAAGCATAAGTTGCAATAAGTATGCACGAAGGCATATCAACACCAAGTGTGGCAGCTAGTCTATTACAAGGCAACACGATGCCCAGATAAGATAATTGTTTTTTGCATAACATAAAGGAGCAGTAATGTAAACCGGCTTCCGGTTCATGCTTGGTCGCCAGCTTGACCTGATGGTTGCGGGTCATCTTGCGCCGCTTCAACCTCTGCTTCCCTACCCAGCGGCTAGAAATCAACAGTTGTCCAATCGATTCCCATTAATGCTTGAAATACAACTTCATCATTGATCAGCAACGACGGTTCAATGTCAAGAGCGTAAGTATGCTTACGGATTGGAGGTATAAGGTTCTCCGCTTCAGGAATTGGTGCAGCCACTCGTTTGTTTTGACCATCGTATTGGGCTTGATAGTGAGACAAATCTGCCTCTTCAACCAATTGACAAGCCAGAGGGCGCACTTCCCGGTTTATAGCTCGGAGATCTTCTTCGCTGAATTCTGTCCCGTCTTCCTTCAAGCTTGGGAAGCCTTGGGCCGCTTCAACAGGATCAAAATCTGGCACCCATGCTTTTGCCCGGATTAAGGCATTTATAGCACCGGTTCTAGCAGCAGATTTCTTTAACTCTTCAACCCGGGCAAGAAGCATCGACAACCTTTTAATAGTGTCCTATATCAAGGTGGGCGCCGGGTTGTGGTGAGAAGCAGTACAGATGATCCGTTGCACACCAGTATATAGTTGTTCTATCAACGTATAGGCGGCTTTCAATTTCTTCCGCACATCTGATCCCAAGTGACCAATACGTGTCCCTATATCATTCAAAGGGTTAGTAAGCCGGCATGTTACATGAAAAGGCCTCATTACTTCAGAAATCAAGAAAGCTTACCAAAGACAGCAGCGGTCATGGCATGCACTTGCCGTTTTACACTGGTCAATTCATCCACCACCGGTTTGAGTGCAGCTTCGGCCTTCTCTGCTCGTTGAGTTAAAGCGGCTTTTTCGGGGGCCCAATCCGCCCGCTCCTTGTTGAAACCCTCTTTAAGCTTTTCCATGACGCTTAAAGCGCTGGTTAATTCAATTTTTGCATTGGAGGTTTCAGCTTGCTGGGACTTCAGGTTTTCTTGCGAGATCGGCGATTTGACTTTCTTTCTTGCTCAGATCAGCCTACATACAGATAAACATTTGATAAAGATTACGGTGCAGAGTTGAAGTACCAACCACATAACAAGTTATGCCCTTGGTACTTGGGGGCTAATGCATATTTGCTTTTCATCCTACAAATCATATATAAGTCCCAAGCTCAATACATGCATTCAACTTGGCACTTGGGGGCTAATGCCTGTTTGCTGTCCTTTGGTGACACTGGAATTCTTACTGTATGAAGTCCCGGTTTAACTACATTAAGTTGAACCGGCCCTTAGGGGCTACATTCCCAAAGTACAGCGGCATTAAAGTTCATGTTGAAAAGTCCCGGTTTAAAGTTGATATCTTGAAACCATCACTTGGGGGCTATTGGATTTGACGGATTGAAATATACAAGCAGAGAGTCATATGGAATTTACCTCATATTTGTCCTTCATCATATTTACCAGACCGACTTCATAATCACGGATGGTATATAGCCGATTTAGGTAGTCCTGTTCAGAGCGGCATAAGTCGCCAAATCGGCATTCCATTTGCCTTTACCAAATGCAGCAAATTCATCTTTGGCAGTGTGCTTAGATAAAGCGACAGGATTGCCTGGCTCGGAACGACCAATGCCAGTAATAACAACATCATCATCTTTGGCTTCACCAGTCCGCACTGAGGTCGCCGGTTTATCAGTATGCTTTGCTGGGCTCGTTGTTTTGTCAGTCTGGACAGGACTTGTGGGCTGGTTAAACGGGACTATGGTATCAACATGTGCCTCTTCAGCTGGGGTGTCATGATCTTGCGATGGTGGATCGTTCAGCACATCGTCGTGGATGTGTTCTTCGGGATCTGGTATTTTGACCGGTTCAGGAGCGTCGTCTTCTTCTGCCGCTTTGTCCAGACGAGCTTTCTTGCTTGGCCTAGGCTTGGCCCTGAAAGGAAAAAGACGGATCAGTCCAGTGAATATTGAAAGTGATATATCAAACAACATTATCAGGAATATGGCTCACCGAAGCACAGTTTTGAGTGGTGGGAGCTGGGTGGCTGATGACTCGCCGGAAGAGGAGTGAGAAGTGCCCTGATAATCGGAGTCAGATGGATTAAGAGGTTGACGAAAACAACCCGCTTTAGGATAAGCATTGACGAAACAGTTAGAGACCTCTGAACGGCGTTTCCGAACCGGACTGTTCGGTAAACCGGCGGAGGTAACTACCTGGCCGCTGTGCCGGGTTGTGCGGCGAGCTTCATGCTGTTGTGTCTTCATAAGAAAGTTTCGGTCCAAATAAGCAAGAGGATGAGAAGATTTAACTTTCCGGTTTGCCCGACGGATTTTTAGTGAAGGTAAAGGGTTTGAATCGGAAGAAAGAGCGATTACCTCTACAACATCAGCATGACTGACTTCAGCGTCATCCTGGCAATAATCATTATCAATAAGGCGTGTGAAAAATAAACCAAGTGAGTCAAGCTCTACCTCAAGGTCCAGATTACCCACATCATCGTCAGCTGGTGGATCGGAGGATGCAGTGGTTCTCTTTCTATGGGCCGGTTTCTTCACAACTCTGGTCTTGGGCCGGGTTGTTTTCTCCAGTTTCTCTTGTGGAGGCTTCTTGCTCCAAAATGGATCATCACCCAGTTTGAAAGATGTTAATGTCAACAAAGGGTGCTTAAACATAGTCAGATTTCATGAAAGCATAAGATATGAGTCTTACGACTGGCGGTTTGTTAGTGGTACAAAAGGGAGACAGGCCGGTTTGAGAGCAGGCAGCTTTCGGTTCATTTAATATCTTCTTCACAGCCTCAGTGACCTCGTCATTTGTCAGCTGGATCTCAATATGCCGTAGGGGGTCTTTTACATCTCCTGTGTATTTGCACATCAAACCGGAGCGCAGGCTTAAGGGCAATATACTCCAAGATATCCAATAGCGAGCAAGGTCAACTCCTGTCAACCCGTTAGCCATGAAGGCCCTGAGCTTGGATAATTGAGGAGCATATTTGCTTCTCTCCTTAGAAGTCAGTCTCTGAGGGAAGGGATGTGTGTTTCTTAGCCGCTCCGGACAATAACCCGGCAAGGGATTTTCTCCATCAGGAGAGGTATCTTTGCAATAAAACCATGTTGAATTCCACTCTTTGGGATGGCTGTGTAGTTTGGCGTGAGGGTAAGTGACCTCTTTCCTCTTTTGAATCGCAATACCACCTAACTCGGTATTGGGACCATCAGTAAATTCGGTGCGGCGGTTCAGATGGAAGCAATCTCTGAATAATTCAACTGTGGGCTCCTCTTGAAAGAACACCTCACAGAGCACTTGAAAGTGACAAATGTTGGTAACGGAGTTGGGGCCAATATCTTGTGGACGCAGTTGGAAGTTGGCCAAGACATCCCGATAAAACTTTGAACCGGGCGGACTGAAGCCCCGAGCTAGATGGTCAGCAAAAACAACAACCTCCCCATCTTTGGGTTCTGGAGGACATTCCGGGCCAGGGACCCTCCAGTGAACGACATCTTTTTTGCCTAAAGCACCGGTTTGGACTAGGTTATTCAGTTGAGTCTCGGTCACTCGAGAAGGGACCCAGTTGCACTCGTACACTTTCTTGGCCATGGTGCAATCTACAAAGCAGTAATACCGGTTCAACAATATATTGGAAGGGTGTACATTCATGCATTCATTGCTAAGTCGGAAGCAGTTAGTTATAAACCGGAATTCTGCAAAGTGGCAATACTTAGCTTGGGAATCCTGGCGGTTCAACAAGGGGACTAATGGTATATACCGAGTTGTCAATTTTTCTACAAAGTTAAACCGCCCGGTCTGAAATATTAAAGAGTCAAGATTGCAGATGAGTAGGTGTGCGAAAACAGGTTTCACAAAATTACATCACAGTTTTGGATCTAGAGCATGTTCAGAAAATAGATAAATATTCAAGGTCCAAAGGGGAGCAATACCGAATCAATGAGCAAGGTTACAGAGAGATCTATGGTCTTGAGATGCGCAAGTGAAAACGGATGATAAAAACTACCGCCACGCAGAACAAAGTTTCACAGACTCGTCTAAAGTTTATCATATGAACAGGAAGCAAGTGATGAACGCTGAAGAACATGGAAACCCTAGAACAGATCTATGATGAAAAAGATAGAAGACTTACCAGAGCCGAGGAAGAAATGGAAGGTCGCCGCGAGGCTCTGGCGTATTCAGGGTGATGCAACGGCCAAGGTTGGTGCAGAAGTCGACGGCGGTGGCAGAGCTCTGAAGCTGGGCGACGCGAGGAAGACGAAGCAGAGGGGCACGAAGGGGAAAAAGAAATGACCCTTCGGTCTTATTTATAAAGCAAGGGACATGTGTCAGGCGCGAAAATCAAGGGGCCGCGAGTTTGGAAACGGAGCTGTCGCCTCGATTGTCGCAGATCTATTAAACAAAAAAGGTATCGTGGATAGCTTTTATGATAGGTGACGTCACGCCGGTTTACGACGACCAGAGAAGATGAAATCATGGCGGTTCACCAGACTACACAAAGATGCTGAAGATGAAGTTTTTTGCTAAGGATTGACATGAACCTGTTCAAATCAATCTGGGGCCTAATGTTGGGGATATTACTACTGGGTGTAAATCGGCCAGGACAGTGTAACACCCCGGAAGTAACTTTCCATATTTGTAACTCCGACTCTTGCCATTTTCGGCATTGATATATGATATTCCCTCCGTGGTTGGGTTTTCTCCTTGTTGCATTTTGTCCATGTCATGCATTTTTATTATGTCATCATGTGCATCGCATTTGCATACGTGTTCGCCTCATGATTCCGAGCATTTTTTCCCGTTGTCCGCTTTGCAATCCGCACTCCTATCTCTCCCGGCGGTCCTTTTACGTTTTTCCGCAAAGCGGGTATTAAACCGTCTCGAAATGGACCGAGGTTTGTCTAGTGGCCTTGGTATAACACCGGAGACCACCGGTCAAGTTTCGGGTCATTTGGAGCTCGTTTGGTACTCCAACGGTTAACCGCACTCTTGCAAAGGCCTCTGTTAAGTTGCAGCCCAACACCCCTTCAAAACAGCCCAATAACCCATCTAAGTCACTCCCATGCTCTCCGTCGTTCGATCACGATCGTGGGCGAAAACTACACCTCATTTGGAGTCTCCTAGCTCCCTCTACCTATAAATATAGGTCCCTTCCCCGAAATCCGGACGAAACCCTAGTCTCTCGCTCTTCAGCCACGGGCGAAATCCAGGCGGCGGACACGTCCGCCCGCCGCCCGGACCTCTCGCGCGCCCGCCACGTGCGAGCCGCGCCCACCGCCGACCCAGCGGGCCGCGCCCGTCTTGACTCCCAGCCCGCGAGCTCCATGACGCGCCCGCCGCCTCCGCGCCCGGCCAGCCGCGCCCGCCGCCCGGCCCGCGCCCGGCAGCTTCGTCGCGCCGCCGCCGCCACCTTCCTCGCCGCCGCCGGCCCGGCTCATGCGTCGCCCGGCCCCTCGCCCGGCGCCCGGCCCCGCCGGCAGTCGCCGCCCGCCTCGCCTCCTTCCCTCGCCCGGCCGCCACCAGCGAGCCCGCATCCCCACCGGCGCCCGATCCGCCCGATCGGATCCGACCTCGGGCTCCGCGCCGTTGACCTCTCTTCCCCCCTTAATTTTCTCTAAGTCATAAATCTTTTGTAATTTCGTGCATTTTTCAACATGCTATATCTTCGCATCCGTAGATCCATTTTTCGCGTATAATATGTCAAAATGTTCGTCTCGAAGAGTAGATCATTTCATTCCATTGCATCATTTTCATTTGAGCTCATCTTGATGCCCGAAATGCTGTTGGAAGAGTGCTATGTGCTGTTAGATTCTGATTTTTATCAGGAGTTGCACTTTTGTTAATTTTGCCATGATTAATATGTGCATCCTATGAAGTTGAGTCCTACATGTGTTTTGTTAAATGCCATGCCATCTTTCCAGGGGTATATGCCATGTATTTTTGTGATCTATGTGGTGACTAGCACAAGCATGCAAAGTAGGTGTCCTAATGTTGCTGTTTTCAGCCCTGTTTTAGCTGATTTTGATGCCATGTTTGCTTGATGATACCGAGAGATCTATGCACATTTTGAGATACTTCAGTAAGGGTGTTTTGTAAAGCATGACTTGCTCTAGCCATCCATGCCTTTGTTTGCAATTATGGAGTACCATAGCTTGAGTCAATCGAGCTCTACTTTTGCTATAAAATGTTTCCTGGCAGATTGTTTACATGTTAATCAATTTTGCCAAGGTTGTTGTGGTTGATCCATGTATGCTATGTTATTGTTCTTGCCATGTATGTCTTCTATGCCATGTCTTCTTGATGTATGTATGCTTAGTTTATCATTTATGGCTCTGTAGTGAGTGCATCGAGCTCTTAAACATGCCTACTTGTTATCAGTTTTTGACATGCCATGTTGCTGAATCTATTAACGAAACTTTCAATATTGACATGGGTGTTACTATATTTTCGAGTCCTTTTTGGCTTATGGTCAGTAAGGGACTTTTGTTCTATGCTTTGAGTAGATTCATGCCATGCCATGTTTTGCTATTTTAAGGTCCTGTAGCATGTAGTTTTGCTGCTCTGAACATTGCAACCTGATGCTGTTTTTGCCATGTCCAGCCTGATATTTTGTGCACTTTTTGCCATGCTTGTTTGAACCTGTTATGATGTGTTTTAGCCGAAGCTCAGTGCTTATCTTTTGTCAAGCATCTTGTGTAGATCACTGCCATGTCCTTTGTTGATACGTTTGGGTGCAGTAGCTTAATTATTTGTTGCTTGCTAAGTGGCATCATGCTGTTAATGGCAGATTTGTGCCATTCTTGTTTTGCTTGTCATTTGCAAACCGTGCATCCGATTCCGGTGATCTTTATATCGATTTCAACCGAAATCATCTCATCTTTCCAGTGGCATGCTTGGTTTGCCAAGTTGATGCCTGGTTCATCATTTACCTTCCGGAGCGCACATACGCATTGCATATCACATCATGCATATCATGTCATGTTTTGCATCATGTTGATTGTGCATTGCACCGTGATTTATTGTGGTTCCTTTGTTTGTGTTGTAGCTTTGGGAAGAGTCGGGAGACAAGTACGTGAACGAGGACCCAGTTGAGAACGTTTTCTAGGATCAAGCTATCGACAACTCGAGAACATTGCGTGCAAGATGACCATACCCTCGAAATCACTTCTATCTTTGCTATGCTAGATGCTCGCTCTTTTGCTATGCCTATGCTGCCATGCCTACCACTTGCTATATCATGCCACCCATATTGCCATGTCAGCCCCTAACCATCCTTTCCTAGCAAACCGTTGATTGGCTATGTTACCGCTTTGCTCAGCCCCTCTTATAGCGTTGGTAGTTGCAGGTGAAGTTGAAGTTTGTTCCTTGTTGGAACATGGAGATGTTGTTCCTGATCGGAACATGTTTACTTGTTGGGGATATCACAATATATATCTGCTATGCTTAACACATCTATATACTTGGTAAAGGGTGGAAGGCTCGGCCTTATGCCTGGTGTTTTGTTCCACTCTTGCCACCCTAGTTTCCGTCATACCGGTGTTATGTTCCTTGATTTTTGCGTTCCTTACACGGTTGGGTGATTTATGGGACCCCTTGACAGTTCGCTTTGAATAAGACTCCTCCAAAGAAGGCCCAACATTGGTTTTGCCATTTGCCACCTAAGCCTTTTTCCCCGGTTTTCGCGAGCCCGAGGGTCATCTTTATTTAACCCCCGGACCGGTGCTCCTTCGAAAGCTGGCCCGAACCGAGCAGATCATGGGCCACCGGGAAACTTCGAGGTTTGGTTTTACTCGTAGGATGTCTCATCCGGATGTGCCCTGAGAACGAGATATGTGCAGCTCCTATCGGGATTTGTCGGCACAATCGGGCGGCTTTCTTTGGTCTTGTTTTATTGCTTTGTCGAAATGTCTTGTAGTCCGGGATTCCGAGATTGATCGGGTCTTCCGGTAGAAGGAATATCCTTCGTTGACCGTGAGAGCTTATAATGGGCTAAGTTGGGACACCCCTGCAGGTAATATCTTTCAAAGCCGTGCCCGCGGTTATGAGGCGGATGGGAATTTGTTAATGTCCGGTTGTAGAAAACCCGAAGTTGACCTCAATTAAAATACACATCCACCGCGTGTGTATCCGTGATGGTCTCTTCTCGGAGTCCGGAAGTGAACACGGTGTTGGAGTTATGTCCGACGTAAGTAGTTCAGGATCACTTCTTGATCGCTACTAGCTTCACGTCCGTGCTTTGCTTCTCTTCTCGCTCTCTTTTGCGGAAGTAGCCACCATATATGCTAGTCGCTTGCTGCAGCTCCACTATACTACTCTGTCCTTCCTATAAGCTTAAATAGTCTTGATCTCGCGGGTGTGAGATTGCTGAGTCCCCGTGACTCACAGATACTTCCAAAACAGTTGCAGGTTCCGACGATGCCAGTGCAGGTGACTCAACCGAGCTCAAGTGGGAGTTCGACGAGGAACGTGGTCGTTACTATGTGTCTTTTCCAGATGATCAGTAGTGGTGCCCAGTTGGGACGATTCGGGGATCTGTGTTAGCATTTGGGGTATCTTCTTTATTTTGGTTCCGTAGTCGGACCTTGAGTGTACTCTGAATGATGGATGTTTATTTATGTACTGTGAAGTGGCATTTGTAAGCCAACTATGTATCTCTTTCCCTTATTTATTACATGGGTTGTGTGAAGATTACCTCACTTGCGACATTGCTTTCAATGCGGTTATGCCTCTAAGTCGTGCCTCGACACGTGGGAGATATAGCCGCATCGGGGCGTTACAAGTTGGTAATCAGAGCCTTCCCCGACTTAGGAGCCCCCTACTAGATTGTTTGCTGACGTTGTTGAGTCTAGAATGGAAAAATGCTTTGAGTCTTAGGATTATATATATCGGAGAGTAGGATTCTTTTTACTCCCCAGTCCCTTCGTCGCTCTGTGAGGTATCCTGACGTAGTGTTTTGACTCTTCTCTCCTCAAATTTCACAAAAAAAAAAATTTTTAGGATCACGTGGGTATCTTGGAATCGTTCCGATGGTTTTGTGACGAGAACATTGTTCTTGGTGCCTCCTGACATTTAGGGGTTGTGGCAGTGTCCCGGGGAGTTGAGCTCCGAGGTGTTGTCGTCACAATTTTATCGTTGCGCTGGAATACCTGAGTTTTACCGACATCGAAATCTCTTTGTACAGCTTGTTGGTGAGATAACCCCGATAGCCCGATCGTGGCGAAAAGGGAGTATTGCCATGACTTGTATAACGGATGTTTTTCAAGGTCGAGGTACACGATTTCCGAGGATTTCTTGGTTATGTGTTGACGGATGGATACAATTTGGATCTAGGTATTGTTAGTTTGGGTGATATATTTTGTGTCCCTGTATCCCCAACACCAGTTGCATAACCAGAAAGTTTCGGGAGTTTATAGGTGGGAATTCTAGTAGCTTACGGGATATCTTTCCGATGGATGTATGATTTGAGATTGGGGTCTAAAGTTTAGTGGTCCGCCCATTCACGGTCGATTCTGATTGGTCGCGAGACGTCTTAAAGAATCCTTGGCTATGCTGATTCGGGACGTCTTGTTAGTCATTCGTGACGGCCGCTATCGTCGTGCCCGTGTGAGCCCCACCACGAACACTTTGGGCGTAAATCTCTATCATGTGTTTGTTCCGCTCATTCTAGTAGCCAACCTTTTGTTTTCGATTGCGATATTGAATTGTTTCTCGAACGAGATGTTGTTTCCATATCCTTTATCTAAGTGGCTTCTCACCTTAATGGACGTGTGATGTTTATCTTTGGAATTCATTCGTTCATTCTTGTTCGAATGTTTATTGTGAAGACTATATGTTGCAATTTCTATCCGTTGATTCTACTTATCATTTGTCTATCAAAGGACTAACGGATGTCACCCTCTTCAGGATGGCTCCGCCAACGCCGTACGAATCCGGATCGCAATGATGGGGATCGATCGAACCCTCCACCTCCACCTCCACCTCCGCCTTCGTGAGGCTGGCAAGCTATCATGGCAGCCACCAATGCCAATGCTCGAGATGATTTTGCAGCTCTTGCAAGAAGCGTACTCAGGGGCAAGGCAATCAAGGCAATCAAGGTCAAGGCAGCAATCAGCCACACTTTGCTACTCTCAGTCAGTTTCTCGCTAATCAGCCGAAGTCTTTCAGTTTCTGTGTCGAGGCCACAGACGCTGACGATTGGTTAGTGGATATCTGCAAGCACTTTGACTGTAGCAATGTCGGACACGAGGACTTTGTCAAGTTTGCATCGTTTCAACTCAAGGATCAAGCTGAGTGGTACCAAGCAATACAAAGATTCCAGAGGAGGTCGTGTCATTACCAGGATGAGTTCCGCCGTGATTTCAGAGCTCACCACTTTCCTAAAAGTGTTGTTGAGAGCAAGCGTGAGGAGTTCCGCAATCTCAAGCAAGGCACCATGTCTGTCTATCAATACAATATCCAGTTCGAAACTCGCTTGCTTTTGCTAAGCAAGACGTGCACTGATGAAAGGAGTATGATCTATCGATTCGGAGGTGGTCCGAGAGAGGATCTGCAATTACCTCTTGTGCTTTGTTTGAGCGAGATAAGTATGATGATTTCTACAACATGGCTCTCAAGCAAGAGGCTGCCCAGCTCAAATGCGAGGCTTCTAAGAAGAGAATCAGGGATGCAGATTCAGTCTTCTTCTTCCTCTCAAGTGGCAGCTAAGCACAGAAATTTTACCTTCCTCCTCCTCCGTTCCGTCGGCCTTATCGTGAGAAGAACTCAGGTGGCCGTGGATCTTCCCACCCACCCAACCCCGGCTTTCGTAACAAGTCTAATTCTCAAGCTCCAAGGTCAAGTGCTCCTTACCACCGTCCGCTCTCTGAGGTCACTTGCAACAAGTGTCAACAGAAAGGTCACTATGCGAACAAATGCTTCAACCAGAGGCGTCTTCCGCCTCCTCCTCCTGTGAAATCTTCCAGCAATGCAGTGGTCAAGCATAATCCCAAGTTTGCCAAGGTCAATATGATGAATGCAGCTCAAGCAGAGGAATCTTCTGATGTGATCATGGGTAATCTTCCAGTTAATGATATTCCTGCAAAAGTCTTATTTGATACTGGTGCATCACATTCTTTCATGTCATATCCTTTTGCATCGAAGCACAATGTTGACACAGAGATTCTCTCCAAAGTTATGCAAGTTGTTTCTCCCGGAAGGCTTATGAATTCTAGTTTGGTTGCTCCTAATGTCTCTATCAAGATGGGCGATTATAGATTTCTTTCTAAACCAATTGTTCTTGGTGACTCGGATATTGATCTTATTCTCGGATGGATCGGCTTTCTCAAAGACAAAGCTCAGCCTTGATTGTGCTGCCGGAGATTCAATTGACTCACTCTTCTAATGATGTGATCATCTATGCCGCTCGTGATGAAACCATTCGGTTGTTTTCTCTCAATGAGAAGGGCGAACTGAATGCCATCTCTCGATTCCATCGTTTGTGAGTACCAAGATGTCTTTCCGTAAGAGCTTCGGTATGCCTCCTCATCGGCCGATTGAGTTCGTTATCGATCTTGAGCCCCGGCATGAACCCGCTTGCAAGCGTCCATACAAGCTTGGACCTGATGAGCTGAAGGAATTGAAGAAGCAGCTCGATGAACAAGAGCGTCTGGGTTTGATCGGACCGAGTTCATCTCCTTGGGGTTGTGGTGTTCTTTTGTCCGTAAGAAGGATGGCACGGACCGACTTTGCGTCGATTACCGTCCATTGAATAAGAAGACAATCAAGAACAAGTATCCACTTCCCAACATCAATGAGCTTTTCGAGCAACTCAAAGGTGCTACGGTGTTCTCTAAGCTTGACCTTCGTATGGGGTATCATCAGATTCGCATTCGTGAACAAGATATTCCCAAGACAAAGCATTCGAACAAGCTTTGGTTCTTATGAATATACTGTCATGTCTTTCGGCCTCGTCAATGCTCCTCCAACTTTCTCTCGGATGATGAACTTCATATTCAATCCCTACACCAATGAATTCGTCTTGGTCTATCTTGATGATATTTTGGTCTTCTCCAAGAATAAGAAGGATCATGCCAAACATTTGCGATTGGTGCTAGACAAGCTCGAGAGAGTATCAATTCTATGCAAAGTTCTCCAAATGTGAATTTTGGCTTGATGAAGTGCTTTATCTTGGTCATATCATCTCCGCCAAGGGCATCACAGTTAATCCCAGAAGGTGTCCGCAATTGTGAATTGGGAACCTCCTCGGAATGTCAAGCGACTCCATGACTTCCTTGGTCTTGCAAGCTATTGCGAAGATTCGTTGAGAACTTCTCCAAGATTGCAAAGCCTCTTTCCAACCTTCTCCGAAGCATGTGAAGTATGTCTGGTCTCTCACGAGTGTGACGTTGCTTTCAATACCCTCAAAGAGAAACTCGTCACAGCTCCTGTCTTGACTCCTCTGATGAATCCAAGCCATTTGAAGTTTTCTGTGATGCTTCTCTTCAAGGTCTCGGTCTTTGTGTTAATGCAAGAGAAGAGAGTTGTGGCTTATACCTCTCGCCAGTTGAAGCCCAACGAGAAGAACTACCCCACTCACGATCTTGAGTTGGCGGCAGTTGTTCATGCATTGATTACGTGGAGACATCTCTTGTTGGGAAGGAAAGTGGACATTTTCACCGATCACAAGAGTCTCAAGTACAAAATCACACAACCCAACCTCAACCACATGCAGACTCGAAGCGTCGAAATGATTCAAGAGTACAACCCAAGTATTGAATATACTCCGGCAAGGCCAATGTCATTGCAGATGCTTTGAGCAGGAAAGCTTCTTTGCAACAGTCTAATCCTCAAGCCCTTTCACGGATCTTTGTGAAGCGTTCCATGGCTGAATCTTCAAGTTGTTCCTCAAGGCTTTCTTGCCAACCTCATAGTATCTCCTACTTTGGAAGATCAGATTCGTGAGGCTCAACTTTTGGATACCATGGTGAAGAAGGTGAAACGTGGCATCGACAAGGGCATTTCCAAGTACAAGTGCTTCCACGTCGATGACAAAGATACTCTTTTCTTTGAGGACCGGATTGTGGTTCCTAAGGGTGATCTCTGAAAAGTCATTATGAACGAGGCTCACAATTCGCTTCTATCCATTCATCCCGAAGTACGAAGATGTACCATGACCTCAAGCAGTCATATTGGTGGACTCGAATGAAGCGAGAAATTGCTCAATTCGTGAATGAGTGTGATGTCTGCAGAAGAGTGAAAGCGAACACCAAAGACCAGCTGGTCTCCTTCAACCTCTTGCTATTCCAGAGTGGAAGTTTGATCATATTGAAATGGACTTCGTGACTGGATTTCCAAAGTCCAAGCGCGGAAATGATGCTATCTTCGTTGTCATTGACAAGCTTACTAAAGTGGCTCATTTTCTTCCTATCAAAGAATCCATCACAGCAGCTCAGTTGGCGAGCTATACACCTCGTGATTGTCTCCTTGCACGGCATTCCACAATTGATCTCTTGAGACCGTGGCAGCATCTTTACCTCCAAGTTTTGGGATTCTTTTCGTAAGGCCATGGGCACCAACATTCGTTTCAAAGATGCCTTTCCACCCTCAAACTAGTGGCCAAGTCGAGCGAGTTAATCAAATCCTTGAAGATATGCTCGGGGCTTGTGTCATTTCCTTGATATGAAGTGGGAAGATTGTCTTCCATATGCCGAAGTTCTCCTACAACAACAGCTTCCAACCGAGTTGGGCAAGGCCCCATTCGAAATTCTCTATGGCGAGAAAGTGCCGTACTCCTCTCAATTGGTCTGAGACAGGTGAACGCCAACTTCTTGGCAATGACTTGATCACATAAGCAGAAGAAATGTGCAAGGTCATTCGTGAGAATCTCAAAGCCGCGCAATCGCGCCAGAAGAGCTATTATGATGATAAGCACCGTGATGTGACTTTTGAAATCGGAGACCATGTCTACCTCCGCGTCTCTCCAATGAAAGGCACTCGTCGCTTCGGTATCAAAGGGAAGCTTGCCCCTAGATACGTGGGTCCTTTCAAGATAATTGGCAAAAGAGGCGATCTCGCCTATCAACTTGAGCTTCCATCCAACTTTGCAACCGTGCACGATGTGTTTCACGTGTCACAACTTCGCAAGTGCTTCAAGACTCTGAACGCACTATCAACTTCAAGAGATTGACCTTCAAGAAGATCTTTCTTATCATGAGCACCCGTTGCTATTCTTGAAGAAACCGAGCGCAAGACTACGCAACAAGTCAATCAAATTCCTGAAAGTGAAGTGGTCACACCATTCCGACCGAGAAGCTACACGGAGCGTGAGGATCACCTCCGTTCTGAGTATCCGGAGTTCTTTCAGTCCTAGATCTCGGGACGAGATCCTCTTGTAGTGGTGGAGTGTTGTAACACCCCGGAAGTAACTTTCCATATTTGTAACTCCGACTCTTGCCATTTTCGGCATTGATATATGATATTCCCTCCGTGGTTGGGTTTTCTCCTTGTTGCATTTTGTCCATG
The DNA here is from genome assembly GCA_021605145.1 of Aegilops bicornis. Taxonomy (NCBI): domain Eukaryota; kingdom Viridiplantae; phylum Streptophyta; class Magnoliopsida; order Poales; family Poaceae; genus Aegilops; species Aegilops bicornis. Next base: position 89,290,150 of record CM038672.1, read on the forward strand.
TCATGCATTTTTATTATGTCATCATGTGCATCGCATTTGCATACGTGTTCGTCTCATGATTCCGAGCATTTTTTCCCGTTGTCCGTTTTGCAATCCGGCACTCCTATCTCTCCCGGCGGTCCCTTTTACGTTTTTCCGTGTGCGGGTATTAAACCGTCTCGAAATGGACCGAGGTTTGTCTAGTGGCCTTGGTATAACACCCGGAGACCACCGGTCAAGTTTCGGGTCATTTGGAGCTCGTTTGGTACTCCAACGGTTAACCGCACTCTTGCAAAGGCCTCTGTTAAGTTGCAGCCCAACACCCCTTCAAAACAGCCCAATAACCCATCTAAGTCACTCCCATGCTCTCCGTCGTTCGATCACGATCGTGTGGGCGAAAACTACACCTCATTTGGAGTCTCCTAGCTCCCTCTACCTATAAATATAGGTCCCTTCCCCGAAATCCGGACGAAACCCTAGTCTCCCCGCTCCCTTCGCGCCGCCGGACGAAATCCGGGCGGCCGGACACGTCCGCCCGCCGCCCCGGACCTCTCGCGCGCCGCCACGTGGGCGAGCCGCGCCCGCCGCCCGCCGACCCAGCGAGGCCGTCTGAGGCCCTACCGGCTTGACGCGAGCTCCCATGCCAGCGCCCGCCGCCTCAGCGCGCCCGGCAGCGCCCGCGCCGCCCGGCGCCCGGCGAGCTTCGTCGCGCCGCCGCCGCCTTCCTCGCCGCCATGGCCGGCCCCTCGCCGTCGCCCGGCCGCCATGCCGGCCGGCCCCACGCAGTCGCCGCCCGCCTCGCCTCCTTCCCTCGCCCGGCCGCCACCCGTGAGCCCGCATCCCCACCGGCGCCCGATCCGCCCGATCGGATCCGACCTCGGGCTCCGCGCCGTTGACCTCTCTTCCCCCCTTAATTTTCTCTAAGTCATAAATCTTTTGTAATTTCGTGCATTTTTCAACATGCTATATCTTCGCATCCGTAGATCCATTTTTCGCGTATAATATGTCAAAATGTTCGTCTCGAAGAGTAGATCATTTCATTCCATTGCATCATTTTCATTTGAGCTCATCTTGATGCCCGAAATGCTGTTGGAAGAGTGCTATGTGCTGTTAGATTCTGATTTTTATCAGGAGTTGCACTTTTGTTAATTTTGCCATGATTAATATGTGCATCCTATGAAGTTGAGTCCTACATGTGTTTTGTTAAATGCCATGCCATCTTTCCAGGGGTATATGCCATGTATTTTTGTGATCTATGTGGTGACTAGCACAAGCATGCAAAGTAGGTGTCCTAATGTTGCTGTTTTCAGCCCTGTTTTAGCTGATTTTGATGCCATGTTTGCTTCCATGATACCGAGAGATCTATGCACATTTTGAGATACTTCAGTAAGGGTGTTTTGTAAAGCATGACTTGCTCTAGCCATCCATGCCTTTGTTTGCAATTATGGAGTACCATAGCTTGAGTCAATCGAGCTCTACTTTTGCTATAAAATGTTTCCTGGCAGATTGTTTACATGTTATTCAATTTTGCCAAGGTTGTTGTGGTTGATCCATGTATGCTATGTTATTGTTCTTGCCATGTATGTCTTCTATGCCATGTCTTCTTGATGTATGTATGCTTAGTTTATCATTTATGGCTCTGTAGTGAGTGCATCGAGCTCTTAAACATGCCTACTTGTTATCAGTTTTGACATGCCATGTTGCTGAATCTGTTAACGAAACTTTCAATATTGACATGGGTGTTACTATATTTTCGAGTCCTTTTTGGCTTATGGTCAGTAAGGGACTTTTGTTCTATGCTTTGAGTAGATTCATGCCATGCCATGTTTTGCTATTTTAAGGTCCTGTAGCATGTAGTTTTGCTGCTCTGAACATTGCAACCTGATGCTGTTTTTGCCATGTCCAGCCTGATATTTTGTGCACTTTTGCCATGCTTGTTTGAACCTGTTATGATGTGTTTTAGCCGAAGCTCAGTGCTTATCTTTTGTCAAGCATCTTGTGTAGATCACTGCCATGTCCTTTGTTGATACGTTTGGGTGCAGTAGCTTAATTATTTGTTGCTTGCTAAGTGGCATCATGCTGTTAATGGCAGATTTGTGCCATTCTTGTTTTGCTTGTCATTTGCAAACCGTGCATCCGATTCCGGTGATCTTTATATCGATTTCAACCGAAATCATCTCATCTTTCCAGTGGCATGCTTGGTTTGCCAAGTTGATGCCTGGTTCATCATGTACCTTCCGGAGCGCTTTTACGCATTGCATATCACATCATGCATATCATGTCATGTTTTGCATCTTGTTGTTTGTGCATTGCACCGTGATTTATTGTGGTTCCTTTGTTTGTGTTGTTGCTTTGGGTAGAGTCGGGAGGCGAGTACGTGAACGAGGAACCTGTTGAGAACGTTTTCGAGGATCAAGCTTTCGACAACTCTGAGAACATTGCGAGCAAGATGACCATACCCTCGAAATCACTTCTATCTTTGCTATGCTAGATGCTCGCTCTTTTGCTATGCCTATGCTGCCATGCCTACCACTTGCTATATCATGCCACCCATATTGCCATGTCAGCCCCTAACCATCCTTTCTTAGCAAACCGTTGATTGGCTATGTTACCGCTTTGCTCAGCCCCTCTTATAAGCGTTGGTAGTTGCAGTGAAGTTGAAGTTTGTTCCTTGTTGGAACATGGAGATGTTGTTCCTGATCGAACATGTTTACTTGTTGGGGATATCACAATATATATCTGCTATGCTTAACACATCTATATACTTGGTAAAGGGTGGAAGGCTCGGCCTTATGCCCGGTGTTTTGTTCCACTCTTGCCACCCTAGTTTCCGTCATACCGTGTTATGTTCCTTGATTTTTATGCGTTCCTTACACGGTTGGGTGATTTATGGGACCCCTTGACAGTTCGCTTTGAATAAGACTCCTCCAAAGAAGGCCCAACATTGGTTTTGCCATTTGCCACCTAAGCCTTTTTCCCCGGGTTTTCGCGAGCCCGAGGGTCATCTTTATTTAACCCCCCCGGACGGTTTCCTTCGAGTCTTGGCCCGAACCGAAAGCAGATCATGGGCCACCAGGGGAAACTCGAGGTTTGGTTTTACTCGTAGGATGTCTCATCCGGATGTGCCTCGAGAACGAGATATGTGCAGCTCCTATCGGGATTTGTCGGCACAATCGGGCGGCTTTTGCTGGTCTTGTTTTATTCTTTGTCGAAATGTCTTGTAGTCCGGGATTCCGAGATTGATCGGGTCTTCCCGGTAGAAGGAATATCCTTCGTTGACCGTGAGAGCTTATAATGGGCTAAGTTGGGACACCCCGCAGGTAATATCTTTCAAAGCCGTGCCCGCGGTTATGAGGCAGATGGGAATTTGTTAATGTCCGGTTGTAGAAAACCCGAAGTTGACCTCAATTAAAATACACATCCACCGCGTGTGTATCCGTGATGGTCTCTTCTCGGCGGAGTCCGGGAAGTGAACACGGTGTTGGAGTTATGTCTGACGTAAGTAGTTCAGGATCACTTCTTGATCGCTACTAGCTTCACGTCCGTGCTTTGCTTCTCTTCTCGCTCTCTTTTGAAGTAGCCACCATATATGCTAGTCGCTTGTCGCAGCTCCACTATACTACTCTGTCCTTCCTATAAGCTTAAATAGTCTTGATCTCGCGGGTGTGAGATTGCAGAGTCCCGTGACTCACAGATACTTCCAAAACAGTTGCAGTTCCGACGATGCCAGTCAGGTGTGACTCAACCGAGCTCAAGTGGGAGTTCGACGAGGAACGTGGTCGCATTATGTGTCTTTCCCAGATGATCGATGGTGGTGCCCAGTTGGGACGATTCGGGATCTGTGTTAGCATTTGGGGTATCTTCTTTATTTTGGTTCCGTAGTCGGACCTTGAGTGTACTCAATGATGGATGTTTATTTATGTACTGTGTGAAGTGGCATTTGTAAGCCAACTATGTATCTCTTTCCTTATTTATTACATGGGTTGTGTGAAGATTACCTCACTTGCGACATTGCTTTCAATGCGGTTATGCCTCTAAGTCGTGCCTCGACACGTGGGAGATATAGCCGCATCGGGGGCGTTACAGACAGGCTGGGTTAACTTCATCAGTAGTTGAGTATGTTAAAGCCCAAGTAGGCAGATGAGGGCTTAAGGTCCATAGCCGGTTCAAGGCCTGTAGCCGTAAACCGGCGTCAGTATGTAACTTGTATTGTAAGTTAGGAATAGTAGAGACCGAGCCGGATACAGTCTATGAACCAGCATCGGGACTCTGTGAACCGACGGGCGTCACCCATGTATATAAGGGGATGACCCGGCAGCGGTTCAAGGACAACAGACAACAACTCAAGACTTAGGCGAAGCTTGTTTGCTCCCTAGTCATCGAAACCCCATCAATTCCATCACAACTAGACGTAGGCTTTTACCTTCATCGAAGGGGCCGAACTAGTATAAACTCTCTTGCGTCCTTGTGTCCGCTTTAACCCCTTCAAGCTAACCCGTAGCGATGGCTCCATGACTAAGTCCTTTCATGAGGACATCTGCCGTGACAAAACCACGACAGCTCCCCTGAGCGGTAGTACCGTTTGTGTGTGGGCTGCGGGCAGATATCGGTTGGATTTTCCCCACCTATATAAAGGGGGTCTTCTTCCCCAAGACCTACTCCCCCCAAGCTCCATTGCTACCCCAAAACTCATTTTGCCCGATCTCTCTCCCTACCCAACAAAACTTGTTGTTGTCCTAGGGTTTGGAGGAGAAGGCCTCGATCTATACTTCCACCAAGAGATATTTAATCCCCCCTAATCCCTAGGAAATCTTGTTACTCTTGGGTGTTTGGGAACCCTAGACGGAAGAGGTCACCTCAGAACCACGATCCATTGTGGTGAAGCTTCGTTGTGGTGTTGGGAGCCTCCAATTAAGTTGTGGAGAGAGCCCCAACCTTGTTTGTAAAGGTTCGGTCACTACCTTCAAGGGTACCACTACTGGAATCACGGAATCTTGCATTTTGTGATGGTGTGAGGAGAATATGGTGGCCCTAGTGGCTTCTTGGGGAGCATTGTGCCTCCACACTGCTCCAATGAGGACATACTTCCCCCTAAAGGGAAGGAACTTCGGTAACACATCCTCGTCTCCATCAACTCCACTTGTGGTTACTTCTTACCTTTAGTTTGTGCAAGCTTATATTGTTGTATCTTGTTCTTGCTTGTGTTGTTGTTGTCGATCTCATCATATAGGTTGTCCACCTAGTTGCATATCTAAACAAACTATTTTTTGTTAACCCTAATTTGTTTTAAAGAGCTAAAAATTGGTAGTTGCCTATTCACCCCCTCTAGTCAACCATATGAACTTTCACTATTTCTTAGGACTATATTCACCTTAGCATTTGTTATGCTCACTTTCATATTCTGCTTTATTGCCTAAAATTGGAAGTAACAATTAAAATTTGTATTTGTACCTATTCACCCCCTCTATGTTCATGAGTGCTATTTTTATACTCTAACCTAAGTTTAAACCGAGATATTTCATAAAAACTGAGATATTCGCTCTGATATTGCTAAAGACTAATGAATGCAAATGATTCCAAATATTCGATCTTTATTTTGATCCATTGGAAATGGGCTATTTATGGGTGAAATCAAGCCAATACATGGAAAAGAGTGAAGTGGAGATAGAGGAGATCAAGTGGGAGGCGCACCAGAGGAAACAGAGCAACATGTTCCATACGACCAATCCCGCTCGTATGGATGGTCGTATGGCGTGCCAACAGAGGCGTCTGATCCACCTGGACAACCTTTATAAAAGGCCTGACACCAAATGATCAACAAAACAAGTCGCCACATCATCATCTTCACAACAGTCATCTCCATCAACCCTACCTGCCGCCATTTCCCATCTCCATAGGCACCACCTTCATCACCTCCATAGTTCTCAGCCACCCAGCCATACTTTGTAATAGTATCTCACACCCGGCATCCATTCTAAGACATATTATCAATCAATCCGATGTTTTTGTTGGAGGGGTCGATGGAAGTACTTTGAATTAATGTCACGTATGTGTAGCATAAAATTGCTTCGTAGTTGTCTCTTGTCTCGTTAATGTTCTTCATCCCTACAGGTACCCAGGATAATGGAGAGTGAGCCACAAAGAGGCTAAGGACAGGGAGACCGTGATGTGTTATTCTGAACACCAGTGACAAAAAGGTTTAGTACGGTAATACGGATCCTATCTCTGGGGATACAAGAGGTGTAGTCATTAAATGTCCAATGCTTTTGTCTGATTGTTGCTATCTTAATTACCGGGGCAACCCCGCGCGACGAATAGTGCCTTCGGTTGGACAACTGACTCTTGATGTAGGATGTGTGTCGGTCAAAACATAATTTGGACACATCCCCCACTTTGATACGTAGCAAGCACATCTCGATGGATGACTTCTAAGGCACAAATTAAGATCATAATGGCACCGACATAAATATATGGTTGTAAGCACAAGTCCTCATACCCATGCCTATTTTAAGTATTTCTAGTGTTAACTTGATTTCGATCCGGTGAAAAGCTGGAATTTAATTCTCTTGCAAAAGCTTTTTAGAAGCCTTGACTTAAAGGGTTGAAAGTGCAACTATCCCTAGGTGGTTTTGGTAATTACTAACAACATATAGCTCATTGAGCTAACATTATTCCAAGATAAATATTTCAGGAAAAGCTCAATGAATGGCATGGCATGGATGAGAAAAGTGGACCCCTCAAAATACTAAGGATAAAAGGATTGGCTCAAGCTCAAAGCTCAAGACTCTACATTTTATATTTTAGTGATCCAAGATCACATTGAGTCTATAGGAAAAGCCAATACTATCAAGGAGGGATGAGGTGTTGCTTAATGAGGTTCTTGCTTCATAGTGCTTAGTGATATGCTCCAAAACCCTCAACTACTTTCCCACATCCACAGATGACCTAAACCAAAAGTCAAACTTGGCCCCGCCGATTCTTTCTATCCGGCGCCACCGAGTTCATATGTCATAGCCACTGCCACAAACCCTAGGCAAATCGGTCTCACTGATAGGGATCTCGGTCTCACCGAGATGGGATTGTAATCTCTCTGTTTCCCTTCGTAACGTTTCGGTCCTACCGAGATGAGCGATCGGGCACACCGAGATTGCAATGTAAACTCTTTGTTTCCTTTTTGTAACATTTCGGTCTCACCGAAATGAGCGAATCGGTCCCACCGAAGTTTACTCGACCAACTCTCCGGTTAGCTTGTTACCAAAATCGGTCCCACCGAAGTTTGTGTAATCGGTCTCACCAAGATTACGTTATGCCCTAACCCTAACCATATCGGTCCTGCCGAGTTGCATGTCGGTCCCACTGAAAAATCCTAACGGTCACTAGATTTGCTGAATCGGTCTGACCGAGTTTATCAATTCGGTCCCACCGAGTTTGGCAAGTTGTGTGTAACGGTTAGATTTTGTGTGGAGGTTATATATACCCCTCCACCTCCTCCTCATTCGTGGAGAGAGCCATCAGAACGAACCTACACTTCCAATACATATTTTTTACGAGAGAGAACCACCTACCCTTGTGTTGAGACCAAGATATTCCATTCCTACCATAAGAATCTTGATCTGTAGCCTTCCCCAAGTTTCTTTCTACTCAAATCTTCTTTCCACCAAATCCAAATCCTGTGAGAGAGAGTTGAGTGTTGGGGAGACTATCATTTGAAGCACAAGAGCAAGGAGTTCATCATCAACACACCATTTGTTACTTCTTGGAGAGTGGTGTCTCCTAGATTGACTAGGTGTCACTTGGGAGCCTCCGAGAAGATTGTGGAGTTGAACCAAGGAGTTTGTAAGGGCAAGGAGATCGCCTACTTCATGAAGATCTACCGCTAGTGAGGCAAGTCCTTCGTGGGCGACGGCCATGGTGGGATAGACAAGGTTGCTTCTTCATGGACCCTTCATGGGTGGAGCCCTCCGTGGACTCACAAGCAACTGCTACCCTTTGTGGGTTGAAGTCTCCATCAATGTGGATGTACGATAGCACCACCTATCGGAACCACGACAAAAACATCTGTGTCTCCAATTGCGTTTGAATTCTCCAAACCCTTCCCTTTACATTCTTGCAAGTTGCATGCTTTACTTTCCACTGCTCTTATTCTCTTTGCATGCTTGCTTGAATTGTGTTAAGATTGCTTGACTTATGCTAAGTTAGCTAAAATCTGCCAAAGACTAAAATTTGGGAAAAGGATAAGTTTTTATTTGGTCAAGTAGTCTAATCACCCCCCCCCTCTAGACATACTTTTGATTCTACAAGTGGTATCAGAGCTTTGGTCTCCATTTGCTTTGATTTCCATAGCTTTTGGTAGTCATAGCCTTGGTTTCACAACCTAGGAGAGTATGGCGTCTAGCGAGGGAAATTATCACCGTAGAGGTCCTTACGTTGGTGGTACTCATTTTGCTAGTTGGAAACATAAGATGAAAATGCATATTCTTGGACATAACCTCACCGGTTGGGCTATTGTGTGTATTGGCTTGCAAGGTGAATTCTTTGATGGGAGAGAACCGAACCATGAAGCTACCGGAAGAGTTGAAGATGTCTGCAATACAACGCTCAAGCTTGTGATATCCTCTTCAACGGATTGTGCCCCGAAGAATTCAACAAAATCAGCTGTCTTGATAATGCAAAGGAAATTTGGGATACTTTGATTGATATGCATGAAGGTACCGACTCCGTCAAGGAATCCAAGTTGGATGTGCTTCAAAGTCAACTTGACAAGTTCAAAATGAAGGATGGTGAAGGTGTCGCTGAAATGTACTCTAGGCTTGCTCTTATCACAAATGAGATCGCCGGCTTAGGAAGTGAAGAGATGACCGACAAATTCATCATCAAGAAGATCCTAAGAGCCTTGGATGGAAAATATGATACCGTGTGCACATTGATCCAAATGATGCCCAATTACAAAGATCTCAAGCCAACGGAAGTCATTGGAAGAATTGTTGCTCATGAGATGTCACTCAAGGATAAGGAGGAACTTCACAACAAGTCAAGTGGTGCTTACAAAGCCTCATGTGAAGCCCCCACATCATCAAGTGAGAAACAAACCTTCAATGAAGAATTGAGCTTAATGGTGAAGAACTTCAACAAATTCTACAAGAATAGAAGCAAAGAGAGAAGCTCCAAGTCAAGGTCCTACAAAGACAAAAGATCTTCTAGTCGAGAGCGTAATTGCTACAATTGTGGAAGACCCGGACACTATTCCAATGAGTGTACGGCACCCTACAAAAGAAGAGAAGAATCACCTAAGAGGAGAAGTAGAAGAGAAGAATCACCACCAACAGAGAGAAGGAGTAGAGATGATCGTTATGAACGAAGAACATCTCGGAGAAGAAAGGATTCGGAAAGGAAGGACAAGTCATCAAGGAGCTACACAAAACAAAGACATCAAGCTCATGTTGGTGAATGGGTATTCGTCTCCGGATCCGACAATCACTCTGAGAGAAGCTATCACTCCGGCTCCGAATATACTCAAGATGAAGGTGTTGCCGGTCTAGCACTTGTGTCAACCAACTCCTACGACATATTTGATTCACCAAATGAAGGAATTGGAAGATGCTTCATGGCTAAAGGTCCAAAGGTATCACACCCCGAGTATGTTGATTTCAATAGTGATGAAGATGACTTGTTAGGTGATGATGATTTACTTGTTGACAACTCTAGTGATGAATACTATGATGAAACGTCAATTAATCATGCTAATCAAGATAAAACAAATGACAATGATAAGGAGAAGATTGAGCTTCTAACTAAAGAACTAAACTATCTTAGAAGATCATCGAGAACTCTTAAGGACTCATGAAAAGTTACGCTTTGAAAAGCTCAACCTTGAGCAAGAGCATGAGTTCTTAAAGGCAATAAATGATGATCTTCGTAAGAAAAGTTCTTCTTACATTGCCAAGCATTTAATCTTATCTACTTACATGCCTCAAGTCGAGTCTAGTAACAAGAACAAGAAGGATTCTTCCCCTAGTAGTAACAATAATCATGCTAAATCCAATGTTGTTGCTTCTAGTAATTCTCTTGATTCCACTAATGATTCTCTTAGCCAAGTTACACTTGAGCAAGAAAATAGCTTATTGAAGGGAATTATAGAGAAAGGTGTTTACAAGAGCCTTGCCGGGAGTAAGCAATTTGAGGAAATTGTACGCAAGCAAGGAAGGCACCGGAAGAATCAAGGTGTTGGTTTTGAACGAAAGTTCAATGCTAATGGAGTTCCCAAGACTACATCAAGTTCTACTTCATCAAGTACGACTACAACTCCAAGGATTCCCATCAAGATGATGTGGATCCCGAAGAAGAAGAACTAGAGAGTTCTTGAGGGTGACTCTGCTAACATATTTCACTCATATCATTTTGGCAATAACTAGTGCAATCAACTTCCACATCTTGCACTAGTTCAAGGAGTCACAAACCCTCTTGTTGGTAAGACAAGGGACAAGGCAACCTAATGCTCTCATAGACATCATCTTGTGTGTGCATCACTCTATGTCTATGGATATCCTTGTTTGCTCCTTGTGGGACTAACCCGTGTAGGTATTGAAAGTGCAACTCACTCCAAAGGATTGCTCCAAATGATCTACATCAACATTGAGCATCCACATCTTCAACACCTACATGAAGTCATCATCGACAAAACCCAAGGTTAGTTCATCCCTCTAAGGGGAGATCTCACATCTAGGGGGAGCTTTACTCTAAGAATTGAGCTAAAGCAACTCTAATGGTGTGAACACAACAATGCATTATGTAAAAGTGGTAACCCCACTTGAGCTCAAACAATGAGTATGACCTATGATCAAATGTTCTCATTTGACTCCTAAGTCAATATACTCATATATAAATGACCTAGTCATCGCCAATTGCTTGATAGATGCTAGAATTGGTTGTGCATGCTTCGCCACATATTTCATTTGCCATTTTATTGTGTGAGCATGTTGGTTGCATAGTTACTCATTCGAGGACATCCACTTGTTGTTTTGATTGATTGGTTTCTTTTTCTTTTGCCAAGTGGATGGACAAGAATGCCTAAGAACGTTCTCTAGCTATCTATGCTATTCTCGTCTCAAACTCTATTCATGCTACATCACAAAATTTGATCAAGTCATATTCGAACCACTCTGTGTGAGGAGCACTAGGAGTCCCCGATTCGTCATAGACTTAAACTTCCAAAATTTCTTTGTGCGTTTCGGTCTGACCGATTCTTCCATTTCGGTCATACCGAGATCACTAAGTCGATCTAGATTTCAATCTCGGTGCAACCGATTTGAACTTTTCGGCCACACCGAGTTGCTGTAACTGCTTGCAGTTATGCATCTCGGTGCCACCAAGTTGTTCCACTCGGTCACACCGACAGGGTCGGGCTATATATACCCACGGGCAAAACTTTGGAAATTTTCTCCGAACTCTTTCGTGCGCGCTCAGCCCGCTCTGCCTCCAGGGTCTCTGGATCGTACTCCTCGTTGTCAGCTGCCTCCTGCCGCTGGTCTCCACCGCCGTCAACGAGAATCATCCCCATCGTTGCCGCTGCAGCAAGTTCATCGCCGAACTAGGGTATGAACTCGATCATTGTGCTATCCCCAATCTGATTCCTAGCACATTGTGTTCGCCATGAATCTTGCCACGATTGAAACTATCTTATCTAGTCAAAACACTCCGTAGATTAGAGATGAATTGAAAATTTAGGGTTAGGTTTCCACCAAAACCGTCTTGGACCAACCGAGTTGTAGAACTCGGTACCACCGATTCGGTTAAGGCCATTGCACATGTAATTCTCGGTCTCACCGAGAATTGCAAATCGGTGTGACCGAGTTCAGGACTTTGTGAAACCCTAGCAGTCTCGGTGCCACGGAACTATGACTCGGTCTGATCGAGTTCACTAGTTTAGGTTCCAAAATCTGCCTCGGTATCACCGAGTTTACAAATCGGTAGATCTGAAATGCTTTCTGTGGAAAACTGAAACTAAGTTTTTGACTCATTCTTTTGCAAAAACCTCTGTATTTTGTGATGCCCATCCATTCTATCTCATCTATATCTACTCACAGGGTCTGCTGTCGGTGTTTGCAATATGTCTGATCAAAGTGACGGCCAGAACAAGTCAGAGGAGCATGTTCACATGAGTGAGGGCACTAGTCCCTCTAGCAGCTATGATGAGGGTAGCGAGGAGCACACCCAAAGAACTTACCCAAGGCAGCCACGGGACCGTAAAGAAGAGAACTTCAGATTCGAGGATGAAGACTATGTGGCTATTGAGGATGAGGCCATTTCCATGAAGAAGGTGCTCAAGAAGGAGTATGGCACAGCCGCCACTAAGCCCGGTATGAAGACCAAAGCACCGCCAAAAGGATTCCCATGTCTAAAGCCGAGCCTCCACTCAAGCATCTTTGGAAGTCGAACCCAAAGAGGTCATTGCAGAAGGGAAGAAGAGGAACGAAAGGGTCAAGAAGACCATGCTAGGGTTGTTGGAAAGCCTTCCATGATGGAAGAGGAAGAGGAAGAGGTTGTCGCACCAAAGCACCTAAAGCTCGAAGCTTATGGGTGATGCCATCAGGTCAGGGGCTGCTTCGTCAAAGCCCAAAGAAGCACCCAAGGCTGACTCCAAGCCCAAGACTGCACCCAAGAGGAGTACCAGGAACATCCCAGCTGCTAAGAAGAACAAGGCCCCAGTGCCTGAAACAGTTGCTAAAGCAGAAGATGATGACTCACATGTTTTGAGAAAATTGAAGCCTAAAATACTAGATCATAATGATGCCCATCCTGTAGCTGAGAACATGAAAATCAGAAAGGATTCAGGATTGAGACTATGGAGAGAGTTTGATCCATATGCTACTAGGAGGAGCACTGATGTAGACTATAGATTTCACACCAAGGAACAACAGGACTTCTATGGGACAATTCTGTTGGACAAGAAGCCAATAGTGTGTGACATGAGATGGGTCAACTGGGAATACATCAAGGAGCATGAAGAACACTATCATGGTGTGTATGACAGCTTCAGTTCTTGTGGAGTGGCAGACCTTGTTGGGTAGAAGCTCACAAAGTGGAATGATGAGCTAATAATGCAATTCTACTCCACAACACACTTCTATCCAGATGGCAGGATAGTATGGATGTCTGAAGGAACTAGGTACCAATCATTAATTGAAGAATGGGCTAATTTGATCAATGCACCTAAGGAGAAAGAGGATGACTTGGATGTCTATGCCAAGAAGAAGATGGACCACAACTCTATGGCACATATGTACAAGGAGATCCCAAATGCTGCAATTGAAACACACAGGTTTGGATCAGTACATTACCTTCTGTCAGGACTGCCAACCATCAACTGGATCCTCAGGCACACTCTTTTGCCCAAGTCAGGTGATCACAACATGATCAGAGGCCATGCAATAAATCTGCTACACTTATTTGATGTGCCACAAAAGTTCAAGGTCATGAGTCTTATAGTTGAAACTATCAAGAGGACAAATTGACCAAAAGAGAAGTTGTGGGTATGCCCCATGATCCAGGAGCTGATTAACTCCAAGATGGGCACGCACATACTTGTTGGACTAGGATCATATGCCTATCTATCCAGATTTTGAGGACAACCAAGTGATTATGGATGAAGATGAACCATCTTCTGTGCAAGCACAAGCAAAGAAGGAGAAGGCAAGGACTGAGAAGGCTGCCAAGATGCCAACAATGGAAGCGGCATCTCAGTACTTCTTGAAGAGCAAACAAGATCAGCTTGGCTACTTGATTGCATCCACTCTGAGGATTGAGAAGGGACTGGCCACCCTGACTTGAAACCAGGAGAGCCTAGAGAGGATCATGGAGCAGAAGTAAGGTAACTGAGATCCAGTCTGTTGTTGAGCAACTCTAGGATGATATGTAGGAGAGGAAGGGCAAGACAACCATTGAGGCATTTTCCAGAGTGCCTAGAGCTCAGAGGTCAGCTGCAGTGCAGATGGCATGTACACGAGCCACTTCATCTGCACCCAGCTACAGCCTTTGCCACCAGCTCCAGCACCCACTCCACCAGCTCCAGCTACATCTACTGATGCCTTCGTCCTTGAAGTTCTATCTACACCACCACCTGAAGATCAAGCCTGAGAGACGATCTAGTGCTATGCATTTTCTATGAACTTTTTGTTGGGGAACGTAGTAATTTCAAAATTTTCCTATGCACACACAGGACCATGGTGATGGCATAGCAACGAGAGGGGAGAGTGTTGTCTACGTACCCTCGTAGACCAAAGCGGAAGCGATCACAACGTAGAGGAAGTAGTCGACGTTCTCCTCGCGATCCTGCCGATCCCGGTTGCCGTTACTCCGGCACCTCCGAGTCGATGATGACGTAGAGGAAGTAGTCGTCGTTCTCCTCGCGATCCAGCCGATCCCAGCGCCCGTTACTCCGGCGCCTCCGAGTTCTTGGCACACGTTCAGCTCGATGGCGCTCCTCGGGCTCCGATCCAAAGAAAGCTCCGGAGAGGGAGTTCCACAAGACGACGGTGTGGTGACGATCTTGATGTTTCACCGACGCAGGGCTTCGCCTAAGCACCGCTACGATATGACCGAGGTGGAATATGGTGGAGGGGGGCACCGCACACGGCTAAGGAACGATCTCAAGGATCAACTTGTGTGTACTAGGGTGCCCCCCTCCCCCGTATATAAAGGAGGGAGGGAGGAGGTGGCCGGCCACAAGGGGGGGCGCACCATAGGGAGGGGAAACCTACTCCAAGTAGGTTTCCCTCTCTTTTCCTTATCTTATTTGGAGGGGGAAGGAAGGAGTACTAGTATTAGGAAGTAGTACTAGTAGTAGGAATAGGAAGAGGGGGAAGGAGAAAGGAAAGGGGGGCCCCTCCCAATTGGGATTGGGCTTGGGGCGCGCCTCCCTTGTTCCTTCTCCCTTCCTCCTACATGGGCCCAATAAGGCCCATATACCTCCCGGGGTTCCGTAACCTCCGGAGCTCCAAACTTCTCCGGAACCTTTCCGGTGTCCAAATATATCCGTCCAATATATTAATCTTTATGTCTCGACCATTTCGAGACTCCTCGTCATGTCCGTGATCATATCCGGAACTCCGAACAACCTTCGGTACATCAAAATACACAAACTCATAATATAACCGTCATCGAAACCTTAAGCGTGCGGACCCTACGGTTCGAGAACAATGTAGACATGACCGAGACACATCTCGGTTAATAACCAATAAGCGGGACCTGGATGCCCATATTGGTTCCTACATTTTCTCGAAGATCTTTATCGGTCAGACCGCATAACAACATCGTTGTTCCCTTTGTCATCGGTATGTTACTTACCCGAGATTCGATCGTCGGTATCCAATACCTAGTTCAATATATCGTTCTTGGCAAGTCTCTTTACTCGTTAGTAATACATCATCTCACAACTAACTCATTAGTTGTAATGCTTGCAAGGCTTATGTGATGTGTATTACCGAGAAGGCCCAGAGATACCTCTCCGAGCAATCGGAGTGACAAAA
Source organism: Aegilops bicornis (assembly GCA_021605145.1). Taxonomy (NCBI): domain Eukaryota; kingdom Viridiplantae; phylum Streptophyta; class Magnoliopsida; order Poales; family Poaceae; genus Aegilops; species Aegilops bicornis. The sequence continues at coordinate 89,305,653 of CM038672.1, forward strand.
CCTAATCTCGAAATCGCCAACCCAACAAGTACCTTTGGAGACACATGTAGTACTCCTTTATGATCACCCGATTCGTTGTGACGTTTGGTAGTACCCAAAGTGTTCCTCCGGTAAATGGGAGTTGCATAATCTCATAGTTACAGGAACATGTATAAGTCATGAAGAAAGCAATAGCAACATACTAAGCGATCAAGTGCTAGGCTAACGGAATGGGTCATGTCAATCGGATCATTCTCCTAATGATGTGATCCCGTTAATCAAATGACAACTCATGTCTATGGTTAGGAAACATAACCATCTTTGATTAACGAGCTAGTCAAGTAGAGGCATACTAGTGACACTCTGTTTGTCTATGTATTCACACATGTATTATGTTTCCGGTTAATACAATTCTAGCATGAATAATAAACATTTATCATGATATAAGGAAATAAATAATAACTTTATTATTGCCTCTAGGGCATATTTCCTTCAGTCTCCCACTTGCACTAGAGTCAATAATCTAGTTCACTCAAGAATGATTCTAACACCCATGGAGTCTTGGTGCTGATCATGTTTTGCTCGTGGAAGAGGCTTAGTCAACGGGTCTGCAACGTTCAGATCCGTATGTATTTTGCAAATCTCTATTTCTCCCACTTGGACTTGGTCCCGAATGGAATTGAAGCGTCTCTTGATATGCTTGGTCCTCTTGTGAAATCTGGATTCCTTTGCCAAGGAAATTGCACCAAGATTGTCACGGAAGATCTTCATTGGTCCCGATGCACTAGGTACAACACCTAGATCGGAAATGAACTCTTTCATCCAGACTCCTTCATTTGCTGCTTCAAGCATCTATGTACTCCGCTTCACATGTAGATCCCGCCACGGCGCTTTGTTTAGAACTGCACCAACCGGCTCCACCGTTTAACAAAAACACGTATCCGGTTTGCGATTTAGAATCGTCCGGATCGATCAAAGCTTACATCGGCGTAACCATTTACGACTAGCTCTTTGTCACCTCCATATCAGAAACATATCCTTAGTCCTTTTCGTATTTCGGGATGTTCTTGACCGCTGTCCGATGATCCACTCTGGATTACTTTGGTACCTTCCTGCCAAGCTTACAGCTAAGCATACGTCAGTCTGGTACACAGCATTGCATACATGATAGAGCCTATGGCTCAAGCATAGGGAACATCTTTCATTTTCTCTCTATCTTCTGCGTGGTCGGGCATTGAGTCTCGACTCAATCTCACACCTTTGTAATACAAGTAAAAAAACCTTTCTTTGCACGATCCATTTTGAACTTCTTCAAAACTTTATCAAGGTATGTGCTTTGTGAAAGTCCAATTAAGCGTCTTGATCTATCTCTATAGATCTTGATGCCCAATATGTAAGCAGCTTCACCAAGGTCTTTCATCGAAAACTCTTGTTCAAGTATCCCTTTATGCTATCCAGAATTATATATCATTTCCGATCGGTAATATGTCATCTACATATAATATCGTAAATGCTACTGAGCTCCCACTCACTTTCTTGTAAATACAGGCTTCTCCAAAAGTGCATATAAACCCAAATACTTTGATCACACTATCAAAGCGTTTATTCCAACTCCGAGATGCTTGCACCAGTCCATAAATGGATCATGGAGCTTGCACACTTTGTTAGCTCCCTTTGGATCGATAAAACCTTACGGTTGCATCATATACAACTCTTCTTCCGTAAACCCATTCAGGAATGCGGTCTTTACATCCATTTGCCAAATTACATAATCATAAAATGCGGCAACTGCTAACATGATTCGGACAGACTTAAGCATCGCTACTGGTGAGAAGGTCTCATCGTAGTCAATCCCTAGAACTTGTAGAAACCCCATTGCGACAAGTCGAGCGTAGTAGACAGTAATATTACCGTCGGCGTCAGTCTTCTTCTTGAAGATCCACTTGTTTTCTATTGCTTGCCGACCCTCGGGCAAGTCAACCAAAGTCCACACTTTGTTTTCATACATGGATCCCATCTCAGATTTCATGGCCTCAAGCCATTTTGCGGAATCTGGGCTCACCATCGCTTCTTCATAGTTCGTGGGTTCACCATGATCTAGTAGCATGACTTCGAGAACAGGATTGCCGTACCACTGCAGTGCGGATTTTATTCTGGTTGATCTACGAGGTTCTCAGAGTAACTTGATCTGAAGTTTCATGATCAACATCATCAACTTCCTCACTATTTGGTGTAGATATCGCGAAACTAGTTTACGTGATAAACTACTTTCAAATAAGGGAGAAGGTACAATTACCTCATCAAGTTCTACTTTCCTCCCACTCACTTCTTTCGAGAGAAACTCCTTCTCTAGAAAGGATCCATTCTTAGCAACAAATGTCTTGCCTTCGGATCTGTGATAGAAGGTGTACCCAACTGTCTCCTTTGGGTATCCTATGAAGATACATTTCTCCGATTTAGGTTCGAGCTTATCAGGTTGAAGCTTTTTCACATAAGCATCGCATCCCCAAACTTTAAGAAAGCGACAACTTTGGTTTCTTGCTAAACCACAGAACATAAGGTGTCGTCTCAACGGATTTTGACGGTGTTCTATTCAGCGTGAATGCGGCCGTCTCAAGAGCATAACCCCAAAACTATAGCGGTAAATCTGTAAGAGACATCATAGATCGCACCATATCTAGTAAAGTGCGATTACGACGTCGGACACACCATTGCGCTGTGGTGTTCCGGGTGGCGTGAGTTGCGAAACTATTCCGCATTGTTTCAAATGTAGACCAAACTCGTAACTCAAATATTCGCCTCCACGATCAGATTGAAGAAACTTTATTTTCTTATTACGATGATTTTCAACTTCACTCTGAAATTCTTTGAACTTTTCAAATGTCTCAGACTTATGTTTCATTAAGAAGATATACCCATATCTGCTTAAATCATCTGTGAAGGTGAGAAAATAACGATATCCGCCACGAGCCTCAACATTCATTGGACCACATACATCTGTATGTATGATTTCCAACAAATTTGTTGCTCTCTCCATAGTACCGGAGAACGGGTTTTAGTCATCTTGCCCATGAGGCACGGTTACGCAGTGCCAAGTGATTCATAATCAAGTGACTCCAAAAGTCCATCAAGATGGAGTTTCTTCATGCGCTTTATACCGATATGACCTAAACGGCAATGCCACAAATAAGTCGCACTATCATTATCAACTCTGCATCTTTTGGTTTCAACATTATGAATATGTGTATCACTACTATCGAGATTCATTAAAAATAGACCACTCTTCAAGGGTGCATGACCATAAAAGATATTATTCATATAAATAGAACAACCTTTATTCTCTGATTTAAATGAATAACCGTCTAGCATCAAACAAGATCCAGATATAATGTTCATGCTTAACGCGCACCAAATAACAATTATTTAGGTCTAAAACTAATCCCGAAGGTAGATGTAGAGGTAGCGTGCCGACCCGCGATCACATCGACTTTGGAACCATTTCCCACGCCGCATCGTCACCTCGTCCTTTGCCGGTGTTAAGCAATCAGTAGTCCCTGCTTTGAGTTGCAAATATTAGCAATGTAACCAATTATCAAATACCCAGTGCTCATGCGAGCTCTAGTAAGGTACACATCAATAACATGTATATCACATATACCTTTGTTCACCTTGCCATCCTTCTTATCCGCCAAATACTTGGGGGCAGTTCCGCTTCCGGTGACCGATGCCTTGCGGTAGAAGCACTCGATTTCAGGTTTAGGTCCGGACTTGGGTTTCTTCCCTTGAGCAGCAACTTGTTTGTTGTTCTTCTTGAAGTTCCCTTCTTCTTCCCTTTGCCTTTCTTCTTGAAACTAGTGGTCTTATTGACCATCAACACTTGATGCTCCTTCTTGATTTCTACCTCCGCAGCCTTGACATTGCGAAGAGCTCGTGCATAGTCTTCACTAACCCTTGCATATTATAGTTCATCACGAAGCCTTTGTAGCTTGGTGGCGGTGATTGAAGAATTACATCAATGACACAATCATCCGGAAGATCAACTCCCGGTTGAGTCAAGTGATTGTAATACCCGGACATTACGAGTATGTGCTCACCGATGCACCCATTCTCCTCCATTTTGCAGCTATAGAACTTATTGGAGACTTCATATCTCTCAATCCAGGCATTACATTGAAATATCAACTTCAACTCTTGGAACATCTCATATGCTCCATGACTTTCAAAACGTCGTTGAAGACCCGGTTCTAAGTCGTAAAGCATGGCACATCGAACTATAGAGTAGTCATCGACTTTGCTCTGCCAGACGTTCTTAACGTCGTCGGTTGCATCGGCCAGCGAGGCACTGGCACCTAGCGGTGCATCCAGACGTAACTTTTCTGTGCAGCAATGAGGATAATCCTCAGGTTACGGACCCGATCCGTGTAATTGCTACCATCATCTTTCAACTTTGCTTTCTCAAGGAACGCATTAAAATTCAACGGAACAACAAAGACGAGCCATCTATCTACAAACAGACATAGACAAGCAAGATACTATCGGTACTAAGTTCATGATAAATTTAAGTTCAATTAATCATATTACTTAAGAACTCCCACTTAGATGACATCTCTCTAGTCATCTAAGTGATCACGTGATCCAAATCAACTAAACCATAACCGATCATCACGTGAGATGGAGTAGTTTTCAATGGTGAACATCTTATGTTGATCATATCTACTATATGATTCACGCCGACCTTTCGGTCTCCGTGTTCCGAGGCCATATCTGCATATGCTAGGCTCGTCAAGTATAACCTGAGTATTCTGCGTGTGCAAAACTGGCTTGCACCCGTTGTAGATGGACGTGGAGCTTATCACACCCGATCATCACGTGGTGTCTCGGCACGACGAACTTTTGGCAGTGCATACTCAGGAGAACACTACTTGATAATTTTAGTGAGAGATCATCTTAAAATGCTACCGTCGATCAAAGCAAAATAAGATGCATAAAGGATAAACATCACATGCAATCAATATAAGTGATATGATATGGCCATCATCATCTTGTGCTTGTGATCTCCATCTCCAAGCACCGTCATGATCACCATCGTCACCGCGCGACACCTTGATCTCCATCGTAGCATCGTTGTCGTTCGCCATCTATTGCTTCTCGACTATCGCTACCGCTTAGTGATAAAGTAAAGCAATTACAAGCGTTGCATTTCATACAATAAAGCGACAACCATATGGCTCTCGCCATTGCCGATAACTCGGTTACAAAACATGATCATCTCATACAATAAAATATAGCATCACGTCTTGACCATATCACATCACAACATGCCCTGCAAAAACAAGTTAGACGTCCTCTACTTTGTTGTTGCAAGTTTTACGTGGCTGCTACGGGCTGAGCAAGAACCGTTCTTACCTACGCATTAAAACCACAACGATACTTCGTCAAATAGACTCAGTTTAACCTTCTCAAGGACCGGGCGTAGCCACACCAGTTCAACTAAAGTGAGAGAGACAGACACCGCCAGCCACCTTTAAGCACGAGTGCTCGTAGCAGTGAAACCAGTCTCGCGTAAGCGTCTGGCGTAATGTCGGTCCGGGCCGCTTCATCTCACAATACCGCTGAACCAAAGTATGACATGTCAGTAGGCGGTATGACTTGTATTGCCCACAACTCACTTGTGTTCTACTCGTGCATATGACATCAACGCATAAAACCAGGCTCGGATGCCTTTGTTGGGGAACGTAGTAATTTCAAAATTTTCCCACGCACACACAGACCATGGTGATGGCATAGCAACGAGAGGGGAGAGTGTTGTCTCGTACCCTCGTAGACCAAAGCGGAAGCGATCACAACGTAGAGGAAGTAGTCGTCGTTCTCCTCGCGATCCTGCCGATCCCAAAGGTTACTCCGGCACCTCCGAGTCGATGATGGCGTAGAGGAAGTAGTCGTCGTTCTCCTCGCGATCCGGCCGATCCCAGCGCCGTTACTCCGGCGCCTCGAGTTCTTGGCACACGTTCAGCTCGATGGCGCTCCTCGGGCTCCGATCCAGCAAAGCTCCGGGAGAGGGAGTTCCACAAATCGACGACGGCGTGGTGGCGATCTTGATGTTTCACCGATGCAGGGCTTCGCCTAAGCACCGCCACGATATGACCGAGGTGGAATATGGTGGAGGGGCACCGCACACGGCTAAGGAACGATCTCAAGGATCAACTTGTGTGTACTAGGGTGCCCCCACCCCGTATATAAAGGAGGGAGGGAGGAGGTGGCCGGCCACAAGGCGCACCATAGGGAGGAAACCTACTCCAAGTAGGTTTCCCTCTCTTTCCTTATCTTATTTGGAGGGAAGGAAGGAGTACTAGTATTAGGAAGTAGTACTAGTAGTAGGAATAGGAAGAGGGGAAGGAGAAAGGAAAGGGGGCGGCCCCCTCCCCAGTCGGATTGGGCTTGGGGGCGCCTCCCTTGTTCCTTCTCCCTTCCTCCTACATGGGCCCAATAAGGCCCATATACCTCCCGGGGGTTCCGGTAACCTCCTGAGCTCCAAACTTCTCCTAACCTTTCCGGTGTCCAAATATATCCGTCCAATATATTAATCTTTATGTCTCGACCATTTCGAGACTCCTCGTCATGTCCGTGATCATATCCGGGACTCGAACAACCTTCGGTACATCAAAATACACAAACTCATAATATAACCGTCCATCGAAACCTTAAGCGTGCGGACCCTACGGTTCGAGAACAATGTAGACATGACCGAGACACATCTCCGGTTAATAACCAATAGCGGGACCTGGATGCCCATATTGGTTCCTACATTTTCTACGAAGATCTTTATCGGTCGAGACCGCATAACAACATCGTTGTTCCCTTTGTCATCGGTATGTTACTTACCCGAGATTCGATCGTCGGTATCCAATACCTAGTTCAATCTCATTCTTGGCAAGTCTCTTTACTCGTTCCGTAATACATCATCTCACAACTAACTCATTAGTTGTAATGCTTGCAAGGCTTATGTGATGTGTATTACCGAGAAGGCCCAGAGATACCTCTCCAGGCAATCGGAGTGACAAAACCTAATCTCGAAATACGCCAACCCAACAAGTACCTTTGGAGACACCTGTAGTACTCCTTTATGATCACCCGATTACGTTGTGACGTTTGGTAGTACCCAAAGTGTTCCTCCGGTAAACGGGAGTTGCATAATCTCATAGTTACATGAACATGTATAAGTCATGAAGAAAGCAATAGCAACATACTAAACGATCAAGTGCTAGGCTAACGGAATGGGTCATGTCAATCAGATCATTCTCCTAATGATGTGATCCCGTTAATCAAATGACAACTCATTTCTATGGTTAGGAAACATAACCATCTTTGATTAACGAGCTAGTCAAGTAGAGGCATACTAGTGACACTCTGTTTGTCTATGTATTCACACATGTATTATGTTTCCGGTTAATACAATTCTAGCATGAATAATAAACATTTATCATGATATAAGGAAATAAATAATAACTTTATTATTGCCTCTAGGGCATATTTCCTTCACGTTTTGGTAACTTGTTGCCAAAGGGGGAGAAAAATGTATAGATCATAGGCTTCGAGAGAGAGCGTTGCTTTTTATTCTCTCTTACTTTGGTGGTTGAACTTTATTTGCTTGATTGAGATACCTTTTGTCTGTGTGATACTTGGATGATCATGTGCTTGATCATATGCTACGCTAATGCTTGTTGGATGACATTATCCTTTTATCTCTATATGATCATTCACTTTGCTTGGTGATGAGTGCATGTATTCTATTGTTATCATTTTGAGAGCTCCACCAAGATGTATGTGACATGGAAGAGTAACCCATGAGCCTAACTCTTTGTGCATTTGCAGTCCAAAGCAAATATTAAACTATGCACAAATTTAGGGGGATCTCTTGCTTATCACATACTTCTCAAAGCGACAATGTTTTTCACTCTTATTATCATTTGTCGAAGCTTTGATATATATGTTGTCATCAATTACGAAAAAGGGGGAGATTGAAAGTGCAACTATCCCTAGGTGGATTTGGTAATTCCTAACAACATATAGCTCATTGAGCTAACATTATTCCAAGATAAATATTTCAGGAAAAGCTCAATGAATGGCATGGCATGGATGAGAAAAGTGGACCCCTCAAAATACTAAGGATAAAAGGATTGGCTCAAGCTCAAAGCTCAAGACTCTAAATTTTATATTTTAGTGATCCAAGATCACATTGAGTCTATAGGAAAAGCCAATACTATCAAGGAGGGATGAGGTGTTGCTTAATGATGTTCTTGCTTCATAGTGCTTAGTGATATGCTCCAAAACCCTCAACTACTTTCCCACATCCACAGATGACCTAAACCAAAAGTCAAACTCGGCCCCACCGATTCTTTCTATCCGGCGCCACCGAGTTCAGATGTCATAGCCACTGCCACAAACCATAGGCAAATCGGTCTCACCGATAGGGATCTCGGTCTCACCGAGACGAGATTGTAATCTCTCTGTTTCCCTTCATAACATTTCGGTCCTACCGAGATGAGCGATCGGTCCCACCAAGATTGCAATGTAAACTCTATGTTTCCTTTTTGTAACATTTCGGTCTCACCGAATTGAGCGAATTGGTCCCACCGAGTTTACCTGACCAACTCTCTGGTTAGCTTATTACCAAAATCGGTCCCGCCGAGTTTGTGTAATCGGTCTCACCGAGATTATGTTATGACCTAACCCTAAACATATCGGTCCTACCGAGTTGCATGTCGGTCCCACCGAAAATCCTAACGGTCACTAGATTTGCTGAATCGGTCTGACCGAGTTTATCAATTCGGTCCCACCGAGTTTGGCAGGTTGTGTGTAACGGTTAGATTTTGTGTGGAGGTTATATATACCCCTCCACCTCCTCTTCATTCGTGGAGAGAGCCATCAGAACGAACCTACACTTCCAATACATATTTTTCTGAGAGAGAACCACCTACCCTTGTGTTGAGACCAAGATATTCCATTCCTACCATAAGAATCTTGATCTGTAGCCTTCCCCAAGTTGCTTTCCACTCAAATCTTCTTTCCACCAAATCCAAATCCTGTGAGAGAGAGTTGAGTGTTGGGAGACTATCATTCGAAGCACAAGAGCAAGGAGTTCATCATCAACACACCATTTGTTAATTCTTGGAGAGTGGTGTCTCCTAGATTGGCTAGGTGTCACTTGGGAGCCTCCGAGAAGATTGTGGAGTTGAACCAAGGAGTTTGTAAGGGCAAGGAGATCGCCTACTTCGTGAAGATCGACCGCTAGTGAGGCAAGTCCTTCGTGGGCGACGGCCATGGTGGGATAGATAAGGTTGCTTCTTCGTGGACCCTCCGTGGGTGTAGCACTCCGTGGACTCGCGCAATCGTTACCCTTCGTGGGTTGAAGTCTCCATCAACGTGGATGTACGATAGCACCACCTATCGGAACCATGACAAAAACATCCGTGTCTCCAATTGCGTTTGAATTCTCCAAACCCTTCCCTTTACATTCTTTCAAGTTGCATGCTTTACTTTCCGCTGCTCATATACTCTTTGCATGCTTGCTTGAATTGTGTTAAGATTGCTTGACTTATGCTAAGTTAGCTAAAATCTGCCAAAGACTAAAATTTGGGAAAAGGATAAGTTTTTATTTGGTCAAGTAGTCTAATCACCCCCCCCCCTCTAGACATACTTTCGATCCTACAAGGGTATTGTCCTCTAGTGGGTTCGATAACTCAGGGTCACCTCTGGGGAAAAAGGCGAGAATCCTTTTTGCTTCTTTACCGGATCACTACAGGGACTAATCATAGGTCCGTCTCCATCCTTTCATAGCTAAGCTTAAATTTGCCAACAACTAAAATTTAGTATGCCTCTAGTTGTAATAGTTTAATACTCTGCAAAATCTCCCCCCCCCCCCCCCCGCTCTAGACTACCAACGATCGGACGACTTGGTACTACTAGGTGAAAAACTCCATGGTATCGCGGCTATGAAGAGCTGATGAGTTCAGTGGCTAAAGCGGACTATTTGAGAATTTTAGTTTAGGATATTGTCTCGTAGTTAATCAAAGTTCATTTGCTTGTGCCCTTTTTTATAGTATGACTATCCTACACTCAATGTGGATCTTAAATTCAGCAAAAACGAACAAATTACATTCTAAGCTCTTGAGGTAGACAAGAACTTGAGAATTTGGAGGTAGGGGCTAACTTCCTGAAATAAATTTGATAATATATTTGTAATCTCAATTGGTTTGTCATTAGTCACCAAAACTGAAAAGGGGTATCTCATAAATACACTTTTAAATGTACATATAGTGTCATGTATTCATTGGAGACAACAAACCTTCAAAATGTTCCTAGCTCCGCCACTGCCAATAATGGGTTTCCATGTTGACTGAGATGGTCTATTCTATAGTGTTGCAGGTGATCTTTGGCGTGAACATTCAGAGTCTCGTCTTCCGACACGACAATCACCATAGTCCACTCAAATGTTCAGACCATGACACATCGTAAGGTCAAAATCAAAGCCATGACAGACATTATCGAGACTAGGATGGATAACCAAAAGTATATAGTTTTTGAGGCCGAATAACATGGGTTTTAGATCATTTAAAGTTGACGGACCAAAAGTCAACAATTGAGTTTTTTTTGGTTTTAAATGATTTGGGTGATTTAGAGAATAGAGTTGATGGACCAAAACTGCAGGACCAAGATAAGGTCTTTGGGGTTATTTCTTTCATGCCTTGTAGAAATTGATGCTGGTGGTAGCATGGAAAAGAGAGGATTTTTGCACATGCGTGTGCACATGGTGTTTGGTTGAAAATCTTGCTAAGGCACACACATTAATATTTAAAAATATATGTATAAGATGATTTGACAGGAAGTACAGAAGAGGTGTGCCAAAGATCACGTTTTCCTGGAACCCAGGCGTCCCATTTCATCACCCTGAGCCAAGATGGGTTGCCTGTGAGCTAACTATGCTAATCAAGTTGCATGTGAGCTTTAGGCAATGGAGGTGTCACCCTGTGTTGTTTGTGATGCATGAGCACAACTTGAAAAGTTGTGTGCGTGTCAGGCATGGCTCTTGTTTTTTGAGCCGTGGCATGGGTTGTTTGGTTGCATACCTCGTACGAAGCGGAAAACGTCCTGCCTCATATCGAGGGGACGCTGCATATATTATAGGCAGGGGTGCGAGTCCTGATAACGGATACAGTTAAGATTACAGGAGAGATTACAACTTGGAGATCAAGCTAGGAGGAGATAGAGTTATGGTTACAGAAGATAAACATCTCCTAGCCTCTAACCGAAGACTCCTGCTAAGATACGCTACAAGTCCGCCCGAGTACATTGGATACGTGCGGCAGACTTGATATCTGAAGTTTAACACCCTCCCTTAATCACAACTTCATCAAGTTGAGATTATGCTTAAAGTCTTTGAAACTTCTTGCAGGCAAAGGCTTTGTAAATCCATCTGCAAGTTGATCTTTGGAATGCACAAAGCGAATGTCAAGTTGCTTCTGAGCAACTCTTTCTCTGACAAAATGAAAGTCTATCTCTATATGCTTTGTCCTGGCATGGAACACTGGATTTGCAGAGAGATACATTGCACCAAGATTGTCACACCACAAACAAGGTGCCTGCTTACTTTGTATGCCAAGTTCCTTCAGCATGGACTGAACCCATATTATCTCTGCTGTGGCATTTGCCAATGCTTTGTACTCAACCTCTGTGCTTGACCTGGATACAATAGCACGCCACGTGCACACCATGATATCAAATTTGGTCCACGAGAATCTTGCAAAGCCACCGATTGGAACGTCTGTCATCCGCAACCTGCCCGGTCAGTCGAAAAAAGCCGACAATAGTGAATGGAGATTTCTTTGAAGTTCAGTCCCAGACTCAAGGTATGCTTAACATATCGAACTATACATTTCGCAAATTGTCAAATGAACATTGGTGGGTGCATGAAGAAAGCTGGCAGACTTTGTTGTGACAAAAGAAATATCGAACTGGTAAGTGTGAGATACTTTGAAGGGCTCCTACGGGCTTCAGATTTAGTGATGTCCTCTTTACTCAAAGGCTCACCTTCTGCAAGAGATAACTTTTCTGAGCTAGATAATGGAGTAAGTGAGGGTTTACATCCCTGCAATCCAGCTTTCCTAACTAGGCCAGTTGCATATTTTTCTTGAGAGAGGAGAAGTCCATCCTTGTGTTTCTTCACCTCAATCCCGAGAAAGTAATGCAAGTCACCAAGATCCTTTAGAGCAAAGTCTGCACTCAAATCCTTGAGAGAAGTCCTGTGATTGCTTCGTCTGACGAGCTAGTCACAATAATATCATCAACATATATAAGAACAAATATGCATGTGTTGGACTTGTTGTAGATGAACAATGACGTGTCAGACTTGGAAGGAACAAAACCTAGTGCTTGCATTTTGTGACAGAGGCGTGCATACCACGCCCTTGGAGCTTGCTTCAAACCATATAGTGCTTTATCGAGTTTACACACATGAGAAGGAGCATTCTTACTCTCAAACCCAGGAGGTTGTTTCATATACACTTCCTCTTCCAGAACGCCATGGGGGAACGCATTACGAGCGTCGAGGTTATGCGAGACTCCATCCTCTAGAGACTGCAATAGACATGACAAGACGAATAGTGGCTGCCTTTACCACCGGACTGAAGGTGTCCTCATAGTCTATGCCATATCTCTGTTTAAACCCCTTTGCAACGAGTCTAGCATTATATCGATCAATGGTTCCATCAGCTTTCCTCTTAATCCTTAAAACCCACTTGCAATCAATCAAGTTTTTACCTTGCATAGCTTACTTCCACTTCTCATCACACAGTGCCGCTTCAAGGGTGTTAGGCGCACCTAGTTCACCTGTGGAGCAAAACATACCATACTTGTGTATATGCTTGTAATTAACAGGTTGAATTACCCCTTGTTGCAGACGTGTACGCCGCTGTTGAGACACAGCCGGATCAGCCACAGAGGATCCACCAGATCGCTCTGTGTGACATCGAATCCCGAGGCGATTACGAAGGATTTTCTGCGGTGTTTCTTTGAAGTGGAGCATCTGGAATGACCACAGAGGATCCCGGTGCGGCATCTGCATGTGCATGCAGCCCATCATTGCGTGATGATGGCGCATCCACCTGGATCGGGGCGCCGGTCGCGCCAGTCGCGCCCTCCCTGGGCCGCCGCGTGCCATCGCGCCGCGTGTACGTCACGGGTTCGCTGGCGTACCTCGTACCACCTGATTGGTGCGGGGCGTTGTGCGCTGGCCGCGTGGCCGGTGGGACCGGCGTGGAGTGCGGAGAACGGCGCGCGCACTGACGCGGGATCAGGAGGCGATCCCGAGGCGGATCCGGTCCGCCGCAGCCGGGCGGATCCCGAGGGCGAGTTGTCTCCCCTGGTGAAGCACATGGAATATGGTGTTGTTTTAGCTCCGTTTTCTTCAGTTTCGGCACGGATTTCTTCTGTTTCATCAACACAAAACTCATGCACATCATTAGATGGGTTAGTCAACAATAAATCATCTATATTAGGTCCCCCTTGATCAAAACCAGTGAGATGAGGAGGCAAAAGAAGAATTTCTTTTCGTAGGAATGCACCAGCATTGGGATGGAGATCGGCGAACGGAAATTTGGTTTCATCAAAGACTACATCATGTGAGATGTAGACACGGCCAGTGGAGACATCTAAACACTTGACCCCTTTATGATGTGCACTATACCCTAGGAAAACACACTTTTTTGAGCGAAACATGAGTTTGCGATTGTTGTAGGGACGAAGGTTCGACCAACATGCACACCCAAAAACACGGAGAGACTTATAGTCTGGTTTAGTGTGAAGGAGTCGTTCTACTGGAGTTTCATTGTGAATGACACTTGAGAGGCATGGATGCGCCTGCCAAAAGGGCAAGACCAACCTCGACAATGTGCATGTGCTTGTGTTCGGCGGAACCGTTTTGTTGGTGAGCATGCGGGCATGACACGTGGTATGAAATGCCAAGATTTTGGAAGAACGAATTTTACTTTTCGTATTCCCCTCCCAAGTCCGACTGGACAACAATGATTTTGCTATCAGACTTTCGTTCAACAAGTGCTTGAAAGTTTTGGAAAACTTGAAACACATCGGTTCTCCGTTTGAGGAGGTAGATCCAAGAGAATTAACTATAGTCATCAATGAAACTGACGTAATAAGTATGTCTACCAACGGAGGTAGGGGCTGGACCCCAAACATCGGATAAAATGAGTTGCAATGGTTTGGTAGAAACACTAGTGGAAATATGATACGGCAATTGATGACTTTTAGCATGTTGACATGAATCACAAATAGTTTCAACATGACGCTCACCAACAAACGGGAGCTTATTTTTCCTAAGCAACTTTTTTACTAAAGAAAAAGAGGCATGTCCTAAACGATCATGCCATCGTGTAGACGAAAGCTTGATAGCACCGCAAGCTTGTTTATCGAATCTTCTAAACTCCGGAATCAACGGGTAGAGCCCTCGAACACATCTACTTCGATAGAGAATTGTCCTCGTTGCCTGATCCTTGATCAAAAAGAAAAAAAAAGATGAAATTCGAGAAAGACATTATTATCAAAGGCAATTCTATGGACGGAAAGAAGATTCTTGTGTGCACTAGGAACATGCAAAATTTTCTTAATGTGTAGGTTGCAACTAGGGGTACAAAATATAGAGTGACCAATGTGACTTATACCCATACCTTCTCCGCTAGCAGTATGAATTTGATCTTTGCCGCGGTATTTTTCTTTCATGGTGACTTTCTCAAGCTCGCTTGTGATGTGGTTTGTGGCTCCGCTATCGACGTACCAATTGGTGTCAATACCGTAGGAACCATCAGCGGCAGCAGCTACCTTGTCATCGTCTTGAGAATCAGCATCATCATCGTAACGGTACCAGCAATCTTTGGCGGTGTGGCCGGGCTTCCGCAGATCCGCACCTTGGAGTCTCTGGGCCAGCCGTCTGTTGCCACCACCGCCCGCCCCTCGGCCCGAAGCGGAGGAGAGTGGCCGCGGTCGTTGCCGCCGCCGCCAGATCGCCCCCTTGTAGCGAGGAGGGCCACGCGAGCGGGATCTGCCACCCCGACCGTGCGACGCCATGTTTGCAAAAGATTTGAAGCCGCCGGATCCTTGGAACTGGGCCATGCGCTGGTCGAAGTTGGACATCATGGCGAAGAGCTCGTCGAGGGTCGCAGGAATGACACAGGCGTCGAGAGCCGACACCAGAGGTTGATAGTCCGCCTCCAACCCATGGATGATGTATGAGATGAGCTCATCGTCCTGGATTGGCTTGCTCGCCGCAGCCAGCTCATCGGCATAGCCACACATGGCGACGAAGTAGGAGGCCACCGAGAGGTTTCCCTTCTGCGCGTTGATGAGGGAGGTGCAAATGTTGTTGATGCGACTCGCCGATTGCGACGAGAACATGGCCGCGAGCGTCGTCTAGAGCGCGCCCGCCGTGGTGATCGTGGTCACCGTGACCAGGACCTCTTTTGTGAGGTTATTCAACACGTAGCCAAGGACCTGCTGATCCTCCCGTACCCATATAGGGTGGAGAGGGTTGGGCGATGAAGTCTCCTTGCCATCCTTGATGGTGACGAGGAGCTTGGCCGGCTCCGGGTTGGTGCCGTCGATGTAGCCGAAGAAGCCAGCACCACGCAGCTGATGTGTGATCTGCGTGCGCCACATCACGTAGTTCGTGCGTGATAACTTCTCTATGACCTGATTGTTGAGGCTAGGCGAGAAGGAGCCGGAGGAAGACATGGCTTGGCTGGATGGGTTCGACAGAAGCTCTAGATGGGAAAAGGAAAGGCTCCGATACCATGTACGAAGCGGAAAACGTCTTGCCTCGTATTGAGGGGACGCTGCATATATTATAGGCAGGGGTGCGAGTCCTGATAACGCATACAGTTAAGATTACAGGAGGGATTACAACTTGGAGATCAAGCTAGGAGGAGATAGAGTTATGGTTACAGAAGATAAACATCTCCTAGCCTCTAACCAAAGACTCCTGCTAAGATACGCTACAAGTCCGCCCGAATACATTGGATACGTACGGTACATTGGATACATGCGGCAGATTTGATATCTGAAGTTTAACATACCTGATTTGAAGAAAGCTTACCATATAAAGAATTCATTTGAGAGCTGGCCCAGGGGAAACTAGCAAATTAAAGTACTACTTCCTCCAATCCATATTAACTCTCGATGATTTAGTATCATCAACAATTAATATGGCTCGGAGGGGGTAGTATTTATCAATTCGTTTGAGAGCTGCCCAGGGGGAAGTTAGCGAATTAAAGAACTCTACACCTCCGTCCGGCTTACTAGTCGCCCTCATAATTTGAGTTATATTTTGACCATAATTTTAACTAATAAATATAAATTATATTCCCTCCGTTCTTAAATATAAGTCTTTGTAGAGATTTCAATATAAACTACATACGGATGTATATAGACATAGTTTAATGTGTAGATTCACTCATTCTGCTCCGTATATAGTCTATATTGGAATCTTTACAAAGACTTATATTTAGGAACGGAGGGAGTATGTAGCAAGAATAATATCATCGAAAACTACACCCTCCGTCCCATAATATAAGAGTGTTTTTACACTAGTGTAGTGTCAAAAATGCTCTTATATTATGGGACAAGAGTACATCCAAATATGAATCTAATAATATAATTTTAATTACATGCATTAACATTTTCCTAGTTAAATATATGATCAAACTTTGATCAAAAATACGATGGGAACCAATAAATCCGGATAAGGTACTAATAGTATTTATCGCCAGCCTACTCCAGGCAACCCTGTTGACCGATTCCTAGCGCCTGGGCCAGGCTAATCGGGGTGCCTGGGTCATGTGCAGGCTAATCAAAATGTTGATAGGCTAGCTTCTATTCGTCTAGACTCAAAAAAGTATCAGGTGATACCATTCCTTAAATGATATCATGATACCAACTTGCAGAACTTAAATTAAACATCCTAAAAAATTCTGAAAATAATCATGGATGTTCACAATACATATGTCGACAACCCCTAAAAAATTCAGATCGAAATTCGAAATACACAAAGAGAAACAAAAAGACAAAATCAGATGTGAATAGTGTCATTCTTGCTTTTGTCTTCTTTTGACACTATTCATGATGGATTTTTCATTTTTGTTTCTCTTTCTCTATTTCAAATTTTGTTCTGAATTCTTTAGCGATTGTCGACCTATGTGTTGTGAACATCCATGATTTTTTTCAGAATTTTTTGACATGCTTAAATTCAAATTTTGCAGGTTGGCATCATGGTATCATGTAAGGACCGGTATCACCTGATATTTTCCCGAGAGTCAAACCGAACAACCTCCAGGCAGTATACCGGCAGGCTTCAGGTCAGGCGTGAAGGCAACAGGACGCGAACCAAACAGCCAAGCCTCCAACCAAATAGCGTCCTGGCACATTCCAGGCAGGTGTCGCAGGTCTAACGCAAGGCGACTCTGCTCCACGGTTGCAGCCAAACATGCTCTATATCCTTGATGCTTCAAAAGGAAAATCCACCCGATTATGTCGTATCTCGTCTATGATAATAAAGGAAGAAAACTGTTTATTCAAGCACATAATATTTTTCACAGGATAACAAATATCTATTCAGGGCAATCATAATAATTAGATTTTTAAACCTTAGATCATGTGTTTCAGGATAGTCATAACATTTTCTACAAGCCTCCTTTCGATGCTTGCAGCTGGTACTCGTTCAGAAGCTCCTTAAAAAAAGATCCTTCCATCTCCATCAGTGTGTGAGGTCGATCGTATTCTACCATTTTGCCAGCAAAAAACATAACTGTTATTCTACAACAAAATACTAAATGACCCCTGAGAAATGATACTAGAAAATAGTAAAAGAAGTGCAAGGACCAGTTATGCAAAGTTGTAAACATCTAGGGAAACAACATTTCAGCATGTTACTCTGCCATAGGAGTTTTGTTTTGTTACGGTTACAGGAGGGTGGGAGGTTGACACGACATTAAGAAGTTTGCATAGGCAGGGCCATGATTATCCCTTCCCAGCTAACGGAATCTTAGTACAGATACCTGGCAAAAGTACTTCAGTGTCTATTTGACAAATTTGGGGTGTTACTAGACTTTGAGGAAAGAGAACTAGAATCTAAACTACAATAACTTTGCTAAGGTAGAGTTTATATAACAGCAGATGTGATAAAATAGAACAGGATTAATTTCTGAAGTTCTTGGAAACATTCATACGGGCCACATTCGTTTGACTGTTTGTGTGTACTTCTGGTCTGCTACTCCTAATGGCCATAATGGCACTTTCACATTAACTTTTATTGAATTGCCTACACCAGCAGTTTTACCCAAAGCTTAAGGTGATTGAGAAAGGTCTGGGGGTGGTTGCCTCACCGGCCCCCACTGTGTGGGGTGGGCTGGGTGGGGCCTTTGCTCTTTCTGCCCACGCTTCGGTGCGTGGTGGCTGCGTGGCCCCGGAGCCGCCGGCTGATGGCGGATCACCAGTTAGGCCGCCGGTTACCCCTTCGGCGCCGGTGACGGCGGCTTTGGGCGTCGCTGTGGGGGGAGGGGCAGGTGGTCTCTCCCCGTGCAGGGCTTCTCGTGATGAGGTCATCGCTTTTGGTGGCATCCCGGATCCTGTCTCGCAGGGGATACGGATCGTGGCGGTTGCGAGGAGCAGCGGGACGTCGGCGACATTCAACTACGGTGCTGTGAGAGCGGCCAAGTTGCGGGGACGTCGAAACCACTACTGGTATGTCAGTTATTAAGTCAAATTCCATTTTGCATTTCACTGATAATGAGATCATCAATAATGCAAATCAGCTAGGAATTTCACTTGGTAATAATGATAGTCAGATTGCTAAATCAGTCAACGACATTCTTGATTTAGAAGCTGAGCGTCTTGATAGATATGATTCGTCACATTGCTGCAGTTAAACCAATGAATGATTCGGAGATTGATGCGCTTGGGGTGAGGGTCCTAGATGGTTTGTGTGCCGATCTTGACCCTGATGGTCTCGGCGGAGGATGACTCACATCCCGATGCTTCTCGCCATGTTGATGACCATTTAGAGATAGATGATGAGGATGAGGGTCATATCCCTGTGGTTGATGTAGTCAAGCCTAAGCGGACATGGAAGAGAAAGGTTTATCCGGTCTCCGCGGTGCGTGGGGCGCTTAGGATTCAGATCTTGCTAAAAATTTCATGATGACTTATGAGAGGCATTTTACGGAATAGCAGAGGTCTTAGAGACTTGGCTAAAAGGAGGTTTCTGGCGGATGCTTCTCCGGAGCATCATTTGGATTTCATTGCTTTGTCCGAGACCGGAAGAAGTAATTTCACTAATCAATTTCTCGCCACTTTGTCCGGGGGTAGATTTTGATTAGCACTGCCTCCCACCTCGAGGAAGATCCGTGGGGTTTTACTTGGGGTGAAGTGTGAAACGTTGGAGGTAAGGAGCGTAGTTATGGGTGAGTTCGCTGTCAAGTTTGGGTTAGGTCTAAGGCGAGATGGATTTGATTGGGCTTTGGTGGCGGTCTCTGGGGCTGCTCAACCCGAGCTCAAACCAGATTTCTGGCTGATCCAGTGCGCATCTGTGCTAATGAACAGTTACCTCTCTTAGTGGGAGGGGATTTTAACATAATCCGACGAAAAGAGGATAAGAATAATGCCAATTTTGACGGTCGATGGCCCTTTATGTTCAATACTATCATTGAGAGTTTGGATCTCAGAGAGATCGAACTCTCGGGTAGGAAATTCACTTGGGCTAATTCGTTACGGTTCCGACTTTTGAGAAGCTTGACCGAGTGCTAGCTAGTGTCGAATGGGAACAAAAGTTTCCACCGGTAACAGTACAGGCCTTGACTAGAGGTGTCTCGATCATACACATTGTTAGTTGATTCCGAGTACAAAATTTCGTGGGTAACAAGAATCTCTTTTCTTTTGAACTGGCTTGGTTCGAAAGCGAGAAGGCTTCCTAGAGTTGTTAGCTACTGAGTGGGCTAGGGACTCTGGAGGTAGGACACCCTATCGACAAATGGCAATCCAAGATTAGACATCTCCGTCGTTTCCTTCGTGGTTGGGCTAAACACACGCATGGGATCTATAAGGTGGAGAAGGACGGACTCCTCCTTATCATTCAAAATTTCGAAGCTAAGCGGAAACATCTATCTTAGATTCCACCGAGTTGGCAACAAAGATAGATGCGGAGATGAAGCTTAAAAAGCTTCTCCGTGAGGAGGAATTGAAGTGGGCCTTACGAGCCAAGGTGCGCAAAATCGTAGAAAGGCGAGGATAACACTCAAATCTTTCACATGATTGCGAATGGGAAGCATCGGAAGAAGAGAATTTTTCAATTAGAACAAGATGAAGGAACCATAGTTGGTCGGGATAATCTAAAAGAATACATTACAATTATTACAAGCAGTTATTTGGTAACCCGGTCGAGACTTTTGTGGAGTTGGATGAGTCTAGGGTTGAGGATGTGCCTCAACTTGAGACCGCCGAGAATGAGTTATTGACTGCTCCTTTTTCGGAGAAAGAGGTGTTTGAGGCTATTTCTCAAATGGAGAACAACAAGGCTCCAGTGTCCGGATGGGTTTCGGCGGAGTTCTACAAGAAGTGTTGGCATTTTATCAAGGGTGATTTAATGCCCATGTTTCACGAAGTTCTTCGAGGGTCGGTGCAGTTGTTCAAGCTGAATTTTGGGGCGATTACTCTTACGCCTAAGAAGGCAGACGCTGATTCGGATCGAGCAGTTTCGACCCATTTGTTTGCTAAATGTGAGTTTCAAGATCTTCACTAAGGTTGGCACAAATAGGCTTACACAAATAGCACACTCAAGAGTCCAGCGTCTCGGACTGCTTTCATGCGGACGAAACATCACGGAAGGGGTTGTTGTCTTGCACGAAACACTCCATGAAATTCACTCCAAAAAGTTGGATGGTGTTGTGTTCAAAGTGGATTTTGAGAAAGCTTATGATAAAGTCAAATGGCCTTTCCTGCAACAAGCGTTACGTATGAAAGGTTTTCATCCGGCATGGAGAAACCAAATTAACTCTTTAACGCAAAAAGGGAGTGTGGGGATTAAGGTGAATGATGACGTTGGTCATTATTTTCAAACTCACAAGGGCCTAAGGCAAGGTGACCCTATGTCACCGATTCTATTCAACATAGTGGCCGACATGCTGACTATTTTAATAGGTCGGGCAAAGGATGCAGAGACAGGTAGGTGGTGCAGTTCCGCATCTAGTTGACGGCGGGTTATCCATTCTCCAATATCTTGATGATACTATCATATTTATGGAGAATGACTTGGCGAAAAGCTAGGAACATGAAGCTGCTTCTTTGTGTTTATTTGAACAATTGTCCGGCTTAAAATTAACTTCCACAAGAGCGAGTTGTTTTGCTTTGGAAGAGCTAATGATGAGCAGGAATCGTATCAACAATTGTTCGGATGTGAATTGGGTTCCTTACCTTTTTCGTACTTGGGTATACCCATTCATCATCGTAAGCTAACCAATGCTGAGTGGAAATGTTTGGAGGATCGGTTTGAAAAGAAACTAAGCTGTTGGAAAGGAAAGCTCTTGTCATATGGAGGGCGATTAATTCTGATTAATTCGGTCCTTACTAGTATGCCAATGTTTACGCTTATCCTTTTCCTGGTTCGGTTGGAGTTAGGAAAAGGTTAGATTTCTACCGATCTCGTTTCTTTTGGCAAATTGACGAGCTAAAGCGGAAGTATAGACTTGCGAAGTGGGATATTATTTGCAGACCTAAAGACCGGGGTGGCTTAGGTATTGAAAATTTGGAAATCAAAAATATATGTCTCCTTAGCAAGTGGCTTTTTAAGTTGTCATCTGAGACGGAGGCCACTTGGGCACAGCTTTTACGCAATAAGTATCTCTTTGCTAAAACCTTGGCCCAAGTGACTGTGGAGACCTTCAGATTCGCCCTTTTGGAAGGGGCTTATGAGAGTTAAACAATTATTTTTCAACAAGACTAAGTTTATTGTTGGGAATGGTACCACGACGAGGTTTTGGGAGGATACGTGGCTTGGGGAGACTCCACTAGCACTTCAATATCCTTCTTTGTATAACATAGTTCAACGTAGAGATGCCTATGTTGCTACTTTGTTTCTGATCCGTTCCCCTCAATATCAGCTTTAGGCGGACGCTTGTTGGTAATCGTTGGGAGGCCTGGCTCCATCTGGTCCGACGTTTGATGGATGTCGGGTTGTCCGCTCACCCCGATCAGCTGCATTGAAACTTACTAAGAACGGTGTGTTCTCGGTCAAATCCATGTATCGGGATGTCATTAACTCTTCGGTCATCCCTACTTCCTTACACGTCACGGAAAGTTAAGGTACCCTTACGTATCAAAGTGTTTATGTGGTTTGTGCATAAGCAGGTAATTTTGACTAAGGATAATCTTGCAAAAGCGTAATTGGGTAGGTCCGTCTCGGTGTAGCTTCATGATCATTACGAAAGCATCAAACACCTCTTTCTCGATTGTCCGTTGGCTAAGATTACGTGGCGGTCGGTTCATATTGCTTTTAATATCGGTCAGCCTACCTCTATTAGTATGTTATTTGGAACATGGCTAGATGGGGTGGATTATGACATTCACGAGACACATTCGTGTTGGCGCTTGTGCTCTTTGTGGGCAATATGGAACTGCAGAAATGACTTAGTCTTTAACCGTTCAACAAACTTTCACTTTTTGCGAGTTGTTTTCGAGCCACAGCGTTCATCCGTATGTGGTCGCTACTCACTCCGACGGAGGCCAGGAGGCGTTTGGCTCTGCGTCTACCCGATGGGAGATGGTAGCTCGGGATATTTTCAACCGGTTTGGATGGCGGTCATGTAATAGGATAGAGTGATCCTATAGTTTTGCCACCGGTTGTGGCTTTCAGCTTTCATATTTGCAGTTTTTGTTTGATGTTGCACTATGACTTGGATGTACTTTGGAGATTGGTTTAACTTTATTAATAATATGAGCCGTATGCATCATTACGATCACGGAGGTGAGACTCAACCCTTTTCCAAAAAAAAAAAAAAATCTTAGCCCCCAACATATCTTAGACGTCAGATCAAAGCATGATTTTCACAAAAACAAAAACAAAAAGGATCAAAGCACGCCACAAATAATTTTATGAATATCAATACCATGTGAAAGGGGCTAAGCCGCTAGATAATTTGGTCAAGCTATCATTGCTTTATATAGTAAAGGGCAGTAACTGTATAGCTACAAGTCCCTTACATGGTGCACGTTTTCAACCAGTGCAATTTCTAACTAAGAGATATCAGCTGGCTCTGCTTCCATACTAAATTCTATGCACCAACTGGTTCATCCACGAAGTCAAGCTGACAAGGCAATTTTTGATTGATCAAAGCAGATAAGAGTCTTAATTATTAATATTATTACTACTTCTCAAATTCTTGTAATAAGTTGTTAGGTTTTAGCATAAACAGGTAATTGCTCCAAATGTATATCGTTGCATTATCCCACAAGGCCACATCAGATTATGGTAACGTTGCACACTTGAAAATATTTAAATAAGATAGAGATTTCTGAAAATAATGAAGGTTCTGACAAAAATAGGGAATAAAACCCCTAATTTATTAACTGGTCCCAAAATTCGTAGTGTAATTTACGAAAATTAATATACACATCAGTTTCCTGATAAATTAAACCCATTAAGCGTCACGCAAAAGCGGCCAACCAGTTATGCCACTTGGCGCAAGCTGGTTGGCCGCGGTGAAAAAGCTTTTGGGATATTTTTTTACATGGAGGTGAGGAATTTTTTTAAATGTTTTTTCCTTTTAGATGGAAGTGATGACCCCACACATTTTTCTAAATGGAGGGCTACGCAAAGTGGCGCTCGCTGGTAGGCTGTGTTGGTGATTTTTTCTTTCTTTTTTTACTTCTTTTTCTAGATGAAGGTGAGGATTTTTTTATTGTTTTTCTAGATGGAGGCATGGACTTTATCTATTTTTTAAAAATAAAAATGTGCGCACAACTTCCTCTCAAGTGGCGCCACAGGTGGCGCCCCGACCACTAGTTTCTAGAAATTCTGCAGCTTTTGGGAACAATGGTATCCAATGCCATCTTGACACTTCGGTGTTTTCCAGAAAGAATATGCAATACTTCAAATATATTGGAGTGAACTCTGACCAATACTTTCATCAAGAGATGTTTGAACTTTGCAATACAAAAGCACATTGTCACAAAAGTTGATGAAAATATAAGTCGTTTGATATGGCTAACCTTGTCAAAATTGATGAAGTTCATTTGCACACACAAGTAAACAGCACATTGGCTGACATTCAAGAAGTTCGAGAATTTTTACCAACTGTTTGGAGAACTTAGAATTTATCCTTTAGGGAGCTCCTAATGAGAAGGACTGAAGGATTCCGTCTATACATGAGACTTCTATTGGGAAAAGGTTACTTAAAACAGTTTGAGTCAGTTGCGCCTGTTGAGTGAACAGTAAGTAGGTTACTTAGCACCTGACCTAAACTAAAAGCTATATATGGGGAAGGTGCCCATATTGAAATGGATTTAAGCATGAGATAGCGCAGTCATTTACCTCAACTCATGTATATGCAGCTATATATGGGGAAGGTGCCCCATATAGTAATGGATTTAAGCCTGACTATTAGCCCTGGCAATGGGAAGCCCGGCCCGGCCGGCCCGAAAAAGCCAGACAACCCGGCCCGACGCTGCTCCCGGGCCGGGCTCAGGCCTAGATTTTGAGCCCGATGGCCGGGCCGGGCCGGGCCCGGGCCCGTCGTTTTTGCGCTTTTCTGAAGGGGCCCGGCTCAAGGCCCGGCGGGCTTTTATGCGTTCAGGCTGGGCTTGGGCCCAAAAAGCAGGCCCGTAGGCTGGGCCGGGCCCAGGTTTTTTGCCTCAGGCTTGGCTAGGCCCGGCCCGAGGTTTGGCCAGGTATAATGACTATGCTCACCCGGTTATACGTCCTGGTTATCATGTTGGTATAGCAATACCCCTCCATCCCTTGTATTTCTTCCCTGTAACGAACCAACAGAGAGGAGGGGATCGGAATCGGGTAGGTGAGGAAATCAGAGAGGAGGAGGAGAGACTTGGAGAGGAAGAAGATACTTTCAGAGGGATGATTAGGTGAGAGTACAGTCTGTCGATCACGCGTGCCTCTCGCTGCCACAGGCGGCTAGCTTTATACCCAAGTCACACACACACGCACACCTACAGCCTACAGGTGGGGCCTGATCGAGGTTGCCAAGTCACACTGGACAAGTGGCAAGGTGTGACATTCTCCCTCCCTTAAGGCTGAGCTCCCTCGAGTACTTGCGTCGTCGTCATTCCAGATGGGTGCCTCGGGAAAGCGCTGCTGGAGAACCTCGTAATCCTCCCATGTCGTGGCCGGAGGAGAGCTGTCGCCCCATTGCACCTTGATCTGCACGATTGCTGAATTGCCCCGTTTCATCATGTGCCGCTCCAGGAGGCGCGTGGGTGCTGTGCTTGCCACAGACAAGTCAGGAACCCGCGGCAGTTCCGCGTACACCGGCGTGAATGGCTTCAATTGGGAGACGTGGAAGACCGGGTGCACGCGGCTGGACTCCGGAAGATCGAGCTTGTACGCCATGAGTCCGATCTTCTCGACGACGGTGTACAGCCCGAAGAACTTGAAGGCGAGCTTGGCGCAGGGACGGCTGACGACGGACTGCTGAACGTAGGGCTGCAGCTTCAGAAGCACCTTTTCCCCCACTTGGAAATGGCGCTCCGTCCTGTTGCGGTCGGCCTGCTTCTTGAAGCGTCGCTGGGCGCGTTCCAGTTGCTCTCGGATGTGCGCGGTGTGTGCCACCCAGTCCATGTCTTCGCCGGTGGGTGCATCGTCAGGCCACGCCGCCATCGCGCCCAGGTTGGCCTCCTTGCCGTACAACGCCTTGAATGGGGTGCAGTTGAGCGAGGAATGGAAGGTCGAGTTGTACCAGAACTCCGCCATGGGAAGCCAACGATGCCACTTGCGCGGCGTGTCGTGCACCGCGCATCGGAGGTACATCTCCATGCATTGGTTGACGCGCTCGCTTTGTCCGTCCGTCTGCGGGTGGTACGCGATGGAGTAGAGCAGTTTTGTGCCGGCGCCAGCGAGGAGCTCCCGCCCGAGGTTGCTGGTGAACACCTTGTCGCTGTCGGAACGATCGAGGCTAGAATGCCATGGAGCTTGACCACATTGTCCCAGACGGCCGCACCACTTGCGTCGCGTAGAAGGGGTGGCGCAGGGGAATGAAGTGGGCGAACTTGGTGAAGCGATCCACCACGACCATGATCGTGTCGAAGCCCTCGCACGGTAGCAGCCCCTCCACGAAATCCATCTTGAGATCCTCCCATGGCGCAACTGGAATTGGGAGGGGTGCCAGGAGTCCCGCCAGCTTGGAGTGCTCGTGCTTGGCCTGCTGGCAGGTCGAGCACCGCTGCACAAATTCTTCGACGTCGCGCTTGAGGCCGCGCCACTCGAAGTGCTTGCACACGCGCTGGTACGTCGCCGTGGCGCCCGAGTGGCCACCGACCCCACTGTTGTGGAGCACGGCAATGAACTTGGTGCGGAGCGCCGTGTTGGCGCCGATCTACAGCCGACCGCCGCGGCGGATGACGCTGTGTTGCAGCTCGTATCCATCGTCGTCGGGGCTGGTGATGGCGATCTTGGGCGTCTGGATCGGTGGAGTAGGAGTTAAGCACCTCCTGAACCCATGCCGGCTAGCACGCCGAGAGCGCGGCCAGATCGAGTTGCTTGCCGACACGCGACAGGGCGTCTGCGGCGCTGTTGTCCAACCCGCGCTTGTACTGGAATTTGAACTGCAGCCCGACCAGCTTCGCCATGGCCTTGCGCTGCAATTCTGTCTCCAAGTGTTGCTCGCCCAAATTGCAGAGTGACTTGTGATCAGTGAGGATGTCGAAGGGGCCGCGTTGCAGGTAGGGGCGCCACTTGTCGATCGCTATCATCACCGCTAGGAACTCCTTCTCGTACGTCGAGAGCTTCTAGTTGTGTACGCCAAGCGCCTTGCTGAAGAAGGCGACGGGTGGCCCTCCTGGACGACTACCGCGCCGTCGCCGGTGTCGCAGGCAGTCTCGATCGAGAAGGGCTTGCCGAAGTTGGGCAGGGCGAGCACTGGTGTAGTTGTCATCGCTGTCTTGAGCGTGTCGAATGCCACTTGCGCCTGATCGTTCCACGCAAAACCTTTCTTGGTTAGGAGCTGTGTGAGGGGTTTGACGATGATGCCGTAGTGCGGCACGAATTTCCTGTAGTAGCCAATGAGGCCCAAGAAACCGCGCATCTCGGTGGCGTTCGTCAGCGTTGGCCACTGCTCCATGGCATGTGTCTTCTCTTTGTCCGTGGCGACACCCTCCTTGGAGATCACATGCCCGAGATAGTCGATGTGGTCACAGGCAAAGCTGCATTTGGTTTCCTTGACGAACAGCTGGTGCACGCGGAGGAGCTCGAAGACGATGCGCATGTGCTCTTCCATGGTAACAAACTTGCGCACATACTTACTGAAGATCGCATTCATGAGGCACTGGAAAGTGGCCGGTGCGTTCGTCAGCCCGAACGGCATGACACGGAACTGGAAATGCCTGTGATGCGTCTTGAACGCGGTCTTGGATCTGTCCTCTTCGTGCATTTTGATTTGATGGTACCCCGCACGTAGACCTAGCTTGGAGAAGACGGCCGCGCCTGCCAGCTCGTCGAGGAGTTCATCGACAATGGGCAGAGGAAACTTGTTTTTAATGGTGGCATCGTTCGGTAGCGGTAGTCGACGCAGAACCGCCACGTGCCGTCGACCAGCAACACCGGGGCTGCGTACGGGCTGACACTGTGCGTGATCACACCGGCGTCGAGCATTTCCTTGACCTACCGTTCAATCTCGTCCTTCTGGAGCGGGGATTACCGATAGGGGCGCGTGTTCGCGGGGACCGCGCCCTCCACCAGCGTGACGGCGTGGTCGTACTGGCGGTGCGGAGGAAGGCCATGCGGTGTCGCGAAGACGTCGGCGAATTCCTCCAGCAGATCGCTGAGGGGTGTGTTGCTGACACGCTTGCGAGGTGGCGACGGAGCGTGCCCGCAGGTGTCCACCATGGCCATGGCCTAGACATCATTGCCCGCGATCATCCTGCGCAGCTCGTCGGGTTCGGCCGCCTTGAGTGTTGTGGTAGCCTTCATTGGCACGCCGCGGAGCGTGACCTCTTCGCCCTCGTGCGTGAACTTGACCCACTTGTCCTGTCAGTGGCACGTCATAGGGCTGTGCTGTGCGAGCCAGTCCATCCGCAGGATGCCGTCATACGCGCCGATCTCCAGCTCGCGCATGGGTGTGGCGAAGGTGTGCCCCTGCATCCACCACTTGAGCTCGGGCATGATGCGGTTGCAGGTGAGGCGATTGCCGTTCGCGACGCGTACGTCCACCGGTGCCATCTCCTCCGTGGCGACGCCGATGCGTTCAACGAAGGACTTGTTCACAAAGCCATGCGTGCTGCCAGAGTCGAGAAGAAGAAGCATCACTTGGTTCCCCACCCATGCACACAAACGGATGGTCATAAGCCGAGTCTGTGATGTCGAGCGCCTGGGATGAGAGGAGGCAGCACTCTCGCGCGGCCGTGGCCGGAGAAGCGGCGGGCGCCCGGGCCTGGGTCGTCCAGGAGCTCCAAGGCGTGGATGGTGTCGTCGGAGAGGACCTCGCCGTGGTCCCCAACGTAGATGGTGAGCAGCTGGGCAGGCTGGGCGCAGCAGTGCTCTCGCGAGTAGCGATCGCCGCATTTGAAGTAGAGGTTGTTGGCGCGGTGAAAGTCGCGGAGCTGTCGCTCACGCGTGTAGTCGTCCCCTTGCACGCGGTTCGGTGCAGCTGCTCTTGGTTGCTGTGTTGCGGTCGTCGGAGGCGGCCGCCCGAAAGTGATCTTGGCGGGCGTGCCCTTGTCGTGGCCAGCTCTTCTTCCTGGATACGGGCCAACACCGAGGCGCGCGTGATGCTCGACGACGCTTGAAGACGAACCGCCGCTCAGAGCTCGTCCTTCAACCCCAGGAGGAACTGCGTGATGAAGAACTTGGTGTTGATGCACGGATCCAGAGCCAGCAAGTGGTACATCTGCTCGTCGAAGGTGGCGCGGTACTAGATGACGGTGCCGGTCTGCCGGAGTTGGAGTAGTTTGTGCATGACCACCTCGAACTCGTCCGTGCCGAATTCCTCCAGGACCGCCACGGTGAAGAGCTCCCACGTGATGTTGCGGTGTGTTTGACGAAATGCCTGCAACCAGTGCGCGGCCTGGCCGTCGATGTAGAGAGCCGCGGTGTCCACCCAGTGGTGCGACGCAACCTTGTAGAGCTCGAAGTAGGCGAGGCAATGATCGAGCCACAGATATGAAGCGGTGCCGTCGAACTTGGGGAAATCATGCTTCGGGGGCTTGTGGTACTCATTGTTGTTGTAGTCCGTTGGTGAAGAGGCGGTCGCCGTCGCGAGGAAGCCGTCGTGCAGGGGAACTGGGATGAGTGGTGGGCGATTATCCCCTAGGCGTGCGTGGGAGGAAGACGGGCGGGCCGGATCTGGGGCGGGGCACGGGACGTTGGAGGAGGTGGTGGCGGTGGCTGCTGCTGCGGCGCGGGCTGGTGTAGCAGCGTGATGACCGAGCCCGCCGGAGACGCCGAGCCCTCGACCGCCTTGCGCGCCGCCTCGATGTCCGCCTGGGTCAGATCGATCTGCTTGGCGAGCCCGCGCACCTCTTGCGTGATCTGTGCATTGAAGGCGGCCTGCATCTCGACATGCTTGTCGTGCGCGGCCTTCTGCTCATCCATCTTGGTGAGGAGCGACTCGAGCATCTTGGTGATGTTGTTGTTGCCCTCGTCCATGGCGGCCAGCACTTGCCGCGTTGCCGCCGAAGCTTTTTGGGGCGCCGTCGCCCTGCTCTGGAAGAGATCGAACTCCGTGACGGATTTCGTGCGGCTTGCCGAAGCAGCTCGCACCGGCGCGGTGGATGTTACCGATCTGCGACCAACAACAGGGAAGAAAAAAAATTTGGCGATCTGGCTCTGAATACCAACTGTAACGAACCAACAGAGAGGAGGGGATCGGAATCGGGTAGGTGAGGAAATCAGAGAGGAGAGACTTGGAGAGGAAGAAGATACTTTCAGAGGGATGATTAGGTGAGAGTACAGTCTACGATCACGCGTGCCTCTCGCTGCCACAGGCGGCTAGCTTTATACCCAAGTCTCTCACACATACGCACACCTACAGCCTACAGGTGGGGCCCGATCGAGGTTGCCAAGTCACACTGGACAAGTGGCAAGGTGTGACATTCCCCAATTCCTCCCAGCCATGGCTACGTCCTCAGATGAAGGGTCTCCAACAGTCCCTGTGTGTGCCTGCGTGGTGATGGTGTGGTTGGGAGGCAGGGGGCATCCCTAATTATTTATTTTGGGCGTTCAAACTGATGTACGAGCCCATCTTCAACAATCACCTGCCAATTGATTTTAGAGTTGGTCCCAAAAAAGTACTGTAAGTTTTACATTATTTGACTATTGTATTTCCATATTACAACCCTGAAATCTTCCATTTGTCAGATTCAATCCCGAATTCTAAAACCGGCTGAAATTCAACTCTGAACTATCAAAACCGGCTAGGTTCAACACTTCTCTTCCCTGAATCTGGTTTTCCCTGAGGAGGCCTGGTTTTGACCCATTGACCGTCCAGTCAGCAGCCCAATAGGCAGCCACGTCAGTTTTTTTTGCCAAATAGATTTAAAAATAATCTGAAATTATATTTTCAGCCCCTATTTTGGTCAAATTTTAGCCAAAAATAAAAGTATCCAGAAAATTTGAAATAATTTGTAAAATCAACAATGGTATACTATCATTCTGGGAAAGTTTCATAGTTTTTTTGCCAAATTTATTTAAAATTAACCTGAAATTACATTTTCAGCCCCTTTTTCGTCAAATTTTGGCCAAAAATAGAAGTATCGAGAAATTTTTGAAATAATTCTGTAAAATAAATAATAGCATCTCGATCATTCTGAGAAATTTTCAGTTTTTTGCCAAAAATTTATAAATACCCTGAAATTACATTTTCAGCCCCAATTTTGGTCAAATTTCATCCAAACAAATGAAAGTATCCAGAAAAATAAAAAAAACATCTGTAAAATATAGAATAACATACTGATCATTCTCGGAAATGTTCAGACATTTTGGCTCAAAGGAACTATAAATAGCATCAAATTTCATTTTTTGCCTGGACAGTCAAAACGCTGATGTGGCTGCTGACTGGGATGCTGACTGGATGGTCAACGGGTCAAAACCAGATTCAAGGGAGAGAAGGGTTAAATACTAGCCGGTTTTGATAGTTCAGGGTTGAATCTTAACCGGTTTTAGAGTTCGGCGTTGAATCTTAGACAAACCGAAAAGTTCAGGGTTATAATATGGACTTCTCTCAAAAGTTATTGCTGCAATGTGTTGTTTATACACTATATGTGCAACTTACAAATGTAATAAGACCTGCTGGTTGTTTTAAGAGTTGGGTCCAACTCATGACGACTGGTGGAACCATACTAGCACACTGCAACATGATCGTACCGAATAATGAGTTGAGGGCAAGAACCACTTGCACATTCATTTTCTGAAAGAGTCTCTTGGTAGTTGGCAGCAAACAATATTTGTAATTTAACACCACATGCGAACTTGAAAACAGTCATGAAAAGCCATAAAGACTGATTAGATGCATGCATACCGTTGTTAATAACAAGTACCCAGGTGCAGTCCACCACTGTTGGTATCCGATGTGCAACTGTGATAACTGTGCTGTCCTTGAATTCCGTCCTGATTATCTTCTGAATAATAGCATCAGTTGCAGTATCGATGGATGCTGTTGCCTCATCAAGGATCAAGATGCAGTTTCTTCTCAATAGCGCACGGGCCAAGCAAAGTAACTGCCTTTGGCCCATGCTCCAGTTTGATCCTCCCTCCACAACTGTTGGGCAAAGCAAGTAAAAGAAATGTGACATAATTACAGCAAGTTCTGTAAAAGAGAATGAGGTTGAAAAGACCTACTATGTGAATCCAATCCTTGCTTGTCTTTAACTGCTTCAATTAGTTGACATTTGCCTAGAACCTGGCAAAGGCTAATTAATTCAGAAATGCTTCCTTAGTTTTCAATAAGCTATTTATTAGGAAGAGTGGACTAGTACTAAATTGTGTAATAAGCAAATATTTCCTTTAGCAGTATATTTCAGCAGTGTTGCCACCTAAGGCTTGCAAGGTGCTAGCACTTCAATGCTACCGTGCCAGAAATTGTTCAATATAATAATTTCAACAACATATCACAATATTCAAACACTACCAACTGATTTACTAGATTGCTATCAGAGATGCAAAGATCTGGTTATCTAACTATGATTGAAAAACACTCACGAGGAATGTAATATACTGACCACCAAGGAGTATTCCATCTGGGGTATAGTCTGAAAACATAAAATACCATCTTTTACAAAGATAATGAGGTCATTTATTGATTATTATAACTCATGGATGCATGTGAGAGCGTCTGCTTTTGTTCTTCTTTTCTCTTAACTATTCTTGTTTCATCATAGAAAAAACATTGAGGAACGAATGCTAAATTATTTTAACAGGGAAAATAGAAAATAATCAAATTATAGTAACAGCATATGGAAACCTACTTCCCAGATTTGTTCATCCGAGAAACGCCCTTGAGGATCCAAATTATATCTTATGGAACCATAAAAGAGTATAGGATCTTGAGGGATAAGACCAATTCGAGATCGCAAGTCATGTAACCCCATTTCTGTGATGTCATAGTCATCAATGATTATCTTTCCTCCAGAAGGCTCAACAAGACGAAAAATTGCATTTATCAAACTTGTCTTGCCACTTTCTGTTCGACCGACTATCCCAATTTTATCGCCGCCTTGAAATGTGCAAGTAATTCCATGAAGTACTGGAGAAGCATCTTGATTATATTTTATCTGCTAACACAAATATCAATTGCATTATGTACAATGCATGAGAAATTAATACTGGTCATGTCTATGGACGATAAACAAGAAATTTATTTTTCATCACCTACCTCCAAACCTTCAAGTTCTATCTTACCCACAGAGGGCCATGCATCCGGTGGTTGATTCTGTTTCATAATATATGGTGCCTCACTTACAATACCCATGTATTGGCTCAACCTTTCAACAGAGATTATTTGATTTGCAAGAGAACATTGATTTTGTATAGAGAACAGGAATAACACATTAAGTGACAGACCATAAGAGAGCAACATCCCTACAGCACCTGCAGAATTGTATAAGCGAACATTAATAATTATGAGCTAATCTTAATCTAATTCTCATTTCATGTGCTCAAAAACTACTAAAAGGAAAGGAAATGATGCAATTCTACAGAATGGTAAACTAGCCTATGCCAAATTCTATAAGAAAAAACATTACAGGAACATAGAACTACATATGCATGATAATAGCAAGAGAATCATTTTGTGGTTCTTCCAAATTTGCCATGCTGTGAAATGGATGGTTAATGTTATGACCTCGTCTCGACAAAATTACTTGGAATCAAGCAACCTCTTGAGGATGGAAGAGCAAGGGAGCAAGATGTGTGAAGCTAGAAAAAGAGCTGGGAGCACCAGATACCAAGACAAATGACTGAAATCAAAGATGAATCATGCAACAAAAGATCATCAAAGAAACCCAGAACTAGATGGTACTCCCTCCGTCCGGAATTACTTGTCGCAGAAATGGATGTAACTAGATGTATTTTAGTTCTAGACTAGCAAGATGCCCGTGCGTTGCCCGGAACATCAAGATGCATTTGTATGAGTAGTTTATCTTGTGGGAGAAAAGGATGAACGAGGGAAGGCCTTATCTGCAAATGTGGAGAGGAGTGTGGGTAAATTGTCATAGTTTCCTTCCTATCCGTTAGATATAGATCGGACGGCCTATATTGCAGGATGGCAGGCACACCATCATCACCAACTCTGCTTTTTATAAGAGTAGAGATACATTCTGTGACAAGTACATCCATTTCTGTGACAAATACTTCAGGATGGAGGTAGTACTATGTAAGTCCAGGGTTATCCCCTTTTTGAAAAAAAAGATGGTACTGTGTACTCCCTCCGTCCGGAAATACTTGTCCTCAAAATGGATAAAATGAATGTATCTATAACTAAAATAAGTCTAGATACAACCATTTCAAGGACAAGTATTTTCGGACGGAGGGAGTAACAGCTATGGGATGGCAGTTTGGCTCGAGATGGTGATTAGCGAGATATACGCTGAAGGGTAATCCTCTGAGAAAAGGAACAACTTGCATAATTTTTATTTATTGACAGGGAAAACAATGCAATATAATCTTCCACATCTTGTACCTAAATTCTTTACAAAAACACAGGTTACCACTAAGGGCAAAAGAGCAAGTTAACTAATGGTTACAAAACATTGCATAAAAATTCCCTTGAATAAAGTTTCACACATCTCACCAGGGCTATAAGTTCCTGCAGGAAGAAGAGTAATAACAAGTGCGGACGAGGAAAGAATAGCAGCAGCCATTATCTCCAAACGTTGAGTCAACCATTCAGTTGCAGCAAAGCAGTGAAAAGATGGGCTTGCATTATTGTCGATAAGCTCCAAACTTTTAGCAAAAAAAAGATCTTCTTGCTTAAAGGCTCTTATTGTAACTGCTCCTGCAATTGATTCTCCAAGATGATTGGCCACTAGAGATTTTGTAGTGCCATTGATCCTCATCAATTCCTTTGAGGAGGCTAAGTAGTATCTCTGTAATGTTATATTTCAGTAAAAGCAGGTCATGTAAATAAGAGCCTATAGAGACTAGATCATGCGTAAATGGGATTATACAAGCTTACCTGCAATTTGACAGCCATGATGATAACAGGTGCAGCAACAAGCAAAATTTGCCAGTTATAGAAGCATAAAACACTCAAATTGATATATGCATTTAGTGTGGCACAAATACTGAAGGACACTGTAAATGGAAGATCAAGATTGATGATGCTTAAGTCAGATGATACCTGCAGCATAGAGTTATTACTTGCTGCCTAATTTATAATTATCATGGGTCAAACTAAAATAAACGAGATTCATATAGTACTACCAGTTCTTAGTACTTACACGGCTAAGTATCCTTCCAAGTGGAGTGGAATGGTAGAAAGACATGGGTGCACAGAATAGGGCACTAAGTAGTTGGGCAAATAGAGGTCTTGATGTCCGGAGACCAAGATCAACTACTAACAGAGCTCTAGATAGCAAGAAAATGATTGAACCAAATCCAATGGCTGTATACACCAGAACAAGGTTCAATGTGCTTACACAGGGATTTTGAACATTAGCAGCAAGCCATGAGTTCTGAAATATTTGCCCAGATGCAAAAATAATGTTAGTAACAGCA
This sequence comes from Aegilops bicornis, assembly GCA_021605145.1. NCBI lineage: Eukaryota > Viridiplantae > Streptophyta > Magnoliopsida > Poales > Poaceae > Aegilops > Aegilops bicornis. Next base: position 89,341,117 of record CM038672.1, read on the forward strand.
ACAAGACTAGCATATATGTAGCCCTTGTTCTGGCCCAAATACATTAAATAAGGCTTCAGTCCAGTGTCACCAATTTCTCTCTCCTCTGTTTTAATTAGTTGATCAGATGCTGATGACTTGATGGATTCTTTTGCCATACCGTGAATAACACGGCGTCCCTTTCAAACTGCTTGCCTACATTATAAGCCCTTATTTTAACATTAGGAAAGTCTGTACTGACTTCATGTGCTTTCACAAGGTCCTGAAATTGTTTGGAAGACACTAGCAGTTCTTGGTATGAACTAGCATGCATGATCTGTCCATGGGACATTAACTGCCAAAAGACAAGTTACTGTCTGTCAACGAAATAGTAGGAGTTCCCCATGCACCGAAGGATGACCAAACTGTATCTTGTCAATAGCTGAGAAAGCACAATACAGTGATGAATTTCATATGGTTGCTTCCTTATGATGATTTAATGCAGAATTTAACTTAAGTTGCAATTCTGTAGTGCAACCAACTTAATAATAGAACAGGTGGTAGGAATCACTTCAAATCTGTTACTACCCAGGAACACCGGCAGCACCACCTCAATAATGAAAGGGAGAAATAAAAAAAAATAGCCATGAAACGTGAGATGAATATATGCTTATAGCCAAATGCCAAATGTAAATTGCCGTATAAACCCCACTATTATCTGATCCTTGCAATTAAACACTTCTAAGCCTACTCTGTTTATTCAAGGTGGTAATGAAGCCCCCTAGCCACCCCCTTTGTTAAGCATAAGAGGAGATCCCCGTGCTTCCCTGGACTCACATCATGAATCTTAAAACTGGTATATTAGCAAATACTTTAGTTTTTACTAATAATCACTTATTTTACTTGATTGACCCTTATTAGTATATAAAATTAATATACAAAAATATCCTATAATATGCAGCAATCACCCAGGGTTAACATGCATATTAGCAAGGACTGGATCAGGAAGAAAGCTTGATTCCTGTATGTCAGTTGGGCCCGACACTCAACCCCTGCAGGATCTTGAAGGGGAAGCTAGGAAACCTTACTTTTTTTTTGCGGGGTAACCTTACATGATTGCATCCCACAAGCCTGGTCGAGCCTCTATCTCGGCAATGAAACATGCATGTAACCTCTCAAAATGCCAATAGTTGAATAAAGAGTCAATACTTACGACAACAGAATCAAATGCGTGTAGGAACTCCACTTGGTGGGTTACTAACAGAACTGTCTTTTCAGATAAAGCTCCCATCACATATTCCTGCAAAAGAATGATCACTAGAATTTAGAAAAATTGGAGACTCATGTAGCTAAACTAAGATGCCAATGAATAATCCCTACATTTAAAAGACTTGCAGCAGTATGTGCATCAACGCAGCCGAAAGGATCATCCAAAAGATATATATCTGCATCATGATACAATGCGCGAGCTAATTGGACACGTTGCTTCTGTCCTCCACTAAGATTAACTCCTCTTTCCCCAATTTGAGTACGGTCACCAAAAGGCAAGCTTTCAAGGTCATACACCAAAGAACACCGGAGAGTGTTTTCATATCTTCGCTTGTCCATGTTAGACCCAAAAGTATGTTCTCCTGCAAAGTTCCTGTTTGAATCCATGCATCCTGAGAAACATATGCAATTTTCCCACAAACATGACTCTGCAATTATGTTCAGCAATGAAATTAGTACTTTCGAAAAAAAGTGTAACAGTCCACGCTCACAAATTATTAATATACATCGAAAGTTTCATCCCTTGGAAATCCAAATTTAGACCTCTGTTTTGCTGTCTTACAATATATCATATACAGGTTTACTAAACATGTTAAGAGACATTACTTTAAAAATATATTAATTGAAGATATCTATGAAATAAGCAGTAAGTAACAACAAAAAATTAACTTTTCTCCAACCTGTCTTCTCCCACTTAGTGGAATAGGAGGGTGGTGCAACTGTTTGTTAATTGCACTAACCAAATTAATAACATGTTATAACCAAGCACTATGCATAATGTACATTTCTCATGAAAAAACAATTCCAACTAATTATAGATCCGGTACTAGAGGTTCAAGAGTTATAATAGGAAAGACGTGCAGACAACCAGAAAAGCAAACAAAAAGTGACCGCAGAGCGACTAGTAGGCAAACTAAGGGAAGGGAACAACCAATCCCTTAGCTCTAGCCCTTTGCTAGAGTTGACACTCAGCTCTAATCGCCTCGAAAAGCTGGTTGAGTGTCATAGGAGTTGATCCACCAATCTTTAGGGAAGCATTAGCTGTGGGGTGGGTGTGAGATTAGGAGATGAGCCCAAGAAAAAAACACTACTCCACCGGATGCCTGAAATACTGCATCGCACCAATAGGTGATCAATATTTCTCCATGATCGTTGCACAGTGGCCAGTTGGTGTTATGACAGAGTCCACAGCTGGCTAAGCGATCAGCCATCCAGACGCGTTTGCAAATCACAAGTCAAACGAAAATTTTCCAGCATAAAGGAGCCCTTTGCCGGATCAACTCGGAAGGTTTCAAGGCCACTGAGGCTGCGATGCATGTGAGATAAGCAAAGCAGGTGGAGTAAGAACCTGAGGATTCCGAGAACCACGACAGACGTCAGGGGCACCAGGTTGTAAGCTTCAGCCCTCAATTTCCTCCCTGACAATAAGTAGGATGAATACAGCAACAGCAAGCGGCCTTTAGTTGTCAGTGAGCTAGTGATGATTTTGGAGAGCCACTGCAACTGTGTATTTGTTGCGGATAGCACGAGGAAGCGGCATAGTGGTGTGGAGCAATTGTCTCGACAGAGAAGCCATTTAACCACCTATCAATTCCTATAGTAAATATTGTCCCAACCCCCGATGAAGATTCTTGTGGCAGCATTGAACATGGCACACTCATGCTCTGAACAAGGGATTGGAAAATGACACTAAGGAGCGGTGTGTTGCAGCCACAACCTCATGCCAGCGAGGACAAAAAGTTTGATGTCCACAAGTTGATCCAATACTATAAACAGAACAAAATGTTATAACCTCACTCTTTAGATTACAAAAGGTAGTTTTGTTAGTATAACCCAAACACATTTACTGTAAGATAGACTCATAGCTGCAACACAGTAGAGTAAGTAGTACACTACATGCTAACCATTTGACAATTCTAAATGGATAATAAGTTGATGGTAGAAAGGGAGGTTCCAGAATAACATACATCATTATTATGATTATTCGTTAGCAAAGTAATTAAAACACAAAGCAGCAAAAATATACCATTCCTTCTGTCCTTGGGACCTCTCCCAGAATAGCTGCCAACAGAGTGGATTTTCCTGAGCCAACCTCGCCACAGATTGCTACCTTCGTTCCTGCTTTCACCTCCAAACTAATATTCCTCAGATTTGAATTTCCTGAGCTGTCCCATGAGAAACAGCCAGATTTGATTACTATAGGATACTGACTACACACACAATGCTCCATCGAAATTTGATCCTTTGGCAGCTCAGATTCACCAAGAAAACTGCTTATCCGAGAGAATGCAACCCTTGCTTGAATTACAGAGCCAATAACGTTTGGAATATGACTGATAGGATCCTGAACAAGGCGCAGTGCAGCTACAAAGGTGAATACATTGCTAGGATCAAGTGGGACTCCCAGAAAATAGCACGCGATAAATGTTGCCGCTGAAACAAGTGCAGGTGATGCCCAGAAGACAACACTAGTATATGCTTTTCCTAGCTGGAATGCTGACAACCATTTTAGCTCCAACTCCCTAAGATGTTCTATAACACTCTTGAAGTGGGCCTCCCATGCATAAAGCTTCAGGACCTTCATGTTCACAAGAGACTCGGACATAGCTTTCAACCTCATGTCTTGAGCTTCCATGAGTTTCTTCTGGAAATCTTGTTGTTGCCTGGCCAGAGGGGCATTCAGTAGAACACTAAGCATTATAACAAGCACAGACGCTATTGTTGCAGGACCAACTGCGTCAGATAGTACTGCCAAGGCAATGCCGAGTTGGAGGCCAGTAGTCCATGTCCGATGGAACCAGAAAGGAAACTCCCCGACCCTGTATGCATCTACTATGAGATAGTTCATTATCTCTCCAGAAGAACGTTTTATACTGGCAAAGCATGATAATTTCTGTTGCTTTCGGTAAATAGCAGCAGACAAGAGTGACCTCACTTGGATTCCCACCCTCCGTGTTTGAAAATACCACTGTCTCTGGGCTAATGACTCCAAGCATTTAGACAGAAGAAGTCCAAGAGCTATCACAACACCTTCATTCTTGAAAGCTTCTTTTCCTGAGGATACATTAATAAATTCCTTTACGAGCAACGGACCAGAAGATAGAGTGAGTACCTTGAGCAATGCGAAGAACCCAGAAAACAGAATGTCCCTTTTGTAGCATGACACTATTACCCAGAAAAGAGATGATTGCTTAGCATTGATTTTGTCCACAAACATTGCGTACTGAGTGCCTGCTTGATCTGCAACATTCAAGGCAGGTATGTCTTTCTCTTCAAGAGGCATTCTGTAACCCTTCTTCATCAAGGGATTCATCCAGCAGAATGACATCCTGCTAAAAAATCCAGCAACCGAGAAAGGAGACGCCGATCTCTCAGAATCAAATTCATCCTGAATAGCGTCATTGTTTAGCAAGTTGTGCAAACCAGTTGCTTTGTAGGCTGCGGCAACACATTTTATTAGAAAATATAAACCAAAATGGTACATGGTGTTATGAACTAAATGAGAGGAAGAAGAGAGGTTTGGATTTGATTATACTGTATGTACTAACAGCAAAGAAAGGACCCGAAGAGGCGGCAATTCCAAGCAACGCTAGGGCTCCTTACCGAAACGTGAAGAAATCTTCCGAGTCCGCACGCCAGTCCAGTGGAGGAAAGGTGGACAGACCTGAAGGCGGCGTGCCTCAGTGGAAGCAAGCCTGGAGGCGTGTTTGGCGGCGTGGGCAAAGGTGAGGCGAGGAGGGCTTTTTGGGTACTGGTGGCAGCAAATCCCTGAGAAGAACTGGGAAGCCGCCGGGAGAACCAGGGCGCCGCGACCCGGCTGCCGGCACCTTGCCGGGGGAGCGGGACAGCACGCTCGGCATGTCATGGGGACGGGGGCCGAGTTTGAGGTCTACCTGGCGCACGATATTATAGAATTAGGGCGTCCGCTGTGCATGGATGTCCTGATTTGCAAGCCGTCTCCGAGGTGCTCTGCGGCAGCGCCGGCGCAGTGGGGGCCGAGCCTTCGAGGAAGGACCGACGAGAACGGAGAGTGTCGCGGAGGCGGCTGCGCATCGTGGTGGACGGTTTGCTGCCGGGCTTTTTGGGTCGAGATGCTTCTGGGCTTGTTGGGCCTTACCTAAGATAGATATCGGAAGGCGCCCTTTATCGTATCGGCAAAAGAAAAGTATTTTGCCCGTCGTTACTTCACTTCCGTTGTTCCCTCCTCTGCTGGCGGCTGCCGGGGAGCGCAGCCGCACCAGCCAGCCATGAAGCGCTTCTTCCATCCCGTGCTCAAGGACGGATCCCCCGCCAAGAAGAGGCCCGCCGGAGCGGCGACCTCTGACTCCGTTGATGGCCCCGCCCCCACCGCGGCCGACGCCGGCGGGGACGGCCCTCCCGGCGAGGAGCCACGCAGGTTCGTCACGTGGAACGCCAACAGCCTTCTGCTCCGGATGAAGAGCGACTGGCCCGCGTTCTGTCAGTTCGTCGCCCGCGTCGACCCCGACGTCATCTGCGTCCAGGTGAGCCAAGGCAAAGAGGGTTTCATTCTGCGCCCTTTCTATGCGTCCGGATTTGCAAAGCCATGTAGTACTATGTTCGGAGGGATTTTTAGGCGAGTGTGCTGCAATGTGGCATGCAAGAGCTGCTGTTTGTCGCAGTCGTAGGCATTTCATCTAGCACATTGGGGCGCGCACATATTAGTTGTCCTTTTGTGCAAGATTAATCCAATTCTGGTAATCTAGGGTTTGACCCATCTGAAGCCGGCGTGCTGCATCCCTCGCGAGATTGATGGTGCCAGTTGTCTTAGCTGACTAGCTGGTGACTGATTATGCGGACTGAGGATTCCTGCTGTGCATTTTTCTGGTTGTTTGGCATGCTGCACATATTAGTTGTCCTTTTGTGCAAGATTAATCCAATTCTGGTAATCTAGGGTTTGACCCATCTGAAGCCGGCGTGCTGCATCCCTCGCGAGATTGATGGCGCCAGTTGTCTTAGCTGACTAGCTGGTGACTGATTATGCGGACTGAGGATTCCTGCTGTGCATTTTTCTGGTTGTTTGGCATGCTGCGCTATATTTGCTCATGATACAGCAAGGCTATCTACCATTGAGAGTAGAGAACGTGCAGTGTTAATGGTTGTAAAGGCTAGGGTGGTGTTTGGAGGTTGTGTTCAGCATTTTATGAAACAGACTGAATGCTATGAAAATATTTTAAAATCAGTGAACTGATATCTACTTGCCTGTTTCTTGTTATCAACTTAACCTAGATTAATGTTGGCAATATTGTGGAAAGAAAATGTGAAAAACTTGTTTGTCAGTCCTAGTGTTCCAATCCCAGTTATTTGGTAGCTCAATTAGCCACTGTCTGCTGCAACAACAAGTACTCGTACCTATACCATGTGCTGATTTGCAGCAATCGTACAATTACAACAGAATATAGGCCATACAGTGAAGTACTTCTCAAGCTGAACCATTATTTGAGAGAACTTATGTTTTCTACATTATTCTGCTGTCTGGATATGATGGATCGATTGACCCTAGCCTCTTTCTGAAATTGTAGCTCATAGTTGAAATCCAAATCCGCCTTGGTTTCTTGTTTTATTGCAGTAGAGTAGAACAGGGTTTATACTTCATACCAAACCCCATTTTTGGGTTGTAAAACTGACAGGCCAAGGTCTTTGTTTCTGTTCAATTCCAATACCTTTAGTTGTTATGAGTTATGACAACTTAGCAGCCTTATAATATTATTGTTTGTCCTTTTTGGTGTTTAGTTGCCCTAGCCACAAATTGTTGTTTTGTTTTGTACTCTTAACCAGTAATCGCAACTATTATGCTGTTCTCCGGTTAGGTTGTCTACTTTATTTTTTAGTTCAACAATCTAAGCATATTATGTATGTATCAGTGAGTAGGATCTTCGCTGAACTTCTTTGCCACTTGCCAGGAAGTGCGGATGCCAGCAGCTGGTTCCAAAGGGGCACCTAAAAATCCTAGTGAGCTAAAAGACGACACAACCTCATCACGCGAAGAAAAACAGGTACTAAGGGAGCAGCCATGTACCCTGTAGTTATGGAAAGTGGATCCCGTATGTCAGATCCATTGGTTCTGGCTGAAATTAAATTTCCGATTATGGATAAGATGTGTAGTTCCTTGAAATGGCTTTGTAAAAGCTCTGTTTTTGCGATACATGTGTAATCTATTGGAAATGCTTCTTAAAAGGGTGATTTCTAATAGTTTTGCAAGAGTATATCTATTTTTTGAGAAAATTACTCTAGATTATGTAAAATTGGACTTTGATTTATATCAGTTGCATCCTGAAGTGTCGCTGTGTTATGGTGACTGTGTATTTAGCAGGAAACAATTATGAATAAGTTTCAACTTAGTTTCCATCTGTTTTCTCTTTTCAGCATAGGTTGTTACAGCAGCTGCATTAGTTGTGCTTAACTAAGTATTTCTACAATTACTTCTTGATGTCATGCAGACAGTGTTGCGTGCTTTGTCGAGTTCACCTTTCAAAGACTACCGTGTCTGGTGGTCCCTTTCAGATTCCAAGTACGCAGGCACAGCTGTGTTTATGAAGAAGAAGTTTGAACCAAAGAAAGTGTCATTCAACTTGGATAGAACATGTAAGTTTGGTTTGGAGAGGTTGAGTAGTTGTCTCCCCTGTTACACTGTATTTTAAAATGTCCCATGCTCTACTCTAGTGGGACTTTCTGTTCGGCATGTTATAATTTTTTGATTATGTCATTGGATTTAATTTGGGAAGGGTGGTAAGTGTTAGGAAATATGCAACTTGTATTTCCATGTGGCCATAGGCTAGTATATATATATATACATGTACATGTGCAGTACAATATGCAGAAAACCCCTTATAGTACAGGGAAATACAAAGGGGTACACGGCTACCCCCACCAAACTTAGGGTGGATCAACAACACTTAGTTTGGGCCTTCATAAAGAAATCCGCCAACCAGAACTCGAAAGGCACATCTGAAGAGCAATAACCTAATCCTACACACCAAAGCGCACAAAAAAAAGCATCAACACCAATTTCACATGGTCGCGCGCAAGAGGAGCAGCTCAAGGTGTATTCATAGAAGCATGGTAATGGTGTTGCACATCCGAGGGAGCAGCTAGATCATCCACTGATGAAAAAATAGGGTAGTACTGATGTAACTTCCATCTCCTCTGATGGGGATTAGGCTGAAAGGTGCTAGAAGGGTCAACTGATGGGCAAATTGCTTTTGAGAACTACTCGAACAACAACAGGGATACCAAAGAAACTGTATGGGTTCATTGTCAATGATATTGGAAGCTATGTTTCCTACGAAGCACTATCTCCAACCTATAAAGCATTTGTTGCTTCTCTTTAGTCTGTGTCAATTCTGACTGACTGGTAGAAGAACAAGAAGCACTCAAAATGGCGTATGGCCATGGTGGATGAGTTGGAGACTTTGTGTAAGAACAAGACAAGGGTACTAACACCTCTTCCAACAAGAAAAAAGGTAGTCAACTGTAAGTGGGTGTACACTGTGAAGCAGAATGCAGAAGGAAAGATTGAATGGGTACAGAACGAGGCTTTTGGCAAGGGGGTACAGCTTGACCTGCGACATTGACTATGATGAGACCTTTGCTCTAGTAGCGAAGATGAACACTGATGTGAAGAATGTCTTCACACCAACTTGATGTGAAGAATGCTTTCTTGCATGGGGACTTACAGCACGAGGTCTACATGGAGATCCCACCCGGGTTCTCAACTTTTGAGACGGCTGACAAGGTATGCCGGCTAAAGAAAACTCTTTGTGACTGAAGTAGTCTCCAAGAGCTTGGTTTGACAAGTTTAGACGGGCAGTATGTGACATGGGGTATGGACAATGAAATGGTGACCATACATTGTTTTATAGACACTCTAAAGGGCAACATAACCATGCTTGCCGTTTATGTAGATGATATCATTGTCACTGGTGATGATGACTAGAGATAGCAAGGTTAAAGAGGTGTCTGAGTAGGCCTTTGAGGTTAAAGATCATTGTCGACTCAAGTACTTGGTATAGAAGTGGCTAGGTCTGGAAAAGGAATATCTCTTTCTCAAAGAAAGTATACCTTGGACACCTTGTTGTAGAAGTTAGAATAAATCCGAGACGCATAGTCAATCATCCGAGCACCAAGCAATCGCACAAGGCACGACATCGAGATTTGGTAACGAGGTTCACCAAACTCGGCTACATCCCCGTGTCCTATGGATGCTCCTCCCCATGACACCCTGATGTAGGGTGGAACCCTAGAGGCTGATCTTTCACCATTTGGAGGGGATCCCACGAAGAACACGAAGAACACACGAGAGGGAAAACGAGAGGAAACACTCAAAGCAATGAGAACGATCACATATGTGCTAGATCCATGAACATAAAGGGTGATACATGATCCAAACACAACAAGGGATGATACAAACGGTTGGTAGTCCTTCCCGATCCGTGAGGAGAAGAGGTCTTGAATCCACGAGTGGATCTTCCCTTGCGGGGTCTTGAATCCACTTGGGATCTTCTCCGAGGAGGCCTCGGTCTCCAATGGAGTGTGTGTCAAGTGGATGAGCAAAGCTCTATCTCTAAAATGAGCTAAACCAATGCTAACCCTAATAAGAGGGAGGGGGAGTATATATAGTCTAGGTGGTCGAATAGGTGCGAAGGGTAAGGAAGCTAGCCGAGCCTAGGAGGATTCGCTTAGGTAGCTGGAACGTAGGGTCTCTGACAGGGAAGCTTCGGGAGCTAGTTGATGCAGCGGTGAGGAGAGGTGTTGATATCCTTTGCGTCCAAGAAACCAAATGGAGAGGACAGAAGGCGAAGGAGGTGGAGGATACCGGCTTCAAGCTGTGGTACACGGGGACGGCTGCAAACAGAAATGGCGTTGGCATCTTGACGACCCGCAATGTTGTATGGCGCTGAGTGTTGGCCGACTAAAAGGCGACATGTTCAACAGTTAGGTGTGGCAGAAATGCGTATGTTGAGATGGATGTGTGGCCACACGAGGAAGGATCGAGTCCGGAATGATGATATACGAGATAGAGTTGGGGTAGCACCGATTGAAGAGAAGCTTGTCCAACATCGTCTGAGATGGTTTGGGCATAGTCGCCAAGAGCCTCTAGAAGCTCCAAAGGCATAGCGGACGGCCAAAGCGTGTGGAGTGTCAAGAGAGGGCGGGTAGACCGAATTTGACATGGGAGGAGTCCGTTAAGAGAGACCTCAAGGATTGGAGTATCACCAAAGAGCTAGCTATGGACAGGGTGCGTGGAAGCTTGCTATCCATGTGCCAGAGCCATGAGTTGGTTGCGAGATCTTATGGGTTTCACCTCTAGCCTACCCCAACTTGTTTGGGACTAAAGGCTTTGTTGTTGTTGTTGTTTGTTTTGGTCGAATGGGTACATGGGCCTCGGCCCTAGTCACTGTGCACAGGCAGGCGTTGGACGTCCGGAGGGTCACGGACGTCCGGTGGCTCGCGAAGGTCCGGTTGTCTGGATGGTGCCGGTCGTCCGGAGGGGCTCAGACTTCCGTTAATTTCCATTCTGTGATGTGGCACCGGATGTCCGGAGGGGCTCGGTCGTCCGGGCGCTGGTAGGTGTCAGACGTATGGTTCGTGTCGGTCGTCCGGCCGCTGTAGCACTCGCTGGCCAGGTCCTTGGGCTGGCTGGAGCCTCAGACGTCCGGCGTGGTTCGGTCGTGCGTTGGTTGTAGAACTTCTGATAGCTCTTTCTCTTGGTCCTTGTACTTGGTGTCCTCGCCGTCTTGTCCATTGGGTGTAGTTGCTCCGTGGCTTTCCTCTAAGTACCTGATCACAAATAGGGTCTCCGCTTGAGGTAGTAGCCATGTCTCACATGAAGAATGTTTAAGTTCGGAGAGGAACCAGTTCACCTTAGTTTCGATAGCCCTTGCTCGAGCTTTATTCATTGGTCCATGTGGTGTTGTGGGAGATGAAGGTAGGTCCATGGGGATGACCGTAGGATGCTCCACATCACACCCTCACAATACTGCACCCCGGCCACCTAGACGCCAGCACGAGCCGCCAACTCCCCCTGCGTGTCTGTGCTATTATGTTGGCATAGGTTACATCGTGAGTCTGCCCCGCATTATATAAGAGGCCTAGGATACAAGTGTCCTATCAGGACACGACTCTTGCTTTATCTAGACACAGTCGAACTCAAAGTCCAACTGTAACTTACCTTGTACACTATATTCGACACAATTACAACAAGCTCCACCTTGGCAAATATTCTCCACCACCTTGGATTCGTCCATGCATCAAACTTTCATGTACATTGGACTTGAGTTTATCCCATGAGTACTGCCGCTACTCCCAGACTCCGGGTGACTCCACCTGCAACTGTAGTCCCTTCTTTTCTTGATCATAGTCAACACTCGAGCAAAATTAAGTTCAACTTTACTATAGTTTGCGCTCCCAACTTCCGGAGTATTCATTCAACGCCATCACACACCGATCACTGATCTACATGAAAGCGAACACCTCACTTATTAGGTGTCACACATAAGAGTTACTTGAACTCAACATCCTCGCTCTTTCTTGACTGCCTGTCTGAAACTTGAAGGAATTTCACCGCCGCTTGTAGTCATCCTGAGTCAAATTCGCAGTTGTCTCACCACATGTCTGACTAACAGAGCCCTGGCCCGTCTCCATTTCATGTGCTTACCGCACGCCTCGCTGCTATTATCACGTTGAGCCTCTGTTGTCCCGGTCAAGTCTTAAGGGTCGCGAACCAACACCACTCAGCCCCTACTACAGAGTACCACCGGTCATCGTGGACCGATGACGAGTTCCACGATTCCATCAGACCACTGGGCTAGTCCGAACCACTTGCCACTCGCTTATTTTCCGCTAAAGTAGGCTTTGATTCTCCTGATCCTTACATCGTAGCCCCTCTATCAGCACCAAGTAAAGTCTTCATCGAACTCCAGCTCCACCTTCAACATGACTCCATGGTAGATGACCACTGGGCCGGTCCGAACCACTTGTCACTCGCTTTTTTCCGCTGAAATAGGCTTTGATCTCCTGGTCCTTACGTCGTAGCCCCTCTATGAGCACCAAGTGAGTCTTCATCAGACTCCGGTTCCACCTTCAACATGACTCCATGGTAAATGATTAGGTGCCCCATCGACTTCAAGCTCTCATGTGTGCGCCGTCTTGAATCAACCCCGCATTGTAGTCTTGTCGAAGCCACACAAGCCCTCCTACATGTGCCACATGTTTTCACGCCCAGAAGTCGGTCACCATCAGCAGCATGCTCCTATGTCATCATCGCTGATCCTCCACCATCTTCTGTTTCAACCGACATCTCCATCGATCCGTCTGGCTGCCTAGTCCGACTAGCCGACTTGTTCAGCTACACGACAAGCTCCAGCCTGCCAAATCATCCTCCGCAAATTTTCATCCATCACATGATATTTCCATCTTAGATGGCTTGACATCCTGCAGCCCGTTCAAGTATCTCTCGCTTACGCTTACTAAGCCTTTTGTCCCAAACAAGTTGGGGTAGGCTAGATATGAAACCCTTTCACGAGGACTTCCCAGGGGGTCACCCATCCTAGTACTACTCCCGCCCAAATGGGTTTCATACCCAAAGGACTGGCTAGTTTAACGTTGGCTCGCCAAGCCTATCACAACCCTTAGATATGAAACCTTTTCACGAGGACTTCCCAGGAGGTCACCCATCCTAGTACTACTCGCTCAAATGGGTTTCATACCCATGGGACTGGCTAGTTTTTACGTTGGCTCGCCAAGCCTACCACAACCCTCCTCCTTTACCCGGGCTTGGGACCGGCTATGCCTAGAAGACATAGGCGGAGTTCCGTTCAAGTATCTCTGTTGTGCCAAAAGATCTTTCACCCTTGTCTGCCATAACACGAACCTGGTATTCGTTGACACTTGACACCATGATTTTTATATGTACGGCTGACCCTTGAAAAATAACACTTAGCACAAACTCAAATGTTGTGTTGCTTTTGTCCAATGCCTTAAGTCTCCCATGAACTATCCCTTGCGATTTTCGTATTTGCCAGATTGTTTTGCCTCTTGCTTGCTGTTGCAAGAACTCGGTCCTCTTTTTTTGTCCCAAGCAAATCTTAGTTCTATCCCCGATTCATGCAGCGCGGCCTCACCTGGGCTTCGGCCCTCATGGACCAGCTCACGCCTGTGTTTGGCCTGGCTCGGCCTGCCCCTTGGCTTCGATTCGATCTTCGAAAAGAACCATGATCTGATTTGGATCATGTCGTCGTTGTACGCAGTTGCCTACTGCAGGTGCACGCCTCGCTGCCGTTGCAATCGATCAATCCACCCGTTGCTCCCGATTGCCGACATGCTTGTGAGTTCCATCGATCCAGTGCTTCTCGTCAACTTTGATCTTTCCAAGCATTGCTCTTGATAGTTCAACATTACAAAGATCAAACCAACCACTTCCATGATTTCCTTCGTCTCTTCCTCTAGATCAACAATCCATGACCTCAAAATAACGTTAGCTCTGATACCACTTGAAAGAATAATCCGAGACGCATAGTCTATCATCCGAGACCAAGCAATCACACGAGGCATGACACTGAGATTTGTTAAAGGGGTTCACCGAACTCGGCTACATCCCCGGGGCCTGACTATGGGTGCTCCTCCCCATGACACCGTCACAATACCGCACCCCGGTCACCTAGACACCGGCACACGCTACCGCTCCCCCCGCAAGGTTCTAAGTATTATGTTTTTTTTTTGAGAAAACGCAAAAGACCTTTGTGTTTCATTTCATTGAATTGTGTTGGCATAGGTTACATCGTGTGTCTATCCCCGCATTATATAAGAGGTCTAGGATACAGGTGTCCTATTAGGACACAACTCCTACTTTATCTAGACACGGTCCAACTCAAAGTCCAACCGTAACCTACCTTGTACAATATATTTGACACAATTCCAACAAGAGATGGTACATAGTATCTTGAGATACTTGAAAGGTACTCTGGGAAAGGAGTGTTGTTCAAGAGTCATGGACACCTTGTTGTAGATGGTTAGCGTGATGCTGATTGGGCTAGCTGCCTGGATGACAGGAGATCAACTTCAGGCCATTGTGTTTTTGTAGGAGGAAATCTAGTCTCTTGGAGAAGCAAGAAACAACTTGTTGTTACTGCGGAGGCTGAATACAGAGCCATGTCTCAGGGGCCGAGTGAGTTGTTATGGATGAGGAACCTATTAGAAGGGCTTAAGATATTGAAGACCAGTTGCATGAATGAACCTATTAGAAGGTGTGACAACAAGTCAGGCAATCAATACAGCAAACCCCTCAGTTCAACATGATAGAACCAAACATTTGGAGCTAGACAAATTATTTATCAAAGAAAAGCTAGATGTTGGGATTATCAAGATAGAGCATATGAGTTCATGGCAACAAATTACAGATCGCTTGAAAGGACTGGGAACCAGAGAATGCAACCTAGCGTGTGACAAGATGGGAATGATAGATATCTATCACCCCTCTTGAGGGGAGTATTGTATGTGTGACCCATCTATACTGGTCCATGAGGCCCAGGCCCATACCGGTCAAGTGGCTTAGATATGGAGTGCTCAGACTGTCTGGCTGTGTGCGCCGCCAGAGCCATCGAAGGTCTGACTCCACACCCACAGATTGGCTAGGTTCAAAGGGGATCTTATCATCCTAATCGCTTAGAGGGGCCTACTGGTGCAGGAGATGTGGCCTGTGGGACTGCGGTGCTGTTGGTCTGCCCTGACATGATAAACAAAGTGATCATTTTGAATTTTTGCATGCTTTCTGGAATTAAATTTTGCAGAAACTATTATTCTTTCTGAAAGTATAATATTTTACCTGTTTCAGCTTCTAAGCATGATGCAGACGGTCAGGTCATCATTGTGGAATTTGAATCATTCTTGTTACTAAACACATATGCTCCAAACAACGGGTGGAAAGAGGAGGAAAATTCATTTCAAAGAAGAAGAAAGTGGGATAAAAGAATGTTGGAGTTTGTTCAACAAGTAAACAAGCCCTTAATCTGGTGCGGAGATCTGAACGTTAGGTAATTAAGAACCTATTGCTGATTCTTTTATGTTGTTATTATATATGCCTTCCTCTTGCATGAAGTTACTATTTAATATTTATTGATAAGTCAATTTTAGTCTTCTGGAAACCACATAGATTAATAAAACATTGTTGTTGCGGATTTGCATTTTATGTGGCCAACCCAAACTTCATAATTAGGTCCCATCCATGTGGTCTAGTGGCAAACACAAGGATGTGGTCTATGGGGTCTTGGGTTCAGATCCCCACTCCTTAATGATAAGTAGTTCCTCCTGCATATTGTCAGTGATCCCCGATAATTACAAGATGCACTTCAAGTAAATCTGTTTTGAGCAGAAAATTTGTAAGGTAAGGGACAGAAATTTTATTACTTTACGTGGCCATCCTTGAGGAATTCATGTTCTCTATACAAGATATAGATGGAATGAGCCTCTTGTAAAATTTCCAGAAACTAACCCCTGTAACCTTGTTTTTGAAATCTTTCAGTCATGACGAAATCGATGTCAGCCATCCTGATTTTTTTAGCGATGCTAAGCTCAATGGATATATCCCTCCAAATAAAGAGGTATTATTTACTTTAAAGATGCAATTCTGGGTTATTCTTGTAAATCCAGTTCATGTTCCCCAAAACTCAAGTGTTGGAAACAACTTTTATCATGCCATAATCCCTTGTTCATCCTTCGACTCTCACATGTATGCTGCTGCTGCTGCTGCTGCTTATCAAGCAAATCCAAATGGGTCAGCCATTCCTAGGTGTGCATTTTTATAGGATGATTTGGCCCATATGGCCCATCTAGTCTAATGTCTATCTTGTGAGGATAGCCAAATTCTCTCCTCTCTATCTTACACTTATTGTAAATTTAGCGAATGCTTATTTTATCCTTTTTAAGTACCATGTTTCCTCTTTTGGATTTGAAAATCACACCTTGAAATTGGCCTATTGAAGTTATTTTTATCAAATTAAAGTGTATATTCTAGCAATGGCAGCAAATAGGCTAGCTTCAAGAATTATCTGCTTCAGTTACACACGTGTGGCAAGCTTGTGAAACCTTTCAATCTTATGCAAATAGGCTAACATTCATTGGGTGTTGGCCATGTTATAAATTTGTTAGTTATGATGTGTGTGCTCTTTTATTCATTATTTAATAAATACTTTATATGACTGTAAGATTGTCTTCAGTGAAAATAAACAATAGGAGTTGTGTTTCTTCAAATACTCCATACTGAGACCTATCTGTTTCTCACAAAGGCATAATTTGGCAACTTAAGGGGCTAATGCAGCAGAAAACGGCAATAGCAAACAGAGTCTTACACCCTTAACAGATTTTTGAAGTCTGGCCTATCAGCTGACAGCCTATCTTAAATGCATCTTTCAGTTTTACACTTCTACTGGACGACTAGTACCCTGTTACTTATGTATCTGTCTGGCTATGTGTTAATGCAAAGAAATGTCTTATCTATTCTACAGGACTGTGGACAGCCTGGATTCACCCTTGCAGAGAGACAGCGTTTTGGCAATATATTGTCGCAGTAGGTGTAAACTAGTACTCCCTCCGTCTGATAATATAAGAGTGTTTTTGACACTACACTCTTATATTATGGGACAGAGGGAACATATTTCAGCATTTTTCCTTCTCTTTTGATAGAGCACTCCCCCATTTCTCAAATGGAGGCCATCCTTGAACAAATGCGTGCAACCTTTTAATTTAGTTTGCATGCTTAATTTACCTTAACCATCACCGTTTTCTCTCAACTGATGCCCCACATTGATATATAGCTGGAGCGTATTAACATCTCTATTTAGACCCAAGCAACAAAAAACGTGCCATGATGAGCATCTCAAATGTGAATCTTGTGGAATTTTCATCATGGAAACATAAAAAGATTATTTCAATGCTGAGTAAGGTAAATGTTCAACATGACTGGGGGCAGTGACAAGTTCTCATATCATCATATAGATATTGCTGGTACAACCTCTAAGTTTGTTTATAAGTACTTTACTGGTCATTGTAAGTTCAAAATGGACCAAGGTTTTGCACACACAAAAAGGATGAAGTTCAAACTAGCCGGAACATGTACTGTCATCTTTGTCTGGAATTTTTATAGGACAGGCCTGAAAAACGTACCTATAAACCAATGAATGGTGAATAAGACATTTTGATGGCAATGTAGAAGGCTAAAGTTGGTTGCATAGAAGCATTAATCTTTATATAATCTTGAATACCACCTTATGGACTAACATTTGGATATACAGGGGAAAGCTGGTAGATGCTTACAGATACCTGCACAAAGAAAAAAGACATGGAGTGTGGCTTCTCTTGGTCTGGGAATCCAGTTGGGAAGTAAGAAATATTTCCATGATTGTATTACTTCTAGATTATTAATTATAGTGTTCAGTTGCTTATCAAAATTTGTCCCTGCATTATTGAAGCATATCTGCTGTTCTTTTTTATGTCTTGGATGGGTTATTTGATCCCTATTGTATAGAAATATGGTTACTTTGTAAGCATGTGGTCCTCTAATGTTTACCGTTAACAAATTATCCCCCATCTCAGCAATCTGATTTTATTTCAGGCACTTATAAAAGAAATTGTCAGCATGAATTTGATTAGTAATGTTCTGCTGATAAGTAATGTTCTTTTGTAATTACTACATATGACAGTTAACGCTGGAGTGTACGTATTTCATCTTTTTCTATATGGACTGATTTATTGCTTAATATTTCTCCAGGTACCGAGGAAAGAGAATGCGGATTGACTATTTTGTTGTTTCAGAAGGGTTGAAGGACAGAATTGTTTCATGTGAAATGCATGGTCATGGAATTGAACTGGAAGGTTTGTATTGCACAACTTTCTTTGCGTGATGATAAATTATATAACTGTGATATGTTACCTTTGGTCTTTCCGAAATTCTAATTTTATTTGTCTATCATGAGCTGCAAATAACTAAGGGGGTTGGACCATGTCTTGGCTGTATATATTCAATATTAAATAAAGAAAATTAGAGTTGTGTATGTAATTTGCTTTTGACATAACATGGAGCGATAATATCAGCTACTAATAGATTTGGGACTGCCCTAAGCTGCTACCGGTACAATTCCCTATTGATTTATTGTTTTTTCATCGTATGTGCATCTGAAAAAAAGATGATGCATTTCATGCTGGAGTTCTGACAAATATGTACCCAAGTACATATTTTTCTTTCGACATAATCATATCAAGTTCCCAACCTTGTTCATGTAATCCGTCATCATTCTAAAAGATGTAACAGGTTCAGTTATTTATTAATGTTTGCTTGGCACCTAAGACCATATAGTTTATTGGGGCATTAGTATAACTGTTTCTCATGTCAAAAAGGAAAATAAATTAAAGAGTCAATGGTGACATGAATCTCATGCGAGGTGTCTGTGTGTTTGCCTTGATTCAATTTGTGGACTTTCATGATGGCAGGATTTTATGGAAGTGATCACTGTCCTGTTTCACTTGAGCTCTCCAAAGAAGCAGCGGAAGCACCAGAATCGAAGAGCTCCGGCTAACTTCTATGTTTTTCTATGAACCGGACATCGCAGATTATTAGATTAGGTCAGGTGAAGCGCTTGGCCTATCATGAGCTATTTAAACATTTTCTATGACCTGTAGCCTGTAGGCCAATACTGCGGTGCACCCTCTTGCCCTGATCTGGATTGGAATTAGAGTTCAACGCTTACTGTGATCAACTAGTGGTATCCAAGCTCAGATTCTAAAGAGTTGTTCCATTTATGACTGGCTTTTACAATTTCGGAAGAAACCAGATGCGAGCTCTAGGGCAACATTATGCTCCCTCTATTTCTTAACAGTATATAGATCATGTTTTGCAATGCAGGCAGCCAATTTTCTTAAGCAAGATCTACATTCGTTGCATGAAAATAACATGGGAATTATGACCCAAATACAATAGGGCAGAGATTGCATAAGGAAATAGTGTCGACGGTTAATACAGCACTGATCTTACAATCTACATGGAGTCGTGGAAGAATGTAGTACAAGGATGGGTGGTGTTTGAAAGGTCCTCGTCATCAATGAAGGTGATATGATGGTTTTACTCTCGGATAGTTAATAGCCCTACGTCCTACCTATTTATCTTATTGCGAGTACGGGGAGCATATCTGCAGACAGCATAGCACACACGTCCTTATCCTCTTTGAGTGTCTACTTGAGCATAGGTGGGTTCCTTAAGACACTCTTTAGAGTGATTCGGTTACGACACATCTACTGATCTACTCTCTCCGTCCCATAATGTAAGACGTTTCTTAACATTAATATAGTGTTAAAAAACGTCTTACATTATGGGACGAAGGGAGTACATGGCATCCTCCTTTGAGTAGGTATCCTTGCTCACTATCAAGCCCCCGCCAGTACGTGAAATGAGGTTGCGACTTGTTTCCATGGAGTCGGGAGAGTCATCTTCCAACTTGACCCATGAAGGAGTCGGGAAAGTATCTTCCAACTAAAGCTTTTTCCCGGCTATGTCAAAAAAAAAAAAAATGAGACCAACCTAAGGGCTAACCTTCGTTGGCATTTTTTTATAGGAGAAACTTCGGGAGCACTACGTGTCCAAGCCAGGACTTGGACTCGGGTGGGCTGGCAGCAACCTCAGTTGCCCAGCCAACGGGTCGACACCCCGTCCTCATTTTCCCGGCTATGTCACTGGGCGCATCGACACCCGAGCCTTGCCGCCGCCAACGACGTGCATCCAGTGAGCTCTGTGACCCCTTGACCTGCGTACCTTGTCCATCTCACTCACGCGGACCTTTTGGTTCGTCCAAATTGGCTTAGAAATGTGCACGTCGTCGACACCCGAAGACAACCGCCGCGGTGCACAACTCTAGTGAACTGTCACCGCCGTATCTGTTGACCCTAGGGCCAGCGTGACCACCAAGAGCTTCGCCATCGCCTTCCGAACCCCGTGAACCACCTCACCGTCGCCAAGGACCCTAGGAACATCGAGTTCATCCCCATCCGTAGGCCGTAGCTGCGCCCCGTCCTCGACGATTCCGGCGACCAAGCCGCCCGGTGAGCCTCAGATCTGTCCTCAGTCGTTAGATCTCGAAGTGTTAGATTAGATGACTTAACCGAATTGGTATGTTTAGATCTCAGCCGTCTAGATCACTTTAAATCCAGCAGCCACGTTATATTGAAGTGTCGAAACAGTATCGACTAATCATAGAGCACCACGTGTCCTGGAATTTTAATCATACAATTAATTCAATAAATGGCAGATTTGCATAAAAGCCCATAAATTTGCAGAACAATGTAACTTTTTACATGTAAGTCCAAAATTGATGAATCTTTTTGTAAAATGATTCTTACAGAATAATCTTTATGTGGAAATTATAAAAGCACAAGTTTGGATAGTTTAAAATTCAAATGCAAATGGAACTAATTTGAACTTAAAATACGACTTAACTTGCGAATTAGAAATCCAAACTAAATGATTCTTTTTGCAGAATAATTCTAGTGAAACACACTATCAACCAAACTTACTGTAGAATATTTAGTCTTTATTATGCATATTATCATGCCATAGATAAAGCTCACATTATGTGGGTAATCCACGGAAACATGTTGCTCATAAACAAAGGAAAGCCACCTACGATGAGAAATATTTTGTATAGCTTGCTTAACTTCTTTGTTGTATTTGGCATTTGCTCCAAGGGGGCAACGAGTCATCTATCTATTTTATAAAATGGCATGTGTTCATGCATAAGCATGAGATCTTTATTCTTGTCCACGCATAAATTGATGCAAGTAGAAACACTTATCGTTATTTGTTGTTAGTGAATACAACGCAAACAAAAACGCAATATGAACATGGTCATTTGCAGATAATTCAGAAAAAAAAACATTCTTCAAATAGTATGTGACGAATTGCATGGCGAACTTGAACAGGCGAGTGGCACCAACTAATTACACGATGAACCCTAAGAAATATTAAATGATTCGGCTAATGCAGAAAAGCGGCATGGGCAATGCCATGTCGTCATCTTCGTCCCTCTTCCTCCTCAATGAATCTTTGAATGTCTTTGGCTCTCGATGTTGGAGCTCTATCCACTGCTTATAGGTATGGAAACAAATGTACGTATCATATGTTGTGTACTTGATGTGATCTTCATCTACTGTATCATATGTTGCATACTTATGTGATCTTCATCTATTGTCTTCCGCTCCCATGCTTGATGAAATGAAAACCGAGGTTTCTCCTGCTCACGGTACGAGCGACGAATCATGTCTTCTGCTAGCTTTATGAGTGAAGGCTGATCTGAGGATGTCTTGACTTCCCTCTGCAGGTCGAAGTGCTCGGTCACATGCAGGCCTGGCCATCCTAGGACCCTCCAGTTGTTTTCAATGGCAACACTACAAATCCGATGCTTGCATCAATGAGGAACTTCACAGAGTTTGGATAGGGCTCGTCGGCATTGGATATGTGGTAGACCAAGCAGAAGTCATCTACACAAAAATGGATCATGACGTTCTTTTCTTTTCCTCCGGTTGTGGTGTACTCGACATCTAGCCCAGCAACCGTAAAACCGCTCTTGTTGAATAGGGAACCGATGTGGCCAAGGCATTCTGCCATCTTAGCGGCACTAGCGGTCTAGTTGACCTTGAACTAATCGCCGGTAATAGTTCAAACCTTGTACTCGATGGAGATCTTTGAAATTTGGGAGTCGATGGATTTTGGAGCAACGTGAGGGGAATAGAACTGTTGTAATGTGTGTGAGACGATGGAGACAAGTAGGAATAGGGTTCTTTGAGCGAACTGCTATTGGTTGCCGAAGATATATAAATGCTACAATATGTGGAGGGCGAATTAATGGGAGTTGGAGTGGTAGCTTGGCCCGGTTGGAGGTTTTGAGATGTGAGGCAGGTGTGAAACGAGTAGGGTGCGAGTGCGGTTTGGATGTAAATGAAGGAGAGGCGAAGATTTTTCTTCACCGTGGGACACACCAGATGCCATGTCTAATATGTCTAATTCACACGCCATACAATTATATTTGATTCAATCCTATTTGTGGGTAGCGAAAAAAATAGTTTGCATACCTTCTCGACTGCATTTGATTTTTGCACCAAGAGTGCAACGAGCCATCGTATTTTGTGTATAGTTCGACAACATAAGGTTCTAATAGTTCGCCTAACGTCATGATTGCATTTGGTTTTTGCACTAAGGGCGCAACGGGTCATCTAGTTTCCTACGTTATGAAAGTATTACCAAATTACTTTATATTTAATTAAGTATAGTTTTGTTACTTATCCAGTGGCCGAAATATATTCCGGCTATACATGCTTTGGTGGATGTAGTTACCTGACCCTAAACAGGCAATGGTCGATATATAATTATCGCCCTAGACGTAAAGATGGATGATACATAGTTACCGCCCAAAGCATAACAATGGTCGATGGAGTGTTGATATTGTCCTTAGAACAAATTATGTGCAAGTAATCTTTTGATGTGCTAGCTTCGCCGAAAAACAAGGGGGCATGTGGCGACACCATTTTTGGGGCTCACATGGTGAAAAGTGTTCAACAAGAAAGCTCATCGTCTCTTCGAGGTGAACATTTTAATTTTGGAATCACATTGATATGAGGTAATATGAAAAAAAATTACAGCCAAAACAAAATGGGTTCTAGGAAAAATGCCTCGGGGCCTCTGGGTTGGCCCAGAGCCTCCATACACAATAGAAGGCTTACAAGTTTTTTTTAGAGAAGAGGGGCTTGCCCGGTTTTAGCGCCAGAAGCCCTTAAGTGTTTACAAAAAATAGCGAGATGCGGAAGTAAAGGAGTTCACACAGATGCTAAGTTTGATACAAACCCGTAAAGGGTCCTTGGTTCATGAGCCGAAACACGCGCATAAAACCAGAGACCGCAGCCAAGCAAGTGACGACTTAGCCATCCTAAGAGGTGCCCTCCTCCCTGAGAGCCATGGCATGCGCGCGGAGCTTACTTTAGAGAACCTTAAATGTTTCGCCTTCGGTGGTTTGCTTAAAGTCTTCCACAACTGTAAGAAGATAGTTGATTTGTAAAGGCCATCAGCTGGGTGCTTACAAAAAATCCCTTCAATAAGAGCTTTGTTATGGATATGCCATAAAGACTAGGTAATAGCAACAAACAAAATCCAAAGCAACCCGCCTAGTGAAACCAGAGTCTCCCGCATAGGGTGTGAAAAGTGGCAAAACGAAGGAGGTGCCCAATTACACCCAGTCACGTCTCTGATGCATCCCCAAAGAAATTGGGACATGATACAAGAAAAGAAAATGTGATTTACATCTTCAATTGCCCCACACAAAGGGCAGACCATCCCCCGGTCCATGCCGTTTTTGCACTTCCACACCAGAAGGCAGCATGTCCTGCACAAGTTGCCAAAGATTTTTTTTTAATCTTGACAGGTAACTTTGCCTTCTGTCCAAGGCCTAGAATTTGGTAGCTCCCTGATGAAGCGCCTTATACAAAGACTTATTAGAAAACTAGCCAGAGGGTTCAAGTTTCGACTGGAAAGAATCCGCGCCGGAAGACGACCGCCGAGCCCATAGCTGGTGCGCAAGGGTGTCCCACTCCTCTACTTCCAAGGGGCCGATCGATCTCCGGAAGGAGGGACACCACCGATCATTTCTCCAGATATCGTAGACAAGAGCATTCAGAGAGTCAGAAATGGAAAAGGCGTTGGAAACTCGGGTATAAAGAGGGCTAGGCCTAACCACACGTCCAACCATAACACCGTTGACCGCCCATTGACAATGGTGTGAATTGCGCCAATTCGCAAAAGATGTCGAAGCTTAGAGATAGCTTTCCAAAATACGGATCCATGTTGAGAAGGTTTACAAGTTGCGCGTAGAAAACTGGACTTTCAGTATTTTTTACTGATTTACTTGCACAATTGCACCCCCAAGGTGAACTCAAATGGAAAAGTGGTAAACATTGTTCGACTCGTCGAGAAAAACAAGTTTTTTTGTCGGGGGTCATCTTGATTCGACATCATATGTGATCTCCATAATGGGTGCAAGAGGGCTATTCTATACATTTTGCAGCCCAAAACCTCCTGGCATGGTCCGGAGCCACCGGACGTACTTGTATGAATTAGTTTAGAAATTGATTTTTTGGATGGGATTTGAGTCATTCAGTTGTACGATAAGTCCAATCACCTCATATATAGATGAGAGGTGATGGCCGATTGAAACAACACACAATCGATCTATCAATCTATCACTTTTTACCTTTACCATTTCCTTCTCTCTCGCTTTTTCTTTTTCTCGTTCTTTGTTATTCTTCCTATCGTAGGGAAGCGAATCTTGAGGCCCTAGGGGCGACTACTTCGATCTAGGCCAACACATAGTCATATTGCCTTGACGGGGTCCTTCACGTGTGGGGATTTAGGTCTCCAAAAGACCCCACCATTGTGTCTTGCATATCCCGCTCCCATTGGGGCTCCTCCGGTGGCATATCTTGCATACCACGCTCGACGCTGGGGGTACATGGGGACGTGTTCATGTATGAACACACTCTTGAACATGTCCATATAATTATCATGATGCAACAACATCTCCTCAAGAAGAAAGAGTTTACTCTTAGTAACCCTCCCTCTTTAATCACTACATCCAAGTCAACAAGGAGCTCCATGTGGGCAAACTTCCGCTACTTGTGATAGGCTTTGGGATTTCCCTGAAGAGGAAGGGTGATGCAGTATAGTAGCAGATAGTATTTCCCTCAATTAATAACCAAGGTTATCGAACCATTAGGAGACACCACACAAAAAGGATAAACGATACCTGCACACACACAAAGCAAATACTTGCTCCCACCGCGGGCAAGAGGGTTGTCAATCCCCTTGTACTCGTTATTTGCAAGGATTAAATCTGATTGTGGTAGATAGATAAAATAAAAAGGGAAATAAAAGTAAATAAATCACAACAAGTATCTTTTAGGGTTTAGTTAATATAAATTGAATGGACCCGGGGGCCATAGTGTTCACTAGAGGCATCTCTCTCATGAGCATAGTAACGGTGGGTAAACAAAATATTGTTGGGCAATTGATAGAATAGTGCATAGTTATGATGATTCATCATGGCATGATCAGTATGTGTAGGCATTACGTCTGCGACAAGTAGACCGTTAATCTTACTAAATCTACTACTATTACTTCACCCCTCGACCGCTATCCAACATGCATCTTAAGGTATTAAGTTCATAACAAACAAACTAATGCTTGGAACATGATGACATAATATAGATAAAGCAAGACCAAATAATATGTTCGAGCCCCATTGTTTTACCCTTAGTAGTAACAATACAAATACGTGCCTTGCAACTCCTCCTATCACAAAGTAAGGACGCCACAAGATTGAACCTACTACGAAGAACCTCTCTCGCTGAACATAAATCAATCTGATAGGCCAAAAGAAGAGAGAGAAGTCATCTAGCTACTAGCTATGGACCCATAGGTCTGTGGTGAACTACTCACGCATCATCGGAGGGCAGCAAGGATGATGTAGACGCCCTTTGTGATCGATTCCCCCTCTCGCAGAGTACCGAAAAAGGCCTCCATATGGCGTCGCGGAAGAATAGAAACCTGCGGCGGCGAAAAAGTGTTTCGGGTGGCTCTCTATTGGTTTCCCAATTTTAGAGAATTTATAGAGGTGGAATTAGGTCAGACAGAGCCCCATGGGGCCCACAAGGTAACAAGGTGCGCCTACCCCACTGGGCGCGCCCTATTTCCTTGTCGTCTCCTCAATTGCCATCTAGTCTCCTCTCAAAGCTTCTAGGGTCTCTCTTGTCCAGAAAAAATCATCAAAAAGTTTCGTAGCGTTTGGACTTCAAAACCCTTCGGTGACCCCAAAACGCTTCCGGTTCCTCTCGAAACTATTTCGAATATTAATGAAACTATTTCATAAATACTTCCTCATTACTCATGTCCTACTAATACTCGTTATATCATGATTACCTTAAGCTTGTGACCATGTAGGTTCTATAAAACATAGACATGAAGAAAACCCCTTTTGTTCAATGACCGATAGCGGAACCATGAACATCCATATCGATCCCTATGAATACACAAATGATATTCGAGTAAACCTTTTGTGACACTCAAAAATTCTTGTTTGGTTTTCAACAAAAACTTTGTTGAATTTGAAGAAGGTCATTTAAATTCTTCCAAAAACCTCTCCCTCAAAACTTCTTCCTTGGCAAGGATTTTATTTTTGATATGTTCTTCAACTCTGGTGTTTGGTTATTAAAAACCTTTCTTCTGATTGTCCCCTTCTCAAATCTATTTTTGGGATTTATTTTCTTTTAAAGAAACCCTAGGAGTTTTGGGACTTCTCTTATATTGAAACCATCCATGATTTTACCATGCCTCATGTGGTAAATCTTCCCAAAACCCCTCCTTCCACTTGGGGCAACCCAAACATTCTGTTCCTACAAGACCAACCCATGTTTGGATTTTATTTCATTTAATTTTTCTCCCAAAACTATTCTGTCATTTATTTTGAGCCTAGGTGATTTTCAAAGCAAGTACCTAATTCCTTTAGAGTTTTGAACTCAAACCAACTCCTCTGGATAGTCTTTAGCACCCACAACCTAGATCCATCAAGATCCACTCTTCCACTTTTCAAAATTTTCAAGTTTCAACCTCTGCAAGTTTGGACCAGATTTGTCAAATTTGGTGAAATTCATATCTTCTCTTCTCCAAAAATTCTACCAAAATTCAGGCAGCCCCTAGATGCAGTGAGAGGCCACCCCACCAAAAATCAGCTCAAGGAAAATTCCCCACATGCCAAAATCATTTTGTCGAACACCTGGCCGGCATTGTTCCTGTGCATTTTCAGAAAGTTCAGAGATTCAGAGTTTTCTTCAGTGTCGTTTTCGTCATTGACTTGTCACCGATCACCCGTCGCCTGGCGCGTTCACGCCTGACGCCCTTCTCCTGGATGAGCACCGCCGCCCTCTTGGATGGGTGCAGTGTCGGTGGCGGCGAGCATCGCCAACGCCGGCAGCCTCTGCGGTGGCAGAGCCACCCGTGGCGGCGCCGAGAGCTCAGGCTACCGCTACGCCGTTCTGCGCCGCCCAATGCTCCTTGCCCTCCGTGGCCTCGCAAGACGCCAACAAGACCTCAGCACTGCCGCCATGGCCCGGCAAGCATGGCGCGCTTCTGCCGCCGACGGGCTCAAGGCCCGCCTGCTCCATCGAACCCACCCAGAGCACCTAGTCCGAACTCGTTTAGCGCCTAAACGGAACCAGTGGGACTCCACGTTGACGCCCAACGCCCTAAACACCCCGACCAAGCTCTGCGCCGCCGTAACCATCGCCGGAGATCTCCGTTCACGGCCACCGCCTCGGATCCCATATAAAAGGAAGCCCCGAACTCGTTCTCGAGCACGCACCACCACTGCACCTCACCAACACCCCGTCAGGCCACTAGGAGGACCTCGAGGAGGTCTCCTCCCCCAACTCCGGCCGCCCCGATCCGCCTCGGCCACCATCTCGATCCACTCCGGTGAGGCCTTCCCCGACGCCCAAACCTCGTCAGTAACCTCCTCGAGCACCCAGTGAGCTAACCCAAGATTCGATTTGACCTTCGTAGCCCTCCCCGACGAGATCCAACTCCACCCGAGCCGTCCCGGGAGCTGTGGCATGCGTCGACGTAGTGCTCGCCGGGCGACCACCACCACCACTCACCGATCACGGAAGGTCGCGCTGAGCACGTAGGTAACGCCCGATCCTCGCCGTGGATCGCCGCCGCGACCACCCGCAGCTCTCGGGCGCCGACGAGCTCGCTTTCCCCGCTTGAAAATTCAAACTGACAGGTGGGACCTCCCGTCGACCTCTCTCGTTTTTTTTTCCGAACTGCTTTCAAAACGTATTCGGCAAATACGCTTTCACCAAGCATTTTTCTGGTCTTTTTCTGCTCAGCCTCGAGAAGTTTCTGCTTCATTACGTAAAGGTCCTCGGATTAAAACCCTTATAACTTTTAAACAGAAAAAGATTTTTGAATGATTCTTTTTCTGTCCTCTTTAAAATTTTGTCTAGTTTTTTATAAAATTTATTTGAAAAATATTTGGAATATTTGTGTGCACCTCACGGTATTTACGATAGTGCATGTATTTCTGTATACCGTAGATACCGGAGGAGGTGACGGAACCGCGAACTTCACCGAGCTAGGCTCCGACTACTCCGAACCAGGCAAGCATGTTTGAACTTTTGATATGATGAGTGTCTTTGGCATGTTTGCATTAAGTAGTTCCATAGCATGTTTATGAGCATCTCGATGAGGGTTATGTTACATGCAAAGTTGAGGCAAGTGAGTTTCGAAAATCTAGAAGTTGTTGGATATGAGTTTGCATGGCCATGAGATGGCATGAAAATGGGTAAGATGGCAGTGTTGTAGCATGCCAGTCTTATGCCAGACCATTTGACCCAGTGTCAACATGAATCAGTCAAGTTCCCGTCCGTTTTCCCTTTCCGCATTCACCACATGTTTTCCGCAAGGGATATGGCTTAGTAAGTTGCAAACCGCTTTCTGGTACACACCAAATCGAGAGGCCGGGATGAGGGTTCCATGGCCCTGGATTAAAGCCTATCATCCGGTCAGGGGGCATGGGTGTTTTCGGTTGGGACCGAGAGGGGGGCACCCCTTAGAGCGCGCGTATATAAATTTGATCCCATTCTATTCGAGATTGTGATCTCCCCGTCTCAAAGTTTTTCTTGAACGTTGTCTAAGGTGATTCCTGGCATCGTAAGGTGGGATGGGTGTGTACTGGTTAGATGTGTTTCTTCCGAAATACCTTAAACGGAACTAGTCCTTCGTGACTACGGAAATCCGTTGGCTGTGGGTAATTTAGTACAAACTCTGCAGAGTCAAAGATCCTTGAAATCATCTTATCCATGTCCAAGTACTGTGTTCATCTTATCTCGTCAAGTGTCAGTCTTGCTGACAGAAACTCCGGAGAACCACATGAGTGTCAAGTCCGGTTAAACGTTTATTCCTATGGATGGACTAACCCGTTTATTATCATGTGTTTAATATTTTTCCATGAGCATTATTCCTGCGAGTTTAACAGATATGAATAATGAATTTAAGCCCTTTCTGCGATGTCGCCAGACGTCCGATCGCGGGCACACCTGTTATTTATTTTGATATAAGCCCTTTCTGCGATGTCGCTCAGACGTCCGACTGTGGCACACCTGTTATTTATTTTGATATAAGTCCTTTCTGCGATGTCTCTCAGACGTCCGACTGTGGCACACTTGTTATTTATTTTGATATAAGCCCTTTCTGCGATGTCGCTCAGACGTCCGACTGTGGCACGCTTGTTATTTTACCTCGGATATAAGCCCTTTCTGTGATGTCGCTCCGACGTCCGACTGTGGCACGTATGTCTATTACTTTCAATATAAGCCCTTTATGTGGTGTCGCTTAGACGCCCGACTGCGGCATGTTTTATTTATTTGTTCACCCTTCGAGGCGTCGCTTCAGACACCCGTCGGGTTTCAGTTATCTTTTGTGGATTTCGGGAGGACTAACGCCTGACTCCCTTATTGCTAAATAATGTCGTGCAAGATCCTCATTTGAATGTACATTACTAATTGCTCTTGACGCATTCATGCATGCATTTGTTATATCTTATGTCCGAACTGTCTTAAGTAGTACTTTCAAAGTACTCACCGGCTTGTTAATTTGGCCAAATGTCGACGAAGGCGATCTCATGGATGAAGAGTTCAATAGCGAGCCCGACGCCTAGAGGAGTCCGGTCGGTCTCGTGCGACCACCGGATTTGGTCATCATGTTATATCCGCTTCCGCTACCCAAATAAATTCATCGAGCCTCACCTCGACGCTCGATGAGCCGCCAGTATAGGAGTCATATTATCCACTCCACTGTGTTATTCCACCACCACTTTACCTCGAGTCAGTAGTATGCTACCACACCATTGTGTCATATCCGCCATTATGTATAATTATTGGCGTGCTTGTAATAAATGGTTGAGCATCCCAGCTCGACCCTGTAATATATTCTAATGCTACTGGCTTATTGTATCAAGATTTTGTCTACCCGGTCGAGGAAATTTTCCTCGTCTTTGGACTCAAAAGGTCGGTTTCTCAATAAGCATTTTATTGGAAAACCGGTCGTGACAAGCTTGGTACCAGAGCCAGCTGATCAGAGAAGCCACTAGGTGCGATCGCTAATCGGTTATTAGCATAATAGAGCTAATTCATATTTTTGCAAATGTAGTCATTTTCGACACCAACATAAATTTATGATCCGACCACTCAGAATTTTTGCCTACTTTTGTAGATGGCTGGCAACGATCGCGAATCTCGAGATGTTCGCCAACATGCCCGATGGGTTCGTCAAGCTTCTCTCCTTCATCGTCCAGTGTCGCGATGGGGCCATCTATGCGCCCAGTCTTCACACTCTACCAAAGCACAAGGTCAACGACAGTCGACCATGCACCAAAGTCATGTGCAATTCAAGGGAGGGTGTGTTGAGTTACGCCGCTTCCGGTTCTTGGGGAGAGCCATGCCTACAAGCATGCGATGCAGATGGCAGCCCGTGAGGCGATAGCTCGTCTCAGGGATGTCCTTCCTTCGATGAAGACTCGTCGTTACCGCTACATTCCATGCCACGTGCCATACACCTGCCACTACGCGTTCTCTTGCCCCAGAGGAGAACGAGACGAGGCTTTTGAGATGCTTATCGAGTATCTCCGGGCTCTGGAGGCAGCCTTTGACAACCTGGTGGACGACCTTGTGGCTGCCCGCATGGACTCAGTTCATGGCTGTGCCGCCAACCGAAGGGAGCTCCTGCGCACCGCACCACCACTGACTTTCGTCACGTCATCGGCATCTTTTGCACCTACTACTCGTCGCCTGCCTACCACTGAGGAGTTCAACCAAGTCATCGCGCCTACTCCAGTTCGTTCTGCACCACCCCTTGCGCCCGCTCATGTTCGTGTTGTTCCAAGATAGGGCGCCCGCTCCATCAACTCAGCGCAGCGCTTCACGCCTGGAGCCTATTAGCGAGGAGGAGGTTGAGTCCCCGCCATCAAGCGCCTCACCGCCGAGAGGCCAAGGGAAATCCTTGCCATCTCCGATCGAGTACGCTTAGCCGCCATGCGATGTACCGACTTATGCGATATGTTTATATGTACATAGGTTGTGAGGAGTAGCTTGCTTATGCATCATGTAGGAACTGGGGAAGTGCACTAGCCTAAATAACATGTCAGGATTATGTAAGCATATCCTGAGTGATGTATTGTATAATTACTGCTTGCGTGTAAGATATGAATGAGCAGTCCTTCTCCGTGCACAAACGTTTATTCTCTTGAAAAATCTTGGAGCATTTAAAATTCCCCGTCTTCATAAATTTATTGACTTTTGCGACTCAATTTCTTTTCTTATGAGTTTTACAAAATATATCCCCAGAGTGAAAAATGTCTCATCCTTGGACGCGCTCCATGCCAACTCCGCCAGAGCAAAATTATGGCACACAACCAAGCAACAATTTCACACAGGGGCAGTCAAGTCAACAGGACAGTGAAACAACACTTTCCCAAATGTGTCGTCTTTATGAGCAAAGTCAGCAACAACATCAGGAAATGATGAACCAAGTCATCAATATGGGAAATCACCGTGGACAGTATTAGCAGCAATCCAAGTTATCTGAGCTACAGAAGACGCGTCCCCAAACATTTTCTCATACTGACAAACCTCTTGAGGCCGATGACTGGCTTCGAGACATCGAAAGAAAATTAATTATTGCACAGTGTTCAGATCTTGAGAAAGTGCTATATGCACCACACTATCTCACTGGAGCAGCTGCATCGTGGTGGGAAAATTTCCTACACATGCACCCCAACGAAAATAATATAACACAGGAGGAGTTCAAAGAAGGTTTTCGTGGGGCACATATTCCTAAAAGTCTTATGAAGATCAAGAAGAGAGAATTTGATGACCTCAAACAAAGGATCATGACGGTGTCAGAATACAACGGTCAGTTTACTCTGTTGTCTCGCTACGCCAACGAGGAGCGTATGTCTGAAAGCAAGAAGATGGAAAAATTCCTAGACGGTTACGGCGCCCGCGCTTAAATGCCAGCTGGTTGTGCACACCTTCCCAGATTTTAAACACTGGTGGATAAGGCCATTACCTTGGAAAATGAGAGACGAAGCTTGGAGGATTTCCGCAAGCGAAAAAGGGACCAGACTAATCATGCTCGCAACCACCGAAGCAAGACATATTTTCAGAAAGGTGGGACACACAAACCCACGACAAACGTCTCACACCCAATCAAGAATTTCCATGCAAGGGACAATGAGTTCACATACCGCCCATGCCTTACTTGCTACGCTTGTGGAGAAGAAGGGCACTATGCCAAGCAGTGCCCCAAGCCAAGGAACTCGACCCCAAAGCCGAACAACGGTGGCAATAATTCGGCGCCAAAGCGCAACAATTTCAACCCCAATAACAACCACGGAAGGGTCATCTGAACCACGTGACCAAAGAGGAAGCACAGAATGCCCCGGATATCGTACTCGATGCGTTCTCGTCAACACAATACCTGCCATGGTTTTGTTTGATTCGAGCTTCCACTCATTCATTTCGAAAAGGTTTGCCTTGCAAAATAATTTTTCGATGCTTCCCTTGGAAAAATCCATGATCGTCAAGTCCCCTGGGATTAAGCAAGTTACCCAGAGTTATTGCCAAGGTGTGGTTATTGATTTTGAAGAGTTGAAGTTTCACGCCAACCTTATTGTATTGGAAAATAAAGGACTGGATGTTATCTTAGGGATGGATTTGTTAACCACCAACAAAGGTTTTATTGACTGCTTCAACCGGACCGTAATTCTCACCCACCACCATGGGAAGACAATAAAAGTTTCAGCCAAAGAAAGAAAAATATCCCGGCAACCGAGATTGAACAAGGTGGATATTTCTGAATTAAGCAAGGTTCCAGTAGTGTGTGAATTTCGCACGTATTTCCGAAGAACTACCGGGCATGCCACTGCATCGAGAGATAGAATTCAGCATTGAGCTAGCACCCGGAACCGCCCCCATTTACAAGAAACCATACATAATGGCACCATCTGAATTGGTAGAGTTGAAGAAGCAAATAAAAGAATTACTGGACAAAGGATATATTCGAGCCAGCTCCTCACCTTGGGGTTCACCAATTTTATTTGCCAAGAAAAAGGATGGGACACTCAGATTGTGCATAGACTATCGAGCACTTAACATGGTCACAATCAAAAATAAAATACCCAATGCCAAGGATAAATGATTTATTTGATCAGCTCGCTCAGGCCAAGGTCTTCTCAAAAATTGACTTAAGGTCAGGATACCATCAATTAAAAGTACGGACAGAGGATATCCCCAAGACAGCCTTCACCTCCGTGACACGGACTGTATGAGTTCACAAGAATGCCGTTTGGACTAACAACGCTTCTGCATATTTTGTTCACCTCATGAACAAAATATTTATGAAGTTTATGGACAAGTTTGTTGTAGTATTCATCGATGATATCCTGATATACTCCAAGACACCAGAAGAGCACGCTGAACATCTCCGAATCGTACTAGGAGAACTAAGGAAACATCAATTGTACGCTAAATTCAGCAAGTGTGAATTTTGGCTAAGGCAGGTAGGTTTTCTGGGCCACGTACTGACCCAAGAAGGTATTGCCATAGACCCGGAAAAAGTCAAGGACGTACTTGGCTGGAACCCACCAGCTAGCGTAACAGACGTACGAAGTTTCTTGGGAATGGAAGGATACTACCGAAGATTTATTGAAGGATTCTTCACCATAGCAAAGCCAATGATGCAGCTACTCAAGAAAGACAAGAAGTTTGAATGGACGGAAGCTTGCGAGAAAAGTTTCCAAGAACTAAAAAGGAAATTAACGACATCACCAGTATTAATTGTGCCAGACATACACAAGAATTTTGAGGTGTATTGTGACGCATCCCTAAGGGCCCTCGGATGAGTGTTGATGCAAGAAGGCAAGGTAGTCGCGTATGTTTCCGCACAACTTCGCAAGCATGAGGAAAATTATCCTACTCATGACCTGGAGTTAGCAGCAGTTATTCATGCACTCAAGGAATGGAGACACTTTTTACTTGGGAATCGTTGTGAAATATACACGGACCATAAGAGCCTCAAGTATATCTTCACACAACCGGAACTGAATTTACGGCAACGACGCTGGTTGGAATTAGTGAAGGATTATGATGTTGGAATCCACTACCATCCAGGAAAAGCAAATGTAGAGGCAGATGCTTTAAGTCGAAACCCCAGTCCGAACAACGACAGCTTACCAAACCTGAGACCTGAATTTTGGCAGGAGTTTGCTAAGCTCAACTTGATGGTGGTCACCGAAGGCAGTGTGTCAAATTTAGAAATACAGCCTACCCTGATAGGAAAGGTTAAAGAGGCTCGGCATGGACACCCCAAAGCATTGAAGGCATTAAACGGAAAGTGAGTTTGGGCAAGGCCTCGAATTAGATTATCGACGGCGGGGAATATTGTGGTACGGAAGTAGACTTTGCGTGACGTATCGAGGACCTTAAACAAGAAATCTTAGCTGAAGGCCACACCGCCCGTATTCAATCCATCCCGAGGAACAAAAATGTACAAGGATATTCAGGAAAATTTTGGTGGCACGGTGCGAAAAAGGGACATAGCCACGTTCATCGCATGTTGTGACTCTTGTCAACGCATCAAGGCCGAGCACCAGAAACCGGCCGGACTTTTACAACCAAATAAAATACCCGAGTGGAAATGGGACGAGATTGGAATGGATTTTATTGTTGGGCTACGTCGGTCACGGCACGGAAATGATGCCATATGGGTTATCACAGATAGACTGACTAAGGTGGCACACTTCATCCCCGTGAAGACAACCCACACCACTCAGAAGCTTGCCAGGCTTTATCTCTCCCGTATCGTCTGCTTACATGGAGTTCCAAAGACAATAATATCAGACGGAGGCACTCAATTTATCTCCGATTTTGGGATCACTTACAACAAGCTCACGGGAACTCAACTGGCGTTTAGTACCGCATACCACCCCTGCATCGATGGACAAACCGAGCAACGTAAACCAAATTCTAGAAGACATGCTAAGAGCATGTGTCCTCACCTATGGAACCAGCTTGGGAAGAAAGCTTGCCTTACGCAGAGTTCGCATACAACAACAATTACCAAGCCAGCTGCAAATGGCACCATTTGAAGCTTTGTACGAAATAAGATGTCGCACTCGCTAAATTGGTCGAACCGGAGACAGCCATATCTTCGCCCGCACATGCTCAAGGAGGCTGAAGATAAAGTTAAAGTAATTAGGGATCGAATCAAGACAGCCCAAAAGTCGATGTAAGAGTTATTACGATCAAAAACATCGAAGTCAGTTTTGAACCCGGTGAGTTTGTATACCTACGAGTATCTCCTCTGGGTGGCCTACAACGATTCAATAATAATCGAAAGCTAGCACCAAGATTCATCGGACCATTACGTATAGTGGCGGAGAGGCACGGTAGCCTACCAGCTAAACTTACAGAAGAATTATCCGATGTCCACGACGTGTTCCACGTCTCGCAGCTTGAGGAAGTGCGTAAGCAACCCAGAGAAGCAGGTATCCCATGAAAGTATTGACGTGCAGCTAGACCTCACCTATCGGGAGCATCCAATAAAAATCTTGGAGGAGTCTGAAAGGAGGACCCGACAGAAAACCATCAAGTTTTTCAGAGTTCAATGGAGCAATCACACCGAGAGTGAAGCCACTTGGGAAAGGGAGGATTTTCTTCGGACAGAGCACCCACACTTATTTAAGGATCAGCTGAAATCTCGGGGATGAGATTTTTCCTAAGGGGGTAGGTGTTGTGACACTCAAAAATTCTTGTTTGGTTTTCAACAAAAACTTTGTTGGATTTGAAGAAGGTCATTTAAATTCTTCCAAAAACCTCTCCCTCAAAACTTCTTCCTTGGCAAGGATTTTATTTTTGATATCTTCTTCAACTCTGGTGTTTGGTTATTAAAAACCTTTCTTCTGATTGTCCCCTTCTCAAATCTATTTTTGGGATTTATTTTCTTTTAAAGAAACCCTAGGAGTTTTGGGACTTCTCT
Source organism: Aegilops bicornis (assembly GCA_021605145.1). NCBI lineage: Eukaryota > Viridiplantae > Streptophyta > Magnoliopsida > Poales > Poaceae > Aegilops > Aegilops bicornis. The sequence continues at coordinate 89,377,535 of CM038672.1, forward strand.
TATATTGAAACCATCCATGATTTTACCATGCCTCATGTGGTAAATCTTCCCAAAACCCCTCCTTCCACTTGGGGCAACCCAAACATTCTGTTCCTACAAGACCAACCCATGTTTGGATTTTATTTCATTTAATTTTTCTCCGAAAACTATTTTGTCATTTATTTTGAGCCTAGGTGATTTTCAAAGCAAGTACCTAATTCCTTTTGAGTTTTCAACTCAAACCAACTCCTCTGGATAGTCTTTAGCACCCACAACCTAGATCCATCAAGATCCACTCTTCCTCTTTTCAAAATTTTCAAGTTTCAACCTCTGCAAGTTTGGACCAGATATGTCAAATTTGGTGAAATTCATATCTTTTCTTCTCCAAAAATTCTACCAAAATTCAGGCAGCCCCCAGATGCAGTGAAAGGCCACCCCACCAAAAATCAGCTCAAGGAAAATTCCCCACATGACAAAATCATTTCGTCGAACACACAGCGGCATTGTTCCTGTGCATTTTCGTAAAGTTCGAGATTCAGAATTTTCTTCTTGTCGCTTTCCTCGGTGACTTGTCACCGATCACCAGGCGCTCGGGCGCATTAAGACGGCCCTTCTCCTGGCGAGCACCGCCGCCCTCTTGGACGGGTGCAGTGTCGGTGGCAGCGCCATCGCCAACGCCGGCAGCCTCTGCGGTGGCAGAGCCACCCGTGGCGGCCGAGAGCTGCTCCAGCTCGCCGCTTCTCGCCGCCAATGCTCCCTTGCCCTCCACAGGCTCGCGCGCCAAAGACCTTGCAGACTGCTGCGTGGCCCGGCAAGCATGTGGCGCCCTCTGCCGCCGACGGGCTCAAGGCCGCCTGCTCCGAACCCACCGAGAGCACCTAATCCGAACTTCGTTTAGCGCCTAAACGGAACCAGTGGGACTCCACGTTGACGCCCAACGCCCTAAACACCCCGACCAAGCTCCGCGCGGCCGTAACCATCACCGAAGATCTCCGTTCACGGCCACCGCCTCAGATCGCCTATAAAAGGAAGCCCCGAACTCATTCTCGAGCACGCACCACCACTACACCTCACCAACACCCCGTCAGGCCACTAGGAGGACCTTGAGGAGGTCTCCTCCCCCAATTCCGGCCGCCCCGATCCGCATCGGCCACCATCTCGATCCACTCCGGTGAGGCCTTCCCCGATGCCCAAACCTTGTCAGTAACCTCCTCGAGCACCCAGTGAGCTAACCCAAGATTCGATTTGACCTTCGCAGCCCTCCCCGACAAGATCCAACTCCACCCGAGCCCGTCCACGGAGCTGTGAGTCATTGGACGTAGTGCTCGCCGGCGACCACCACCACCACTCACCGACGCGGAAGGTCACGCTGAGCACGTAGGTAACGCCCGATCCCCCTGCCTCGCCGTGGATCACCGCCGGCGACCACCGCAGCTCTCGGGCGCCGACGAGCTCTGCTTTCCCCGTTTGAAAATTCAAACCTGATAGGTGGGACCCGCCCGTCAGCCTCTCTGTTCTTTTTTTGTTCAAACCGTTTTCTGAAAACGTATTCGGGCAAATACGCTTTCAGTCTGAAGCGTTTTTCTGGTCTTTTCTGTTCAGCCCCCTGAGAAGTTTCTGTTTCATTACAGAAAGGTCCCTGGATTAAAACCCTTATAACTTTTAAACAACAAAGGATTTTTGAATGATTCTTTTTCTGTCCTCTTTAAAATTTTGTCTAGTTTTTTATCAAATTTATTTGAAAAATATTTGGAATATTTTTGTGCACCTCACGGTATTTACGATAGTGTGTGTATTTCTGTATACCATAGATACCGGAGGAGGTGACGGAACCGCAAACTTCACCGAGCTAGGCTCCGACTACTCCAAACCAGGCAAGCATGTTTGAAATTTTGATATGATGAGTGTCTTTGGAATGTTTGCATTAAGTAGTTTCGTAGCATGTTTATGAGCATCTCGATGAGGGTTATGTTACATGCAAAGTTGAGGCAAGTGAGTTTCGAAAATCCATAAGTTTTTGGATATGAGTTTGCATGGCCATGATGATGGCATGAAAATGGGTAAGATGGCAGTGTTGTAGCATGCCAGTCTTATGCCAGACCATTTGACCCAGTGTCAACATGAATCAGTCAAGTTCCCGTCCGTTTTCCCTTTCCGTACTACCACATGTTTTCCGCAAGGGATATGGCTTATGGGTGTGTACTGGTTAGATGTGTTTCTTCCGAAATACCGTAAACGGAACTAGTCCTTCGTGACTACGGAAATCCGTTGGCTGTGGGTAATTTAGTACAAACTCTGCAGAGTCAATAATCCTTGAAATCATCTTATCCATGTCCAAGCATCGTGTTCATCTTATCTGCGTCAAGTGTCGGTCTTGGTGATGAAACTCGGAGAACCACATGAGTGTCAAGTCCGGTTAAATGTTTATTCCTATGGATGGACTAACCCGTTTATTATCATGTGTTGAATATTTTTCCATGAGCATTATTCCTGCGAGTTTAACAAATATGAATAATGAATTTAAGCCCTTTCTGCGATGTCGCTCAGACGTCCGACTGTGGCACACCTGTTATTTATTTTGATATAAGCCCTTTCTGCGATGTTGCTCAGACGTCCGACTGTGGCACACCTGTTATTTATTTTGATATAAGCCCTTTCTGCGATGTCGCTCAGACGTCCGACTGTGGCACACCTGTTATTTATTTTGATATAAGCCCTTTCTGCGATGTCGCTCAGACGTCCGACTGTGGCGTACTTGTTATTTATTTTGATATAATCCCTTTCTGCGATGTCGCTCAGACGTCTGACTGTGGCACGCTTGTTATTTTACCTCGGATATAAGCCCTTTCTGTGATGTCGCTCCGACGTCTGACTGTGGCACATATGTCTATTACTTTCAATATAAGCCCTTTATGTGGTGTCGCTTAGACGCCTCGATCATGACATGTTTTATTTATTTGTTCACCCTTGAGGCGTCCGCTTGCATAATTCGCCGGGTTTCGATTATCTTTTGTGGATTTCGGGAGGACTAACGCCTGACTCCCTTATTGCTAAATGATGCCATGCAAGATCCTCATTTGAATGTACATTACTAATTGCTCTTGACGCATTCATGCATGCATTTGTTATATCTTATGTCCGAACTGTCTTGCGAGTACTTTCAAAGTACTCACCTGGCTTGTTAATTTGGCGGAATCTTGTGAAGGCGATCTCATGGATGAAGAGTTCAATAGCGAGTCCGACGCCTAGAGGAGTCCCAGTCAGTCTCGTGCGACCCTGGACTTGGTCACCTTGTTATATCCGCTTCCGCTACCCAAATAAATTCATCGAGCCTCACCTCGACGCTCGATGAGCCGCCAGTATAGGAGTCATATTATCCACTCCACTGTATTATTCCACCACCACTTTACCTCGAGTCAGTAGTATGCCACCACACCATTGTGTCATATCCGCCATTATGTATAATTATTGGCGTGCTTGTAATAAATGGTTGAGCATCCCAGCTCGACCCTGTAATATATTCTAATGCTACTGGCTTATTGTATCAAGATTTTGTCTACCAGTCAGGAGGAAATTTTCCTCGTACTGGACTCAAAAGGTCGGTTTCTCAATAAGCATTTTATTGGAAAACCGGTCGTGGCACCTTTGGTTATTGATACGTCTCCAACGTATCTATAATTTTTTGATTGTTCCATGTTGTTATGTTATCAATCTTGGATGTTTTATATTCATTTTATAGCAACTTTATATCATTTTTTGGGACTAACCTATTGACATAGTGCCCAATGCCAGTTGTTGTTTTTTGCTTGTTTCTTACTTCGCAGAATATCCATATGAAACAAAGTCCAAATGCAGCAAAACTTTTTGGAGATTTTTTCTGCCCAGAAGGCACCCTGGAGGCTAAGGAGGTGCACTAGAGGAGGCCGGGGGGGGGGGGGACTAGGCACCACTGGAGGCTTTTCCACCGCCTCTCAGCTCTATAAATACCCAAATATTCCAGAAACCCTAGGGGAGTCAAGAGATCAGAGTTCCCACCGCCGCAAGTTCCAGAACCACGAGATCCAATCTAGAGGCCTTTTCCGACACCTTGCCGGAGGGGTCAACGATGACGGAGGGGTTCTTCGTCATCACCCTTGCCCCTCCGATGATGCGTGAGTAGTTTACCATAGACATACGGGTCCATAGGCAGTAGTTAGATGGCTTCTTCTCTATTTTTGATCTCCAATACAATGTTCTCCTTAATGTTCTTGGAGATTTATTTGATGTAACTCTTTTTTTGCAGTGTGTTTGTTGGGATCCGGTTAATTGTGAGTTTATGATCAGATCTATCTATGAATATTATTTGAGTCTTTGTTGCACTACTAGAGAAAACCCCAGTAGTAGCGCGGGTTTTGAGGCTATCAGTAGCGCGGGCAGCCGTGCTACTAATACGGCGCTACAGCTAACTGTTAGTAGTAGCGCGGTCTGTACCCACACTGCTACTATTGACTATATCAGCAACGCTTTTCCGGAAGGCGCTACTATTAATTAGCTGTAGCGGTTTCCTAGCCCCGCCATCGCTATATCTTTCATCACCCCCCGCTTCCTACCCTGTTTCAGTTTCAATAAACTACAATTTCCAGATAGTGGGTACTAGTAGATATCAGTTTCACAAAGCATTATAGGTACTAGGTAGTACTCCCACCGTTCCAAATTACTCGTCGTGGTTTTAGTTGAAATTTGAACTAAAACCACGACGAGTAATTTGGAACGGAGGGAGTACTAGATAACAATTTCATATATAGTCAACATGCATCCTCAAGTAGTACTAGGTGATATCGACGATGATCATCGTATGTAGTTCTAGATGATATCACGACGATCATCATATGTAGTTCTACATGATATTGACGACGATCATCATATGTAGTTGTAGATGATATAGGCACACGCACATATGTAGTTCTAGATGATATCGACGACGATCATCATCCTCAAGCCTGGGCGGTGGGTGTTCCTGATAGTAATTAGGATGGCCTGTCCAACATGAAGATTCTTGCCAACGAGGAATCTCTTCCACCCAACCGAGTTTAAGTGTGTGCGACCGTCCGTGTCCATGCGATAAGTATAGGTGGTGACAGAGCCCCTTGTGGTAAGGCGTAGTCCAGCTGAGCCTTCTTCATCAAGCTCGATACCACAACTCACAGATAGGCTCTTTGGCAATTTCTGAATAAGTAAAACATATCAATTAATAAATAGCCTCGCACATACTCTTGCAAATATATTTCTACTAAGTATAGATTTCTACACTATCAAAAGACACAGTACTACACATTTGTACTAAGCATGGATTCTACTAATAAGTATATATGGATAATCTACACTATTAATAGTTCCTTGGATTCTACACTAATAAGCATGTGATCGGACTCTACACTAAATCATATCATCGACTAGATTCCACACAGCATATCATTGGAATCTACACTAAGCATATCATCGGATAATTTGCATTTGTAAGTATAACATACCATATCATGCCGATCGACAATGGTACTTGTCAGGCGGGTCACGAATGGCACCCCGACAAAGTCATCACGTGGCAGAATTATGTCCCATAGGTTGCACACCTCCTCCTCGACCAGCCTCATTCTTTGAGCTACGATGGCTTCATGAAGTGGGTCCTCATCATCTTCATTGAGTGGGTCCTTGAGGGAGTCCTGGATTAGGGGGTGTCCGTATAGCCGAACTATAACCTTCGGCCGGACTCCTGGACTATGAAGATACAAGATTGAAGACTTCGTCCCGTGTCCGGATGGGACTTTCCTTGGCGTGGAAGGCAAGCTTGGTGATACGGATATGTAGACCTCCTCCTTGTAACCGACTCTGTGTAACCCTAGCCCTCTCCGGTGTCTATATAAACCGGAGGGTTTTAGTCCGTAGGACGAGCAACAATCATACCATAGGCTAGCTTCTAGGGTTTAGCCTCTCTGATCTCGTGATAGATCTACTCTTGTACTACCCATATCATCAATATTAATCAAGCAGGAGTAGGGTTTTACCTCCATCGAGAGGGCCCGAACCTAGGTAAAAACATCGTGCCCTTGTCTCCTGTTACCATCCGCCTAGACGCACAGTTCGGGACCCCCTACCCGAGATCCGCCGGTTTTGACACCGACATTGGTGCTTTTATTGAGAGTTCCGTTGTGCCGTCGCCACCAGGAAGGATGCCTCATCCCGTCTTTAAAGACGACACTGTTGCTAAAGGAGCTTTGGCTATCGGCCAAACTCTCTGGTTAGGCGGTTTTCTTATGAGCGCCTGTTCGGCCGCCGCGCCGACGATGACTTCTCGGGTCATCGAAAGCAATCTTAACATCAACTCGGAACTTGCCGAGCAGTTAGATCTGATGGAGCTCTCTTCCTTAAACGAGCTCTTGGATCGCATCGCCGCCCTGGGAGTCGCTACAGACTACGATCAGATTGGGCCTAAACCCGATCCGAGAGAGATTAACTCTCCCCAGGTCACCCATCATGTTGCAGTGGTGGAGGAACAATGCGGCAAGCCTTCACCTATCTTAAGGACTAGTTATGTCCGGATTCCCGATCCCTCCAAGCTGGATACCCGCAGAGGGGAGGACGTCACTCAAGCCCTGAACCTAAAGTCAGGCAGCGAGCTAGATTCATTGGACAACATCCAAGAACCCAAGCTTCCGAGTTCGGAAACCCCTTGGCCCCTGAGTCTCAGATCGGGCGAGGTTCCAGATTTAATTCCACCCGCCCACCCAAACATAAGCGATCTATCCCAAATCCGGCAAGAGCCCGTAGAAACAGTACACCATTACTGGGCCAGATTCCTCCTGGTCATGAACAGGATAAAGGACTGCCATGAGGAGGATGCGATTTCATTCTTCTGCAATAATTGCACGGACAACGTAATCCTCAACGCCATAAGTCGCTGTGAAATTACACGCTTAGCTGACTTGGCGTCCATGGTACGAAAGTACTGTGCGATGGAAAGCGCCTGGAAAACCGAAATAAAATTTTGGGACAATCCGGCCCTGAATACAACCCCAGTCCGAAATAAAAGGGTGCATTATCGCCAGGCACCTAGGTTAAACACCAAAAAGCAAAACCTCTCTATAGGGCATGGAACCGTACTGGAGGGATGGCTTAGTGGACCCTGTAAAATTCATAGTACAGAGGGAGCCACACCAACTCATAGCCTTAGAGCATGTTGGATACTCCGGCAGGTGGCCAGAAGTGGCGAAGAGCTTCTAACTCTAGAATCCATAGAGTAGCAGCCCAGGGATACCAGTACGGTATTAACAGTGTTCGAGACTTTTGCATCAAATAATATGCGGAAACGAACACTCCGCAGCCTTACCGAAGTCTACCAAGTAGCAATAATAAACCCATGGAGTGACACGGCTATTACATTTAATGCCAGTGATGAACATAAATTCCGAACAGCCCGAGCACCAGCCGCATTGGTCCTCAGTCCAATAGTGGACGGCTTTCGCCTTACCAAGGTACTCATGGACGGTGGCAGCGGATTGAACCTCATTTACGAGGAAACCCTTCAAAAAATGGAAATAGACTGGAGCCGCATTGAGCGAAGCAGCACAACCTTTAGAGGAATAATCCCCAGTCGGGAAGCGTGCTGTACAGGAAAAATCACACTGGATGTGGTGTTCGGCACGCCGGATAATTACAGGTCCGAGGAGGTCACGCCCAAGTGGCCCCTGCTCAGCGATGGATACCACGCTCTATTAGGGCGAGAGGCATTCACAATTTTTCAAGCTATACCCCATTACGGGTACATGAACCTCAAAATGCCCGGGCCCAAGGGAATCATCACTCTTGCTAGTGACCTGGACATAGCACTCCGCGCCGAAAACAAGACAGCTGCACTGGCCCTTGAGGCACTATCCGAAGCCCTAGCGGCCGAGGAACTGATCACAACAAGGCTCCACGGTGAATGTGGACGACGTGATACTTGATAAAAGATCCAACTCCACCTCTTTTAAACCAGCGGACGAAATAGTCAAATTCCAAGTCCATCCAACGGATCCTACAAAAACGGCCTCCATCGGGGTGCAATTAAACCCTGATGTAGACGCCGCACTACGAGAATTCCTACGAAAATTGGGACATTTTTACCGCACCCTTCGGACATGCCAGAATCCCACGCCGGCTGGCCGAGCACAACCTAAACATCCTAAAAGGATTCAAGCCAGTAAAGCAGTCCCTTCGGCGTTTCTCCGAACCTAAGAGACAAGCCATGGGAGAGGAGCTAGCCAAACTCATCGAGGCCGGATTCATCGGAGATATAAAACATCCGGACTGGCTAGCAAACCTGGTGATGGTACCAAATAAGGACAAATCCCGCGCCTATGCGCCGATTTCAAGGACCTCAACAAGGCTTGCCCAAAGGATCCCTTCCCTCCCCGCATCGATCAAATTATCGACGCCTTCTGAGCAGACAGATTCATTGTGTTTCCTCGACGCATACTCCGGCTACCATCAAATTAAGATGGCAGAGCTGCACCAAGCCGCAACGGCATTCATCACCCCATACAGCCCAATTCTGCTTCAACACAATGCCCTTCGGGCTCAAAAACGCCGCCAAGAACATATCAGCGCATGATTCGTATATGTCCGCAAACCGTAACGGCAAAACAGTGGAGGCATACGTAGATGACGCGGTCGTCAAAACCAAGCATGTCGAAACTCTAGTAGACGACTTGAGGCTCACATTCGACAACCTCTGAACATATGACATCAAGCTTAACCGGAAAAATGCGTTTTGGCGCATCACCGGAAAGCTCTTGGGCTTCATTGTATCCGGTAGAGGAATTGAAGCAAACCCAGCCAAGATCCATGCTCTGTCACAATTGGATATCCCAAAGGACCTCAAACAAATACAAAAATTGACCGGATGCGTGGCGGCTCTAAGCCGCCTTATCTCCCGCTTGGGAGAAAAGGCATTACCCTTTATCGCCTCCTCCGGCAAGACCGAACACTTCGAGTGGACGGATGCCGCCTCGGCCGGACTCGAAGAAATAAAAGCCATATTGGCAACAAACCCGGTCCTGGCCGCGCCTAACATCGGCGAACCAATGCTATTATACATCGCGGCAACTCATCAAGTTGTAAGCGCAGTGCTCTTCGTCGAATGAGAAATGGACGGACACAAATTCCCCCTTCAAAAGCCAGTTTACTACGTGTCCACTGTCCTCACTCCATGCAAGTCACGGTACCCGCATTATCAAAAGATAGCGTACGCGGTATTTATGGCATCTCGAAGCTGCGACACTACTTTCAAGAGTGTTCGATAACAGTAGCCTCCGAAGTACCTCTTAACAATATTATAAACAACCGCGACGCGACGGGCCGGATTGCCAAATGGGCCATTGAGCTCCTCCCGTTTGACATAACCTATAAGCCACGACGAGCTATTAAGTCGCAAGTTTTGGCCGACTTCGTTGCTGAATGGACTGATGCCGAACTCCCTAAAGAGTACGACACATATTCCAACTGGATCATGCACTTCGACGGCTCCAAAATGTTGGCTGGTCTGGGGGCTGGCATCGTTCTGACGTCCCCAATAGGAGATACAGTTCAATACGTACTCTAGATAATGTATACGGACTGCAACAACGCAGCCAAATATGAGGCCCTTCTACATGGTCTCCGGATGGCAGTCTCCATGGGCATTCAACGCCTAGAGGTGCGCGGGGATTCGAACCTCGCGATATCCCAAATAAATGGAGACTTTGATGCCAAGGATCAGAAAATGGCAACTTATCGCAACGCCGTCCTAAAAATGTCAGCTCGGTTCGAGGGGCTCGAATTTCACCATATAGCTCGAGAAAACAATCAGGCAGCAGACGTCTTGGCACGCATTGGCACAAAGCGCGATGCCGTCCCCCCCAACATCTTCTTGAAGAGGCTGTTCAAGCCATCCATATTACGGGAAGGGGAATCCGGAAAGAACAGCCCGGACCCAACCGCACTGCCCGACACCGAACATTCTGACACAACGGGAGGCTCGGCCAACGAAGTAACATCTTCAGCCCACGTAATAATGGCAGTCATTGCCTGCGGGATGTAATCCATTCCTAGCCTACCTAACCAGGCAGGAACTTCCCGGGGACCAAAATGAGGCACGCTGCATAGTGCGGCGATCTAAAGCCTATAAAGTCCATGAGGGAGAGCTTTATAAGAAAAGCACCACCGGAGTCCTTCAAAGGTGTATCTCCGAAGAGGAAGGGCGGAATCTTCTGGCTGAAGTCCATGCCGGACTCGGCAGGCACCACGCCGAAGCCCGGGCCCTTGTAAGCAAGGCCTTCTGTATAGGATTTTATTGGCCGACGGCCCGGGCAGATGCTCAGGACTTAGTCCAACGATGTGTCGGTTGCCAGCTCTCTGCTAACCAAAGCATATGCCACCCACCGCCCTCCAAACTATACCCATCACCTGGCCCTTCGCGGTCTAGGGGCTTGACATGGTTGGACCCCTTAAAGGAGGAACCCACAAGCAAAAATACCTACTGGTCATGGTGGATAAGTTCACCAAATGGATAGAAGCCAAGCTCGTTAAGACGGCGAATCCGGACCGGTGATAGACTTCATATCCGGGTCGCATTACCTTTACGGCGTCCCCCACAACATGATCACTGATAACTGCATGAACTTTACGGCCGACGAGGTCAAACTCTGGTGCAAAAACATGGGCATCAAGCTCGACTATGCTTCAGTCTATCACCCAAAAACTAACGGTCAAGTCGAGTGAGCAAATGGTCTAATCATGAGCGGCATCAAACCCAGATTAGTGCGGTCCCTCAAGGAATCTAACACGACCTTTGGGTAGAGGAGCTCGACTGCGGTCTTTGTAGGGGCTGCGGACCACGCCGAATCGCACCACGGGATACACACCATTCTTTATGGTATACGGCGCAGAGGCGGTTCTGCACTGCGACATAATTCATGACTCACCTCGCGTGCGCATGTACGAAGAAAGAGAAGCCGAACTCGATCGGCAGGACAGTTTGGACGCCTTGGAGGAGGAGCGTGACGTGGCAAAAGCCCGTTCCGCATTCTATCAACAGCAGGCTCGAAGATACCAAAGCAGAGGAGAAATGCGGGCCAAAACATACAATGTTGGCGAGTTAGTTCTACGCTCACGGACAAGAAAAGGACAAACTCAAGCCAAAATGGGAAGGTCCCTTTATTATTGACTAAGTCCCGACTATTGAGCGCATCTGCTGCGAGATGCATCGGACAACCGACTCGAGCCGAACCCATGGAACGCAGCCCGTCTCCGAAGATTCTACGCCTAGCGCCAGACTCTGTGTTCGTCTCCTTCCTCTGTCTATTTTTTATACATTAGTTGTCTTATATTTCTCTCCTTCTCCCCCCTTTTTCTCTTATAGCCTTTAAGGGCTCGTTCAAGACATTAACCGACGCGCTATCCGCGCTCATTATACTGGGGCTTCTTTAATGAAGCTTATTTATACGGGCTTCATGCCCAACACATGTGTCATACTTCCGCATGTACCTTTGTTCACCATTATATGCATCGATATGACTTAAGTTTTGGCCAAGCTGGGTTGCCTGGCTCCTGTGCTTACCCCTATGTTCCCGATTGTTCGGCTATGCGGTAAAGGGAAAACCTCTACGATTGTTACTGCCGGGTCAGCCGGATGTGTACCTCAGACTGGGTGAAGCCGAAAGCTAGCGTTCTTAAGGGAATATTCGGTCGGTGAACTAAAGATGATTTCTCACTTGTTTATTTATCCGCCCCCAGATGCTTTTATACTTTTTTAGTAGTCCGGACATGCACTTTAGGGCATGCCTCCTGTGGAAAGGAACACCTAACGGAACTATTCTCCCTGGAAGATGTTTCTTACTAACCATGTAATATAACATAACTAGTTGGGCACTTGTCTGTTCAAGCACTAATGACCCCTACGCCTGGTCTCCACGCATGCCCCGGTTATTACATGACCGAGAGGGTATTCGGACACACTCCGGACTATCAGGTCCCGAGGTTGAAGCGAAAAGGTCCGCCATGACAAACGATCTACAATCCGGCTAGAAGGCATTTTACATGTCATCTTAAATTACATAGTCAATTTGACTGGGTATATTCCTCTTCAATACCATCCAACATGCTGTCAAGTTTACAGTCCTGTTGGGAATATTTGGCGGCCAACTCTACCTGGCCGTACACTAAGCTCACAAGGATCTCCTTCCCATCGGGCCCCACAGGTCCGACCTCGGCCATGTCGTTTGGGCCAGCCTTCGTGTACCGCGTCTTCACCATGGCCCAGGCCTCCCTGGCGCCTTGACGGCAGGCCGATATCTTCCATAATCAGAAACGCCGCCGCGCTCCCTTAAGCCTCTCTGCAAGCTCTCCAAGACCTTCGGGCGTGGAGATAGATGGCCACAAGGCCTGGGCGACGCCTTTCATCACCTGCCGAACTCGTTCGTGCAGTTGTAAGAGCTCGGGAAGAAGGTCACCCGTAGAACCGGGCATTTCCTCTGCAGGACGACCTATGAGCATACCTACAGACATAACTCTGTTAGTCGACTTCCTCGCCGAACTCTTTTTCAAAAGTTCGTTCAAGCAGTCACTAAAAATGCCGCGTCGAAGCCGCCGATTCTCCTTCACGGAGTCCGACAGCTGGGCACGAACATCCTTTAGTTCCTCGCCCAGCTGGGTGTTGGCATCTTGGAGATTATTCTTCTCCTGCCTCACCATCGTAAGCATGCTCTTGCCGGCCTTTAACCGGCGCAAGAGTTGTTGCTTGTCCGATCTACTCCGCGCCATCTGCAATGTTATTGTCAGATTTGCACACACGCCGCACTTCACAACATACTTATCTTTCGAAGCATATATTACCATAGGGGGTCTCCTTGGCCTCCCCTGCCGCGGCTAGTGCGGCCTCAAGTTGGGCTTTGCACTCTTCCAGCTCCTGAGACAGTTGGGTCTTCTTTTCTGTAAGATCCTGCATAACAAATGATCCTTAAATCAGTTATTCTAACTATTTCATGTCTCGGGGGCTACTGACATATATAACCATCAAATTTTCTCACCCGTATGTCTTTCACATACTACTCCGTGGCTCTGGCTAGACCATTTCGAGCGGCACGGAGGTACGCATCTCCCGAATTGAAGGCGTCCAATGCCTCTTGGGAGAAACAAGCGTTGCGAAGAACTGTCCGTGGCGCTTTGTGATTCATGGCACTCTCCACCTCGGAATTGGTGGCGGACAGTCTGTCCGCATCCTCTCGCCGGAGGAGCGCCCGACGACGCCTCATGTTCGCCTCTGCTTCTGGACCTGGCTTTGGAGCCTGGCTGGTGGAGGCGCGATTGGCAATCTCTCCGGATATAGTCCGGCGAGCCCTCTTTTTCCTAAAAAAAAAAGAGAGCACGAGCGTTAGTACGCATCGTAAGAATAATACCTTGGAATAAGGCGGCACGCCTTACTGCTGCGCCGATGCCTTAGCCCAGACTGTGTGTCTCTTTAGCCTGCCCGCCCTCGCGGTCCCTTGATGGCCAGTCGCCGCAGGTTCGGCATTCCGCCTCGAGATCCTCCCCTGCAAAACACCATTGGTATACGGCGATCAATAATAAGCACGGATGGATCATCTTCGGAGTATTAGGAGTTCGGTCTCGATTACTTGTGAGGCGGGGAGCAGTCCAGGATAATCGGCTGTAATAGCCACCAAGGCGTTGTCGATGCTCAGTTGGTAAAATACCCCATCGATCAGCTCCACGGATATGTCCGGATCCTCTTGGGAGGCGGATCGAGGACCGTTCCAGATCCTCGGGTTGTGGAGGAGGGCTGTTTATATCCTTTACGGCCCGGCGCAATTCCTGCGTCGAAATCACAAGATAAGGTACTTGACTATGGGAATATGGAACGGATGGGCAAAAAGAAGTGTCCGCTTACCCAGCTTGGAGGATTGTACATAGAAAATCCGCCCTGAGAATTGACGTGGAGGAATTCCTCCTCTTCTCCCTTGTACAATGCGGACAAGATCTTCGTCAGAGCGGCAACCGATTTCGGCCCCTTGCGGCCGCAGCGGGTGGCATCATCCTCCCCATTGAAATCCCACATGGGGTGGCCACTATACTGAAGCAGCTGCACCCCCCGCATGATGCATGTGGCCATGACCTCGATCATGGTCAGTCCGGAATGATCTAACAACCTTATCCGGCTCATCAGATAAAGAACGTCCTTGTCATTTTCCTTCTGAGGGCTCCGTGGACGCCAGCTCAGGCGCTTCTTCAAGGGAGCACTATCAAACTCAGGGAGGCCGATCCGAACAGATCCAAAGCAGGGGACATCTTCTATATAAAACCATTCTCAAGGCCGGTCTTGGACGCCTTCTTTGGGGTTCGGATAGATATCCGGTCCCGGCGATGCGCCATACTGCTCCGCCCACTTGATATATTGACCCCTTCGAGAACGGGGCACAAGGCAGAACAGCTTCTTCCACAGCGCGAAATGAGCCTCGATGCCCAAAAACAGCTCGCAAAGGGCTACGAAGCCCGCAATATGCAATATGGAGGCAGGCGTAAGGTTGTGCAATTGGAGGCCGTAGAACTCCAGGAGCCCCCGGAGAAACGGATGAATTGGAAATCCGAGCCCTCTTATCAAATAAGGGACAAGGCATACCCGCTCTCCTTTGGAGGGATTGGGGACGCTCTCCGCTTGCTCTCCACCATTATAGGCGGCAAGCCCGACTCGAACCGGGACCATGTAGGCTGGGGGGAGAAACCCCTTGGCTTGGAGCATCACTAGCTCGCTGTGCGGGACGGAGCATCTCTCCCAATCTCCAGGCTGAGGGCTGGGAGGGCGAGAGGAGGAGCTGCGTCGACTGGCCATGATGGAATGGATCTCTGTCGGATGCGCTCTGATGAATGCTCGCGAAGGGAAGACGGTGTGATTTGGATCTAAATCCTCGTCTCTTTAAAAGGAAGCTCATTTACACTGCTAGGGGGGTAAATGTAAAAACACGCTGACTTTTCACATTCGTCTGACACGTGGAAGATGGCCATTATTGGGCGTGGGAGCCAAGGAGCGCAATATTCATGAGAAGATGGACACTATTCAACAGGTACACGGAATTTGGAGAAGAACCCGCCTTGCAATGCCGAAGACAATCTGCGTGCCGGACTCATCGTCATTGAAGCCTGGTTCAGGGGCTACTGAGGGAGTCCTGGATTAGGGGGTGTCCGGATAGCCGAACTATAACCTTCGGCCCGACTCCTGGACTATGAAGATACAAGATTGAAGACTTCGTCCCGTGTCCGGATGGGACTTTCCTTGGCATGGAAGGCAAGCTTGGCGATACGGATATGTAGATCTCCTCCCGTTGCAACCGACTCTATGTAACCCTAGCCCTCTCCGGTGTCTATATAAACCGGAGGGTTTTAGTCCGTAGGACGAACAACAATCATACCATAGGCTAGATTCTAGGGTTTAGCCTCTCTAATCTCATGGTAGATCTACTCTTGTACTGCCCATATCATCAATATTAATCAAGCAGGAGTAGGGTTTTACCTCCATCGAGAGGGCCCGAACCTGGGTAAAAACATCGTGCCCCTTGTCTCCTGTTACCATCCGCCTAGACGCACAGTTCGGGACCCCCTACCCGAGATCCGCCGGTTTTGACACCGACAGTCCTCATTATCTTCATCATCTTTGTCATCTTGATCATCTTCCACCAGGTTGATATAAATGACAGCCAGCTTGGGTCTTTCTGCTTTGAAGGTGTCGGGACCCCGATCCTAAGTCACACCGACCTAGCATGTAACACATCATATCACTTTGCAGCCTCACGCACGGTATTCCCACGGGTGTCGCCTTACCATGGCCCGGACCGCTTATGCCTTCGCTCACGTATATGATAGTGTCGCTAGCATCCATATGATGTAGAACCCGGCCGACATGACTAGTCGTGAACCCAAAGTGGCACTAACCTATGGGGACAGGCATACATGAATCACATCGAACATGTCGGTCATCAACGTATGAATTCGGGCTGTAGCACTGGGCTAACAGGACTCCGGTATCCCGGCTGTAGCAGTGCTAGGCAGGACTCGAATATCCCAGCGACATTTCCCGAAGGACGGACATATAGGAACGAAGTGAAACACATGCCGGCCATCAGCGTTCAAGCGGTAGTCTTTGGGCTAGCGGGACTCCGGTGAACCGGCAGAAGCGGACTACTATCGCTCAGAAGCACGAGACTACATTTCCCCATAAGAGAGGCTACCAAGGATAAACAACTAGGTTGTTGGATCCCACACATAGCAATACAAGTTACACGTACGCATAACATGCAAGTATGTGCTGTACAACATGGCATCACAACATAACACAAACTCATATAGATGAAGGCTCAGAAGAGCCACATAGCTTTAAATACACACAGGGGTCACATGACCCATCATTCAGAGCATACAAGCAACAAGCGGAAGCATTACATGTCCGAGTACGTATAACTACAAAGAAAAAGGCCGAGAAGCCCGACTATCTACAAGACCCTCCCAAGGGTACAAGATCGTAGCTGAGGTAACAAGCTACTGTCAAGTCCAAGCGGAACTATCAAGAAGACCGAAGTCTCCGCTGCAAAAACATAAATAAAGCAACGTGAGTACAAAGGTACTCGCAAGACTTACATCAGATCCTATTATACATGCATTAGTGTCAAGAAGGTAATGTGGGGTTTAGTTGCAGCAAGCCGCCTTTGACTCTGTGGCTATCCTGTTTCTACGACTACCGTAACTTCTTTGAGGTGATATGGCGCTGCAGTCCACTAGTCACCACATCAATACACTACTATGGATTCATCCCCGTCTCCATACGAGAAGGCCATCCATAGCACTCACACTTGTCTTGAGCATTTTTAGAGTATCCACTTCAAGTTGTCTATGTACCACGTAAGCATCCAAGAAGTCCATAACCGAGGACACGGCTATTCGAATAGATCATGATAACCCTGCAGGGGTGTACTTCTTCACACACGCCTCGCCACTTACCGCCATATACACGCCATGTATCTCGGCAACCTTCAAGCGGAAGCTTTGGCGAGGGTGTCGGCCACGACCGACTAACCACACAAGACTCTAGTCCAGTGTTTATCGCCTATTCGGGTTCCATCCGCAAGGAGATCCGGCCGGGTGTCGCCACGGCCCCAAATGATGTGTGCAGGGTTCCCAAGCCCACCTCACGGATGGATCTACGCTTGGTACACCGTGCCACTTGTGCCTAGTCTGTCCCAAGCCCACCGGCCGGGTGCCACTTGGTAGACTACTAACACTACCTACAAACACCATAAACTAGTTGCGACTCACAGACGATGAGGTCAAGTTGGTCAACAAATCGAGAGGGCACTTAAGCATTCCAATGTGTGGTAGTAGCTAGTCATTGGACAACATACACAGTAACTCAAAGGCTTAAGGGCGGTTCCAAAGTGAGACAACCCACCATGTACTCCTACATGGCCTCTCACCGCTACCTTTACCAAATCGTGTTCACACATTTCACTCTCAACATCGTAACATAGAACTGCACTCCAATTCATCCCCAATGAATCGGACTGACACAACTCTAAGCAATAGCAGGCATAGCATGGTAGGAACACAACATGGCTCAATCAACTCCTACACATGCTAGTGGGTTTCGACTATTTATTGTGGCAATGACAGTCATGCAGAGGAATGGGTTCAACTACCGCGGCACAAAGTAGCGTATGAATCGTTGTTGTCCTAATGCAATAAATGAGAGCAGGAGCGAGAGAATAGGATTGTATCGGAATGAACAAGGGGTTTGCTTGCCCGGTAAATCAACAAGGGAGGACTGCTTCACGACAGTGTACTGGAACGGTCTCCTGAGCGGTGACCTATCGAGAAGGAACGGTGCCGACAATCAATACACAATCATATGCAACAATATGATGCATGAACATGGCATGTAGATGTGATGCTGTTTGAGCTAATGCAACTAGTATTCAATTTGAATGAAGTCCATTTGAACCAAGGTTAAAATGCAACTCCAAACTAAGCTCTTATAAATGCCATTTACATGTTTTCACCTATACAGCAGGTTTAGGTTGGTTTGTCATGCATGAAACTGGTACAGATGGAAATATTGCATTTTTCTGATAATTTTTCATATATAAATTATTTCAATCCGAGTTACGGCTGAATTTCTATGATTTTTTGAAGTTTGAAACATTTTCTGGAATTTCCTTATTAATATAAAACCATAAAATAAATAATTGCGCCAAGATTACAGCAGGCACGACGTCAGCGAAGTCAACTGCGTGGTTGATCGGCCAAACCCGACGTGTGGGGCCACATCGCTGACACGGGTTAAACAGGGGGGTTGGTATAGTTTAATTAAAGATTAGGGCACTGGGGCCCACATGTTAGCGTCAGGGGTTAGGTTAGTTGGTGATTAGCTTAAGCTAATCACCTGACGAGCCGGACCCACGTGGCAGGGCTCAGGCGACGGGGCTCGTCGCCGGCGACCTCTGGACGCGGCGGAGTCCGCGCTTACGTGCCACGGGCGCGGCGTCTCGAGAGCACGGGCGTAGCCCGGCTCTCGCATCCTGATAGGGGCAGGTGGGAGGAGCTGGGGCACGGGCTCACGGAGCGGAGCCATGGCGGCGGCCGGAGCTTCGGGCTCGAGCGGGCGTGGCTACAGAGCGCTTGAGGCAGGGGAGAAGGGGAATGGATGCAGCGGCTCACGGCGGACTCGATGGCGCCGACGGCGAAGCTCGGGACGCTACTGTGGTCGACGGGCGGCGATGGGGATCCACGGGCGGCCGGCGGTGAAGAGACGACGGTGACGATGATGGAGGCCGTCCGGGGGTGCGTGGCTCGACGAGGAGGTAGAGGGGGTCGCGGCGGAGCTAGGGAGCGTGTCAGGGAGGTGTGGCAGTGGCCGAGGCCAGGGTGGCTGTGGACGGCGGCGACGGCGATTTCGGCCGTGAGAGAGAGAGAGCGAGGGGGAGGAGGGGAGAGGCACGGGAGAGAGAGGAGAGCGGTCGGGGCGGCGCGTGGCGTCGCCCGGGTCATCCAAATGACGAGGGGAGGACACGCAGGTGGGGAGGAGGTGGCGCGGGCTGGCGGTGCTGTCGGGCACGCGCCTGGCCCTCCTATCGGGAGGAAGACAACAGAGGAGGGGGCCCAGATGGGCTGGGCTGGCTGGGCCCGGCCAGCCGCATGTGAGCCGGGCCAGCAGTAGGTCCAGGTAAGATTTTTCCCTTTTATTTCTTTTCCTATTTTTCTGACATTTGTTCTGATTTAGTAATAATACTAAATCAATTTATTTCCTTATGCCAATTTTTGCAGGAGCTAACTATATTATTCCAGAGCTCCTCAGCAACTAGCATAATTATTGGACATATATTATATATATAACAATATATATCCAAGGAAAATAATTACTGCATTAATTCCAAATGCCCAAAATAATTACTTATGGACTCCTAAAAATATTGGTTTGATTTTTATCTTTGTCCAATATTTTCAGAGGGCAACATGAGCATTTTCTTGGACCAAATTGAAGCAATTTTTATTTGGGTCAATTTCCAAAAATGATTCTGAGGGTTTCACAATTCCTCATTTTAATTTAAATGGAATTTAAACATGATGCACAAATGACCAGCTAGTCTAGGTCATACCAGAACTAGGGATGTGACAACTCGCCCCCACTTGAAAGAATCTCGTCCCGAGATTCAGTGGTCGACGGAAAGAAAGCGGGGTACTCCAGTCGAAGACGATCTTCTCGCTCCCAGGTAGCTTCTCTCTCGGAATGATGAGACCACTGAACCTTGAGAAACTTGATGTTATGACGTCGAGTGACACGCTCTGCTTGATCAAGAATGCGAACAGGGTACTCTCGATAGGTGAGGTTATCTTGGAGATCAAGCGTTTCGTGGTCCACTCCACGGATGGGATCCGAGAAGCAACGCCTGAGTTGAGAGACGTGGAAGACATCATGAACTCGAGAAAGATGTGGGGGTAGTTCCAACTGGTAGGCAACCTCTCCTCGCTTAGCGAGAATGCGATAGGGACCAATGTAACGAGGAGCCAACTTGCCCTTGATACCGAAACGATGGGTACCCTTCAAAGGGGTAACCCGAAGGTAAGCCTTGTCGCCAATTTCATAAGCCACTTCCTTATGACGACGGTCATACTGGCTCTTTTGACGAGATTGGGCTGTTTTCAAATTCTCACGAATGATGCGAACTTGCTCTTCTGCCTCCTGGATCATATCCGGTCCAAAGAATTGTCTTTCACCGGTTTCTGACCAGTTCAAAGGTGTTCGACATCTTCGTCCATAGAGAATCTCAAAAGGAGCTTTCTTGAGACAGGATTGATAGCTATTGTTATAAGCAAACTCGGCAAACGGAAGACATTTCTCCCAATCCATACCGAATGAGATAATACAAGCTCTAAGCATGTCTTCGAGAATTTGGTTGACCCGTTCCACCTGACCACTTGATTGAGGGTGGAAAGCGGTCATCAAGGAAAGACGGTGCCCATGGCAGTTTGGAAACTCTCCCGAAATGAGAAGTGAAAAGACCGCCACGGTGCGAATTGATCTCTAGTGGAACACCAGGAAGTGACACTATTCGAGAAATATATAAGTCAGCGAGCTGACTAGCGGTGATACTCTCTCTAACCGGTAGGAAGTGAGCCACTTTGGAGAGACGATCAATGACTACGAAGATAGCATTATTCCCTTTCTTGGTCCTGGGAAAGCCGGTGATGAAATCCATACCAACTTTATCCCATTTCCACTCAGGAATAGCTAAAGGCTGAAGGGTGCCAGCAGGTCTTTGATGTTCTGCCTTAACGCGACGACAAACATCATAGTTAGCAATAAACTGAGCGATTTCTCTCTTCATCCTAGTCCACCAGATCTCTGGCGTAGGTCCTGATACATTTTAGTACTACCGGGATGAATCGTGAGAGGAGATTCATGCACCTCCTTAAGAATCAACTGTCAAAGATGCTGCTTCTTGGGGACCACCAGGCGGTTCCCAAAGAAAACAACACCACGATCATCCATAGAGAAACATCCACCAACTCCCTTCTTAATGTTTCTCTTGATGCGGATAACACCCCTATCAAACTTCTGGTCAGAAATGATCTGATCCTCGAGGGCAGGTTTCACCACCAAGGTAGAAAGGAATCCGTGAGGAGCAATGTGAAGGTTAAGCTTACAGAATTCCTCATGGAGAAGTGGTTGACCTCGGCCGCAACACGAGATTGTTGCAATAGGATTTATGACTTAGCGCATCAGCCATGACATTAGCTTTGCTCGGGTGTAGGTAATCCCTAGATCATAATCATGATTAACTCCAACCATCGCCTTTGCCTAAGGTTCAAATCTGGTTGGGTGAAGATATACTTGAGACTTTGGTGATCGGTGTAGATCTCGCAACGTTTACCAAGAAGGTAATGTCGCTGTGTCTTGAGTGCATAGACTACGACTGCAAGCTCTAGATCATGTGTAGGATAATTCTCCTCATGTGGATGCAACTGTCGAGATGCATAGGCAATCACATGACGATCCTGCATAAGAATGCAACCTAGTCCCTACCGTGAGGCGTCGCAGTAGATAACAAAGTCCTTCGTGAAATCCGGTGGCACAAGTATGGGAGCAGAAGTCAGGCGTCTTTTCAGTTCCTGAAAACTGTACTCACAATCGTGGGGACCACTCAAACTTTTATCTTTCTTGAGAAGTTCCGTGAGGGGTTTAGCTACTTTGGAGAAGTTTTCAACAAAGCGGCGACAATAGCTGGCTAGACCAAGGAAACTCCTAACTTGTTTAACGGTTTCGTGGAGTCCAATCGAGAACGGCATGAACTCTCTCGGGATTGACAGCAATGCCCTTACCGTAAATCACGTGGCCTAGGTAGGTCACTTCCGCAACCAAAATTCACACTTGGAGAACTTGGCATAAAGGCGGTGCTCTCTCGAGTTTTTCTAACACAAGTCTAAGATGTTTCGGCATGCTCTTCCTCGCTCTTCGAGTAAATAAGAATATCATCGAGGTAAACCACGATTTAATTTGTCTAAGTACTCCATGAAGATCGAGTTCATCAAGCGGAGAATGTAGCTGGAGCATTGGTTAGACCAAAGGACATGACGGTGTACTCGTACTGGCCATAACGAGTGACAAAGGCTGTCTTGGGGATGTCCCTGTTTCTGATCTTGATTTGGTGGTATCCTAACCTCAAATCCATTTTGGAAAAGATTGAGGATCCAGCGAGCTGATCATACAGGTCATTGATCCTGGGGAGCGGATACTTGTTCTTTATCATGACCAAATTAACGGGACGATAATCTACAACCATCCGGTCCGTACCATCCTTCTTCTTGACAAAGAGGACGGGGCAAGCCCAAGGAGAAGAACTAGGACGGATGAAACCCTTTTGCAAGGACTCATCAAGTTGTTTCTTAAGCTCGGCTAGTTCTAAGGGTGCCATCTTGTAAGGTCTC
The DNA here is from genome assembly GCA_021605145.1 of Aegilops bicornis. Classification (NCBI taxonomy): domain Eukaryota; kingdom Viridiplantae; phylum Streptophyta; class Magnoliopsida; order Poales; family Poaceae; genus Aegilops; species Aegilops bicornis. The sequence goes on from CM038672.1 coordinate 89,400,032, forward strand.
CTAGAGATTGGAGCGGTTCCTGGAATAAGATCTATGACGAACTCTACATCTCTGTCAGGTGGAATACCTGGCAGTTCCTCTCGAAAGACATCCGGAAAATCACGGACTATCGGGATATCTTCAAGGTCTGGAAGAGAGCTGGCATTAAGAGAATAGAGTTGACGCTTTGCAACTCTAGTGGAGACGGTGACTATCTTGCCAGATGGGTGTGTAAGCTGAATAGACCTAGCGAAACAATCAATCTTGGCATGATGAGCTGTCATCCAGTCCATACCCAAGATGATGTTAATATCTGAAGACTTGAGGGCTATAAGTGAGGCAAGGAATACAAGTCATCAACAAGGATTTCATATTATGGCTTACACAAGAAGTTTGCCATTTGGATCCAGGAGTTTGAATGAGTAGCGGGAGGGCATATCACAAAATGACATGTCGTGCAAGCGGGCATAGCTTTAAATGAAGGAATGAGATGCTCCAAAGATTTAATAGAACCAAGCTGGATGACAGTTGACAAGGAGTGTACCAAGAACGACATCCGGATCATCATGAGCGTCTTTAGTCGAGACGTGATGCACACGCCCATGTTCGGTGGGAGCTGACTTGGCATCGAACATCTTGCGATGGCTTACTACCACGGCCAACAGACTTCTCGGCTGGGGTGGAGCAACTCGTCTGAGTACAAATACGGGCAATGTGGCCTGGCTCTCCGCACTTGTAACAAATCTTGGAGGTAGGACGTGGACCAGACAAGGTGTGGTCCACCAATAGGCCTGGGTGGTGCATACCGCTGAACTGGATGAGGTGCCACATAAGATGGCCTTGGTGTGTATCCAGAGGAAGAGCGGAGTTCGAATCCAAATCCGCGCTTCGAGAACTAGAACCGAAGAAGATCCCAAATCACGGTTGTGCTTACGAGACTCCTCGTAAGTGAGCTGAGCTGTCTCTGCATTAATGGCCTTGTTCACCGTGAGCACTGGAATGTATCACAATGATGTAGGTGGAGATCACGACGCAACTTGGGGTTGAGACCCTTCCGAACCTAGCTCGCTTCTTGGCGTCTGTGGACACCTCTTACGTAGCATAGCGGGCAAGATTCTCAAACTCTCTGCTGTAAGCATCAACAACCATCTTACCCTGGATGAAACTACATAACTCTTCTCTCTTGCGATCGATGAGGGCTTCAGGAAGGTGATGCTCGCGAAAAGCCTCGGTGAAATCTCTCCGTAGGAATCGACCAGCTGGAAGCATAGCCTCATAGTTCTCGCCACCAAAGACTAGCATGACCTTCCGTGGTATGCAGCATAGGTGACCTTGTCACTTTCAGCTACGTTCAGAACGGAGCTATGCGTGATACTACGGAGCCATTCATCCGCATCGAGTGGCTCGATGGAATGATGAAAGGTAGGTGGGTGCAAGCGAATAAAATCATGAATGGTTACAGACCCTTTGAACTGTTGTGCGGTGTTCTCCTCGATACGTGCCAACAAGCGGTTAGACTCACGCTTGTTTCTCTTCATCTCTAACATGAACTCTGCCAACGAAGGTGGGTCAGGAGGATCCTCATCCCTACCATCTCCGTGGTTCTGGCTACGAGCAACAAAACTTCGCTTAACTGATGACATCCTGAGAAACGAAACCAAGGACGGAATCAACATCACTACATACTGAAAAATGTAGGACACAGAAATTAGTAACTCTCGAACTCATCGGGCAATTCCGGCAGCATAACGACAAGAAATGCTCAAAATGAGACATCCTGCTAAAATGGGGTAGTACAACAACTCGACATCACCACTCAAGGTTCCGAGATATTACTAAACAGGCTACACGAAGGCACTCAAAACCGGGTATGACTCGATCAACCAATCCTAAGAGACTACGGAGTAGTAACACGTGATCCTGATAGACGGAAGAGAAAGCCTAGTTCCTTAACCCCGTCGGAAATTAAGATGACTCAGATCAGAAGGCCATGAGATAAAGGAGTAAAAAGAGCCTTACGTTCCCTTCCACAATCAATCCCCTTACATAACTAAAGAATTTCTAGACTCAACTTCGACCAGGTTGGCTTGGAAATCCTACAGCAACAAAGCTCGATACCAAAGACCTGCCGGGACCCCGATCCTAAGTCACACCGACCTAGCATGTAACACATCATATCACTTTGCGGCCTCACGCACGGTATTCCCACGGTGTCGCCTTACCATGGCCCGGGACCGTTTAGCCTTTTGGCTCACGATATGATAGTGTCGCTAGCATCCATATGACAGAGAACCCGGCCGACATGACTAGTCGTGAACCCAAAGTGGCACTAACCTATGGGGACAGGCATACATGAATCACATCGAGCATGTCGGTCATCAACGTATGAATTCGGGCTGTAGCACCTTTGGGCTAACAGACTCCGTATCCCGGGCTGTAGCAGGCTAGGCAGGACTCCGAATATCCCGCGACATTTCCCGAAGGCGATGTATATAGGAACGAAGTGAAACACATGCCGGCCAAGTCAAGCGTTCAAGCAGTAGTCTTTGGGCTAGCAGGACTCCGGTGAACCGGGCAGAAGCGGACTACTATCGCTCGTAAGCACGAGACTACATTTCCCCATAAGAGAGGCTACCAAGGATAAACAACTAGGTTGTCGGATCCCACACATAGCAATACAAGTTACACGAACGCATAACATGCAAGTATGTGCTGTACAACATGGCATCACAACATAACGCAAACTCATATAGATGAAGGCTCAAGAGCCACATAGCTTTAAATACACACAGGGTCACATGACCCATCATTCGTGAGCATACAAGCAATAAGCGGAAGCATTACATGTCCGAGTACGCATAACTACAAAGAAAAAGGCTGAGAAGCCCGACTATCTACAAGACCCTCCCAAGGGTACAAGATCGTAGCTGAGGTAACAAGCTACTCGTCAAGTCCAAGCGGAACTATCAAGAAGACCGAAGTCTCCGCTGCAAAAACATAAATAAAGCAACGTGAGTACAAAGGTACTCAAAGAAGACTTACATCAGATCCTATTATACATGCATTAGTGTCAAGAAGGTAATGTGGGGTTTAGTTGCGAAAGAAGCCAGCTTTGACTCTGTGGCTATCCTGTTCTACGACTACCGTAACTTCTTTGAGGTGATATGGCGCATTACGAGTCCACTAGTCACCACATCAATACACTACTATGGATTCATCCCCGTCTCCATACGAGAAGGCCATCCATAGCACTCACACTTGTCTTGAGCATTTTTAGAGTATCCACTTCAAGTTGTCTATGTACCACGTAAGCATCCAAGAAGTCCATAACCGAGGACACGGCTATTCGAATAGATCATGATAAACCTGCAGGGGTGTACTTCTTCACACACGCTCTCGCCACTTACCGCCATATACACGTCATGTATCTCGGCAACCTTCAAGCGGAAGCCTGGCGAGGGTGTCGGCCACGACCGACTAACCACACAAGACTCTAGTCCAGGTTTATCGCCTATTCGGGTTCCATCCGCAAGGAGATCCGGCCGGGTGTCGCCACGGCCCCAAATGATGTGTGCAGGGTTCCCAAGCCCACCTCACGGATGGATCTACGCTTGGTACACCGTGCCACTTGTGCCTAGTCTGTCCCAAGCCCACCTGGCCGGGTGCCACTTGGTAGACTACTAACACTACCTACAAACACCATAAACTAGTTGCGACTCCTGGACAGAGGTCAAGTTGGTCAACAAATCGAGAGGGGCACTTAAGCATTCCAATGTGTGGTAGTAGCTAGTCATTGGACAACATACACGTAACTTCGATTAGCTTAAGGGCCGGTTCAGGAGACAACCCACCATGTACTCCTACATGGCCTCTCACCGCTACCTTTACCAAATCGTGTTCACACATTTCACTCTCAACATCGTAACATAGAACTGTACTCCAATTCATCCCCAATGAATCGGACTGACACAACTCTAAGCAATAGCAGGCATAGCATGGTAGGAACACAACATGGCTCAATCAACTCCTACACATGCTAGTGGGTTTCGACTATTTATCGTGGCAATGACAGTCATGCAGAGGAATGGGTTCAACTACCGCAGCACAAAGTAGCAGATGAATCGTTGTTGTCCTAATGCAATAAATGAGAGCAGGAGCGAGAGAATAGGATTGTATCGGAATGAACAAGGGGGTTTGCTTGCCTGGTAAATCAACAAGGGAGGACTGCTTCACAGACAGGTACTCTGGAACGGTCTCCGGAGCAGGACCTATCGAGAAGGAACGGTGCCGACAATCAATACACAATCATATGCAACAATATGATGCATGAACATGGCATGTAGATGTGATGCTGTTTGAGCTAATGCAACTAGTATTCAATTTGAATGAAGTCCATTTGAACCAAGGTTAAAATGCAACTCCAAACTAAGCTCTTATAAATGCCATTTACATGTTTTCACCTATACAGCAGGTTTAGGTTGGTTTGTCATGCATGAAACTGGTACAGATGGAAATATTGCATTTTTCTGATAATTTTTCATATATAAATTATTTCAATCCGAGTTACGGTTGAATTTCTATGATTTTTTTGAAGTTTGAAACATTTTCTGGAATTTCCTGATTAATTTAAATCCAGAAAATAAATAATTGCGTCAGCATTACAGAGGCACGACGTCAGCGAGTCAACCGTGGTTGACCGGCCAAACCTGACGTGTGGGGCCACACATCAGTGACACGGGTTAAACAGGGGGGTTGGTATAGTTTAATTAAAGATTAGGGCACTGGGGCCCACATGTTAGCGTCAGGGGTTAGGTTAGTTGGTGATTAGCTTAAGCTAATCACCTGACGAGCCGGACCCACGTGGCAGGGCTCAGGTGACGGGGCTCGTCGCCGGCGACCTCTGGGCCTTGAGTCCGCGCCACAGCCACGAGGCGGCGTCTGAGAGCACTGGGCGTAGCCGGCTCTCATCTGGGGCGGGTGGGAGGAGCTGGGGGCACGGGCTCGCCGGAGCGGAGCTTCATGGTGGCGGCCGGAGCTTCGGGCTCGGCGAAGGCGTCTCGGCTACTGAGAGCGCGGGAGGCAGGGGAGAAGGGGGAATGGATGCAGCGGCTCACGGCGGACTCGATGGCGTCGACGGCGAGCTCGGGGACGCGCTGTGGTCGACGGGGCGGCGATGGGGATCCACGGCGGCCGGCGGTGAAGAGACGACGGTGACGATGATGGAGGCCGTCCGGGGGTGCGTGGCTCGACGAGGAGGTAGAGGGGGTCGCGGCGGAGCTAGGGAGCGTGTCAGGGAGGTGTGGCAGTGGCCGAGGCTGTGGTGGTGGATTTGGCGGGCGACGGCGATTTCGGCCGTGAGAGAGAGAGAGCGAGGGGAGGAGGGAGAGGCACGGAGAGAGAGGAGAGCGGTCGGGCGGCGCGTGGCGCCCGGGTCATCCATGACGAGGGGAGGACACGCAGTGTGGGGGAGGAGGTGGCGCGGCGCGGTGCGCGTGGGCACGCCACTGGCCCTCCCTATCGGGAGGAAGACAACAGAGGAGGGGGCCCGGATGGGCTGGGTCACATTTGGGCCAGCCAGCCATGTGAGAGCTGGGCCGCAGGTAGGTCCGTAAGATTTTTCCCTTTTATTTCTTTTCCTATTTTTCTCGACATTTGTTCCGATTTAGTAATAATACTAAATCAATTTATTTCCTTATGCCAATTCTTGCAGGAGCTAACTATATTATTCCGAGCTCCTCAAAGAACTAGCATAATTATTGGACATATATTTTATATATATAACAATATATATCCAAGGAAAATAATTATGCATTAATTCCAAATGCCCAAAATAATTACTTATGGACTCCTAAAAATATTGGTTTGATTTTTATCTCTGTCCAATATTTTTAGAGGGCAACATGAGCATTTTCTTGGACCAAATTGAAGCAATTTTTATTTGGGTCAATTTCCAAAAATGATTCTGAGGGTTTCACAATTCCTCATTTCAATTTAAATGGAATTTAAACATGATGCACAAATGACCAGCTAGTCTAGGTCATACCAGAACTAGGGATGTGACAGAAGGAGAAGTTGATCAACTCACCACCAGTAAGACGCATGCGGGCGAGGAAACGGGTCCATCCATCTCCTCCAATCTGCGACATATTGCGTCCTTTCTCGACCTCCATAGTGTACGGCCCCCCCAGGAGCCTCAAATGTCACAAGATCTCCCTATCGACTTGTTGAATTTCAACCTCACATTGCATGGGACGATCTGTGTAAAAAGCAAAATGAAACAATGCAGTAATGCCAACACTAAAAATAAAATAGTTGTTACATTTCATATAATTTCTTACAGCATGACGAAAACTTCGGCTGGAAGTAGATGCTTAGAACAGCTTGCCGGTTGCAAAATTTCTTTGGCGCACCTTGACTTGCACAGTGGACATGGTGGTGGTGGTGGTGGCGCCATTTTCCTAAAGCAATATGAGAAAAGGATTAACGATACACTTCACAGGAAAGAAAAACAGTAGCATGTGATATTTTTGGTTCTTCTTCAGTTATATTTTCATAGCTTACTAACACCTTCTAGAATATAACCAACAGCTAGCAGGCAAATGCCAAATCTTGTGTATATATCACCGATATCTCTACATGAAGAAATTCTATATTACAAAAAACAAAAGCATATAGCTATCCATGTACAGAAAAAATAACAATAAAATGGTGCATTTCTAAATCAACTAAATCATCAACTAGCCTACTAATTAATCAACTAAATCAAAATGTTCTAAATGAACTAGCCTACTGAATCAACTAAATCAACTAGCCTACTAAATCAACTAAATCATATCAACTAAATCAAAATGTTGCATATGAACTAGCCTAATAAATCAAAATGTAGCAGGGAGGAGGGGTTGTGGATGGAGGAGGGAGGAGGGATAAGGAGGGACGACTGGAGGAGGGAGGAAAGAGTAGGACGGAGGAGGAAGGCAGAGCGAGGAGGGGCCGGCCGGCGTGAATCGGAGGAGTGGAGGGAGGACGGAGGAGGAGGGTGGTACCGAGTCTAGCAAGGAGGAGGAGGTGACGGAGGCATAGAGGGAGGAGGGGTAGGCGAGGGCGGCCGGCGGGGGAGGACCGGCGGGGGGGGGGGGGGGGTGAGGGGGGAGATCGAGTGAGTGTGAGTGTGAGTGGATCGGAGAGAGGAGAGTGAGGGGTGGAAGATAGTATGGCTTAGAAGTAGCGCGCTATAGGAAAAGGCGCTACTGTTAAATGACCTAGGAGTAGCGCCTTTCACTAAGAACGCGCTACTGCTACGTGTCAGCATGTAAAAATAAACATCAAAAATACATTAGTCATCAATGATCTTTTTGTGTAGAATCTAAATTGTCAATAGGAATCTTCCCCGGTTTTTACGAACCGGCAAAAATTCCTATTGCGGCCACAGATCCTACACATAGAGTTCAATGAAGACCAAGTGCTTGTGATAGTTTGATAAGTAACATATTTAAGGTGGTAGAAACCCCCTTCGCGAAGCGAGGTGAGACTAAATTTTTTAGTAAACTTAGTGGTAGTGAGTATTATGGGAATGCACTACTGCTATGATCTAATAGTAGTAGCGCTCTTCGTATTAACGTGATGCTGCTAGAACTAGCTTCGCGGCGGGGTCGTGGCAATTATAGCAGTAGCGCGGCTTACAGGAGGCGCGCTACTGCTATATAGCAGCAGCGCCTTATTTTAAAACGCGCTGTTGGTAAGATTCTGTGTATGGGCTTTTCCCTGGTAGTGTTGAACTCTTATATGCATGATTGTTATAGCCTCGTATTTCTTCTCCGAAACTTTGGTTTGGTTTGGCCAACTAGATTGATTTTTCTTGTCATGGGAAGAGGTGCTTTGTGATGGGTTCGATCTTGCGATGCTCAATCTCAGTGACAGAAGGAGACATGACACGCATGTATCATTGCCATTAAGGATAAAAAGATGGGGTCTATTCCTACATGAATAGATATTGTCTACATCATGTCATCGTTCTTATTGCATTACTCTGTTTCTTCATGAACTTAATACACTAGATGCATGCTGGATATCGGTCGATGTGTGGAGTAATAGTAGTAGATGCAGAATCATTTCGGTCTACTAATCTTGGACGTGATGCCTATATACATGATCATTGTCTTGGATATCATCATAATTATTTGCTTTTCTATCAATTGCCCAACAGTAATTTGTTTACCCACCGTATGCTATTTTCTCGAGAGAAGCCTCTAGTGAAATCTATGACCCCCGGGTCTATTTTCTATCATATTGTTTTCAGATCTATTAATCCAAAAATCCAAAAATACCTTATTGCACTTTTTCTTTACCTATTTAATTTTGTGTTTTTGTTAGATCTATTTATCCAATCTCATACAATTTAATCTATCTCAATACCGAGGAGGGATTGACAACCCCTCTTACGCATTGGGTTGCAAGTTTTCGTTATTTGTGTGAAGGTACTGCTTACATAGTTTGGTGGATCCTCCTACTGGATTGATACCTTGGTTTCATAACTGAGGGAAATACTTACCGTTGTTGTGCTGCATCATCCTCTCCTCTTTGGGGAAAATACCAACGCAGATACAAGCAATCAGGAAGAATTTCTGGCGCCGTTGTCGGGGAGGATCAAGTCCACATCTATCAGGTACCCAATCAAAAATCTCATCTCCTTGCAATTTACTTTACTTGCCATTTGCCTCTCATTTTCATCTCCCCCACTTCTAAACAGTTTTTTACAAAAATACAAAAATATTTTCCGTTAGCCTTTTCTTGTTTGCTATCTTTGCCTGTGTTGTCACGTGTCTTCTATTTGCTTGCATCTTCGCTTGCTAAAAATCTATTGATATGGATCATCATCCACTTGCTAATCTTTTTAAAAGATCCAATTATGATGAACCAATTGCTAGTGAATTGAGTTCACTAGATTATCTTTATGAAGTTTTGCTTGAGATTCGTGAATCTGAAAATTGTGATGAAGTGTTAAAGAATTACAATGATGTTATTATAAATTCTATTAATGTTAATTATGTTAGTGATATGAAAAACCTCAAGCTTGGGGATGCTTGTTTTCTTATGTCCACTACTTATTGCAATGATCATGATTGGGGTGATAATGATTCTTATGATCTTGAAAATTTATTTAAACCTGTTGATGAACACTCTTGCGATAATATTAAAAATGGGTTTGGAAGTGTGTCAACTTTAGCTATAAATAATCCCATATATTTGGAGAGTGTTCAATCTTATGAAATTTTGATAAAAGAGGGTTTGAAGAGGTCATGACTTTAGTTGATGTTAATCCACTATCTTGGAAGATTATAAAACGTTTATGCATGAGGATCATAAAGAGAATTTTTTTATGACAGCTATATTTTTGAATTTGATTATGATCCTACATATAATTATTTTGAGAGAAGAAAATATGGTTGTCGAAATTTCCTTGTTACTAAATTACCTCTCTTTAGTTTGAGATTGTCAATATTTTATTCCTCTCCTTTGCATATGCTAGATATTTCTTGCCCTAATAATTTGTTTGCTTATAAAATTCCTATGCATAGGAAGTATGTTAGACTTAAATATGTTTGTCACGTGTCTTATGATGCTCTCCTTGTTCTTCAATTCTTGTCTTTCATGTGAGCATCATTGAAATCTCGAGCCTATCTTAATGGCTATAAAGAAAGAGCTTGTTGGGAGGCAACCCAGTGAATTCATTTTTCTTTGTTTCGTTCTGTTCTTGAGTGTTTACAAAATTATGCTACTGTTATTATTGTGTTTTTTTTGTTTTAATTAGTGTTTGTGCCAAGTAAAGCCTTTAGGATCATGTTGGGTGATAGTTGATTTGATCTTGTTGGAAAACAGAAACTTTTTGCCCAAAGAATGTAATTGTTAAAAACCACATAAGCGCGATAAAATTCTGAATTTTTTACACAAGATTGATATACAAATTTCCTACGTTTTCCTAATTTTTCTGAAATTGTGGAGTTACATAAGTATAGTCAAAGTCCAGATTACTACAGACTGTTCTGTTTTTGACAGATTCTGTTTTTGTTACATTGTGTGCTTATTTTGATGAATCTATGGACTATATTGGGGGGTATAAGCCATGGTAAAGTTAGAATACAGTAGGTATAGTGCAATAATAAAATATGAATGGGTTTTCAACAGTACATAAAGTGGTGATTTGCTTTATTATACTAACGGATCTCACGAAGGTTTTGTTAAATTTTGTGTGATTGAAGTTTTCAAATTTTGGGTGAGATCACTATTGATGAAGGAATAAGGCGTGAAAAGAGCTTAAGATTGGGGATTCCCATGGCACCCCAAGGCAATATTCAAGGAGTACCAAGCAACTAAGCTTGGGGATGCCTCGGAAGGCATCCCCTTTTTCTTCTAACGACCATCGATAATTACTTGGAGCTATATTTTTATTCATCACATATCATGAGTTTTGATTGGAGCGTCTTGTATTATATGAGTCTTTCTTGTTTTTCTTTTAATTTGTCACAATTAGCCTTGCTGGACACACCTATTTGAGAGAGCCACAATGATGCTATGATTTGTTAGAATTGCTCTATGTGCTTCACTTAAATTTTTTGAGCTATGGAATTGCTCTAGTACTTCACTTATATCTATCTGAGCATGGTGGTGATTTAATTTTTGAAGATATATGCTCTCATGATTCACTTAGATTATTTTGAGATTTAGTAAATATTTAAAGAAATATCCTCTCATGCTTCACTTATATTATTTTGAGAGATGAAAATTATTTTGAAGAAATTTGTGCTCTCATTCTTCACTTAGATTTGTTTGAGAGCTTTGTTAGTAGCAATGGTAATGTATGAAATTAGTCCCAAAGTGATAGATATTCAAGAGGGATATAATAAAAACTTTCATGAAGATCATTGGATGTTAAAAACTTGATTCCTTGTAATATTTTTGGGATATGATGATAATAATATATGAGTCATTGGTGAGTAATTATGCTTTAGTATGAATATTTGTGTTAAGGTTTGTGACTCCCTATGCAAGCACGGAAGTGCAATGAAATTACATCCTGCTTGTGGTGCATTATTCGGTGTTAGTTATGTTTAATGCTCTTTTATGATCGTTTTCGTTTCTTGGTTGGTCGCTTCTCAATCTATTTGCTGGCCTCCATTTGTACTATGTAGAAATACTACTTGTGCATCCAAACCCCTTAAACCAAGTTGTGCCAAATGAGTCCACCATACCTACCTATATGCGGTATTTCCATGCCGTTCCAAGTAAATTTGTGTGTGCCTACTCATAATTTTCAAAATGAATTTCCTTTTTGTGTGCCTGTACCGCCCATGAGGCGGTAGGGGGTGGCCAATATTTTCCATGCTAGATACTTTATTATCAAGATGAGTGTTTATTCACTTGTCATTGCATGAGAGTGTGGAAAGGTAATAGGGATGCCCAGTCCCGAAATTAGTTTTTTTTTATTTATGTTGTTCAATAATAAATTCCTTGGGAAGTGTTGGTATGGAAGGCACCCATGGATGCGGCTAGCCATGGATTGTGAAAGAATGGTGGAAAAAGGAATAAACTTTATTTCCTGTTTGGGAACCGCCTATGATTTACCTAGCATGGAAAGTATTGGGAATTCTTGGTCGTTTTCGTTGATGGGGAAAACATGCCTCTCAAATTAATTTATCTCTCAATTTAAGCTTTGAGCTCTGGCACCTCTACAAATCTGTTCTTCCCTCTACGAAGGGCCTATCTATTTACTTTATGTAATTTTTATTTTTATTGAGTCTCCATCTTCTCTTATAAAGCACCAACTAGGGAACACTATTATCATACTTGTGCATCGGTCATAGCTAATATTTGAGTGTCTCATGAATGGATCAATGATTGAGCATAATGGGCTAGGGGTAGCTTTCTTTAGTGTTGATGTTTTGGAAGACATGGTTGCTTGTTGATATGCCTGAGTATTGATGTCCTCATGTCAAATATAGACTATTGCTTTGAATCATCTAAAAGTCCAAATGTCCATGCTACAAAAGAATATGTGATGAACATGTTAGGCAGCATTCCACACCAAAAATTCTGTTTTTATCATTTACCTACTCGAGGACGAGCAGGCATTAAGCTTGGGGATGCTGATACATCTCCAACGTATCTATAATTTTTTATTGTTCCATGCTAATATTATCAATCTTGGATGTTTTATATTCATTTTATAGCAACTTTACATCATTTTTTGGGACTAAGCTATTGACGCAGTGCCCAGTGCCAGTAGTTGTTTTTTGCTTATTTTTCCTTCACGGAATATCCATATCAAACAAAGTCTAAATGCAGCAAAACGCTTTGGAGATTCTTTTCTGCCCAGAAGACACCCAGGAGGCCAAGGAGGCGCACCAAAGGAGGCCAGTGGGGCCACTAGGCACCAGGATGCGCCAGAGGCCCCAGGCGCGCCCTGGTGGGTAGTGGGGCCCACGAAAGGCTTTTCCACCGCCTCTCAACTCTATGAATACCCAAATATTCTAGAAACCCTAGGGGAGTCGAGAGATCAGAGTTCCCATCGCCGCAAGTTCCAAAACCACGAGATCCATTCTAGAGGCCTTTTTGTTGGGGAACGTAGTAATTTCAAAATTTTCCTACGCACACACAGGACCATGGTGATGGCATAGCAACGAGAGGGGAGAGTGTTGTCTACGTACCCTCGTAGACCAAAGCGGAAGCGATCACAACATAGAGGAAGTAGTCGTACGTTCTCCTCGCGATCCTGCCGATCCCAGTGCCATTACTCCGGCACCTCCGAGTCGATGATGACGTAGAGGAAGTAGTCGTACGTTCTCCTCGCGATCCAGCCGATCCCAGCGCCGTTACTCCGGCGCCTCCGAGTTCTTGGCACACGTTCAGCTCGATGACGCACCTCGGGCTCCGATCCAGCAAAGCTCCGGGAGAGGGAGTTCCACAAGACGACGCGTGGCAGGACGATCTTGATGTTTCACCGACGCAGGGCTTCGCCTAAGCACCGCCACGATATGACCGAGGTGGAATATGGTGGAGGGGCACCGCACCACGGCTAAGGAACGATCTTAAGGATCAACTTGTGTGTCCTAGGGTGCCCCCACCCCGTATATAAAGGAGGGAGGGAGGAGGTGGCCGCCACAAGGGGCGCACCATAGGGAGGAAACCTACTCCAAGTAGGTTTCCTCTCTTTCCTTATCTTATTTGGAGGGGAAAGGAAGGAGTACTAGTATTAGGAAGTAGTACTAGTAGTAGGAATAGGAAGAGGGGGAAGGAGAAAGGAAAGGGGGGGCCGGCCCCCTTCCCCAATTCAGATTGGGCTTGGGGGGGCGCGCCCCCCTCCCTTGTTCCTTCTCCCTTCCTCCTACATGGGCCCAATAAGGCCCATATACCTCCCGGGGTTCCAGAACCTCCCGAGCTCCAAACTTCTCCGGAACCTTTCCGTGTCCAAATATATCCGTCCAATATATTAATCTTTATGTCTCGACCATTTCGAGACTCGCCGTCATGTCCGTGATCATATCCGGGACTCGAACAACCTTCGGTACATCAAAATACACAAACTCATAATATAACCGTCATCGAAACCTTAAGCGTGCGGACCCTACGGTTCGAGAACAATGTAGACATGACCGAGACACATCTCCGGTCAATAACCAATAGCGGGACCTGGATGCCCATATTGGTTCCTACATTTTCTACGAAGATCTTTATCGGTCAGACCGCATAACAACATACGTTGTTCCCTTTGTCATCGGTATGTTACTTACCCGAGATTCGATCGTCGGTATCCAATACCTAGTTCAATCTCAAGCATCGGCAAGTCTCTTTACTCGTTCCGTAATACATCATCTCACAACTAACTCATTAGTTGTAATGCTTGCAAGGCTTATGTGATGTGTATTACCGAGAAGGCCCAGAGATACCTCTCCAGACAATCGGAGTGACAAAACCTAATCTCGAAATACGCCAACCCAACAAGTACCTTTGGAGACACCTGTAGTACTCCTTTATGATCACCCAGTTATGTTGTGACGTTTGGTAGTACCCAAAGTGTTCCTCCAGTAAACGGGAGTTGCATAATCTCATAGTTACAGAACATGTATAAGTCATGAAGAAAGCAATAGCAACATACTAAACGATCAAGTGCTAGGCTAACGGAATGGGTCATGTCAATCAGATCATTCTCCTAATGATGTGATCCCGTTAATCAAATGACAACTCATGTCTATGGTTAGGAAACATAACCATCTTTGATTAACGAGCTAGTCAAGTAGAGGCATACTAGTGACACTCTGCTTGTCTATGTATTCACACATGTATTATGTTTAGGTTAATACAATTCTAGCATGAATAATAAACATTTATCATGATATAAGGAAATAAATAATAACTTTATTATTGCCTCTAGGGCATATTTCCTTCAGTCTCCCACTTGCACTAGAGTCAATAATCTAGTTCACTCAAGAATGATTCTAACACCCATGGAGTCTTGGTGCTGATCATGTTTTGCTCTTGGAAGAGGCTTAGTCAACGGTTCTGCATCGTTCAGATCCGTATGTATTTTGCAAATCTCTATGTCTCCCACTTGGACTTGGTCCCGAATGGAATTGAAGCGTCTCTTGATATGCTTGGTCCTCTTGTGAAATCTGGATTCCTTTGCCAAGGCAATTGCACCAGTATTGTCACGGAAGATCTTCATTGGTCCCGATGCACTAGGTACAACACCTAGATCGAAATGAACTCTTTCATCCAGACTCCTTCATTTGCTGCTTCCGAAGCAGCTATGTACTCCGCTTCACATGTAGATCCCGCCACGACGCTTTGTTTAGAACTGCACCAACCGACAGCTCCACCGTTTAACAAAAACACGTATCCGGTTTGCGATTTAGAATCGTCCGGATCGGTGTCAAAGCTTACATCGACGTAACTATTTACGACTAGCTCTTTGTCACCTCCATATACGAGAAACATATCCTTAGTCCTTTTCGTGTATTTCAGATGTTCTTGACCGCTGTCCGATGATCCACTCTGGATTACTTTGGTACCTTCCTGCCAAGCTTACAGACTAAGCATACGTCAGTCCGGTACACAGACATTGCATACATGATAGAGCCTATGGCTGAAGCATAGGAACATCTTTCATTTTCTCTCTATCTTCTGCGTGGTCGGGCATTGAGTCGACTCAATCTCACACCTTATGTCTGAGGTAAAAACCTTTCTTTGCACGATCCATTTTGAACTTCTTCAAAACTTTATCAAGGTATGTGCTTTGTGAAAGTCCAATTAAGCGTCTTGATCTATCTCTATAGATCTTGATGCCCAATATGTAAGCAGCTTCACCAAGGTCTTTCATCGAAAAACTCTTGTTCAAGTATCCCTTTATGCTATCCAGAATTCTATATCATTTCCGATCAGTAATATGTCATCTACATATAATATCGTAAATGCTACAGAGCTCCCACTCACTTTCTTGTAAATACAGGCTTCTCCAAAAGTCTCAGATAAACCCAAATACTTTGATCACACTATCAAAGCGTTTATTCCAACTCCGAGATGCTTGCACCAGTCCATAAATGGATCACTGGAGCTTGCACACTTTGTTAGCTCCCTTTGGATCGATAAAACCTTCTCGTTGCATCATATACAACTCTTCTTCCGTAAACCCATTCAGGAATGCGGTCTTTACATCCATTTGCCAAATTTCATAATCATAAAATGCGGCAATTGCTAACATGATTCGGACAGACTTAAGCATCGCTACGGGTGAGAAGGTCTCATCGTAGTCAATCCCTTGAACTTGTCGAAACCCCTTTGCGACAAGTCGAGCTTTGTAGACAACAATATTACCGTCGGCGTCGGTCTTCTTCTTGAAGATCCACTTGTTTTCTATTGCTTGCCGACCCTCGGGCAAGTCAACCAAAGTCCACACTTTGTTTTCATACATGGATCCCATCTCGCATTTCATGGCCTCAAGCCATTTTATGGAATCTGGGCTCACCATCGCTTCTTCATAGTTCGTAGGTTCACCATGATCTAGTAGCATGACTTCGAACAGGATTGCCGTACCACTCTAGTGCGGATTTTATTCTGGTTGATCTACGAGGTTCTGTAGTAACTTGATCTGAAGTTTCATGATCAACATCATCAACTTCCTCACTATTTGGTGTAGATATCGCAGAAACTGGTTTCTCGTGATAAACTACTTTCAAATAAGGGAGAAGGTACAGATTACCTCATCAAGTTCTACTTTCCTCCCACTCACTTCTTTCGAGAGAAACTCCTTCTCTAGAAAGGATCCATTCTTAGCAACAAATGTCTTGCCTTCGGATCTGTGATAGAAGGTGTACCCAACTGTCTCCTTTGGGTATCCTATGAAGATACATTTCTCGATTTAGGTTCGAGCTTATCGGGTTGAAGCTTTTTCACATAAGCATCGCATCCCCAAACTTTAAGAAGCGACAACTTTGGTTTCTTGCTAAACCACAGTTCATAAGGTGTCGTCTCAACGGATTTTGACGGTGTTCTATTCAGCGTGAATGCGGCCGTCTCAAGAGCATAACCCCAAAACGATAGCGGTAAATCTGTAAGAGACATCATAGATCGCACCATATCTAGTAAAGTGCGATTCTGACGTTCGGACACACCATTGCTTGTGGTGTTCCGGGTGGCGTGAGTTGCGAAACTATTCCGCATTGTTTCAAATGTAGACCAAACTCGTAACTCAAATATTCGCCTCCACGATCAGATCGAAGAAACTTTATTTTCTTATTACGATGATTTTCAACTTCACTATGAAATTCTTTGAACTTTTCAAATGTCTCAGTCTTATGTTTCATTAAGAAGATATACCCATATCTGCTTAAATCATCTGTGAAGGTGAGAAAATAACGATATCCGCCACGAGCCTCAACATTCATTGGACCACATACATCTGTATGTATGATTTCCAACAAATCTGTTGCTCTCTCCATAGTACCGGAGAACGGGGTTTTAGTCATCTTGCCCATGAGGCACGGTTACTTAAGTGCCAAGTGATTCATAATCAAGTGACTCCAAAAGTCCATCAAGATGGAGTTTCTTCATGCGCTTTATACCGATATGACCTAAACGGCAATGCCACAAATAAGTCGCACTATCATTATCAACTCTGCATCTTTTGGTTTCAACATTATGAATATGTGTATCACTACTATCGAGATTCATTAAAATAGACCACTCTTCAAGGGTGCATGACCATAAAAGATATTATTCATATAAATAGAACAACCTTTATTCTCTGATTTAAATGAATAACCGTCTCGCATCAAACAAGATCCAGATATAATGTTCATGCTTAACGCTGGCACCAAATAACAATTATTTAGGTCTAAAACTAATCCCGAAGGTAGATGTAGAGGTAGCGTGCCGACCGCGATCACATCGACTTTGGAACCATTTCCCACGCGCATCGTCACCTCGTCCTTTGCCGGTGTTAAGCAATCTGTAGTCCCTGTTTGAGTTGCAAATATTAGCAATGTAACCGATTATCAAATACCAGTGCTTTCTGCGAGCTCTAGTAAGGTACACATCAATAACATGTATATCACATATACCTTTGTTCACCTTGCCATCCTTCTTATCCGCCAAATACTTGGGGGCAGTTCCGCTTCCGGTGACCGATGCTTGCGGTAGAAGCACTCAATTTCAGGTTTAGGTCCAGACTTGGGTTTCTTCCCTTGAGCAGCAACTTGTTTGCTGTTCTTCTTGAAGTTCCCCTTCTTCTTCCCTTTGCCTTTCTTCTTGAAACTAGTGGTCTTATTGACCATCAACACTTGATGCTCCTTCTTGATTTCTACCTCCGCAGCCTTCAAAGATTATGTAAGAGCTCGAGCATAGTCTTTACTAACCCTTGCATATTATAGTTCATCACGAAGCCTTTGTAGCTTGGTGGCGGTGATTGAAGAATTACATCAATGACACAATCATCCGGAAGATCAACTCCCGGTTGAGTCAAGTGATTGTAATACCCGGACATTACGAGTATGTGCTCACCGATGACCCATTCTCCTCCATTTTGTAGCTATAGAACTTATTGGAGACTTCATATCTCTCAATCCGGGCATTACATTTGAAATATCAACTTCAACTCTTGGAACATCTCATATGCTCCACGACTTTCAAAACGTCGTTGAAGACCCGGTTCTAAGCCGTAAAGCATGGCACACCGAACTATAGAGTAGTCATCAGCTTTGCTCGCCAGACGTTCTTAACGTTGTCGGTTGCATCGGCGGCAGGCACAGCACCTAGCGGTGCATCCGGGACGTAACTTTTCTGTGCAGCAATGAGGATAATCCTCAAGTTACGGACCCAGTCCGTGTAATTGCTACCATCATCTTTCAACTTTGCTTTCTCAAGGAACGCATTAAAATTCAACGGAACAACAGCACGAGCCATCTATCTACAAACAGACATAGACAAGCAAGATACTATCGGTACTAAGTTCATGATAAATTTAAGTTCAATTAATCATATTACTTAAGAACTCCCACTTAGATGACATCTCTCTAGTCATCTAAGTGATCACGTGATCCAAATCAACTAAACCATAACCGATCATCACGTGAGATGGAGTAGTTTTCAATGGTGAACCTCTTATGTTGATCATATCTACTATATGATTCACGCTCGACCTTTCGGTCTCCCTGTTCCGAGGCCATATCTGCATATGCTAGGCTCGTCAAGTATAACATGAGTATTATGAGTGTGCAAAACTGGATTGCAACCGTTGTAGATGGAAGTAGAGCTTATCACACCCGATCATCACGTGGTGTCTCTGCACGACGAACTTTGTCAACGGTGCATACTCAGGGAGAACACTACTTGATAATTTTAGTGAGAGATCATCTTAAAATGCTACCGTCAATCAAAGCAAAATAAGATGCATAAAGGATAAACATCACATGCAATCAATATAAGTGATATGATATGGCCATCATCATCTTGTGCTTGTGATCTCCATCTCCAGCACCATCATGATCACCATCGCCACCGGCGCGACACCTTGATCTCCATCATAGCATCGTTGTCGTTTCGCCATCTATTGCTTCTCGACTATCGCTACCGCTTAGTGATAAAGTAAAGCAATTACAGAGCGTTGCATTTCATACAATAAAGCGACAACCATATGGCTCCTGCCATTGCGATAACTTCGGTTACAAAACATGATCATCTCATACAATAAAATATAGCATCACGTCTTGACCATATCACATCACAACATGCCCTGCAAAAACAAGTTAGACGTCCTCTACTTTGTTGTTGCAAGTTTTACGTCGTACTGCTACGAAATTTGAGCAAGAACTGTTCTTACCTCGCATTAAAACCACAGCGATACTTCGTCAAATAGACTCCGTTTAACCTTCTCAAGGACCGGGCGTAGCCACACTCAGTTCAACTAAAGTGAGAGAGAGACACCCGCCAGCCACCTTTAAGCACGAGTGCTCGTAGCAGTGAAACCAGTCTCGCGTAAGCATACTCTGGCGTAATGTCGGTCCGGGCCGCTTCATCTCACAATACCGCTGAACCAAAGTATGACATGCTGGTAGGCGGTATGACTTGTATCGCCCACAACTCACTTGTGTTCTACTCGTGCATATGACATCAACGCATAAAACCAGGCTCGGATGCCACTTTGTTGGGGAACGTAGTAATTTCAAAATTTTCCCTCGCACACACGGGACCATGGTGATGGCATAGCAACGAGAGGGAGAGTGTTGTCTACGTGCACTCGTAGACCAAAGCGGAAGCGATCACAACGTAGAGGAAGTAGTCGTCGTTCTCCTCGCGATCCTGCCGATCCCAGTGCGTTACTCCGGCACCTCCGAGTCGATGATGACGTAGAGGAAGTAGTCGTCGTTCTCCTCGCGATCCAGCCGATCCCAGCGCCCGTTACTCGGCGCCTCGAGTTCTTGGCACACGTTCAGCTCGATGGCGCTCCTCGGGCTCCGATCCAGCAAAGCTCCGGGAGAGGGAGTTCCGTCGGCCGCGATGGCGTGGTGGCGATCTTGATGTTTCACCGGCGCAGGCTTCGCCTAAGCACCGCTTCTGATATGACCGATGTGGAATAAGGTGGAGGGGGGCACCGATCATGGCTAAGGAACGATCTCAAGGATCAACGTGTGTGTTCTAGGGTGCCACCCTGACCCCGTATATAAAGGAGGGAGGGAGGAGGTGGCCGGCCACAAGGGGCGCACCATAGGGAGGAAACCTACTCCAAGTAGGTTTCCTCTCTTTTCCTTATCTTACTTGGAGGGGAAAGGAAGGAGTACTAGTATTAGGAAGTAGTACTAGTAGTAGGAATAGGAAGAGGGGGAAGGAGAAAGGAAAGGGGGGGTCGGCCCCCTTCCCCAATTCGGATTGGGCTTGGGGCGCGCCTCCCTTGTTTCCTTCTCCTTCCTCCTACATGGGCCCAATAAGGCCCATATACCTCCCAGGGGTTCCGTAACCTCCGGAGCTCCAAACTTCTCCGGAACCTTTCCGGTGTCCAAATATATCCGTCCAATATATTAATCTTTATGTCTCGACCATTTCGAGACTCCTCGTCATGTCCGTGATCATATCCGGGACTCCGAACAACCTTCGGTACATCAAAATACACAAACTCATAATATAACCGTCATCGAAACCTTAAGCGTGCGGACCCTACGGTTCGAGAACAATGTAGACATGACCGAGACACATCTCCGGTCAATAACCAATAAGCGGGACCTGGATGCCCATATTGGTTCCTACATTTTCTCTGAAGATCTTTATCGGTCGGAACCGCATAACAACATACGTTGTTCCCTTTGTCATCGGTATGTTACTTACCCGAGATTCGATCGTCGGTATCCAATACCTAGTTCAATCTCGTTCTTGGCAAGTCTCTTTACTCGTTCCGTAATACATCATCTCACAACTAACTCATTAGTTGTAATGCTTTGCAAGGCTTATGTGATGTGTATTACCGAGAAGGCCCAGAGATACCTCTCCGGCAATCGGAGTGACAAAACCTAATCTCGAAATACGCCAACCCAACAAGTACCTTTGGAGACACCTGTAGTACTCCTTTATGATCACCCGATTCACGTTGTGACGTTTGGTAGTACCCAAAGTGTTCCTCCGTAAACGGAGTTGCATAATCTCATAGTTACGAGGAACATGTATAAGTCATGAAGAAAGCAATAGCAACATACTAAGCGATCAAGTGCTAGGCTAACGGAATGGGTCATGTCAATCAGATCATTCTCCTAATGATGTGATCCCGTTAATCAAATGACAACTCATGTCTATGGTTAGGAAACATAACCATCTTTGATTAACGAGCTAGTCAAATAGAGGCATACTAGTGACACTCTGTTTGTCTATGTATTCACACATGTATTATGTTTCCGGTTAATACAATTCTAGCATGAATAATAAACATTTATCATGATATAAGGAAATAAATAATAACTTTATTATTGCCTCTAGGGCATATTTCCTTCACTTTTCTATCACCTTGCTGGAGGGGCCAACGATGACGGAGGGGTTCTTCATCATCACCCTTGCCCCTCCGATGATGCCTGAGTGGTTTACCACAGACCTACGGGTCCATAGGAAGTAGCTAGATGGCTTCTTCTCTCTTTTTGATCTTCAATACAATGTTATCCTCGATGTTCTTAGAGATCTATTTGATGTAACTCTTTTTTTTGCGGTATGTTTGTTGGGATCCGATGAACTGTGAGTTTATGATCATATCTATCTATGAATATTATTTGAGTCTTTGTTGAACTCTTATATACATGATTGTTGTAGCCTCGTATTTCTTCTCCGAAATTTTGGTTTGGTTTGGCTAAATAGATTGATTTTTCTTGCCATGGAAAGAGGTTCTTTGCGGTGCTCAATCTTAATGACAGAAGGAGACATGACATGCATGCATCGTTGCCATTAAGGATAAAAATATGGGGTCTATTCCTACATGAATAAATCTTTTCTACATCATGTCATAGTTCTTATTGCATTACTCCGTTTCTTCATGAACTTAACACACTAGATGCATGCTGGATAGCTGTCGATGTGTGGAGTAATAGTAGTAAATGCAGAATCATTTTGGTCTACTAATCTTGGACGTGATGCATATATACATGATCATTGCCTTGGATATCGTCATAATTATTTGCTTTTATATCAATTGCCCAACAGTAATTTGTTTACCCACCGTATGCTATTTTCTCGAGAGAAGCCTCTAGTGAAATCTACATTTGAGTCTATTTTCTATCATATTGTTTTCAGATCTATTAATCCAAAAGTCCAATAATACCTTGCTGCACTTTTTCTTTACCTAATTTATTTTGTGTTTTCGTTAGATCTATTTATCCAGTCTCATACAATTTAATCTATTTCAATACCGAGGAGGGATTGACAACCCCTCTTACGCGTTGGGTTGCAAGTTTTTGTTATTTGTGTGAAGGTACTGCTTACATAGTTTGGTGGATCCTCCTCCTACTAGATTGATACCTTTGTTTCATAAGTGTGGGAAATACTTGCCGTTGCTGCGCAGCATCATCCTCTCCTCTTCGGGGAAAATACCAACACAAATACAAGCAATCAATTATCATGTTTTATTCCATTTACTTCGCGATACTTTACAAAACCCAAGGTGAGATATATCGATATCCTCTTGAGCCATATCATGCTCACTATACCGGTCTCCTCGTTACCGATTTTATTGTTCCTTCTCATTGACATGTTCCGACATCCTCGTTACCTAGTCACCTGTGTCTGGCCAGACAATGATGGATGTTGTCACACCGAGAGGGCCCTAAGAATATCCTCCATCGTCAGAGGAGCAAATCCCATTCTTGATCTATGTAGTCCCTTGTCAAACTTTCCGATGAACCTATAAGTTGTCGTTATGATCACCGTGCTATAGATGACGTTTGAGCAACCTCAAAGTTCATCGTACGGTAAGAATTTACTACGATACTCAAAAGGTCTAAGGAACTAAATCACGTGTTAACTCTCCGTGTTATAACAATTGACTTCTGATGATTGTATCTCAAATTATAGGAAATGTCAAGGTCTCTTATTTAAGGAACGTTTAAGGAACTAAATCACACATTACCTCGCGAGTCTTATGGCCTCCTCCCGTAGCTTCCAAGGTCTCTTGTTGTCTAGGAAAAATATTCAAAAAGTTTCATCGTGTTTGGACTTCGTTTGGTATATATTTTCAGGAAAACCAAAACCAATCAGAAAACAGGAACTGGCACTAAACACTGAGTTAATAGGTTAGCTCACAAAAATGATATAAAATGGCATATAAAGAATACAAGATTGATAATATAATAACATGAAACAGTCAAAAATTATAGATATGCTAGAGACGTATCAACTTATTAGTGGAAATGTTTCATTGAAGGTGTCAAAAAGAGTAACATTTCCAAAGGGAAGAGGATTTGAAGCTCCTTGGAGCTCCACCCCCTATATGAACATTGAATTTAAAAAAACCAGGAATTCAAAAGAAACCTAGGATTTGGGGATATCAAACTTGGGTGCCCAACCTACTCCCGCGTGAAGTTCCATGAAACAATGGCATTCTTGGTATTCTTAGTAAAAAGACAAAAAACGCATGCATAGAAAAAAACTGTTTGGATAGATCATAGGCCAGACTATATTTTCTTTGCCACGAATAATTTTCTGATATTTTTTTCACGAAACTTCACACAGGAGTACATTGAGCACCCAAGTTTGATATCCCTAGATTCCTGTTTTTTTAATTTTCCTGGTATTTCTAAATTAAATATTCATATGGGGGGTGTTGGGAAACGTTGCATGGAAAACAAAAAAAATTCTACGCACACGCAAGATCTATCCATGGAGATGCATAGCAATGAGAGGGGAGAGTGTGTCTACGTACCCTCGTAGATCATAAGCGGAAGTGTTTAGTAACGCGGTTGATATAGTCAAACTTCTTTGCGATCCAACCGATCAAGTACCGAACGTACGACACCTCCGCGTCCAGCACACGTTCAGCTCGGTGACGTCCTCGCCTTCTTGATCCAGCAAGACGGGCGAAGTAGTAGATGAGTTCCGGCAGCACGACGGCGTGGTGAAGGTGGTGATGCAACTATCTCCGCAGGGCTTTGCCGAGCACTATGAAAATATGACCGAGGATGAACTAGAGGGAGAGGGGCGCCGCACACGGCTAGGGAATTGTGGTGTGTGTTGCCCCTCTCCCTCCTCTCGTATATATAGGTGGAGGGGGAGGGGAGGCAACCCCTAGGGCGCCCCAAGTGGCTGGTGGCTGCCCTAGGGCGCCTTCCCTGGCACAATCACCCACCCCTTCCATATTTGTGCATGGGGGGAAGGAAAGGGGGCTGGCTGCCTTTGGGGCACCTCCCCTTCCTTCCCTCCCTCTTTGGTGCGTGGGCAAGGGGTGGAGGGGCGCACCAGCCCCCTTGTGGGTTGGTGTACTTCCCCCCTTTGACCCATAAGGCCCACAGCTTGCCGGTGGCCTCCTGGAACCCCTTCCGGCACCTCGATAAAATACCTGGTACACTACATGAATCAGGCACTTTGCCGTCCGCCATGGCTGACGGCAAAGGCATGCATGGCTGAAGGCAAAGGCCTTTGCCGTCCGCCAGCGGACGGCAACAGGACCGGCTGAATAGGCTACGGCGAAGGGCTCTTTGCCTTCTGCTGACGGACAACAAAGATGAAACGCTCTTTGCCGTCCGCCAGCGGACGGCAAAGAGCCCGGATGGCATAAGTTCCAGGTTAGGTCCGTTAAGGGGTTAACGGCGTGCTTTGCCGTCCGCTGGTGGACGACAAAGACCATCGCACATTTGTCGTCTGCCAGCGGACGACATCGTAGCGAAATAGGCCAGCCCCCAGGTGCTGCCACGTGTCAAGCGATGCCGTCCGTTGGCAGATGGCAAAGGTGCAACGCTCTTTGCCGTCCGACAGCAGACGACAAAGAAACCAAATAGGCCAACCAGTGTCCCAGGCTGCACAGGTAGCTGCCACATGGCAGCTTTGCCGTCTGCTGGCTGATGGCAAAGCTCTTTGCCGTCTGCCAGCAGACGGCAAAGCTCCTGTATAGCCCCTGTTTTTTCAGTTTTTTGTTATATCCTTGCATTTTCAAAAGACATAAATTATATATATAGTTTCAACCTCAAACATAGCCCATGTATCCATCATCTAGCAGTCCATCAGCGCAACAGAACACATAGGGTATTAAAATGTCCAATACATACATAGTTTCACGGAGTTCGTCAACATACATACATAGTTTCACGGAGTTATTCAACATACATTGTTTATCAACACAAAATCAAAACAGAAACTAAAACTAGCAGTCCATCAATCTAGCTTCCATGAAGTGAATCAAATCTGCAAAAATGGGAGTAAGCAAGTTAGAAGAAGAAGAAGAAGAAGAATACTAGAAGAAGAAGAAGAAGAAGAAGAAGAAGAAGAGGAAGACTAGAAGAAGAAGAGGAGGAAGAAGAAGACTAGAAGAAGAAGAAGAAGAAGGTTTTTACCCTTTTCCTTCTCATTCTTCTTCTTTTATTCTTTCTTTTTCTTCTCTTTCTTGTTCTAGTCTTTCGTTTTCTCCTCTTCCTTGTTTTTCTTCTTCTCATTCCTTATTTGTGTCATTTTAGAGCTTACATAAGTAATTATGCCATTTTTAGCTAACTAAACTTATTATGTAAATTTGGAGGAAATTAAGGCAAGTATAGGTCATTTTTGTGCTAACATAAGTAATTATGCCATTTTTTAGCTAATGTAGGTAAAATGGATCATTTTGGAGCTAACCTAGCTAAAATGGATCATATTGGAGCTAACATAGGTAAAATGGATCATATAGGAGCTAACCTAGGTAAACTTGCTCATTTTGGAGCTAACCTAGGTAAAATGGATCATATTGGAGCAAACCTAGGTACAATGGGTCATTTTTGAGCTAACTTAACTAATTATGCCATTTTTGAGTTAACTAAGCATATTATGCCATTTTTGACATAAGTAAGCTAAGTATAGGTCTTTGTTTAGCTAACCTAGGTAACTAAGCATATTAGAGCTAATTTAGTTAAGTATAGATCATTTGGAGCTAAGTAAGCTAATTATGTCATTTTGTAGGAAGATTGGCTAAGTCTAGGTCATTATGGTAACCATTTTGGAGGAAATAAAGCTAAGTCTAGGTCTTTATGCATTTGATGCATAAAACACTAGAGAAATGTTACCGTCAACACGGAGGTGAAGGGCCGGTCGGGTTTACGCCAGTGTCAGACGGAGAAGGACCGGATGGGGTCGGGGTTGCGCCAGTGCGAGACGGAGAAGGATCGGTCGATGCTTGTCAGGAGGCATGCTGCACCAAAGATCATTTGCAATGTCTCATTAGCATGATGCAACTGAAATGTGAATACTAGTAACTAATGACCATTCAAATGAAACTCACCGTGTCCGCTATACCAATCGAAGGCATTGGCGGAGAGGTCTGAACGTTTTTCTCGCACACGGACTAAACATTTTGATTTCATGAGTCAGTCATATTAGTTAGTAATGAAACGAACATTACATGCATGATTTGGCTAATAAGCAGGAGAAACTTACCACGAGGAGCTCGTATAGGGCCCGGTGAGATGCGTCGTTCCGGTTCCTCTCCTCCTCCAGCATCCTAGCCGTCCTTTGCTCCAGCTCGGTTTCCCTCTCCTTGGCCTGCCTGTTTGCCTCCGCAAGAAGCTCC